>HG992310.1:13846250-15122500 GCA_905220615.1 Tinea trinotella
CGAGAATAGACCCCTAGTTAAGGTTAAAAGGTCTGATGATGGAAGTAATATTACAGTATAGCGATTTCTACTTTCTATTTCATAAAATGATTCCATTTCTAAAATTTATACAATTAGCTAACAAAGTAATTGAATGCGAAGCGTTTGGGTTTCCTTTAATTCAAAAGACTACATTTCATCATCATCATTAGCTAGAAGACGTCCACTGCTAAACATAGGCCTCCCCCTTAGAACGCCATTCCGAACGACAAGATGCCAGTCGCATCCACAGGTTATTCGTAATGTTTCACTATGTCGTCAGTCCACCGAGCGGGAGGCCTACCTACGCTGCGACGTCCGGTTTGTGATCTCCACTCTGGAACATTTCTTCTTCATCGGTTCTTCGAGAGACTACATTTAGTAGATTAAATTAATTATTTTTTTTTAAGACATACTACTAGATAAACTTTTTTATTAAGATCTCTGTTGTTCGATGGCTAGCAAGAGTGCCGACGACTAAAAATGAAACGGTTTATTCTAGATTTGCCGTTGCCTCTGTCGCCGTCACTATGTATGTCTTTATCTCTACTAAGTTCAGTTAAAACCACCAATTAATTCTGAATTTTTAACCAACATAAAGCTTTTCGAAATATTAACTCTCCCTTGGTGTGAAAGGAAAGGATATCGGTTCATTAACGGATAAAAATATACATTTTTTTTTAATTTATAGAACTAATAATAACAAACGAACGTATTTCCATTTTCAAAAGAGATAACCCAAACATTCGCAATCAAGTAATGTAACAGCATTTCAAAAACAATATTTGGCTAAAATAAATTAAAATTTAAAAACAATATAACGAATTTGTACATAAAATATTGTATGTTGCACTCCAAGCCCTTTGTTAATATTATTGTGATTTATTTCTTTACGTAGTATTATAAGAAATATTGAAATACGTAAAGTATTCTATTCTATATCTAATGACATATTAGTCCACACCTACTTTATTGTTCATAAACATTTTTAATGTACCTACCTACAATGAATCAATGTTACGATTATGATTCGCGTTTGTCATTTATTCATTCAAGGGAGGATGTATCGCATATTTAATGAAACCGCACTCGCTCATAAACTCATAACCAACTAACTCGTTTTAACCATCGATTGTTTTAACGTATTTTTTATTTTTATTTACATTTTTATACTAAGCTACTAAAGTGCTTGTATCGTAGAAACAGGACAACCAAAGTACATATATAAAAGACACATTGGTACCGTTGGGTGGTCTCCGGTTTGTGTAACCATTGCACTGCCACTACACCACGGTCGCCTTAAAAGACATGTCTCTGAATATTTCATAACCTCTTCTAATTTAGAATAATTTTAATTGTAATGATGTTTAATTTTATTACACATTATTTGTCTTGGGATGCAAAGTTCTATAATACATTTAATTTTTATATTTACGTTTGGGGCCTGTCGATATACATAATTAAATAAATAGTCTACCAATCAGTTATAACATTAAAAATGTTTATGAACAATAACACTAGTCACTAGCTCTACACATAGAAAATAGAGATTGATTGATAAAAGAGAGTCTCGAGAGAGTATTAATTAGTTTTAGTAAATGTAATTATAGAAAAGTTTCTACAAATCTCGTAAAAATAGCAAACATAATTTATAGTAGTAAAAGATGTGTTAAATATATGTGCATTTGAAGACGCGCAAATGTTTCTCCTTATCTCATAAAAACGGTATCGGTTGAGAGCGTATCGTGGGAGAATTCTGCGGGGATTTCTCACCAAGACCCACACGCTGCTTCACCGTCTCAATAAACTCTAACACTGCCATGTAAATAAATTTGTACTGAGCCTCATTTTGTACCATTCCAGACCTTTGGTCTCTCACCATTTGCACTGTACGATGTATATCTATTTCGCAATCGAAACCTTCCTTTCTAATTTGGTCCAATATCATGTCGATTACTATAAACGTACCAGTGCGTCCGATGCCTGCGGAGCAATGCACGCACACGACCACCTGAGCCGGAGGCCGCGTAGATGTCATTATTTGCTGCAGACGATAGTTTACATCTAATAGAATATTCAGTACTCTGCCGGGCTGCGACGGCACACCGTGGTCAGGCCAGGCTGTGAAATGGAACTGGTAGATACTACGCTTCACATTAAGCTCGTCTTTCTTTGTCACAACGAACCGTCTTAGGGTATAGTCTTGTGTGGAACTTTCAGATTCATTATAAATAGTAAACTTTTTAACCACTTCAGTTTTGTGCAGTTCTGGCCAGTATCTCTCGCATTTAATTTTCCCCCTCTCGATTTCTTTCGTCGTCATTATAATTATGCGCACGTCCTCTTGCCATATCATGGACCAGAAGTGAACGACTGTCGTAGACAAGCATCCCTGTGTCGCTATGTACAACTTGTTATAAACGTTCTCGTCTTTACCATTGTCTGGATCCACTGCCGATTTTGGTATAGTTGTGTTTACGTAATTCGGATTAGCTGGTAAAACGCTGGGTTCGAATGTCGGTATTATTTTATGATAGCCATTATTAGTTTTTTTGTTGTCATCTTTCGTTATTATTTCCTCTGTTACAATGACGCTCGTATGCTTTGGGGATGATTTGTCTTTGTTGGATCGCGAAGGAGTGCCACTTCTAACATGAGGAGTGCCATTCTCATTGTAGCCGTTGCTCTCGTCCTGAGTGTCATAACTGGATTCTATGTCACATCGTATGTAATTAGCATTAATATAATCAGCACCAGGTGTAGCATCAACATCATGTAAAACAACACGGGTGTGGTCAAAGGGTATAATATTCTTATATCTATTCTTTCTTATATTTTCAGGTTTAGAACCCTCCATCCTATCAAAGAGTTGTAAGTTCTCCATCATTTGTAACGTTTCAAATTCCTCCCAAAATCCTTGTTTGTAAGCGAGGCTTTCAATGGGCCCTTCATTTTCCTTTTGCAACTGTTTAACTCTTGTTTGGAAGTGTCTGACTTGGATACGAGTTGCATTAAAAGGTTGTATCAACCTGATAACTTCCCCAGCAGTTTCCACCATTGGAAACTTTCTGTAAAATTCGACAAGTGACACAAGATCATCAAATTGATTACCCCCGCCTACGTCATATTTATTGTCTTGTCGCCGTATAATAACATGTGTCACACGATCTCGTAAACGAACAGATAGCACAAAGTCACCGGGCTGCCTCTGAGATTCCCGGACAAGGAAGGAACCATTCTTTCCATTGTCCAACAACATCCTGTCAGCATCCTTTGAGGTAAGCTGACCATGATACCACCTTTCTGTTGTTGGATCATCACAGTTCAATGGAGTCTTAAGCTGTATAATATTTCCATTCTTCTCCCGCAGTTGTCCATGATTTTCAATATAAAATTGGACAAGTTCTGAGAGAGTAGCAAATTTTTCGCCACCATACAAGTCTAAAAATTCTCCATTATTTTGTATTTTAATATGTGTTACTTCATTACCACGTCGTACGGACAATGTGAAGTCACCTTTATTACTCATACTAGGACGGGCGAGAAAGAAGCCATCACGGCCGGCTTCCAATAACAATTTCTCTGCATCAACACCATTCAGAGAGGGATGGAACCATCTCCGAGTTATCATCTTATTAATATAACAGCACCAGTTTACCTTACCAAACTAAAAGTTTACGGCATCATTTCTTCAAACTTCACCCATTATGCCATCTGTGAACAAATATAATTTTTATAATAAACTTTAAATTAAGGCTTTTACTGCTGTACTTAGAGACACTAACAATCTATTAAGTTATGAGCTATAGCAGTTACTGTGGGAGTAGTGAGCAGAAGGCATGCTATTGTTTCAGGATCAGCTTCATAGTTGCCAGTTCCAACTAGACTGACATAGTGTATGCAACTGCTTCTTACAGTTATCGAACTATGCCTAGGCCAAACGCGTCCACTGCTGAACATAGGCCTCCCGAACGCTATTTCGAACGACAAGATGCCAGTCGCATCCACCAGTTACCCGTAACTTTCACTATGTCGACAGTCCACCTAGGAGGCCTACCTACGCTGCGTCTGCCGGTTCGTGGTCTCCACTCTAGAACCTTTCTTCCCCATCGGTTGTGGGCCTGTTGTTAAACTGTAGTTCCAGCTTAATGACAAGCCCATAGTAACAATTAAAAAAATGATTAAATATAATAATATAATAATAAATAAACGAATTTTACAACAATAGCATGTTTATAATGGATGTTAGCATTAGAAGATATCTAATTCAAACAAATAATTATGAATACTTGTGTTAAACCTTGAACAATAGAAACTATTTAATTGAATTGAAAAGATTTATTGAGATTATATGATATAAACCGCTTTTATTTGTAATATTTAATAATATTAAATATTGCAAATATTTGTTGGTAATAAAAAAAAGAGGTGGATATTTGCTTCGGGTCTGGTTATCAAAGAGTGGCAGTGGTACCCAGTCTGCCGATCCAGGGTAGTACCACCACTTACAAGTATACAGACCGCAAAGTGATTTGGTTGCGTTTCGGGATCAGCTTGTAAGTTGCCGGTTCCAACTAGGCTGGCATAGTGGATATGATTGCTACTCACAGTTATTAAATTGTAGTAGCAGTGGCATCCATTCATGGACCACATTTAATATCAAGAGGGGTACTGTCATATGTCGAGTCACAATAAAAAAAATAGAGCTTGTATGAAGAGTCGTTAATCTGAGGAAAGTTGAGTCAGGAGTTGTGTCAGGATTGTGGCAAATGGTGCTCCTTTTTCTCTGCCTTTATCCCTGTGATATTTTTATTCATTTACTCATGAAGTAAATAATGACACAACGGTCAGAGCTGGATTTGGAAGTTTCCTAAAAATTTTCCAAATAAAAGAAACAATTGTATTTCATCGTCATTCAAAAATTCCTCACCAAAAATAAAATAATATTAACAGAGAATGTAGTAATTAGTTAAAGAATAAATTCTTAAGAATAAATTAAATTTTTAATCTGATGTAGATGGATGCATTACACAAAGCAGACCCAGGAGGGTATATTCCAACCAAAAGCCAGACTAGGCAGGCATTTCGCCTTAAAAGCCAGGCTACACTTTTACAATAGGTTTTACACTATTTATTAAAATAAACAATTAAATAGAGTTTTAGGAGACCAAACACATAGAAAAGTAATAAAAAAGGTTTATAATTGTCACCAATAAAATATAGGCACCTATCCACCCCAGTTGTACATATAAATTACTAAAGATTATATTATTTACATAGTTCAGATTTATTCATAAATGAATAGAATTCACACAAAAGCTATATAGAGTCACAGTCTCATTCAGAAACTTTATATATTTCTAAACCAAGGTATCTAGTATACTCAATAAAGATATAAATATGTATGAATTTATAATATCAAGCAATTACAACAGTTTGCAGCATGCAACATGAGTTTTTCCTCAATAAATAATCAACAATTTATAATTAGAATTACAACTACAATGTGAACTAAAAAAACCTACTCTACACATAATGACAATGTACTCAAATCAACACAAAGGTGTGCCTCACTCGATTGTGCTCTCTTTTTTACTATGTAAATACTTAATACACATATTTAAATGCAACATATATATCGCTCTTGAACTAACTTACCTTATAAAAAGCACCAACACACAAAATTAAATTCAATAAACTTATAATAGGGCAACGAAATAATATAATTATTGTTGCTATGCTGACAGAATACTTCATAAAAACTCGATTTATCAAGGGCGATTTAACATTATCACTTACACATATATACTCAGTTTTAAAAGTAATATATTTATAAATTACGGCAATACAAAAATAATTATAAATTATAAAATAAACTCGAAAAACTTAAAAACATTAACTTTAAAGTCTGAAAACCGATGTCCAATGGACCACTTCCATTGCCTATTGCCTACGGAAGTCGAGAAACGTCAGGCAATCACAAAGACATTTAGTGATGTGCAAATCAATTCATTTGATTACAATTGATTGCTACATTTTCAAGTGAAAACTTATCTAATTGTTCAGATTTAGTTGCAAATCCCTAAATAAAATTTATTATTTAAAATAAAAACAATAGGTATTATAAAAATAAATTTAATAATTAGAAAACATTTTATTCTTCTGGAGAAGCTAAATCTTTCGTATGATTCTTTGTATATTTGCCAAAATAACTTGAAATAACCTTCTTTACAGATGACTTTTTATTTTGGGTTGAACATTCTCCATATTGATCTTGGGATTTGTTCATATTATCTGCAATACTTGAACGTCTGAATACTTTCCCTAGAGATTGCCACTTTTGTTCTCGAGGAATATTATGCCGCTTTATGTAGTCATCGCTAACCTCAGCAGCACGATCGCCCTATAAAATAAACATTTTAAATTATTACTCTTTTCACCAATTTTGAATACAAATGTTTATATCATTTACTAACATCACTGGATTTGCTGGAACGCATTTGGTTACGAAAAAACTTTGTCAGAGATTTTTTCCAAGTTTTAGGATTTTTGTAGGCGTTGAATTCCATACTCTGTGGAACTTCAATTGGCATCTTCACATTGTTGTGATTGGTATTTACTTCTTTAATATCCTTAAGTTGGTCAATGTTGTCAACCACATTCACATCACCTTCAGGATTAGACATTTTCACCAAATTTATATTTGTGTTGGAATTATTATTAATTATTATTGAAAAAATAGCTAAACATTAAAAAGCTTCCTTGTTTTTGATAGATTTCTGTCAAACGTCAATTTGAAATAAAAATTATAATCACCAAAAAGTTTAAATAATACAAATATTATCCCAAGCCTACACCAAAACACAAATTAAAAAAATATAAAAGATATTTTTCATGTCGTAATATATTATAATAATACAAAATATTTTCGTGTTTATTATTAAGATAGGTAAAAATATATATCTAATTTTATAATAAATTAAAATATATTTTATAAAAAAAGATAATTTGTTTAATTGTATTTTTAGATAAGTTTCAAATACCTCATTAATCATAGGCCTTATAATTTTCGTCTATAAAAAAAACTTTTGGCGCCAAAACTTAGCAGTTGTATTTAAAAGTGTGCAAAGAAATATGGCTTCATTATTATTAACGCAACAAACACAGGTATTTATAGTAAATTGTTTTCAAACCATTACATTTTTTATTTCCTTTTATTATTTTATATATGGCCTAGTATGGTTTATCTATCTAGCCGCCCTTAGTTCGCTTTAAACAAGGCGTCCATGGGGCGATGATTTTTCCCATTATTTTCGTATTACAATTCATATGCGCGAAAGAAAAGTGCTTTCTAAGTGAATGATTACTTACTGAAATAGATTGGTGATGTCTTTGTCATATAATCCTAGATTGTTCAAGTACATATAGTTTAAAGAGGCAAATCAACAGACCAACATGGCATTAGATAAAATTATAGACGACACGCGTGGTGCATGGGTAAAGCATACCAGTCCGTCCCGCGTTGGGATTTGTGTGAGAAGCATTTATTTCTAATATTTAACGAATAAGTTGAATATTACAAATATATTTTTAATAAAGGTGTCAGGTATATTAGCTACGTGTCCGGTTTTTTTAATATTTTTTTTATTGTGACTCGACATCTGACCTCGACCCGCCTGATAGCAAGCAAGAAAAGGTCCAAGAGTGCCGACGACTGCAAAAACCGAGTCGTCACGGCTGCCCCATTCGCCGTCACTATGCCGGCTAAATGAGCTTCTTCACGCATTGCTTGAAGAATCCAAGGTGGCTGGATTCATGGGCTGGTAAAGCATTTCAAGAACCTTTTAGTTTAACTGGTGATTCGGTCGAAAAAATGCGGATGTTTCCCCCGACCTGTGCGAGTTGTCTAAGAGTGGTGCTCAGTCTTCCGATCCGGTATTTTACCACCACTTAGAAGTATACAGACCGTAAAGTGACTTAGTCGCGTTTTGGGATCAGCTTGTAAGTTGTCGGTTCCAACTAGGCCAGCATAGTCCATGCGACTATTACTTGTAGTTTTTCAACTGTAGTAGCAGTCGCCTTTTTTGTCGACCGAATAGGCAGTCGAACTAAAAAGTTCGCTGCGTCCTTTCTTTGTAGAACAATCGACAAGTGGAGATGCTTTGCCAGCCCATGTGTTCTCTCCATCCTATAACCTTGAATCCTTCAAGCGATGCGTTAAGAACCTTTGGCGACTGAGTCAGCCATGAACTAAGTTGGTTGTTTCAGTCGTCGTCACTCTTGGATCTCCTCTTGCTTATCACCAGGCAGGTCGAGGTCAAATGTCGTGTCACCATAAAAAAAGTTATACTTTATTATTTGTAGCTAAAAAATGTGGATGTTGTTACGCCGACCATTGTCAGCAACTGCACGAGCTCGGCTACTTTAATGAAGGAACTCACTGTAGTTGCGATTAGTACTCTGACATTATTGAAAAACAACTTTCCCAAAGACAATAACTATGTCGAGAACAATTTTGGCGGAATTCCAGTGTGGGTGTTGAAAAATGACTGCGGAAACAAGATAGCTCAGTTTGTTAGTGACTCCATAAGGAGTTCCTTTGATGCTATTGACAAGCAATATGTAAGTATATCTCGTAATTTACAGTTTAAGTTCATAAGGCGACCGTAGTGTAGTGGCAGTGCAATGGTTACGCAAACGGAAGAGCACGGGTTCGAAACCAATGTATCTTTGATATATGTACATTGGTTGTCCTGTTTCTATGATACAAGCACTTTAATAGCTTAGTATAGGAATGTATAATAAAAATAAATAAAATTAAAAAAATAAGGATCGCACTCTAGTCTAATATCAGGCGGGGTGCTGTCATATATCGAGTCACAATAAGAGACTGCGATAACAAGATAGCTCAGTTAGTGACTCCATTTTTAGAGACGATCCAGATGAGGGTTCTACGATCAAAGGCGACCGTGGTGAATTGGTAGTGCAATAGTCGCAAACCGAGAATCCCCGGTTCAAAAACTATTTGCCGATACTAATGTATTTTTGATATATGATATATTATGTACTTTGGTTGTCCTGTATCTATAATTCAAGAATCTTTTAGCTTAGCGTACACTCCGCCGACTCGAGGTGGTTCGATCACTTTTAGGTGACTCAGTCGCGTTTCTTATAGCGGCTGCAGCTGCCTGCAGACTTTATTTTAGTTATAACAGTATTCCGCATATAATAAAAAAAGGAAAATAAACACAAGGTGTTTTTTATTGTGGCACTATATATGATAGCACTGCGCTTGATGTTAAGCTGGAGTGCGGTCCATAAATGGAGACGACTTACTGCAAGTAGCAGTCACATCCAGTATGCCGGCCTAGATATTTATTATATATAGTAAAGCGTGGTAGGCAGTGGTGCCCAGTTTGCCGATCCGGGGTAGTACCACCATCTACAAGTATAACGACCGTGAAGTGTCCAATCAACTTTACGGGATCAGCTTGTAAATTGCCGGTTTCAACTAGGCCGACATACTGGATGTGATTGCTACGTTCAGTTATTTAACTGTACTAGGAGTCACCTCCATTCATGGACCACACTTCGGCTTAACATCAAGCGGGGTGCTGTCGTATGTCGAGTCACAAAAATAAAATGTACACACCGTTATACCTGCTTCATTCGTACCTATTGTTTGCAGCTTCATCAATTAGCACTTTGCTTCTATAAAGATGGGTCATCGCTGGAGAATCTGTTGGAATTTTATTTATTCGAATACGATTATAAAAAAGAAGAAATGTTAGTCAGCGGTAATTCGGAAAATATGTAAGTAACTAATTATAATTTTTTAATTTTTTATTTTGACACGACATCTGACCTCGTCCCGCCTGATGATAAGCGAGAGGAGGTCCAAGAGTGATGACGACTGAGAAAACCGAGTTTGTTGCCTCAGTCGCCGTCACTATGCCGGCCATTTAATTTTGTATTGCCGAATTTTCGGCAAGTTAACCTCGATTCCCTTTCGTCTTTTAACATTCGTGATACCGATGAAGGCATCAGATAAAACCTCGCTCACCAATCTTCACAAAACTTAGCTAGAAGAATTCAGAATTGCCTTTGAAGAATTCTGATGACGTAATCAATTCGGTCAATTTTCACAACTGCAATACGAGTAGTAACTCATTTTACAATAAGGACAGCGCAGGGGGACGATCCTTCCATGACTCCTTTTTTTCCTTCGTACTTTCATTAGGTTGCAACTCGACCGGTCATTATTACATGCCTATCCCTGTGTGAAAAAGGCGTGACAATTTGATTGATTTGATCTTTCATAATAATGACCGGTCGAGTTTCAACCTAATGAAAGTACGAAGGAAAAAAAGGAGTCATGGAAGGATCGTCCCCCTGCGCTGTCCTTATTGTAAAATGAGTTACTACTCGTATTGCAGTTGTGAAAATTGACCGAATTGATTACGTCATCAGAATTCTTCAAAGGCAATTCCGAATAATCTATTATTTTGAAAGAATAATCTATTATTTTGATTACTAAGTAAATTTAAACAGTGCAGTGTAAAGTATAATATTTTCTTAGATTTTGCGCAAACATTGATTAATGAATGAAACAATTATTTTGCGGCTTACTATCGCGTTTATTTTGGTTTTGATTTTACAATTTTATTTTATTATTCCGACGTTTCAAGAGTTTTGCAGCCATCATGGTAAAATAAAATAAAAACGTATAATCAATACCAAAATAAACGCAATAAAAAGCCGCATAAAGTTTGTTTAATTCATTATTTTTCTACATGTTATGTTTTTGATGGGTTTTATTTTTACCAAAAAATACCGGTATATTAAAGGCTCCATTCACTTTCAGGGATAATTCAACAAAATTTACATTTAAGGACGTCAAAAAATCTACAATAAAGATGGTGCAGGCTTGCAGTATAATGGCGCGTGGTTTCCCATCACTGCCAGAGGGCTATGATATTATTATTAGATTATATTATAATAGCGGTAAGTCTGTTTGTTATTAATCAAATTGTCACGCCCTTTTTCCTACAGGTTTTGAAGACAGACGTGGCCGAACAGTTAGCGATTGCTTTGTTGCGCGTAATTTCCTGGGTTAGATCCCGATCGGAGCAAATATTTGTTTCTTTTTTATTTGTAATATTTGGTGATAAAAAAAAGACGCAGATATTTGCTTCGGGTCTGATTATTAAAGTGGAGTAGTAGGCAGTCTACCCAGTCTGCCGATCCGGGGTAGTACCACCACTTAGAAGTATACAAACCGTGAAGTGATTTGGTCACGTTTCGGGATTAGCTTGTAAGTTGCCGGTTCCAACTAGGCCGGTATAGTGGATGTGACTGCTACTCACAGTTATTGAAATGTAGTAGCATTGACATCTATTCATGGACCACACTCCAGCTTAACATCAAGCAGGGTACTGTCATATGTCGGAAAACCCTACTGATGATGACTAATTGATTCCCAGATGCGCCAAAGGAATACCAATCACCAGGCTTCAAAACTGGTGACAAGCGTGATGATAACTTATTATCAGTTCGCGAAGACCAATGGGATTCCATGATGATGGGTTCAGTTGCTACTCCATTCCACCAATTGTCTCTATGCGCCTATGCTAAGGGCCAACTTACGAATGGAAGCTGTGAAGTTAATGTAAGATTGCATTTATTACTTTAGTTTAAGATAATAGTTTAGTATAGTTTAGTTTTTCCTACCTCGTCCTTTCACACCCGTAATACCCGCACAGGTCGGGGAAAGCATCCGCATTCTATCGACCGAACCGGCAGTCGAACTAAAAAGTTCGGTGCGTCTTTTCTTTGTAGAACAATTGACAAGTGGAATGCTTTGCCAGCCCATGTGTTCTCCCTATCCTATGACCTTGGATCTTTCAATGTGTGAAGAAGCACCTTAGGCCGGCATAATGACGGCCACTGAGGTAGCCGGGAACTAACTCGTTTTTTTCATTCGTCGTCACTCTTGGACCTCCTCTTGCTTATCATCAGGCGGGTCGAGGTCAAATGTCGTGTCACAATAAAAAAAAATATTTGGTGGTCATTATGGGGACCGTGGTGTAGTGGCAGTACAATGGTCACGCATAGCGACGAATAACCGGTGGATGCAACTGGCATGTTCAGCAGTGGACGTCTTCTGTCTAATGATGATTTGTCCAGTCCAATTGCTCCGGGTCTGGTTCTCAGAGTGGTAAGCAGTGGTACCCATTCTGCCGATCCGGAGTAGTACCACAACTTACAAGGACACAGACCGTGAAGTGACTTAGTCGCGTTTCGGGATCAGTTTGTAAGTTGCCGGTTATAATTAGGCTGTCACAGTGGATATGGCTGCTACTTGCAGTTATTAAACTCTAGTAGCGGTCACTTCCATTCATGGATTGCACTCCAGCTTTACATCAGGCGGGGTGCTGTCATAATTATTTTTTTATACTAAGCTACTAAAGTGCTTGTATCATAGAAACAGGACAACCAAAGTATATATATCAAAGATACATTGGTACCGGTGGGTGGTCTCGAACTCGTGCTCTCGGTTTGTGTAACCATTGCACTGCCACTACACCACGGTCGCCTTAATTATTTCGTGCTACAATAAAAATACTTTTCCCTCAATCAGCTCTCAGCCACACCATGGATAGATTCGGAGGATTTCTTAACGCCAGTTGTGGAGAAGGAAAGCGTTGAACTAATATGCCCATGTCAGAATTTAGGAAAGTTTGCTGAAAGTTTGCAAAATAATAAGAGGAGGAAAATATTATTAATTAAATGCATGTAAGTTTTTATTTGTGGAGGCGGGTCCAGGAGGGTGTTTTCAGACTAAATCGGAGACATCCTCATGAAAGCTTTGTTGCCTAGTGCCCATCACCACTGGAGATGTCGGACGAATGTAACCCACCTCCCAATCTTTAGCGTTTGTGATGAAGGAGGCCACCGTGGGGTTTTAGCCGGTACGAGTCCGGCATAATCCTGGTTACTACCCCGAGAAACCAGGAGTATCCATGAGGATTTCCCCACGAAAAATAAATAAATCAAGGTTGCCTAGTGCCCATAACCATAGAGCTTGTATGAAGAGAATTGTGAATGTAAGGGAAGCGAAGGAGTTGTGTCAGGATTGTGGCAAGTAGCGCTCCATTGTCTCTGCCTATCCTTGTGTGAAAAAGGCGTGACAATTTTATTAATTGATAGTCAATGATATTTAATTCGATAAGGTAGATATGTCACCTACAAGTGGAAGTAGGACGGAATGATAGTTATTGAGAGCGAAAAAGAGACAAATATATGGTGCTCTGCATCGCAACATTGAGTTCAGGTTTGCTTATTAGCATAGTTTTAACATGCCTCGTTCAGAGCGCGTATAACAGACGTATTTTCTTAAAGTATCGTATGTAGTTCGTTGTTCTTCCTGCCCTAAAAGTAATGGATACTTCAATAGATACATCAGTCATGAAAACTCACCTTGACCGGCATAGTGAAGGCAACTGAGCTAACAGTCAGTTTTCAGTCGTTTCGAATTGTGTCTCGAATCGGCATAAAAACTAAAAATTTTGGTGCGTCGTTTCTATCTAGAACAATCGATAAAAACAATGAAATGCTTTACCAGCCCATGTGTTCTTCCCATACTATAATCTCGGATGCTTCAAGCGATGCGTGATGAAGCACCTTCGGCCGGCATAGCGACGGCGACTGGCGCAGCCGTGAACTGACTCTTGGACCTCCTGTTGCTTATCATCAGACGGGTCGAGGTCAGATGTCGTGTTACAATTTAAAAGTTGGTGCTGGTCCGGGGTATCACCACCACTTTTTGGCCGGCATAGTGACTGTCAGTTCTTACATTTGATTAATTTCCAGTTACTGCAACACGTATCAGCATGCGACATGCTTCGGTGTATTGGCGGAGGACATAAAACGCCGCGACGTACATTGCTGTAACATTTGCTATGAGGAGAATACAGCAAGAAAGCCAACCGATTACAATTTATACAAAACTGGCGATGACGTATTGGTATTTATATTATTATGTTTTATTATTGTAACTCGACATATGACAGCACCCTGATGTTAACCTTCGATCCTTCAAGCGATGCGTGAAGAAGCACCTTTGGCCGGCATAGTGACGGCGACTGAGGCAGCCATAAACTAACTTGGTTTCAGTCTTGGATCTCCTCTTGCTTATCACCAGGCGGGTCAAGGTCAAATGTCGTGTCACAATAATAATAAAAAAAGCTGAAGTGCTGTCCATGAATGGATGTCACTGCTACTATAGTTAAATAACTGTAATTGGCAGTTATATCCATAATGCCGGCCTAGTTAAAACTGGCAACTTACAAGCTGATCCCGAAACGCGACTAAGTCCTGTAAGTGGTGGTACTACCCCGGATTGGCAGACCATGCTTTAAAAATATTATCATAATATTTCTATTAAAGAAGACTTACATTCTAATATAATTTGCTATATCTATTCAGATAATCAATACAAGATGTAATCAGACACTAAGTAATCATAGGTTGTATGCTGTGGCGGTTCAACCAAATTTTTTTCTGTATAGGTTCCGGCAGAAAAAGGAGCGCTGACATTATAGTCGCACAATATAAGGATCTTACGCATAAAACAATCCTTACGTATTTTCTTATTATATCATTGTATGTACCGCCTTCCCCTCTACCCAAATAAAGTGTAACGCCACCGCCTAACATTATCTGGTCTAATGAGACCATAAAACAGGAACAATTGATGAGCAACTTTGTTTTACGTTGCAGTTAGTGTACATATTCCGGCACGTGTTACAACTATGTACACAAATTCAAACCATAAAACAGGAACAATTGATGAGCATCTTTGTTTTACGTTGCAAGCAGTGTACATATTCCGGCACGTGTTACAACTATGTACACAAATGCAAACCATAAACCAGGAACAATTGATGAGCATCTTTGTTTTACGTTGCAGGCAGTGTACATATTCCGGCACGTATTACAACTCTGTACACAAATGCAATCCATAAACCAGGAACAATTGATGAGCAACTTTGGTTTAGCTGAGAAGCGTGCAAAGGATATATTGAGGACATTTGCTAAAAATAAAATTATTGAAAAAAATGATCATTTTGGGTAATGTATTCAAAAAATTTAATTGAAATAATTGCCACGATCCTCTCACAACTCCCTCGCTTTCACATCCAGAATTCTCTTATTGTAGATGTAAAGAAAGCGTTGGATGGTGGCAAGTGGCTTTCCAGTGCCTATCCTTGCGGAAAAAAGGCGTGATAATTTAATTGATTGATTGATTTAGATGAGCCTAATATTTTCATAATTGTTTAGGTTGATAACCCCACACAAAATACTCAAAGACGGCTTAAAGAAAATGATGGAGATATATTTCTACCAACAAGAAACTGATTTGGCTAAGCAGCTGTTAATGGAAATTGATCCATTAGAAGAAGGTGATATTTTGAGTGACTTAGCAACACCACTACAAAGTATATCATTAAATGATTCCAAGCTGTATAAAATAGTTGAGAAGGAGAACAAGAAACCGGAGACGAGTGACGCAACCATGGAAGAGTTCCGCAAGGCAATATTAAGAGAAAATGAACCTATTTCTGACGAATTGCCCTTGAGTGGAAGTCATAATCCAGTCAATTTGAAAGAGAGGACTAGTTTCAAAAGAAAATTGCACTCAGATAAAAAAGATGTTAAAGCTAAAAAAGTTAAGACTGTAAGATTCAATTTGAATGATTAATTTTGTTAAAGGCATAATAAATAAAAAATAACAATAATCTTTTATTTTTAGTATCCACTAAGAGATAAACTTTAAATCCACAATTTTATGAAGTTGTAGATCCGGATCAATTCCACTACTTTTAAGTGTACATACAGTCCGTGAAATGATTTACTCGCGTTTTTGGGTTTAGCTTCATACCCTATGAATTTAAAAATGAAAACTCGATAAAAATATATTAACTATAATTAAACTATAAATAAAAAATATCATCTAATGACGTCGCATCAGAGATAGTCCCAAGGAGACTGGCAACATTTCCCCTTTGTATGGCAAGGCTAATACGTTGGCAGAAATAATTGCCTTCCTGTCTCCAGACTTCTCCGTCAGCCGCTTAGATAACTCCCTGGCCAGGCGCTTAGCTGAAGGTCCCCAAGAGCCCATCGTCTTGACCCCAAACGGCGTAAATTCGTAACCAGTACCGAGGTTGGCGTATTTGCGCAGCTTGAGATTCTCAGCAGAAATCGCCGAACTTCCATTATCACATTATTATTCGAGAAACACAAGTTTAAAAATATTTTAAAAATTACACGACTTGCAATTACCCTCCAAAACCATTATTTTTTAATGTGTTGTTATTACTCGTGTTTCATTTTACAATATTTTTGGGTATCCATTGTCAGCCTTCTTCATCTCCCATCATTGTCTTTGATCTGATCTCCGATGCAAGAGCAGATCACGTGGCAGACCTAACAGATTTTTTTATTGTAACTCGGCATCTGACCTCGACCCGCCCAATGGTAAGCAAAAGGAGGTCCAAGAGTGCCAACTTTAAAAACCGAGTCTTCACGGTTGGCCCAGTCGCCGTCACTACGCCGGCCAAAGGAATTTTCGAAAATTGCAAGATGACTAGATGATATTTTATGACGACAGGCGTGGCCGATTGATCAGCGATTGGTTTGTTGTGCCTAAAGTTCCTGGTTCGATTCCCGGTCGGAGCAAATATTTGTTTACATGTTCATCAGAGCTTTTTAAGTCTGGACTTTCATAATCGTAAAAATTCGTAAACACTCTGCCCCAATATTTGGGATCGCCGTGGGGATCATCAGGCTTATTATTGGGTTCGACAGCGGTTGCGTTGATAGAGTCCAGCAAGGATAACATATTTTGCAACGTTTCCGGTTCCCTGCAATTTGAAATAATAGGCTATAAGCAATGATATTAAAGCAAAATGACGACAGGCATGGACGAACGGTTTAGCGATTGGTTTGTTGCGCGTAAAGTCCTGGGTTCGATTCCCGGTCGGAGCAAATATTTGTTTCATAGCTTTTATTTGTAATATTTAATAATTATATTAAATATTGCAAATATTTGTTAATAAAAAAAGAGATAGATATTTGCTTCGGGTGTGGTTATCAAAGATTGGTAGGCAGTGGTACCCAGTCTGCCGATCCGGGGTAGTACCACCACTTACAGGTATACAGACCTTGAAGTGATTTGGTCACGTTTCGAGATCAGCTTGTAAGTTGCCGGTTCCAACTAGGCCGGCATAGTGGATGTGACTGCTTCTCACAGTTATTGAAATGTAGTAGCAGTGACATCTATTCATGGACTACACTCCAGCTTAACACCAAGCGGGATGCTGTCATATGTCGAGTCACAATAAAAAAAGCCTGTAAGTTGTACTAACAATTGCGCCATGTTTCTCCTCTCGCAGGGGTCTGCTTCTATATTAAATAGACAAGGGGCTTTTAAAGGTTTGCATTCAATTTCCGGCTCATCATATTTACATTGTATTGTGGATTCTTTACTGAAATATAATATGAATAATTATATATTAACCACACGGGTGGAGCATTAATCCAGGGTTCGATTCCCTGTCGGAGCAAGGATAATAATAATTTGTAATAATGAATAACCGTATCATACTTTGTATGAGGGAAGCAAGGGAGTTGTGTCAGGATCATGGCAAGTGGCGCTCCATTGTCTCTACCTATTCCTGTGAGAAAAAGGCGTGACAATTAAATTGATTAATAATAATAAGATGATATCACATATATTATAATAGTTAATAAAAAAATGAGGCAAATAGATGTTTTAAGTGACAGCACGGCTGCAAGAATGGTGGTGACTGCTACTTACAGTTAAATACTTTCAGTAGCAGTCACATCCCCTATGCCGGCCACGACTAAGCAGAGGGATCTAAGAGCGCCGACGACTGAAAAAATCATCTCATCTTGCAGTTCAAATTAATACCAAATTTTCTATTATCAATATATATTTTTTCAATTTTCATCTTTTTTCTCATTTTTAACAATTGTTTTACTATCAACTTATTTTTTTATTATCAACTTAACAATTTTTTTAGATGAGTAGAATAATATGAATTTTGTTATAAATAAGTTGCCATAAATGTTAAAAAGAGTTTTCCTAAATATTCAATACATATTTTTATTAAAATGGAAAGGACTCAAGAAAAGAGGCGGATCGGCTGGCCTGTGGACAAAAGCAATTATCCAAGAGCAGTTTATGAACGAGCTGAGCGTATCTCACACAAGATGGCGCTACACTACTTACCGTAATTTTAGCATTGTTTTTACATCTGGCAACATACTTAAACTTATTAATGCTTTTCCTGCTAGACTTTCTATAACTGCTTCTGAATCGTAATGCAACGAACGTCCAGAGGGTCCATACCAGTAGTCCCATTCACCATTGTAATTTGTGCCTGGAAAGAGTTTTTTTTTATTAAGAATCGACTTCCCCAAAGGTTCGCTGTCAGCTATCAATTGAATCAATAAAAGTTAAAAGGTCTTTGACTTTTATTGAACCGATATTTATTGCTTCAACTTGATTGAAAGTCTGTTCAGACGATTTAAATCGCAAACGATTGCGCAGTTGATCATCTAAATTCGCCTCGTGAGAACGCCGTATAAGCTACGGTATACTGCGTGACGTTACAATGGCAAATAACTTTTACCTCTGGCTCAATGTTGGCAATTTAAGTGTTTTACTGCACTAAATAAGTACAAAATACGAAAGGTTAACTTTAAGGCCTTCAGAAAAGGACATCACTCATTTTGTATGGGGACTTCGGCTTAATTGTATTAACAGTTGCATATCAATCAATCAATCAAATTGTCACGCCTTTTTTCCACAGGTATAGGCAGAGACCCTCGCTTCCTTCACATCCACAATTCTCTTCATACAAGCTCTAACGTTATGAGCACTAGGCAACCTAGATCTCTTTAGGGTGTCTCCGATTTGGTCGGAAAACACTCTTCTGCTCTGCCTTGTTTAACGCATTCACATCAGATTTATAAATATAATATTTAATACTAAATTATATTAAATATTGTTTTGACAAAGGGCGCCAATGATTAAAAAAAAAACGCCTATGCCGGCCAAAGGTCTTACAATTGCAGACATGTACCTTTATGCAATTTCCATTTTCCATGGCTTATTGATGCGCTACCAAATATATCATCTATATTATGTACTATTGTATTTCTGCCGTCGCCCAAATTCATTGACAAACTCTTCCATAGATCAATCCCGTCAATATTGGTGAATATACTGCAAATATAATTTATTACAGATAATATAATTTATTTATTTATAGATAGATGCCCAAACAGGTTACAATCTTAACATGCACAAAATAAAATAGAATAAAACAAAGATGTGAGATTGTAACTCAAAGCAGGGCATACAGCTTAACAAAAAATAGGAACACAAATTCAAAACAATACAAGAGAAAATAATAATATTAAAAAAAACAAGCCAGTTAGGAGCATCAAATAAACAACAAAGATTATCCCCAACCAATCGAAACAGCGCCCATAGAATCTGAGATTGACCCGTCATCTCGTAATGATGCTCTTTAGGGATGTTTTATGGATATAATGATGGCACTCTTCTCATGATGGCAATTTCTCTCAATTGAGAGAAGAGTGCAAAAGGGTTACGTAGTGAACGGTGCCATCCATAGTATAATGAACAGCCAAATAATGTCCCAAAAGTCACGGATGGCTGTTGATAATGCGGTGCTTGTTCCTACATTAATGTATGGAAGTGAAGGTTGGGTATGGAAGAAGAAGCATGAGAGTAGAATTAACGCTGTAGAAATGCGGTCTTTAAGGAGTGTATGTGGAGTGACGATAGCGGATAGAATAAGAAATAGCACATTGTGTGATAGATGTGGTTTGAAAGAAGATGTAGTGTCAAGGATTGAGGTCAAATGTTCAATAAAAAAATAAAAAAACGATCGTCTTTCGAGAGTTGTAATTGCAAAAATAAACCCAACCTGCTATTACCACCAGCTGCGTTATACAAAGTAGGCAACCAATCCACCAGATGCATTCTCTGCTTAGCAACTCTACGTAGCTTGGTCAATTTAGGACTCCATATTAAACCAGCACCTCTAACACCACCCTCCCATAATGTATTCTTCACCTGCGAAAAAAACATTCACATTATTTAAATAGGATACAAGAATGTTTCGCTTCCTTCACATCTAATCGGTAGTCAATTGCTCTACCAGCCCATGTGTTCTCCTTATCATATTATCTATGATCCTTCACCTTTGGCCGGCTTAGTGACGACGACTGAGCCAAACGTAAACCTTTTCTTGCAGTTTTAGCATTCTTGGACCGCGACTTTTCTAGTACACAAGGGGGTTTAACAGAAAAGACGCGGTCAGATTAATTTAATAAAATATTTTATCACCTTGATCCGAGAAAGTATCAGTATCACGTGTACAGACTGTAAAGTGACTCAGTCGCGTTTCGGAAACAGATTTATAGTTGCTGGTTCCGACTAGGCCCACAAAGTGGATCCGACTGCTACTTCATTATCATCATCAGCCAAAAGACGTCCACTGCTGAACATAGGCCTTCCCCCTTAGAACGCCATTCCAAACGATTGTGACTTTTACTATGTTGTCAGTCCACCTAGCCTACCTACCTGCGTCTTCCGGTCCACTCAAGAATTCCGGTCCATTCAATGGCCGCACTCTCGCCTAATAAAGAGTGGTAGGCAGTGGTACCCGGTCTGCCGATTCGGGGTAGTACCACCACTTACAACTATACAGACCGTACAGTGATTTGGTCGCGTTTCGGGATCAGCTTGTGAGTAACCGGTTACAAATAGGCCGGCATAGTGGATGTGATTGATACTCACATTGAATTGTAGTAGCAGTGGCATTTATTCTTGGATCACACTCCAGCTTAACATCAAGCGGGGTGCTGTCATATATCGAGTCACAATAAAACAAAGAAGTAAAAATGTAAAACATTAAAGACTTACACCTTTTAAGGGGTAGTTAGAAGCAGCGTTGTCATTGAATCCATCCGCAGGACCACCATTATCAGTGGAAAATATAATAATTGAATCACTTAACATTCCTTGTTTATTAAGCGCTGCTACTACTTTACCCACTGAGTCATCAAGCTTTGATAGCATACCTAAAATATAGATAAATACAAAAATAATAAAAAACAAAATTTATGCGGCTTACTATTCGCATTGTTTTTTTAATTATTATTATTATTTATTGTGACACATTTGACCTCTATCCGCCTGATGATAAGCAAGAGGAGATCCAAGAGTGAAGACGGCTGAAATAACCTTGTTAGTTCACGGTTGCCTCAGCCAAAGGTGCTTGAAGGATCTAAGGTTATAGGAGGGAGAACACATGGGCTGGCAAAGCATTCCACTTGTCGATTGTTCTACAAAGAAAAGACTCATCGAACTTTTTAGTTCGACTGCCGATTCGATCGACAAAATGCGGCTGCAATATGACAATAGCCCGCCTAATGTTATGCCGGAGTGCGGTCGACAAATGCTCCTAATACAGTTAAACAACTGTAAGTAGCAATCACACCCACTATGCCGGCCTAGTTGGAACCGACAACCTGATCCTGAAACGAGACTAAGTCACTGAACTGTTTGTATACTTACTTGTAAGTGGTGAAAACGCACCTTTGGCCGGCTTAGTGACGGCGACTGAAACAACCGCGAACTGAGTCGGTTTTTTCAGTCGTCGGCACTCTTGGACTTCTCTCAGGCAAGTTGAGGTCAGATGTCACATTACAAAAAATAAATAAAATGGTTTTGAACCAGGGACTCCAGGTTTGCTTGAGTATACTACCACTTCAGTATACGTGTATGTTGTCTGTTGCAACTAGGCCGGCATAGTGAGTGTGACTACTATTTACAGTTGTTTAAATATAGTAACAGTCACTTCCATTTGTGGACCACACTCCATAACATCAGGCGGGGTGCTGTCATTATGTCGAGCCACAATTAATAAATAATCTTATGATTTATTTTGAGCTTTTATGTACTACTTTTGTTATGTCCAATGATGAAATAATATATAAATGGTAGTTTTCATACTTGTATTGATAAAACTAATAACAGTTTTGTTTTTAATTGCTGTGCAATTGAGTTATTTGGAAAATAAGTTATGGATTTTGTATCGTCTGTCAATCACGGAGACACGCCATAGCTTTGAACTGTCATAATTATAGTTTGATTATTTTGCACACCTTAAAGATATATAACAATTTTGCATTTAATTGCTGTGCAATTGAGTTATTTGAAAAATAAGATATAGATTTTGTATCGTCTGTCAATCACAAAGACACGCCATATTAACAGTTTATATAATAAAGGATATATTCCAATTACATTGTAATCCTTGTGCATTAAACTATTTTACAATGTACATCATACTTATATATGTAACTGATAATACAATTAAGTCCAAGTCCCTATACAAAATGAATGATGTCCTTTGTAATTACCAGCAAATTTCCTTCTTCTCGGATTAGCAATATAGTCAAATCTCTCAATTACAGCAGAGGGCGCTCTTAATGGAGTGTACGGATTGCCACTGTGGACTGCAGAATGAGCTATCATTAAAAATAATGGTTCACTCGTATTGTGGTTTTTTATTATCTGTAAATATAGGTTTATATTTTTTATTGTTACTTGATATTTGACAGTACTCGGCCTTAGAATAAGCTAGAGTGCGGTACATCATTGCCGGATTAAGACAGCGCGGGCCTGTAGTTTAGGGTATTAAATAAAACAAAACTGTTAAAATCATCGATGTTTAAAATGTTTAAACATCGATGGTTAAAATAAACTATTTTGGATTTAATATAGACAAAGGATATCATTCATTTTGGGCTTTTAGGTACTACTTTTGTAATGTCCAATGATAAAAAAATATATAAATGGTAGTTTCGATACTTGTGTTGATAAAACTAATAACAGTTTTGCTTTTAATTGGTGTGCAATTGAGTCATTTGGAAAATAAGATATGGATTTTGTGTCGTCTGTCAATCACGAAGACACGCCATAGCTTTGAACTGTCATAATTATAGTTTGATCATTTTGCACACGTAAACTATGCAAAATAAAGGATATTTTCCAATTACATTGTAATCTTCGTACATTAAGCTTGTTTAAAATGTATATGAAACTGTTAATACAATTAGGCCCAAGTCCTCGTACAAAATGTATGATGTCCTTTACAGATAACACTATCAATATCGACTTAAATTTTCAAGTGGAAGTGAAGGCATGCATGATATTTTACGTTCCTATCTGAATTGTTTTTTTTATTATGGTCAGACAGGCGTTAGTGCGCGGCGCCCATAGCATTTGCTATTCTAGCTCTCCGGCACTGCGATACATGATTGGATGCGATTAGCGTACAGTTACCAAACTTTATTTATTTATTTTTTATTGTGACTCGGCATCTGACCTCCACCTGCCTGATAGTAAGCAAGACGAGGTCCAAGAGTGCCGACGACTGTAAAAACCGATCTTCACGGCTGCCCCAGTCGTCGTTATTATGCCGGCCAGCAGTAACTGTAATTAGTAGTCGCATATATGCTACAATCGAACACCGAATTATATACATACATTAACAGCTTCTTTTGTATAAACGTTTGTCGCATATTGGCCATACAAATCGTATGCCACTTGAAAACCTGTAACGAAATAAAGCAATAAAGTTTTTTTATTATTGTGACCACGACTATTTTGGTCGACTATTTGGTCGTTTTATTATTTTGACGACAGGCGTGGACGAACGGTTTAGCGACTGGTTTGTTGCGCGTAAAGTCCCGGGTTCGATCCCCGGTCGGAGCAAATATTTGTTTCATAGCTTTTATTTGTAATATTTAATAGTATTAAATATTGCAAATATTTGTTAATAAAAAAAATGAGATGGATATTTGCTTCGGGTCTGGTTATCAAGGAGTGGTAGGCAATGGTACCCAGTCTGCCGATCCGGGGTAGTACCACCACTTACAAGTATACAGACTGTGAAGTGATTTGGTCACGTTTCGGGATCAGCTTGTAAGTTGCCGGTTCCATCTAGGCCGGCATAGTGGATGTGATTGCTACTCACAGTTATTGAATTGTAGTAGCAGTGGCATTTATTCATGGACCACACTTTGTCTTAACATCAAGCGGGGTGCTGTCATATGTCGAGTCACAATAAAAAAAAAAACAATCAACGTAGCTTACCTATTGACTATTTAGCGGAGCATTAGAAATGGAGATTTCCTGCTGTACACGTGTCGCGTACGGGGCTCAACTAGTCGGTTGACGTCTTTTTTTAATTTTAAATGCTGTTATTCCTTTCGGATGTGACAGCGTGTCTGAGAGATGGGGAAAGGAAAAGGCCGGCAAGCGGACTACGGATGAGATCCGTCTTGCGGCCGGAGAGGGAGGCCGGCAAGCAAGCAGGCTTGTCTTGCGGCCGGTGAATGAGAGGAGGGGGAGGGCGCAAGCGTGCTGCACTCGGGAGATGACAAGGGCCCTCACAAAAATGCTGGTATGGTCCACGTCGGTAAAACCGATACCGCAAGTAAACTTGCGGCGTTCCCCTATCCGCCGCCCAGGGGACGCGCTCGATGGGAGACCAGCTACTCTACACGAGCGGGTGACGTCTCTGCGTTGGAGCCTATATATATATATACTGGTTACTTTGTCGGTAAACCGTTTGCGAGAAATTGGAGGCGCAATCTCATTGGTTCGCCCTCTATAGCGGTCGCTACAACTATTTAATTGTCATTCGCTTGGTTACGAAGATGTCAAGTGCAAGTTTGTCATACCGCTTTCGTGCATAGTAAAGTGCAGGAAAAGGCGCGACAATTTGATTGTTTGGGTTAAAAATACATTATTTTAACTGCTATATTTGAGAATCAAACGAACTTACCTGTAAGTGAAGTTCGATGATAATTGTACGAACTTCCTTAGTGCTCCGCCGATTGTTCCGTATTTAAACAAAGTAGTATTCGCATTCGATGGCTACTCTCACACGTTTAATAGTAATCAGTTTTTTTTTTTTTTTTTTTGGATGAATGTACGGTTGTCCAAGCCTCGATTTCTTTAAGACATCATTCTGTTTATAGTGTTCCTGTGCTTACAAACCTGAAACTCACCTACCTATTTACATGTAGAGGTGGGAGGGTGTGGCTTTCACAATCGGCGGAGCACTAAGGAAGTTCGTACAATTATCATCGAACTTCACTTACAGGTAAGTTCGTTTGATTCTCAATTGTACTTCAATTCCTTAGTGCTCCGCCGATTGTTCCGTATTTAAACAAAGTAGATATTTAAAGGTTGAAGGTTTGTGGACTGAAATGGAAGTATTACCAGACATTTGGATGATCAGAACTCCTCAATCACATTAACTTAGTTCTATAACAATTATTTCTTAAATTTATATAATTATGCGTCCTCTAAGTCATTACAGTGATCTAGTACAAGTAATAAATATATATATAATATATATTTTTTTTTAAATCAATTTTTGCAAAAGTGTTGGATTTTTCGGACCATCCAACAGTTCTACGAATAGTGTCAATATTCTCTCCTAATGTTTAAATAGTAGATGTTGACAAATGACCATTACTATGATTTTCAAGTGTATGTCATAGATATCAAGATATAAAGTGTATCTTTATTTTAATTGCTTAAAGTTTGTTAACGAACAAGATTTTTTTTTTTTTTTTTTCATTTATATAACTGAAAGAGTTTTGTGCAGGGCAGATAAACTCTCTTTTACAAAAGATATTTTAGGATTTATACAATAGAGGCAATAATAAAGTTGGTTGTGTACGACCTGGCCCTAGGTTTATTGAAATTTATTATTTATATTTTAACTTGCAATATTTTAAATAATCATATTATTATATTTAATTAAAGATGAGGATTATCCTTTATGAGCGGTGACAAGAGCTAACAATGTTATCACATTGGATAACAAATTAAGTGAAATATTTTCATTTGGATATAATTTATATAATAATTCTTAACAAACATCGGGTTCTTAAATCATATTTTCGAGTTTGTGGGCGAAACCTAAAAATCTCTTAGATAGTATCTTAACACAAATGTCAGTGGTAAGTTCATTTGGTAAATGAGGGCTATTGCTGAATATACCAATTTACTGAATTATAACTATAGCCTTTATTAGAAGTATTAGAAAAAGGTTAATAAATAAGAATAAATAAGAGAAATCTTATCTATCTGTGAAGTGTAATGTATCTGTATATTTGTGATACTATTTTTTTACTATTACAATAATCTACAATTAGGTATGTATTACATTGCTTCAAAATGTTATTGACAATGAAGCACCTGCACTTACAGGCAATGGTTGCAATGGTCAATATGAGCCAACTATAATTACCCTAGGTGCCTTGTTACAAAATTTAGAAAAGCTTTATTATAATTGAAAAGGGTGGAAAACGAATGATATTTGTAAAAAGTCCTGTATGGAAAACGTCCATGAGATTGTGAAAGAATCTCTTGCGATAGCATAGTGGTCTGGTCGCCAACAAATATATAACTTACACTTATGATTATGTGTAGAGGCAAACAAATCTTTTTTAGAAATACCAAAACCTGAAATAATCGTATAAAAGGCATATTTTGCCGTTTTTCACTAGGTTCTATTGTTAAACTGTCTTGAGGTGATCTAAACTGTCGTGTTGTTTTTGATGGTATATAATCTGTCTATACGCACATACTTGCATGCTTACACCACTGCTAAATTAGTTTAGCTAGACTATCAAGATGTGGTGTTGTTAATTCTTAACATGATAAAGCAGTTACTTACTTTTATTACATGTAAATGATTTTAAAGCAAAAAGACAGCCAGTAAATTTAGGTAATTATTGTGTTCATTTATTTATTTATCAATCTTACCGAACCCTATTAGTGGTACAACATAACCGCAATTTAACTGCATATTATCTGCATAAATTACTTATTTTGGCTGATTAATTGATTCTTATGAAAGTGAAACAAATTATTTTGTCAACAGGATAGTTAATTATTGGCACCTTGTGATATTGGTACTTGCCTATTATATCTATTATTATTTAATGCATTTCCATAGTTCAAGTTGTTTTGTATGCGCATCAGCTATATTATGTTACACCTGAAGTCCTGGACATTCTGCATATAGCATGCCTGTAATAGTGGCCAACTTTGAATAGGACGTGTTTTGTTCCAACTGTCATGTTTTCAGAACCTATTCTCATTCATTATGCTTGTGGAATTAATTTACTTTTAGTTGTGTTTATAATAAAATATAAACTTACCAATATATAAGTCTCCTTTGTGGCCATTAGACATGATTATTATGTCTTTATCTAAACATTTAAATATACTAATGAAGTATAATTCCTGTTTTTATTATATTTATGTATGGGTGTCAAAATCATCTTTAATATCAATATTGGTCATGTAAAAAAATCCAGAGCAGTTATTAATAATTTAAGAGCAGTACGTATTTCCTCAATTTTAAAAGATGTTAATTTTTTAGGATTAAAAATAAAACTTTTATTTTTTATATGTATTATTTTGGAGACAATAAAGTGGGGATATAAATTAATTGGACTCTGGTGAGCTCAAGATAAATAGCACCTTTACATAACAGTTCATTTATTGAACTATTAAAGTCAGCAATTTCTTCCTTAGAAATTAGGCAACCTGACCAATTGGAACCTGACTTATTGTACAGGTATTAGATTTATACAGGTATTATATTAAATGGAATATTGTGTCCCAGATCCATGAAAAATAAATAAATATGTCAGAGGGTACCTTGTAAAAATATTGTAATCGTCTGTTGACGCTGTTTGTTGTTGCCTTTCGTAACAGCATATTGGTAGCAACCACCTTCTCACATAGTCTTCCGAGGGAGTCCCCAGTAGTTTAAAGGATTTTATTTATTTAAAAAATCTGTGGTCGAACTTGCTGCGGCTTTACTATTTCCCATTTTATCACCAAAAGTCCAAAGTTGACTTCAAAAAGGGATATTTCAGGAGTTGAGTCCTGTGCTGCATCTCTGGCAACTTCACCTGAACTAGCCTGAGGCTAAAAACCTTCTTAAAGAGAAGTTCATTGAAATAAGTTTTTCAGTATCTTTCTGACATTCTGAACATTTTTATATTAATAAATGGCGGTATTGATATATCTATATAACACCGTATAATTTTATTCTTAATACTGTGATTTACTGTATTTGCATGGCATGGCAAAATAGTGAATACTTTTTGTTTTATCCCTCTTCAGAGAGGGTTTATTGATTGCATATGTGACCTCAGAGTTTATTTTGCAAGGGTTAACCATTGTGTTAAATACATTTTCCCTCTCTCTTTTTTTTTTTTTTTTTTTTTTTTTTACACCAGACTAACTTTTTGACCAACGGTCTGTGGGTTCTAGTTGTGTATGGCTGGTTCTGGCACTCACGTTCTTTGGTATGGCCTAGAGCAGTGTTTCCCAAAGTGGGGCCCACGCCTTACAGGGCAATTCGATAGTTAAGGAGGGTAATTTCAAAATGGATTAGACACGACTTCAACCCTTCTGCTTTGGGTTATTTATATGCAATGCTAGATATCGGTGACCAATTTATCAAAAAAAGGCAATTTTTTTTTTTTTTTAAATATTGTAATCATTTATATTTATTAAGGGTAAAAAACATTTTTAAAGGTTGGGAAACACTGGTCTAGAGTGACTAATAAAACAAGGTCAAGAGTTTATTGACCTCGAATCTTTATTGAGTTGGTGCTTAAAAGCATAAACCCTGGGTAAAAATGTTGTAACCTGAATTAGGATTCTCATTATATATAGTACATTTTTCTAATAAAAATCATACACATCAATATATGGACGACGTAGGTTCACCCATGCTCAAGAGGTAATAATATTGGATTGTGACGATGTAATTCCTCGAAATACATTCAAGCACAATAATAAAATAAATTGCGACGTTGCAGTTCTTCAAACTACACTCAAGCACAATAATAAAATAAATTGTGACGTTGCAGTTCTTCAAACTACACTCAAGCACAGTTATAGTTAGTTGTCACATTATAGTTTTTCAAACTACCATCAATAACAGTAATTATAAATTGTGGCATTGCAGTTTTTCAAACTACACTCAATCACAATAATAATTCATAAATATTGAACGTTATAGTCTCACGAAGTATTAAAACATTTTGGTTGCAACAAATCCACTTATGTAAAAAAATCCAGTATCGGTATTTACCTGAATCGTTTTGTTCATGCAGGTAAAACGAACAAACGTTGAGGGCGACCGTGATGGCGTCGTATTCGTGGAGCTCCGTTTCTCCAACCATCTTATTTTCTACGGTATTTGTCAATTTGCTTGTTCGTTTTCAGCTTCTTCTCGTTGCCTTTTACCCATTTAGAGTAAGATTGTATAATTATTTACACTAAAATTTACAATAAAATGCGGACAACCGATAGACACGTGCATCTGGCAGCACACACGAAATACGGAATGATGTCTTAAAGAAATCGAGGCTTGGACAACCGTACATTCATCCAAAAAAAAAAAAAAAAAAACTGATTACTATTAAACGTGTGAGAGTAGCCATCGAATGCGAATACTACTTTGTTTAAATACGGAACAATCGGCGGAGCACTAAGGAATTGAAGTACAATTTATGATTATTTATAAAAATTAACATACCTCTACGAAAATCATGTCCCCATGTTCCTCTCTCCATGTTTGTGTGGTCATAATAATCTATTTTACCAGTCCAAAAACCTAGGTGACTGTCAAACCTAAAACAAAGGTTTCCTTAAGTTTCATAATATCTATTTTAGCAAAAACAATGGAGCGCCACATGCCACGGTCCTGACACAACTCTTTCGTTTCCCTCACATCCACAATTCTTTTCATTCAAGCCCTACGATTACGGCTACTAGGTAACCCAGCTTCCTTGAGAATGTCTCCGATTTGGTCGGAAAACACCTTGTATAACACATCTATCCACATCAGATTTATAAACTCCTTTCGTCAATCTACTTTCACCCATGTTTTCCATGTGCCCAAACCATCGACGCATTTCTTCTATCAATCCTTGTCATTACATCTTCTTTCCAACTACATCTATCGTCCACTGTACTAGATTTACATTCCTCATTCTATCCGCTATCGATACTTCACACACACTCCTTAACGACCGCATTTCCACAGCGTTAATTCTACTCTCATGCTTCTTCTGCTACTCCCAACATTTCCTTTTCATAGGTCATTTGTACAGCCCGAGACCTTGGTGGGTTTACCTAATGGGTTTTGCTTTTTTGGCCGGCGTAGTGACCAATAGGATTTTGGTCACTACACCGGCCGACTGAATAGGATTTATCAATCATCTGCGCTCTTGGACTTTCCCTTGCTTACCATCAAGCTAGTCGAGATCAGACGTAGAATCTTAATAAATAATTTGAGATACCTCGATGATATCTTGAGATATAAGAGTGGTAGGCAGTGGTACCTAGTCTGCCGATCCGGGGTAGTACCACCACTTACAAGTATACAGATCGTGAAGTGATTTTGGTCACGTTTCGGGATCAGCTTGTAAGTTGCCGGTTCCATTTAGGCCGGCATAGTGGATGTGATTGTTACTCACAGTTATTGAATTGTAGTAGCAGTAACATCCATTCATGGACCACACTTTGGCTTAACATCAAGCGGGGTGTTGTCATATGTCGAGTCACAATAAAAAAAAATTAAAAAAATCTTTGTATTAGCCCTAAATAGTAAAAAATATTTTTTTCTTAGATTTTTTGCTAATGAATTAAACAAATTCTATGCGACTTACTACTGTCTGTCCGTGACCACGATGGCTGCAAAGCTTTCGAAACGTCGGAATAAAAAAATAAAATTGTAAAATCAAAACCAAAATAAACGCGTTTGTTTAATTCATTAGTAAATAATAGGTAAATATAGGTACCCTCTGTTCAATGGTAAATATTCCTTTCTGTAACTACCCAAATGCCATTTGCCAACTAAATGTGTTTTATAATTTAATTCCTTCAAATATTGCGGCAATATTTTCTCAGTCAATGGCAGACCACGTGGCTCCATTCCATAGATTGTAGCATGCTGCATACCTATTTAATAAAACAAAATAATATATGACTTTTATAAAGAACAATACTTGTGTCAATATTTATTCATATTGTGTCTATTTGTGTCTTGTGGTGTAGAGGCAGTGCAGTGGTTACACAAAGTGGTTTTAATATTATGTACTTTGGTTGTCCTGTTTCTATGATAGTATAGAAATGTAAAATAAAAATAATATAAAATTTTAATTTAATTTAATTTTTACAGCAAAAAAAGCGGGAATCAGTTCCAATTTGGAAACGATACCTGCGGATACATGCCACAGCGATTGAAAAACTTAAGTATATATAAACATTATATTTTTGTTGTTTATAAACATTTATAAATAAAATATTTTTCTTCGCCCGGCATAGTGACGGCGACTGAGGCAGCCGTGAACTGGCTCGGCTATTTAAGTTGTCGTCACTCTTTGACCTCCTCTTGCTTACCATCAGGCGGGTCCAAGTCAGATCTCGAGTCAAGATAAAAATTTTAAAAAAAACCTGAAATACTTACCATTATGTATAGGATATTTGCCTGTCATCAAAGCAGCTCTCGATGGCGTACATATAGGAGTTACATAGTAATTGTGTAACGCAATACCTGAAAATGCTAACGCGTCTATGTTAGGAGTAGGTATCTCATTAGACCCGTGAAAGCCTACGTCATTCCAACCCTGAAAAACATTTTTTTATTTTATTGTGACTCTACATATGACAGCACCTGCCTTATGTTACCCTACGGCCACACACTCGACGAGTGGCGAGAGAAATAGCGAGGGAAATGGGCAGGGACATAGTGTTGCTGCGTTATTCGTCCTGCTGCTCGTCATGCCCGGTGATCCATTTTTTGTCGGTTTTTTAGTGCGAGTCAAAGTTACAATGTTATCGTCCATCGGAGCAATGCGATGAACATCGCGAGTAGGGGAGTGTGTGACTGTTAGGGAAATATTCACGGCAGCACGAGGAGCAGCGCGAGGAGCAGTGTGGCTGTAGCATTAAACTGGAGTGAGGTCCAAGAATAAAAGTCACTGCTACTACAGTTCAATATTTGACGACAGGCGTGGACGATTAAATATTACAAATATTTGGTATTAAAAAAAAAGAGATGGATATTTGGTTCCGGTCTGGTTATCAAAGAGTGGTAGGCAGTGGTACCCAGTCTGCCGATCCGGGGTAGTACCACCACTTACAAGTATACAGACCGTAAAGTGATTTGGTCACGTTTCGGGATCAGCTTGTAAGTTGCCGGTTCCATCTAGGCCGGCATAGTGGATGTGATTGCTATTATTGAATTGTAGTAGCAGTGTCATTCATTCATGGACCACACTTTGGCTTAACATCAAGCGGGGAGCTGTCATATGTCTAGTCACAATAAAAAAAAAATGTAAGTAGTATTATATTCACTATGCCGGCCTAGTTGAAATCGGCAACTTATAAGCTGATCCCGGAAGCAACTAAATCACTTCCAAGTTTGTGTACTTGTAAAATAGTGCTATTGCGGATCGGCAGACTGGGTACCGCTGCCTACAACTCTATTTTCTTTAAGTACACAGTCATCGTTGAACTAGCTTTACTGTTACGATTAATGATATTTTAAAGAAAGACGTAGATATGTTATTGGCGCTCCAAACGAGGCACGTTAAAACTATGCTAATAAGCAAACCTGAACTTCGCGATGCAGAGGAATATATATTTGTCTCTTTTTCGCTCTCAATAACTATCATTCTTTCCTACTTTCACTTGTGTGTATGCCTAGCGTGGTTGATCGTTCAAACTCATGCCATTTGCGAAGATAAAAACTCGCGTAAGTGACGTATCTATTTTACTTAATATCATTAGTTACGATTATTAGCATTGCAGACATTAGCTTTGTGTCCTTTAAGCAGCGTGAAAAGGTACCTTTGGCCGGCATAGTGACGGCGACTGAGGCAACCGTAAGTTGTATAGGTTATTTCAGTTGTCGGCGCTCTTGCACTTCTCCCTTCCATCAGGCAAGCTGAGGTCAGATGTTACGTCAATAAAAATAAATACTACAGATATAAGCTGATAAAACCGGCCGCTACTCGTAATGATGAGTCCAGACACAACACTTCATTACAATGTGGCATTATTGTAAAAAATATTAATTTAATTGTGTAATGCTACCACCTATTCAAAAGTTGTTAACTGTTGTTTAAGAGTTGTCTGTTTTTTATAAAAATTACCTATTTTATTAAAGATACGATGGCACTTTATAATAGCGTTTCGGGATCAGCGGTTCAAATATGCCGATATAGTGGCTCTGCCTGCTAGTTGCAGTTAATTAGGTGTAGTGGCAGTCGCCTAGATTCCTGGACCGCACTCCAGTTTAATATCAGGCCCCGCTTAATTGTCGAGCTATCATATGTCGAGACCCAAAGACAAAAAAACTAACAATTTATCTAAACTAATAGATCAAACCGGTCGTCATCAAATCCTTAAAAACTGGTTTAAACAATACTCACCAAATCGTCCGCAACTATAAAAATAATATTTAACTTCTTCGAGTTCGCATTCACAAACAAATATAAAGACAGAAACACTAGGGATTTAATCATTTTCAATTAATTATATTAATATTTATTATTTGTAATAATTATTTTAAGACATAGATAACTAAAAGGTCTTTAACATCGTAAGTTTTAATCTTTTATATTTATCTTTCAACCGTCAACATAGCACAAATTATTAATCAAAATAATGTAAACAAAGTTTTGTTACATCGTAAATAACACTTAATTATTATAAACCATTTTAGTATTCGTAGTGCGAAATTGAAATAAACAAAAACATTTCAATTTTGTTTTTACAATAATGTACTCAAACGATAAACAAAACGTCCAAACAGCGAGAGAGTGTTAAAACAATAAATTAGCGATAAGTCCCCCTCTATTACATTTTAACAAATATGTACACTCTCGAACAAAGTTATATACCATTTTAAGGTATTCTTTTTTTTACATACTAAGCTGGTGCCATAGAAACTAGACAACAGATATAAAAGATACATTGGTACCAGCAAGTGGTTTAGAACAGGGAAATTGCGGGTTGCGTAACCATTTCATTACCACGACACGCCTTTCACCCGTATTGTGATTTTGTTTAAAAATACAGGTATACTTTATGCTGTCATTTGTGGAATTTTTTACATTTAGTTCGTCATAATATGACAAACCCCATCTGTTGTCAAGCTAGAGCGCAGTCTTATGAGTAGATTGGCACGGACAGTAGTCTGGTGAAAGCAGCCGTCCCACTATGTCGGCCTGGTGAAATTTACAATGAGGATTATAGAACAGAGGAAAGACGTGTTTGGTTAGGTTGTTCCATTATGAGTTACGTGGCTGCATGGTGCATCCTATCACCTGCTCTGGTAAAGTGCGAGCGAGGTGGGAAGGAGGTTTGAGGTCATGGAGTTCTGCAGAATATTCGCTGCGATAGAGAACTGTGAGGTAAGTCTCTTTGTCACCCCTTTTTCTCCCATTATCTTCAATGCTCTGCTCTTAGGCGAGACAAGGTCATAGGGCACATACCACGCTCAGCCAAGACACAGGTGCGAAGAGTTTTCTACAAAATACCAACTCGAGCTAATAATAAAAATGTATAATGCGATTAAATAAGAATAGGACGGAATCGGCGCCATTTTGTGACGTCTAACTCTCCAACCAAGTTCACTTTAGTATGGTGTCTTTTTCTTTGCGGACCGTCAAGAAAAAGACACCTTTGAATCAGTCAAATGAAGTTATCAACAGCCCGTCCTATTCTTATTTTAATAGCATATGTAAATCGAATCAGGCACGTATTTAATTGGTTGTCGTTTAAATATTAATAAACGACATAACAATAATAACTTAATAATAATAATAACATAATAATAACTTTCTAGTTTGTGTTAAATAAACTTATTACCCTGGTTTCTTATCAATATTAAATTATAGTCAATTAATAATTTTTTGTTTATATTAACATCTATCTATAATCTTGAGTAAACGTCAGTTGTTCTCTAGTTAAATAAAATATCTACAATATTCATTAAAACAACGAATCCCAATCAGATAATTTTGGTCGTAAGTGTATAGAATTCTACGCAACACAGGATGCAGTCATACACAATTAAATATTTGAATATTACGTGTGAAAAGAGCGCAAATTTTAAAGGTTTAGTTTTTGTATAGGTATTACGAGTAATAAAAACCGGTACATATTAACTTTAGCCGACATTCAGAGAACTTAGAATGATCATATTGGATGCTGCGCCAAAGAACAGGTAACCTGCATGAAAGTGCATGGTCGCAGACAACGGAATGCAGGCAGTCCCGGGAAGCTCTTCCTCATATGGACGCCTGACCGGACTGCACTGCTAAACCTAAGCAGAGCTCTATCTAAATCAGAGAACTCTGCATTATGGAAGGTACTATAACGGGACATTATGGTTTTAATAAGCACCTGTATAACCTCAACATATCGGATAGCCCCCTCTGTATGAGGAGGAGTCAGCTACGAGTGTGCTCTTGAGTTGCAACGCGAGGACGCTTTCGGAGGTCTAAAGTTTTAGTCTAAGTAAAGTCTAAAGGGTCTCCTGGCCTTCCTTGAGGAAATCGGCAGAACCGTTAAAGAACGCACAAAGAAACCGAATAGGACTTAAAGTGCGGAAACGCTTTAAAAAAAGTACCTATAACCATAGAGATTCCTGTATACAGAGAATTGTGGATGTAAGGAAAGCGAGGGAGTTGTGTCAGGATCGCTCTGGCGTCTCTGCCTATCAATGGAGGGAAAAAGTCATGACAAATTAATATGTTATTATTTCTGTGTATAATGTATATATTAAAATGGTAAAATATGTAGAAAGTGCTAACGCATTTTGTAACATGTCACGTGTGCGTACGGAAATCGTCGTGTCGTACTTTCCTTCCTTCTCGGTTTCTTTACAAATGTATAACTTTCGTTGTAATTATTAACATTATTCCATGGGTGAAATTCGGCTGGAAGGACCATTTTTAGTCAAATTGGTTGTAGACAGAGTTGTTGCTCATTTTAAGGCGACCGTGGTGTAGTGGCAGTGCAATGGTTACGTAAAACGAGAGCGCGGGTTAAAAACAATTTGCCGGTACCAACGTATATTTGATATATGTACTTTGGTTGACCTGTTTCTATGATACAAGCACTTTAGTAGATTGTTCAAAAAATGTAAATAATAATAAAATTTTCAAGTGTACATACATATTGTGAAGTGACTATGAAGGCCGTGCTTCGGTACAACAGCAGTTAGGCCGGCATAGTGCATGCGACTAATGCTTGTAGACATTTAATATGTGACAGCACTCGCTGCACAGACACTTGTCAAAATTACGATTTGACAAGTACAGGAGCAGAAAGTACCCTCTCGTTAGACTGTTTACCAGATGTGCTTGTATCATAAAAACAGGACATCCAAAGTACATATATAAAAGATACATTGGTACCGGCAAGTGGTTTCGAACCACTACACCACGGTCGCTTAGAATTGTCGATAAGCTGTAGCACAGGAGTATGCCACAATAACAGAATCTACTTCTAAAACAGTAGCCATCAATCAATCAACCGCGCCTTTTCCCACAGGGATAGGTAGAGACAATAGAGCGCCACTTGCCACGATCCTGACACAACTTCGTCGCTTCCCTCACATCCACAATTCTCTTCATACCAGCTCTACGGTTATGGACACTAGGCAACCCAGCTTTCTTGAGGATGTCTCTAATTTACAGTAGTCATACAGGCTGCTGTAAATCTTTGGCTAGCACAGTGAGGGCGATTGAGGCAGCCGTGAACTAACTCGTTTTGTTTTTCAGTCGTCGTCACTCTTGTGCCTCCTCTTGCTTATCATCAGGCGGGTCGAGGTCAGATGTCGTGTCACAATAAAAAAATAAAAAAGGCCACTTATAGTGTTATTATTTGTAAATAAAACAAAATATATTTAATACAATTTATTTAAATGTTTAATGCATTTATTAGTATTATATATTAATTATTACTACCAAATATTATCATCACACGCGTAAAATAATGCTTCGAGACAGGAAAACCTAATTATTGCTGATAAAAACACAATAAGTTGACAAACTATCATAAAGTTTTCATTTAGAAAAAATAACCTACGAAACACAAATAAATTTTATAAGTTTACATTGGTCAATTTATTATAATCCAGCCCGAAGGATTATTTACTCCTAGAAAATACAAATGTAGCTAAATTAATAATATTGTAAAAATATGGACACATAAAATTATGATATGGAATCATTTTAAAATAAATACGATTATTTAAGCATTGAAAATGCTGACTTTAGCTTCCTAAAATCCGGCTCGAAGGACCAACGGGAATGACATTCAGTATAAAGGAAACTTAGTCACAGCAATATTCAATGCCTTGACAACGTAATAAAAACTTAGGAAAAATAAAATTCAATAACATTTAAAGCCAAATTAACAGATATTTAAATGTTAGAAAAACTTTCAATGATCAATTTAAATGGCCTTACACAACAAAAATTAAATAAAAGTATTCGATAAAGAACAGGTCGGTTTTTCATAAGCCAAAATAGTCTTGTCCAAACAGCAACAAAGCGAACGCGAATCGAACACAGCTATATTTGCGATACACCCTGTGATTTTAGCTATTTTTGCCGACAACCTTTCATCCATTGATTTGATTTGAAAGTTGCCGGTTCCAATTAGCAGGCCGACCGCGTAACTCCAATGACGTTTCGTATTTGACGTATTCGTAGTTGAACTCCATTAAAGAGCTTCAAAATTAAAATTGCACTGAGAATCAAGGTTCATTATCATTGACAGTTTAAGCCTATTGAAAGTTATTATCCGAATTGATAAAAGTTGTTTTTGAACACCGCGTAACTTTAAGAGAAATGGAATTCATTCCCATTGAAGTTGCGCGATCGGCTTAAGCCCATTGAAAGTTATTGTCCGAATGAATAAAAGTTGTTTTTGAACACCGCGTAACTTTAAGAGAAATGGAATTCATTCCCATTGAAGTTGCGCGATCGGCTTAAGCCCATTGAAAGTTATTGTCCGAATGAATAAAAGTTGTTTTTGAACACCGCGTAACTTTTAGAGAAATGGAATTCATTCCCATTGAAGTTGCGCGATCGGCTTAAGCCCATTGAAAGTTATTGTCCGAATGAATAAAAGTTGTTTTTGAACACCGCGTAACTTTTAGAGAAATGGAATTCATTCCCATTGAAGTTGCGCGATCGGCTTAAGCCCATTGAAAGTTATTGTCCGAATGAATAAAAGTTGTTTTTGAACACCGCGTAACTTTTAGAGAAATGGAATTCATTCCCATTGAAGTTGCGCGGTCGGCTATTAGCCCGGCAGAGATGCGATTGCTATTTACAGTTATTTAACTTTAGTAACTATCCATTCATATATCGCACTGTGGCGCTGTCATGTGTCGAGCCACAATAAGCCGTAGACTCGCCTTCACTTAGCCGCCTAAATCACATAAGTTAATGGGAAAGCATATTTTACTAAACTACTTTATATATAATGATTATTCACAACAGTTAAGATTTCGTGGTATTACATTTTGTTTTACAGTGAACAGTTATTTTCTTAGATTTTGCACGAACATTGATTAATGAATTAAACAAATTTTATGCGGCTTACTATCGCGTTGGTTTTGAAATTTTTTTTTGTTATTCTGACGTTTTGAGAGCTTAGCAGCCATCGTGGTCACGGAGAGTAATAAACGCGTTACTAAGCCGCATCAAATTCGTTGAATTCAGTGAACAGTTAGTTCCAAACTTTATGTTGTCTTTGTTTCTGCTAGGTACATTGACAACAAAGCTCTCTAACCTACTTTGAACCTAGCTTTTATGTATTGCTTTATTTAAATAACTTCAGAGTCTCTATTAACACGTAAAAACAACGGTAAAATGTGTAAGTAACAAATTTTTACAGAGGAATCTCATTAAAATGAATTCCATTACAATTTTACAACTAAAGTCACGTGACTGCTAAATGATTAAAGCCTAAAAACACATAGAAATAAAAAATCATCTTTGTAATACTACGAAACCCTACACTATCTTGGGTTAGTCCCAATTATCCCTTAAAATTACCCCGATAGAATGGTCGCGTTTAACTCTAATATAAAAATATATTAAGATTTATGAATATTTTCTATAATGAGGCATTAGGACTAACCCGATTCTATTAATAGATACTAAACGAGTAATGGAATATAATGATTATTATTATAATATATAGATTAGATAGCTATTATAATAAGAATAGGAGGAGCAAGATGTTGATAGAAGTAGAATAGAACTATAGAAGTTCACGGCTTCCTTTAAGCTTGGATCTTTCAAGCGGAGCGTAAACTGTAAACTAAATTTGTTTCCAAGTCATAGGCATCACAGTAAAAAAGAATGTCAGTTGAAAAGAATGTCAGTTGAAAAGAGTGAGAAGTAGAAACGACATTGTATTAGAATGTCGTATAAACAAAAAAAAAATTTTTTTTTAAATAAATAAAGAAAATAGAAAGAGATAAACAATTCGAGTTTTATTTAATATTTATCATCTGTGTCCTCTGCAGCTTTATATGTTTTTAATCTGTGGTTGACATTAAATAAATTTATCCCCTGCCACAAAATGACGTTTGCCCGCTCCAATCCTAATTTTAACAGCGTTATAGTTTTTATTATATAATGAAGAAAACACTCTTGGATTTACTAGTCTGTAGAAAACTACATTGAGATTTAGTCGCTAATAAGGGAGACAATAAAGCATATGAAATCAGGGTTGCTATTCAATGAACAATGTCAAACTGACAGCGACATACATATTTAGCGTCACAAAATCACTCCTTACTACATAAGACATGTAAATTAAATGCAATAAGTGTCTCTAGAAATTATATAATTAAATGCTTATAATAAATTCTACAAATAAATATTATTACATCTAATTTTCATAAATTCTATAATGTATACTTCCATTATTCAATACAATACAAATAATGAATTAAATACTACATAAATGAACATAGTTTAAATAAAAATACAACCACTTTTCGCAGAAATTGTGAACGAAATTAAAAACCAACATAAAGATTTTGTTTATGATTAACACGTTCACGCCGGCGCGGGTCACCGGTGACCCGCACTAAACCGTCTTATCGGGCGGCGTGGGCCACCGGTGACCCGCACTAAACCGTCCTATCAGGCGGCGTGGGTCACCGGTGACCCGCACTAAACATTGAATTTTAATGATAATTATAATCAATAATGTATCAGAAACATAATTATTGTTCATTTGTTAATTTGTGGTCAGGATAAAAAAACGGCACGAGTTAAAAAATTTGCACAATAAATCTCACTGTACTGCAGAGAAACAAACAACGCGTATACAGGTCTGAACAGGCAAAAATCACGCGCCGCCAGATGAAACGCGATATTAATTTGAACGCCGCCTAATAGCAAAACAAATTATAATCGGCCCCGGCGTGAACGTGTTAAATGCTTGAACATTATACAGCATAATGTTCTAGCATAAAGTGGTGACAACGGGCGAACGTAGCTCCGGCATTCGGCCTATAGTTGTGACAATGTGCGTACGTAGTAATGTCATTCAGCCTTTAGTTGTGACAACGTGCGTACGTAGCACTAGTATTTGGCCTATAGTTGTGACAATGTGCGTACGTAGTAATGTCATTCAGCCTTCAGTTGTGACAACGTGCGTACGTAGTAATGTCATTCAGCCTTCAGTTGTGACAACGTGCGTACGTAGCACTAGTATTCGGCCTATAGTTGTGACAATGTGCGTACGTAGTAATGTCATTCAGCCTTTAGTTGTGACAACGTGCGTACGTAGCACTAGTATTCGGCCTATAGTTGTGACAATGTGCGTACGTAGTAATGTCATTCAGCCTTCAGTTGTGACAACGTGCGTACGTAGTACCTGAATTCGGCCTTTAGTGGTAACAACGTGCGAACGTAGTGCCAGAATTAGGCCTTTAGTGGCACCTTTAAGACATGCATATATAGGTATTAATATAAAATCCTATTCATTATTCGATTTAGTTTTAAAGTTTATAAAAAAATAAACTACATCATTTCGAATCCGGTTTTACATTGCGATATAAATAAAATAAAAATTATATTATATATGGCATATATATTTATGTGAAACTGTATGTTTTAATTACATTAAAAGTGTTTATTATAATTTAAATTATTTATTTGTTCTAATAAAATATTGTATAGACAATTTCTTTGGTCTATTATTGTGAAAGATATCACGCTTGTATATGATTTAGAGGGTAGACAGGCACTATTAACAATAATTACACTTTTACTTTTGTTCAAAATGAATTATTTTTAGAAGTAATAATAAAATAAGTTTAAAAAATACATAAAAACACACTGCGATCTTATATCAAACCATATCAAAAGACAATTTGATATAAGGATCACCAAATTTTAAACTTATTTTAGTATTAATTCAAAACCCTTAGTAGATTTCCAGCCACAACTATTCGAAATACTAGAAAAGCCTATTAATTAATTCCACAGCTCTGCATACCCCAAAATAAATAGAACAGGCGTGATAATCTAAAATGGTATTTTGCATGTGATATGAATGAAAGGGAACGAAAATTTATGTTAGACAGAGATCACACGACTCACTCCTTACGAGGCTTACGTTTGCGTTGACCGTCACCTGCGCCATCGTCCATTGGAGTTTCCTGCAAACAAGATTATATTAATAATTTGACGATTTGATTCAATTGGTTATTTTTTTTTTGTGACTCGACATTTGACAGCACCCCGCTGGAGGTTAGGCTGGAGTGTGGTCCATAAATGGATGTCATTGCTACTACAATTCAATAACTGTGAGTAGCAATCTCATTCACTATGCCGGCCTAGATGGAACCGGCAACTCACAAGCTGATCCCGAAACGTGACCAAATCACTTCACGGTCTGTATACTTGTAAGTGGTGGTACTACCCCGGATCGGTACCACTGCCTACCACTCTTTGATAACCAGACCCGAAGCAAATATCCATCTCTTTTTTTTTTAATAACAAATATTTGCAATATTAAATATTACAAATCAAAGCTATGAAACAAATATTTGCTTCAACCGGGGATCGAACCCGGGACTTTACGCGCAACAAACCAATCGCTAACCAATCGTTCGTCCACACCTGTCGTATTATGGGTAAACTAAGGAAAATATATCAAGCTGTTGAGAATTGAAAACAAATTGTCAATTTTGGCATATCACTAAAAAATGTTGCTCAAAAACCTATGTTGTATTATTTATAAAGAGAAACGATTATATGTCAAGTCGCAACAAAGATTTAAATCGATTAAAGTTTTTGATTCACCCAACTTAAGTTCGGCTAATCTGTAACACAACATTCATTGACTTTTAGGCGGTATAAAGTTCGCCGGGTCAGCTAGTAAAATATATATAATTATTTATTACATACCACTTGTTCCTCATTTTCCTGCGTTTCCAATTGTTGTTTTGTAGGTTTCGTCTCCTCCCCGCTTTCAATCTCTTCTTCGCCATCCTCTTCACCTGATGACTCATGTGGATCATCTTCTACTTCGGCGTCAGTCTTCTTAGGATCGACTTTCTCTTCTGTGGGCTGTTTACGAAATAAAGTTTTTAAACATTTTTTTATTGTGGCACATTTGCTTCGACCCGCCTGATGATAAGCAAGAAGAGGTACGACTGAGTGACGACGACTGAAAAAACCGAATTAGTTCCCGGCTACCTTAGTCGCCGTCATTATGCCGGCCTGAGGTGCTTCTTCACGCATCGCTTGAAGGATCCAAGGTCATAGGATGGAGAGAACACATGAACTGGCAAAGCATTCCACTTCCATCCTTATCATCAGCCTAAAGACGACCCACTAGTGGACACAGGGACTGTCCAAATAGTATTTTTTTTATTTTTTCTTTATTGTGACTCGACATATGACAGCACCCCGCTTGATGTTAAGCCGAAGTGTGGTCCATGAATGAATGTCACTGCTACTACAATTCAATAACTGTGAGTAGCAATCACATCCACTATGCCGGCCTAGATGGATCCGGCAACTTACAAGCTGATCCCGAAACGTGACCAAATCACTTCACGGTCTGTATACTTGTAAGTGGTGGTACTACCCCGGATCGGCAGACTGGGTACCACTGCCTACCACTCTTTAGTTTTTATCTTTATCTAGGTTGTATAGAACTCGGCACATAAAAAGAGCGCTGGCTACTTACTTTTCGTTTTATGAATAGGTATAAAATTCAAAATATTATCAAATATGTGCACTACTGTATAGGTAGGGAAAATTGCTACCACTGCAGTCGTCCAGAGCTCTTCTAAGCTTTTTTTATTGTGACTCGACATATGACATACCCCGCTTGATGTTAAGCTGGAGTGTGGTCACTGCTACTACAATTCAATAACTGTGAGTAGCAGTCACATCCACTATGCCGGCCTAGTTGAAACCGGCAACTTACAAGCTGATCCCGAAACGCGACCAAACCACGGTCTGTATACTTGTAAGTGGTGGTACTACCCCTGATCGGCAGACTGGGTAACACTGCTTATTTACCGATCCTTATACAGCGCAGCTCAAAAGTCAGCACTCTTTTTATCTGCTGTGAACTATATCTGGCTTTCCGTGCTTGCCAATGCGAATAGGGGTGTTTAATTCAACAAATATTTGCTCCGACCGGGAATCGAACCCGGGACTACACGCGCAACAAACCAATCGCCCACGCCTGTCGTCAAAAAGACATCATTCATTTTGTATGGGGACTTGGGCTTAATTGTATTGAGAGTTGCATATGCATTTTAAAATAGTTTAATGTACGAAAATTTCAATTACAATGTAATTGTAATATATTCTTTATTTTGCATAGTTTAGGTGTGCAAAATAATCAAACTATAATAATGACAGTTCAAAGCAGAAATTTAAATTCATCTTTGTGATGAAACAGATGACACAAAATCCATCTTATTTTCCAAATAACTCAATTGCACAGCAATTAAAAGCAAAACTAGTTTATCAATAAGTATTTATATATTATTTCATCATTGGACAATACAAAAGTAGTACATAAAAGCCCAAAATGAATGATCCTTTATTAATTTAAAAAATATATAAAATATACTTACACTAGATTTTAATAGTGTTATTATGAGGTACATTACTAGAATCAAGGCGCCAGCAATGACAGGGTAAACCCATGGGTTGTCAGATGCAAATCTCAACATACGATCATATGCTGTCTCCTATATGGAATTAAAACGAGCGTAAATAAACACACAACTAGCCAAAAATACAATTAAATACAAACAAATATATATATTTTTTTATAATTTATATATCAAGCTACTAAAGTGCTTGTATCATAGAAACAGGACAACCAAAGTACATTATATTTAAAGATATACATTGGTAAGCTGGAGTGTGGTCCACGAATAGAGGTGACATCCACCTCATGTAAGTAGGAGTCACATCCACATGTCGGCCTAGTTGGACTGGCAACTTACAAGATGATCCCGAAACGCGACTAAGTCACTTCACAGTCTGTATGTATGTACTTGAAGTGGTGGTACTACCCCGGATCGGTAGACTGGACACCACTGCCTACCACTCTTAAAATCTAGCCTTTATCTAATTTAGCAATTATATTGGACCCATTTACAAACGTGCAAACTGTCTTATTATATGCACAAACATGCAAACTTTTATATTATAGGGCAAATATTTATATAAAAGTGCCATAGTTGTGTGAAGCTGTTAAAAAATTATGGTCGTTAACAGATAATTAAAAAGTTACAAAGTCTCTTTTCCAATAACGACTTCTGCAGCGTTCGCACAACTTTTCGACATAATGATTCATGACTGTATTTTCTTAGATTTTGCGCGGACATTGATTATTGAATTAATCAAATCTTATGCAGTTTACTATTTTTAGGCGTTTATATTTGGTTATTAATATTACAATTTTATATTATCACGGCCACGGTCATGTGGTCACGGAGGTCTAATAAATAAATAAAAATGAACGGGATAGTAAGCCGCACAATAATTGTTTAATTCACAGATGAATGACCGCGTTCGCACATTTGTAATAGCTCTACAGTACAGTAATAAAATCACACCAATCAAAATATAGCATATACATAAAATATCCAAAGTATTCATGACCTCATTGAGTCTCCGCAGTAAATACCATATGTATATAGTAATAGGTATAGAGCAATATATGAAATATATTGCCCACCAACCAGGTTTGTAGTTCATAGACTTCATCATACGACCCCACAGAGATGCCTGCGTTTATTCATATTTTTATTACTACGCGTTCTGTTTGCCTAGTGCCCATAACCATAGAGCTTGTATGAAGAGAATTGTGAATGTGAAGGAGGCGAGGGAGTTGTGTCAGGATCGTGGCAAGGGGCGCCCCATTGTCTCTGCCTATCCCTGTGGGAAAAAGGCGTGACAATTTGATTTATTACTACGCCTCTGGCTATAGTGACGGCGATTGAGCCAGACGTAAACTAAGTTATATTTTTTCTTAGATTTACGCGAGCATTGATAAATGAATTAAACAAATTTTATGCGGCTTACTCGGTCAGTCTCTCCGTAACCACGATAAACGCAAATATAATAATAAACGCGATAGTAAGCCGCATAAAATTTGTTTAATTCAGTAAACTGAGTTAGTTGTTTTCAGTCGTCGGTACACTTGGACATCCCTTCACTTACCATTAGGGCACCGATTCTCTTAAAACAACATGGCGACCGACCATAAAGTAGTGAAATTGCGTCGCGGTCGCAGGTGACGACCAATCAACGTAGTTTTGTTATTCGCTGATTGGTTACGAAGATGTCAATTTTTATTACATTTCTATACTAAGCTTATATCATAGAAACAGGACAACCAAAGTACACATATAAAAGATACATTGGTACCGGCAAGTGGTATTGAATCCGTGCTCCCGGTTTGCGTAACCATTGCACTGCCACTACACCAAGGTCGCCATTTATTTTATAGATTTAATATTACAAAAGAGGCGTATATTAAGTCTGATTGTCTTCCGATCTTGATAGTACCACCACTTATAAGTACAGACTCATACGGACTGTAAAGTGACTTAGTCTCGTTTGGAGATCAGCTTCTAAGTTGCCGGTGCCAACTAGGCTGGTTTAGAAGATGTGACTGCTACCCAAGATATTTTACTGTGGTCACCTCAGTCAGGCGGGGTGTAGCAGTTATCACCTTCAATGCGATTGCTAGCCGCCATTTTGTGCAAGCGACAATAAGTTCGTAGTCAATATGTTTTTTTTATTGTGACACGACATCTGATCTCGCCCCGCCTGATGATAAGCAAGAGGAGGTCCAAGAGTGACGACGACTGAAAAACCTAGTTAGTTCCCGGCTGCCCCAGTCGCCGTCACTATGCCGGCCAAAGAAATAAATACTTCGAATACTTACAGAAATGCGTGCAAGTCTGGCGAGTTTCAGTTCGAATGTCTGCTTAGTCCAATTTTCAGCTACAGTCAAGTCGTCTGTGATAATTATATTGTCAAAATACAACATAGATGTCATGGTCCACAGTTCAAATCCGATCGCAGTCTGAAATTTATTATAGAAGGTTATTATAAAATGCAAAACTATAGTTTTCTTAGATTTTGCGCGAACATTATTGGGTTAAACAAACTTTATTCGGCTATAGTCGGAAAAAAAAAACGCGATAGTACGCCGCATAAAATTTGTTATGCGGCTATATAAAATAATAGATATAAATATGGTTTCTGAACTAAATGTTTTTTGATTCGTACTATGAGCCTTTACCTGGACTGTAATTAAATCGAAGATCTGGAATTAATACAGCTCTTGGCGATCAAATTGATGCTATCCCATTTTTTTTAAATTGCAGCTCATTAGTTAAATAAGATTGCTAGTACAGTGAAATAAATGCCACTATTGGTCAGGCAACTCTCAAGCTCATCCCGAAACGCGACTAAGTCACTTTACAGTTTGTACATTTGTAAGTGGTGGTACCACCCCGGATCGGCAGACTGGGCACCACTGCCTACCACTCTTTAAAACTGGTCTATTACTACTTTTTTTTTATTATGTCTCAACATATAACAGCATCCCGCTTAATATTAAGCTGGAGTGTGGTCCATTATTGGATGCCACTGCTACTACAATTCACTAACTGTGAGTAGCAATCACATCCACTTTGCCGGCTAAGTTGGAACCGGTAACTAACAAGCTGATCCCAAACAAAATCACTTCACGGTCTGTATACTTGTAAGTGGTGCTACTACCCCAGATCGGCAGACTGGGTACCACTGCCTACCACTCTTCGATAACCAGACCCGAAACAAAAATCTATCTCTTTTTTTTTTATTAACTAATATTTGTAATATTTTAATATAATTATTAAATATTACAATTAAAAGCTATGAAACAAATATTTGCTCCTACCGGGAATTGAACCCGGAACTTTACGGGCAACAAACCAATCGCTAACCGTTAGTCCACGCCTGTCGTCAACTACTGGTAGGAATAGGCTAAAACAAACTGATATAAAGTAATCAGTACTAATACTTACAATAGGTGTCATTTTGAATGGATGGTCATCTTTGAAGTAGTTGGGGTTTGGTATTTTGCGAGGTACCCATGGCCCTTTGTAATTGGGATTGGGGATCAATGGTGCACGCCATACACCCTGCGAAATAGACACATAAAGAACATCATTCATTTTGGGCTTTTATGTACTACACTACTTTTGTAACGTCCAATGATGAAATAATATATAAATGGTAGTTTCGATACCTGTATTGATAAAACTAATAACAATTTTGCTTTTAATTGCTGTGCAATTGAGTTAGTTGGAAAATAGGATATTGATTTTGTATTAACTGTCAACCAACGCCATATTTGTTCTGCTTTGAATTGTCATAATTATAGTTTGATCACTTTGCACACCTAAACTATGCAAAATAAAGGATAAATTCCAATTATATTGTAATCTCCGTACATTAATCTATTTTAAAATGCATATTAAACTGTTAATACAATTAATACAAAAATGAATGATGTCTTTTTGTATATTTATATTTCCTGTTTTGGTGCCATAGTGGATCCTTCATTAATATGTAAACCACACTCACTGTACTTAATTAATAATACAAAATATACATTTTTGACATATACATTAGCATATCACGTTTAATATACCTAGTTTCATTTATCAATAATAAATATTTACAATTAAATTTCATTAAAAGTAATAATTAACTATAATTAAACTATATCATCTAATGACGTCGCATCAGAGATAGTCCCAAGGAGGCTGGCAACATTTCCCCTTTGTATAGCAAGGCTAACACGTTGGCAGAAATAATTGCCAGCCTTCCTGTCTCCAGACTTCTCCGTCAGCCGCCTGGACAACTCCCTGGCCAGGCGCTTAGCTGATGGTCCCCATCGTCTCGACCCCAAACGGCGCAAATTCGTAACCAGTACCGAGGTTAGCGTATTTGCGCAACTTGAGGTTCTCAGCAGAAATAGCCGCAATTCCCGAGCTTAACGAAGTCGCTTGGATGTGAGATGGGGCTAATGTGTCTACACAAGTCGCATCCCACACCAAAGACCTGCCAAGTTTCCATGGCCCAACAGTCATTCCGTCAGGTCTCTTGCCATCGCTCCGCGCAATACCACAGGGTTCTAAAATTGCGGGCACTCCAACAGTGACAAATGACTATATTGAAATATACTACACCATATACCAGTCTTTCCCAACGTGAGCCCCACGCCCCACAGGGGGGCAATTTGATAGTTAATGGGGGCAATTTAAAAATGGACTCGACACGCCTTTAACCCTTTCGCTTTGGGTTATTTGTATATCATTATTTTAAAAATCCCAACTGATCAAATCATACCTTTAGGATGTTGATCCGATAATGTAGATGAGAGGTAGGGTAATAAAAGTAGGTAACCAAATACATATGAAAAATATATATAAATTAATTCATATATATATAAATATACACAACAATAAATAACATGTATAACACAAACATACGATTTTTTTTATTGTCACACGACATCTGACCTCGACCCGGCTGATGATAAGCAAGAGGAGGTCCAAGTGTACCGACGACTGAAAAAACCGAGTTAGTTCACGGCTGCCTCAATCGCCGTCACTATGCCGGCCAAAGGATAAAAAGACAGGAGTTTTTTAATTTTTAATTACATTTCCATACTAAGCTACTAAAGTGCTTGTATCATAGAAACAGGACAACCAAAGTACATATATCAAAGATACATTAATACGGTGGGCGGTCTAGAACTAGTGCTCTCGGTTTGTGTAACCATTGCACTGCCACTACACCACGGTCGCCTTATTTTATTATCATCATATAATAAAATAAAATTGAATTTATGTGTGTATAGTCCGTCCGGGTCTCTTTAGATTCATAAAAAACAATAGTAGTTTAAGTCAAAGTAGATTGACGAAAGAAATTTATAAATCTGATGTGGATGGATGCGTTAAACAAGGCAGGCCCAGGAGAGTGTTTGCTGACAACATTGGAGATATCCTCAAGAAAGCTAGGTTGCCTAGTGCCCATAACCATAGAACTTGTATGAAGAGAATTGTGAATGTGAAGGATGCGAGGGAGATGTGTCAGGATCGTGGCAAGTGGATGTCTCTGCCTATCCCTGTGGGAAAAAGGCGTGACAATTTGATTGATTGATTGATTGAGGTAGTAAAAGTACCCACCTTATATGCTGGATTGGCTATCATAGCAGGTTCCCATGGTCCACAGCCCGATGCATCAACACAAACTGGGTTCACAATGTGCGGTGGCTCCCATTCACCATCTATGTCATCATCCCAATCATCAGGTTTCACTGCTGCGGGGTCTGAAATCACATATGAAAATCTTTTGTTAGATCTTGCGCGAACATTGATTAATGAATTAAACAAATTTTATGTGGCTTACTATCGCGTTTATTTTGGTTTTGATTTAACAATTTTATTTTATTATTCCGACATTTCGAGAACTTTGCAGCCATCGTGGTCACGGAGAGGCTGTCTGTGACCACGATCAAAACCAAAATAAACGCGATAGTATGCCGCATAAAATTAGTTAAATTCACATATGATAAATATTGTAATCTACAATATATTTGGCCGGTATAGTGACGGCGACTAAGTCGCGAAACTAAGAAAACCGCGAACTAAGTCGGATTTTTCAGTCGTTGGCGCTCTTGGACTTCTCCCTTCGCATCACTTGTAGGATCCAAGGTTATAGGATGGGGGGACGCATAAGCTGATAAAGTATTCCATTTGTCTTTCAAATAAAGAGTTCGTTTGCCGATTTGGTCGCCAGATTCTTCTGGCCTACGAAGTAAAAAAGTCGAGCTGACCTATAACTCGGCGGTGCAATGAATCTAGGGCATCGAAAAGAAACTTGGCAGAGCCGAAACTCAAGAGCGAATTCAAGCCTTGCATAGTATCATGTGTTCCTCCAGCGCGAAACGGCCGCAAAGAAACGTATTTTGTTATTTCTATACAAAGCTAAGACGTGCCTGTAGAAACAGGACGACCAACGTACAAAAATCAAAGATACATTAGTACTGGCAAATGGTTTTGAGCCGAGGGTTTTCGAAATTCATGACCATTGACCATGACCATGGTCGCCTTAATGAAAGTTTTGTTATCAATACAATATTGATAGGCGAATATTTATTGGTATTTACTTATAGGTACTGGAGAAGCCTGTTTTTTTTTTAAGAATGTCTCAGATTTGAACAACGAACAATCTTCTGGGTTGTCCATGTTTTATATTTTTTAATTTTGTTGAAATAAATTAAGTTTTAAGTTTATAAGAAACATGAGTGCAAATATTGTATAACATGAAATGACCAATTGCAATGCTTCTTTCTCAACAGCAATGTTAAAAGATAAAAAAAACAACACTCGTGGGACAGCCCTACTGTAGAAGGAAGCGGTGACAATCCTTCTGTAAAAGTGCGACGCGGCGGGTAACTACCGCTTACGACGAAATGCACGGCTGAACGGGCGGTTTGTGTTTTTATTAGTAATAATAACAAATTCAAATACTGGGTGTTACAGAATAAGCCGTAAAAATTATAATAAATTATTAATTGTATTAAAATATTGCCAACCCTAATATCTGTCATGTCAGAAGGCAAAGATTATTATTACAGAGGGATAATCATAATTTTACTTCCTTATTACCTCTAATAATTTTACCCTAACCATTTTTCCTTTTTTTGTTCACAAAGGTTTGCTATCTCAACCATCCTTAATAAAAAATAAAAACAATATGACAGCATATTCAATCTTAGCAAAAGTTTTAAAATATGTTCATTTTCCAACTACTCGTATGTTCTAAAAATGGCTATGTATTTTAACTCAGAATATTATGATAGTTCTATGTAATTTACTTTTTGATTTCACTGAAACAGGGTTGGCAAAATTTAATGGAAATTTATTTTTTCAATAAGTTATACATGCACAAAGCGGTTTCAAAATACTATAATTGGACTCTTTATAAGAGACCATTTAACCCCTTTTGGGCTTTAGAGGGTATTTTGTAACACCCTGTATATTTAAATATGTTTTTAGTGCAATCTTACCAGGAATAGTATCTGGTTCATCGTCCAGCCACCCTTCAGGTTTAACAGAATTGGGATCCACTATCGTGGCTGGAGCCTCTTCATCCCAATCATCAGGCTTTGTTGCCAATGGATCAACAATCTAGAATAATAAAACACAATTTTGATTCAGTCTGCCGATCTGGGGTAGTACCACCACTTACAAGTATACAGGCCATGAAGTGCTTAAGTATTCAGCCTAGCATCGAGGAGCGTCATTATTAAAAAAAAAACGACCGAACCAATATGAAATTTACATGAATTAAACAAATTTTATGCGGCTTATCGCGTTTATTTTAGTTTTAATTTTACAATTTTTTTATTATTCCGTTTCGAGAGCTTTGCAGCCATCGTCTCTCCGTGACAACAAAATAAACGCGATAATAAGCCGCATATAATTTATTCAATTCATTAATCAGTGTTCGCGCATTATCTAGGAAAATACCATGAAATTGATATTATTAAATACTTGTATTAAGAGAATTTTCGATAAAGAAGAATACAAGAGTTGTGTCAGGATAGTGGAAAATGGCGTTCCATTTTCTCTGCCTATCCCTGTGACAGTTTGAAAAAAAATTGATTTGTTACGATCCACACAAAAACAAAATATATAAAAAATATCAAATAATTTTATCAAAAATAGTAACATTTTATTGAGTCGTGATCAGGCACGTAAGTACGCAGATAAAGTTCCGAGCGCGTATGACTGAAAACAAATCATCAAATCATATTGTCACGCCTTTTTCCCACAGGGATAGGCAGTGAAAATGGAGCGCCAGTTGCCACGATCCTGACACAACTCCCTAGATTCCCTCACATCCAGAACTCTCTTCATACAAGCTCTACGGTTATGGCAGGCATCCCAGTTCTAAGGCAATTTATAACAAATTTAAAAAAATACCTTTTCCTTATCCTCCCAATAATCCGGCTTAATATCACTAGGATCAGCAATTTCCTCCGGAGGGTTCACTGGTGGAGTCATGTCTTGCAGCAGTGATCCTTCTCTCACAACCACATTGTCAATTTTAATTGTGAATGTATTATCAGGGCGCACAATTAAAGTGTATAAATGAGGCTCCTTGTCCTTGTAGATCTCCTCCAAACGTACACCAGATATTCTGAAAGATATTTTATTGTATCAATCAATCAAATTGTCACGCCTCTTTCCCACAGGGATAGGCAGAGACAATGGAGCGCCACTTACCACGATCCTTACACAACTCCCTTGCTTCCTTCACATCCACGATTCTCCTTATACAGGCCCTGAGGTTATGGGCACTAGGCAACCTAGCTTTCGTAAGGATGTCTCCGATTTAGTCGAAAAACACTCTCCTGGGCCTGCCTTGTTTAACGCATCCATTCACATCAGATTTATAAATGCCTTTCCTCAATCTACTTTCACTCATCCTTTCCATGTGCCCAAACCATCGAAGCATTCTTTTGTCAATCCTTGTCACTACATCTTCTTTCAAACCACATCTATCACGCCGTGTTATTTTATTGTATTGAAAGATTATTATTTCATTGTTTTTTTATTGTGACTCGACATATATCAGCACCCCGCTTGATGTGATTACGACAGGCGTGGACGAACGGTCAGCTAATGGTTTGTTGCGCGTAAAGTCCCGGGTTCAATTCCCGGACGGAGCAAACATTTGTTTCATAGCTTTTATTTGTATTATTTAATTATATTAAATATTGCAAAAAATTGTTAATAAAAAAAGCGATGCATATCTGCTTCGGGTCTGGTATCAAAGAGTGGTAGGTAGCGGTACCTAGTCTGCGGATAAAGGGTAGTACCACCTATTCAAGAATACAGACCATGAAGTGATTTAGTCGCGTTCCGGGATTAGCTTGTAAGTTGCCGGTTCCAACTAGTCCGGCATAAAGGATATGCCTGCTACTTACAGTTATTGAATTGTATTAACAGTGACATCCATGCATGAAGCACACTCCAGCTTAACATAAAGCTGTCAAAAATAGGTCAAAGGACATCATTCATTTTGTAAGGGGACTTGGGCTTAATTGTATTAAAAGTTTAATATGCATATTAAAATAGATTGATGTACGAAGCTTACAATGTAATTGGAATATATCCTTTATTTTGCATAGTTTAGGTGTGCAAAATGATAATTATGACAGTTCAAAGCAGAACTTTTAATATGGCGTGTCTTCGAGATTGACAGACGATACAAAGTCTATATCTTTTTTTCCAAATAACTCAATTGCACAGCAATTTAAAGCAAAATTGTTTTTATTTTTATCAACACAAGTATAGAAACTACCATTTATATATTTTTTCATCATTAGACATTACAAAAGTAGTACATAAAAGCCCAAAATGAATGATGTCCCTTTCCCCAGATTCACCTCTCTAACTAGTGTTAAATTTATAAAAATATATATAGCTTGTCTAACTATAAATGACGCCACTCTCCACTTTAATAGTTTATTTAAATGTGTGAATGCAAATATTTCTAACTATTCTATTATACTTCATCAGGGTGCTCCTTCTTTTGTGTCTAACCAGAAACTGAATAACCAATTACAATCGCATTTTCGGTGTGTTGCATTCATATTTTATGTTTTCTCGTGTGCGCAAATGCGGTGGAGGGGCGCGTCATTTCGGCTTAGACAGACTATACTAACTTAGTCTTATCACTGTGCTTCTCTTCATATTCCCCGGTGATGGGATTCTTGTGTCTAAATATGAAATGCAGTTTATTGTCATTGCCACATTTGTCCGGGCCGAACATAATGGTGTATGGTGTTTTGTCATTGAATCCACTCAATTCCTTCTTTGTGCTCATGCCCTCCGATAGTAACTTTATGTAAGCACCGCCGCAGTTAAGGCCATCCTGTAAAAAGCAAATTGAAAGTCAGCATTAAAGCCAACCGTGGTGTAGTGGTAGTGCAAAGGTCATACCAACCGAGAACACAGGTTCAAAACTATATGTACTTGTATTTTTTTATATATAATATGTATTTTGGTCGTTTTTATGATACAAGCACTTTAGTAAGTTACTATTAAAATAGTATTTTCTTAGTCTCTCCTAGGAGTCTCTCCGTGACCACGATGGATGCAAAGCTCTCGAAACGTCAGAATAATAAAAAAAAAAAAAATAAACGCTATAGTAAGCAGCATAAAATTTGCTTTATTCATTACTATTAAAATGTAAGTAAAATAAAAATAAATGAATTAATTTCTCAGTATCCATGGATTTCTATTCTAAGTCCATCGCGTGCAGGAGGGAGAATGGAGGCAGTGTTCGAAACATAAAACATTTGTAAGTATTAAAACTGCATGTATTTAAACCTTATAGTAAATCTTAGCGTTGAATATAATGTTCGTAATATTTTTTTTTTATTGTAACTCGACATATGACAGCACCCCGCTTAATATTAAGCTGGATTGTAGTCCATGATGGATGCCACTGCGACTACAATTCAAAAACTTTAAGCAGCAATCACATCCACTATGCCGGCCTAGTTTTTTTTTAAATTCTACCTAATTGGTAGAATTAACCGACAACTTACAAGCTGGTTCCGAAACGAGACCAAATCACTTCACAGTCTGTATACTTGTACTACCCCGGATCAGCAGAATGGGTACCACTACCTACCACTCTTTGATAACTGGACTCGCTTGATGGTAAGCAAAGCAAAAGAAAAGGTTCAAGGGCACCGACAACTAAAAAACCATTTCAGTTGAAAGTTGCTTTATTTGGCCTTCTCTATGCCAACCAAAAAAAATATTAAACATAAATTTCGCTACTAAAAAACTTGGTGTGAAAACGCAATAAACCAGATCAATTCAATCATTTTCTTTGGCCAGCATAGTTTTTTAGTCGTCGTCACTCTTGGACCTCCTCTTGCTTATCATCAGGCGGGTCGAGGTCAAATGTCGTGTCACAATAAAAAAACATATTGGAAACGGTCCATAATATAATTTTTATGTAATAATTTCTGATTTAATGGACTAATGTGATTGTCATGGTTGAGAATCCATTTGATATACTTTTCATAATCTCATAAGTATTTTTATTATTTCCAAAAACATTGAGGTCACTCCACATACACTGACGATAACGGATAGAATAAGGAATAGCACAATTGGGAATAGATGTGGTTTGAAAGAAGATGTAGTGACAAGTATTGACAAAAGGAATGCTTCGATGGTTTGGGCACATGAAAAGAATGAGTGAAAGTAGATTGACGAAAGGAATTTATATTTTTTTTTATTGTGACTCGACATGCGACGACAGGCGTGGACGAACGGTTTAGCAATTGGTTTGTTGCGCGTAAAGTCCCGGGTTCGATCCCCGGTCGGAGCAAATATTCGTTTCATAGCTTTTATTTGTAATATTTAATAATATTGCAAATATTTGTTTATAAATAAAAAAGAAATAAATATTTGCTTCGGGTTTAGTTATCAAAGAGTGGTAGGCAGTGGTACCCAGTCTGCCGATCCGGGGTAGTACCACCACTTACAAGTATACAGTGACTTAATCGCATTTTATATTTTTATTGTGACACGACATCTGACCTCGACTGAAAAAACCAAGTTAGTTCATGGCTGCCTCAGTCGCCGTCACTATGCCGGCCAAAGAGGTATTTCGCATTCGGTGAATGTGATGTTACTTAATATAATGCTAATGTGACTGCTGCTTAATTATTTAACTGTAAGTAGTAGTCACCTCCATTCTCACTCCAGCTTAACATCAGATGGGATGATGTCATATGTCAAGCCAGAAAAAATGTTAATAAAAACTTTGTCAATACCTAAGAAAGCATAACAGTCTATTTCATATACATTTTACATGATGCAATACAAGCCCGTAATGAATAATACAAATATTAGCATTACTAATGCTTCACTTAAATAGTACAATGACATTTATAATCCTATTATAACTACAAATTTACTATCCAAAATATTACCCTATTATAAAAGGAATAGAATAAGGAATAGTACACTGCGTGGTAGGTGTGGTTTAAAAGATGTAGTGACAAGGTTTGACAAAGGAATGCTTCAATGGTTTGAGGACATGGAAAGGATGAGTGAAAGTAGTTTGACGAAAGGAATTTATAAATCTGATGTGGATGGATGCGTTAAACAAGGCAGACCCAGGAGAGGGTTTTCCGACCAAACCGGAGACATCCTCAAGAAAGCTAGGTTGCCTAGTGCCCATAACCACAGAACCTGTATGAAGAGAATTTTGGATGTGAAGGAAGCAAGGGAGTTGTGTAAGGATCGTGGTAAGTGGCGCTCCATTGTCTCGGCCTATCCCCGTGGGAAAAAGGCGTGACATTTTTTTTTATGAAAGGAAAAAATTTTTTTTTTGTGGCCAACATATGAGTCCGTTCTTTTTTTTTATATTTCTATACTAAGCTACTAAAGTGCTTGCTCATAGAAACAGGACTCCTAAAGTACATATATCAAAGATACATTGGTACCAGTGGGTGGTCTCGATCTCTTGCTCTTCGGATGGCTGTTCGATCTCTGTTTGTGTAACCATTGCACTGCCACTACACCATGGTCGCCTTCTGGATGTTAAGCTGGAGTGCAGTCTATGAATGGAGGTGACTGCTACTGCAGTTTAACAAATGCAAGTAGCGGTGCAGTGCATCTCTATGCTGGCAACTTCCAGGCAATCCCGAAACGCAACAGTCACTTAACAGTCTGAACACTTGTAAGTGGTACTACCCCTGATCAGCAGACTGAGCACCACGCTTAGATTATACACCACTTGAAAATAATTGGATATAAACTATACATGTATTCTCTGTGTGGGTGCCAGGTATTGTGTGGCATGCAGCTTTTCAGACTTGTGACTGTAGTGTAGGTTTAAAAGCTTTTGCAACACGTCAACAGTCACCATCACTATCCCCTCTACCCAACCAAATATTGTAAAACCCTACCAATGCCACCTTCGACATAGTGATAGCGACTGGGGCAGCTAAGAAGACTACTTTAGTGGTCAGCACTCTTGGACCTCGTCTTGCTTACCATCAGGCGGGTCGAGATCAGCCCCCTTAGCACTAAATGTTTATAAAAAAGTTTTCAATGTTGTTTTGTGTGAAGTTTTACAGAACGTTTAAATATCTTTTTTGATACACTGTTCTAGTAAGTTATTTAAAATGAGTTGGAATGATATTATTTGCAAGTCTTTATCTTGCTTTTTGGATTGCCGTGCTAGGGGGGCAGGTATTGAGTCGCAAAAACATTTAAAAAAAAATCTAAAATGTACTTAAGGCAACATGATGCAAATTGTACGCTTACCTGCAATATAACTTCGTACTGCACTATAAGTGGTTTGTCAGTGAACACAAATGGTTTCTTCAATGGTGTAGAAATAGCACTGTGCTTAGCAACTGATGTGAGTACTAAGCCCTTGTCATTCTTTAGTATCACCCTCTCTGGGGATTTGATCTAAAAATAATAATTTATTAATAAATATTTTTTTATTGTCACGACATTTGACCTCGACTTGCCTAATAAAAAGCAAGAGGAGGTCCAAGAGTGACGAGGACTGAAAAACCGAGTCATTTCACGGCTGCCGCAGTCGACGTCACTATGCCGGCTAAATGTGCTTCTTCACGCATCGCTAAAAGGATCCAAGGTTATAAGGATGGAGAGAACACATCAGCTGGCAAAGCATTCCTTTTGTAGATTGTTCTAGAAAGAAATGTTACACCAAACTTCTTAGTTTGACTGCCGATTCGGTCGACAAAATGCGGATGCTACTCTCGACCAGTGTGGAGTATTACAGGTGTGAATGAATTGTAGTAGCATTGACATCCATTAATGGACCACACTCCAGCTTAACATCAAGCGGGGTACTGACATATGTCGAGTCACAATAAAAATAAAAAAGCATTAGAGCCCAGTCTGCGATTGGAGGTATCACTTACAAGGGACTGTGTTCAAATATTGCATAAGCAGATTTAATACAATTATTTATCCCCCCTTTCCCCTTGTCAGTAAAAATAAGCCAAGCTGTTACTGAGTGTGTACATAATACTTGAACGGCCACCAAGTGTACAGACTGTGAAGTATGCTAACAAACTGGTGTGTTTACCAATGCACCAAGCCTGTTGTCAAAATAAAACAAAAACAGGTCTAGTTTTGTAGGATCAGTAATCTACAAATTCAAGGTGACCGAGGTGTAGTGGCAGTGCAATGGTTACACAAACAGAGAGCACGGGTTCAAAACCTAACGGTACCAATGTATCTTTGATATATGTACTTTGGTTGTTCTGTTTCTATGATACGCACTTTGGTAACTTAGTCTAGTATTGTAAATAAAAATAAATTTATAAAAAATCAACTCACCTCCCAAACTCCATCGTATTTAGCTAAATCTTCATCTACACCTTCTTTCTTTGCATTTGATTTGACCCAATTCCGTTGGAAGTTTTCTGGTGTGTCAAAGTGATCCGATATGTATACCCTGTCTGATTCCAACTTTGGAGATAAATATTCAATGGCATCATCCTCCACCTGTTCAATGAAATCAATATAAATTATAATCGCTAAAAGAACCAACAACCAATGGGGAAGAAAGGCTCTTGAGTGGAGACCACAAACCGGAACACCAAGCATAGGTAGGCCTCCCAGTAGGTGGACTGACAAAATAGTGAAAGTCACAAATACCCGGTGGATGCAACTGGCATCTTGTCATTCAGAATGGTGTTCTAAGGAGGAGGCCTACGTTCAGCAGTGGACATCTTCTGGTATAACAAAATTATACTTAAATAAATTTAACTTTTAAAATTTAACAAAGTCTTGATAATCCTTTAAGTTATAGCTCGTCTAACTATAAATGACACGCCCCTCCACTTTATTAGTTTATTTAAATGTATGAATGCAAATATTTCTAACTATACTATTATACTTTATCAGCGTGCTCCTCCTTTTGTGTCCAACCAGCAACTGAATGACCAATTACAATTGCATTTTTGGTGTGTTGCATTCATATTTTATGTTTTCTTGTGTGCGGTGGATGTAGCGCAAATGTGGTGGAGGGGTGCGTCATTTCGGCTTAGTCAGACTATAACTCCTTAATAACCTTGAGGAGTTAAATGATCTTTTTTAAATGTAATGATTCATTGAAAAATGCTAGGTTGCCTATTACCCATAACCTTAAAGCTTGGATAAAGAGAATTGTGGATGTGAAGGAAGCAAGTTGTGTCAGGATCGTGGCAAGTGGTGCTCTACTTTCTCTGCCTATCCCCGTGGGACAAAGGCGTGACGATTTGATTCATCGTTCATAAATCATTATACATAATTTAGGTATAATCTTGGTAGTGCCCAACTTTTACAGTTTTATGCTAAATAGAAAAAGGCCCCATTTAACAATCAAATACAATTGTCTTTGTAATTCACATATTGCATTTATATTTAATTTACCTCTACAGTATAAGAGTCGTCATCGTCTTCTGCGAAGACCGCTGTAAAGCCCACGTATAGTATTATAGCACAAAATATCAATCTATTGCTAAAAGGACCCATCTGCAAAAATAACCAAAAAATCAACTTCAAAATGCAATCACCACTATGAAAAAGAACTATTCCCACGTTTATAGAACGCCGCTGAACACAATTAACTTTAGTTTCGCTACGACGCCGGAGATAATTTAATTTAAAAAAGCTTCACTGCACCTTCACGGCGCGGTCAATAAATCTGACATGTACATATTAATACAGGATATCCTCAATAAGTATTCAAAAGGGTGAGAGAGTTAATAATTAGAAATACATTATTTTGAACCAAATATACTTTCACTAACCTTGTCTTTAAATTATAAATATAATTTTAAACAATTAACATAGATATTAATTAAAATTACTGCACCTCCATTCGTTAGAACTAGGACTCGCGATGGATTTTCGTGAAAATTTTCAGCCAATCATCAATAAACAGTTGTCATTCGCTGCGTTCAATAAATTTGAAAAATTTAGATAGCATTCATAAATAAAATTATGAAAGACTATAATGTGTTGTTGATTTTTGTTTGAAAAATGGTTTTTAATACACATACTGTTTTTTTATTTAAAGTCAAAATTTCAAAAAGGTACAAATATTATATGGAAAATAACAATATTAGTTAATCGAAGAGAGTGAACAACACTATTTGACAAAACAAACATAAACAACAGTCGCTTATAGATAAGAATATCGTTATCTCTTTTTAAATTATAAAATTATCGTAGATTAGAAAAGGATAGAAATAGTTTTCAGTAATTTGCCTTGGTGGCCGGCGCCTTCAGCTGAGTCTGGTGGTTGATATTGTTCTGTATTTGATTTGTATTTGTATTTGTTTATCAAGTTTATTTATAAAATATGCGCACGATTTTGTGTTGAATAATGATAACTATACAATTGTAAAATCATATTGCTAGTTATATGCAATTAACTAAATGTACGTTTTGTTTAACACGACCAACTTATTATTTTTGATTTATGTGGCTAAAGTAATATAATCTGATTTTTATCGTTAAGATTAGAGTACTGTTTGCTGCTTATTTAAAGTAAATTACATTATTACAGTAAAATTATATAATTGCAATGCAATTCAGAGCCCGTTTATTTAATATTTTTGTGTTTTAAGTTTTAAAATAAAAACAATAATGACTATTTCAGATACAATATATAAAATAGAAAAATGAAGCGGGCAATATATAGATTGTTAAAATTTAGAAACATATTTGTAATATTATTGATTACAATTACCATATTACTATATAAATCTTTAAAAACATTGGAGCCGTTGACAAATTTAAATTCTCGTGAACCATTTGGTGATAAATCGAAATATACACTTGTGGAAAAACATTTTGTACCAGCCTCATTACAGGTACTGTTTTATTTTGCTTAAAATCGGTGCTCTAACCTACTAAAAGTCAGTTTTATTTATTATTGTGACACGACATATGACCTCGACCTGCCTGATGATAAGCAAGAGATCCAAGAGTGATGACTGAAACATCCAAGTTAGTTCGCAACTGCCCTGTCACTATGCCGGCTAAAGGTGCTTCTTCACACATCGCTTGAAGGATCCAAGGTTATAGGAGGAAGAGAACACATGGGCTGCCAAAGCATTCCACTTGTCAATTGTTCTACAAAGAAAAGACGCACCGAACTTTTTAGTTCAACTTCCGATTCGGTCGTCAAAATGCAGATGATTGAAGTGTGAAAAGATGAGGTAGAAACAAGGTTCGAGAGCTCCTCGGAACATAGGCGATAGAGGATGCACAGAGCCGCCATGTCTTTGCATAGTTGCAGGGGCTCCAGGGTTCGAGTAACATCTGCATCTCCTATAATTCGGACAGCTCAGCGCTGCAATGAATCCAGGGCATTGAGAAGATACTTGGCAGAGCCGTCCCAGAGATGCGAAAAGTACTCCACGCACGAGCGTATTTGAGCCTTTTATAAAAGTAGGCGAAGCTCTGGTGCGAAGAACCGCCGCACCTTGTTCAGGATGCCAAGTTTGCAGGAGGTGGTCATAATAGCCGGCTCAATGTGGTCCCTGAGATGTGAGTCTGTCCGAAGTAACGAGGGAGATGTTACAAATTTGTGGATTGAGAAGTATTTTTGGAAAGCACAACGGATTTTGCCCAGTTTTGTGACAATTTGAGTGGGGAAAGTGAAACAGATATTTTACCAGCCCAAGTGTTATCCCTATCCTTTGTTTCCTCAAGTAATGTGTAAAAAGCACCTTAAGATGGCATAATAGGTGACTGAGGCAATAGTTTCTTAAGTTTTCAGACAGTTATTTGACATAAATACAAATTCTAGCAGAAGACTTGACCAACCTCCTGCAATCAATTTTATGATACAAGGACATTAAGTATCTGAATACAGATATGTATGTGTAAAAACACCCAGAGCACTAAACCCCCCCTTTTTTAACCCCCAACCAAAAAAAGGGGTGTTATAAGTTTAGCATGTTGTGTATCTGTGTGTCTGTGGCATCATAGCTCCTAAACGAAAGGACCGATTACGATGCGGTTTTGTTTGTTTGAAAGCTGACATGATCGAGATGGTTCTAAGCTACAATTGATGAGGATCTGATCAGGGGTTTGAAGGTCATTAGTATGTTTTGTTAGCTGCGGTAGGGATATTAGACGCATAATCGGTATTTACTTTTCTTTTAAACATATCTGTGACCTAACATTTGACACAGCTATGTATACGTATACATGGGTGTTTCAACTGGTACCACTGAGCTACTCTGTTGATGGAGCTTGAAGGTAGGAAATGAGCAAATCAACAAGAGATAGAACTATAGTGCTTTAATTAAAATTATTACTCATTATGAGCCTTTGGCTGTGCCTTTATTAATTTAAAGATCTAGATTATTTGTTAATGCACCATCATGGATTCTCTCAGATCAGCAAATCAATAAGAGATATAACTATAGTGCTTTAACTAAAAATGTTACTCACTATAAGCCTTTAGCTGGTCTGTTATCAAATTCAAGACCTGGGGTACTTGATGATAAACCATAAGGATGCAAAGGATATTTAAGAGATATTACTATGACTAAAGTTTAAGTGTTCAAATTGGGGGTTCCTTTAAAATTCTAATTTTGTTTTATATTTTACTCATAAGATTTCCTTCCATGAATAAGGTCTATTCCACCGGGCATCTCTCATCCTCTTTTAGCACCTTAAAAAGGAACTTATTATTATGTTATTTTTCAGAAAATAAACTGGAATAATTATGCACATGTGGAATATGAAGCTAATCGAAAAGGTATTTTTTTTATTTATTTTACTGATTATAGCTTATGCGTTCTTATTAGTTCTGAAAGCGGTCCGTGACTGAAAAGTTTAAGAAACTCAATCAATCAATCAAATTGTCACGCCTTTTTCCCATGAGACAATGGAGCGCCACTTGCTACGATCCTGACACAACTTCCTCTTCATACAAGCTCTAAGGTACTACCCAGGTTTCTTGAGGATGTCTCAGATTTCATCGGAAATGTCAGAATAATAAAAAACAAAAATTTGTTTAATTTGAAAATATTTAATTATTACGTTTATTAGGGAACACTTGTAAATGCACTATTTAAGAATCTACATTCTAGGACTTTTAGAGTTCCTAAATAATTAGGATACTTAGACAATTTATATTTTGCTTTTTATTTCCAGGCCCTGGTGAGCATGGCAAACCAGCCCAACTAGACCCTGAAGATAAGGCATTAGAGGAGGAATTATATTCCGTGAATGGTTTTAATGGAGCTTTGAGTGATAAAATATCACTAAACAGGTAAAATATTACAAAATTATGTTTTTTTTCTAATATTGCGCTAACCACTACATCTGTTTCGACAAACCGAAGATCCTCGCAAGAGAAAGTCGATTGATACCCAGGATGGTAGGCAAGGCTATTGAGATTAAAAAACATCCTACCTTTAATAGAGAAAGTGGATGGGGATTATCTAAGACCTGGGACATAATACACAAACTCAAGTCCCAAGTCCAGCAAACTGCCAAACCAGATGACACTGTTGGTTATTTTGCAAAAAATTGAATTAAACCGGGAACAAAAAAACTAAATTAAAACATCAAACAGGATAGTTTTCGAAACAATAACAGCATCAACCAATAGGACGAACAACACCTCAGTCCCTCCGTGACCTCGATGGCTGCAAAGCTATCGTGGTCATGGAGAGACAAAATAAACTATATAGTAAGCCGCATAAAATTTGTTCAATTCACAAATCAATGTTCGCACAAAATCTAAAAAAATAGTACTAAATGTGCTCGTATTATAGACATAGGTGATCAAAGTATAGAATGTTTTTGAACCGGGATTGTTGGTTTGCGAGAGACTATAACTATATTGCATGGTGTTCATATTTATTTTAAGTTTTTTTTATTACAGCGATAGGCAATTTGATTGATTAATTTTTTTTATTACAAAATATCCTTCTATCAGAAATAGGAAGACCAAAGTTATTCTATTTTATTTTTATTGCGAGAGGAGCTCCAACAGTGTCGACCACGACCACAGATTCAGTTCATAATTTTGCCTCAGTTGCCGTAACTATGCTGGCTAAGATACATTCGTGCAGGTACAAGTGGATTTGAACTGGGGTTGCTTGGTTTGCTTGACCATTGCACTAACACTAGACCATGGTCTTTCCCCTGTTGAAGTGTAGCCTGTGTTTTATTTACATAGACATGAAAATTGATTTTACAGCATGACAATGCTCGGCCTTACGTTGCCAAACTCGTTAAAACCTACTTAGAAACGCTCAAATGGGAAGTCCTACCCCACCCGCCATATTCCCCAGATATTGCGCCGTCCGATTATTACTTTTTTTTTATTGTGACTCGCCATATGACAGCACCCCGCTTGATGTTAAGCCAAAGTGTGGTCCATGAATGAATGTCACTGCTAATACAATTCAAATAACTGTGAGTAGCAATCACATCCACTATACCGGCCTAGATGGAACCGGCAACTTACAAGCTGATCCCGAAACGTGACCAAATCACTTCACGGTCTGTATACTTGTAAGTGGTGGTACTACCCCGGATCGGCAGACTGGGTACCACTGCCTACCACTCTTTGATAACCAGACCCGAAGCTATTATCCATCTCTTTTTTTTATTAACAAATATTTTCAGTATTTAATATTATTAAATATTACAAATGAAATCTATGAAACAAATGTTTGCTCCGACCGGGGATCGAACCCGGGACTTTACGCGCAACAAACCAGTCGCTAAACCGTTCGTCCACGCCTGTAGTCAAACTTGTTCCGTTCGATGGCACATGGTCTGGCTAATCAGCAGTTCCGCTCGAATGAAGACATCTCAAAATGGCTTGATTCGTGGATAGCCTCTAAAGACGAACACTTCTTCCGTGACGGTATTTAAGCCCTGCCAGAAAGATGGGAAAAGTTGTCGCTAGCGATGGGAATTATTTTGAATTATTTGTTTCTAATCATTTTTTTTACAATAAAGTGTCACTATCATCAAAAAAACAGCGAGAACTTAGTTGCGATACAATTTGTATCATTTCAGATCTCTACCTGACATAAGACACCGTGGATGTAGAATGAAGGAATATTTGTCAGATCTGCCAACTGTTAGTGTAGTGGTACCATTCCACAATGAACACTGGTCCACGTTGTTAAGAACTGTGTATAGTGTCCTTAACAGAAGCCCACAACATTTGCTTAAGGAAATAATACTTGTTGATGATGCAAGCACTAAAGGTAAGTTTATTGATGACGGAAAAAGAGTAGGATATTTGCTCCGGGTCTGGTTATCTTTGATAACCTTGACAGTGGTGCCCAGTCTGACGATCCCGGGTAATATCACCACGAGTATATAGACCGATAAGTGATTTAGTCGCGTTTCGAGATCAGCTTGTAAGTTGCCGTTTCCAAATATTGCCATGTAGTAGCAGTCGCATCCTCTATGTCGGCCTAGTTGGAACCGTCAATTTATAAGTTGATCTCGGAACGCGACTAAGTCACTTCAAACTCTGTACACTTATAAGTAGTGGTACTGCCCCAGGATGGTGTATTGGGTAAATGTCGACCAACTTTTTTCCTATTACTCTTAAATACTCAGGCCCGGAACAAATATACCTGACTGATTTTTAAAAATTAACAATACCACGGAGAATTTACTGAGGAGCTCTTTAACCTTGTTCCTTGACTTTTTACTTCCGGAAGCATCCACATTCTGTCGACCGAATCAGCAGTCAAAGTAAAAAGTTCGGTGCGTTGTTTCTTTCTAAAGAATCGACAAATGGAATGCCGTGTGTTCTCTCTGTCCTATAACCTTGGATCCTTCAAGCGATGCGCTAAGAAGCACCTTTGGCCGGTATAGTGACGGCGACTGGGGCAACCTTCTCGGTTTTTGCAGTCGTCGGCACCTCTTCTTACTTACTATAAGGCAGGTTGAGGTCAGTCACAATAAAAAAAACAGTCAAATTGTGCGAACATAAATATAAAATGTAATTGCAGATTTTCTGAAAGCTGATTTGGACTCGTATGTAAAATCTAAGTTACCGAAAGTTCGTGTTCTTCGTGTGCCTTCGAGAAGTGGTCTGATCACAGCCAGGTTGGCTGGTGCTAAGGTGGCCACAGCTGATGTTTTGATATTCTTAGATTCGCACACAGAAGCCAATGTTAATTGGTTACCACCATTGTTAGGTAAGTTATGTATTAACTACAGATTTTTTATTGTGACTTGACATGTGACAGCACCCCGACTTATTACCCCAGCGATGTTAAGCTGGGGTGCGGTACGTGAATGGAGGACACTGCTACTGCAATTCTGTAATAAATGTAAGTAGCATCCCGAAACGCGACTAAATCATCTCACGGTCTGTATACTTGTAAGTAGTGGTATTACCCCCAGACTGGGCACCAATGCCTACCACCACTCTTAAATTTATTGGCCTTATTAATTTCTCCACATATATTTTCTCCATTGTCTCTGCCTATCCCTGAGGAAAAAAGGCGTGACAAATTGATTAATAATTTATTCAAGACTTGCCATACAATAATGCACGCAGGCGGACTTAATGCTAGTTAGCATTATCCATCAGAAAACATTAGTCGGTAAAATTTTGAGATAGTTTTTGAAAACCGTGAATTCCTATTAGCGTAAATAATATATTTTTATGTATAAATATTTAAGATGTAGTGACAAGGATTGACAAAGGAATGCTTCAATGGTTTAGACACATGAAAAGGATGAGTGAAAGAAGATTGACGAAAGAAATTTACAAATCTTATGTGGAAGGATGCGTTAAACGAGGCAGACCCAGGAACCCTCCTGGGTCCGCCTCTTTTAACACCCGCTTTCCGACTAAATCGGACACGTTTTAAAAAAAGGTGAATTGTACTTGAATTGTAGATGTGAGGGAAGCGTGTCAATCCTGACACGCTTCCTGTGGCAAGTGGCGCTCTATTGTCTCTGTCTATCTCTGTGGGAGAAAGGCATGATAGTTTGATTTCATTTTTATTTATATTTCAGAGCCAATAGCGTTAAACTACAAAACCGCAGTGTGCCCATTCATAGATGTAATTGCGTATGATACATTTGAATATAGGGCACAGGACGAAGGTGCCAGGGGTGCCTTCGATTGGGAATTCTTCTATAAACGATTGCCAGTCTTGCCTAAGGATGAGAAAAATATGCCTGAACCATTCGAGTAAGGATTTTAATAATGACAGATGGGAATCCCGCGAGAATTTCTACTTTTTTAAAATTTTGGCCCGACATATGACAGTATCCACCCGATGGCTAGAGTGCTGACTGATTTTACAGTTAAATAACTGTGAGTAGCAGTCGCATTCACAATGCCGGCCTAGTTGTATCCGGCAACTTATAAACTTATCCCGAAACGCGACTAAGTCACTTCACAGTAAGGACATTTGTAAGTGGTGTTACTACCCCTGATCAGCAGACAGATCTGATCCACTGCCTATATCCGTCTCTTTTTTTTATTAACTAATATAATATTAAAATAAATTTCTTTTCGGTACTAAAAAAAACACAAAAAAACAATAAAAAATGTTTTTAGTATGTTATCTATATAGATAAATCAATCAATCAAATTGGTAGAGTCCCCTCACTCTTTCTTAATGACGTTTCTAAGTGTTTGTAAAAACCAAATGAATAAATGACTTTGAATTTTGAATTTTGTTACGCCTTTTTGCCACAGGGATAGGCAGAGACAATGGAGCGCCACTTGCCACGATCCATAAAAAGGTCTTATATTATTACATACCAAAATGCATTCACATTTTAGATGCTTGAGACACTGCAGCATCTCAAGCATATATTAAATATTTAAATTTTGTATTTATTCAGGAGTCCTGTAATGGCTGGTGGTTTATTCGCGATATCGCGACTTTTCTTCTGGGAATTGGGTGGCTATGACCCAGGTCTTGATATATGGGGTGGGGAGCAATATGAACTAAGTTTTAAGGTAAATATAATAGAACAAGTTTGTGTCATAAAATCAGGACGACCAAAGTACGTATATCAAAGATACATTGGTACTGGTAAGGGCTTGTGAACTGGGAACAAGAGCCCCCAACACCCAACCTACCACTAGACTATACCTACCACTATAGCTTTGTATTATTACTTCTATAGTACCCGCGACCGTGGTGTAGTGGCAGTGCAATGGATACGTAAACCGAGAGCACTATTTCGAGACTACCCATCGGTACTAATGTATCTTCGATATATGTACTTTGGTTATCCTGTTTCTAAGATACAATCACTTCAGTAGCTTAGTATAGATATGTAGATGAAAAAAAAAAATAGTTTAGAAAAGTATACACATTCTGTCGATCGAACTGAGAGGATCAACGCGTTGTTTCTTTGTAGAACAATCGATAGGTGGATTGCTATACCAACTCATGTATTCTTCATCATACGACCTTGAATACCTCATGCCTAGTCTAAAAAACACCTCTGGCCGGCACAGTAGCGATGACTGAGGCATCAGTAAACTGTATTGATTTTTTTAGTCATCGGTGCTCTTGAAATTCCCCTTATTACCATTAGACAACCAAGTCAAAAATTGATGTTACACTTTGTATAAAAAGAATTATAAGGGAGCCGATCTTTGAAGTTCCTATTTCTGTGTGAATGAAGGTGTTAAACTTTGATTGATTGATTTGTTATATTTTCAGTTATGGCAGTGTGGTGGTAGAATGCTTGATGCGCCATGTTCACGTGTCGGACATATTTATAGGAAATTCGCACCATTCCCAAATCCACAACATGGAGATTTCGTTGGCAAGGTTAGTGCTCATTTAATGGGCGTCTGATGTCGAGTTTAGCATTCCGAAAAAAAAAAACAGCTCCACCTTTCGGGTCCTACGGGTCCGGGTCCTAGAAATGTAAACCATCCAAGAACCAACTTAAACACAAGTGTTGGTTCTACTCGGGAACGACACATTGGAAGTAGCATTCGCATCCCCTATGCCGGCTCAGTTAGAAATTCTCAAGCTGATCCTAAAACGCGCCTAAGATACTTCACAGTTTGAATACTTATCAGTGGTGGTATTCCCTCAGACCGGCAGATTGGCCACTACATCCTACCACTCTTTAATAACCAGACCCAGAGCTAATAACCCCCCTTTTTTATATTTAATACTATTTTCAGAATTACAGACGTGTAGCTGAAGTATGGATGGACGAATATGCTGAATTTTTATATAAAAGACGTCCGCAATACAGAAAAATATATACAGGAGATATCTCCGAACAGAAAGCTTTGAGGAAGAAACTCAAATGTAAATCATTCCACTGGTTTATGACACACGTTGCTTTCGATTTAACTGCCAAATATCCACCCATTGAACCTCCCCCCTATGCTCAGGGAAGGGTAAGTCATATACATTTTACTGGTATAAAACCTTTTTCGGTTAATTCCCATTCTGGTTGTAGTTGGACAGTAAAGGATAGCGAATATGTCGCTAAGGCCTTAAACATACGTTCCGGTCACAAGTAAGGTCGGGGACTTCTCGGCGGGACTTCCTGTTTTCACGACACAAGTAATTTGCCCTGCAATACATGTCTGCGGGATGCTAATTGCTTTATGGTAAAATACAATGGACAGATTCCAAAATGAAGTCGGCAGCAACCGCTTGTAGCGGTCTGTGTATGGTCCGGCAGCTCTAAGCAGTCGACCGCACGGCGAAACTCAAACCGCCGAGCGACTACTCCAACCGCTCGTGAACTGCTCAAGCGGTCCGTGTATGGCGGCAATGAATTTATTATGGAAACTGCAGATCGCCGTGCGGCGACCGCTTCTTGCAGTCGGCCTCGACTGCAAGAAGCGGTCCGTCTATGGACGGCCTAACACGGCTTTCACACGAGGCGAATTTAGTTGCTCAACTGCAAAATCGTTCGCGATTTAAATCGTCTGACCAAACTTTAATTTAATTTGAAGCATTAAATATCGGTTCAAGAAAAGTTAAAGTCCTTTTAACTTTTATTGATTCAATTGATAATTGAAAGCGAATCGACTCGTCCACTTGTTCGTTCAACTTGCGTTGAATAATCAGTCCAATCAGTCAGTCAACCAGCGCGATTGAGTACCTATGTATTGTATATTGTATTCCTCTGTCACCAGTTTATTGTTTGTTTGTAAAATAAAATGTGAATAATGCTAAAATGGAGAGATAGTGTAATGACACTATTACATTGAGTCGATTATTATCGAACTGTGAGAACGCTACAGTAAATATTAACTTTATTTTTTTTGTTGAACGATAAATATTGAACAACTAAGTTCTCCTCGTGAGAACGCCGTATTATTTATCAGTCTACTTGTCCAGTTTGAATCCCGACTATTTTGAGCTGTACCCCTCTAACTATACTGGAATTTGGCGAAATATTTTTCTAGTAGACTGCAGGTGTTTTTTCACGATGATCCCTAAATTGAATGATTTGTATTTATGTTTTAGATTCGACTGGAATCGAACAAGGATCTATGTGTTGATGCGGATCGTAATGAACAGTTGGCTGAGCTGAAACTTAACGAATGTAGTGATGGCCGCTTTGAACAACATTTCATATTCTCATGGCACAAAGATATCAAGTTAGTATTATTCATAAGCTCGATCGATTATTATCAGTTGATTTAATAATATTTTCTTATTTCTATTCTTTTAATTAATAGCGGATAGAATAAGGAATAGCACAGTGCGCGATAGATGTGGTTTGATTAATTGAATCCTTGTCACTACATCCTCATGTAGTGACAAGGATTGACAAAGGAAAGCTTCGATAATGTGGGCACATGGAAAGGATGAGTGAAAGTAGATTGACGAAAGGAATTTATAAATGTCATGTGAATGGATACGTTAAATAAGGCAGGCCCAGGTTCGTGTTCAGAGACATCCTCAAGAAAGCTATGTTGCCTAGGGCCCATAACCATAGTGCTTGTATGAAGAGAATTGTGAATGTGAAGGAAGCGAGGGATTTGTGTCAGGATCGTGGCAAGTGGCGCTCCATTGTCTTTGCCTATCCTAGCGGGAAAAAGGCGTGACAATTTGATTGATTGAGTTTAGTTGCCATGATCCTGACACAATTCTCTCGCTTCCTTAACATCCACAATTTTCCTAATACAAGCTCTAAGGTTAAACACTAATTTGGTTTATTAATGTATTCTCAGAACGAAGGCAAAGAACATGTGCTGGGATCTGCCTGACTCAACGGCGATGAAGCCTGTTTTACTATACGGCTGCCATCTTGGCGGGGGTAACCAGTTATGGAAGTATTTACCAGTAAGTTACAATTATACAAAATTTAAGCGGCTTACTATCGCGTTTATTTCTTGGTATTGAGTTTTAAATTTTTTTTATTATTCACGGAGTCTCGAAGAAACTTTAAAATCAATAACCAAAAATAAAAGCGATAGTAAGCCGCATAATAATTATTTAATCCATTAATCAATGTTTGCGCAAAATCTAAGAAAATTCTAAGTTAGTGACTCGACATCTTTCCTCGACCCGCCTGATGGTAAGCAAGAAGAGGTCAAAGAGTGCCGACGACTGTAAAAACCGAGTCTTCACGTTTGCCCCAGTCGCCGTCAGTATACCGCCCGGTCAAAGATGCTTCTGCACGCATCGCTTGAAGGATCCAAGTTTATAGGATGGAGAGTACACATGGGTTGGTAAAGCATTTTACTCGTCGATTAAGAACGACGCACCGTACCTTTTAGTTTGACTGCCAATTCTGTCAACAAAATGCGGATGCAGCCTCTCTCTCCATTAGCTTCATGCTAATACTTTTATATCCACCTTTTTTTTTATTGTGACTCAACATGACAGCACCCCGATTTTTTTTTATTGTGATGACATCTGACCTCTATCCGCCTAATGATAAGCAAGAGGAGGTCCAAGAATGGCTAAGACTGAAAAAGCCGAGTTAGTTCACGGCTGCCTCAGTCGCCGTCACTATGGCGGCCAAAGGTGCTTCTTCACGCATCGCTTGAAGAATCCAAGGTCATAGGATGGAGAGAACACAGGGGCTGGCAAAGCGTGGTCCTGAGCGTGGTCCTGAGTGTGGTCCATAAATGGATGACACTGCTACTACAATTCAACAACTGTAAGTAGCAATCACGTCCACTATGCCGGCCTAGTTGGAACCGGCAACTTACAAGCTGATCCTAAAACGCGACCAAATATCTTCTCTTTTTTTCCCGCTGTCATATGTCGAGCCACAATAAAAAATCAATGATTTCTATCTTTCAGCAACAGAAACTTATAATGCAAGGACTTAATGATAATAATTGTTTAGATTGTGATATTTCCAATCATAAACTTTATATAAATAGATGTCATCCAAAGAGTACGACACAAAGATGGATTATTGATAAGGTAAACGGACTATTTATTATTTAACTTTTGACCAGTCTCCTTTAATTAAATTTGATTTAATATTTATAATTTGAATGCATTTAATTTGATTTAGTTTACATAATTCCTAACTTTTTATTATTTCTATACTAAGCTACTAAAGTGCTTGTGTCATAGAAACAGGACAACCAAAGTACATATCAAAGATACATTGGTACCGGCAAGTGATTATGTCACTACACGATGGTCGCTTTATTACATAATTATTATTTTATATATTTTTTCATTATAAATTAATTAAAAATGTATGAGCTTTGCAAATAGAAACAGAAATTCAATCAATCAAGCAAATTGTCACGCCTTTTTCCTTGCGATGCGATGCGATTCAAGCGCTGCGTGAAGAACACCTTTAGCCGGCATAGTGACGCCGACTGGGTGAACGAACCGTGAATGACTCGTTTTTCAGCCGTTTGCACTTTTGGACCTCTTCTTGCTTATCGCCAGTCGGGTCGAGGTCAGATGTCAAGTGACAATAAAAAACTCATAATAAAAAATCCCAATGCGCTTCTCTCATGGTAAGTAAGAGTAAGTCAAAAGCGCCAATGTCTGAAAAATCCTATGCAGATTACGGTTGCCATTTTGATACCATTTTCGAAAACCATTCTAAACCACTCACCGGTACTAATGTATCATTGATATTCTTTACTTTGGTTGTCTTGTTTCTATGATATGACTTTGGTAGCTTAGTATAGAAATGTATAATAATAAAAAATAAAACAATTTTTCAGATTAATTTCTCGATGATGGAAAAATGGAATCAAACTGTTGATAGAGTCACGGGGCCCATAGAAGACTCCAAAAATGCGTGGAGTATTTGGTAACACACCAGCCCGCAACACATAAGGTCCCGGGTTTAATTCCCGTCGGAACAAATATTTGTTTCATAGCATTTATTTGTAATAATAAATAATTAGATTGTACATTACAAATATTTGTTAATTAAAAAAGAAGGCAAATGTTTGCTCCAGGTCTTCCAACTAAGCCGGCATAGTGGATGCCACTTCTACATGCATTTATAACTGTATAGCAGTCGCCTCTATTTGTGGATTGCACTTCAGCTTAACATCAGGCGGGGGGCTGTGAATGTGGAGCATTAATATAGAAATGTATAATTGGCCGGTACGTAGCAGGGATGCGTTGATCGGTCAGGAATAAGCTAGGGTTTTACGTTAAAACTGTTTGGTTACATAAAAATCGAATCAAATACTTTCATGAGATTTATATTAAAATGGCGTGGACTAACAAGAGAAAGTGACATTTTTTTTAATGTTACGCTTTGAACTATTATACAATACCTTTAATGCCGATAAAACAATTAAATATAAGTTTAGGCCATTAAATTTTAAAAATATAAGCCATTAAAGTTTAAAAATATAATTCTTCGGCTTATTCCCAATTCCTCCGCCTATCTTCTTAAAATACCAAAGTCAGTGCGCGTGCGCAAAACCTAAATATAAAATTTAAATAGAGATACAGACTAGCCTCTGCCTGATTCTTATACTTCCTGTCCTTGGTCGTGATGCAACGCCGTGCCCCGAAGACGCAGCGTAAGTAGGCTTCCCAATAGGTGGACTGACGACATAGTAAGAGCCACGAATAACCGGTGGATGCAACTCGCATCTTGTCGTTTGGAATGGCGATCTAGAAGGAGGCCTATATGATATAAGCTTAAAGCTTCCAAACAAATAGTAATTTTTGAATTAATTTATTTAAGAACTTGTAATTTTTAAAAAATGATTGTAACTTTGACTTTTTATCTTTTAGTACGCATTGATTTAGCAATTTTTATGCCATTTGTTGCTTTTATGAAGGATTTATAGTGCCTTATTTAAATTATATATAATGTAATAATATTTCAATAACGATGCTATTGCGCTGGAACCTTGTCTTTTTAACTTCTGCGTGACGTTATCCGAAAGAAATATATTATAATCAACAAATAATATATTAAAAAAACATTTTGATTATATTTTAATTATAAAATTTTTATTGTTGATTATTTAATATTATTTATAATTCTTTAAAGTGAGTCGTCAGTTCGGGCCTGACGTCACTATGACGTCATCAAAATGGCGGCCGAGCATTACCATTATGGAGGGTTTATATTATGTGATTGTCAAAACACAATGCTTTGGAAGCTTTCGTTTATTTAATAAACGTTGTTTTATAAAAGAAAAACGAAAAAAAGAAGTCTTTGTTAGTATAATATAAAGTATATTGCGTATAATTGAAGGGTGTATAAATTGCAAATTGTTATGAACGGCCTTAAAAATAGTTAAAAACCGACCCAGGATGGTGTTCACCGACTAAATCGGAGACATCCTTAAGAAAGCTAGGTTGCCAAGTGCCCACCCATAACCATAGAGCTTGTATAGAGAGTCAGTACTGTGGTAAGTGGCGCTCCATTATATTTGCCTAAAAAGGCGTGAATATTTGATTGATTGAGCCTTAAAAATAAAGTAAATGCTGTATAAATGCGCTCTTTAAAGCGAAAACTTCACAAGTCGTTCTTCATAACAACGCTATTGTGTTTAGAATGAACACATAATGTTTTATTTAATTTCTAGTTATCGCAGGGTATTTATTATAGTTATTACTCAATGATATTTTAAGAGAAAGGACGTAGATATGTTATTGGCGCTCCGAACGAGGCACGTTAAAACTTTGCTAATAAGCAAACCTGCACTTATGGTTAGTGTCGCGATGCAAAGCAACATATATTTGTCTCTTTTTCGCTCTCAATAACTTTCATTCCGTCCTACTTCCACTTGTCGTGGTTGGTCATACAAACTTGTGCCATTTGCAAATACAAAAACGCGTAAGGGTGACGTATCTACGTAATTTTACTTAACATCATATTTATTACTATTATTATATTTTTAGTGGGTTTATTTGTCTTTTTCGGTATTATAAAAGTATTTATTAGTACTTAAAATGCATTATTTTCGACGTATTTAATGTGGTTAGGACATCATTCATTTTGGGCTTTTATTTACTACTTTTGTATTGTCCAATGATGAAAAAATATATAAATGGTAGTTTCGATAATTGTGGTGATAAAATTAATAACTATTTTGCTTTTTATTGCTGTGAAATTGAGTTATTGGAAAATAAGATATGGATTTTTTATCGTCTGTCAATCACAAAGACGTCATATTACCAGTTCTGCTTTGAACTGTCATTATTATAGTTTGATCATTTTGCACACCTAAACTATGCAAAACAAAGGATATATTCCAATTACATTGTAATGCCTATACATTAAACTATTTTAAAATGCAACCGTTAATACAATTAGGCGCAAGTCCCCATACAAAATAAATGATGTCCTTTATGGTTAATTAAATTGTCAAAGAAAATTGAAAAATATAAAACCTCATACAATTAGAATGGTTAAACGAAAATTAACGAAACAGATTTAGATTTCAGTGTTGAGTTGTGGATGTGAGGGAAGTGAGGGAGTTGTGTCAGGATCGTGGCAAGTAGCGCTCTATTGTCTCTGCCTATTCTCATGGGAAAAAGGTGTGATAATTTTGATGAATTATTTGGTGAGTGGTAAGGTAAACGGGGCCGACAGAAAAAAATGTTCCTAGGTCAAATCGGGTTTTAAAAAATGGTCTACGGTGGCCATAACCATAGAGCTTGTATGAAAAGAGTTGTGGATGTAAGGGACGCGCTCTCTCTAGTTGTGTCAGGATTGTGGATAATGGCGTGACAATATGATTAATTGAATGGCAGTATTTATTTCGTGTCTTGTACGGCGTTCTCGTGAGGCGATTTTAGTTGTTCAATTTTTATCGCACAATCGAATCAATAAAAGTTAAGAGGTTTAACTTTTGTTGAACCGATTTTTATTGCTACAACTTGATTGAAAGTCTGTGCAATCAAGTTCAAATAGCTACCGATTTCGCAGTTGATCAACTAAAATCACCTCGTGAGAACGCCGTGTTAGATGCTTTGTATTAAAACCAGTGATTATAAGCTTAGCTTAAATTATATTGCGGTGTGGTTATGTCTATTAAACTTATATAAAAGTCATTATGTATGTTAGGTTAATTTAGTTTTATTGTACTTTAAAGGGAATATCCTAGAATAAGGGTGACCACACATGGGCGTCTGAGCGTGTCTAGTCCCATCCTATTTTAATGATTAGTGATGTATTAGGAAATATGAATTTGATTTGATTGATTGTTCGCGTTACACAAATTAATCAATGTTTGTTGTCAAATATTTACTCGATAATTTACTTGGCCACGTCGCTCGAAGAACCAACAACCTATAGGGAAGAAAGGTTCTTGAGTGGAGACCACTAACCGGACGACGCAGCGTAGGTAGGCCTCCCAGTAGATGGGCAGACGACATAGTAAAAGTCACAAATGACCAGTGGATGCAACTGGCATCTTATCGTTCGGAATGGCGTTCTAAGAGGGAGGCCTATGTTCAGCAGTGGACGTCTTCTGGCTGAAGATAATGAATTTACTTAACTGTCATTTTAACCGCCAGGGTTAGTGTTAAAGATTCGTTATCGGTTTGGGACGCCATTATAAAATAAATATTTTTATTTTTAATTCACATTTCTATACTAAGCTACTAAAGTGCTTGTATGATAGAAACAGGACATATATCAAAGATACATTGGTACCGGTGGGTGGTCTCGAACTCGTGCTCTCGGTTAGCGTAACCATTGCTGTGGCACTACACCACGGTCTAAATTAAAAATAGAAATAATAAAAAATAGAAACTAGATCGTAGACGCTCAGTCGCTAGTTGCTGGTGGTCACTCAAATGAAAATACATATCATATACATAGATGGCCTTATTTATTTTGTGGCAGACAAAATAGAAAATAACTTTCGAATGTTATATTTTAACCAAAAAAAAATTTTGACTTCCAAAGTTGTATAGTCACAAAATAAATGATGTGACTTACTTATAATATTTGTTAAACAAATAAAGATTATTAAAAATATTTTTTGATTTTAATTTTTCTCGTGTGTATGTGTGTGAGAGAGAGAGAGAGGTGGAATAATGCTTTCTAGCCTCCCTAGCACGAAATCCAAGAAGAAAGATTGACCTTCGAGTAACTACATATGACAGCACCCCGCCTAATGTTAAGCTGGAGTGCGTCCATTAATGGAGATGACCGCTATTTGTTAAATAACTGTATGTAGCTGTCAGTGTCACATCCTCAATGCCGGTCTAATTGGAAATGGAACCTAAAAGTTTATCCCCAAACGTGATTTTGTCACTTCACGCTCTGTATACTTGTGAGTGATGGTACTACCCCGGATCAGGTCTGGTTTTTGGAGCAGTAAACTTTTAACAACCAGACCCGGAGCAAATGTCTACCTCTATTTTATTAACAAATATTTGTTCCGACCGGAAATCGAACCCAGGACTTTACGCGTAACGGGACTTTACGCCACGGCTGTCGTCTAAATATACTCGTTTTTAAATATTATTTCAGAATTGAGTTCCAATGATACTTCTTGCAAGTCGATCTTGCCGTGTGCTAGGGGGCAGTATATAGTGTAACAGCAAATGAAGATTGACTAATAAATAAAAAAACAACACTTATTTCATTAATATGTTTATTTCATATTATTCAGAGTACATTCTATTGTAAGTCCTCATACATCATCTTGACCTCTCATACATCCATACATACACACCTAACAAGGTAAATAGCTATACACCAAGAGTATTGTGGTACTACATACTGTATCTACATTATAAAATTACAAATTAAATGCAATATATAGTTTTGATTACATTTGTACAATTGAAGAAGTATTTGATTGATTGATTGAAGCTCATGCCCAGTTAAAGCATGTTTTTGAGGTGGGCGCTTTGTGCAACATAGTGACGTCATAACTGGACATAACTGAACAAGAACTAAATGTCGTTATATAAATGACTAGCTGTTACAACTTTGTGTTATTTAAAAGCAAGGGGAGGTCAAAAAGCGCTGACGACTGGAAAACCGTTTCATTAAACGATTTCCTCAGTCGCCGACACTATGCCGGGTTTAGGTGTTACCAGCGGGCGACCGCGTAACTCAATGAGAATGAGCTTCGTTTTGACACTCATTGTCTGAGTGACCGCGTAACTTTTTGACAAATGTCAATGTCATTCCTATTGAAGTTGCGCGGTCGGCCTCCAGCTTGGAGTAGTTTTCTTAGGCAGAAGAGTAGTTGGAAAATGTCAACTTAGGCAACCTTTAGATGGCGCTTACTTCGATTGTACAAAGACAAACGAAACTCTAAAGGAGTTATATTTCTACAATTAAATGCATTTTACGTAGATTACCGATTTTATGAACGGTTTAAGCGTACTATAACTATTTTTTTAAATATATCTTTAAGCCGTTTTCTATTGTCTATTGTTAATATTGGTAAGTTTAATGGCCTTTCCCTATGGCTTTTCTACTTTTTAAGATATAACCCTATCAATTTAAGAAGTCTTGAAGATTGTTGGGATGTGTTAATGATTGAGACTTCTAAAATTGCTAACTTTATATCTTAATGTTCTAAAATTACTCGTGTTACATCACGTTTACTTTTTTGATATAAACATTACTAATTATTAAAATTAAAAAACGGAAATCTCTTAAATAATTTTCAAGCATTAAGATATGTACAATTTTTTTACAAATCGCCTCTATTAAGTACGTATTTACAAATAATATTTTTTATACAATATTAAAATATAAAAAGAGGACTATACCGCTTCTACTAAATATCACCGCGAAATCAATAACTACATACACAATATATTAAAATTATTAAAAATAAAATTATTAAGACGTATTAAATTACAAAGTATTGCTTTGATTTAGTCACATTTTTTCAAAAATATCACTCGTAGTTTGCAACTTTTACTTATAAATGTCTATTACACAAGGTTTATAATATCTGCTTTTATCTGGAAAAATAAACTATAGTATCTATAGCATCCTAAACTAACCAGAAATAACTAAATTTGAAAATAAACAAAAGAACCTCAAAGGGAACTTTATTCTTGAGGAGGTATAAAAAATGTATAAATATAAATTGAAACATCGACCAAACAACAAATTATAAATCTCGAAATAGACATGTATAAATGAAAATTGAAAGAGCCGCCAAAGAGCAGCGACTCTACGCAATATTTTAAATTATAGTTATCCCTAAATATTTTTCTTAGTAAAAAATATCTTATTACGTCCCTAAGACACATCTAAACACAGAATAGACACCACAATTTAAATGAATTATTTATGGACACTATAATCTATAAATACATTTTTTAATCAATTAGTTAATTGAATTTTAGGCGGGTCACACTATAATGTTACTGGCAATTTAGTTTAAATATTCCAGAATTACATGTGAACTACAATGGCCTGATGAATGATTGCTAGGTACAAACGTATTTTACTGTTGTTTACTCGAACATCATAACTTTGCAGTCCACTTTAAACAGCTTTTCCATTGTAGCTCGACATGACAACACTCCGCCTGATATTAAGCTGGAGTGCGGTCCATTAATGGAGGTAACTGCTACGAAAGTAAGTAACAATCACACCCAATATTCCGGCCTAGTTAAAACCTGCAACTTATAACCTGATCCCTAAACGCGACTAAGTCACTTTACGTTCTGTATAGTTGTAAGTCGTAATCACGTTTTATGTTTAGGTGGTAATTGCCGCCTATACAGGAAATTGTTGTAATTTATTTCTAGTGTCAAACGTAAACAAAAATCTCTTCAAACAAATTGCCAGTAACATTATTGTGCACAAGGGGATTGCCATAAGAAAAAAAAGCAAACGACTCAGTCTCTAAAATATAAGCGATTCAATTAACTAATCAATTAAATAAAACTACACACCATATCGAATTAAAAAATCTACAGATCGATTATTGCACAACACATGCCGAGTACGTATTGACGTTTTTTTTTTAAATTTAATAATATCTATTTTAAGAGGCAACCCTACTTTTATGTATTTGAAAATACTACCTAATTATTAAATGATAATAGAAGGCTAGCGCAGTTCGAACTGACAATTAAAACTTAGTCCAATTCTGTGTGCGATTTAACATTTTTATTTGCTATAACTGAGAAAATTATAATAATAAAAAGTAGTGGACTAGATATGGGGTAAGTGCAACTAACCAAAACGCCCTATTACTTTTTCAGATAAGTGTTATGTATTGATGGTAGTATTCGGTTCACTATAAATAAATGGCAACATTGTGAATAAACAATTACTAAGCAGTTTTAGTAGCATTTATCCCCATCTTAGGTTTTTTGAATATTTTTATTGTGATACTATATCTGACTGACGAGATGCTAAGCAAGGGGAGATCCAAGCGCGCCAATAACAAAATTTCCGCCTCAGATTGCCGTTGCTTCAGTCACCCTCACTGTGCTGGCCAGATGTTATACTAAATCAGGCTTCTATGTTCTAACTATGAATAATAAAAGGCGTTCAACAAGCTAGAATTATTATTAAAAATTCTATTGAAAACTCGATTATAAAATTAGTAATCGAGACACTAGAACTGTTTAATTAGTTTATAAACTGTTATGAATAACAGAGAGTCGCACTAAATGTCTATTTTACGAGTATAATAAATTGAGGAGTTAACAAATTACCAGCTACTAAATTATTGCCAAAATACTTATAAAATAGAGTATTGCGTAAAATATATTAAAATTCAAAAAAAAATAATTTAAATACATATTTACAAATCAATTTAAAGTAAAAAAGTGTAAATAAATAAAAATATTTGGTAATAAATAAATATTAAAATTTATTATTATGCAGTTATAATTGTTATTATTATGCATGCTTTTAATAAAATTGATTTATTTTATTATTTAGGTCATTTTTACCCTGTGGTTTGTTATAATGAGATTGCTGACATAATCAGTTCTGTGGGTAACAAAACATTTTCAGCTTTTTAACTGGAAATTGCCGAAATATGATTCTCACATTTAATCATAAACATAATATAAAATAATGAGATTTGGCGTGTTCAAAATAATAATTGTAAAAAAAAGAAATCACATATTGGCATTATTCTTAACAATACTCCACCTATTCAAAGATTGCTTTTGCATTACAAAAATAAACTTAAATATAATAGAGATAAAATCTTCATTTAGAGATATTTCAAAAATTCATATGACCGACGAACAAAACTTACAAAAATTAGGCCAAAAAATATTAATTAAACTTTATAAAAGATCTCTAAATAGAGTTTTTAAAATGGCACTTGGTTAAATCACGAAGAACGATGACGTGACCTTCCGCTCTTTCTACGCTTCCTACGGCCATCTCTAACAAATACTATATTAGCGGGGTCATCAGCCAATTGGGGGAATTTAGAAACCGAATGGACATCCTTAGCACTCCATCCGTCAACTATTCCATGAGATATCAGCTCCTCCTTTTCTTCTTCGGTCCAAGAGCCGCGGCCCTCCCATCCAGCTGCTACCAATGCTTTCTCATGTTCCCAGGCGCGGGCTGCAGCACGTTTGTGAGCATGCTTCAGGAGTTTAATGCGTTCCTGTGCTGGGTCTACGCCATAACGAAGTACTATCACCGCTTGTGCTGAACCTTTACCAACTGCGTGAACTCTTACCTGAAAAAGAATTTTTACAATTAGATAACTTTTAACTATTTCTTAGATTTCTTGCCTTTTTAATAGGCACTTATTACGAAAAATCTAAGCAAATAATTAGCTCAAATTATATTTACCTCAGATCCTTGATCATTGGTTTCATCCTGTGAGACGTTAAATTTGCCAGAAAGCCGTCTCAACTCTTCCATATCATCACGTATTTTTAATGTGTTATCTTTAACGAAATAGAACACGTCTTGATCGTGGATACTGAAGTGTACATCCAAGAAGTAAGAGTTATTGAATACGGTTGTGATGACATCTTCAACAACACTGTTCGCTCCATCAGCAACACTTATAAATGCTTTGCCATCGACACGGGATATGAGAACTCCTTCTCCAAAGACTCCACGTTTGTAAGAAACTCTTGGAAGCAAGTTTCTTGTGATCGGTTCCATTTTCAGAAGAGGTGTCGGTACGAAGTCCATATCCGTTAGTTTTTCGTTTACCTAAAAACATTAATTTAAATTACAACACATCCAAGGGAAATAATCAGGAGTATGTAAAAAAAAGAATGGAATTTAACTTACTTTATCAATAATGCATTGCAGTCCAGACATAACACCAAAGTCAGGTACAAGTTGTGGTGCAGTCACTGATGTCTTCGGTTGGAAAATCAAGTCAGTTATGTATTTAGATCCCATCATTTTATCCAAATCATAACCATAGATCTGTAGCCAGCTCCCCAGATTGGTCATGTACGGTACATTCTGGTTCTTATTAATCGGATCATTATTTTTAAATCTGTATATGAATATATCAGTTGGAAGACTTAATTTTGTTGCTAAGTGCTCCCAGTTCGGTGTCATCCATTGACCAACAACGGGGTCATACAAACGATTATCGAGATAAATGAGATTCGTGTTCGAGTCAAGTATACCTCCATGGAAATCAACGGGCACATAGAAACTGGGATTACTGTCTTTAATAATTTTACCAAATGGACTACGTTTAATTTCTTTTACAATTTCTCCATTAACATTAAAAACAACCAATGGCGAGCCGTTATGATCTGTTGCCACATAAAATCGTTCGTCGTCTGTTTCAATGCATGTCAAATAATCTCTCTGGTCATATAGGAATCGCACTGTCTTTTCGGCCTTCGGGTAATGCATGTGTGTAATTAAGTTTGGAGCCTGGGGATTGGTGTAGAAGAACTGTGTGATGTTATCCTTATCATCCTTCCATGCCACCAGTCTGTTCCTGTCGTCATAGTAATACCACATCTGGAACTTCTCCCGCTCTAAAGCATGAACAAATTGTCCTCTTGAATTGTATCTATATTTTTGCTCTCCACGTCGAACTACAAATCCTCTTCCATCATAGTTTGTGAATTCCATATCGCCGTATTGCAAGACCCTATCTCCGCTATCGTAACCAAGGTACCGTTTCTCTCCATGCTCAATAACACCAACAACGTTACCATTCTCATCATAAACGTACTTCCAGTCGTCTTCAGATCCCACAGCCTCCATCAAATGACCATCATAGTTGTAGCTAATCCTCTCGTTATAAGAAGCATCACCGATCATGATCTTTCTGGACTTGATGCGGTTACGTGCGTCATATTCAAGTTCTAAACGAAATACGTCATATGACTTGATATTCATAAGTACCGTTTTGATTCTGCCATGATCGTCGTAATCCGTGATAGTAAAATATTGTTTGCTTGTATCTTGCATGACGGAACGGTTGAATGTGTTTCTGTAGATTCTCAAGTCACTTACGCTCTCAAGTATACCAAGATTTTGATTATATTTTAACCTCAATTGAGGCATTTCCTTGCTATTTATGTTAACATCAATCGTAGAGAGTCTAGCGTTACCGTCATATTGGTATTTGAAGTGAGCATTGTTAAGACCACTCTTTGAATTAAACTTCATCTTGGAGTCTTTAAGAATACCAGCATGATACTTGTAGTCCTGTTTCAAATCATACTCTGAATCTGTGATTTCAACATTTTTTACTAGGTGGGAATTCTCGTGGTACACATAACGAATAGCAGATGCTCCGGCTAAAATAGTTTCTAACTTGCCAGTGCTATCATAGACGTAAAGAATTTTACCAGATTGGTGTGGGAAAATTTTAGCCAGTATATGCCCATCGTCATTGTACAATATTTCATAAGGATGTCTGTTCATTGGTGAGAAATATTGATATTTGAAATAGCCTAATGACGTCATAAGTGCGAAAGTATGGATATGTCCTCGTGGTGTAGTCAGATTCTGTAATGCACCGGAATCATCGTAATCTAGTAAGTAATCACTGCCTCTTGGAGTGGTTACCTTTAATGGCAAACTGGTGAACATATCCCTAAACGAATAGGCTAAAGATGAACCATCACCATATCTGATTTCATGTAATCTACCAGCTCTATCAAAACCATATGTCTCATTCAAATCGCCCCATTTCCAGCTGGTCAATCTGCTAAATCTATCATATTCTAACTCGACTTCAGCAAAGATGCCATTTCTGGGTCCCCATTTAACTGGTCTTGCAGTCCTATCGTAAGTGACATTAAGAAGTTCAACTTTGTCATCCATAAAAACGGCTACAGTTGAAGTGTCCCTATCATATTCCAAAGTTACAATATTTTCTCCGTTTACACGCAATTTCTTTCCAATTTGTGCAATTGCCTTACTGCTCTTGCCTTTGTTTGATTGTAAACGACGTAAGAAGTATCTCCATTCAAAGCGATTAGCTAATTCACCACCGACTTCGGTTCTTTGTTTAGCAGGAACTGGGTAGCTTTCACCCAAAATTGGATCGACTTCAGACAAAAGGGTATAAGGTACAGTTTCCGTAGATATCACATGACCCCAAGGCATACTCGAAGTGATGCTACCATTTGGTAAATATACAGATTTCTTCTCGGCCTCACCAACTTTAGTGTTCACTGATGATCCCTTTATAAGTAGTGATACTGGTTTCCTGTTATTTTCGCTAACAAGTACAGTTGCGCCTTTAATGCTGAGATCGAATGTCAACGTAATAACTCTTCCAGTTGGCGTAACAGCTGAAGTTAATCTTCCAAATTCATCATATTTGTAGATGTAGCTGCGACCTGTACTATCATATTTAGCTTTAAGCAATCCTGTGGTACCATGATAGTCAAACGTCACATTAAAGTTGTCAGGTGTTCTCAACTCTTGCAACATCTTCATTTTAGACATTTTCAGACGACATTTCTGTCCTTTAGTATTCTCGATCGAGTTTACTTGACTAGAATAATCTCGAAGTAAAAACACTTTGTTTCCAGACGCATCTGTAACAGTGCTTAATTTTCCATTACTAGTATTTACGTTATAAGTAAACACATAATTGATTTCTTCAGTTAAAATGTTTCTAGTCATTACGTGTTGACCAAATCTATTAAAAACGTAAATCTCTTGGGTTTCAGCTGAATAAATTTCGTATTCTCTAGCGCCGCTTGCATCAGGTATACTGGCCATTACTGAACGGATTCTATAATTGGCTTGATCAGCAATGTGGACTACACCATCAGGGCTTACAATAATAGCTGAAATAGTATTAAACTTGCTAGTGGAAGCCAAATAATGATCAGCCTCGAAACAATCACAACCTCTTTCCAGGCAATTACATTTAGATTCCGCTCCCGCGTACAAAGAAATCTTTCCATCGGTGGTAATTAGGCGAACTCTGTTAATTCTTTGTGAATCACTCTCAGCTACATACAAATCCCCTGCAGCTCCAAATGCAATACTTTGTGGCATGACCAGAGTGGCATAAGTAGCCATATCTATGTCATATCCCGATAGAGGTGAGGGGCAATGCAGAGGTCTGCCAGCAATTACTTTAACTCTTCCATCTGGTGCCATCTGCAAAATCATATGATCATCGATGATATGTAAGCTATTATCCAATGGATTTATAGCTAATTCAGTGGGCCATCTGAGATGTACTTCCTCAACGCTTAAAGTTCCTTCACAAGGAATTGGTTTCCAGTGAGCTCTGTGCATGTGGTTTCCGATAACAGTTGTTATTATGCCATCTCTGTCAACCATTCTTATGTTTGTTCCATCAGCGAAGTACAGTACATTGTCAATAGATACCGCGACCCCTTTAGGATAAGCTAATTTAGCATCCCTTGCTAAAGCACCATCACCACAATGAGCTTCATCTCCTGGAAGACAACGTTCACCAGAACCAACTACAGTTTCCCAATTGTGTTCAGGGTCTGAGAAGTCGTCAGTGTCGCGAACTTTAATGATTTGATGGGATTCTGGGTCTGAGATGTAGAGAGTACCGTCAAGTGGGGACAAGGCCATGTGGTATCTGTAGGAAACTCGAGTGGCACTGCAATAGAAAAGAATATAGAATTAATTATTGTTAACCTATATTACGACATGAAAAGAAAATGATTTAGTAGTTTTAAGAGAAATTGCTATCAAATAAATATGCTATTGATAAGAATGAACTAAACTTTGACTCTCGCACAACTTTGACGACCGCTATAAATGTAAGTATAGAATTAGTAATTGAAAGAATATTTTAGATATTTAAATTAGAAAACCCTATGGGAAAAAGGAACCAATTAGATATAGGATAATACCAATAGAAAAAGGATAAATTAGAAACCAGATTTTTTGGAGAGTGAACATGAAATGGTTTAGTTTATTACAAACTTTTCGCAGGTTCTTAAATTACATATATATATATATATATATATATATATATTGTGGCCTGACATGTGACCTCGACCTGCCTGATGCATGATGGAGGTCCAAGGGTTGAAAAAACCGTGTTAGTTCACGGTTGCCTCAGCCGTAGTCACTGCCGGCCAAAAAAAATCGCAGCTTTTTTATTTTAAATCAAAGAAGGCTTACTTTAATTTAACCACGGTGCGTACAGTCCCATCAGTCTTGATTTTCCTCACTAGATTAAAGTCACCAACGAATACTGATCCATCAGGAGCTGCAGCCACAGCCACCGGTGCTAACAAACGTTGCTTTGTTGCAATCCCGTCACATTCTGTACCACAATCAAGACCTCTCTGTCGACCATCTCCCAAGGTTGTGATTATAAGACGAGGCTTGTGTTTCAAGTAGATATTTGTTCCATCGCCTTTTTGGAGGATTCCTGCAATTAGTGTTGTCATTAGTAAGCGAATTCAAAATAAAATTTTCGGTTTTGTTCACAATTACAATCTTTAAAATGTAAATTTAAAAACCAGTTTAAAAGTTCTACAGCAAATCTACTGCCTTCTACGCAAGAGCCTAAGTCCTGAATATATCAATATAAAACACATACCTTCATGGAAATTATATCTATGATGTATATCAAGATTCCAGCCGCCAACATCAGAGATGCTCATATCATGACCGCTCAATTTAGTCGTCTGTACATTCCAAATAATATCTTTACAATCCGTATATTGATAACCAACTTTAACCAGAGCTGTGGTGACTCCATAGACTCTTTGCTTATAAACATTTAACCTATTCCACGGATAGGTGAATTTTATTATTGGATCAGCTTCGAATGTCTTCTCAAAGAGTATTCCTTCAATGGTAATTCTCAGATGGATGAGAGCTAAGGTTGGTGGAACTTTTTCCGGTGTCAATTGTAACTGAATAGTTGATAAGTATCCTGCTGCTCTAGAGCTGTGATACACGAGGTTCAACCCAGTGCCTGGTATTTGTAGGCTTGCTTGAACAACCTGTGGATTAAATAAATATTGTATGTAACATAATTCTAGAGGCAGATGTAAAATAGAAAAGGTCTTTTGATTTCTACCATGGTAAAACCCTCTATCACAGCAAAGATTTCCAGTACGATTTCCGGTCAGAGCAAAAATGAATTTATCGCATTTATTTGTAATAATAAATTCTTAGATAAAAATATTAAATACTTCCTAAAACCTTTTCCTTAACCTTTTATTTGGCCATTCGAGCTTTTTCATGTAAAAACATTCTATCAACTTAGATAGCTAAGTAACAATTCTTTCTTAAGTAGTTAATATAGCAAAGTATTTTAAACAAACCTGTGATTCAGCCAAAATAGCGCTCTTATCAGGACAAGAGCCTTGGAATCCATGTTTCCACGTGGCCAACACGACTGGTTTCATTATATCGTAATCATGAGCCAAACAGGCCTGAGGAGGTCCGTTGCCCATTTTTTCATCAGATGTCGTCATCACTATAGCATCTATTATTACCACCTGGAGAAGAAGAAGTGGAATTTAAAGTACACTGGAAATCATTCTTCTAAAAACTGATTTTTAAAAATACATTTTTATAGTAAGCTACTAAATGTGGTTGAAGGTGACCGTTGTTTACCGGTTACGCAAGTCAAGTTACTTGTATTTGATATATGTACTTTGGTCATCCAGCTTCTATTATACAAATGTAAAAAGTGCTAGAAACTGAGCGACCAAATTATTTCATTTATAAAGCACTCATGACTCCACTGTTTTTCTGCTAAGATAAGTGAAGGCTACAACATAGAAAATTGTGCTTTTGGTGGACGCACATATTATGGTAAAAGTACTGACCGGAGAAATGGGTACTGACTCAATCTAAAAGCGTATGTACTTTTATACTTACTAAAATAAGTTATAAAGTCAATACTTAAGTTTATAATAAAAAAGCAATTATAATTTACATTTGATTGTTAGTATGCATGTCTAAGAATTTTATTGACCGCTAGCATGTTTCTCCCACTTTCCCCATTACTATACTTTACTTTTCTGCTGATTGTAGCTGCACATCAATGTTTAGTTAATTATTTAAATATAAAATGTACCCGCCGATCGGCGTATAAAATTACCTCATTCCAAGGTACAAAAACAACTTCAGCGGTATGCCTGAATGGCGATCTTCCAAAATGTAAGGTAACTGCTCCACCGCCATTCACAAGAAGATCAAACCATCCATCGTCACGGGTCAAAGTGAAGCCCTCCAAAGGAGTGGATGTTGAGACTCGAACTCCAACCAGACCAGACCCCATTGACGTTACGACACGGCCCCTGATCACTGCTGAACGGCTAAAGGAATAAAAATAATAATTAATGTCTATATTTTACTTACTGGATATCAATAAAGGGTAATAAATATACGAGTGTGTGTATAAAGATGTCGAATTCTATAATTGATTAACCTCCTTGTTCACACATTTTATTTCACTGTTAATCCAGTAAGACTAATGTCTACTGGAAACACTAATGTGCTTTATACATACAAACTTGAGATAGATATAATTATTAAAATAAGTACGAGTATAAACTATCAAATATGAGAGTTTAAAGAAGTCAAAATGTATCTAATTACTATAAAAACTATAGTAAACTACTTTGATATACTAATTCTACGATGGTGATGTGTGTCTAAATAGGATCAAATGTTTGTCAAGTTTTAAGTGTAAAGATACTTCTTACAAACAAGATTTACTGCTCTTTTCATATAAATGTAGTCAATTATACTACTAGTGCTTCGCTGAGATACTTCCTGAGGTAGTTAGGCGGTGCAGGAGGTGTGTGTTTTTGTTCAAACCTTTTCTTTACCGCTCTACTACTGTACATTTATCCTTACTTAGCAAAAGTAGTAAATAAACGAATTAAGGATAAAAACTGACTACTGACGAAATCAATACGAATAGATAAAAATATCTATGAATCTCTTATTATTGTGATTAATAATGATTATCAATATTACTGTGAAATGGTTTATTATTATTAGGGCGAGACATGTGTCATCTGTGAAATTACCGTTTTCATATAAATGATTTTTGATAAACATAATGTATTTATGTGTGTGATTTTAATAACTTTTATGCATTTGTTACATTGTGTACGTTTATTCTATAGAATAAAACAGCAGTAAACAGTTTTCTTAGATGAAAGTCCTGGGAAATGGTGATTTTCATGTTTGTTTACTACTTCTGCCAAGTAAGAAAAAACACAGTACATCGGAGGAACCTCCTCAGTTAAGCACTATGCAAACTTCGTAATTGCTCTAAAATACTCACAACCTTTTAGAAAATATATAAAAAACAGCAGATATACTAAACCTACTATAAAATTATCACTATTATTTAGTGCATATATATAAATTACCAATAGATATAAAGCAAAACAATTATCACAGGACACAAAGAGGATCACACAAGCACACACACATGCAAAACATAAATATTTATATATACATAATTATTATTAAGATCTACCTAGAACCTACAAGACGATAATTTGATAACCACACGACAAACTTACAGTATATCTTTATATTAAAATTATTTTATGCAAATTATAATATTCTAATACTAATACTTGAACGAGGGGCCGACCGCGCAACTTCAATGGAAATGACAATGAAATTCATTCGTTAAAAAGTTACGCGGTTTTGTTTAAGTTAAAAACAACTTTTATTCATTCGGACAATGAGTTTCAATGAGCTTGAATTGTCAATGAAAATGAACATCGATTTTTAGTGGTCGCAAATTCAATTTTAATGCTTATTAATGGAGTTCAACTGTCAAAACGAATTGAGTTACGCCCATTTTCATGGAGTTACGCGGTCGGCCCGCAGTTTATATATTAGTATTTAAATTTTATATAATGAATGTGATATTAGTTGTATGGTTCCCAAGTTATTCTAAAATCAGTCGATGTAACACGCAAATGGAAAACACGTCCAATTGACAATATTCTTACCTCGTGTTGAAGTGATTCCAGAAGAGACTGCGCAGCGTTAGAGACAGATTATAGAAATAATAGATCAATATAAATATACATTAAATATACACTTAAGAATTATATAACAGATTCGTAAATGTATTTTTGTTTTATCCAATACTCGTATTTTGATTATTATGATTCCATTTTTTGTTATTAGAAATTACCAACGTTATAGTTTTATTAAGACGCGATATTTGGCCTCGATATGCCTGATGGTAAGCAAGCGGAAGACCGAAAGCACCGCCGACTGAAAAATATCATATTTGATGGCAAACAAGTTATGTACTAATTCTTTTGTACATTATTTAAGAACTATTTAGGACGAATTATTTGAATATCTAATTAATATTCAATGAAGTAGGAATTATTAATCAAGATAAAAGTATTATAGCTACATAATAATATTAGTATTAAAGTGCTACATTCACATTGAACATAAATTTGGTTAACAGAAAGGAGAAAGGATTACATAGAGTAAGAAAAAATCACACTTTTTCCAAAAACATTAGGGAATGACTGGGGCACAACATTGCATACTGTTATATATATAACAAATATTTGTATAGATATATATATAATTAGTTAACTTAAATTAATTTAATTGATTATAGTTTATTTTAGTTGTAAGAAAATAATAAAATCTTTTGAATACATTTGAAAAACGCGACCAATTATTAATTACTTTTACATTTTTAACTTTATTTACTATTTTTTGTAATATTTAAGAATAACTTACAGCATATTTAGGTAATAATAAAAGGACTTAACAATTATCCATTTTATTTTACATAAATATACAAATATATAAAAACGGAATTATTATATTACAAAAATAAACAATAACCAATTACGAACTTACAAAATAAACATCAAACACCAAATCTTACCTTTCGTTAAATGTTTCCTGTTTAGCATAATTTTGTAAACTACCCTCGTCGATAAGGAATTTCATCCTTTCGAAGAAGGATGCTGTTATCGCCGGAGGTTGTTTTCGGAGTAGAACATCTGTGGGTTTAGGGGCTGAGACGCAAAGTTGACTACCCTTGCATGCTGGGCTTAAACAGCATTCGGGATCTTCGCAGTCAATCAGACCATCTGTACAAAATATATGTTTTAAATTGTGTGCAATTTTCAACGCATCTCTTCAACTTAATTGCAGTAAATTTATATTTTACTATCTAATTATATAATTTAATATTATATTATTTACAAACTAAATGCACTAGAAATACTAAAATTACCTTTATCATTATCCTTTCCATCATCGCAATTCTGTTCCTTCAATGTAGTACAATCTGGTCCGTCCCAGCCATCTATACATTTGCACTCCCAGTAACCCTCCAGTGACATACGACATTGGCCATGGCCTGCGCAACCTCGAGGACACCCTTCCAAAGTGCAATGTTTCCCATTCCACCCAGAAACACAGAGGCAAGTTCCATTTTTGCATTGTCCATGATCACTGCATCGCGCGTCACACAGTTTAGAAGTGCAAAACTCGCCGGTCCAACCAAGATCGCAGACACAGGATTCTCCGACACATCTTCCGTGAGCGCCGCAGTCGAGATCACATACTTCTGCAAATTATCAATTGAGATATTTAGTAAATTATGAAATGTGTATTAGGTATACAAGTTAAAGTAATAGACGTGTAATATAGGTATATTTATAATAAATAAATTACGAGTATTACCTTTGGAGCAATCATCACCAGACCACCTAGCATGACAAGTGCAAGTCTGCGAATCAACATCAAAAGTCCCATGACCGGAACAATCAGGCAAACACTGCAGTGCATCCTTATCCATAGTGGCGCAATCTAGACCTTTCCATCCTTTCTTGCATACACAAGAGCCCTCAATGCAGAATCCATGGCCAGAGCAGGTAGGATGTGGACAATCCACATCGCCGCAGAATTTTCCCTTATAGCCTCTTATACATTGGCACTTTCCATTGACGCAGTGTCCGTGGCCGTTGCAGTCAGGTATTTCGCATTCGTCGTGTCGAAGTGAACATTCCTTGCCCTTCCAACCAGGATTGCATTGGCATTCGCCGTTGATGTATTCACCTCGTTGATTGCAGAGGACTGGACATACACCTGGAAGATCATTTACAATTAGAAGTGTATTCTTTATTTTTCTAATAATTTTATTTTCCCATGGCTTATTATGGATACTTTATGAAGCTTTACTTACTTTGACTACAGTCATCACCACCAAATCCAGGTTGACATTGACAATGACCCATAAGACATTCTCCCTTGCCAGAGCATCCATTGGGGCAATTCTGCGTCATGTCCTCGGCCACCATTGCAATAAAGGAAATCTCTTGACCATCACCATCGTCGTTATAAACTGACATAAACCAGTGTCCTTGTTCCATGTAGTGTGTTACTTCTTTCTTTACAGAAGGCTAAAATTATAAATTTGTTGTCAATATGAAGAAAATAAGTTTTTACTATTAAAACATCAATATTATCATGAAAACATATGACAGGACCTCACTTGTTGTTAAGATAAGTAACGTAGAGTAATATTTATTGTACTAAATTAAAAGCTTTTAAATATGTTATGTCAAGTATAATAAAATATTCGATTACTTACATGTGAAGCTCTGGTTGTCCTTGCTTTATATCCACTCAGTACATCCAAGAAATGATATTGAGTATGAGTTGGCAGTGCGTTGCGTCGAGCATAAACACCAATTGATGCGCCACGCGGTATCAAATATTCAAATTTAACATACGCAGCTTCAGACTGATAGAATTGCATATTCCAATAAGTGTATGGAGGAACTTCTTTTGCAAGCTTTTCGCCTATGGTTATCTGTTTAAATGTTGTACCATCAGGAGGGAATGATTGAGCAGGGAATGTTCTGGCTCCTGTAATGTTATGACAACGAATTCAATATTTAGATAAATACAAATATACTTCGAAATACATGCGATGATTATTACGTGAAAACAAATTTATATGTTGTAAGATTTTTCTTTTGCATGCATTTCTAGTATAAATGAAAATAATATAATATAAAAGAAATTATCTCTAAAAAGACTAAGTCATGCATTCCAAAACCCTTAGACAAGCAGTTATTTTGTTAGCTTAATTAAAACATTTTAGTTAACCTCCGAGTTTATGAATTATAATGACAGGTTAGTAAATGTTAGATGTAGTTTTATATATTTTCTTTAACATCACCTTCTAATATAAGAATCGGTGGCGTTTCAACTTTGGGACAAACACAGTTCGGTTTTTGTGAAATAGATGATAATGTTGTTTCATAATTAAAATCAATTGTACTTTCGTTGTTTGCAGTTACAGTTGAAGTTTCCCAATCGTTTTCAGTACTTAATGAAATATCGTTCATAGTAAGTTCTGTATTCTCATTAGTTACTCTGTCAAAATCTGTTGTAGTCGATACAGTTTCATTACTATCTGTGCTTTCAGTTAGGGTACTTGTTTGAATTGTTTTCGTAGAGTCATTATAATCATCATACGAGTCATCTGAATTACCACAATCAGGGCATGCACATTCGCAAATACCTCCCATTATATTGTTATAATTTTCATTTTCATCAGGTTTCGTTTTGCCTTCCAAAGTAGAGGGATTATTGAAATTCGATGCCATAGTTGACTCTACATCCATAGGAGTAATTTTTACTAATGGAACTTCGTTACTATTTCCATCAGTAGGGACAGCAACAGTTAAGGAATATAGAGGTTTGTATGAATCCTCAGTTGATATTGTTAAATTAATAAGTACGTGTTTGGGATTAGCTGCTAAATCAGGAGTTTTGTGTTCAGACAAAATATTTACAGTAGTAAGCCCCTCTGTAGTAGTGCTGTAGTCTACTTTTTCAGTTTTAGTACTATTTGGTGATGTTAATGTTGGTGCAACATTTGTTGTGTGAATTATATATGGATTATCATGTATTGTTTGTTTAGCAGTTTTTGATTCGATTTGAGCTGTCGTTAGAAACTTTGGCATTATTGTTGTTTCAATTTTATTATTATCGTTTTCTTCATCAGCGACAAGTGTCTCATTTGAATAACCGAGCCAATCTCTTTTTAATTTGGTTAGTAAATTAAGAAACTGTTGATTTTGAACACCATATGAGTAAACGGAGGCATAGTCATTTTGCATAGCGGAAGGATCATAATCAGCTTTATTTGTATTTTTTTCACTATTAACTTCAGGATGAACCACCAATGAGTCAGTTTTGTTAATATGAGTCAATTCGACAGTGCTGTTAATTACCACAACATTGTTAGGAGTCTGTTCAGTACTAAACACCAAAGCATTAGCTTGTCCACTGTCTGTAGTGGAGGTTTGAGTGTCATCATCCTCGCCGCTCGAAGTTGTAGACGACACACCATGCACTAAACTAGAATTATTCACAGAAGGTATAGTGTTGAGTTCATGCATAACTACAGTGGAAGGTGTTTCACTTGTGCCAGTTACAAGGGAAGAAGAAGAAGCATGCTCTCCATCTACATCTCTACGAGAGCGAATATGAGGTTCTTCTATGTTACCTGAAGCAGGGGGTGAGTTCTGTTGCTGTCGATTAGTTAGTGATTTGTTACTTGATTCCAGGGTTGTAGCTTTTGACGACGGAAACACTTCGGTTGACTCACCAACTAGAACAGTGCACGCTTTGGAATTTTGATATGACCAGTTAACGAAGTACGACGCTGAAAGAATTAAACGAAATAGATTTATTTTAAAGGTTAAGTTAATTTTTCTAATAAACAATACTATAAAATAAATCATGAGCATTTAAACTTGAATTATCAATAAATATTAACTAACCTGACATATATGAAGCGATTGCTAATAGAACGACAAAGAGTATTATGAAGACAATGGCAGTGCATTTCCAAGAACATCTTGAAGATAAGCCTTTTCTGAAATGAAATCTAGATCCGGGTGGAGTGTAGTGGGAGTCTCGCAAATTGCGGACGGGAAGATTAGGCACAGGAGCCCCGTACGCCGGGTGTGACCTATCGTTGCGGTCCATTCTTTCCAGGGTGTTCTTGTCCTGTTTCCCTGGGCTGCTACAAGACGAATTTGACTTGTAGTCCATCGACGGATTCTTTTGAATATCGCCTGAAATATAAACATTTCTTTATTAAATATAGGAAAATACAAACGTTACAAATCTTCGCATTACTTACAAAAAGTCTACCGATGCGGAGCAGTACCACCACTTACCACAGTACCACAAGTGGTGGTACTACCCGGTGCCAACTAGGATGAAATAGTAGATACGACTGCTAACAGTAGCAGTCAACTCAATTCTTAGACCGCATTCCAGCTTGACATCAACACATCTAGGTTGACATCCAGGTTGCTGTCATATTATGTCGAATCCCAATGTTAAAAATATAGTAAAATACACTTAGATATACAGTAGTGGATTGTTATGATTGAGGTTGTAAATACCTGAAGGCACGTAGAAATTGCCTGAAGGCGTACGAACAAGACACGAAGGTTCGAAGTCACCAAGGTCTGCCGGATTGCCGGTGATGCGGCCGTTCAGCCGAGACATCGTAGGGTTCCGTGGCGGTACATCTGGCGGTGGCCTTGAGCCCTCCAAGAGACAACCTGGTTTAAGAAAAAACTAGTTTAATAAAACTTATGAAATTTTTTTATTACAGATTTTAGGATAATGTTATTTTTTTATAATCTTGTTTGGCGGCCTTTGTTCCTGACTCTTATCTGTTGTATTTAAAAGCCATAACAAAATTAATCTGCTTTCAAACAAAAGCAGTTATTAAAAGCAACGCTATTTAATTAATTCTATCCACGAAAATTTACAAGTCGAAATTCAATTAGGGCGAATATTGCTCACCGTAATGGGCCGTAAACAAACACGGGCGCAAATCGGCCCATGCAAATAGATCAAAGATCGCGTGTTTCACTAGTTCGTTATAAAGGAAATATATTACTTAAAGAGCGATTTCTCAAACCGCAGGGAGCGGCGGAGACCTCTCCCATCGTTAATATAAGCTAATGGGAAATCGAAGTATTATCTACCCCATTCGGTAGGAGGAGGCGGACGGAGGCCTCCAGCCAACTTTTGATACCCGACAAATTTTAAAGATTCCTTGGAGCGTTAATTAATTTATTGTAGCGGCCGCTGTAGCCGCAAGAAAACTCAATTAATTTTAAAAGGGTTTTTGTGTTGTTTTTTTCTCGATCGGTCTGACCCCCTCATAGCCGAAAAGAAAATGGCGAAGTTCTCGATAATTTGGCTCAGGCTACCCTTTGTGGCGGGGCCCTTTGTACGGAATCGTTTGCGAGTAATTAGAACTTTAATAATTCATTTAAAAATAAATTCGAGCCTTCGCAGAAATGAACACTAAAATTATTACAGAAGCGTATTGAATAAATCGGCCTGTTTCGATAGCCATTAGGAGTTCCTGCAAGAGCGGTGTGAATACAAATGGCCACGCGTTTTGTCTCAAGATCAATGTCAGTCGGGAGGGCCGCCCTAAGCTATCAAAGTACAGTCATTAGTCCCACCTCGTTGCTGTTCAAATGAAAAACTAAATCACAAGATCCCTCACCTAATTTAGGAGGACAAGCGTAGTCATTAATACATACGTCAGTGTCGGTGCTACTACAAAATGTAGCTCATTTGTATCCAGGCTTGAGAATTATGGTAATCAGTGCTGTCGAGTCTTTTGTCTGTAATGGTAGGTAATTATTCGGGCACCTCTGGGGGACAGTTCGTCTCCGTGAGGGTACCCCAGAGGGCCCGCTGATTCGACACTCGTTACGCGAATCGTCTGAACTTTTAAAAGGGAACGCGAATTTGAGCGGCGTTCGGGGACCTGTCTTTGCCTTCTCGAATAAACTCTTTTATTTTTAATTCGGCTTTCTCTTCGTTTTAAATTCCTCTTTTTTACGTTTCACACTCCTCACGTAACACATTTTTTACAATCGGAATTCGAACGAACTGCCTCTTCCAATTTCATTGAAAGCACTTTTATACGACTTTAAATGAACATTTTAAAAAGCATCTGGCTGGATATATTTTCCACTTCAATTTTCGATTCTCATTTTTCCTCAAAGCAAACCAAAGCTAGGTTACTTATTGGAAGATAAAGGGGGTTGTGTTTCGGCTCATTTGCGGCCGAGCTCAGCCCCACTGGAACGTGATTTCTTAGTGAAAATAGGGAGAACTATATAAGGTAGCGGTGATCGGGTTCTTTAACAAATGAACAAAAATGTTTCAAACGTTTTAACTTTGTTACTTTTTTATATGGAGTTTTAAAAGTGTGAAGTGCTTTTTATGCTTTTTAAAAATAAAAATATAACAGTAGGTAGGTGTATGAATGTTCCATTAAGGTAATATGAAGGAAAAGTAAACATAAAGCAGTCGTATCTCTTCTTTTAGAGTCAAGAGCTGAACTGTCAAAGATATATCTTCCTGCAGGTAGTTTCATAACTTTAGACGTTGATATACGATATGCTGAAAACAGAGTTGCGTACAACATTACTGTAATACCGAAAACAAACACAAGAGAGCCGCACGTGTTGCCAATCTTTATTCCGTTATGGCTGACATAATCCGAACCAACGTGAATAACTTTTTGGCTATATCCATGTTTATGGTACAGACATCAATTATGTATAATATTGCATAAATCCTTTATTCAACGTTCAATACAATAAACTAAATTACACAGTAAATAATAAAGGCCGTCCGACCATATGCTCCACTGCAGTACTTACCCATTCGATTTTAAAATTTACCACCGAAGTTGGTCGGGCGTGGAATATTTATATGAGAGTAGAGGTTCGATTTATTGTGTCAGAACATTGGAACTTAGTCCGCCATTGCTGTGACTCCGTTTTAATTAGTACCCATTCATCGTACGAACAATTGAGTCGCCGAACAAATCCATTGTGAGCAACTTTTCGATAGTCAATAAAAGAGCCTTTTAGACCCATCGACTCCAGAAAGATTACAATCAATGGAACATTGCATATTAACTAACTAACTTTTTGGATGATTTCTCTTCATAGATTTTAACAGAAAGGAACTTAGTGACTTATAAAATTTATAATTAGTTTTCGAGTTTTTTAATAAATCTTGTTCTACTCTCGATAACATCATTAGATTAGTTACAAGGTGATGGATGAACTAATCGATGGAATTTGATAAAGTTTTTGATATTAAAATAATATTGTATTTTCTCAATTAATTATTATATTTATAAGTTCATTTGTGTAAAATAATGAATTTAATTTTACTTTCACGATTTATGTTTCTATAATGTCGCTAGTTGCAAAATTTAATTATTTATTCTATAATAAAGAAAATTTGTCGTGAATTATAAAAAGCATTGGAACTTTCGTTGATCATTTTTGCGTAACTACAGCATGATTTGCATTTCACACAAAAATAAACTTCTTTAGTTTGAGCTTGTTTTTTCTTAAATTATTAACAATCCTTATTTAGATACACTGATCATCTCAATTAATTTGTAGTTAAGACCGTTTATTTATTCATTTCAGACTGAATTACATGTGAATTACATTTAATGGATATTTAAACAATTTTATAATACATTCCTGAAACCAAAAATCAAAATAAAATCATTTTGTTACTTACAGCCAAATACAGTTCAATATAAATTAGAACATTATCAACTTTATAAAGAAGAATATTAAAACCGTAGAGCTTGTATGAATGTGTTGGTATGTGAGGGAAGTGAGAAAGTAGTGTCGGAATCGTGGCAAGTGGCGCTTCATTGTTTCTTCCTATTCCTATGGGAAAAGGCACGACAACTTGATTAAACTATACCGAAAATTTTACACTACTAGGATGCAAATATTTTACTTTAAAATGTGATGAATTCGTACTTAGGTATACACAAAAGCTATTGCGCAACAGCATTACGGGAACATTTTAATCGGTAGGTCACAGTTGACCGGATTCCTATTCGATAACCTTATTGGTTAATTTAGATTGACATGGGTACGGTTCTGTATTGAAGCGTTCCTATAAAACAAGCTGAATGTAATTTCATTAGTAGATTTCACAACACCATTTTGTTTAATCCTTTTATAAACTCGTCTGTGTACGCCTTCATTTCCTTTCTGACACCATTCAACTATTCAACAGAAACGCAATTTGTACCTTATTTCTGAAGAGATTAGGTTATAAATTGCTAAAACCAAAAATATAGCTAAGGCCACAAGTAACTTTAAGGGGTATTTTGATTAACATGTATAAATAAGCTAAAAAGAAAGCTGGGTCGCCTATTGCCCATAATCGTAGAGCTTGTAAGAAGAAAATTGTGTCAGGATCGTGGCAAGTGGCGCTCCATTGTCTCTTCCTATTATACATGCGCAAAACGCTTCCATCAAATGATACGGAGTGATATGTATATTTTTTCCATCGGAACTAGTTCACTCATCTAGTTCACTAGCTCATTTAGTTCACTAGCTCATTTAGTTTAAGGAAGCGCATTCGGTTAGTTCATTCGGTAAAGAAAAGCTCCAGTTGTTCTGAAAAATCAAGATATCCTTTCTATAGAATTATTTTAGATCATATACTTCACAAATGTACACAGAAACTATAATAAACAATAATTATAATCACAATTACCAATTCGCATAATTTAAAACTGCAAATATTCGTTAGAAAAATACCTTATAAAAAGACGACGAGTTGCTGCTCTCTTCAACATACTTTCCCACCATTACTGGTAATGCACGCGGTGTAAATATTTTCTTGTGCACGCGGAGAGCAATGGATATACAAAATATACTTTCACGGTATTACGCGAAAATACCAGGTACGAGTAACGAACGAGGTACGATTCCGTACGAGAATGTACGATGTGTTTATATCTCGTTCCATCATAGGAGTGGTGAGTGAGTGGATATGCGATGCATGACTCGGAACGAAATGAACTAGAGACACATTTGAATTTGCAGTGAACGAGTGAGTGGTGTAGTACCAGGATCGGAAGTATATCATTTTAGTGACTCGTTCCGGAACTACCCAAGTCTACTTCCTATCCCTATGAAAAAAGGCGTGACATTTTTTTTATTAAGCCTAAAAAGCACATTGGCCGGAATAGTGACGCCTACCGAAGCAACCGTAAGTTGAATCTGTATTATTATACTAGTCGTCGGTGATCTTGGACTACCCCCTGCTTACCCTTAGAAAAGAGAGGTCAGCTAACGAGCTTAATAAGAAAAATATACAATATAAAACCATCAAACAATTAAATTATGACGCCTTTTTGAGGGATAGGCAGAGACAACGGAGCGCCACTTGTCACGATCCTCACATCCACAATTATTTTTATACAAGCTCTACAATAAAACAAATAAATATTTATCTTTGTTTAGGACATTATCATAACTGTATGGTGGTATAGTCTGCCTAAGCCGAAATGACGCGCCACTCCACTGCATTTACGCACACGAGTCATAAAATATGGATAAAACACCGAAAATGCAATTGTAATTGGTTATTCAGTTGCTAGTTAGACACAAAAGGAGGGGCACGCTGATGAAGTATAGTAGTATAGTTCGTAATATTTGTATTCACACATTTAAATAAACTAATAAAGTGGAGGGGCGCGTCATTTATAGTTAGACAAGCTATATATACCAGCCCAATATCTACGAAGTGACCCCATGCTAAGCTTATTACATTGTATAGCTTTTAGGCAATGTATCATGCCTTGACGCCGGCCCACATCACTGATAACATTACTAGACAAAGCAAGACTTCCCATATCACTAGCCACACTAAATACAACCGCTCATTTACTACCCAACTCTCATAGCCATAATTTTTGTCTTTATTTGCTCCGTAATAGAGTTCATTGTCGTTTGGTTAATCTTTATTAGTGTCGACGTCTGCTTCGTTAAAGGACACTCTGCCTTATTTATGTTGACATACTGAGAATGTTACCTTACACACATCTAATTGACCGACCTATTGTATTCTGATCTGTTTGCACACAAATATAAGGTTCTATTTACAGCTACAAGCTTGTTTACATACGACTTACTAAGGAAGTTTAGACTTTCTGCGGAAGAACATAAAGTATAAGTTTTTTAGATGTGTGTTTTAGGGTGGCATGGCGGGGTGGTTTCCTTATGATAAGGAGACGATGTTGCTTAAGTCGGACCGTCACGCGAACTGTCCACTAATTTATGTTGCGCTGATTTCAGATATACGGCGACTAGACGTTCCTACCCTTCCGCGTGTTTTGAAGACAGCCCTTTTTATACGCCGTTATGATAATAAATTGCCTTAGAACATCCGCCGTAAAGCGTATGGTAGACCCGCTGCATTTACATGAGCGCCGGTTAAAATATCGCCTTATTACAATATTATGAATATAAATGAGTGAACAGCGCCGAGGTGTGTCCATAATGCAGTCGGGGAGTCTTCCAGATTTGAACAACTGTTAATGGTCAAAACAATATGAAGCAGCGCCATTAATCTCACTATATCATTGTACATATTTCTTTGTCTAAATCCATTAAATTAATTACAGCCATTTGGGGAGCCGACTCCGTATTTATTAGGCTCGTTATCATTCATTGAATCTTCCGATAGACGAGCGAGTACTACTTGGTAAATTGCTAGGAATGCCAGAGGGGGGCAAAGACGCTAAGGTGATAGATGGCGGACTTACACGTAAATGGGAAGCCAAATTAGCTGTCTCCCGAAGAATGCAGTTACAGAGGTGACTGATTCCTGGCAATGGATTTGGAGGGCACGTCGCCGCGCCGCCCGCCGATAAAATTCTGCGAGGCGCGACTTAGATTCATAGATGTCATCGGGTCGGCAGATAACGGCAAGAAATTGGGAAATTCCTTTTGTAAATGGCTAAAATTTGTACCTATCTAAAAGTTACTGCGCGTCATATAAAACGAGTATAATGAGTTTTTTCTTTCTTTTTGCCAAAATAATTGGTTAATTCTTGTGCCGTTGGAAGTCTTCGCTGAAATCTCTCTCCGCAGCGTTTAATTAGAGTTGGCAACAATGGCTGCGCGCCGGTCGCGGACATTTGATTCCAGTTGAGCTCGTCAGTAGATGCCTGATAACCGAGCGACCTCGCCACTCTCGGGTAGACTTCATTAACCTTTACCCGTCCGCAGAGGCATTAATTACGCTTAATAGAAACAAACAAAAACGAACTCCAACAGATAAATGGCCTAAGATAGTTATTTAATTGTCTTATCTGAAGGCTCGAGTCGAAGGACGTCTCCGCGAAGGAGGAATAATGCAGATTCATTTGCCGTTTATGTCTTAACTTTTGTCAAAAGTTTGTCTCGGTATTGGATTGTCCCCTCTTCTAATAAACGACAGGGTGGCAATTACACGGCTGTGAGCATTGTTTTAATTTTTATGTTAAATATCTGACACGAAGACGATTGTGGTGTCTATGTGGGAATAAAATTACACGACTAAATGCGTTTTCCAATCATACGGTAATATGCAATAAAAACGTCTCTCAAACAGCAATTTGTCAAAGTCGATCATCAGCGGCGTATTATCTCGGAAGGCTTATATAGTACGTCACAAGTAGAACATCGCGCGTCGCTCGTTGGAGTAAAGCTCGTCTAGCAGCTGCGAGATGTATGAAGGCAAATTTATTCGGCTACGTCGAGATGCCTCGTCACGTGTCCGTGTGGATGCGGTCATATTTTTCGTCGCAGCTTTTTTAGGAGCGGAAGTGTGAGCTCCGCCGCCGTCGGCGCCCTGATAGAGATTGATGATCGCGAGCGGACACCCGCGCTCTGCCGACCCTTCAAAGCGGGTCATTGAGCTTTGCGCTAACATTGAAGGGGATTCGCATATATCCAAATTACGTTACGTGATGGACGTTTCTTAACTTGCTAATAATCCCCGCATAGGTGGGCTGTGTTCAGTTAAGTATGGGCCACTCTCGATGCGGGACCATGCATAATGCAAAACAGCTTTTAGTGGAAACAGAGGCGCAGAACAGGGTGTTCCATATAGGTTATTATAATGTGGATTATTTTCTAGTTAGTTATGTTAATGGAAGGTATTATATATAGTTAATGGTGAAATTGCTGTAATTTGTTAGTAGTTGAGCCCGCAGGCATTTTTTATGAGTACATTTTTATGAGTGAAATAATGAAACAGTCACAACCGAAGTACCAGGGCATCATAAACCGGAAAAGTTTGCGCAGCTATAAAAATGGTAAGTTATCGAGTCCTAGATTTCTTGCTTAAATAACTCACGATTCCTATTCTTTGCTCAACGATATTAATTTTATTATTGAGTATGAGAGTTGAAGTTAGATATTACTTAACGTAATTAAACAAATTTTATGCGGTTTACTATCGCGTTTAATAAACGCGGTAGTAAGGCCCGGTTTCTTGATGGATAGTTATCTCAACTAATCGTAAAATAATGACAGATAACTTACTATTGACTGAATTTCGAAAAAAATGCGTTTCTTGATGGATTGTTAGGCATGCTATTTATTATATGACGTCACTAATAACAATTTATTTTGACCACTCAGATGTGAGTGGTCAAACTATTTAATCTCTAGTAGTATGCGAACTAGTGTCATAATTGACATGTTTGTATTGCGTTTTTTTTGCAAATTATCTCAATTAAAACGAATTTGAGCATTGAAAATGCATTTTTCCTATTGTGAAAATTCATCATTCATTCACAAACAATTTTCGGATGAAGATTGTTTTATGGCAAAAAGACATAAAAAGACTTTCCGTCCCAGGAAAGATAATTTTGGATTGTGGGATTAACATGATGTCAAAGAAAGATTTCGGATTAATAAAAAAACATGCACGTGGCTCATAAAAGAATTAAAAATGTTTCTTGAACGCCAAACAACAAGGTAAGAAAATAACTTTATATTCAAACTGATAGGAGAGGTTATTTAAAGTGTCCTATATCTAATTAGGACAGGGTCCCCATAAAAGAGGTAATGCTAAGAAATCACGGCGCAATTTAAGGCGACCGTGGTGTAGTGGCAGTGTAATGGTCATGCAAGCCGAGAGCACGGGTTCGATACCACTTACCGGTACCAATGTATCTTTGATATATGTACTTTGGTCAATATAATTCTTAGCCTTAAAATAACATAAAAAAAACCTATACTTTTTTGTATGACCCATTTTATGTTCTTATTGGTCATGCAAAGTTTTAAATAATCATTAACATACAGTTCCAACCAATTACTGAATATTAATCTAAATTATTTTCTTACAGAATTCATGATGTCAGTATAAAGGATCAAATATTATTAACAATAAGATTTAATGCCACTGGAAATATTGGCCCTGGAGACATCCTCAAGAAAGCTGAGTTACCTAGTGCCCATAACTGTAGAGCTTGTATGAAATTGTATTGTAAATGTGATGGAAGCAAAAAAGTGATGGGAGTTGTTTCAGGATCTTGGCAAGTGTCACTTAATTGTGTCTGCCTATCCCCGTGGGAAAAAACTTAAAATTTGATGGAATGATTATTTTTTATTCAAAACTAAAACATTCCTGAACCTTACCTCAGAATATGATCCACATTTACATTGCCACTTACAAGTATACAGACCGTGAAGAGATTTAAACACGATTCAGGATCAGTTGTATGTTGCCGGTTTTAACTAGGCCGGCATAGTGGATGTGATTGCTACTCACAGTTATTGAATTGGAGTAGCAATGGCATTCATTCATGGACCACACTCCTGCTTAATATCAAGCGGGTGCTGCCATAATGTCAGTCACAACAAAAAATATATACCTAAATATTAATATCATTTCAGATTGGAAAACGTAAGTTAATGCCAAAATGGCTACAGAGCTCACACCAAGATCCTGGAGATTTAGATTGAACAGCTTACCATTGAGGAAGCTTGAAGTGCACATTAATGCACAATTTGTCTCCGGTGCTTATTAAGTTCTAATAGTCTTTCAAAAGTCCCTACTAGATCAAAACAATCTAGTAAGGTCCCCACCTTACTAGATTGAAGCTACAGATATTGTGAAAGGTCTATAACCCCGCTTTGAGGGCCAGTTTTCTATAATGTTCATCTACAAAAGTATATAAAATAAAATTATTAATAATAATACAGGTTTTTTTAATCTGAATAATCCAATCAATCAATCAATCAAATTGTCACGCCTTTTTCCCACAGGGATAGGCAGAGACAATGGAGCGCCACTTACCACGATCCTTACATAACTCCCTTGCTTCCTTCACATCCACAATTCTCTTCATACAGGCTCTGTGGTTATGGGCACTAGGCAACCTGGCTTTCTTGAGGATGTCTTCAATTTGGTTAGAAAACTCTCTCCTGGGCCTGCCTTGTTTAACGCATCCAACCACATCCGATTTATAAATTCTTTTGTCAATCTACTTTCACTCATCCTTTCCATGTGCCCAAACCATCGAAGCATTCCTTTGTCAATCCTTGTCACTACATCTTCTTTCAAGCCACATCTATCACGCAATGTGCTATTCCTTATTCTATCCGCTATTGTCACTCCACATACACTCCATAACGACAGCAATTCTACAGCGTTAATTCTACTCTCATGCGTCTTCTGCCATACCCAACCTTCACTTCCATACATTAATATAGGAACAAGAACTGCATTATGAATAATCCAGCCATATAATATTGCATAAATATAACATAAATTGATGACTTTAGATATAAAAATCAATCAATCAATCAAATTGTCATGCCACAGGGTAAGGTAGAGACAATAGAACGCTACTTGTCATGATTCTGACATAACTCTCACGCTTCCATCACATTTACAATACAATTTCATACAAGCTCTACAGTTATGAGCACTAGGTAAGCTTTCAGCTTTCTTGAGGATGTCCTTTACTATTATGTTATTCTATATAATATACAAAACCTATACATATAAATACTCATTATAAAAGTTTTGAAAAATAAAAGATAGGATACAGAGAAATAGGTATAATTAAATTGTCATGCTTTTTTCCCCACAGGGATAGGCAGAAACATAGAATAGTATCAAAACTGAGATATAATATAGATGTGCGCACTTGCTTCCACTGCAGACGTCCAGCGCTCTTTTAATCTTCCTATATTTCATCAGCTCAAAAGTCAGCGCTCTTTTGCCGGAAACTGTACTAGCTGTTCCCCGCAGTCAAACCCGCGTTTATAAACAGTAATTCGTAGCTTGAGTACATTACAGGACGCCTTGCATCCCTGTGGTCCATCATCAGGTACTCCTCAACCATATTGTCATATCAGCCTAGGTATGAGCTTAATGTAAGAAACAGTTTGTTAAATCAGCATAATTATGTCTGTTACATATCCCCTGCATCCTCATGATCCATCATCAGGTACTCCAGGCTTTAATTTGATAACAGCACAGCTAAAGGCGCATAGTAAGAGACATTTTTAGTTAAAACACCATAGTTATATCTCTTGCGGTTTTACCTATGTGAGATGATCCATCATCAGGTTCTTTAGATCCAGAGGGTTTCCTACCTATTTTTATCCATTATTATTGCCATAATCCACTAATATATCTACAAACCAATAAGATATCTAAAAGAATATTACATATGTATTGGGAAATAAAGTTTGACTTTGACAATATTTTTTTTATTGGCATAAGGATAGAGTATTTAGTGCATTTCTGACCCAATTAATTTTAAAAAATAAGAAAGTCGCAACACTATATGTCAAACGGTAATCAATGCCTCAATGAATTTAAAAATATTAATTATAAATAGTTACGATCTGTCTGTTGATAACAATAATAATTATTTTTTTCAAGAAACACATTTCGCTGATTACTATTTTTTTGTGAATTTACTATAGTTGCTTAACTAATTATAAAAGTTACAAATAGACAAATTTCACCAACCATCAAGAAACCGGCCCTTAGCCGCATAATTTTTTTTTTAATTCATTAATCAATGTTCGCGCAAAACCTAAGAAAATACTATGTAACGTTTTATTGTAAATTTACTATTTTTTTTATATAAATGTATTTCTATGATGCAAAGGTCAAGAATCTCATATAAATAGGTATCTGTAGCGTACATTAGCAAAAAGGGTGCGGATTTTCTTAAAGTATTTTTTCTTTGCTCACAAAAACCGCGTCGGCCCGGAACCCGAAACCCTCCCTATTCCGGTAAGGGTTCGAGAGGATCCTATCAAATGCATGTCATTTTGATTTATAGTTGCAATTATTACACATCACACTCAGACATTAAACTAATGTGCTTTTATTTGTTGAATTTCATCCCTGCTTCATCATTACTATGATTAAAGCACTTGTTTACATTTTGTATGGGCTTTATTCCAATCCTACAGCCTTGGATCCTTTAAGCGATGCGTGAAGAAGCACCTTTGGCCGGAATAGTGACGGCGACTGGGGCAGCCGTGAAGACTCGGTTTACGCAGTTGTCTTGCTTACCACCAGGCGGGTCGAGGTCAGATGTCGTGTCACAATGAAAAAGGACCAAAAGTCATAAATAAAAAAGTATGTCTAGTTTCAGACTAGATACTTTGGAATTTAAATTATTTTATATAATATATATCTCAAGAAACTGCTTTTAGATAAATATCCCAATTAATAACACACTCACCCCCAATCCAATCCCTAATTAAACCAAAACAATTAATTATGAAAACTACCCTTACAATAGACACCCTTACTAAAAACAAAATAAACTATTTATTTCGTACATCCCTTCGCATGTTTTTAGGTATACAAAACAACTAGAAGTAATATATATTCACTTGTATTTGTATTCAATGAATCAATCAAATTGTCACGCCTTTTTCCCACAAGGATAGGTAGAGACAAACTCATAAAAATTAAAGTACAATTATAATTAAAGAGTGGTAGGCAGTGGTACCCAGTCTGCCGATCTGGGGTAGTACCACCACTTACAAGTATACAGACCGTGAAGTGATTTGGTCACGTGTCGGGATTAGCTTGTAAGTTGCCGGTTCCAACTAGGCCGGCATAATGGATGTGATTGCTACTCACAGTTATTGAATTGTAGTAGCAGTGACATTCATTCATGGACCACACTTTGGCTTAACATCAAGCGGAGTGCTGCACATGGCGAGTCACAATAAAAAAAAAAAATTGTTGGCAAGTTATAGATTGGTAGGTAAACAGTTGATAGGTTTAAGATAAGGTTGAAAAATGCCAGTTTCCAAGTAGCAGGAGTGTAGATATAAAATAACAAAAAATAAAATATTTCGCATAAAATGTATCATTACTAAAGTGAAAAGGGGCGATTGATGTATGAAGGTTTTCCATCGACGAAGATGACACAAGATGGCCCCTAAATTTATTTCCTACGCGAATTTATACGCAAAGAAAAAAATACCCCTTTAATAGTTTTTCTCGTATTCAGTATATTTTATCGGTTATCTGTGGGATTTTTATATGAGGGTCGTGTTAACAAAAATGATGATTTGTTGCCCAATTTGTTATGAAATATATTTTATTATTGTGACACGACATAGTGTCAACACCTTGCCTAATGTTAAGCAAATATTTGCCTTATTTTTTGAAACGTAAAATCCTTATAACCTAACCTCATTACCGTTACCTACTAATGAAAAGAGTTACAAAAGTTACAAAGCCAATTAATTTATAGTTTTTTTTCATTTATTCATATATATATATATTGTTGCCTAGGGCCTATAACCGTAGAGCTTGTATGAAGATAATTATGGATGTGAGGGAGATGTGTCAGGATCGTGGCTAGTGGCGCTCCTTTGTATCTGCCATGTAAGAAAAAGGAGTAACAATTTGAATTAAAAAAATATATATTTATTTTTTACTTTTCTATATTAAGTTATATATGATACTGCTCGCATCATAGAAACAGGACAACCAAAGATACATTGTTACCGGCATGTGGTTTTGAATCCGTGCTTTCGGTTTGCATGACCATTGCACTACCGCAACACCACTGTCGTCTTATATATCATGTATTATATATAATGTTTAGTATTAATTTGGCTTGTTGCCTATTTCGTAATAGACATGCTGATAGGTGTTACTAATATGATACATACATGACAGCACATTCAATTAGATGCACAATTAAATTAACATCAATCAATCAATCAATCAAATTGTCATGTCTTTTTCCCACAGGAATATACAGAGATTATGAAGCGCCACCATCCACGATTCTCTTCATACGAGCTCTACGGTTATGGGTACTAGTCGACCTAGTTTTATTGAAGATGTCTACGATTTGAATTAACTTTGTTATTATTAATTATCCGGTAAATTACATAATGACGACGACAACTTTAGTGTGATTTCTTCTAGTCTGGCTATTGCAAAATCATAATATAAGTCTATATACAATAATATTAATAATAATATATGGTAAATATATGTTTAATATATATGTTATAATATGTCGAGCGACAATTTACTTAGTTTTTTTTCTTATTTCTATACTAAGCTACTAAAGCGCTTGTATCATAGAAACAGGACGACCAAAGTACATATATCAAATATATATGTACTTTGTGGTGAGTGGTTTTGAACCTGTGCTCATAGTTTGCGTGGGCATTGCACTGCCATTACACCACGGTTACGTTTAATAATAAAAAACTAAAGAATTAAATTTAATGTAATAAATCAAAACATCATCCATTGGCCGTGATATTGCAACAAAGTTGACAAGCTGCAAGCTCATCTCACAATAGCATATCAAATTACCTCACAGCCAATTCCATACTAACAAATAATACGAACTAACAATGTAATACATAAAGCAGCTATTTTAAGCCCAACAATGAATTGCAAATTATGTATACAATTGTCTTTGCATTGCTTGTGGCGCTTTAATTTAAAATTATGCAGCGCTTTATTCGCTGCTGATGACAGGGTGACACTTTGTGAGCTTCAGCATTACTCATGATCACGTGGAAATTATACAATTACTTTTGATTATTATTGTAATTTGGTATTTATTTTAACTACAATAAGGACTATATTTCGTTACAATATAAATATTTTTTTATTGTGATTCGACATTGACAGTATTCCATCCGATGCTAAGGTGGAGGCAACTGCTACTACAGATACATAACTGCAATTAAATTTTAACAGAAATTGTTACGCCACCGTTTACACAGAAATAGGCAGTAATGATGAAGAGACCACATAGGGTGGTACCAATATATCTTTTGATATTACTTTGGTTGTCCTGTTTCTATGATACAAGCACTTTAGTAGCTTAGTATAGAAAAGTAAATAAAAAAATAAAAATCAGAAGTGCAATATCCTATTGACGCACAAATGCGTATTTCTTGATATTGTAGTCCATTAGCCACGATCCTGACACAACTCTCTCGCTTCCCTCATATCCACAATTATCTTCATACTGTCGACAAAGACTCTCTACTAAGTCGATAGTGTCATTCCAAAATCCTAAAACGGTCCCCGACACTATGCCGGCCAAAGGTGCTTCTTCAAGCTTGATTGTTTTGATTGTTTTCGTCATTTGTTTTACAAAATATAGATACATTTATTATTGTAACCAGATATTATATTATTAAATATATGTAATATTTTTCAACACAATAACCTCGAGGGCTCTAGGAATTAATTAATACGAATTGTATCTCTGATAGCGAATGGAAGCGCAAAATTGCATTTTCCCTAAGCATGACAAATCCCCGAATAAATAGGCGCTGGGCTCGATATATTCGGGGGATCTACTCGGAGATACCACAAGCGTAGTTGTTAGTTTATTTAATTATATTATATCTCGAGTTTCGTATTAGGCAGAGACATTATACGAAATTCGCCTATCTCTGTGGGAAAAAGGCTTGATAGTTTGATTTTTTTACAGTTTCTTTTCCTATAATTTTATTTATTATTTGATATATTATGCAACATTATGTTTATGTAATATTGCAAACACTATTGAAATTGTGTAAAACCTAATTAAAACTTTATTCTAACAGTAGAATTTTCTTAGATTGGGCACGTACAATGTACATTCATTAATGAGTTAAACAAATTTTATACGGCTTACTATTGTCGGAATAAAAAATTGTCAAATCATTGTCCAAAAATACACGCGATAGTAAGCCTTATAAAATTTGTTTAATACTTTCTAAGAGTAGTATAATCCTTCAAAATAAACGACTGAGTCAGTAAACTAATTCGGTTTACCATTAGGCAAATGGGGTTCCTATACCGCGTCACAAAATAACAAAGTACATTGGTACCGGCAAGTGGTACTAGTATTAAACCCGTGCTCCCGCTTAGGATGCCCGTTGCACTGCAACTACACCACGGTCGTCTTATATATAAAAAAAAGAAACATAAATCACGAGTAGTGGAGCTGATGTGGCTAGCAAGAGAGTCCCGTACTTACAAAACGAGTGGATCGTATAATTTATTTGGCATCGCAAATAGGATTAGCGGGTGGTATAGGTACCACGTGGCGTAGACAAATTAAATGTTGCTGCAACAGTTCGCGACCTAGGTTCATTCTCAAGACAAAATCTATGCAGTTATAAATACGAATTTAACGTTTATTCGTCATCATCACATCAGCCAACCGAAAGCAGCCTGCATCCAGCCTTTTATTAATAGTTCAAAAAAATTAAAAACAGTAGGTCAGCCAATAAATTAAATTGTCACGTCTTTTTCCCACAGGGAGCCACGATCCTGACAGAACGCCCTCGCTTCTCTCACATCCACAGTTCTTTTAAAACAAGCTCTACGGTAAAAACAGTATGTAATAAGTAAATTATATTTATTGATAAAGCATTGTTTTTGTTTGTCCGTCCAAAGCTAATATACAAAATTAATATTAAAATCCGATTTGTGAAACGTTACATGTCAGTAGTGTAAAATCTACCTAAAAAATGTTTTTTTCTTTCCAATACAACTGGACAAAGCAGGCGTCAAGCACAGATCGCTGCGGGATATCAATATTTACCCCAAAGAGTGTTATTTTATAAATTTACCCCAGAGACTGGCCACTATCGATTTAGTACAATTTGTCTCAATAAACTCTTGTGAAATATACCGTTTGCTATTTATGAATAAATCTACTAAAATAAGTGTGCAATTTATTAATATTGTACTATGTTACAGTTTTAAAAGTTTGTTTTAAAAATGTATAGCTTTAGATATGTTTGCATTGAACTAACCAACTGAAAATCTCTCTATCTAGTTTTGAGAATAGACACTGACAGACAAAATACTTTATTGCATAAAACAAAATACCTAGAAAGACAATAAATGAAAAAACAAGAATTAACATGGTGATTCCATATCACTAAAAAAGCGATCTCTTCCAAGCCCTAAGGTAGTGAAACAGATATATAGATAAACCAATATAAGAGATATATACCTAAAGTATGATTATAGAAAAAAATAAAGATATTATTTCTATTACATTTCTATTATTTGTAAATCTACAAGCTTTACAAAGGTATTCCTGTCTATCTTTTAATATGTAATAATATTTTATTTATGAATAAGTATTTTAATATTCATAAAATTCGTTATAATAAAATTATAAAGAAAAACATAAACTATATATTAGTAATATTTTGTAAAATGTTTAAATATTTCAACTTAATGCCATTGATATATCATCGTTTCCTCTTAAACTTAAGACCCAAATAATGTATTTTCTTATTTATTAATATAGGACAAGGACGGGAAGAAAACCTTAGGGATTGTATTACAGAAAGGTAATCCTGCATTCGCAGTTTATCTCGTGTTTCAAATGATATAAAATACTTGCCACCTACCTAAAAAACACACAAATTTGTGTTTAAGGAGAATCCATAAACATAAAAAAACATTTTATATCACTGTATTATAAACCAAATAATATGGCGAGGTAAATTCACGCAATCCAAGAACACCCGGTTCAAAACCACTTGCCCGCACCAATGTATTTTTGATATGTACTTTGGTCGTCCTGTATCTATGATAGAAGCACGTTCAGCACAAAATAAATATTAAACCTTCAAATATGTATTAATTAAAATCAATTACCTAATCATAATTTTTCCTTAATCATAGTGACGACGACTGAGGCAAACTTAAACTGAGCCAGTGTTTTCAGGCAACCGCGTTCTTGGACCTCAGGCAAGTATTCATTATTGCTGATATTAAGCTGGACTGCAGTTCAATAAAGGAGTTGAAATTTCAGTCGTTTTCAGTCGTCAGCGCTCTTAGACTGCCCCTTGCATCACCTTATAGGTGTCAATAATGATATCATTTGTGTTTTGGTTCTGAAGATGTGCTCTAACCGATTAAGTCAGCACCTACTACCGCCTAACAAATAAAATGTACAAAATACGCACAAAAGAAATTATTTAAAAATTTACTTCGTTTACAAGGTCGTTTATTGATAAGCTGTCACAAGCAATCAAAGTGGATTTCGATTTTATTTTCTTAGAAGTAACATTCGGGATTTGTTATAGATTACCGGCTAAGCGTATTGTGTTCGAAGACAGATTTTATTCTTTCAACACAATACGCTGTTAAAGAAAAATGAGTTTTGCATTGTTAATGAGTTTTTTCTGAGAAAACTGTAAATAGGCAAAAGTGTAGGCGACCGTGGTGTAGTGGTAGTGCAATGGACACGCAAACCGAAAGCACGATTTTAAAACTGGTGCCAATGTATCTTTGATATAATATTTCCTTGGTCGTCCTGTTTCTGTGATACAAAAACTTTAATAGCCTAACATAGAAATGTAACGGAGCGCCACTTTCCACGATCTCTCTAGCTTCCTTCTAATCCATAATTCTCTGCATATAAGCTCGTTGGTGATGTTTATTTATATTATATATGACGACATTTATTGTTTGACCCAACATTCTTATGGGGTCATCCCTGGGTTTATTCATTAGAATTAATGATGAGTAGCTCTTACATTTTTCTATTAGAAGCAACAAAAGCTATAAAAACATTCGAGACCCATCAAGATATATTGCGGCGAACAATAAATATTTACATACAAGCACAAAAGATAACGCTTCTCGCGAAATACGAAAATGGCTGTTGAAAACTGTGCTAGTACGTGATAACATTATTCTTGCGAAAAATGTATTGAGCAGTTCAAGTGGTTACCCCCCGAGAGTAGATACCCGCATTGGCCCTCAGCACATCCGAATAAATAAAGGAAAGGGGCGCGAACTTGCAAAAAATCCCCATTTACGAGGTGCGGCGCGCGAATATAAAATATTGATCTCAATGGAAATTTATGAAAACATAAAAGCGAGGGAAAGGTGTGATGGTAAGTGGTGCGATTTGATGGAAGTTCTGTGTCTTGAGGATTCATTTACGTCATGCTGGCGCTAAGATTCGCCCTCTTTTTTAATAGCGTCAAACATTAATGGAGCGAGAAATTCATCTTTGTAGATACGAAATCCTTTTAAAAGTTTTAAAGTTTATTATTAGGACGTCATACTTAAAACCAAAATATTTATAAAATTGATTTTCTCATGTTGTTTGTAAATTATATTTTGTTTTCTAAATATTTTTTTTAATATTTTTCTTATTGTGGCTCGATAACAGCGCCCCGCCTGTTGTTAAGCTAGAGTGCGGTCCATATATGGAGGTAATTGCTACTACATGCTGGCTATTCTTTAAATCCACTATTCTCTGAATATCCTGTGGGAATTATTTTTTTAATAATAATAGTATCTTCACTATCTTTTTAATTGTCAAATAATTGTTAGTTTTCAAGTCAAAATTTATAAAATTTCAAGTAAAAAAATAGTTAAAATTTATCATAGTTGACGTTAAATCAATTTACTTTTTATATTTTTGGGGAAAAACCTCTGGTTAGAAATATTTTCTCAAATTAAATTCCGTAAAAAGGGATAGTCGTCGCGGATGTCCTCCCTAACGGTCTTTATTGCCCATTTTTCATATAAAAATCCATTTTAATCCACGCAAAGGTAAAGCTGACTTTAGCCTTTTGTTTGGTCACTACATTACTCTCAAAACCTTTAAAACTCTCACCACAAACCTCTAATGAAATATGAGTAGGTCACAATTATTTAAAACAATAAATAATTTATATTATCTAAATATGAATCAACCAAATTATCACGCCTTTTTCCAACAGGAATAGGTCGAGACAATGGAGCGCCACTTTTGATCCCGGCAAAATCCCTCGTTTTCCTCACATTCAAAATTCTCTTCAAACAAGCTCTCCATACAAGCTTCATCATAAAATAAAATTGTAAAATCAAAACTAAAATACAAATGCATTAGTAAGCCGCATAAAACTAGTTTAATTCATTAATCATTGTTCGCGCGAAATCTAAGAAAATATTATATAATAATGTGAAATAATAGAATAGATTAATGTATATTTAGTGCAAAACTACAGCTAAAACTGCAATATGAAACTATAGTGACTAATGACAAGGCTTTTGTTTGTTCACTGAAGTATCTGTCATAGCATACAAAAGCTACCCGCACAACCTTTGCTGTAAAAGCACTCGCAATTACAAATGACAGCTTCATAATACAAACAGGCGAATATTTCTATTGGTTTTATTTAGATTTTGTTCAAATGTAATTTTTTATATTTTATTTTTTACATTTCTATTCGAAAGTAGAAAAAGGACGACCAAAGTACAAATATCAGATACTTTGGTACCGGTTGGTACTTTGGTATCGAACTCGTGCTCTCGGTTTGTGTAACCAATGCACTGCCACTACACCACGATCGCCTTGAATCCGAAATGTGAAATTTAAAATATCAAATGTTTGATCACTGTAGTGGCTAAAACAGTGCTGAATTAATAAAAAATCCCACTCAGTTTACGGTTCTGTTTATTTGACTCAAACTTATGACAATCAACAAATCAATTAAATTGTCACGCCTTTTTCTCACAGGGATAGGCAGAGACAAAGGAGCGCCACTTGCCACGATCTTGACACAACTTCCTCGCTTCTCTCACATTCACATTTCTCTTCATACAATCTCTATGGTGATGGCCATACGACTGCGAATGTGGTCAGAAAACAAGTTTCTGGGCCTGCCTTATTTAACGCATCCATGCACATCAGATTTATATAATTATTTTGTCAATCTATAATCCCGAATATACAGAAATAGTAATTATGAAGAAAAATGAATTTCCCTTGTCGCAGTTGGTCGATGTACAACAAGCATGCAAGCGAGCAATTTATGCAATTTTTATTTTCAATTTATATACATAAATAAATATTAGATTAAATTTCAAAATATCGTAGAGTCCCATATTAAATTCTATATATTTAAATTTTAGTCTTATATTTCAAAACCTATTTATTATATTTGTACAATATATTTTTATTGTGACACGACATCTGACTTCGACCCGCCTGATGATAAGGAAGAGGAGATCCAAACGACGACTGAAACAACCGAGTTAGGTCACGGCTGCCTCAGTCGCCGTCACTATGCCGGCCAAAGGAAATGACCGCACACCGCTTGATGTTAAGTTGGGATATGACCACTACCACAAGTTTTGTTTTTACATTTCCATATTAAGCTACTAAATGTATGTGCCTGTATCATAGAAACAGGACAACCAAAGTACATTATATCATAAATACATTGGTAGTAGCAAGTCCTATTTAACGGTCTGCAAACAGTAGTCGCATACGCAATGCCGCCTGTTATATAAAATACTTGATATGAATTGCATAATAAAATACATTCCAAAAGACAATAGGAACTCGTTCAAAGTATTTATTGAGTATGCGCATATTTCACTTTGAGGTTATTTCACAACTATTCCAATATGGCGGCAAACAAGTAGAAAAATAAAGTTAATTATTTAAAATTTACATTTTTAATATATTTTTACACTACTAAAGTGCTGTATCATAGAAACAGGTCAACTAAAGTACATAAATCAAAGATACATTGGTACCGGTGGGTGGTTTTGAATCCGTGTTCTCGGTTTGTGTAACCATTGCACTGCCACTACACCACTGTCGCCTTATTTAGGTCAGTATAGTGATAAAGAGTAACATCTTTCAGTCTTACCAGACTTCTAATTAAATTTAAATCTTATTTATGAAAACGTAACGTAAAATTTATATAATAATTAGTTTTCCCTGTGAGTCAATTTTTCATATCGTTGATTATATAATATTAAGTAAATTTCCCAAGTTCGTATTTACAAGGGAAACACTAAACGTGTAAGTTTGGATCGATTTTCAAACACCACGGTGGTAATTACTGAACATTAAACGCATTTGGCTTATAATCTTTTAACTCGATTTTGATATTAACAAAACTATTGTCCAATTCCACAGTGATAGGCTGATATATTGAAAACATAATCTTTCAACAATTCCTAGACATTTTTCTTGATATTTGTATTATTTATTTTTGTAGGCAGACCTAGTCAATTATTCAATCAATTCTTTCAATAACCAATTTTTATTTTTATTTTATTATTGTGACACGACATTTGACGTCGACCCTCCTGATGATAAGCAAGAGTAGATGCAAAAGTGCCGACGACTGAAACAACCGAGATAGTACCCGGCTATCTCAGCCGCCGTCACTATTGAGCATTAAGCATCAATTGTAAAATAACCTATGTCTATAAACACCAAAATGTTCAAACTTTCTGGTTAAAACCAAAATTAAAAAAGACAATTTATATTAGAAGCCACTTTTTCACGATTCGGACACGATTAGTCACCAAGTTGTTTTTTTAAAATTCATATTTAACTTGTTTCTTGATAAACGGGGGCTTACGGCATCTGGTTCATATTAAATAATTTGGCACAAAATATAATTATGTATGTTTATGTATGTTAATTTTTGACTTGAGATACCTGTATGTAGTTTATGTAATTGTAGTATATTTGTACCCTGCCCATAATTTCCAAAAGGTTAGTTGTTAGAGAATGCCTAATAATAGGCATTAAACTCACCTATGTACCTATTTTTAAGTTATTTTGGTGCAATAAAGGATTTAAATAAATAAATAAATAATACTGTTTTATTTTTATAACCTTTATACAAACTACATAACAAAATATTTTATATAAGAACAGAATAATAATAGTTGTCTGCTAACCAAAACATTCTGCCACCGTTTTCGTGCTCTACAATTTTGGTAGGAGTGTCCGACCGCAAATTACACGTCTTTGAAAGGAGCCGAAGAGTTCCGGAAATGTCCGGAAACGCCCGAAGTCAGGGTCGTCCGTTCATTAGTCTAGTATTCAACGTATTGTAGGAGGTTCGGGAGTATAATCGTTCCTGGACAATGGCTACTGACGCTCAGTAATTATACCTAAAAGGCAGTTAGAGCATTATTCATTTAACGCCACGAATTTCATGATTTAAATAAATGCTTTTGTCTGACATTTTAGTCTGATATTTTAATTTAGTTAAACTTTAATTAGACACCTAACATATTTAGAGTGATAGGCAGTCTGTGTGCAAAGGTTAAAAAGGTATTTTTAACCTTTGCCGATCCCTGTAAGGATTGTGGCGTGACAATTTGATTCGTTTCATTGATCGAAATATTCAGTAAATTGTAAGTGATACATATTTTATGAAAATAACATGAAAATAAACTGAAACAGTAGAAAATAATTGAACAGTAAAATGTTTAATGCTTACTTGTTATATGGAATTAATTAAAATTTACAATTTGTAATTAAATATTGATGTAATATTGCGAAGTGAGTTTTTAGTTTTATATTGAACGAAGCTTTCCTGAAAATATGAAATTGATAATTGTAATTGGTGTTTAATTGAAATTGAGTATCGTAATTGAATAAAAAATCTTGTTAATAGAAGAAAGTCAAAATGCCTATTATTTTAATTTCTTTTAGTATTTTTTTTATTGTGACTCGACATCTGATTTCGACCCGCATGATGGTGTAAGCAAGAAGAGGTCCAAGAGTGCCAACGACCCCAAAAACTGAGTCTTCACGGATGCCCCAGCTGAAGTCCCTATGCCCGCCAAAGGTGCTTCTTCACTCATAGCTTGAAGGATCCAAGGTCATAGGTTGGAGAGAACACATGAGCTGTTAAAGCATTACAATTGTCGATTGTGGATAATACTTTTTTTTTAACGTGACTAGACATTTGACAGAATTCAGCCTGATGTTAAGCTGGATTGCGTTGTACTATTACAGTTATTATAAAAATGAGAATCAAATCATTGCTATTTTCCTACGAGTATACCCATAATTAAATTTTTTTATAATTATACAAATACAGTTTAAATTTTATTTGTTTTAAAAATAAATAAAAAGGACTGATATAGTACATTGTGCACTAATCCTTGATAATATCATTATTTGTTTTTCACCTAAAGGTTGCCTGGAACAGATTGTCGTTTAGTAATAAGGTGCCTTTTGCGTCAATAACAAGCAATTTTTTATCAAGTTTGATTTAAGTTTATAAAATTGAGTACTAAGTAAATAAATATTAAACAAAAGTAACCTACAAAGATATAAAGTATAGAGTCTAAAAAGCTATACAGAGGGAATGATAGAATACAAAATCTTATTTAGTACAGAAAACGTTTGCAAACAAAAACAAGTAACTAAACTATTTGCGAACTGAGTCTTCGTTGGCTAGATAATTGCACGGGGCCACCGACGGAGCCCTAACGCGATATAATTGAGCCCAGAGAGCCTCCAACAGGGACCTGCATTCGCACTGATTTAATTTATGTCCTCTCGTGCCTTCGGGAGTCGCTTGCCACTTGCAGATATTCCAATTCAATATACAGTTACTGTGCATCAAATTGTCTAGTTTATAATTTACACTAGCTCGCATGTACACGACAACTAATCCCAAAGCGGTGTTTGTAGAGAGTTAAAACTATTTGGAGAATTTATATATTGTATTGTATTATTCATTGTAATATTCATAGGCGTTCTAATGGGGAGGCCTGACAAATTCCATCTCACAACAGCTAACGCAATACATATATGTGTATAATACACCAATAAATCTTAAGTATATAATATTATTAACTTGACCAAAGGCGACCATGGTCTAGTGGCAGTGCAATGGTCACGCAAACCGAGAGCACGGGTTTAAAACCACTTACCGGTACCAATGTATCTTTATGTACTTTGGTTGTCCTGTTTCTATGATACAAGAACTTTAGTAGCTTAGTATAGAAATATAAAAAAAATATCTGCAGTTGTCGTAATAATTGTATAGTAATTATAAAGGTATATTAATTAATATTTACTTATGAATATTAATTATGACGTGTAAATGTGATTAATTGGAGCCTATTAACTTAATACGTCGAATTTAATAGAATGTACTCGTAAATGTTGATGTGAAGGAAGTGGTTCAATGAAGATAGGAGCTGTTTCAGGTTTATAGAAATTGGGCGTTACGTTTGTATCTATATTATATACCCATGTGGGAATTGGGGCGTAACAATTTGATTGATTGATTGATTTATAAAAATGTAGGTAGTAATTTTGGTTGAACTGTATCAATATGTAATCACTATAGTTTAAATTACAAAGTGTGAACGACAAAATATACAATTATGTTATTATGAGAATTATATAGGTTTATTATAGGTGCTTTATTTTGACGTTAAAACGATTTCATTTTTAATTCGATCTACTTTTCGTTCGATCGGCATTGTAATGTTGACTAAGCTTAAATGAGTCGTTTTTTCAGTCGTCGGCGCTTTGACAACTTCTGTTGCTTATTACATTACGCGCCACAACAAAGATTCAAATTCGATATACCTGCTAAAACAAAGCTATGTTTTTCAAGCTCTATTTTATTAAGTCCTTATAGCACAATACTTAGAGTTTAGTTTACCTACATAAGCGAGCCTAATGTCTTACGCATTAGTTGCATTAGCAATGGATAAAGAAAACACATATGTTTATTTATTTATTGTGAAGAATAAACAAAAAGCTGACTTATATCCGTGAAGCTTTCCTTGCCAGTCAACCTTTGAGTTGTGCAGAGAGCAAAAGTAAGTAGTTTTGGTGTATTGTTAAATAAAAACAAAACATGTATAATATATAAAACAGATATATTGTACACGAATAAAAGAATTTAACATAGTATAACTAGTTCTTATTAGTAAAGAGATATATCTAAAAATGACATAGAGACGGCGACTGAGGCAGACGTGAACTAACTCGGTTATTTTCTCCTACAAAAATAAGGACAAATGAGTAGTTGAGCGATAAGGATTTAAATTTATTTATTTCTTCGTACAGGCGTACAGGCGGACTTAAAGCCCCGATGGTTTTATCTTCCAGTCAACCTTCAGGAAAACAGATAGTGAAAGGCAGGTGCATGAAACAATATTTAGCATTGATACAACTTTTAGAACAAAAAAAATTAACAATAAATTAAAATAAATCTACGAAATATTAATGTAAAAATCGCGAATTCTGGTATAAAATATTCTTATTAAATCATATTGCGTTACGATTTAATTCCGATATAAACCGCTATAAGAATAAACGCTTTCGTTGCATGTTAAACAGCAATGATGGCTAACGATATCATAGCACTTTGTATTATGGTGTGTGTGGTATGGTAATCATAAATCACTTCCTTATTGCCTAAGGAGTAAAGGTGATTTTTGCTTGAACTACCTATGTGAATACTTTGTTTGTTTAATATTATAATAGAAGCCAATTTTCTCAACCATAATTAGACACAATTTCAGCTTTAACTTTTGCTCACAAATTAACTTGAAATCTTACTAATTTTTGGTAATTTATTTTTCATGATATAAACGGTTTATTTACATTTATTAAGTGATCTTATGCTGATTACTAGCACTTTTTTCATTTATAATTAGAGTACATTAAATCACATACCTTATAAATATAATTATTTTCAATGCTTCTCTATTATAAGGGTTGACGTATATCTATCAATCAATCAGCCTTTTTCGAGCCTTTTTCCCACAGGGATAGGCAGAAACAATAGAGCGCACGATCCTAAAACGATCCTTCGCTTCCTTCATATTCACAATTCTATTCATACAAGCTCTATCGATATCTAAAACGATATGATATATCCAAAAAAATTATTAAGCATACTTAACTTATATTTTATTAAAGCATAAAATGGTGGTTACTTGATATTACATTATCGATCATTAAACAAAAAAACTGTAAAAACGGAGTGGCTCTTTTCGCGATCCTGACAAAGTTCACTTACCTCCCTCATAACCGCAATTTTCGTTACATTATCTAATGTGCCTGTTGTTTATATAATCTTAACGAGATTTCTGAAGTATATAGTAGAATAGAATTCTCCTACAAAATTATTCTAGGCAAATAACCACAAAAACATAGTTGCTATAGTTACACAATGTTGGCGTACAGTCAGCAAATAATTAATAGTCGATTTAGTCAGTCTGCACCTTATATTAAAACTGCGGTAACAAGATTACCCTATTCTCGAACTAAATATAATCGAAATCTCTTCACATTTGATTCAAAAATAATGTTATTTTTATATATCTACACACTGTTTTATTACTATTTTGTATTTATTAAGTGTAAACATTAAGTACTTTCTTTTTTATTTTGTATTACATATAAGAAATATGTAAACAAAACATTAACTCACGAAGGAAATATTTTTTGCGGTTTATTATCGCGTATATATTGATAATTTTGTTTTTTTTAAAGGTCTCCCTATGACTTCTACGTCCGACGCTTCGAAAGCTTTGCAGTGATAACGCTTTCGAAGCGTCGGATTTATACAATCAAACTATAATAAAACGCGACAGTAAGCAGCAAAAATTTTTTCTTATAAAATTGCCCGCGCAAAGCATTAACACTATCAATAGATAAACTCTATATATAAAATTCGTAAGAATAGTTGAACCCTATTAAAACATAGTTCAAGAAAAATTTCAGAAAATCTTTAAAGAGTTGCTTTTGCAAAAGTTTCCAAGATCAACTCATAATTAAACTGCAACAAGAATAGTGTGTTACCAGGAAATGGGGCAGTGAACTCTGCAGGATAATGCTGGTTAAGATTATTAACAAATATTAAATTAGAGTTAATATTGAGCCTTTGGATTAAACTATAATGATAATTCAGGAGAATTGTATTCCGCTGTACAAATATCTGTAGTAGTCATATTTAGCGAGAAAAGATGGATCGTTATTTATCTGGCCACATCACTCAAAGAACCGACATCCGATGGGGAAGACCACGAAATGGAAGACGCAGCGTAGGTAGGCCTACCACTAGGTACACTAACGACATAGTGAATGTCACGGTTGTAGCAGGCATCTTATCATTTGAAATGGCGTTCTAAGTGGAAGGCTCAAGTTCAGCAGTGGACGCAGTGGGAATGTGTCAATAAACGATAACATGGTACTTATAAAAGAAATCGTCATATTTCCTTCTTGCTTAAGTAATAATTATAACCAAATACTTTCAGAAAAAGCCCCCACAATTTTCATGAATATTCATGAATATAAAGTAGCAAATATTATATTAACAATTATGAAAGTTCATGAACTTTACAACAAAAAGTTAATTGAATTGAACAAAATTAAATAAACAAAAATACATAAATTTGTGCCATTCTAACCAATAATAATAGTATTGTTTTTTTTGTAATTACGAATGATATTTTTACGGTTTTTTTTATATATTGTGACTGACACGAAATCTGACCTCGACCCGCCTCGAAGCAAAAAGAGGTCCAAGAGTAACGACGGCTGACAAAACTGAGTTTGTTCACAGCTGCATCAGTCGCCGTCACTATGCCGGCCAAAGAGAAAAGTAGTAGAATAGACTTTGTTTAAAGTTAATAAAGCTCATATTTGATTCGGGTCTCTGTGGGTTTTTTATTTGACTCAACATACGTACGGCACCCTGTCTGATATTAATCAGGAGTGCAATCAATGAATGAAGACGACTGCTAATACAGTGCCAGTAGCAGCTGCATCCCTCCTGATCTTATGACTCGACTTTAAAGTCTGTATGAAATTGGTGGTACTACCCTGGATCTGCAGACTGAGCAAGACTACCGTCTACCTATCACTCTTAATAAACAGTTATTTATTCATTTGCCACTATTTATTACTACCAGACGTTTGCATAAGTTTCATATAACTGCATTTGTATTGGAAAGACAAATATAGGGCGTAACTTGTAGCCCTAGGTCCGAATAAGGTAGTACAGTATAATTAAATACCTACAATTCTATATATAGCAATGCAGTCCATTGTCCTTTCTATTTCATAAACGAAATAATATTTTAGAATTCGCTTTGTCTATTTATGTTCTGATTTATTATTAAAACGTCACGCCTACTTTCCTACAGGTATGGGCCACTATAAATGATACTGTCTCTATTTTTTTTATGTGTTAATCACCCTTGGCCAGCATAGTGGGGCCGACTAAGGCAACCGCAAACTAAATCTAGCCGTTCTTTTGTCAGCCGTCTGTTCAAAGTTAGATGTCTTAATAATAAAAAGTGACAAACTGTAATTTTACAATTCCCACAGGTATGGGCAGAGTAAAGCGTGCCACCTTCCACGATCCCGACACATCACATTTACAACATCCACACATCATACAGACTCTGTTCCCGTTTGGATCTTTATTAACTAAAGAAAAAGCTATATAAAGCAAAAATAAAAGATTAATACATTTTCGGCACGGACGCACATAACTCGAAGTTGGCACGGACACAACCGCTTACCGAACACTCGGCCACTCTATAAACTAACCACGTACCGTTATGCCGGCCAACACGTACAACTATGCCTATTTAACCGGTCAACTGGAAACTGGAGATGCAACTGGATAGATAAAATCGAACCACCAATGTATAGGAAATGAAATATCAGTGAATTTTATTGTTTTTTTAATAATTTTTATTGTGACTCGACATATGACAGCACCCCGCTTAAAGTTAAGCCGGAGTGTGTTCCATGCATGGATGTCACTGCTACTACAATTCAATAACTGTGAGTAGCAAATACATTCAATATGCCGGCCTAGTTGGAACTGGCAACTTACAAGCTGATCCCGAAACGTGATATATGGTTTAAAAGAAAAATAAGGTTATTATGTGTTCTCCCCAATATGAGTCTGGTCGGCATAGTAAAGGCGACTGAGGCATCCGTAAAATGGGACGGCTTTTTCAGTCGTCGGCGTTTTTGGACCTACCCTTGCTTATCATCAGGCAAGTCAAGGTAAGATGTCGAGTAAATAAACGTTCTTATTATTAATTTATAAATAAAGTAAATAGAAGGATAAAACATTTATTGATTGTTTCTCAATCACACAAACAGGCAGCGGTAATAGTGTCATAGCAGTGCTTATAACTATATTTGAAGATAATTGTGGATGTGAAGGAAGCGGAAGAGATTTGTAAGTTGCGCCATATTGTTTTTGGCTGTCCCTGTGTAAGTAAAGGCGTAATAGTTTAATTTGTAAATTAAAAACTATAGAACGCGCTTTACGAAGTTGCTTTCTAAATAATATAAAACCATGAAATTCACATAAAGTATTTTGAAATGTTATTAGTAAACACTACAATAAAAAATCAATTGAAAATCAATGGAAAATATAATGGAAAAAACGCTTACTACGAAATATATTTAATTATATTAAAATATTATTACAAACCTATTTCTACTAAATAACTCCAATATAAAATATAATTACAAAATTAAGTTGATAAATTGATTTAGAAGTCTAGTCTAGATTCGATAAAACAGTAATAAACGAAGTGAGTGTCTCGGATGGCCGTGCCAAAACTCACCAGGGTGAGAAGGCACGCTCCTATCCAATACTTGCGATGTAATTTTAAGAAGTATATTGGCCGAGGACTTGAGTTTTAAAGCTATGTGCCTGTGCCAAACTCTTCTCTTTACACTCACAAAATTAACTGAATTTTTAAGAAGCTTTCTTTATATACATGAAATAAAACGTATATCCATATATAATGCGATTAAAACAAAAATAGGACGGAAGAAAAAGACACCTTTGAATCATCAAGTGAAGTTGGTCCACAGCTTATAGAATTCTTATTCTAAAATCATAGTACTTCGGCTAGCCTTGTGACGTGACAAAGTTTATTTTTTAAATTATGACTCGATATTCCACCTTGACTTGCAAGGGGAAGTCCAAGCGGACAATGTTTGGCCGACATAGTGACGGTGACTGAGGGAGTCGTAAACTGAGTCAGTTATTCAGTTATCGGCACGATAATTATCCGAGTCCCAATAAAAAAGGGCAGTCCATGAGTGATGCTGTTTTTTGTTTTATTTAATAAGCTACTTAATGTGCTTACTATATTTTTTTGAGGTTACATTCTATACTAAGCTACTTAAGTGGTGGTATCATAGAAACAGGACAACCAAAGTACATATATCAAAGATACATTGGTACCGGCAAGTGGTTTTGTACCCGTGCTCTCGGTTTGCGTAACCATTGCACTGCCACTACACCACGGTCGCCTTTTTAGAATATGTTTTAGAATTAATAAAATAAAGTTGATTTTAGGTAATTTTAATTCTAGAATATAGATAGATATAGACAAACAAAACGTAATAAACTTAGAGCTAAGACAAAGCAACAGGGACACTGATTCGATTCCTCGTCAAGCGGCGCATTTCTTTGATGTGACAAATCAAAGGAGTACCGACCGACTCTAATAGACTTAGCCGGCCCATTTCAGGTGCCCCTACCCTACTTGCCCCCAATAGCTAACCCAGTCTTTTATATTTTTTAAATGGCATGTGACTTCGAGTAAATTACTAACATTTATTTTATTGTTTTTCCACATAAATATACTAAATATAATACATCTTAAAGCTACAATTGTTCGTATGCCTAGACTGTCCAACCAAGGAAGTAGACAGAGAGAGTGTAGCACTATGCCGGCCAAAGGAGCTTTTGCACGCTTTCAAAGATCCCAGTTTATAGGATGGAGAGTACTTCGTCGACTAAGGAACGAATACCGTTGAGTTCAACAGATCATCATAGGAGTAAAAAAGACGTAAAGGCAAGTTTAAATAGTTAATCAGAATTTTTTTTTTATCTTGACTCGACATTTGACAGCACCCTGCTTGATGTTAAGCCGAAGTGTGGTCCATGAATGAATGTCACTGCTACTATAATTCAATAACTGTGAGTAGCAATCACATCCACTATGCCGGCCTAGATGGAACCGGCAACTTACAAGCTGATCCCGAAACGTGACCAAATCACTTCACGGTCTGTATACTTGTAAGTGGTGGTACTACCCCAGATCGGCAGCAAACCAAAAAACTTTTTTTTTATTAACAAAAATTTGCAATATTTAATATTATTAAATATTACAAATAAAAGCAATGAAACAAATATTTGCTCCGACCGGGAATCGAACCCGGGACTATACGCGCAATAAACCAATCGCCCTGCCGTTTCCTTGTAAGCGATTAATGACGCATACTAACTAAGGAATGCACGATTCTTGATTATTTCCATTGTAAAAAATACTAAATGGTTTGTAAACAAAGAACGAATTGACAGATTGAAATGAAACTTCACCTATCGAACCGCATATTGAACAACCCGATAGAACTGGCAAATCTGCGAAATTGCAGAGGCTCTAGAGTTCTTGTAAGTTCAACAAAAAAAGTTTCACTATTACGTAAGGTAAACTTAACCTCAGTAGCAGAAAGTGTTTAATAAAAGTAGGTTTTAAGGGTTGTTTCTAATAGCTACGTCACCACAATGAAGGCATCAATCAAGTGGCGTGTGGTGCGCTGAGGAAAGGAACCGCGGTTATCTGATCCGCCCTCGTTTGGCTTATAAGTAATTCTCTAACATCGATCCGTTTTGTAAATAATTTAAAATGTTTAGGTATTTATATTTTTTGACTTTAATAGTTTAATGTGAATCACGCTATTTTTAAATATATTTGAACGAAATACCGCCTAATGATAAGCTGCAGAACAATTAATGATGGGGGATGTGACTTTACTGATATCTATTTATCTAATTTTGGATCCTTCAAGCGATGCGTGAAAAAGCATCTTTGGCCGGCATAGTGACGGCGACTGAGGCAGCCATGAACTAACTTGGTTGTTTCAGTCGTCGTCACTCTTGGATCTCCTCTTGCTTATTATCAGGCGGGTCGAGATCAAATGTTGTGTCACAATAAAAATGTTTGTCTCTATACTCGCGGCTATGACCGTTCATGAAGATTCCTATAAATTAATAATAACGTTTAAAGCAGCATTTGTTGTTTTTTATAGTGACAATAAACAACAGAAATTTGCTCCTTAAAACGTAATTATTAATTTATACGAAACATTGTGAACGGTCAAACGACAAAACCGCCATCATATCTTGCCGCTGGTGTATTTTTTTATTATTAGACGCTTCTCCATGCAAGGGCAAGAGCGCCGACGACTAAAAAACATTCTATTTTACGGTAGCGTCAGTCAGTCGTCGTAACTTAACGGCCAAACTCCTGTAACTTTCAAGCTGAAACACGAAACGTGTCATTAACCTTTACTTACACCTGAAAATATGTGTATCCTCTATTGTTATGTTAACACAAACTACAATTTATTAAAAACAATAATAAATTACTAAGTATGAACCGTTATGAATGCTAAGACGTGACTTAAAATCGTAAATATTGAGGAAGCTATAAACATTTTATAACTTTTATAGATTAGCGGGCCCGACGGACGTTGTCGTGCCCAAAAGTAAAAAAAAACGATTAAAGCACCATCGATTGGGTCAAATTGTCAATTATCAATCAATCAAATTGCCACGCCTTTTTCTCATGGGGATAGGCAGAGACAATAGACAACTCTCTCGCTTCCCTTACATACACAATTATTTTCATAAAAGCTTTATTTATCTTACACATAAAATTTTATCATTAGTCGCGCAGTTAAAAGAAGTTCAGTTAGATACACACGGACAGAAAATAAATATTTTATGCATTACTAGCGAACTCGACAGACGTTGTTCTGCCCGAAAGTAAAAATAAATTGATTGCGGCGCCACCTAGTGGGTCCAATTGTAAATCTAAACTATTCTCGAATCCTCATAAACAATCCAAATATTTATCAAAATATTTCCGGTCTAAAAGTTTAGGAGGAGTTTAGTAACGCCGGACAGAAGAATAATAACTACCAAGTACAAATATATATATATAAGTAAAATTATATATGTATAAAGATATAAGTACAAAATATTTTGGTTAGAAATCAAGGCTCTTGTGAGAGCTAGTTTATGTGGATGACGTCACAGAGTTTAGTGTTTGCAAAATTCAAAAGGCTCCGCGACCACACCCCTGGGAATAAGGGTTGGGGTATGGCGTTATGAAATAAATATTTTACACTATTTTGAACAAGTTTGATTGTAAAAACAAAACGTTTCTTTTATTACAACATATGGACGCGAATTTTATTTTTGGGATAAGAAAAAATAGAATACAACTTTAGTGAAATATATTTTTGCTAGTCAAATTCTCAGTGAGTGAAATTAACTTATTCTATTTCTTTTTTTACAAATAATAAATGATGCCGCGCCTTAATTCCCACATAGAAGCACTTTCCACGATCCTGACACAACTCTCTCGCAACCTTCACGTCGAGTTACGTAGGTACGAGTTATGAAAACTAACAATGTTAAGCTTGTCGCCGACATATTATAACTAAAGCTAGATTATGTTTTTAATAACAAAACTGTTCTGAACGTTAAGTTTGAAAGGAAGTTAATTTATTCCTACGACCGCTTCAACACAAAGGCCACTCCGATAACAGTATAACCCCAATAGAGTTATCTGACAACGTGGCTTAACTTACTTTATATAACCTTTTTTATTACTTATAAATTAATAATACAGTTCTATAGTTATCATAACAATGTGCATAAAATGTGATGTTAGAAAATGGCATTAGAAAGAAAACTTGTTAAAATCTGCAAATGTACAATATACTCGTATGAACAATATGTTTGGCCGGAATAGTGAAGGCGACCGTGGCAGCCGTGAACTGATTCTGTTTTTGCAGTCGTCGGCAGTCTTGAACCTTCACCATGAAGGACGAATAAAAACGAGGTATCTGTGACGAGGGACACTGGAGCACATTTCAATATCTGCAAGCAGCTGTCACTTCTAGTATTATACGCTGAACCCCGGCAACTTTTAAGCTGATACTAAATAGCGATTTAGTAATCTCACTGTCTTTTCACGTGATAAATTTACATGAATACCGCAAACTGAAGACTGCAGACTACACTACTGGTTTGTATGAAATTGTATGAGGTTGAATCCGTACAATGCGACACTGCAGTCTGCGGTCGCCATTGGTATCCCACCCCTAAGTTTCAATATAATCTTTTTTAATAATATTATTACTCGATAAAATTACTTATTTTTTCTAGCTTGTTGCGACAAAAAAATGTTCACGCTTCCTTTTACATAGGAATAGGCACAATTTTACATAGTCCGAACATAACTCTCTCGTTACTTCTCCCTAAATAACGATAAATTAAAAATAATAAGTGTTATTATATTTATTCAATATGTATATAATATTATGTTTTTAGAGGCCGACCTAGCGACATTGAATAAGGCTGTCAGGTCAAAGTGGGATTAGTTGGAACAACCTAGTTCACTCCACACTTAATGGTTTGTAACTGAAAATTGAGGGATTTATTATATTTATATATAAGGTAAAGTACTTAGAGATTAATATGTATATAGCTACCTATATGTAAGTACATACATATTTATCGAAATAGAAATTGGTAGTGGAAGGCAGAAAATTAGTAATAATTTTTCCAGTCTATTTGATCTGGGGTAGTTTCATAGTTTATGTTGCCGATTCTAAATAGGCCAAGATGGTGGAAACGACTGATAGTCCGCAATTATTTAACTGTAGTAGCAGTTGCCTATAGACCGCACTAAATCTTAACATCCAGACAAAATGTATTCATATGTCGAGTCTCAAAAACACAATATATATTATTAAATATATATTATTAAACATTTTTATACCAAGCTACTAAAGTGCTTGTATCATAAAAAACAGGACAATCGAAGTACATATATCGAAGATACATTGGTACCGGTGGGTGGTCTCGAACTCGTGCTCTTCGGTTTGTGTAACCATTGCACTGCCACTACACCACAGTCACCTATTTCGAGTCACAATATATTTCGAGCCGCCTGATGGTAATCAGGAGGAGGTGCCGACGACTGCAAAAACCGAGTTTTCACCTAAATATACAAATACAAACACGTATATCGTTTAAATAACATTTATAAATTAAAAAAGGTAAATATAGCTCAAAAATATTTTAACGTTGTTTAAAACATTAAAAAATAATTTAACTAAGTGAGCTCGTCTATAGCTACGTACGTATTATATGGTACGGTGTAGCAATGAACTTGCTACGTTGGAGCGCTTAAGAAAAAAACTAGAAGCAACTTAATTGCTTGGGATACTTATTAGCCAAGTTTGAATACTCAAGCTTTACTATCTTTTAAAATACGGACAAAGTAACGGTACAATTTGTATTATATTATAAAATTGATATATAAAGGGAGCCACACCGCTCGAAAAATCGACAACTGCTAGGGGAGAAAGGTTCTAGAGTGGAGACCACGAACCGGCAAACGCAGCGTAGGTATAGTCCCGGCACACAAAAAGAGCGCTGAATTTCAAGCTGCGCAGTACAAGGATCAGCAGATTACAACAGCTCTGTACGACTGCGGTAGGCGCAAGTCCGCCTATCTTATACAGTATACGAAAAGTAAGTAGGTAAAATAACTAGTTACTGCCCAGCTTTAATGCCAACTGACGACATAGTGAAAGTCACAAATAACTAGTAGGTGCAACTGGCATCTTGTACTTCGAAATGGCGTTCTAAGGAGGCCTATGTTCAGCAGTGGACGTCTTCTGGCTGATGATGATGATGATGATATTCAGAAAGAGACCTATCATCAACAGTAAAGACCGTGAAGCAATCATTGAAATAAATTTCCGAATAATAAATTAACCAAAAATCACGTTTTATCTTTCACAGGGATAGGTAAAGGCAATAGAGCGCCGCTTTCCACGATCCTGACACAACTCTCTCGCTTCTCTCACATGCACAAATGTTTTCGAAATCAAACTGAATATAAAGATATAGAAAAAATGCGTACTGAGCAAGAATATGAGCACGTATCAATAATAAAATATGGGGGTGCGCGAATAAACCGAGTGTGGATGGGGTTGGAAATCGACGAAAAGGAGGTGAATAAACATTCGATCACACGCTTCAATGATTCAAAATAGAATAAAGACATCCTATAGATACAAACGTGACGTCACGCGTTACAACAGACTCCAACATACACTATGTAAAATTTAAAAGTAAAAGAAACCAACGAATCCGAATATGAAAGTATAAAATCTACTTAGAATATACTTTTTTTATTGTGACTAGGCATCAGATTCGACTTTCCTAATAGTAAGCTAGGGGACATGCCCTTGCATTCCAAGAGTGCCGACGACTGAAAAAAAAACGACTCAATTTACGGCTGCCTCAGTAGCCATCACTATGCTTCTGCAGGTGCTTCTGAAAGCTTTAAAAAACTTAATACTTTTGTCGTTTATTAGGAAGAAATCAGTAAGATTAGTGTATCATTATTAGTAAATTTATATTGAACGACATACTCGTAGTTATATTAGCACACCAGTTCGTTAAACTTTAAGTCCCGGGTTAATTCCTGGTCGGAGCAAAATATTTGTTTCTTTTAAATATTTTTTATTTGTAATATAGGATTAAATATTACAAAAATAAAAAAAAGGTAGTTATTTTCTCTAGGTATAGTTATTAAGAGTGGTAGTCAGAGGTGTCCAGTCTGCCGCGCCGATCCGATACCACCACTAACAGTAACTCAAGTATACAGACCGACTTTGTGACTTAGTCGCGTTTCGGGCTTAGCTTGTAAGTTGACAGTATCAACTAGACCGGCATAGTGGATGCGACTGGCACTAACAGTAGTAGCAGTCGCATTTATTCATAGCTTATTATCAGGCGGGGTGTGGTCATATGTCGAGCCACAATATACATTTAAAATAAAGAATATTTATGGTATTATTAATACTCATATAGTAAACAGATGGCGCTAAAAAATATAAAAAGTAAAAAATTCAAAGAGACGAAAAATTCTCTGGAGTGCAACTGAAACGTAAATGGTACGTGAGAAATTTACGCCCCTGAATTATAGCACTGAAATATGTTTATTCTTTATATATTTGATTGTGTTTATTGAAAGAATTTTCACCTAGTCTTCGTTTGAACTTTTAATATTTCAAACATATATTTTTTATTAGTTTATATAAATAAATTAGTCAGGTCTTATGCTTAAAGGTATTAACAGAGACAATAGAGCGCCAATTCTCACGATCCTAACATCTTGCTTTTTCATTCCTATACTAAGCTACTAAAAGTGTTTGTATCATAGTAACTGGACGACTAAAGTATACATAACAAAGATAAATTGGTACCGGCAATTGGTTTTGAACCGTGACTCTCGGTTTGCGTGACCATTTCACTACCACGGTCGCATAATTTACCCCTAAGCAGACTCCTGCGTTTCTATTTACGTCCCCTAATAAGAAATAATAATAAATCAAAAACGAGTCAAAATCAAATTGCCGCGCCTTTTTCCCACAGGGATAGGCAGAGACAATAAAGCGCCACTTGCCACGATCCTGAAGATAATTGTGAATGTAAAGGAAGCGAGGGTCCTTTACATTCACAATTATCTTCATACAAGCTCTAAATATGAGTAGAGTGTTATTTATGATACAATACAAACTTTAGTAGCTTAGTATAGAAATGTAAATGAAAAATAATTTATAAAAAAGTTCCCAAAACAAAGCATGTTAACAATAATTGCTCCAATTTGTTTGTGAGCACAGACGGACACGTTGCCGATTGCTAATGACATTCCTTCCACCTTTGAATTATTACATTTACAACTTACGATGCGACTTTTGTTTTACATTTCAACAGTAATGGCCAGACAGTTCGTAGTCATTTGCCTGGTTGACACATTCAAGTCAGACTGTGAGTCAGACTTAGTCATAATTGCTTTCGAAAGTTTCAGGTATGCGAATGCGACTGCTACTTGCGATTTTCAGTAGTTTTAGTTATTAGGCTTAGGCAGACTCGATATCTGACCTCGACCCGCCTGATGATCAGCAAGAGGAGGTCCAAGAGTGACGATGACTGAAAAAACCGAGTTAGTTCACGGCTTAGTCGCCGTCACTATACCGACTAAAGAAAACTACACAATAAAAAACATAGCTTAGACTACAATAATAAACAAATAATAATTATAGTAATTTGAATTTTCAACTAATGCTAAAGACTTTAAAGGTATTTTTATTTTGTATTTATTCCGTGATAGAATTATAATACTTTGATATTTAATGCGAAAGTTTATTAAAAGGATGCTACAAAAACTTACAGTGCAATTTACACAACAAAATATATTTTTTATAACAGATACGAGTTCATTTTGATCGTACAATTTTTGTATCGTTTCATTGCTTATCGTATCTATGTAACATAAGCATAGTAAAAACATAAAATAGTTTAATGTCGTGAATTGTAAAGGCCCTTGTTCATCCCCTGAAGTCACTTCTCCACAATTAACGCAACTCGCCGAAATTTTCTTGCGAGTGGCAAATACTTAATTGCAATTGAATTTTGCTATGCGAAGCTCATTACGACTACAACCCCTAATTGGTGCTTTGGAAGCTCTCAATTTTATGTTACATTGTCAACGAGCTGTAATTGTTTATCATTTGTTTTAGAGATTTTTCTTTGTCACCCTTAACTAGAGGGTGATAGCAATTAAATTGAATTCATGATTTTGTTTGTTTTACAACATAACAATATAGATTTTATAATATTTTCTTAGATTTTGAGCAAACATTGATTAATAAATTAAACTAATTTTATGCGGCTTACTACCGCGTTTTATTATTATCTCGAAATGTCAGAATAAATTAAAATTGTAAAATCAAAACCAAAATAAACGAGATAGTAAGCCGCATAAATTTTGTTTAATTCATAGATTTAATACTTTATAAAAGTCATAAGCTTTTATACTGCGCACTATGGGATTACCTATCTTTACCTATTAGAAAATCTCAATAATTGCACATGATAAAAAAGACATTAAAATAATACTACTTCTTTCGTCCTAATCTGCCCGTTTCTTTTTCTTGCCCTATCTTAGTCTTACATGTACGGACTGCGCGTTAATTTTAGACAGCAAACCAAGTGTGTTTACGGCTAGGTAGGACTTTCCCTAAAGTTGCAGAGATAGCTACATCATCATCCGTTCGTGAGGCTGGGTTCAGCTCACCAATTCTTCTATTTTTAATTTTAAGTATGTATTTATTTTAGTTATTTAGTTATTAAGATTTTTTACTCATTTTCTATGAATCTATATTATAATCTATATAATATTATAAATCTATGAGGTCCATATTAAAATATCTTTTTAATTCTCGTAATACTTTATTTGCACTACTAAATCCTTTTAAATTATTTTATAATGCGCCGATTTATTAACATAATAATACGTTTCGCTCTCTATATGCTAACCTCAAAAAATTATCAAGTTTTATATAAAAATATTTCTATATAAAATAAATACCAAATACAATTTACAAATATAAATAATTAGAAAAAAGTTTAAACGAAGTTCAAAAATGCAAAACGACTTTACAAACTTGGAAAATATTTATTAATTAATTTGTTGATAAAATTATTTCGAATTGAACTCTATGTATAATGTAATACGAGCCATTTTATTAGTTTAAGCCTTCGTGGTTAACTGTCTATGCGTAGTCAAGAGTTAGAAGAAGTAATGAAATATTATCTTGAATGAGATTATTTGGAACAAATAAGAATAATTTTCAAGTTTGCTCCAGTGCGGGGGCAATGCTCAACTTAATTAGTGGATAACTTCACAGCCATCAACGGACCATTGGAAGGTGGTATATATATATATACACATATAAATAGAGTTTAACCAACCAATTTTATTTTAAATGAAGGACATAGTTCTATTTATGGTTGACAGACACGTTTTCCAAGTGACAAGTGGTAGGCATTGGTTCCTAATCTGCCGATTTGGAGTACCACCACTTACAAGTGTACAACTGTAGTAGTTGTACAACAACTGCGTTCATCGCCCTCACTCCAGCTTAACATCAAACGGAGTGCTGTCATGGGTTCCGGCCCAAAATAATAATAATATTTTCGAGATTCACTAAAAGCTATGGTTAAAGGTTTTTTGTATCACGAGTAAATCGATACTTCATCAATTAATAGGCTTCATTATCACAGGAATGCCATTTCTTACGCAACTATTAAATGATTATTAGACAATTTTTTTATTAATTATTACAAACTTTCCAAAAAACTAATTGCTAGTTTAAAAAGTCGCACCTTAGTTAAAAATTACGATAATAAAATGTAGAAATAAAAGAAATATGGTTTAATTTTTAAATTAACAAAAGGCAGTCATCAATATTTAAGGTTCAACCCTAAAAGAGAGAGAAGGGGATGTCAAGAGAACTTTATAACCCCCTCCCCCTCTTACGCCCTCCCATCATCGGTTTTACACTCTTAATGGCCACTCTTTAATATTATCTTAGAATATTACATTTTAATCTTAACTTTTCAAATTTTCATAATCTTTCAAAAGTCCTCGTGAAGAATTTAACTTGGAAAAGTATCATTCGAATACTATTCAAATGATGTTTTCAAATATATAGTTTTTTTATTGTGGCATCCGACCTCGACTTGCCTGATGAAGATCCAAAAGCGCCCATGACTGAAAATAACCGACTTAGTTTACAGCTGCCACAGTCGCCGTCACTATGCGGTTTATGTGATATATGTAATTAACATATTTAAATTTGAGAAATTAACCGATGGGTTAATATAAACTTAAAAAAGGTAAAGTAAACGTTATAATTTCGATATAGGTATTTTAAAATATTATATAAACCATAACATTATGATGTTAATAGTGAATTAACAGGGACAAGAATACCTACCTCATTAAAGTTTAAAACTCAAACTACTTAGGATAAGAATGGATGGGTGGTCCCATCTACTGAGTGCCTGTAAGATGCGACAACTTTAGCAAAGCCTATTAAGTACATTTCTGAAGCAAGCGACACATCACATATATTTAGAATTTATTAAGGCGTTTTTACTTCTCCTTACCAATATTATATACGCGAAAGTTTGTGAGTATGTGTGGATGGATGGATGTTTGTTACTCTTTCACGCAAAAACTACTGAATGGATTTTAATTAAACTTTACAATAATATAGCTTATACATCAGAATAATACATAAGCTAAATTTATAAACATATTGTGCGAATTGTCCAAAATATAACGATAAGTGTCAAGTAAGTAGAAAAAAATTATCACCTGCGAGCTATATTGATATAAATTTAGATTTGTTAAAATAATTCATCCTTAGATTAATAATTTTTACACGTTGGTCACATTAAAATAAAGTTAAACGAAAGCAGTATTTTATTTTAGAACGATGGTAACAGAGTCTAACTTAACTCAATAACAAAGTACATTGTCTTGTTACTTGCGTCGCTCATTTCGGAAGTTTCCTGAAAACTTTTACAATCCCTATTAAGGGCACCTTTCGTTTTATTTGAGACGATTTTACGGGAAAAGACGAAGTGTTTTCAATAGAGATTAGCATAGAAATTGTTCAGAAGCAATCTCGAAGGAATTTTTGGCGAGAAGATAACGGTAACGCGCGAGTTCGCTTAATTTTGAATTTTTAAGACTACTTAAAGAAAAAATCGTTTTATACAAAGAATATCTTTTGTATATAATTAGCATAAATATTTTCTTGGAGAAGAATTTTTCTTCTATATTAGTTTCTTAGTTGTCACAATGAAATTATCCAAATTTATATAAATATTACAATTTTAATTAAGTTTAATTTATTGTTATTATTTACATTTTTGTATTAGGCTACTAAAAATATACATTGGTACGTGGCCATTGCTCTACCACGGAAACAAGGCAGGTAGACTTTAAATATGCAGAAAACCATTGTCTATTTATGTCTTTTACTAAGTCAAAATGTTATTTACTCGTTGCGCGTCATTGTGACTTGCTTCCAACATACTCTACTGTAAATAAAAGCGTCAAAAAATAATAATAAACATTCATTAAACTTTGAAATGACAATAAAATGAATTGTATCGAACCTTAGAAGCCTTTCAAAGTTTTTCTTTTTAATAAGTTATAAATCTTATAAATAAATAGGAATCATATTGTATTAATTTTTTAGAAAATCTTTCTTCTATGTACTATAATGGTTACAAAAGATTTTATTGTACATAAAGAAATATTGAATATAGGCTGTCATCGTAGATTTAAGTGCGAAAATTTTTGGTATAATAAACGATAAAAAATAATGCAAATTCACTTCGGAGGCCCTTTATAAAATAATGTCTGATCGTTAAAGATAAGGGAAGGCTTTTTTGAAACGAAAATCGTTATCCTTGCCTTTATTTCGTTGAGGTATCGTTTATACCACAAAATTAGTCCCAAGGTGCAAATTTAAAGTAAAGTTACTCTGTGGCCTAGTTGTTTTATTTTATTAAAATATTTTAAAGGAAATATATAAGTTAATCATGAAATCTGTTAAAGAAAATATTAAATTATTATTTTACAATATTTTAATTATTTTTTTATAATATCTAATATATTTTTACAAATTATATAGCCATACTTTACCCATATTAATTTAATTTAAATAGCCGCTAAAATATTTCCTTTTTTATTGTGGTTTGGCATCTGAACTCGTCCTGATGTTACCATCAGGACGAGTTCAGATAAAAGTATAAGTTCAGTAAAAGTAAAGGGAAGTTACAGTTGACTTAGTTTACTAACTCACTGCGTCCCAGGTCTTAAAAATACGGGTTATAAATTTGGGTCGTGTTAAAAGCAATTACATTTGTAACTGAAGTATCCTTGTTTCTTAAAATTGAAAAGGTTTAGGCAATTTCGTACAGGTAAGTCCCGGTTTATATTCTTTCATTTAGTGTTATTGTGTTTTCAGATTTTATAAGTAATATTTGTCAAAGGTTTATTTTTAAACTTGTTTTATGTAATTTTTATATTTTATTTTATCTCTTTTCTCTAACCCCATTTTTTCACGACATTGGGGTCTCTCGCCACGAACCTATTTAATATAGCCATTTTCGATTGAACCAATCGCGACGTGTTTAGCAATCCGGAGTCCACTCAGTAGTTGACTTAGCTCATAATTAAACAGACAAGCAGCAGAGATGACCTGCCCAGCTTTTAAAAATGTTATACAAGTTTAATTCGATATTTTGAATATTCAGCACATATTTTATTCTCGTGGCCTAGGCTGTATAACAAACTGTATGGGGCCTAATTTTATAATACAAAGAACCACCATATCCACACACCGACCGTACAGTTTTGTCGTTGCGGGTGAATTTGCCAAAAAATAACGACGTCTGTGGGCAAAGTCGTTTAGTTATTGTGCCATGCATGTAAAAGGCCAAGAAGTCATTGTTGCATCATTTTGAACGATCGATGCAACTGCAAAGATGATTCAATAATAAATTACTTTTTACTGCTAAAATATACAACACTGTTACGTATTTCTATATTTTATGGTCCTACAGGGATTTATTATAATCTTGATTGTTTTTATTTACATAATTTTTATCATCTTTCTCTCTGCCTATCCCTGTGGGAAAAGGCGTGACAATTTGATTTGATTTGATATTTAAAGCTGCTCTAAAGTTAATAGTGGAGTACAGTCGGCGACCAATTGTCTAGTCTGCCGATCCGAGTAGTACTACCACTTTTAAGTCTACAGACCATAAAAAAGTGACTCAGTCGCGTTTGAGGATGAGCTTGAATGTTTTGCTTTTTAATGATTTTACTGTAGTAGCGATCGCTTCCATTCATGGGCTGCACACCAGTTTTATATCAGGCGGGGTGCTGTCAGTATTCGAGTCACAATAGAAACTTGTTATTAATGTTATTTATTTTATTACATATAAAAATGATCGTACTACGACAACCTAGTTTATCTACCTATATATAAAGAGTATATAATAACAGTTCACTTAAGTTAAAACCATATGTGCAGAACGTAAGTGGTTGATTCGTCGAGTCAGCCAACCGAAAGTATATTGCGAAGGAAGTTTAATATTCCAGAAGTTAGAGCTTTTTCAAAGCATAATCCTCTCAGAGGTAATATGCATGTTTAATTATAGTATATTTTCGATTGCTAATTAGAGTATTTCAGTTTCACGTCTGATGAATGCACTAAAATATTTAAAAATGCACTAAAATTAGTTGCTGTTTTAATTATAAATTATAAAATTAAAGTAGATTTTGTTACTCATACTATGTAAAATTATGTACATCTATAAAATAATTTCTGCGGTAAAAAAGGCAAAAATTAGACCCACTAAATTGTGATTTTATGGGAATAAACTATGATTTTATACGTGAAATAATGGTTTTTTAATTATTTCAATTTGGTAATACCAAAATCTGTAAACTATGATGGATGCTAATTACTTTTGGCCAAGGTTATAGTTTAAAATAAATCCTTGTCTATTAATCCTATACCCCTGTATTCTATTCTTTATTTTATAATATACAAAACTAAGTATATGTAATAAAGACTTACGTTCGTGATCGGAGCGATCGTAGGTGGATCTAAGCATGCCTGGAAATAAACAAAGAAATGAATTTAGCATAATAAATAATAGATTGAATAAAAAGAGTTAATAAATAAATTAAGAAAGAAACGTGAGACAAAAAAGTTGTAAATATCCCTAGAGGCCTTATTAGCAGAATATTATTGACGCGACTATAGCTCTTTAAACGTGTTCCTACCTAGTCTTAGCATACCCGTAATACACGCACAGGTCGGGGGAAGCATCCGCATTATGTCGACCGATTCGACAGTCTAAATAAAAGATGCTGTGCGTTGTTTCTTTGTAGAACAATCGACAAGCGGAATACCAGCCCATGTGTTCTCTCCATCCTATAACCTTGGATCTTTTAAGCAATGCGTGTATTGCTTTGGCCGGCATTGTGACGGCGACTGAGAACCGCGAACTGACCGCAACCTTAACTTGCTTACCATCAGGCAGATGTCGAGTCACAAAAAGACTATTTTTTTTTATTGTGACTCGACATATGACAGCATCCCACCTGATGTTAGGCTGGAGTGTGGTCCATGAATGGATGTCACTGCTACTACAATTTAGTAACTGTGAGTAGCAGTCACACATCCACTATGCCGGCCTAGTTGGAACCGGCAACTTACAAATTGATCCCGACTTGATCCCGAAACGCGATCAAATCACTTCACGGTCTGTATACTTGTAAGTGGTGGTACTACCCCAGATCGGCAGACTGGGTACCACCACTCTTTAAATATTATAGTTTAGTAAAAAGGATCAATGTAGTCGTCGCCATGATTCCTACTGCTAGTTATGTGACTCAAACTAAGAGGTAGCTTATTCAAACCCTGTTCAATCACCATGTCATTTAAGCCGTGCTACCATAAATATCCTGTTAACCTTTGACCACAACAATAGACTACTGAACAATAAACAAAATCAATCCAGTTCGATCCATCGCGGTTGATATAGAACGTAAATAAACATTGAACGTGATATTATTAACCGACACATTTGTAATGTCTACTTAATTTATCCACTGAGATATGAATTAAACACGTTCGTAAATCGAACAACTTATGTACTTCATAAATTCTCTTAATACATTTACAGCCGGTTGTACCAAAAAAGCTTCAATTTACGAATTTAGTTTTACTTTATACTTATTCTATTACGTTTACTATTACGAAATCATGGATTGGGTTGTTAATAATTTTATATCAAAACTACCATTTATATAATGTTTTTATTATTAAAAATAACAAAAGTAATACATAGAAACCCAAAATGAATGATGTCCTTTAGCTCTGTATAAAATATCCGTTAAACGTAAATGTAAAATGTGAAGTTAAAGAGTGGTGCAACCCATTTTTTTTGTCTTTTACTTATACGATACTTTTATATAAAATTCGTAAATTATAATTTTTGGTACATCCGGCTGTTAGTGCCAAAAAAGCCGTGAAATTTCGTCGCACTAATATTTGACATCTTTGTAACCAATCAGCGAGATTAAAAATGTAAAAGAATCGAGGTACTGTTTAATATTTCTTTAAAATGTAAACTTAAAGTAACGTTTTCTCTTATCAGACAATTGTAAAGAAACGGAAACGACAATTCCAAAATTACGTTCTATATCAAATCGACGTTGCACGACACGTGCGACGGCTCACGACATCGACTCACGAGCGAGCAGCGCCACTATTGTTTCCTTGCATATTTTTTTCAGATGTCAATTGTTAGAAATTATTGGGTTTTCATCGCTCCGTCTTAAGTCACGTCTTCAAGTAGTTCAGGTTAAGAATATGGGTGACCCTAAGGAGTATTTACAAGAAGTAACTTTCACAGTTTTAGATGATTTTTTACTGAAATTAAAATCACGTTTCAATCAAAAGCGTTTTTTTTAATCTGTATCATTTTTACTAGTATTAATAGTATTGAATTATTTAAAAGTATAAGTTCTTATATCATAGAAACAGGACGACCAAAGATCACATATCATTTTGTGTGAGCATTGCACTCACGGTCACTTCATTCATTCATTCGTCGTGTCAGGATCGTTGAAAGTGGCACTGCGTTTCATGTAGAAATTAGGGCGTGATTATGATAAAATGCCCTTATTTTGTAAATTCATTAATATTGTAAGTACGAACTATGCCCGTTGATTTGATATGACCCCAAGAAGTAAAAAATACATTAATTAGGATAATAAAATGTTTAAACATGTCGTACGGAAATGCAATTAGATAAATTGATATTTTCAATTCGAATCTTTTCTTCATTTCGAAGTGTTAATAATGTTAATGAAACGACAATCGAACTGGGGACTCTTACTTAATTAGCACTCGACAAACATTTATGAACGCAACGAAATTGTGTTACTAATTGAGGTTGCCTTTAATTGGTGGTTTTTATTTATGAATGTAAGTCTATTTCGAAATGAACTGCACTTTTTGAATTAGAAAATGTTTTAATACTGATATTTTAGAGCATTATTGCTTTTTTCTAATTATTTTAAATAATTAAATCAATCAAATTGTCACACGACAGGCGACAGGCGTGAACGAACGGTTTAGCGACTGGTACGTTTATTAATTTATTTAAATGAATGACATTTCAATTGACGCGTTATAATTAGCAGATGCTTATGAATCATGACTGGATAATTAAAAGTTAAAGGATATCATGCATTTTAGGCTTTTGTAATATCCGTGATGAAAAAAATATATAAATGGTAGTTTAGATTCTTGTGTTGATAAAACTAACAACTTTGCTTTTAATTGCTGGGTTATTTGGAAAATAAGATGGATTTTGTATCGTCTGTCAAGCACATAAAAGTCATATTAACAGTTCTACTTTGAACTGTCATAATTATAGTTTGATCATTTTGCACACCTGAGCTTTGCAAATTACATTGTAATCTTCGTACATTAAACTATTTTAAAATGTATATGCAACTGTTAATACAATTAAGCCCAAGTCCCCATACAAAATGAATGATGTCCTTTGGAAATAAAAATGGAGACTACAAATAAAGTGCCAAATGACGCGTGTAATAAAAAAAGTAAAACGTCAGAAATGGACGCAACGTAATTTCATAATTCTGATTACCATATTGAATAGTGTCCCTTTCGAAAATATCTGTTGTTGGTTCGGTGCCGGGATAGCTTATTTGGTAATGGCCCCTTCCATTTATGTACTACTTTATAAGGTAACTTGTCCCTTGTCCCTATAAGGTATTCGAGTTACAACTGATGTTTGATATCTTACGTAAACTTTAAATACCTTTTACTCTACAGATTGGTTCTGTGTTTTTAGGTAGCGTTATATTATAATTGATTGGTTTTCAAATGTCCTATAGGTTTGAATAAAAAACACACGACTGACGTGGCGCAAAGTGGGTTCGTTTCACAGTAGGAGCAAAGAAAAATTTTATAGCTTTTGTTTGGAATAAATTAAATTGAATATTACATAAATTTGGTAATAAAAAGAGGTGGATATTTACTCTGTGTCTGGTTATCTAAGAGTGGTAGGCAGTAGTGGCCAGTCTGACAATCCGAAGCAGTACCACCGCAACACTTACACTTACAGACCTAAGTGACTTAGTCGCGTTTTGGAATCAGCTTGTAAGTTGCCGGTTCCAACTCGACCGGCATAGTGGATGCGACTGCTACTTACAGTAACTGTAGATGCAGTCGCCACTATTCATGAACCGCTTTACATCAGGCGACGTCAAGACACAATAAACAATAACAGGTTTGATTATGGATTTTAGTATTATATATAACACTAATACATTCCGAGTGTTATCGTTATTAATTTATTACTTTTATTACAAAAAATCAGAGATTGTTTATTGTTGTGTATCTTTTTTTTATTATGACATGACATTTGACCTCGACCCGCCTGATGATAAGCAAGAGGAGGTCCAAGAGTGACGACGACTGATAAAACCGAGTTAGTTCACGGCTGACGTCAGATGTCAAGTCCAAAAAACCATTAGGTATTTACTTATATAAAAATCATGTGAGGTAAAAATGGCGTGCAGTGTTTAATCACATACGTTGTCACAATAAAAAATAATTTATTTTGATAATTTTGCGAAATACAGCATACAAGTTTACGGCGGCAAAAGATGAAAGGTGAGATCGATCGGGTGCTTTTAAAACGAGTTATGTTTATTACTCGGCAGAGTGAGAATGACTTAATGAATTGGAGTTAATTTTTTTAATCACGTTATTGAAGGTATAATGTTACATACATTGCAAAATTACGACCACTGTGGTATGGTGGTAGTGCAATAGTCATGGTAACCGAGAGCTTATGGTTCTATACCTGTTGCCGGTGCCAATGTATCTTAATATTTGTTCTTTGCTCGCCCTGTGTCTATTGTATAATACTTTTCGTAGCTTAGTATCGAAATGTTACAAAAATTACAAGATAGATTTTTATCAGTAATTTGTTATGAGTCGTATTAAGATTTTAGTGTCGCTTCTTCATCCATGTGCACGTCTGCGTAACAGATTTAAATCTAAAAAAAACTGAATCAAATCGAAATATTCTATTTGATCAATTTTTTTTTGCTGACAGTTTCCTTAACTAAAATAAAATATACTTTTCCTAAGTAGACTATACTAAGATAATATAGTCCAGATACTACATGCAGAAGATGCATCATCTTCTGAATGTATTCCGTTAACATTAAAATGTCTCCGAACTTAAGATTTATAAATATTTTTCTTTACACATACTAATCCATGGTAGATGCCTATATCATACAAAATAATGTAATTTAATAAAATATTTCACATTTCTTTTATATTGTACAAAAGTTAAATTAATATATATTTTTTAATAACGTAACAGGATATCGTTATTCTTATTTGAATTTTTACTCAAATCCCCTCATTAAAAGCTGGGATCTAATTTGGGGCGTGATTAAAAATATGAAAAATCCGGGAATCATTTTCACCCTAAATTTATGCTTTTAACCACATTTGCTTAGATACAAACAACATACAATATTCATCTTTAGACAAATAGGCATTAGAGTAATTTTCGTTTGGACGAAATATTCTTTAGACATAAAAAATACTTAATGATTATACTATAGGTCAGGTTGTTCATCGAAAACTTCTATTGAGAGTTGTTATCGTAAACTTATATTTATGTAACTGGCATCTTAAATAGGTGATATAATTAATAATAAAAATATAAGAGTAGATTATCAGAGAGGTCAGCATGGTGTGGTGACCAAGCTACAATGGTCGAACACAAGATGAAAATCATATAACATACAGATATGGCCTTTTGCCGGCATTAATGGCGACTAAAACAACTGTAAACTGAGTTTTTTTTAAGTCGTTGGAATTCCATTGCTTACCTTCAGGCAATTCGTAGTCAGATGAGTCACAATAAAGAAACGAACCTGATGATCTTAGGTTAGAGTACAATGTACTATCAAAATTAAAACATCTATTTAGCATCCAAGGCTCTTTCGCTATTCTGCATTTTTCTGACTCTACCATATATCTTATGAAAAAATCACAAAAACGCTTTAATTTACTGCCGATCTCTAATTTCTGTCTTTCATCTGAATCGTGTCCACTATAGCGGATTAGCTGAATGCAATTACGGCCAGACATGTTTTTTATAAAACTTTTTTTTCGTTTTAATACACATTCATTATTAAACATACTAAAATATTTAATGAATTTGAGAATGGATGTGTTGTATTATCGCACCTCTACTGCGTTTCATGGTAGAGTGGCGAAGTAATTCTTGTTCGTTAATTACAGCTACGAAATTAACCTTCTTTAGGGGGAAAATCCATAAGCCTATATTCTTTTGAAAGAAATTTCCCAGAGAAAAAATATAAGTACATTTTCTTAGCATACAATTAATGAGTAATTAATTAATATCGAAGACCGGATGTGGCTGTTTTAAATATATATTTCGTTTTCTTCGGCTATGAAAAATAAATATATTATAGAATATTATCCTCTACACTACTGGCAATAATAATACACATTTAGCCGGCATAGTAACGGCCACTGCGGCAACCGTGCAGACTCGGAGTTTAGAGTCATCGTCACTCTTGGACCTCCTCTTGCTTACTATCAGGCGGGTCGAAGTCAGAAACTGAGACACAATAAAAAAAACATTATTGTTGGTTGATACAATAGTATGGGGCGGATACTTAAGTAACCCACACACATGTGTTACTTACCAAAACTTTATTTCAATTATATAAAAATATTACTTTCTGGCGTGAAATCGAATAAGTGTGGACAGACAGAGATAGGCAGAGACAATAGAGCGCTGCGATACTGATACAACTACATATGTTGCTTGCTTGCATCACATCCACAATTTTTTTTTACGTTTCTGTACTAAGTTACTAAAGTGTATCATAGACACAGGACAACCAAAGTACATTCAAATATACATTGGTATCGGCAAGTGGTTTTGAAGCCGTGCTCTTGGTTTGCGTAACCATTGTACTATCACTACACTACGGTCGCCTTCATACATGTTCTTTGGTTATGGGCAGTGCGGACAAACTCATAACAAACAAAACAAATTATTCAAATAATTGCACAGATATCTAAAAAGCCCAAAGTCAGCCATTAAAATGGTAACGTAACTTTATAAGTTTAGTTTTGTGCAAGTACTTAACCGCCAAGTTTTCACACTAGCGACTGCCAACTGACAGAGACGAATGGCTTGCCTGAGAGACACTTATATCAGATACCCTTACGCTAAGTTTAGCACATGTCACATTCTTATATTTTGACCTCTTTAGAAAACAGCTTAGTGGGATAATGGATTATCATCTTTTGTGTAATAGAAACTGGGATCCGATTCTCGTCATACATTATGGCGAGGAAAAAGCAGCGAAATTGCGCCGCGGTCGCCAATTAACGTAGTTTACTTATTGATTTGTTATTTGCTGATTGGTTACGAAGATGTCAAGATCGTCATTTCGCTGTCGTGTATTAAGAGAATCGAGCCCAAACTGACCGCTTAACTCAATGACAATGGGCTTCGTTTCGACAGTTGAACCCATTAATGAGCTTTTAAATCAAAAATTGCGACCGCGCAACACTGTTATTTTCATTAACAGTTTAAGTTCATTGAAACTCATTGTCCGTGTTATTAAAAATTGCTTTTTAACACTAACAGTGACCTTGTAACTCTTTGACAAATAGGAAAGATTTCAGTGTCATTGCCATTGAAGTTGCGCCTCAATGGCAATGACACTGTTGGTCGGTCTCCTGATGTCGTGAATGGCACATTGTTTTCTTTGACCAACTCTATTTTTACAAGAATCGGTTGATGTAGTCACTAGGTATGAAGAGAGTTGAGAAAGCCATATTGTCATATTTATAAGGCGACCGTGGTGTAGTGGTAGTGATATAGTCCCTTATAACCCATTTTTTAAATAACAGGTCGAAATGTAAAGGGTCAATCAGGTGTAATACATTTACGCCGTCGTCTGACAGGGGTAGCGAAAGATATTTTTTTGCTGAAGATGTATCGTGAGATATGCCAAAAGAGGGAACCAAGTTTTGGTGAAGGCTTTTGCGTTTATTTTTTGGAAAGTAATAATCGTTTTAGTTTCACTGATTTATTTTATTATTATTATACATAATATAAACAACGATTCTGGCACATCTGCCTCGCTTCCCTCACATCCACAATTCTCTTCATACAAGTTCTACGATTATGGTCACTAGGCAACCCAGCTAACATACATTATATACAAGACTCACCCAGTGTACAGACTGTAGTAAGACAGTAGCAATTAAATCACTATGCCGGCCTAGTTGGAACCGGAATTACTTCACGATCTGTACACTTGTCGTGAATCCGGAGAAGTCCCAGATACTTCCCTAACTAGGACTTCCCTAAATGACCACCAACTTGTCTACCTATCTCTCTTAATTTGTAATCTATCTATACTAACAAAATGAGCTGAGTATAGATTTCGGAAATTCAATTTAAAATAAATCTAGCGTAAGGATTCATTACGTATATTAAAATATGATTGCGGTTTCTATTGAAGGGGGATAGACAGGGGGAATGAATGCAATCATCATTTGATCACGTGTTCCTTTGAAATCGGATTATCGTGTCTTACGAGAAGCTCATTCCAATACCCCTGTCTTATAACAAACGTAATTGAACTTTAAAGGTAAAGTAATAAAGTACAATTTTGATTAGAAAAAGTTCATTTAAAGTTCTTAAGGTATTTCATTGACAAGGAAATTCGTCGTTTTTTGTGTACACGTAAATTCGTATGCATCTACTCGTACGAGTAAAAGATTTTGTGAAGATTTCGCATTTACAGAGGAGGGTAATATTAAAAATATTTTAATCAATCAATCAAATTGATTAAAAACATTTATCTCTTGAAAAATGAAACAACTACCATAGTGACGGCGACTGAGGCAGCCGTGAACTAAGGCGGGTTTTTACCAGAAGATAGGTAAAGGTTAAATATCGATGGACATTAAAATAAAGTTTTCCAAAAGACGTCTTTCCTCTGTCCTAAAATCCTTTAAGCGTTCAAATGAAGAGACATCTCACCTGGACACTGGTAGACTTGGCTACTGGACATGGCCATGGCAGAAGTCACCTTTAGCTTAACATCAGGCAGGGTGCTTCCATCATATGTCGAGCCACAATTAAAAAAATCCTACCAAAAAGTGTGTAGTAATTCAAAATGCTTTATTTAGTTTAAGACTTTTCATTCGTAGTTTTAGAAACCACATTGAGTAATACATTTTTACCACACGGTATCATAGAGACATTGTGTTCCATCAATCAATATCCTGCGCACAATTGATCTAACTCATTGAGGCATAACTGATATGGGTCAGTTAAAAAACACACTTTCTATGATTTGATTCCATTACAGAGTGATAGTGATGCGCAGTCATCGGGAGCTACATTAATTGAATTGACTTACTTTAAATCGCCTAATGTATTAGGTACTTGTACTTGTAGTACTGTTGACCGCCTGGTAAGGCAGAGTGAGTTTTTATGAGTGCTGCCATATATGTATATATTTTTTTGCCAGCGGCAACCACGATCATGTTCACTACGCTGGCCTAGTTTAAAATTTTGAGAATGTGCTGTTTTTATAAATAAGTATTTTGCATGTTATATTTTCGTAGATTTTGCGCGAATATTGATTAATGAATTAAACAAATTTTACAATTTTTATTATTCCGACGTTTTGAGATCATGGAGAGACTGATGGCTCAATAAAATCAATAGCAAAAATAAATGCGATAGTAAGCCGAATAAAATTTAATTAATTCATTTTGTATGCTATCATATTTTATAATTTATTCGTTAAAAATATTTTAAGATTAAATTTGGATTTATAATTAGAATGTTGTACAATAAAAAGTTTCATATTAGCAAAGCTTACGATAATAATTTGAAACGTCTATATCTAAAACAACTAATAATTAATATTATAAATATAATAAATGACAGCTACTTGCAACAATCTACCCCTCGAAGCGTAAACTGTCGTAAAATATCGTCAATTGTAAATGCATTAACTTGTCAACACAAGATATATTTATATATATATATTAAAAAGACGATTTTTATTTTGATTGTGACTTGCAGGAATGCCCCTCCATATGTGAGGGGCGCTGGCTTAAATTACGGAAAGAGATAAATGATTGTGTCAACCTCGATGGAGCTTTTTTATAAGTTTCAAAACACTCAATTTACACCTGATGTCTAATAGTTTGAAGCGTCAAGTATTTGGGTAAATAGGAAGTGTTATTTAGAGCCTCTGTCTGTCCCGTGATGGCTTAACTATACCTTAGAGACATAAATAATAAAAATATAAGTAATATATAATTTTGTCTTTGAATTATTTAAATTTTCTCATGACCTCGAACATTGCAATAAAACTGAAACGTTGAAGTAAATAAAATATTTAATAACGCTTTAAAGTTTTTCGTATTACATACTCATGAAATGGAATTTGTCACACAATTGCGATCAATCAATCAAACTGTCACGCGTTTGTCCCACAGGGATAGGTAGAACCAATGGAGCGCCACTTGCCACGATCCTAACACAATTTCATAGTTAATTTTGTTAAGCAAAAATATTTTAAACACTATTTTTTTTTGTATTATTTATTTTATACTAAGCTACTAAAAATGCTTGTACTCGTATTATAGAAACAAGACAAACAAGTACATGTATCAAAGATACATTATAAACGATATCGGCAAGTGGTTTTGAACTGGGGCTCTCGGTTTGCGTGAAACACTACCACTACACCACAGTTACATTATAAACATTGTATTTTTGACAGCCAAAAGGGCAATAAACAATTTTAAACAATGATATATAAAAACCCATTAAACACAATTCCTGAGACACCAACATAGGGAATGCCATTAAAGTGTCAGGGAGAAACGTCAATTTAAAAAAAAAACTTACGAATTCATCAAGTACGCACCTTGCCTATTGGAAAGGTGATTGGTAGAAGAGGGTGGAATAGGGGTGTGTTACTCTGCGACTGGTACGGGGGAAAAACGCAAGTAATATTCCTTCTATTACCCCCTCTTGGAATTGGAATTGGGAATTAAGAGGCATTTGTTTTTATTCCTGTTATTACAATTATTACCTTTAAATTTAGTATTTGAATTTAACAAATTTTATGCGGCTTACTATCGCGTTTATTTTGGTTTAAATTTCACTTTTTTTTATTATTTCGAAGTTTCCAAAGCTTTGCAGCCATCGTGGTCACGGAGAATGTCGGAATAATAACAAATTGTAAAATCAAAAAAATAAACGCGATAGTAAGCCGCATAAAATTTGTTTAATTCATTAATAAATGTTCGCGAAAATACTTTGAAGTTTTAGTTGAAGAATATACGTAATATTTACCAAGCCATCATAGCGTTATAAAATTAATGTTTTTGACGACAGGCGTAGATTGGTATGTTGCGTCCCGGATTCGATTCCCACTGAATATAATTGCTATATTCAATAATTATATTGAATATAGCAATTATTTGTTAATAAAAGAAGAGGCAAATATTTGCTTCGGGTCTAGTTATAATCAAAGAGTGGTAGGCAGTGGTATCTAGTCTGCTGACCCCGGGGTATTACCACCACTTACAAGTATACAGACCGTGAAGTCGCGTTTCGGGATCAGCTTGTAAGTTGCCGGCATAGTGGATGTGGCTACTCGTACTACTTAAAGTTATTAAATTGTAGTAGCAGCGACATATATTCATGGACCGCACTCCAGCTTAACATCAAGCGGGGCCACCACTCTCCATGTGTACTGATATTGTAAGCATGTGAACATGTGAGTTGTACAAACAGTGAACTAACCAAGCAGAAGGCAATAACAGCAATTATTCATGCATGGAGTACAATACTAATAAGTCAAATTGAACAATGCCCACGCCTTAATTGCATCGGAAGGTCGCTTTGCTGCCACATCCTGACTACTTATTCATGTTACACCAATCGAAATTGATTGTTTTAGTTTAGACATGACTATGAAAAACTTATGATTAAACTAGGTTGTAAAGAGTTAAATTTATTCTAGAATAAATACACTGATGTAGAACAAAATATACTGATGTGGATGGATTTGGTAATCGCCCTAGACCCTGGGGTGTTTTCCGACCAAATTGGAGTCAAAAAAGCTGGGTTGCCTAGTGCCCATTACCATAGAACGTTTATGAAGATAATTGTTGATGATGGTGATCTATTATTTCTGCCAATCCTTGTCGGAAAAAAGCGTGAATTATTTAATATCGTTAATTTTCAAGAATTAATGATAATAACATAATTTTGATAGCCGTAAACAGTATCGTTTTTTAATTCGTAAGAGCTTTTGGGCTTACCCTACCTTACTATTAGACAGGTAGAGGTCAGATATCGCATCTCAATAAAATAAAATAATCCACAACTGTTTTTAAGTCATTACTATAAAAAAAGTAACGCTAATTGTAAAATAAATCCCAATTCAGTTCCGAACGTAACCCAATCGATTGAACTAAGAATAATAACACATGTACTATCACAAAATGTAGATATTGGTAGCTCTTTTGCTCGCGACTGTTAGCTCTAATTGTTTTGGCGTTTTGTTTGTGACTGTATTCTGTTCTTTGTGCTTGTCTCTGCAACTAATTTATTCTATAAATTTTGCATGCGACTGTACTTTCGCATTGAGTTTTAATGTTTTATTGTTTCGCATTATCATTTTTGTGTTAGTACTCGTATTATGTAAAATAGGTTATATTTTATTGTTGAAAGTTTTGCTTGTGTAACTTTAGATTTCATAGAAATATTTTTCCTATTTATATACTATTTGTTAAAACCACTCAAATTATTACGATTTTATTTATACAGGAGTAGGTAGGCAGGGACAATAAAGTGTAGTATCCACTGTACTGCTACATCTTTTTCTTCCTTTGCATAAATAATTCACTTTAAACTTTTTTTCTTATTTTAATCAAGTATTTTCAATAGCTACACTAAGCTACTAAGAATGCATAAAATTATTTAAATATATATTTTAACCTTACACTAAAAATATCCTTTTAAAATTATTTCCTGAGATAACATTAGGTAACATCAATTGTATCTAAAATTTCCAGGCCATTAACCGCCGGTTACACCTTCAAAACAACTTCAAGACGCAAATTGCGAGTAATTTACAAGTTTTCATCCCCTCTTCCCCTTACCTGTAAATAGGTCTTTAGACCCTCTCCCCCTCTACTCATTATTACGTTAAATTTCAGAAATTTTAAGTACCCTATATCTACTGAAACTATTGTTTATAAATCTGACATAAGAAATAATTATAAATTTAATACCTTAGATAAAACGAGGATGACCCATAAGGTTGTTCAATCAATCAATCAAATTGTCACGACTTTTTCCCATGGGGATAGGCAAATACAATGGAGCGCCACTTGCCACGATCCTGACACAACTCCCAGGCTTTCTTCACATCCACAATTCTCTTCATACAAGCTCTAAGGTTATGGGCACTTGGCAACCTAGATTTCTTGAGGATGTCTCCGATTTGGTCGCAAAACACCCTACTGGGCCTGCCTTGTTTAATGCATCCATCCACATCAGATTTATAAATTGCTTTCGTTAATCTATTTTCACTCATCCTTTCCATGTGCCCAAACCATCGGAGCATCCCATTGTCAATCTTTGTCACTACACCTTCTTACAAACCACATATATCGCGCACTGTGCTATTCCTTATTCTATCCGCTATCGTTACTCCATAAGGTTGTATAAGTTTGTTGATTGATCAAATAGGAGATTTCTCAAAATGTAAGGGCCGCAGTACCGATACATAACAAAACTGGTGTATACCTACAGGAATAAAAAATGTTTTACTAACTGTCAATTAATAAATTAACCTAATTGCTATGCTTTGTTTCCACGGGGATAGGTAGAGACATCTTTTTGGGATCTTGATGTAATTCTATTGATTCCATCACATTTACAATTTTCTTCATATGGGCTTTATGGCCGTGGTAATGCTGACCCAGCTTTGAAAACACTGGTATATCTAAGTTTATTAACTGTAGTTTCTTATTTATTTATAATTTACATATTCTAAGTAATATTTAGAGGGGTGTGAGTTTTGTGTTGAAAAAATCCAAAAACAAAACTTTTTTAATATAAAATTATTGAAGGCGTTATTGCTTACACTTCAAAACTTAAATAAGTTTAAATTCTACCTGAATTTAACTAAACTTACGGTTAAACACAATGTATGATATAAATTCAAATTTAACTCTTATGTCATTGAAAATAAAGATGAAGATTGATTATATTGTGTGTATTATATGTGTTACATAGGTAGTGGTGTAACCCGCATCTTCAGCCCGATTACACATTTTATCCCCTCTCCTTTTTTCCTTAAACAGCGTCTCGTTGCCACTTTCCATTTTATTTTTAGAGGTAAACTTTTATAATTTGACGCCGACTCTCTCTTTTAGAGGGGAGTGGCTCGTTAAGCTACCTTTTGTCGGTTCCTTCGTGGATTTGTACTGATAATCCTTGCATTCATCAGATTTTTTTTCATTTCAAATCTCTTGGGATTGTCATGTAAATATACTTTTGAATCAAATGCTCGTGTGAGGAAAGTTTAGAAAGCTTTAACATTTTCTTTTAAATTCTTTTGATTAAAATCAATATTTAATTTACACTTAAATCTGTTTTACTACCTTAGGATAGTTTTTAGCCGGCATAGCTGAGGCGACTGGCGCAGCCGTGCCCTGACTCGGTTTTTTCAGTCGTGGGCACTATTGGACCTCCTCTTGCTTACCATCAGGCGGGTCGAGGTCCGATGTCGAGTCACAATAAGAAAAAGATACACTCTGGAAGAGATTGCTTTTTAGTGATAATGTTACCAACCATGTGTATTGTATGAAGAGAATTGTGGATGTGAGGGAAGCGAAGAAGTTGTATCAGGATCGTGACAAGTGGCGAAACATTGGCTCGCCTACTCCTGTGAGAAAGAGGCATGATTTGATATTGATTTTTGGGTATTAAATGTATTTTTACGTATTCTGAACCTATGCATAAAAAACAAGTAAGATATTATATAAAATTAAATGTTCTTAATCAATCCTCAGAAACACACGTGGGGTCTAAATTACCCTCCCTATACAATAATCTATAATACAAGTGTGTGGAATTAATAATCACCTTGTCAATATTTAATCTTTCCAATCGTGGTATCGGCTTATTGAGGAGTTACGTATACTCGTATATTATTCAAAATGCGCCGCAAAACTTGAAGCGGAGAATTTATGCATTTGTCAGTTACTACTTTACTTGCATTTTCTTATGTAGTCCTAATGTACTATAGGATATAAAATATAATCTCCAGTCAAGATTAAATGTCGCGTATAAATAATAAACTATTGCAAAAATATCTACATTACATAATATTTCAAAAGTGGTAGGAAGTGGTGCCCAGTCTGCCGATCTGGGGTAGTACCACCACTTACAAGTATACAAACTGTGAAGTGATTTGTTCGCGTTTCGGGATCCAACCAGTCCGGATAAAAGTGGATGTGACTGCTACTTACAGTTATTGAATTGTAGTAGCAATGACATTCATTTACAGACCGCACTGCAGCTTAAAATCAGGTAGGGTGCTGTCATATGTCGTGTCACAATAAATGCAATATAATGCAGTAAGCAAGATGATAGTGGATGCGTCTGTTGGTTGCAGACACTTGTCTGTGACAGAAGCTTCCTTTATTCATAAATCACACTCCAGCTTGTCGGTAACACCCCGCCTGATGTTAAGATGTAGGGTAGTCCATAGAAGGAGGCCACTGCTACTACTGGTAAATAACTGTAAGTAGCAGTTACATCCATTATGCCGGCCTAGTTCGATCTTGAAACGCGATTTCACAGTCTGTACATTTAAAATTGGTGATACCGGATCTTACTGTCTGTTTATTGCTCTTAAATATGTTGTGACAGTATAAAAATGAATCTTTATTAATAAAAGACACAATGAGTAATTAATTCCCTGTTACATTTTATGGTATTTAAAAACGACAAAAGTTTTAAAATATTAATCATACGTATACATTTTTTTTAAATAATAATCCCAAAAAAGCTCAAACACTCGAATTTTAAAGCATCGTGTCTCATGGGTTTAATAAATTAATGCTAACCTAACAGTGTGAATATCACTGGGGTCTCCTGGACCTACCTGTGAAAATTTACGTGCAGTACACGTATTTAATTTAGGCGTATTTTATTGTTGAATGCAACATGTCTCTAGAGTATACGAGTGCTTTTTACAGGTTACACTTGGGAAATCTGATTGTATAAAGCCATTTTTATTATTATCTCTGCGTATAATAAATTATTTTTTTATTTAGCTCTCTAGTCTATATTTATTGTAGTGTTTTTATCCAATGAAAAGTGAAATGATTCGGAGATATGCCCATAAATATGGAGTCTGGATAAAAGAAGGAGACTGTGGTGTAGTGACAGTGCATTGTACCACCAATGTACCTTTGATATATGTACTTTGGTTGTCCTGTTTCTATGATAGAAGCACTTTAGTAGCTTAGTAAAGAAATATATAATAATAATAAAATAATAATAAAAGTACTTAAAACAATCAAAGCACTCATATCGATGTTTAAATAAGAAATGAAATAGTATCTATAGAAATGATGCAGCACAAAATAGCATTACTTTAAGTAATATTGGTTTTCTGCCTTATACTCATAGTTCGGCAAACAATGTCAATAAATGTCGTGTCATATCCCCATTCTGTTTAATTTTGTACACATTAGCGAAATGAGCACCGCCGAGCGTTCTCCCAACACAATTTATTTAATGAATTACAACGTTACTACTGTACGGTTAAGGTAAAGTGGTATAGCGTTTTTATATCATTTTTTTATATATATAATCTTTAAACAATGAACCTAAAACTAAAAACCTTAAAAATATAAAATAAAAATAATAGATTATTAAGCTATTTTTAAACCTAATTATCGGTGGTAACTTGTTATTGGCCTTTTTTCCTGTATACAACTTATCTACTTATATATATATCTAGTTAGCTGTAAGTTATCCTTAAAGAAATAAAAATAAATAAATAAATAACTAAAATATATTATTAAAAGAAGTCACTTTAGGCAAGGTTCCGAAGATACTGGCAGCATTCCCCCTTTGAATTGCTGGACTAATTCTTTGTCCGAGGTAGCTGCTAACTCTTCGGTCTTCTGTGATGTAGACGTTTTTAATTACAAACGAGAGTTTGTACATTAGGATAACTAGTCTTAGTGTATAAGTCAGTCGCACATACGCATTCTGTCGGCCGAATCGTCTGTCGAAAAAAGCGCGTTATTTCTTTGTAGAACAATCGACAAGTGGAATACTTTACCAGTTTATGGGTTTTCCCTTAGGTTTTAAAATTTACGAATCTTAAAGCGAGGCGCATTTAGCCGACATAGTGACGGCGACTGAGGCAACAAATCAGGTCAGATTAAGTTAAGGTCAGATGTCAAGTCTCTATAAAAATAAGAAGATAACTTGCCTTTCTATTTCACCTGAAGAAAATAAATGGGTATTTTGAACTTACAAAATGATTCTAGGGGTAATTAGAACTCTTTCTTTTTTTAATTTTCTATAATTTAAAAATATATTATCAAACTTTCACTCGAACATTCCTTTAATATTGTTTCATTAAAAACTTGAACAGCAGAACGGTTGCATATCTTATAAATTTCTTCATTTTAAAACTTTCTTGTGCAAATTCGCCCTTATCCCGCAACGTAAATTCCACGGCTCATACTAGATTCTATATATTTTATTAATAAATATGCTAATTTCTTAGGTAAGTGGCGTTTCACACTTGCATTATTCATCTTGTCTGAGGAAGCCGTTGACACAGCCACGGATAGCCATGCAAATTCAATCCTGTGTTTCGCGAATGTAATTCAGGTATGGCTTAATTATTCGGCCCACGGAATGAATTCAACGTTACTTAGCCGCACTTACAAATTTCCCTGTGATTTTTATATTATCAAGTATTTAATTTTTTTTTAATTTTTACCGATAGAGCGAGTTGCCTTTGCCTATCCCCGTGAGGAAAAGTCGTGACAATTTGATTGATTGATTGGTTGGTTGAGATCGCGTTTCGAAAGCTGTTGCTTCTCTTTAGTTTCCTGTTCTAAATCAACCTAAAATGAGATAGGTTTAAAGCTGCTAAATGTGCAGGCGCTTTTAAAGAACTGTTGACTGACCAGTGGTTAGGTATAGATTAATATAACGACCCAAATGTATTTAAAAAAAATACAATTGATAGTAAAAACCGAGATTGGAATATAGTTTGTAAAATAAATGAATATGGAAAATAAAAACTTTATTTTCCTTATTTATTTTTGTTTTATATAAAAAAAGGAAATAAGTGGCATAAATAATTCAGTACTATGTATATTGGGCCGAATTGTAGTGGTACGAATAAAAGTACTACTATTATAATCTCTCGTATTATTAACATAATTGTAACGGAGGTTTTTGTTTCTCTACCTGGGGAAGTTTAATCCAAAGTTTGCCCGACACTTTTAGTTTTGCTCAAACCATCATCGTATCGCGTTATTTGCAATTCAAATTGTAAAAGACAGCCGGATTTGTAACCGTCAACTTTTACTACGAAAAATTTGCTCAAACTCGCGCTATACGTATTCAACCATATCTGTTTGAAGGGGGTTTGTGTTTGCAACTTTTATATTCATTTGTTTTTACTATTTTGTTTAATAAACTGGTTTATATGTCATTTTAATATTTTGGAGTTTGTGTACAAGCGTAAATTGTAATTTTTTTATAAAGGTGAAAAATTAATACCTTTAATAATAGAGGTAATGCTTCGATGGTTTGGGCACATGGAAAGGATGAGTGAAAGTAGATTGACGAAAGGAATTTATACATCTGATGTGGGTGGATGCGTTAAACAAGGCAGGCCCAGGAGAGTGTTTTCCGACCAAATCGGAGACATCCTCAAGAAAGCTAGGGTGCCAAGTGCCCATAACCACAGAGCCTGTATGAAGAGAATTATGGATGTGAGGGAAGCAAGTGAGTTGTGTAAGGATCGTGGTAAGTGGCGCTCCATTGTCTCTGCCTATCCCTGTGGGAAAAAGGCGTGACAATTTGATTGGTTGATTGATAATAATAGAGCTTCATTCGATATATTTTACTACAATTATTTGACCATTACTATAATGGCAAAAGTTGGTGGATTTTGACTCAGTCTTTAGATCCGGGGTAAAGTGACTTAGTCCCGTTTTGAGATCGGCTTCAAAGCTGCCAATTCCAACTAGGCCGGTATAGTGAATTCGACTGCTACTGCAATCACTTAACTATACTACTTAAATTTCTAGTACAGTTGAGTCGCCTCCATTCCTGGACCGCACTATAGTTTAACACTAGGGTGCTGCGGGGTGATCCACAAAAATATTTAAAAATTACGATCATTATAAAACCAACCAAACATTTTCATAACTCCAAGTAAATCATGCCGTGTACATTTACTTCTGTGGGTTATAATACAGCCTAAAATACTTTTATTTTTTTGTGACTCGACATATGACAGCACCCCGCTTGATGTTAAGCCGAAGTGTAGTCCATGAATGAATGTCACCGCTACTACAATTCAATAACTGTGAGTTGCAATCACATCCTCTATACCGGCCTAGTTGGAACCGGCAACTTACAAGCTGATCCCGAAACGTGACCAAATAATTTCACGGTCTGTAAACTTGTAAGTGGTGGTACTACCCCGAATCGGACTGGGCACCACTGCCTACCACTCTTTTAAACTCTTTTAATACTATCCTTATTTTAACACATTAATTTTCTGTGTAACTACATATAGAATTAACGATTCCATTTTATTTGATTTATCAAATCTCGCCCGTAATAAAATAAACAAAATATTAAATTATACAGTACTAAATTATTAAAAGTATTTAATACCCACATTAATTTAATACAAAACAAAATATGATTTAATGGGTCTAACATAATTTGTGCCAAATTATTCGTCCCAATGGCCTATCCGAAAGCAATTCGTCACAGTAAGCCCGAGATAAAAACAATTTGATCTGTACAATAAAACGTTTTACCTATAATTCGATTTTTTTATTGTAGTCCCTAGCACTGTAAATACGGGGTGTAAAATTCGACCCCATAGTCGTAAATATACAGGTTTTTACCTCATTCAGAAACGATATTTTGACTCTGTTTTGTGTGGGAACTTTTCTGTTTAATTTTTTATTTATTGAAACGACACAGAAGCGACCGAACACACTGCCTGATCCTAAACAGCGATTCATACTATAGCGATAAACATATTTGAAGAAATAATAAGAATATTCAGTACCTAAAATCTGCTTTTAGTATCAGTGTAAAAAGACTTGACGCTAAAATGATTGTGTCAATAATATCGTGTTGTAGAGGGTCAAATAATCGCGTAAAGATGAGGAATAAAGTCAAATACAGTGTTTAGATTGCTTTAAGCCAAACGTTTCAGTTTTATGTCACTTGAAATTGATGCTTTAGATTTATTACAGTCGTAGGCATCAAATCTCAAATTGCATGTAAACTTAACGCCTTACATTTGATGTTATTAAATACTTCAATAGTATTCGACAAGCATTTTCAACCAAAAAAATATTTATTTAAACTTGTTTTTATTAAATTTATTTTATTGTTTACCGACCAAATCGGAGACACCTCAAGAAAGCTGGGTTGCCTACCGCCCATAACCACAGAGCCTGTATGAAGAGAATTAGGTAAGCAAGGGAGTTGTGTAAGGACACAATCCTTACACAACTCCCTCGCTTACCTTACCTTACATTACGTGGCGCTCCATTGTCTCTGCCTATCCCTGTGGAAAAAAGGCGTGACAATGGAGCGCTACTTGCCACGATCCTGACACAACTCTCTTACATCCACAATTCTCCTCATACAAGCTCTACGGTAAAAAAATGAACAAATCTTTGCTTATAAAATATATTATTTTTCCATGAAAAAAGTCAAATAACAATGCAATGAGCAAAATTTATAAATGAGTGAAAAATCCTCTCACTGTAAGTAGAATTTAAAGAATGCCACGTATTTTCCAATCATCACACCGTACATTTGGAATAGTGATGTGCAAACGTACATTTATCGATATTTTCTACAATGAGATAGTTTTTCTATTTGATATTTCTGATATTTAAGGCGACCGTGGTGTAGTGGCAGTGCAATGGTTACGCAAACCGAGAGCACGAGTTCGAGACCACCCACTGGTTCCGGTGTATCGTTAATTTATGTACTTTGGTTGTCCTGTTTCTATGATACAAGCACTTTAGTAGCTTAGTATAAAATTGTATAATAATTTAAAAAAACACCTTTTCCCCGCCTTTTATCCGGTAGATATAGTCAGATTCGCTTAAAGAACTGACAACCGATGGGGAAGAAAGGTTTTTGAGTGGAGACCACAAACCGGAAGACGCAGCGTAGGTAGGCCTCCCACTAGGTGGATAGTGAACCTCAAAAATAACCGGTGGATGCAACTAGCATATTATCGTTCTAAGGGGAGGCCTATGTTCAGCAGTGGACGACTTCTGGCTGATGGTGATGATGATAGTTTCGATTTGTTTTCAATTTCTCATATATTACAAAATATTAATTATGAAATTCCTTATATTTATTTCTTTATACCCGCATAATGTATTAAATACAAGCTTTTGAAATTAATAGTATTATCCAAAACAAAAACACTCGTCGATATATTTCCGGAGTAACATCCCAAATGCGTCGCCAATCAGAGAGCGAAGGGCGTCAGAGGTTTGGTTCCGCTTTTCCCCTTCCGTTTTCCTGCATCACTCGGCGCAATTTTTTCAAGCCCTGTGGCCTGACATGGACAAACTTCTCACATTCATCACTTCCACATAAATAGACTTTATATTATTTAGATAGGGGAAAGTAAAATATGCCTATGCAGATGATTTTTATAAAGCTTGTTTTGTTTGTTTTTAAACAATCATACAAATTGTTCCGCCTTTTTTTACAGGTATAGGCAGACACAATGAAGCGCCACTTGCCACGATCCAGACACAACTCCATCGCTTCCTTCACATTCACAATTCTCTTCATACAAGCTCTATGGTAAGCTTGTTTTCAAAGCTTTTAACAGCTATATTACGTATTTACTTTTAAATTTTGACTCGGGAAATATGCATTTATATGAATAAAGGTCTAAAAAAACGACTTTTAGTTGAAAATCATTAATTTATAATAATTAAAACATTATTAGCACTGTTATAAACAGCTAAAGTAAATGAATAAATTATGATTTTGTTAAAATTTTACAGGTGCTTAAACTTTGTCTTAAAATAATACAATAGGAAATATTGTTTCTTGACTTCCAGAATATATAATATGTTTATAATCCTAAGTAAACATGGGTTAAGTTTAATGTTGATTGTTTATGTTAAATAATTTTAAACTAAATGATTGCTTTGCTATTGTGGCTGACTTTAAATGTGACGCGACTTCGACAAAGACGCAAGTAGATGGCGCTGCAATACTGCAGTGGTGACAGTTCTTCAGATCCTCGTCTTTATCTAGCAAATGCTTCACAGACAGTCACTGAGTATAACTACAAATTACAACGTCTCCCCACGCATGACTTCTGTGTGGATGGAATACTTACTTCCGTTTCGCTCAGCGCTCACAAAAAAACGTCTACGGTTAAAGTGATAAAAGTATAAAATAGAAGAATTAGGAAACAGCAGAAAAATTAGACCAAACCCCAATGCAGCCTTATTCATTTTTTTATATTGTAAAATGATTCATCGTAATAATGGTATTAAAATATATGGTTTATTTTTAAAATGTCTATTCTAAATATGTTGTTAAATCTATGACATATGCCTATAGGGGATGTTTTAGCAAATGAGTGCCGACATAAGTCGCAGTGTTGAAAAATTTGTACACACTTACATTTTTCAAAAAACCGTACGACCCTTTCGGTTTTGCATATAACTTACATAGTATACGAGCATATACTTACCTGTATTATACTATCTATGTCATACTCCAGCCATTAAGAAAATATTTCAAATGTTGGTTTTATTGTTCTTGATTTAAATTTAAGATTATATCAAATTATTAGGATTCCTTTCAAGAGAATTCCACAAATAACTTAATAAATTCCAGACTAGTTTTGTGCCAATAAAAGTGTAATATAATTTTAACAACCCATGAAAAGCCATTGCGACGAAATGTAGAAACTTGAAATTTAGAAACGGCTGTATGAAATAAAAACACAGGATACAATTTTTTTATATATTATTTGAGATAAGTAAATAATCTATGTAAATTAGTAAATAATATCGTTTAGAGAAAGTTTGCATATGCCCACGATCAGCTGCGACCTGGGATGTAAATCGGCGTCTGTCGCTTGATTTCGATTCAACTATTTTTATTAATTTTGTTCAGTAATAGTACTAGCATTGAAATATGACTAATAAGAAATATCCTTAGTAAACACCTAAATTTTAATGAATTTGTGCCGCTTTTGCGACCTTTGAGACCGTGTTCTTCTATCGTACTGTATCTTGGTATAGGGCGAACAAGCAAGTCTTAATTAATTTTATTAATTAAGACAAAACAGATTAAATTAGTTTAAATTTGAAATATACGTATAATTGTTTATTAATTGCTTTAATTCGGGATGTCGATTAGATTTTAACAATAAAATAAATTAATATATTTTAGATGAATTTATTTCGAACAAAATTAGTTTTTGTAATTTTTAAATAAAAATGTTTTAGAATATTTTTAAAGTAATTAACTTTACACTCACAATGATCACGCCCTTCATGTGAAAACACTCTATAGCTTCTTTCACATCCACAAGTCTCTTAGTATTTTAAATAGTTTTTTTTAATGTCTAGGATCATAATATAAAATATAGGAGAGTAAAATCATGTAAGTATGAGGTTACGAAAGAGTTATTTCTTATCAAAGTTTTAGGGCGCATAAAATATTAGTTCTAATATTAAAAACTTGATAAATAAAAGTAAATCACATCATAATAAGCGCTCTCACGAATGTTGTAATGAAATTAACTTTTTAATAAGTTAAGCTTCGTAACGGCAGGTAAGCACTGAAAGCAAACCTTTCGTGACCATCCGATAACCTTCAGGCATTTACTATTAGGGTTTAGGTCAATGCAAGGTTTTTATAGGGTAACAATTATTTCAGTTATTTTAGTAATTATCAAACATCTATTATTGGAACATAAGTGAATGTTGTAATTTTATACGACAACATATAGAATGAATTTTGATACCGAACCGAACCGAAGGTATTAAAATGGCAAAACACGAACTAAGGTATTGTTATTCTACAGCGTACAAAATTTTTGAGCAACGCCACATTCCTAATTATTTTCTTTATTTTTTTCTCTCTTTGAAATATTAGAACGTCACCTGACCATATTGACACAACTCCTTTAGTATCAATCTTTCCTAAAAATTGTATTTACTAATCCAGTGATCGACATTATTTAAAAGTAACGATCCTAATTAATGTTTAATTAATTCTATGACAATGCAAAACAAATGTTTATAAAAATAATGTGTAATTACCTATCCTTAACTTTTCTCAAATTGTGGTCACATAAAAGTTTTAAACCCTTTTGTTATTGGATCTTAGAACGAACTTGCGACTATATTATTATTTTGAGTAAACTTTAAATAGGGAAAATTTTAATGGATTCCATCGTAAATTCCTAATTTAGTTTTACTAAGTTTATTATATTAAGTGATGTTAATATACTTTTGTTTATTGAATTTATTTTTAAGTAATTAGGTCATGTCTGCATTAGTTGAATATATATTGTATTTTTTTAATTGAGACACAACAATCTAACCTCGACTTGCCAAGAGCGTTGACGACTGAAAAAATGGTTTCAATTTACGGTTGCTTCAGTCACCGCCACTATGCAGCACCGTTGGCCAGTTCAAGAAGAACAAAGAAATGACGCACCATACATTTTAGTTTGACTACCGAAGTTTGCCAGAAGTTGCTCTAGAGTTCTAGAGCAACGAGAACAAAATTATATTATAATCGTACTTGGTAGTTCTATCCTTTAATCAATCAATCAAATTGTCACGCCTTTTCCTCACAGGAATAGGCAGAGACAATGGAGCGTTACTTGCCACGATCCTGACACAACTACCTCGCTTCCTTCACATTCACAATTATTTTCTTATTTATTTAATTCTCTTCATACAAGCTCTATGGTTTTGGGCACTAGGTAACCTAGCTTTCTTGAGGATGTCTCCGATTTGGTCAGCAAACACTCTCCTTCATTTCTTTAAATATTTTAAATATGCAGCATTAAAATATTATTTAGCCATTTGGAAGGTTAAAATATTTGTATTTTAACAGGCGCGAACATCTTTTTAAAATATATTTTAATAATAATATATAATACATACTGGTTATCTTTGAAAGTTTTCATCGAACAATTGCAAAAGATATTTACCTGAAACAATATAAAACAAAATCAATAAAATATCAACAAAAGTAGATTTTTGCAATCTTAAATTAATAGGTTTGTAACGAGTCATTAAATTATTTACTAACTGTTAAATTATTAATCATTAGTTCTCTCAGTCAAAGATCGTAGCTTGATAGTTCGTTGTTGTTTCTTTATTATTCTGCCATGACCACACTGCTTGAAGCTGGAGTGGAGGCGACTTGCATCCACTATGCCGGCCTAGCTAAATAGCAAGAGAACCCAAATAGCGATTGAGTCACTTTAAAAGTTTAAGGTATTTAACACCTGTAAGTGGTGTGGGTAGGCCTCCTACTAGGTGGATCGATGACATAGTGAAAGTCACGGGTAACCGGTGGATGCAATTGGCATCTTGTCGTTCGCAATGGCGTTTTAGGGGAGAGGCCTATGTTCAGCAGTGGACGCCTTCTGGCTGATGATGCAACTGGCATCTTGTTAAATTAAACAAATTTTATGCGGCTAACTATCGCGTTTATTTTGGTTATTGATTTACATTTTTTTTTATTATTCCGACGTTTCGAGAGCTTTGCCGTCATCGTGGTCACGGAGAGACTGAGGTGTTGGTCTTGTTGTTCGCAATGGCGTTCTAAGGGGGAAGCTTATGTTCAGCAGTGGATGTCTTCTGGTTATGATGATAAGATAGTATGATGACAAAAGATGATATAATCACTAACTTTCTGTTTACCATTCAAACATTAATATCATTGTAAACTTGCAATGGTATTGAAGTAGAATTTTTATATTTAAAGGAAACATTTTCAGGTTTTCCAGTTGTACTCGTATATTATATATTAACACTTAATTTTGCGTTTATTTAGGCTTATTTATAGAGAGATATATAAAGTAAAACGAAACTAATTAAATTATCATGCCTGCATCCCCACAGGGATAGGCAGAGACATTTCAGTGCCAATTTACAACCTTACAAACCTCCACTGTGTCATGATGGAATCTCTTCCTTGCATCCACATTGTCTTCACATAAAAAATAGAGCACAACTTTTATAATACATGACTAGAACAATAAAAACTTTGTCCTGTTGCTATGATACAAACACTTTAGTAGCTTAGTAAAGAAATGTAAATAAAAAATTGTTGGATTTTCAGATATTAAGCAAATTCATTTCAATTTAATAAAGTTACTTTTTAAGAAACATTTCCAAGACCTTGACCTGAGGGGTACGCGCTGAAAAGCGATGTTGTCAAAACTTTAATACATTTCATAATAATTAAATTTGATAAAAATATGTACTTATTTTTGTTAAATTTCTTAAATAATATTTTTATATATGTAATTTGTTTTTGAAAGATAATGAAGTATGCAGATCGTAAAGTTATTTAGGTGCCGGTTTCAACTAGGCCGGCAACTTACAAGCTGATCCCGAAACGTGACCAAATCACTTCACGGTCTGTATTCTTGTAAGTGGTGGTATTACCCCGGATCGGCGGACTGGGTATCACTGCTTACCACTCTTAGATAACCAGACCCGAAGCAAATATCCATGTCTTTTTTTTTTATTAACCAATATTTGCAATATTAAATATTATTAAACATTACAAATAAAAGCTATGAAACAAATATTTGCTCCGACCGGGGATCGAAACTGGGACTTTACGCGCAACAAACCAGTCGCTAAACCGTTCGACCACGCCTGTCGTCAAAGTTTAACATGAGGCAGGGTGCTGTCATATGTCGAATCACAATAATTAATAAATCTATCGAACTTATTTTCACGCCTCAACAACACTCACGGGAATATACAGAAATCAACTAATTCATGTCATGTTAATTAAAAGGGTAACTAACAATGAGCTGAAATTTCAGAACATTATTGACAAGAATTTCATCGCTATTTTCAGTGAGAAAAGGAGTTTAAAACTATACGTACCAGTCACTTTCGTAAAGTAGAAAGTTACAAGATTTTTTTGAAACCCTTTTATTAACAATTGACTGTTTTAAAACTTTTTTTCTACATTTTGTTAACTACATTTAACTACATTTCTTATAATTTTTCGTTTTTTTCAATTCGTTTTACCATAAATAAGTATTGCAATTATATTTTTATTCTTTTTATTATACTATAGCGAATTATACTATATTCTTTTTATTATACTATAGCGAATTATACTATATTCTTTTTATTATACTATAGCGAATTATACTATATTCTTTTTATTATACTATAGCGAATTATACTATATTCTTTTTATTATACTATAGCGAATTATACTATATTCTTTTTATTATACTATAGCGAATTATACTATATTCTTTTTATTATACTATAGCGAATTATACTATAGCGAATTATACTATATTCTTTTTATTATACTATAGCGAATTATACTATATTCTTTTTATTATACTATAGCGAATTATACTATATTCTTTTTATTATACTATATCATTACACCCAAATCACCACTAGTACAAGTCGCCTCAGCTCATTGATCGTACTTCTATCTGCAATAACCAAACGTATTTATCATGCCGGTCTGGCAAAAGGTACTAGGCAAAAAGGCTAGGCTTGATCCTACCGCTACACACACGTGGGAAAGGCTCATCATTCTTATGCCAATAAGACCAATAAGGCGTCCATGGTGTAGTGGCAGCGTAATAGTTACATAAACAGAGAGCACGAGTTCAAAACTACCCACCGGTACCAATATATCTTTTATATATGTACTTTGGTTGTCCTGTTTCTATAATACAAGTATAGTGCTTTAATAGCTTAGTATAGAAATGTAAAAAAAGTTGCAGCTTTCAAGTCGATTCCGAAATGTTTTCAGGAGGAACCTGGAACGGTGGTATCAACCAGGTTAGCAGACTGAGTAAATGACCACCAACTGCCTGCCTACCACTCTTTACCTACTAAGGCTGCTCGACAATAATATTTAGTTTAGCAGCAATATTCAAAGTCATGACCTCTAAATAATTTTATAAAAGTTACAAATTTATAGCTCAAAATCTCTTTACAAAAGCCTTTTACATGTTTAAGTAAGTTCTGATATAATAAACTTTACGTAAAGTTTTTAACAAGTAATTTTATTTTCAACTTTAAGTTAACCTTTTGTTTTGTTGAATCTAACATAGGTTTATAATCTGTAAATATACATACATATAGTACATAAATCTATCAATCAAATTGTCACGCCTTTTCCACAGGGATAGGCAGAGACAATGGAGCGCCACTTGCCACGATTCTTACATAACTCCCTTGCTTCCTTCACATCCACAATTCTCTTCATACAGGCTCTGTGGTTATGAGCACTAGGCAACTTAGCTTTACATATATATAGGTATATAGGTATTTTAGTCGCGTTGCAGGAGCAGCTTGTAAGTTGATGGTTCCAACTAAGCTGGCCTAGTGTATGTGACTACTATTTGCAGCTATTTAACTGTAGTAGCAGTTGACTCCATTTATGGACCGCACTCTAGCTGATCAGGCGCATGTCACGAGTTTCTTATGGTTTTCTTCCGGCCATGGTAGAAGCAGACAATGAGTAATTGCATGCCAATGCTAATAAATTATTTTTAAATATAATAAATTATTTAATAAAGCTTCAACTAATTCTTCCATGGTGGTTTCTGTTGTCTATTCCATTACTTTTTTTTTATTACGGGTATCAACATAGAATTGTGATTATGTACATTTACATGCGTGTTCCTAAATATTATTTATTTTGCTTATTTATTATCCAAACTATAAGTCCTCAATCATTTTGTCGGAAACGGAACAAAATATAAGGTCAAAAATATATATTTTTACGTACACAATCTCATATATTTTCATCCCGAGCTGATCCCAAACAAACATGCCGATTTGCGAACTACGAAAATTGGAAGCAAAATAAAATAAGGTTTTATTCCTTTTTTACTTTAAAAACTAGGCCCAGAAATGCGAAATTGTTCTCCTTTCTTCATGAATCACATTTATACTATAGAATTTTTAAAGAAAAGTAGTTTACGCAACAAATCATAAATGTAAATATTGTACAAAGTAATTTCGCATAAATATTACTTCTTATTATTTTTATTTTTATTGTGACTCGAAATATGAAAGAACCCCGCTTGATATTAAGCTGGAGTGTGGTCTATGAATGGATGTCACTGCTACTTCAATTTAATAACTGTGAGTAGCAGTCACAACCACTACGCCGGCCTAGTTGTAACCGTCAACTTACAAGCTGGTTCCGAAACGTGACCAAATCACTTCACGGTCTGTATACTTGTAAGTGGTGGTACTACCCCGGATCGGCAGACTGGGTACCACTGCCTACCACTCTTGAACTCTTTGTACCCATTAATGTAAATTGTTTCCCCTTTTTGTGTTATATTTTTAGGTGATATTGGAACAAAACCAACAAAATGAAGTGAGCCTGTCACAAATAGGGTACCGATGGATGAAATATCCTTCCAGAATAGAACCTTGAACGGACATGACTGATAGAAGGGCCTTTTCTAGAGGAAATGTGTAGGTCCGATTTATGATATATTGCAACACATACTTTCTCTGACTGTTTCCATTTCATTTTTGTGTTGCGAATTGAATTTCGTGTTCAATTTACAAATCTACATATACGTCAATATCTGTTTAGGCTTACAAACATACATTTATATCCATATCTTTTGTTAGGATACAATATCTTATATTGAAATAAAATGTATTAATTTTATTTAAATATATTCGGTATTGAAAATAAATAAGAAACCTTAGTGGACTGTAGTTGAGCAAGGTCCTGGTAACGAAGATCTTTGTGAAAAATAATTGAAAGCAAAATCACATCCGTTTGGTACGATATTTATTTGACAAACATTTTATGTCAAAAAACATTCAAATATTAAAAAAGTGTATAAGTGTATAAATTTTGGAACATTCGGTATAAGATAAGTATATCGCATTGCTTGTAATTGCAAGCATGCAAACTTAGTTAACAAACTTTTATCTCTCTGTTTTCTTTATAAATATTACAATATTGATATAATTTTATATATTTTTATGACATTAAATACTTTTGTGATTTACTATCGCGTTTAATTTAAATTCACGTAATCAAGTAGGATCAAGTTAGTAGAATAAAATACACGCAATAGTAACCTTTTATTTTAAAAACAATATTGCGCAAAACTTCAGAAAGTAATATATATAATACATTGTAAAAGGATTAATTAAACAGTTAAATAAGTACCTTATTTATTAGGATTTCAAAAATCTAATATATATATTTTTCTTTACATTTCTACACTAAAGTGCTTGTATCATAGAAACAAGACAACCAAAGTACATACAAAGATCGAACCCGTGCTATCAGTTTGCGTAACTAATGCACTGCCACTACACCACGGTGGCCTTAAATTACTTGTATTATTTCCAATAGCCATAAGTTTATATGATATTATTAATAAAATCATACGAGTACCTAAACTACATAAAATGGCGCCATTTCGTCCGTATTTATAATAGATGTAGTATGCTCTCAAGGGAATGTTTGTAGTAGCAAAGTGTTTTTACAAGTCTAAGGAATATACGGGCTCGAGAATTTGGTGTTTATCTTCGATTTGCCACCAAAATACATCCCCTCTTGGATGTAATGTAAATTATTTTCATGTAAATATAAGGAATAAAGACGTGTATATGAAAACAAAATTATTGGCAAGTTTTGATGTAATTTTGTGTTGTTTTCTATAGATTATCTGTGTGAACTCGTTCGGATATATTATGTTACATTGTTTTTGTTGTGCCTTACGTACGTAAGAATTTTTTTATCAGGCATTAACCTAAACTTTTAAGAACGTCGTTTTAGCCTTATTTGCCCGCCATAGTAATTGCGATTAGGCAAGCGTAATATGAAACGGTTTTTACGGTTGCCTTATTGACAAACCCTTCCTTGCCACCAAGGAAGAAGAGCTTAAATGTGAAAGCTATCCATGTGAAAAAAAGGCGTGACAATTTGATTGATTGATCACTTTTATCACGTTATTTTTTATCCCAAATGACAATTGATCGAATTTTTGAAGTTAATTTCTAGTTATTTTTTCCTAAATTCTTTTAACTCCAGATGTTACACAGAAATTTATGACTATTCCAATTAACTCGAAATTTAAGGATACAATTATAAAAAACACGCATACAGTTCCGTATTAAATAACAATATAATGTATTATATAAAATGCAAATGACATGCATACCAATGACTACTAATTAGGTTAAAATGTAGTAATAAATTAATTTATTAAAAATTCATTAATAAGACTCGGGATGAGGGCAATATTTCGTGGGCTCAACGAGCCATTACCACGTAAATGGCTTTAGAGAGCTCGTTCATTTGCTTAATTATTGTGTTCTTGTAATAAATTCCAAAGATTAAGCTGTTCGAGATGCGATCGCTATGCTAAAACATTACTTACATCTTTTTTTATTGTGACTCGACATCTGACCTCGACTTGCCTGATAGTAAGCTGGAGTGCGGTTTAAATGAAGGTGATTATTACTGCAGTTCAATAACTGTAAGTAGTAGTCACATCCACTATGCCGGCCTAGTTCGAACCGACAACTTACAAGCGAATCCCGAAAAGCGTTTTAGTCATCACAGTTTGTATACTTGTAAGTGGTAGTACTACCCCGGATCGGCAGACTGGGTATTTTATTAGATGTTTTATTCAAGTGCTAAATTGTTAGAGTTATAGTTTTGTATTATTTATATCTGAGCTATTTACTTGAGTATAGTTTGTATTACATTTGAAGAACAAAGTACTTTAATTCGTGAATAATTATTTTTAGTATTTGGTTGCCTTTGGATTAGGATTCATTGTTTAACGTTTTAGAATACAGAACAAAGAGTTTGTAATGTAAGTTTATCAATGTTAATAGTATTTAAGTTTTACTGTGCAAAAAAGAATTTCATAATTATTATCAGGTCCTTTTCTTAAAATATTTTTTATAGTATAGCGTAAATATAAAATTAAAATAAAACTTTAACATGCGTGCTTGTCCGGACCTTCTGTCTATCCCAATACACTCGTTGGCGCAAGTTTACATCTGAACCAAAACACACAGGCATATCCCTATTTATTGTCATAAAATAAAACGTAAACAAAATTACATCGTCAAAACATTCTCCTTTATGCATTAAGGGGGTAAGCAGGGTGGAGATACCAAAAACACAAAAAAGGATAACATAGTAAAAGGGTGCTGACTGTACATTCACAAAGAAAACACTCATGATTGTACTAAGGGGATGAAATGGAGGTTGGACGTAAGGGGGTGAAAAGTCAATCGCCACCTTCTCAAACAATGATATTTTTATGGTAAGTCGGGGATATGGATATCGTATTTTTATGATAGATTGCATTTGACCGTCTGGAAAATCAAAATGGCGGATGAGTTTTAAATGGACTAGAATTTGGAAGCATTATCTAAAGAGAGTTTGTAAATCAGATTTTTTATGAGTATTGCCCCGAATTAAAATTGTTATTTCACTTGATAACAAAATTAAAATTGAAACCTAAATTAGGAATAACAATAATTCTTAAAAATTAAGAATAAATCATGTTAGAACCATATACATTAAAAAAAACTCTGGAATTAATATACTGTATGTATAAGCTTGCCTGTAGGTATATCTGTGAGAATAAACGACTGATTGATTGTATTTTGTATATAATAATAAAAATAATTATAGTTATTTTCAAATTGACTAGTGTTATTTTTTATGAGGTTACTGTTAACATTATATTTTCTGTTCATACATTTTTTTCATAATTTAGTTAAGCCCGCGCGTGCTCTCGCCCCGAGCGTGCTACGTGTAAAGTGGTCAGTTATCGGGTGACCAACAGTTACAAATAAATGGAAACTAATGATCAAGACTGCATAAAATATGAATATTTTTTTAATGATGGGCATTAAAGTAAAAAAAAATACGACAATTCTGACACGAAGCTCTTTAACTATTATAAATTCGTAATTAAATAGTTTTTAATAGATTTTTTGTTGTTGCAATTTTGTTTTTTATTTCGATGTACACATAAATCTTCCGCACGGTCGGTGGCAGGTCCAGTGTGTGAGTCTAATGAGATAGTAAAATTATTCTAGACATCTTAAACAAATAAAGAACCGTGATATCTATATGAAAAACAAGTTGAGTTTAGAACAATTTGTATAAGTAATAGACAGGTTAACAGATATTAAACAAAGGTGACACTAAGTAAAGAGAGAAGCTTTTAAGAAAATTGTATTAGACGGTTATTAGATAAAAGGTATCTTTTACAAGTCTAGACAAAACTGAAAACTTGTTACGAATTATGCAAAGTAAACAAAAAAGTAATTTAAAATTCTAAAAGTTTTCGGGTTTTGATTGCTTTGCAAAAGTTAGTAGTTCGACAGGTTTTTAATATTATTTTTAGTTTATAAATTACTGTGTACTATTTGAATTAGATGAATTTCGTGTCTACTAAATTTATTATACTAGTGTTTTCATCTATGTTCAAATTAAAAAGTTGTTTGAATTTATTAATTTTAAGTCGCTCAACTACAAGTTAGTAGTAACAAACACATTATATTATTAGTTAACATCTTTTTTAAGTTTGTTATTAAAATCAATACACTTCAGAAAACCTAAGTAAGTAAAATTGTCCAAATTAAAAACGAAGGTATTATTAATCAATGTTTGTTTACCAAAACTTTCGAAATATAAAAAAAATATATTAAATTTTAATTTGAAACGCATTTATCAAAATCATTTATATATTAAAAAAATATATATTTCCAAATAAAACCTATTTTCAAGTCAGTACGAAAAATAACTTATTAAATCAGAATTATAATATTATTCACCATGTAACCGTTAGGTGAATCGGAAAGGGATATTAAATATTGTGAAATAGTTGTCACACTGTCTATTAAAATTTATAAATGATGGTCTCAGTAATCTGTTCGCTGGGGTTAACTCAAAGCAAATAGAAGTGTATTCTACGTACGTATTCGTTGCTAACTAGTGGCAATTGTATTAACCTATTAAACATGACTATTTCGCACGTGTCCAGCTTTACTAAGAAAAATATATAACTATTATTTAATACGGCTTTCCACCGTCTTAATATTTTCTTCTTGGGATTCCATCCCTTCTCTTTAGCTCTAATATTTATTATACTATTTTATCTACCAAAACTATATGTGTACTACGTGTATTATAAGTACTATAAGTAATAGTCCATGAAACCAAGAACCATTCTTAGAACTGTAATAACTATTCGTGTTCGTTTTTTTATAATTTTAACAAAAAGCAATTTTAAAATAATAACGTTTACCAACGTTTATTCCAGGTGCCCGCAATCAATGAAAATTAAAAGAAAGATGTACTACTTTAATGTGAAATAAAATGGAAATCGGAGAAAGAGGTAGGAATATGTAGTTAATTAAAAAAAATTGCTTCACTTGGTAAGCAGAATCCGACGTCACTCTTTTGTTTTCTATTATACTTATAGATTACATTTATAGATTTTATGAAGACTTTTACTCGTATTATTGAGACGAGACATCTAGCCTCGATTTTTCGAGAAGTAAGAGAAGGTCCAAAAGTGCCAACAACTGAAAAAAATCTGACTGAGTTTACTATGCTGTCAGTCATAGTCACTACGCTGTGAGCCAGAGATGCTTTTTCATGATTCGCTTAAGGGATCCATTTTTGAATGCATGGAATAAAGCATTGTCGATTATACAAGAAAGAAACTTAATTTGACTATGCTGTCAGTCATAGTCACTACGCTGTGGGCCAGAGATGCTTTTTCATGATTCGCTTAAAGGATCTATTTTTGAATGCATGGAATAAATTGTCGATTTATTCGATTGTCGATTATACAAGAAAGAAACTTAATTTGACTGCCGATTCGGTCGACAGCTTGCGACGAATGCTTCCCCGACTTGTACGAAGCGGGTATTATTAACGGGTCTAATTATTTAAAAAAAGGGACTTAAAAAAGTCTATAAGTTATAAGTAAATTTTTAAATTATTCTACTTATCATTAGCCTTTTATTGTCCCACTGCTGGGTAAAGGCCTCCATCTCTTTTTTTCCATGACTAGCGACATTTTGCGTTCTCTCGCCACGAACTATAATAAACTGGAGATGAGATAAATTGCTACAATACTTAATTATTCTAACAATAACTAAAAATACTTAAATATTAAAAAAAAACAATGTGTACTCGTGAAAAGTGGGCCAATGAATGGTAAAAAATTTTTCGAAGTGTAATTTATATTAAAATACAGCAATTACTATTTCACGCTATAAACAGATTTGTTTCTTATTTAGTTTTTATAATGATTTATTTTCATTGTATTACATTTTATCTGTAAATCTAATTTTATAATTTTAGGTAAAATATAATAAATTTTTGTAATTATATTTTATGAACATTAATTTATTAATTAATAAGTAAATAAAATTCTAAATGATATAATAAATTAGAATCTCAGTTTGATCCCCTATGAATCAATGTTTTAATATACATAATTTCTTATATGCTTGTATTATAGAAACAGGACGACCAAAGAAGCTTGGATTAGAAGTTTAATATAGTTAATTTATTAAAATATAAATTACCTCCAGTTTAATGTGATTGAGCGAAAATTCTTACATATACAAATCCGTAACATTCAAACTGTGAAAAATCACAAAACGCTATTAAAGTACTATAAAGAAAATATTTACCGTTAAAATATATTCTAAAAATATTTAGTTCGTAGTAATTCATAGTTCATTCATTTTGTTTCGTTTGACGTTAAATTTAATGGCTGATTAAATGGAAATCTAAATTTAAAACAATGTTCGTGACTATTGCAAATAAAAGTATGATAAAAGTCGTTAAAAGTAAATATTATGAAATATTATTATTTTACAATGTATATGATATTCAACTTTTTTTATCAATATATTGTATGACAGCACGATGTTAAGCTGGATAGTGGTCCAATAATGGATGTCACTGCTAATACAATGCAATAACTGTATGTAGCAATCACATCCACTCACTATGCCGGCCTAGTTGGAACCGGCAACTTATAAGCTGATTCCAAAACCCCACCAAATCACTTCTCGGTCTGTATACTTGTAAGTGGTGGTACTACCCCGGATCGGCCGACTGTGTCACTGCCTACAAACGTGCAATCATATAAAACCCTACATTAGGAGCAGTATAGCTATATCTCCAACTTAATAGATAACTGGCAAATATTCAAGAATCAGCGCGTTGAACCGCCCTCTCTAAATGAAATTTTCAGATTATGACCTTAAGTTTGTTCTTTCTCATTTTTACACATATATTCTTAGATATTGCTATCTTACTCTTTCATGATAAGGTGCAGTGTTCAGTTTTATGTGAAATTTATTCATAAGGTAGTAATTTAGGTGGCGGCGTTGTAATGGAATTGTATGTATTTGCCAATTCAGCACTTTTTCATATTTTTATGCTTTTATGAAAATTCTCAGCTATTAATTAAATATTCCATAACTTATAAATATAGTTAATGTTTTCATACAAGCTCAACGGTTATGGACAGTTAGGCGGTTATGCTTATGCCTATATCTGTTATCAAAACTATGATATCAAGGAAATACATGAACCATTTTGGACAGTGTACATGATATACTTTATTGTAGTGTACTGGGTAGTGTACCCAAAATATCTGATGTGACAACTAAGGTTAAAATTATATTGCACATAGATATTAAGGTCTAATTTTGCTAATGAAAAAAAAAAACATAATAATGATGTCTTTCTAATTTATTGTGATAACATCATTGTGCATCTCTTGGATATGTCAAATATACTCGTAGTTTTAAAGTAATTTATCAGGAAGTTCATTAAAAATTATTAGACCATTTTTTTGGTGACTGTACCATGTATTTAGATAATTTGTCTACAAGACTTAAAAGGTTTTTCATGATAGTAAATAACACAGCTACATCGTAACGACATTAACTTAAACCTCTTACTAAGATATCCTCATTATTGTCTGTACAATCGTAAGCAAAATAGTTATAAATTATTAAAATTATTTATTAAAAAATAATAATTACATACCATTTTTGCATAATGTATTTGTTACGTAAAATATATAAATCAAAGAACTAATAAAAGTATTTTTTACTCAAACAAAATAACATTAATAATGACTTAGATGCAATATTTTATTGTTTATTTATCGAACAATCGATAATTCTATAACCTTGGATCCTGCCCAGCATAGTAAGGGCCAGGGAGTCTTCTCCTGCTTACCATCGGCCAAGTCGAAGTTAGACGTCGCGTCACACCAAAAAAAAACCGCTACATAAATAATTTACTTATAAAATAGTAAAATAAACTAACAAAGGACAGTTTTTCCATTCCTCAAAGAACATCATCTTATCTTTAGTAAGCGGTTGAGATTTACGCGAATTTGGTATTTACTTTTCTTTGCGACTGTACGTACGCCATTATAGTATCACGCAGCGGTAACTCCTTAAGGCTCTCCCTTCGCTACACTCCGAAAACCGCTAAAGAAGCTTTGGAAATCAGTCATCTATGAAAGTATAATGATCGTGCGTCTCAGACTCTCGGAGTTTATGCATTTCCTCTTTTTGTTTCTGACTGTACCACTCCCTTTGAACGCTTACAGAATTAAGATCTCAATGGTTTATATCCATTATGCTTCCAACTTTACTTTTATAGTTTTACTGTTGGATAACTGAAATATGTTATGAAACATTTCGAATTGTCTAATAAATATTTTGATGAGTGGTTAGCAGGTGGTTGGTTGCGCCAATTATGTCAGGTAGTTGGAATCTGTAAGTTACAAGCTGATTTCGAAAGGCGACTTAGTCACGGGCTGTACACTTGTAAGTGGTGGTACTACCCTGGATTGGCGGACTGGGAACCACTGCCTACTACTACATTTTCAGAAATTCGACTTAATACCTTACAATCATGTAAATTAAACAGAAGCTATAAATCTTTCAACGTCCTGGCTAACATTGTCCGGAATCAAAACAATTATACGAGATGATTCTGGTACAGGTGAAAGGGGAGATCCGGGCAAAAGGGTACATTCTGTTGTGGCAAACATTCCCGGTCAGGTAGCCGCTCAAATATTGAATAAAGTCATCAAACACCGACGTTCGTCATTCCGAAAACGTATTCTACAATTCCAGATATACACTTTAAAATGTCAAACAATTTTGATTCCTATGACATTACGAATAAGGTTTGCTAATTACGTGTATTTTGTTTTGTGATTGTGGTGTCATTGCCTAGTAGCGACTTTCCGTTTAATCGGATCACGTTTGTACAATTGTTTGTTTATTATTTGATGAAGGGACGTGCGACCGTATTAGGCAAATTAGTAAAGTACTGGATTTCTGATTTTAATGGCGATTTTCACGCTTGAACAATTTCCGTATGAGGTTATGAATACAATATGAGTTGTAGCAATGTAGACAGTATTTTTTATTGTAACTCAACATCTGATTTGCCTTCTTTCTAAGCTACAGAAAGTACAAGAGCGTCAACGACTGAAAAACTTATTTAGCTTACGATTTTACCAGTCGTTGCCACTATGCCGAGAAAGACGCTTTCCCAAGCTTTGCTTGAAGGATCCCAGATTATCAAATAGATAGATCAGATGGGCTGGTAAATCATTCCATTTGAGAAACGACGCGGGGTCAAATCAAACTAAAAGATACTCTAATAAATAGTAAGTCCTATAATTAGGTATAATATGTTTTAACATAATTTTATTTTTAATTTAAACTAAACTTCTCTTAGTTAGTATTAAAATCACTAATTATCTACCCAAGAGCAATATATAATAATATGGCTGTACCTATGTATATGTATATTAACTACTTGTGTTTGTGATTGCTCTGACCGCAAACTAGGATGTGAACCAATAGCAACGATAATATTTGACTATCACTTATGGTCGACTGGACCCACTTAGATATCTCCTTTAATTACAATGTCATGGCTTAACAAACTTACGTTTAACGTAGTCGGCGCGTTTATTTTTTTCATTCATATTCCGAGAGCATATCTCTGCGTTGAATTTTAAACTTACAAAGCTAAAGGAAGACAGCGCTCAGAATTTAATATTAAAATGAAAAACAATAAAGAAGAATTAGTGAAAGTGCCATTTATTAAAGTCCGCCAGTTGACTGATTTGAATGATTAAAGTATGTACGTATGTTATATAGTCTTATTTTATTTCTATAAATCCTTATTGAAATTATAAATTATTAGGATCAAAATTTAAGTTAAAAATACTTTACCAAAAGAAGAAAACAAGTTGAAATAATTACCTGAAAGAAGAAAATAATATTTTAAATTTAAAGTTAATATTTATTTACGAGTACATTGTAAAAAGAACGTTTTATGTGTCTGAAACAAGACCTACTAAAACTGACACTATGTAGATAATTTAGATTGGGTCTGAATTTTAGTGAGATCTGACTAATAAGTAGTAAACTACAAATATACCGACACCGACAAAATATACCTATACCTAAATAAAGTCACAGATTTTAAATCAAAAGCCCTGACACAACCCTCTTCCTTCCTTTAGTCTTTGACTTTAAAATTGTGCTATATTTTGAAAACACAGGTTAGTTACCAACACCAAACCCTTAAATTTTCCGGTACAAAACAATATCAGTGAGTTTTTTCCAGAGAGGGAAATAACAATTGAAATCATCCGCTAATTGGTCGACAATCAAGGGTGGACTCACCCAGTTGTCCTCATTACCGTAGCCCACAACCAGCCAACTTCAATCCCGTCAAATTTTAATTCAATTATCAATTAAAAGGGCTTCTTTTGTTTATTTTTTCGGGACGCTGAGCCCTAATTTGGAGCCTCATCTCTTTGAAAGGAAAGTTTGCTTTTTCATTTTGCATTTACCATGTTATCTTAATTATGAAAAATATATAATTTATAAACAAAATGTAAATATACTTTAGAGACTAAGTCAAGATTTAAGCAAAGATGTTGTGTCAGGATCGTAATCAGCGGGTCTCCATAGGCTCTGACTTATACCTGTAAGAATGAAGATGTGACAGTTTAAAATATGAATCCCAGTTTTCCCAGACTAGGTATCTTAAAAAAGAAAGCTGGGCTTTCTAATGTTATTTATGTTCTTCATCAGGGAACTCATATATCATCCAGCCAGACCCAGCAGTGATGTTAAAAAGCAAAAGATAAAAAACTTCTAAAGTTTAGAATAAGAACGAACCGCAATTAAGCATCAAAAACCAATCCAATTTATTTATTATGTGTATTCACAAACCAAGAATGAAACATCAAAGAAATTTAAAACGTAAAAAACCTATAGCCATTCAAAATTTCACTTACATATAGGGTGGTTTAATAAGCTTTCCCGCACGATGCAATCAAAGGTTTAAAGGGTGTGGCTATTTGAATAAATCTACGGCGGAGACCTTTACAATGGGTTTTTGAGGGAGAGACAGAGCCAAAAATAATGGTCCCCCACGAAAATTGGGTTATATCGCCTTGTAATGAAGCTTAACATACACACTGTAAATTGTTACGGTCACAATTCGATGGTATTCTAACCGTAACAATCGACATCTAATTATAACTGTTTTTAATGCGAAATTACGTAAATTTAAAACGATTTGTAGAATAATAAAAACGTAAATCACTAATTAATAAATATTGACAATAATGGAAATGGTTAATGTTGAATAATTCAAATTATACTTTTATAAATCGAATATCAACCATATTCAAATTGTCACGCCTTTTTCCCAAAGGGATAGGCAGAGATTGTTCCAGAGGCTATGTCTGCCTAAATTGAATACAAGGTATAAAAATATTTTCTATGAAAACTCCAGAAAAAAGAGAGTAAGTAAATTGTTCTAATAAAACTTCGATATTTATTATTTACAGCAATTTTTTAGGCATTTATCGAATTGTTTTAAAGAGTAACCCATTTGAAACATGTGCTGTTTCTCCTTTTGATATTCAATGTAATTGCATTAAAATTCGTCTACAAAATTCATGCATTTAGTTTTAAAAAGAGGTAAGTACCAAGCTTAACGTCAGACGAATTATCTTGTTTTATTCTGAGACACGACATGTGGCTTCGAATTGCCTGATGGGAAGCAAGGAGAAGTCTAAGAGCGCCGACGACTGAAGAAAGCCGTTAAGGTTTAAAGTTGCTTATTCATGCTTGCTTTCAAGATTATAGCATAGGAACATACGATATATTCTGTTTCAAAAGGTATTATAATGTTCATGAGTTTTGTTTTCTATTGCAATAGTTTGTTTACATCTATTAGTCAAATATACTTTATCTAATGTTATGTGGGTGGTTAATTTCCTGTTAAATGATAAAAATATAATCTAATTGCTACTTAATTAGAATTTAATAAAAAATATTATTAAAATAATATTTTTATTCTTTATATATTTTCAAATTTTCAAATGATTCAATCTGCAATATAGCGAGACTTTCCATGATCCTGACACATCTCTCGTTTCCCTTCCATCTACGATTCTTTTTATACAAGCTCTATAATATTAATAATCCTAATTATAGTTTGAATGCCTGTTAGTTTGTGTTTACAGGGACTAGGTACCTAAAGCCACGTACATATTATATTGAAAACACTACAGAAGCCTGCTTGTTTGGTAATGATCCCGATTCGATCTAAAGTTTATACTACTATTTTGTTAATCATTTATGTAGCTTATGATGCAAAGAGTAGGCAGTTAGTATAGTACCACCACTTTTAAGGGTGGCCAGAATAGTAGATGCGATTGCTACTTGCAGTAATTTAACTGTAATTACAGCCGCTTCCATTCATGTACTGCACTTCAGCTTGATATCAGGCGAGGTTTTGTCATATTCAAGTTATAATTTAAAAAAAAACTGATAGCCCGTCCAAGAATAACATATAAACGATATTTATTTAGGTTATTGCTACTCAAATATTCACTAATGTAAAAAAAATGTTTTGAAATGCATAAAGTTACTTTTATAAGTGCACATAAAAGTCATTTATAAGTAGCACGTATGAGATAAGTCACAAAAACGCTTTTGTATTAGTAAATACAATGTAAATAATGTATAAGATATTATATAGTACCTACTTTTTATTACAATATAGCTATTGTTTCTCTGAATAGTTCTAGTGATAACCTAATGGTTAATTCCAAGTATTTATTAAACAGTTTTGCGCATTAGTCTGAACGGAAGTTTTGATAACATTATTTTTGAATAAATTATTGTAAAAATAATTTGTATGTTTTAATAATTATTATTAATTAATTTTTTTTCTTTGTCATTATTTTTTAAGTATATAAAGGTATATTAAATCACATGGCAGAATTTCACAATATTTAAAAATATGTATTTAAAATTTAACGGGCATTGGACGGGTATAGTGACTCGACATATGACAGCACCCCGCCTGTTGTTAAGCTGGAGTGCGGTCCTTAAATGGAGGTGACTGTTACTACAGTTATTAGCAGTCACATTCACTATGCCGATCTCGAAACGCGACTAAGTCATTTCTCGGTCCGTATAAATATCATAAAGTTGACATATGATTTCTTACTATAAACCACACGAACACGGAAATATAATAAAGCTGTCCGAATTATTAATTAAATTAAATAATTAGTTAATCTTTCAGAGACACGCAATAAGCTTGATGGATTTGAAGGTTAACAGGGGATATAACGCCCAGGGCCAAAGTTGAAATTAGATGATTTTTCTACATAAAAATATTAGCAATGTGCATCAATTAACTTCATATATATAAGGAGTCCCATGGGCGTACTCGAGGGGAAAGTGGAGCAAACTGGTGCGACATTAATCTTCTTGGTAGCGAGAACTTCTATGGATTATTTGGGGGATTTTCGATTTAAATCTATAGACTGAACTTTGGATATTAACTAAAATAAACATAAAATAAATGTTTAATTTTACGTATTGTCTGCATACTCGTGTTATTTTTTGCTAAAATATTATTATTTTAAAACATTTCTACGATATTATTTATTATGAATACAAAATCATGGATATTTTTTAAATAATCGAGGCATTTGCATTGGTGCTTTTGTTAGGGTTTTCATTATTATTTTATTATTCTTTTGTGTGATGAAGGTTTGTTTTGTACTACTGTGAATTCACTATCAGAATGTGAGCGAAAATTATTAAATATTCGAATAATACTAATATATTTTATAGATGAAAGCGCAAGATGTTTGCATCGGTTTTGTCTGTATCCTAATCAAAAGGGGAGATGTCACATAATGTCCCATGTTGCCCCGATCTCCCCTTACATAGATTAGGGACTACTGTTTTGCGGCTGTATCAGTTTTGAGAGAGATTAATCATGATCTATTTAGTAAATACGTTACTTTGAACATGTGCGCAAGTTGCCGAAATTAAATTGAATTTCCAGTGGCGTGTGTCAGTGACTGCTTTAATTTAGAATTAATGATGACCTGTACTATTTTCTTAGATATGTATCTGTACTTAATAATAGATATTCTTTTAATACTTATAATTATTCAGATACTAACTCCTAATTATAAAATATCTCGTAGTACTGAAAGTGGTATGATTTATTTAGGGCGACCGTGGTGTAGTGGCAGTGCCAATCGTCATGCAAACCGAGAGCACGGGTTCGGTACTTTGTACCGGTAAGTGTACTTTACGGTACTATGTACTTTGGTCGTCCTGTTTCTATGATATAAGCACTTTAGTAGCTTAGTTTAGAAATAAAAATAAACAGAGATAGAAACATTTTGTACAAACTTTCTTTGTAAAATCTTTAATTAAATACCTACTTGTGAACAAAGTTATAAAGTACATCACTTGGTATTGATCTTAGATTGTGATTTAAAACAGAGTCGTTTATATGAGGAAGAAACACGCTTCAAGTCGTTAAATGCGAAACTACGAGGAGTGAGAGAGGGTTCAGTTATTTTGCCATTTCTCTTATTCCACAGTGGCTGTGGCGGCCGCGCAATATCCTGCCACAGTGTTTACTTGTGACTTTATATTGGGACAAAAATACACTTTGCTGAGTTTTTACATGCTTCACTAACTAACACTGCGTTTAAGGATATTGCCAACTTTGGTTTTTTAAACGAGTTTATTTAAAAGTATTATTAAGAAACTATAGAGCTTGTATGAAGAGAATTGTCAATGTAAGGGAAGCGAGGGAGTTGTGTCAGGATCGTGGCAAGTGGCGCTCCATTGTCTCTTTGTGGAAAAAACGCGTAACAATTTGATTGATTAATTATTATTGATTAGATTATTTATTATAGCAACCGACAATGCTTTAATCAGCCATGTGTTTTTTCAGTCCTGACATAAGTGGATCTTTCAAGCGAAACGTGAATAAGCGAATAAGCGAAACGTGAATAACCTTTGGCCGGCATAATGATGGCGACTGAAGCAACCGTGAAATTAAACTGATTTTTCAGTTGTCGGCGCCCTTAGATCTCATCTAGCTTACTATCAGGCTGGTCGAAATCAGAAAAAAAACGGTAATAGTAAAAATACAAATTTAAATAAAATAATTTATATTTTTTTCCAACAGTGTAAGTAATAACTACAAAATAATTATGCCATCGTCGAGAATCGGTCAATCAACCAAACTATCATGCTTTAATCCCCACAGGGATAGGTAGAAACAATTCTTTTCGTCAAGCTTTATAGTTATTTGATCGAGAAACAAACTTCTGTGTCGTCCCGTGTGTTAATCCTTCCACTCACTTATTTTTATTATTATTTACATTTCTATACTAAGCTACTAAAGTTCTTGTATCATAGAAACAGGACAACCAAAGTACATATATCAAAGATACATTGGTACCGGTGGGTGGTTTTGAACCCGTGCTCTCTGTTTGTATAATCAAAGCACTGCCACTACACCACGTTTGAAATTGATAAATATGTAGTATTATATTTGTTATATTATATATATTAAATTAAATACAGTGAACGTTACCAGCAACCTTTATATTAAGGCTGAAAGCAGGAAGACACATAATAGCGAGCACTTACTTTCAGCCTGAAAAACTAACTAATATATTGTTATAACTAATGTAACAATTCAGGTGAATTTAGACAGGTAGTTATTTCTGACAATTTTCGTTAAAAGCTTTTTGTTTTATCTCTAATAGACTACTATTTTTTACGCGTATTTTATAAACGCGAGCTTTTTCAAGGTACGCTCGCAAATCTCACTATATAAACGACTACGTATAACTTACAGCGACCTATAAAAGTAAGAAGGTCACGAGTGGAATTCGACAATCGAATAAGGTTCGTACGGGAGGGAAAAAGCGGTTAGAAAATCGTAGGTTAAGCTTCTGAAGCGCGAGGGTAAACGCGTTGGATTTCTCTTGACCGTTCGCGTGACCAGCTCGCATTAGCGCAATGAATCAAATAGAATTCACAGAAAACCGAGTCACATCCGCAATCGAGCACAGCAACCTTCTAATAAATAATCTACACTAACAAGTTAAATAGGGCTTGTGAAAAATGTTAATCACCATTTAGTTGGGCGTGGCATAGCAACGACTTTGGTTTTACGCATCACCGCTTCAAATAAATGGCTTTTTATTAACCACCCTCTGAAAAGATAGTTATTTATATCCCCATATGTGTACCCACTTACAACTCCTTTATTTAGGAGTAGACACAATAACTTCAATTAAGAGTAATAGGCAGACCATGGTGGTCGTTGGCCAAGTCTGCCAGATCGCAGTACCACTATTTTCAATTATCATCATCATCAACAGCCAGAATGCGTCCACTGCTGAACATAGGCCTCCCGCTATTTCAATGACAAGATGCCAGTTGCATCCACCGGTTATTCGTGACTTTCACTATGTCGTCATTATGTCGTCATTTTCAATACAGGCCGTGAAATGAGACAGCTTTGTTTTGAGATTTGAAAAAGTCTGGTTTTAACTAAGCCAGCATAGTGGATGCAACTGCCACTTCCAACTTTTAACAGCATTTCATTCAGGGGCCGGACTGCAGGTTATTTTTTTTATTGTGACTTGACATATGACAGATCCCGCTTGATGTTAAGCTGGAGTGTGGTCCATGAATGTATGTCACTGCTACTACAATTCAATAACTGTGTGTAGCAATCACATCCACTATGCCGGCCTAGTTGGAACTGGCAACTTACAAGCTGATCCCGAAAGGCGACCAAATGGCTTTCGGGGAGAAGTCCAAGTTAGAATGAGATAGAATATACTGCGTATTAATTCGTAGGAGACCCTTGACCACATTCTGGCGTTCGAGTTGGAAGTTGCAGGAGAAAATTAATGGGGTTTATTGTGGCAATAAATATGGAGGCGCGTAGTTTGCGGTTGGACGCGGTGAGATAAATCAAGGAGGTTGCCACAAGATGTCCCTCACATGGTACGGGAGTCCCTTTACGCTTGTAGCTGTAACTACTTTGAAGGACTACTTTGGGGTTATCTTAAGCCAAATATTGACTCTACTGTGTACTGTTATTATTATATCTTGTTTTAAATTGATTACATAAGTAGGATTTTTTAATAGAGACGCAATATCTGACCAAGCAATGGTAACCAAAATAGGTTCAAAAGCGTCGACAACTGAAAACCGACTTACTCGTCGCTACTATGCCGTCCTGAATAATAGAAAAATATTTAGGTTTTTTTTAATAAAATAAAATATTATAATTAATGTAAATATGTAAAAATGTTGGTAAAGTTTGGAAATACGCAGTGCAGAAAGCGGAGGAATAAATAGATAGATAGATGCAATAGATAGTTGCAGGTAGCATTCGCATCCCCAATGCCAGCCTAAGTTTGAAGCTGATCCCGAAACGCGACTAAGTCACTTCACAGTCCCTATCACTCTTTGATAACCAGACTCGAAGCAAATATCCACCTCTTTTTTTCTAATTATTAAATATTACGAATAAAAGCTATAAAACAAATATTTGCTCCGACCGGGAATCGAACCCGCGCAAGAAACCAATAGCTAACTGTTCGGCTACGCCTGTCGTCAAACTAAATATGTATTTTGCGAATCACATTAGTTCTCATCTTAGTACTGGCTAAGGTGTGGATGTTGGAGGCTATCATGACTAAACTAAACTAAGCAAGTAAACAAACTACCATACATAAAATCAGCAATTGTGATCAGTGGAAAAGGTCACAATTTATGTGAACCCGAGACACCTGCAGGGGTGGTCGAAACATGGGACTAATTTATAGCTGCTTAATTTAAGGGGCTACTTGTTTTATTAAGGTCTTGGACATTTTGGGGACTAGGAAAGAATTGCTACTGTGATTTGCATTCTGTATTAACTATACCTTAGGGATATTCCTTCCTTCCATTATATACATATAACAGTGCGCATTGTATCTGGGTATTTTGTGATGATTACAAGTATATTTCCCGGCAGATAAAAAGAGCGCTGACTGCGCGCAGTAATTTGTTTTGTTACCTGCTTACTTTTTGTGTTACATGTGTAATGAATTTAAAATATTATCAATTATTTTCTTAGTTTTGCGTGAAATAATGAATTAAATGAATTTTATGCGGCTTACTAATGCGTTTATTTTGGTTTTTCAATTTTTTTATGATTCCGACGTTTCGAGAGCTTTGCAACCATCAAAACCAAAATAAACGTGTTAATAAGCCGCATAAAATTTGTTTATGCACGTGTCTATATATGCGCGTACTTTTTTTTTTATTTTTATTGTGACTCGACATATGACAGCACCCCGCTTGATGTTAAGCCAAAGTGTGGTCCATGAATGGATGTCACTGTTACTACAATTTAATAACTGTGAGCAGCAATCACATCCACTATGCCGGCCTTGATGGAACCGGCAACTTACAAGCTGATCCCGAAACGTGACCAAATCACTTCACGGTCTGTATACTTGTAAGTGGTGGTACTAACCCGGATCGGCAGACTGGGTACCACTGCCTACCACTCTTTGATAACCAGACCCGAAGCAAATATCCATTTCTTTTTTTTTTTATTAACAAATATTTGCAATATTTAATACTATTAAATATTACAAATAAAAGCTATGAAACAAATATTTGCTCCGACCGGGGATCGAACCCGGGACTTTACGCGCAACAAACCAGTCGCTAAACCGTTCGTCCACGCCTGTCGTGGACTTGCTCTCACCGCAGTCGTTTAGCGCTCTTCTAATTTGCTGATCCTTATACTATGCAGCTCAAAAGTCAGGCCGTTTGTCAAGCAGTAACGTCGGCCGTTGTGACGAAGTTTTCTTTGACCGGTATAGTGTCAGAGACTAATCGTGAACTGAAGCGGTTTTTTTTCAGTCGCTGGCACTCTTGGATCTCCACTTGCTTACCATCAGACAAGTCGAGGGCAAATGTCAAGTCACATTTTTTTATGATAGTCCTTTCTTTGTATTAATGGATTAAACTGAGTTAAGCTATGCGGTTAATGAGACAGGCAGATAGATAAAATTATTGCACAAATACAGAATATCCTCTAGACAACAAACATTAAGGTAGTGAAACAGGTGTAGGTGAAATCAGTTATGGGCATGGGGTGCAAAAAGTACTAGGATTTGTAACAATACTCAATACGTGATAAATAAGATACGAATGTTTTTCGAAATACGAGTATGTGACATTAATTAACAAAAAGCACCAACAATGGATTCATTAACAACTAACAATAACATAATTATAAAATAATAATTACAAAAGTGATTAAAACAATTAAAAGCATCAACTGAAACACACGAGGTACCGCAAGCAAAAAAGTCGCGTATCTCATCGGACCCAAAAGCTGTCAAAAACCTAAATTATCTCAGAACAAATTGGTCGGCCGTTAATTATAACTTTCGTGCTGACGGTACAAAAGTACTGACATCAATTAAAGACTTAAAACAGTCCTGTTTTACTCGCTTTTGTATGAAAATTCTGCGTCCGCACGTAATTTTGCCTACTACATGTTTTTCGATGCGAAATAAACTGTCACTGGGTCGCTGTTTAATTTTTATAATTATTGTGAACACTCATTCGCCTCGCGCTGTTCATAGAATCTTGAAAATGAATAATTAATTTAATTATTATTGTACAAGTGAAAGTGGTTGGTGGAAAATACAATTTATGTAATATTGTTTAATATAATTGAAATGTCAAGAATCTTTAAATTTAGTACTCCGCTAGATGTTATACTAGAGTACAACCAAAGAGTGCAGACTCACAGACTTCTCAAACATTTTGGTTTTCGTTGTTATAGGCTGTCACGCGGAGCGCAAGCGATTTCTACGTGCAGAAGGTATAGAACCCGGCAGATAAAATAAGCGCTGGCACGCTAGTTTTGTTACCTACTGATTTGACTGCAATTATGCGTGGACTTGCTTTCTCCGCAGTCGTCCAACGCTCTGCTAATTTGCCGATCCTTATACTGCTCAGTTCAGAAGTCAGAGCTCTTTTTATTTGCCGGGACCTATGAGGTTATGATTTTTATTTTTATTAGGACGCGACAATCAAAAAAATTAAATTGTCACGCCTTTTTCCCACAGGGATAGGCAGAGACAATGGAGCGCCACTTGCCACGATCCTGACACAACTCCATTGCTTCCTTTACGTTCACAACTCTCTTAATACAAGCTCTATGGTTATGGGCACTTAGAACTTGCATGCAACCGTAAACTGTAAGTTTGCAGTTTACGGTTGCCGCAACTATGTCGACCAGATGTACATTTTTGCGCTTCGCTTAAAGGATCAAAGGGATAGAGAGAAAACATGGACTGGTGAAACATTTTACTTGTCGAACTTTCGACAAAATGTTGATAATTCACCGACCTGTGCTGATATAACCAAAGAAAAAAATACGAAGTTAAAAATAATATATGTTATAGTATAGAATGTGTAGTTTAATATTTTCATTACATAAAGTATTTTAATATACGAAATCCTGCTTTATTTACAACAATTTCGCATACCGAGCGATAAACAAATAAAATAAAGACGAATGCAAAGTTCAAACCGAGTTTGTTTATAAACAGGAAACTTTGGGGAACACTCCAAAGATTTCCAAGTATCGAATTGACAGAAATACTTTCAGCTCATGTAATTAATCTTTCGATTGAAAAACTTTTAACCTCTAAAAGTAATTTGCTCAATTTATAAACATGCGTTTCGTAATATAGAGAGTTACAATTTATAATACTAAGAATCTTTTAGATTCTGGCTTATACGAGTACATTAATTCACACGGAATTCTAGTTGCTTTTATCAGAGACCAAATTGATGGCATTACGGAGTTTCCAATCCAAGTTTATTCCCTTTTATAATTTTCGTCTTTTTCGTCCCCCCCCCCCCCCCCACTCCCCTCACAAATAAATATATAGCTAAGTAAATATTTAATCTCGCATCTGGAACTAATTTCACACATTTTCCGCACTCACTTATAAAACCAACAAGAAAGTAAGGAAATTGTTTACCAAAAGCGATTTGATCCGATGTCCTTTTTTAATGGAAAAATTCTTTTACCTTAGCCAATATCAGAAAACTTTAGCGGATGGCAAACAAGAGACGAAATCGCGAAACTTCAAAAGAAATAAGACATATGAAAGGCCGCCTTCCAAAGAATGTTACGGCACAAAGAAACTGTATCAGTTGTGAGTAGTCCACGCTAAAACTGATTCTTTTGTTGAAAAACTTTTAGACACCTCTGAGTCGCGGATCCGAAGCTCGGGGACAGAAAAAATCCCGAAATTGGAAAAAAAAAACTAATGGAATTGCTTCGACACAAAGAAATACCAATCGACCGCTAACACATTGCGCGAACGCGTTCACTCGTGTGCATCCACGTCCAACACCGTAAGTATAAATCACAGTTTTATTCTGTTACTTTAATTGCCTTTATGTTACACTGTCAATATAGAAACATCGAAAAACTGTTACAGAACTAAATTGGATATTGATGAGTAATGATAAGAGAAATTTTAGAAAATTTAGCAGTGGGCAGCGTTAATGTTCATTTTTGTTTCTCAAAAAAAAGTTGCCATAAGCATGATTGCTCGATGCAAACACTCTCTCTCTCTCCATGGAATAGTATTAAATATATTTTCTTGTCCGTCGGCCGGCAAACTTCTGCGTTCCCTTTAAAATGAACACGAAAACTTGAGCAACTCTTTTAATCCAGGCAATGTGTTTTGTCGCGGCGGTGAATGCTCATTGTTGCGCTTCCCAACTTTTTCTTCTATTCTTATGTATTATTTTCCTTTTGTTCTTTAATTTTATTTCCTTATTCTTTCCTCGTATCTTCCCGGAGCGATCTCGTTAGGGGGTGGCCTGTATCGTTCAGTTTAAAAACGAATTAGGGTTGCTGATTTGGTGTTTTTATTCAGTGGCCAAGTTTTTATTGTTATTCTTCTTCGTTTCTAACTCCCGAGTGTTTTAAAGTTACGCCATAGATAAGGTCAGTTAATAACGAAGTTTGTTGTTCTTTGTTTTTTGATGATGTTTATCTTAAGAGAGAAAATTTTCTTAAATAAAAAGGTTCGAAGAAATCGTTTCTTTGGAAGTTTCTAATGAAAATAAATCAACGTTTTTTGGAGCTGGTATCTTTAGACGAATAGGCTGGACATATACGTCGGACACAGGATACGAGGATTGTCGCGACAATACCCCCTCGGGAGTTAAGGAAGGCCCGACCTCGAAATGGGAAGGCGCCTCCTTCCCTTTATACCTCTGAGATGTGGAACCTGTCGAACGCACCGGATGCCTTCGTTAAAACTGCGAACACCGATAAGATGCTGGATTTTATATGGCATAGGTGTGCTCGATCGATACGGTATTTCAGTTATTTTTTTATAAAATGCTTTGAGCTTTTCTTCTACATCTCTTTTTATAATTTTTATTTTATTTTATATTTATTTAAATTTCTATACTAAGCTACTAAAGTGCTTGTATCATAGAAACAGGCTAACCAAAGTACATATATGAAAGATACATTGGTACCGGTGCGTGGTATCGAACTCGTGCTCTTGGTTTGTGTAACCATTGCACTGCCGCTGCACCACGGTCACATTTGTATCTAGATTATTCATAAAATGTAAATTTATTATTAGACTGACATAATTTATGCTATTATAACATTATTAACTTGTAATTTTACTTATTCCTATTACTTTAATCAATCAAATTGTCACCCCTCTTTTTCACAGGGATAGGCAGAGACAATGGAGCGCCACTTGCTACGATCCTGACACAACTCCCTCGCTTCTCTTACATCCTTATTACTCAACACTAGAATATGTCTCAAGTACGCATTGGAAACATATTTGCAAAGTTATACAACTAATTACAGACTAGACCGTAGTTAGTTTCGTGAAAACACTTAGTTTCCAATCGGCAGCTTAACATGTTGAAACGCATCAATCTAAGCCATAATGGGTAAACTTATTAACTGCACTAACTTTGTTATACAGATAGTTTTCAATGTACAGTCGACGACGTTATTAACATATTCTCAATATTAAAACACAAAATAAAGGATATAGGCACCGACAGTAAACGGAAATTGAGTTGGACGGAACAACTTTTATCGGAAAACTAAAGGATTATAGCATCCCGCCTGATGATCAGCTAGAGAGCGGTGCATGAATGCTACTACCAGTACAGATAAATAACTACGAGTAGCAGTCGCATCCTCTATGCCGGCCTAGTTGGAACCGGCAACTTTCAAGCTAATGCCCGACTGATTCACTTCACAGTCTGTATGCTTAAAAGTGGAGGTTTTACCCCGGATCAGCATATTGTTTTTTTTATTGTGACACGACATTTGACCTTGACCTGCCTAATTAATCCTATAACCTCGGATATTCCAAGCGATGCGTGAAGAAGCACTTTAGGCCGGCATAGTGACGGTGACTGAGGCAGCCGCGAACGAACTGAGTTGTTTCAGTCGTCGTCACTCTTGGATCTCCTCTTGGTTATCATTAGGCAGGTCGAGGTCAAATGTCGTGTCACAATAAAAAAAACAGTATGCTGATCCGGGGTAATATCTCTACTTTTAAGTATGCAGACTGTGGTTGCCTAGTGGCCATAACCATAGAGCGTGTATAAAGAGGATTGTGGATGACAGAGAAGCAAGCGAGTTGTCAGGATCGTGGCGCTCTATTGTCTCTGCCTATTCCTGTGGAAAAAAGGCGTGACGATTTGATTGATTGATAATACTTGTTTATATGTGGTAATGCATCAAAGTTATTAACTGTACAAGAGCTTTCAAAGGACTGTCGCTAAATTTATTACGAATCCAATTTGGGGTGTCGGAACTTGCGGTAAAGGATTTTGAATGTGTTTTCGTACAAAATTGTCACTGTATATCATTTTCTTCATCTATGTATTAGAGAATGTGTATTTGGAAGTTTCTTAGATGCAGAAAATAATTATCAGAGGAAATTAATTAGAACTGTTTGTGCGACGCTCCATTGTCTCTGCCTACCCTTGTCCTACAATCCAGGTGTGTTAATGTGATGATTTGGTAGATTATATATATGTAATACGTTATTTATATATACATTATAAAGAGTGGTAGGCAGTGGTGCCCAGTCTGCCGATCCGATCCGCCACTTACAAGTAAGTATACAGACCGTGAAGTAACTCCGTCGCGTTGCGGGATCAGCTTGTAAGTTGCCGGTTATAGTATAGCTACTCAGAACAGTATAGAACAATAAAATATTGTATTTGCTTATACTTATATGATACATAAAGAAAATAATAATACTTTTTATTATTATTGTGGTGTGATCACCCCGCCTGATTTTAAGCTGGAGTGCAATCCATTAATGGATGCGACTTCTACTAAAGTAAAATAATAGCAAGTAGCAGTCGCATCCACTATGCTGGCCTAGTTCAACTAATAGAATAAATATTGTTTCTACGATTTCATTACATGTAAAAGATATTTAAAAACGTATATGGATACAATACAAACCGTTTTTATCCAATCCGAGCTCATTTCGTTCCTTTCCGGGGTCCTTCGAAGGGATATGAACTCGAATTACAAATAGTTGTGCAAGTTTTGACCTCTATATTGACGCTATTTATTAACCCTTTTTTCAAGATGTAATGACAAGGATTGACAAAGGGATGCTTCGATGGTTTAGGCAGATGGAAAGGATGAGTGAAAGTAGATTGACGAAAGCAATTTATAAATCTGATGTAGATGGATGCGTTAAACAAGGCAGGCCCAGGAGGATGTTATCCGATCAATTCGGAGACATCCTCAAGAAATTAAGGTTGTATAGTGCCCATAACCTTACAGCTTGTATGAAGAAAATCATGGATATGAGGAAAGCGATGGAGTTGTGTCAGAATCGTGGCAAGCGGCGCTCGATTGTCTCTGCCTAACCCCATGGGAAAAAGGCGTGACAATTGATTAATTGATTAAAATTTATCGTGAAAAAATAAAATATAATGGTCATGTTACCGGGTCATAATTTAAAGGTCTAAGTAGGAGAGAGCCTTCGTAACTCCTTAGTGGATATGAGTACTCTATTGACTCAGATGGAAGTGACAGCCTCCAGCTATTATTGCTCTCTACTGAAGATTATTGAGTGAAATTCCACTGAATATAGGATCTTTGTGTGAAACATTCTGTTTTATTGAGATTTTTTCGGGGATATACATGTTACGGAATTGAAGATATTGTTAAAATTGAAAGGGTTTTTGTTATATGGTTGTTTGTTATACAGTTTTTATCATACAAGAACGTTTAGTGATCTTAGTATGAAATGTATTTATTATATATATTTTTTTATAATCAATATAAAAAAAATTGTTGGTGTATTGTTGTTATGGGCTCCATTCACGCTGAGATTTGTATCGCAACATCGTATTATTGATTCCGTATCATGATACTAAAATCAACGTGTGTTTGGACGTTGAAACTGATATAAATCTCTGAAACAGTTCTCAGATACCGTATCTGATACAAATTTCATTGTGAAAGGGGAATAGAAAATGTTATTTATTATTGACCGCATTTTGTGTTTATTGTCTTTACTGTAATTAGGAATTTTAATATTACTTATTATTGTATGTAATGATTGACATTATTAATATAAATTATTTAATGAGGCGACCGTGGTGTAGTGGCAGTGCAATGGTTACGCAAAGCGAGAGGCACGGGGCTTCAAAACCACTTGCCGGTACCAATGTATCTTTGATATATGTACTTTGGTTGGCCTGTTACTATAATACCTACAAGCACTTTAGTAGCTTAGTATATAAATTTTAAAAAATAATTAAATGTGCTATTTATTAATTATATAAGTACCTAATGTGGAATCATACGCGTAGCTAAGTGCCTAAGTTATGATTGGTGCGGTGAGTAGTGGATGGTTAACAAAAAGGATGGCACGTTAACCCTTTAATTCGCAATGTTAAGTGTACTTAACATCCCAAACAAAAAAATCCCGCGTTTTTATATCTGGCAACCTAGTATAATATTAATCTTACTACTTGAATAAATGCTGTAGTTCTCGACCGTTAACACTGCGGCGGCAATGGCGGTCGTCGAGACGTCGGCATGTCTTAAAACTGTCCTACCCAAATCCACATTTGGCAAGCGTGAGAGAGTAGTCAAAATCCTGTCTGGATAGCCACGATACTGACCTTTGCCCAACGGACCTTGTTTTCATTTTTTTAAATTTAAATTTCTATATTAAGCTACTTAAGTGCTTGTATCATAGAAACAGGACAACTAAAGTACATATATCCAAGATACATTGGATATGTGTACAAGTGATTTTGAACCCGTGCTCTTGGTTCGCGTAACCATTGCACTACTACTACACCACTGTCACCTTGTATATAGGCTGATTACGACCTACATTATCTTTGTAAACCTTTTTTCTTCTTTATTTTAATATTATTTATTAAGCAATCAAAATTAATTGTTATGAATAAAACAAAATATTGTAACAACAAAAATTATCACATTGTAAAATTAACGAACAATCTTTAATCAAGAATTTAAATCGAAAAATAAACAAGCTGAGACGAATTTGGAAGTTCGAGATTAATTAGTATCGTAACGAATTCGAGCAAGAAACGGGATGAAAAATTTAAAACAATTCGTTTGAGAACGTCTTCTGCTTTGATTCTATCATGAGTTACAGCATCCGATGCAATAGTAACTATGCAATATAATATTGCAAACATTACTAATGCAATATTAAATACTTATTAATACAATACTCATTAAACCAATTTAAATTATTTTGTGGTCGCTATGTTTTAGACCTTTAGCTGTAGTAGTCAGGGCTTCTTTTATTGTTGCTCTATATGTGAGGTGGTTCTATCTACTACAGTTAAGTAAGTAAGTACCATGGCCTAGTATACTTTTTTATTAACAGATTTTGTAATATCCATTTTACCATTTTAATAATGAATAATAATAAAGCATGAGAGTAGAATTAACGCTGTAGAAATGCGGTCGTTAAGGAGTGTATGTGGAGTGACGATAGCGGATAGAATAAGGAATAGCACATTGCGTGATAGATGTGGTTTGAAAGAAGATGTAGTGACAAGGATTGACAAAGGAATGCTTCGATGGTTTGGGCACATGGAAAGGATGAGTGGAAGTAGATTGACGAAAGGAATTTATAAATCGGATGTGAATGGATGCGCTAAACAAGGCAGGCCCAGAAGAGTGTTTTCCGACCAAATCGGAGACATCCTTAGGAAAGCTAGATTGCCTAGTGCCCATAACCACAGGGCCTGTATGAGAAGAATTGTGGATGTGAAGGAAGCAAGGGAGTTGTGTAAGGATCGTAGTAAGTGGCGCTCCATTGTCTCTGCCTATCCCTGTGGGAAAAGGCGTGACAATTTGATCGATTGATAATGAATATAATACATTGTTAACCAGTGCGCCATGAGGATGTAAAAATTCGAGAGTTTATGACATTGCGTTAATGGTTAATACAATCATAGTCTATTTCTAAAAATGTACCATTTTTTAAAACTAAATTAGTGAGTCGTTAGTGACATAAGTGCAAGATTAAGACTGACTTCAGGCAACAGTTGAGGGCTCATAATAGAGGCACAAGATCCAGAATGTTAATTCAAATTAGCGAAAGAGTCCGAGATGGAAATAATAAACAGGACTTTCAAACTTGCTTGCTACTGTTTATCTTACAAACAATAACCCAAACAGAAGTATAAATTTTAGTGACTTAGAAATAAGATACAATATTGCTCGGTTGGTGTATAAAATCATCTGTGTATTTGCAAAGCGCTGGAAGCGACTGAATTTACATATAAATTTGAAAGACAAGAAGTTTGAATCGAATGATTATTAGAACTTTGTTTCAGATATTGAAATCGTTTTTGCGATTGACTTGCGCAAAAGTTAATTGGATGATTGATTGTTTAAAAATAAAATTATGAGTAATAAACAATATTATAATAATTCATATTATCGAATAAGAAACATATACATAGGTATACATACGAGATATAATAATATTTTATTTACCTCGAAATTTCAGCTTGCAATTTATGTTATGATAGTTTAATATAATAAACAAATTTAATGCGGGTTACTATCGCGTTTATATTTGGTTTTGCGTTTATTATGGTGATTTACAAGGTCGGAATAATAAAAAAATGTAAAATCAAAACCAAAATAAACGCGAAAGTAAGCCGCATACAATTTGCTTAATATAATAATCAATGTTTGCGCAAAATCTAAGAAAATATTATGATAGTTTAGCTAGGATTGAATGGAATAACAAAATTGAAGGAAAAAATGGTAAATAAGTCAATGTTGTATAGCGAGAGAGTCACAAAAGGTTTCCGCTTCACACAAATAAACCTTCATAGATGGACTATTTGTTGCGACAGAGTTGGAAAACTTAAATGACGATATATAAAAAAAAAAACAAGACGATAGTTGGAGCAAGTATTAAATAGGATAATTAATATAAAAATATTTATTAAATTTCAAAAATTTTTATATTAGGTAAATATTTCAGGTATATCTTTGATACACCTTGACAATACTCCCATGACAAGTTGTTGAAATGATTGAATTGTGAAAATGATTTAAATTTAGAAATAAAGTTTATATATTAATTGGAAGTTTTAATAAGTGCTATCAAGAAACTAATTGTAGAGCTTGTTTGGATAGAATTGTGGCAAGTTGCGCTCTTATTGTCTTTGCCTATCGCTGTGGGAAAAAGGCGGATTGATTATTCTAAATAATTTATCAATTCGTAATAATCGTAAAAATAAAATTTGTCGCAATAGACCGTCTACATAGGACAACAGGGTAAGCCGTCGTTACATCCGGGCGGAAGCGAGCAGTATCATTGTCCACCATCAGATCAGACACATGTCTTATCATATCAGATATTGTCTGAAAGCTAAACTATACAAACATATAACTAAATAAACTATACATATAACTTTTATATACATAACCTCTGAGCTACATTATTCTTATTATAAAAATATTTAATGGTTTTTTATTCACTGTGACTCGACATATGACAGCACTTCGCCTTAAGTTGGAGTGTAGTCCATAAATGGAGGTGACTGCTAGTACAGTTAAATTGCCGCAGGAACAGTCCCATCCACTATGTCGGCCTAATTGAAACCGGTAACTTTTAAGCTTATACTGAGATGAATCGCTAGTTATAATTATATAAGTAACCCAGAAGCAATCGACAAGTGGAATGCTTTACCAGCCCATCTGTCCTTTTTATCCTATAACCCTGGATCCTTTAAGCGATGTGTAAAAAAGCATCTTTGGCAGGCATAGTGACGGCGATTGAGGCAGCCATGAACTCACTCAGTTGTTTCAGTCGTTGTCACTGTTGGATCTCATCTTGCTTATCATCAGGCGGGACGAAGTCAAATGTCGTGTTACAATAAAAAAAAACATCGACTTGCTTAATAGTAAGCAAGAGGAGTCAGATTACGGTTGACTAGTTCGTAGTCACTATGCCAAGCATCCAAGTACAGATATAGATATAGAACAATACAGATATACAGATATAGATATAGAACTCATACCGATGGAATTTGGATTAGCAAGTATACGAGGTAAATGATATTTTATTGATATTAAATATAATAAAAAGTAGCAGCCCGTAGTAGCATAGAGCATATTAATCACCTAATGGTGACTTGTGGATGTGAAGGAAGCAAGAGAATTTTACGCCTCTATTGTCTCTGTTTATATCTGTAATTAAGGGACTTCCCTTACTAATAGTTTGATTAATTGGGCAAATAACACAGAGTTAAAGCTCCTAACAGATTATCAGTGCCTAAAGACAGTTAAATTTAATTGTAAATGTAACTTTTAATCTTCATAAACTTAACCCTCACGTGTTAAACGCATGTAATAAAAATGTACTATACACCAATCTGGATAGAAATATGAAAGTACAGTCAGCATAACAAGTAAAAAATCAGTAATTAATACATTAAAAAGTAACAAAAATTAAGTAAAGAAAACTAGAATGTGTACGTTATAAAGAAATCATCAAAGAAATCAGTATAATTATTTTTGTGTGTATATTTCAATATCAGTATTTTAACTGTATTTATTAGTTAATAAAATAGTAAACTATAAGGAAAAAATTATTAAAATAATTCTGAATCATCAATTAATTGGTATATTTTATATTGCTGACTGTACTTACGGGGTAAATAAAGCAATAATCTGTTCTCCTTTATGACGTCACGCATAAGAAATTTATTTAGTGCATTTAAACTCCTACAACTAGCCAATGCCTTTGGTTTCATAGAACCGCAGCGGGAAATATATAATATAAACCCCACCATGAACGGTCTGAAAATCGTTTCATTTTACAGCCTTACTATGCGGATTCGCCGTCACTATGCGGACAAAGGCGCCTTTTCAAGCTTCGCTTACCTTTAATAGGACCCTTCTAATACAAAATTATAATACGAAAAGGACTAATTCTTATTGTAATAATTTTTATTACAAAAGTTTATAAATAAATAATAATAAAACTTAAGGTTGGAAGTAATAATATATAAGCTTGTGCATTTTTGGTGGAGATTAGTACCAATTTTAAATCGTGCAATCAGTAACCCTACACTAAGTAGTTGTTGCAAACCTGAACTCTTACGCAGCTCTTAAACTCTTTTTCAGGTGACATTTCATTTATACTCGTATTTATGATATAACAGAATTATGTTTGAATTGTGAGTTTTGCATTTTAATAAATAATATATTGTTCGTAATAAAAAAGTGCATATCCTTGTAATCATCTAGCTATCCTACTCTTTACTGGTTATCAAAGAGTGGTAGGCAGTGGTACCCAGTCAACCGATCCAGGGTAATACCACCACTTACAAGTATACAGACCGTGAAGTGATTTGGTCACGTTTCGGGATCAGCTTGTAAGTTGCCGGTTCTATCTAGGCCGGCATAGTGGATGTGATTGCTACTCACAGTTATTGAATTGTATTAGCAGTGACATTCATTCATGGACCACACTTTGGCTTAACATCAAGCGGGGTGCTTTTTTATTATTTTTTATTGTGACTCGACATATGAAAATGTCGAACAATAAAAAATAAAAAAAAAACTCTTATCCTATCTAATGGGATAAGAGTTCTGGTTCGCAACACAAGTATTTATCAAGTAAACGCTCCACGCTCCGCTTATACTATACCATGACATAAAATATACCTTTAAAAGCTCCACAGTATTAACCAATTTACACCCTCAACTTGCGTAACCTAAAGGTTATAAATTTTACGTAACTGACTATCACTTCCTGTTTGGGGTGGGTTTTAAATGTAACGTCAAAAGGGGTAGTTTTAATTTTCAGTGCGTGTGGCTCTAACAAGGCATTGTTACAAGACATAGTTAAGGGCAGGTTCTGATCAAACGATACACTAGTAAGGGTTGGATTTTTTCATCCCTTAATTTATTTGTTAAGGAAATTAATGTCATGATTCAGTGATATTATAAGGTTTTTAATATATTCTTGTGTTTTTTTTATAATATAATAGATTAAAAGGAAAACTAAATATATTTATTTATTTATTTATTTATTTCTTTGTACAGGCGTACAGGCGGACTTAAAGCCCGATGGCTTTATCTTCCAGTCAACCTTCAGAAAAACAGATAGTGAAAGGCAGGTACATGAAACAATGTTTAACATAGATACAATTTTTAGAAAAATTAAAAAAAAAACTATGAAGATGTTAAAATATATGAAGATGTTAAAGCAAAGGGCGACTTTATTATGAGGAGACCGTGGTGTAGTGGTAGTGCAATGGGTATGCAAATCGAGAGCACGGGTTCAAAACCATCTACCGGTACCAATGTATCTTTGATATATGTACTTTGGTTGTCCTGTTTCTATGATAGAAGCACTTTAGTAGCTTATGAAGAGAATTGTGGATGTGAAGGAAGCAAGGATCGTGGCAAGTGGCGATCCATTGTCTCTGCCTATCCCTGTGGGAAAAAGGCGTGACAATTTGATTGATTGATTGGTATAGAAATGTAAAAAATAAATAAAAAAATAATAAATAGCAATTTTTCGGATGGATAGGAAACCAATATAATGATAAGAGGGTTCGTGCACAATGTATCTTATTATAAGTGGAATGGTTTGCCAGCCTATGTGTTCTCTCCATTCTATATCCTAGGATCCTTCAAGCGATGCGTACTGACGCCGACTGGGCCAACCGTGAAGACTCGGTTTTTCGTCACTCTCTTGGTCGTTGGCACTCTTGGACCCCATCTTGCTTACCACCAGACGGGTCGAGTCACAATAAAAAAACAAAAAATATCTTCTCAAAACATAGAACCACCATGTCTGCAAAATCCAGAGTTCGCGTGACCTTAGCATCATCTATTACTATAATATTTCGTATTCACAAAAACAAAAAAGTTTTAAGACCTCAAATTGGTGAACTAAATCGAAAATTCCGATACACGATAGAATTTCCAATGAATGAGATAATGTAAGTGTACGCGATTACAAGCAATATCGTTTACACGAACACCTATAGGCGAAGACTTTTTCAGTGTTTCAACGTGGTTTATACACACCATTAACAATTTAAATTTTATATTTTGTTTCAAGGAAACTACGTGAGGTATATAAATTATTCCTATGTTGTACATCTGGCTGGCATAGTCACGGCGACTAAGGCAACTCGAATTTAAATAGTTTTTTTTCAGTCGGTGACGCTCTTAGGTATGGTAATCAAGGGAACTATTTATTCTTAAACTGACATACACCGATATAATGAGGCACCACTTCCCACTGACCGCAAAGTGAATAGTCGCATTTCAGGATCAGGTTTAAGGTTGCCGAAAACTTCTACTTACAGTTACTTAATTGCATTTGACAGTCTCAGCCATTATTGGACTGCAGTCCAGCTTAACATCAGGCGGACTGCTGCCGTCTGTCAAGCCACAATAAGAAAATACTCTCCTACATCCTTCATACAAACACTACGGTTAATGATAACATCATAGCAAAGAACCTTAATTGTACGCAATGAAAATACTCTTCTGGGACATGAAACAGCCATAGAATACGGCGTTTATCTATTGCGACCGCTTTTTTTTTATCCACCAAATATATTTTTAAATTACCTTTTATTTTTTATGAACGATGTAATAATTACCTGAAAAAAAATAAAAAAATCACAGTCAGTAATATGAAAAATCTTTAGTTGAATGAAGAGAAATGTGAATTTGATACATTTTTACATATCAATTTTAAGCTTATTTCTTTAGGCATTGGCAGAGACAAGAAAGCTATACTTTTCACGGTCTTAACAAAACTCTCTCGCTTCCTTCATATCTACAATTCTTGCACAATGGCGTAGCATATTCTAGGTCTGTGCTTTATATAGACTCCATAGTTATGGGCATTGTGGACCCCTGCTGTTTTAAGATTGACTCTCGATTTGATCAAGGGACAATTTTCTGGGTCCTATTTATAAAATTAGATTGACGAAAGAAATTTATAAATCCTTAAGAAAACTGAGTTCCCTAGTGTCTATTACCATAGAGCTTGTATGAAGAGAATTGTGGATTTGAAGGAAGTGAGGCAGTAAGGATCTCGGCTCCATTGTCTCTGCCTATCTCTAGGGGGAAAAGGCGTGACAATGTGATTTATTGATTGATTGATATTTGTAAAGAAATATAAAGAGAGAGAGAATAATATATCAATAACAAAATTACAAATAAACAATTCAAAAACTAATAAATTAAGCAACAATAATGTTAAATACAACACAGCTTTTGTAAACACGGAGTTAGAGAGCAAACCGTTCCGTTTTATGCAATTATCTAATTATGTTGAGAAACGGAACGCAGACAAACATGGCTTCCGACATGTCGCCTCGCTTGTCACTCGGATTACGTTGTTTGTCTAATTTGTTAAAGTTCAGCCAAGATTCAGCATACAGCCGACAAATATGAATATGCATGTACAATATGACTTCACTTATTTGAACTTTATACATATTTCGGTGCATATAAACTTTAGTGTACGTAAAACTACAAGTATAAAAATGAATTATGTTAATTAAATAAAGAGTGTTAAGCAGATAGTTAATTGCCATTTGTCTAGTCTGCCGATCTGTGGTAGTACCATTACTTTCAAGTGTACAGACCGTGAAGTGCATCAGTCGCGTTTCGGGATCAGCTTGTAAGACACAGCTTACATTCGGCGTCATGGATGCGACTGCTACTTGCAGTTATTCAATTGCAGAATTGTCGCAGTCGCCTCCATTCATGAACCTATTATAAATGTCGAGTCACAATAAATACTACTATACTATAAATACTATGAGTACGTAAATATAATAACTAGTCATATAACTAGTACGTAAATAAAATTATTATTATATTTACGTACTCATGCTTTCAGACAATGTTTGTCTAGACAATCACACTCAACATAATTAAAATTATTTCAATTCAATCAAACTCAATTCACATTTCGAACTTATAATTTTCCTGTCATCCTGACATTCCTCCTTTCCCTGCTAGCTGTCAGGGAACAGATATAACACCAAAAGTCACTAAAACTAAAAAACAAAAACAGTACAAACTACGCTACGCTAATATCTAAAATACCCTCCAGTGTTTAGTGTCAGTGCAAGTTGAACGCTTGAAGTATTGTTGGAGAATCGGTTAACCAGCGGGGCTCGAAGTCAAACAATGCTTTTATTTAAGAGACTATTTACAGAATAGTTTACCTAAAATATATAAAAAACATTTCAGTTAACTCATCTTTTACAAATGGGTAATATTTTTTCTACATTTCACTAATTCGTTTCTCGTTCGTCGGACGCGATTCGTCATCATCCGTCAAAGTCACACCGACATAGTTTCAGTGAAACAATCCGGCAGACACAAATTGCTCAAATATTTAAAAGCTCGAATTAAAATTTGGAAATTCTACGAGATAATTCATCCACACAGGTGGAAATACTGGCGGTACTTGTAATTCATCTTGGTGTTCGTGTGAAGGGAAGAAGTTTCATACCTTACCTTTCTCTCCCGGGGGAGCAAAAGGGAATATGCGGGAGCTAATTGTATAATATTAACATTTATTTCGTATAACGTCTCGTCTAGGCCCTTGTGTATTTAAATGTCAAATATGAGATATCGGGGCAAAACTGGTGTGTAAATATATTCATTCTTGTCTCTACGCTTTTACTTGAATGTAAATGTCATCATAATTATGTATCACTTTGCTTGCGTGCATGCGGGCCGCTGTGCCCTGTCATACACAATTATTACCAATGCCTCACTTTCTCTCACACATAGTTAATAATGTTTCCTTATTTGTTTTTTTTTTATTGAGACACGACATGTGAGCCCATTTGTCTGATGGTAAGCAAGGGGAGGTCCAAGAGCGCTGACGACTAAAAACCGATTAGTCGATGCTGCCTTAGTCGTGATAACAAGAGGTACTTTTTCACACTTCGCTCGAACGAATCAAGGCCATCCTTAGCCCCTAAGCGTCCATATGGGCTGGTAAAACGTTCCACTTGTCGATTATACGACAAAGAAACGATAGTCTGTGAATGCGACTTGTAAATAATAAAATAAGGGTATAGACATTCTATAAAATAAACTTTTAGGGAAGAATAATAAATAATAGTTATAGAGTCAACAGCTACCTCGTTAAATGAATCCAAAAGTATCTACGGGACAAATTCGCATGTTAACTTTAGCTAGATCAAAGGCTTGCATAATCAAAGGGGTATTCGGAGTTGCAACACAAAAATAAACAAGTTCTTTTACCGAAAATCAATAGTAAAAGAGAAGGAGCGGCCAACAAGCAATGCCTCAGTTCCTGTCCGGAATACGTAAACACCAAACATTCCTCGCCCGCTATAATCTCCTTCGGCAATAAAAAGATCGAGAAACTCGCATTTGTCATTCAAAAGCAACCAAATATTATGCAGAAAATAGTCTTAGGGAGTCGTTACAGAGTGCTGCCCTGAGGGGTCCCAATTTTCGATACAAAAACATTTAGGGAGAACCATTCAAATTCAAGGGACTATTCCTAAGGATAAGATTGATTATAACATCAGTACGGGAAAAAGTTAACGTTTCTATTCGTAATGTGCAATATTTTAAAATTTATTTCAGTTTGGAATGCAAATTATGAAATAGAGCTGGAGGGGAAACAGCCTTTGCGGCCGCATAATCAAATAGGGGAAGGTCGTGCATTTGCGGATGACGATGGGAAACTTGTTAATTTTTCTTTGTATTTCCGTCTGAAAGCTGTTTTAATGTTTGCACATAAAAACGGAGACGTCGTAACCGAATTGCTTTATGTTAATGCGTGGTAACAAAAACTAATAATAAAAATTGAAGACATATGTGAAATTATATTGCGAACATTTCTAATATGAGAGCGATAACAAAAGCAACAGTAGGAAAAGCAAAAACTAATCTAACTCGAGCAGTCGTAAAGATAACGGAGGTCGGCCCATTGGGACCTTCCACTATTTAGTTGCCTTTACAACTCTGTCGAACTAACTCCGCCGATAATTTAGCAGGGAATTCGGTAGAATTGGATTTCAATGTTGGAATGATAAGGTCCTAACAAGATAATTGCCTTTTACTATTGGTACCTTCTTGCTCTAACCAATTAAAAGTCGTATGACTTAATATAGGATTACTATTTGATATTATTAATGTATACGATAAATAAATATATCTCTTAGTTATACGAGTATAGGGTATTTATTCCTTTGTAATATAATATTTACGTGAAGCCAAATATAGATTTCTGAATTGATATTAAGCATTTTAACTTACTATATAATATAATATGTATATACTGCAGATGGTACTTAGTTATAATAAAAATATTTCAAACATGTGCCCATCTTAGAGCATTTGAATTCTGGATACATGGATTGATAATCTGAAGATATTCTCTGACTTTTTTTTATTAAAAGATGAGTCATAAGAACTGATTTGACAGATACGAAAATTTACCTGATTGCGGCCAAAAATAATGTTATGTCCGACAACTGAAAGAACCGAACCAGTTCACAGTTGTCTGAATCACTGTCACTATGCCGGACACAGATGTTTCTTTACCTTGTATTCTACTCTCCAAGGTTACAAGCTTATAGAATGGGAAGAACATATGGGCTAGTAAACTTTGCGGCGCACAAGGTTTACATATCTACAGATTTACACATTTCTATAAACGCACACTAAAATAAATCAAAACATAAGGCGACCGTTGTGTAGTGGCAGTGCAATGGTTACGCAAGCCAAGTGCACGGGTTCAAAACCACTCGCCGGTACCAATGTATCTTTGATATATGTACTTTGGTTGTCCTGTTTTAATGTTTTCCACTTTGGTAGCTTAGTATAGAAATGAATAATATAAAAAAAAACTATAACACATTGGCTTGTGCCAAAGTCTAAGCATACATCTGTATGTACGCTTGTCTATTGTTAAAATTAACATGATCAAAGATATACAAATAGAACATGAATATACAAACTTTAAACAACCATAAACATTATCTTTCCCAAACTTTATAACTACCAAAATATAGCTCAAAAAGGATTTAAATATTGACGCTTTACTGTATCATATGAGGAACAAAACAAACTTGACACATAATCCTTGCACGAAAACTTCAACAGTTAAACATGACAACGTATGCGATAAGAACTCACTTTGGAATATAACAAGAATAATTTGTTCTGCATTCGCTGTATTCCTTATTTGACGAATTAAACCGTTTGTATTTACTTTTCTTTACATTTGTACTGGAATTTAAAGTATTTTGTAATGAAAATTGGATAGAAAATTAATTACGCGCCTATATCGGTCAATTGCGATCGGGGTTTGAACCTCGTGTCTGTAGCACGTGAAGCAATTTCTACCAAATTTTCAATGTTAATTTAAACAGTAATAAAAGTAGTATTGGAACATAAGAAAAATATATAAAATAACACTTGTGAAATACTAACATTGTTGATAGACATTGATTGTTGTTCAGTGTAGGGCTTCCATCATTTTCAACAACTATAGTTTGTAAAATTATTTGACAACGTAAAAGAGCCCAAGGAGGCATATATACAATATTATGACTTTGATTCGCAAATTTTCTCAGGCAAATCGCAGATAAGATATTGTCAATTAATTTCAAATAATTTCACTTTTGTACGTAAGTGAGAACGTCATAACGATTTGGTTTGAATCCAAAATTTCTTTATCTAGGAATCAAACTGTACAAAACTTTATGCCGATAGACCTCTAGCCTCTTTGGACCCTCAGTGAGTTACTGCAATGATTTCTTAGTCGTCGGCGTTCTTGGATTTAACCTTGCTCAAGGTTAAATGTCGTGACTCGAAGTATATTAAAAAAAAACACATTTAATCAATCAAACTGTACGCCTTTTTCCCACAGGGATAGGCAGACAATGCCTATCCTTCACATCCACAATTCTCTTCATACAGGTTCTGTGGTTATGGACACTAGGCAACCTAACTTTCTTGAGGATGTCTTCGATTTGGTTAAAAAACACTCACACATTGCACATTTCTTGTAAAAAAAATTAAACTTAGACGTATAAAGGCGTCAAGTTGGGACAAAATAAGAACAATATGTCCTAGGTTATACTGTACGTTGGTTTGTCACCGACAATCTTAATAGCCCGAGAAAATAACCCACTGAAGACACTGGTTTCATCGCGTTGTGTCTAGAAAGCGACGATTGTTAGAGGATTATGTCCGAAAGGTTTATTCTGGAAACTTCTCAAGTAACAATAATGACACATATAGAACCGTTGCGGAAGTTTATTAATTACTTGATATAGTATAGTACTTTAATATACAGATCACATGTTTTTTATAAATACTTGGTCTTTAAATTAATATGGATTTAGTTCTATGTACAACCTATTTGATTTCCAAGTCATGTAATGAGAAATATGTAATGGTTAGCTAGAGAAGGTCTGACTGACTAGTTAACGGCTGTCGTCTCAGTAGAAAAAACAAAGTTTTTACATATAATTTTTTTGACGTCGTAACACTTCACAAGAATATATCCTTTTTCACGACAACAGAGTTTTCTTATGTGTACTGAAATAACAGTTAATTCTATAGCCTAGATTTAAAGTTAACCTAAACCTAAAAGGAGAATTCGCAAACTTTAAAACCTTGTTTTTATTGTGACTCGGACCTCGACGACTGAAAAAAATGAGTCGCCGTCGCTATGCTGTCATTATCAATAAATAATAATTCAACAAATCTGTATTTGATTTATTTTGTGTCATTAAAAAAATATCTATTATTTCATTTCAGAAATTAGGGACCTGTTTATGTAACAGAAAACCGCTGGATTCAAATGTAGACGTTTCTGAGGAAGACGGACGCAGTGAAGGGTCTTAGCTAATACATTGACGATAATAGTGAATTATTCACTAACGTGTGAATAGAGTTAATATTTATTGTCAAATAATCAATCAATCAAATTGTCACGCCTCTTTATCACGGGGATAGGCAAGACCACGGAGCGCCACATAAATAACTTGTCAAATAATAAATACTATATTAGCGTATTGTATTAAAGTTATAGACTTAGAGAAGTTAAAAGAGTAGCATCGCGAACCTTTGGCAGACGGTTGGTGGTCATTTGAAAAACTAGGGTAGTATTTTAATTTTATTTGTAGATCAATATATGACCCTGCCTAATATTAAGCTGGACAGCGGTCTATGAATAGAGTCGACTTTTACAATCGCTTTTATTATGGCGATCTAGTAGGAACCGGCACCTTTCATGCTGATTAACAGTTACAATAAGTAAATGATTAAACATTGTAATACTAAATTCAATTATAAACAGATTTTGGCAACGATAACATTTTGAACGAATATTAAACTAGGAGCTGGTTCGTGACTAAAGATACACTGATTATATTAAAATTACGATAGACTATTGAAAGATAATGATAGGACACGGCATGCCGTGCTCTTAGGACTTACTAAAATACTAATCTGTTTGTCCATCTAAATATCTAATCAAGCTTTAAACGTTTTAACAATACCATACGGTAAATATAAAAGTATATCATACTATAGTATAAAGAACTAAACCAGAAATATTATGAATACAGAATCACATATCAAAAGCGTTTGTAACATTGGTATCGACCAATATTTGTTGTAAATATTTTGGTTGTCTAGCATCTATGATACATAGGCATAGGTACATTGTGATAGATATAGATAGGTACAACATAATATAACAACAAATAAATAATTAATTTGTATTGAATAAAGCAAAGCGCTACCGAAAATGTATTTTATTTATTGGAGTATTAATAATAGGTACTTAGATTGTTCAATTACTTTTTGAAGAATATATTTTTAAATAACCAAGCAACATATATATTTAAGTAGAGTTCAAAACAAAAGTTAAATGGTTAAACATCCATGGATCAGGTATCTATTAATCTCGGCTTGGTCGTGAGCAGAGGTCGTGATGTACCAGCAATTTGATGTGATATTACTGTCAACGTCGGCTTAACGATGTACCGAAGAAAGCTCTTTATTGTATGAAAGTTTTACAAGCCAAAGCCTTGTAGAAAATGTTATGGGAAAAGATAATATCGATGACAAGAGGATTATTGGACGTTCGTCTTACTAAAGCCTCGACAAAGTCAAACGGGGACTAATATTTGGGTTGTTCAGGGAAATTGATCCTTTAGTAGTCTTTGCTGTAGAGGTATTAAAATTTATTTGAGGATATAAAATAAGTGAATATAGTAACAATTACTCTAATTATGTCTAAAAGTGTAATGTTAACTTAATAAATAAATTCTTTAAAAAATAAAAAAAGTTTATTTTATTATTTTTCTACTTCTATACTAAGCTACTAATATCATAGAAACTGGGCGACCAAAGTACATGTATCAAAGATACATTGTTATCGGAAAGTGTCTACGAACCGGTGGCTTGGTATGAATGACCATTTCAACACCAATAGATTTCGGTCGCTGTATTCCGATCAAAATTTCATTTTACTTTAAATAAAATCAATTAAAATTGTATATGCAATACCGATTGTATTATTCAACCGATTTACAAGAAAACTTGTTTGTTTTTGAGGTCAATAATAATCGTGAAACAAGTCATAAAAACACGTTGCAAAAAGATGATACAATGTTAAACGCTTCAACTGCATATTCCATTGATCTCCTTGCATTGTACTATATTCAGCTGATTGCTGCAAGATTCCATAGCACTCCACGCTCCATTGTATTCTGGACAATGGAGATGATAAAATGAAAAGAATACCACAATGGGAAAAATCCATGAAGACAACTAACTATTAATCCACTAAGCTTTCATACGTAGGTGTATGTGGACAAATATAATATTGTAGATACACAGTAATTTTATATGCGGAGGCTCAAAAAATATTTACGCCAAATGTTTAAGAGTAGTAGGCAGTCAGTTGCCGATCCGTGGTATCCACTTTCAAGTACAGAGACTGTGAAGGTACACCGCCATTCGGGAGTAACTTGAAAGTTACTAGGATGGCATAGTGGATTTTTTATTTTTTTTGTGTCTTCATATATGACAGCACCCTGCTTGATGTTAAGCTGAAGTGTGGCCCATGAATGGTTGTCACTGCTACTACAATTTAATAACTGTAAGTAGCAGTCACATCCACTATGCCGGCCTAGTTGGAACCGGCAACTTACAAGTTGGTCACGGTTCACGGTCTTGTAAGTAGTGGTAGATACTACCCCGGATCGGCAGGCTGGGTTTTACTGCCTACCACTCTTTAATAACCATGTTTGATGCGAATTTTACTTGAAATTAAAAAAAATAATCTAGCAGTCGCTTTCATTCAAGGACCGCAACGCAGTTGAAATTCACGCACAAAATATTCATCCATTTTGTTATTAACGAAATTCTTACACCTATGTTAGTACCTATATTAATACTATGAATATATTCTGTATAATGAAATCAATAATAATTTGTGTACAATGTGTAATATGCTTGAAACCGCCACAACAAAGGACATCGGCCATGCAACAACAGGATCAACATTCTCTGCCATACAACCTAACATACAATATTTTATTTAAAAATCACTTATGTAAACACTTTTTACATAGTGATTGGCAGAGACAATAGAGGGCCACTTGCCACGATCCTGACACAACTCACTCGGTCCTCTCACATCCACAATTCTCTGCATACAAATTAAATTAAAAATTAAATAAAAATTAAATGTTCTCATAGAGATAGGTAGACAGAACAATAATCTTGTGTTTTAACTATTTTCTGTATAGTTGTATAAATAGACTTGAAAATAATAATTAAAAAGCATATAATCTATTGGAAATTTTAAAGTTGATAACATAAAATGTTCAAATAAGATTTTAACACTATTTTCCCAAGGTTTGAGTAAAAAATTCAAGCTTTAATTCTGTGAAAGCGCTTCGAACGTTTTCCTCTAATACCCCGACTGAGTTTCTCATTTTAAAATAAGCTAGAGTCAGCAAAATCCCAACTCTGAATTACCAGGAGGTAATAGGTAGAAGGAGCAAGGATATTCCGAAGTCGTTTACCTTCTCTATACACCGGGAAACGTTGAAATGGTATCTACGTGTAATGTATGTAGACATATATATGTCATTTTAATGTCTGTGTTATTTCTACTTGCCTGGTAATAAGCATAGGGAGTTCCAAGTGAGCCTACGATCAAACAAAACACCTAATATAGTCTAATAGTAAGACGCTACACGTTATTTTTAAAATTCGAATGCACTATTTGGGTTTGTTTGTAAATATAACTAATGACTAGTTATGCTGCTACGCCTCTATACGTTCTGCTACGTTTTGTGTCTACTATCTAGTTATAGATAGTAGACACAAAACACCACTTTCCACGATCCCGACATAATTCTCTCGTTTCCTTCATACTCAAAATTCACACATACAGCTCTACAGATAAGGACACTATAGATCCCGTTCTTTTTATGAAGCTTTCAGTATCGTTCCCTAATTTCATTAAAACACTTTCGTGTATATCTTAATCAATATAAAATAAAACTTAAGGTAAAACAAATCGTAATTAAAAACAAAACAACAAAATTCCTCAAACCGAGAAGACAAACAAAGCTAAATATCAAGTGAATACACAAAAACTCGTCCAATACCAATAAAGTAAAGGTAAATAAAATAAAGTCAACCACGCCTTAAATAGAGTGCAAAAAGCCGACCGACTCTAAAAGAAATGACCAATTAACATTGAACTAGCGAGGTAAGGCAGGTGGCAGAAGGTAAACAAAACAAAAAAATATATAAAAAGGAGACAAATAAATCTACAAAGTCCAGGAATAAAACACAATTGAAAACATTATACCATATCGACGATACTCGAGTATCAGATAGAAAAACTGGATAAGTAAGAGATACTGCTTTGTATTTTTAATGCAGTTTTAAACTGTTTTGTTTTTGGTTTTATTAAATAAATAAATCGCGCAGTCTATTACCATCACTTTTATGTTAATTTACATTTCTATACTAAGCTACTAAAGCGCTTGTATCATAGAAACAGGACAACCAAAATACATATATCAAAGATACATTTGTACCAGTGGGGGTCTTGAACTCGTGCTCTTGGTTCGTGTAACCATTGCACTGCCACTACACCACGGTCGCCTTTACTTTACTCTACTTTTAAGTAACTTAGTGACGTTTCGTAATTACTCTGAAAGTTGCTGGTTCCAAATACATCGGCATAATGCTACTTGCAATTATAATGCTCTAATTGCAGTCGCCTCCAGGTATAAACAGGAGGAGGTATGTAGGAGGTAGGTGCGGACGCTGACTTACCAAAACAAACAAAGAAAAACTTGAAATACATGTAAAGAGTTTGATGAGGAGGTTTTTCCCGTTGTACATAGTTTTAATGCGAATTACGCCAAATATTTTTTGAAAATTATATCCTAATACATAAAATAAATGGGTTATAATATATTATTTAAATAAATAGTTTTATGTTATATAAAATTATTATTTTATATTATAAGAATAAAAACTTATAATGTATTTTAAATAAAATAGCCCATATCAGTTTTGCTGTCGCATTCCCTTATACAGCAAGGTACCAGTTTTTCCTTCGTCCATTATTAGTACCAGTTCCATTCCCTTATTGTGTACAAAGTGATAGCATCATACTCTGCGGGCATGTCCGATCATATCCACATTATGAATCACAACTCTACACCATTACACACAAGGTTCAATTTAATTCGTATAGGTTGTAATGTATTTTCCATAATGGTATAGAGCCTCAATGACGGATGGATGGACAGCTGTAGCGGTAGATAGGGGAGCGAGTGCAGCTTATCTGGGCATTTCAATGAAAGACTATCAAATGGTTTTATATGTAAATAAATTACATATTTAAAATCATAGCATTAAAAGCATCTTTATTGGGCGAATTCGTCAGTGTTTTACCATGGCTTTATTTTAAAACATACTTAAGAAAATATAAAGATAAAAACGATAAATTAGGCCGAGTTGGAATTTCAAAAAAGTAACAAATAGAAAGGCAATGAACAATTAAAAAATAAATTGCACAGGGCAAAATCCTTAATTAGTGACACGGGAGAGTGGCCGCTGTTCCTAGTAAAACGCATTGAAGAAGCCAATCAATATAGCGGCTACAATTATGCAAATTTGCCTTCGTCGGCCGCCGGCGGGCGCACCACAGAGATGCAATTGAAAATGTAAACGACTCACTGAGTAGAGCCCTGATCGCTACCTGAACTAACTTCCTTGCTATTTATACCGCCCTAGTACCTTTACAAATGAAGCTCTTTATGCTATGAGATTTCCTTTTTTGTTATCTTTGAGGCCTTTTTAGACTTTAGTTAGACACGTCTCCTTATACTAACGTAAGTAAATCAGAGGCGAATTCCTTTTGTAATGACGTTTTATAATTTAACACCTTAATTGTATGTGATCCTAGTACTTATCTTGAGATTATTTAAGTATATCCATGTTTAAAATAAATAAAACTTAAGTTAAAAGGCATATAAAAAGATTATTAACAATTTAGTGACGACGTATATTGATTTATGTTGGTGGTATTTCTTTATAACTTTACTCAGAAGTAATTTAGGTCTCAATTAATAAAAAAGATCGATTTTAGCATACCAACAAATTGATACAGCTTTCACGCCTTATAAAGCAATGCAATTAAAATATTTAATTAACTGGTTATGAAATAAGGCGAGTCAGTTTCATAATATTCTTTACTTAGAATTATAATTAGCAAATTAAATGCTGTCATTATTATATTTTTTATTATGATAATACCTACATATAAAGGTATTATAGATGTAAATAAAAAATAATATTTTCTAAAAGCTCTACTTATTCCTAATTGTATTGTAATCCCATATCATGAGTAAAAGTATACATATTATACGTTTTCCTGGAGAGAACTCGTAATAAGACATAAAAAATGGTTTCAATTCGACTACGCACATCAAATTAACATAATACTGAATACGAACGAACGATTTCATTAATAACCTCACATTTCTAAGGATTCATTTGGCAAATGGCGAAAGATTCTATAACTCCCCACATTTCATTTCTTACCTCTTCCAAATTTTCATATAAGATCGAATTTTAATCAATTATCGAGTCTTTTACTCGATTCTACATAAACCGACGCGTTTACGTTATGCTTGTAGACAAATAAGTATAGAAGAGGCGGGGTTACGTGTTCGTTTTTGTGTTGAATAGGATTTAGTCTACAAGTACATTCATTGGTTCCCGATGAAATGGGAACTTGGATTCGGATTGTAGAAAATTACATTCTGTCTGGATTTGATTCGTCGTAATTGCACTTGTAGTGATTCTGTGCGAGGTCTTAGGTTTTGTTTCAAGCTCACATTTATAAACTTTTATTATTCTGATTTCCAATACTGTTTTGGTTGTAAAACCTGTACGTGGATTTTACATTTTCTTTCAAAGTTAAATCAATAGTAAAGTCGACATTACAATATTCTTTCAGAGTTTTTAAAAATAATGCTCCAAACTATTAATACTTTGGCCGGCATAGTGACGGCGACTGAGGCAGCCGTGAACAAACTCGGTTTTCTCAGTCGTCGTCACTCTTGGACCTCCTCTTGCTTATCAGGCGGGACGAGGTCAGATGTCGTGTCACAATAAAAATATATACTATTTTCACTTGAATAAATAATAATTAAAGCATAGTTTTAACTTTATAATAGTTAACTCTTAATTAACTTATACAATTGATCTAATATTACGCAAATACTTGTATATAAATGACGAAAGTAAAATTATATTTTCATCGGATATAAAACTCTACGTGTAAAGATTTAGAAATGAAATTACAGTGAAATGTTAAATACAACTGTTTTCGAACTCCTTTATTACACGAATAGAGAATTATTTATTATCGTAAATGCTGAGTTGTAAATCGAAAAATAAGTACTAAATAAATACGTCAAGTGAGCTATTAACAAAACTATTCTTGGCTCTACGTGACCTCTAATTAACCATTTTAAGCCAACACGTCAACAACATTTTCTAATATTAATAACCTAACCTTTTATTATTTTTAACTTCTAGAATATGCACAATATAAATGCAATATAAATGCAATATATATAATCGTAGAGATTGTATGAAAAGAATTGTGGATGTGAAGGAAACAAGAAAGTTGTGAAACGATCAAGGAATGTGGTCCATCTTTGTCTCTACCCATCTCTGTATTAATGTATGCGTAAATAGTCTATGCAATGGGGCATAGTAAGATTCCTATCCATTAATAGTATATTACAATAAATCAGCTTTCCGTGGAGAAAAAAACCATATAAGTAAATTGTACAAACGTAAACAAATGATGAAACAAATAAAAAGGGAATTAACAGAGGTATATTTTTTATTTAATGCATTTTATAAAGCTTCTACAAGCAATTCGAGTATAGTTAATTATTTCAAGTAGTGCATAAACTACTCGTATATAAAATTAAGTAATAAAACCTAGGAAATACCGTAAGGGGTAGTTTTAAACTACAATCTTTATTATTCCATTAATATTTTTAATAGCAGTTGCTAAAATTAATATTTTAAACGTAAAACAAACAAATAACTATAATTTATATCTTATTATGGTATATTAGGAACAGGCCCTGTACCTAAAGTAGGCTAGCACGCGACAAAAGCTTGACACGCGAGCTTACACATTGGAATAAGTAATATTTTAATAAAAATCACTTATTGTATAGTTAAGCTCTCCTTTGATTATATTCGGTAAACAACGAAAATCTTTAAATATTTCATAAATAAAAACTATTATGAGAGTATTTTTTTAAATAGTTACAAGGAGACTGAAAGTCAAACTGGTCGTCCAGGCTTACGCGAGGAATTTTTCCTCAAACGGCCGGCGTGCAGCCGGATCAGGCACGAAATATTGGTCAGCATTGCAGAGAGAAGCAGAAAAAGCAACTATTCGTCAGAAACAGTAACGCTTCGTCAGAAAAAGCAACGCTTGCAGCGCCGACTTGAGATGTGAGGACAACCACTCGTATACTATTTATTAATTTATTTTATTTTTATTTACATGTCTATACTAAGCAACTTAAGCGCTTGTATCACAGAAACAGGATAACCAATGTACATATATCAAGGATACATTGGTACCGGTGGGTGGTCTCGAACTCGTGCTCTCCGGTTTGTGTAACCATTGCACTGCCACTACACCACGGTCGCCTTATAAACTAGTGAAATCTAAACCAAATACATCTGTTTCATCATTCTGTGGACAACATGCTCATATTATTGTTGTTGGGGATATTGCAGTTTCCCAATGCGGACAATTCAGCGAGATAGATTCTCTGTGCTCCTATCTGCCTCTCATAGAGAAATAATGAGCGCCTAAGCTTTATTACGTTAAACTACAGTAGCGCCATCTATACAATCTTTTAGAAACCACCATTATCTCCTATTGTATTGAATCGTGTTATTTTAATTAACATACTTATATTAGGCGGGGAGTTGTGTCATGATTGTGACAAGTGGCGGTCCATTGTCTCTGCCTATTCCTGTGGGGCAATTGATAATTTGATTGATTGATTGATACGAGTATCAATAAAAAAATACGACTAAACATATATGATATTTTATTTTATTGTAAATAATACATTATAATTTTTTTCAATAAAATAATATTAACTTTTAAATGAGTGTCTTTATAAATTTGTTAAAATCCACCTTAACTCATTATAATTAGAGTTTAATTTAGATTTAATTTAGAATTTAGGTAAATTGTAATAGTTCGCAGGTGACGGTTGCCTTGTCGTTAATGTAACGAAAATGTTGAAGTTTTTCCAGCCAATAAATAATGCACCCCAAAAACCCACTTTACTACCAGTTCGGGTTGTTCCCTGTTTTATTTTTAAATTAGTTCCATAATACCCATATTAATGTTTGGTAGATGATTTATGGAGTTGGTAAATTAATTATGTTATTAAGAACGTAGGTAAACATGCTTTTTGTGTTTTCTTTTGGAGAAATTATTTATTTATTACAGGCTTACAATTTTACTGAAGTTAAACACATGTTAAATTAAATTAATTACAATATTATTAAATGTATGTCTTATATTATTTGTCCGTGTTGATGAGCGTTATATAATCAATCAAATTGTCACGCCTCCTTCCCACAGGGATAGGCAGAGTATAAAATATAAACATGCAAAAAGAAAATTAATAAAAAAAGAAAATTATTAACTTTATAATCCTATTCATTATAAGCATTATTATTACTTGGATATTAATGGCCAAAATAGTACACATAGTTCCATGTGGTTCTAATTTTAGGGTAAAACGGGTATTACTGTGACTTAAGTGACGAAAACAGTGTATGTTTTCTTTAAGGGTTTATTGAATATAACGAAACTAATACGAGAAAAGAGGATAATATTTGCACGACTTAAAAAAACATCCAGGATAAATGGTTACTTCTTAGAATTTCACTATTGCGAGGGGGAAATAATATTTTTGTTTACAAATATGTCGTTTCAACACAAGCAGTATTGGATGTTTTAAGTTGCGACAGTTAAAGACAATACTACTTTGTCGTATTTATTGAATTAAAATTACTTGTTATACTGGTTTCTATTATACTTTTGTTTTATTATTATTTATTTTTTTATTCATTATAATCTTCTTGCTTATTATAAGCAAGAGGAGGTCCAAGAATGACGACGACTGAAAAAAACGCGTTGTACTCGTAAATGTGAAGGAAGCAAGAAACTTGTGTCATGATCATGAAAAGTGGTTCTCTGTTGTCTGCCTACCCCTTTTGGATTGAAAGTGGAGCGTGAAATTGATGATAATAATGATAGTTGAATTATTAAAAATGCACTTAATTATGTAATGTTTTTTTTTTGTAATTCAAAGTGACAATGAGTTGATACTTCAAGTTTTGCTTTATACAAAGCACATCCTAGTCTGGAACCAACGAATGCATCATTACGTCTGCCATTCACGCGTCGGGTGTCCGTCATGATGATGGAAACCTAATCTCGTAGTAAAATAAATTTACTTTTATAAGTAACAATTAAAATCATTATCAAAGTAAATTATCACGACTTAATTCCTACAATGATAGGTGGAAACAATAGAGCATCTCTTTCTACGATTCTGACGCAACGCCTCGGTTTTATCACATCTATAATTCTCTTATACATATCTCGTATGTAATAAGGCGATCGTGGTGTAGTGGCAGTGCAATGGCTACGCAAGCCGAGAGCATGGGTTCGAAACCACTTACCAGTACCAATGTATCTTTAATATATGCACTTTGGTAGTCCTGTTCCTATTAATTTTGTATAGATAACAACAGCAAATTTCATTGGGCATAAATCAAAGTTCCTAAAAACCATCTTAAAGTTTTCTGAAAAATATATTGTATGTATAGAACTTGCTCTGAATATATTTTGGATTTTTTTTAGAATTTTTTATTATTCCGACGTTTCGATAGCTCGATAATAATAAAAAAATGTATAATCAAAATAAACTCGACAGTAAGCCGCATAAAATTTGTTTAATTCATTAAATATTTCTAATTTACTATCCCACCATGTTGACGTTCAATTTCTATGCTATTCATGTGCTATGAAACATGCAGTACATTGTTGAGCCTTCACAACGGAAATGTATGAAAATATCCAAACTGTAATCATGTTCTGAAAATACACATGTCAACTGAAAAAATATAATGAATATGCAGCAAAAATGTTTATGAAGTCATGAATTTTTCAAAATAAAATGTTCTTTCAGTATTTTTTACTCTAGTCTCAATTTTATAGAAATAACTAGTATTTAAAAAAATACTACTACTTGCCTGCTGTTAAGCTGGCGTGCAGTCCATTAATAGAGAGGACTGCTTCTACAGTTAAACAACTAACTATTATCAGTCATATTTACTATGCCGGCCTAGTTAGAACCGAAAATTGAGTTATATTGAAACGTAAAAAGTGATTAAAAAAACATACACTTAATATGATCTATGATACAAGCACTATAAAGTCATGTTTCTATGATACAATCACTTTAGTAGCTTAGTATAGAAATGTAAAATAAAAAACGCATTAAGACTGATCAATATATTCCAATTATTAAGTTAAACCGCGTAAGTTTTAATAATTTCGTAAAATGTCTAAAGAAAAATTCTACATAAAATACAGCGAATATATAAAGAGGCATCTAATGACATTTACTGAAGCCCTTTGTCATGTTTATTTTGTTCATCCCAAGTTTCTTTTCATTGTACACTCAAAATCATAATTAACAATGAGTGGATGTTGCTCAAAATCATATTATCATATTATCAAAGATCTACAATAGACTTCCGAAATGCATAAGTTAGATAATAGGTAGCACACACAGCCTTCGATAGAAAACTAAGCTCTTATAGGCAAGACATATTATACTTAAAAAGAGTACATAAAAGACAGCAAATATATTATAATATTATAATTAAATGACATATTTTTATGATATTTACTTTAATTAAAATTAATATTTGTAATTTATAGTAGATTTAGTAGATTTAGTAGTAATTAACCTTAAAAACGTGTAACTATTATATTAAAAAAAGGACCATGGAAGCATGTTATAAGGCTTTTTTTAAATTCATATCATACATAATATTTTGTAATTGTCCATTGTCCGTACTAGCTAAAAATAAAAACCTTTTAAAATAAAGTATATTTCTGGAATTTTCATTCGTTTTAAACTTTTGGAGCTGATTGTACTTAACTAAAAAGTCAGAGATGATTAATTTAATATTTTCGAGGTTTCAGCACACTGAATTCCGGCCGAGTTTTAATAAAATTTTCTTTTTCAAAGAGGAAAATGGAAAATAATTTACAAAAATTGAATTTTGTTACAAGTGAAAAACTTTCGTTAGATGTCACGCTGATAGGTCGGGTCGAGTCTTTTAAATTATATTATAAAGTTTAGAAAATAGAAATAATAAACATTAAGGAAAACATAGCTTAAAAAAATTAAAATTCAAAAAGTAAATATAACCTGTAGAAGTCACTTATTTACGAAAGAGGAAAGTAAAATTTTGAAAATAGATTATTATAGAAAAAACCTTCACATTTCAGGATGTCGTAATCTTTAAGGAGCAGTGAGTAGGTTGTAAATACCGACAAAGAAGGTCCTGTAAGTGGTGTTTATGAGACCTTATGTACACTGTGTACGCGAACATACCACAAACATGGCTTGTAATATATGTAAATATAAAAAAATTAGGCCTTTTTTACACATGCATAGGCAGAGACAAAGGAGCGCACTTGCCACAATCTTGACACAACTCCTTCGCTTCCATATATGACTTTAAATTATATCTAGTATGTTTTTATTTGTAAACGTTTAAAAATGTTTTTATTTTTAAACGTAACAGATAATTAAAATACTTATATTTAGCCAAAATCGTAACGAGCCTTGGCGGGGCCCCGTATAAAAATTTGTTTGGGGGCCCTTATCATGGGTAGATTTCTCATAAAAGATTTTTTTAATATAAATTTTCGCTTACGCAAATTGGCAAAAATAATTGATATGGCAGATACAGCGGTAGCATATTTAACATGCATTAGGAATAAAAAAATTATTGCCTTCATTTCTTATTCAAAATTTATTTATTATTTTTATTAGGTCCATACGCTATCTTGTTTTTTTAAAAGTAGTTATATAAGTAGAGGTTAGCAGTTCGTTGGAGCGGCTCTTACCAAGTGTGTAAGTGATATAAGCGGTGTTTATTAGGGATCCTGGAGGCGTTATCAAGCTCCCGCAGGCGGCTCAGAGATGCCGCGTGTGAAAACTTTCTATCAAGAAGAAACGTATTTTTGTAAAGAAACTTTTGTGGTTCAATATACGAGCTTTTTAAATGTTTAAAGTTTTATCTAGTTTTTTTATGTTTTTCAACATATGAAGCCACCCTGACTCAATTTAAGCTAAAGGGCAGTTTACGAATAAAGGTGACTGCTACTACAGTTGAATAACTGCAAGTAGCAGTCGCATGCACTATGTCGGTTTAATAGGAACTGGCAACATCTGCTGGTCTGCCTGAACACATACCTAAAACGCGACTGAGTCACTTTACGGTCCATACATTAAAAAGTAGGGGGACTACCCCTGATCAGCAGAATGACAACTGTCTGCTCTTTATTATGTGACACGACATTTGACCTTGACCCACCTGATGATAAGCAAGAGATGATCCAAGAGTGACGACGACTGAAACATCCATTATCACCTTAATTACCAACCTATACGTATAAATCTTATTATTATGAATATAAGGCAACCGTGATGTAGTGGTAGTGCAATTGTCACGCAATCCGACAGCACGGGTTTAAAACCACTTGCTGCTACCAATTTATCTATGATATTGTGTACTAAGGTCGTCCTGTTTCTATGTAACAAGCACTTTAATATATTATTATTTTTTAACAATAACAAAATATTTATTGAATTTAACTTGTATTTTCTTTTACAAATTTTTCACGTTCTGTAGGCGGTAGAAAAAAGTTTCACCCCTCGGTTGAGCAGACTTTAACATGATATCTATATTAAGAGAGGGGATAGAACTGCCCCAAGGAAAAATAAATTTCTACACCCGAAAGTGTGAAACTACTTTTCTCATACTTATATTTCCTTTCTTTATCCCCTAACTTTAGAAGTTTTTAAACTTTTCTAATGATGAAAAAATATATTTAACTTTTATTTATACATGGAAAATTACATAACGTTTAATGTGTTAATCAAATAGCAGATATATTTCTCTTTCAAAATTAGACCTAAATAATATCGTACCAAAACTTATATTTCTTTGATAGGGAATGGTTCTTACATTATGGTACAAATTATATTTCCGTACAAATCTAATAAAATCTCACGCATTCGGTCTATTTCAAGTATACAATGAGAATATAAAACGTAATCGCGAGGCAGCGTTAGGTAGCTAAAAAGAACATTGACAAGTTCTATTCGTTGCAGTTTTCCCCAAGATTTTCATTTAACTTTGAAAATTGCTCGTCGTAGCCTCCGAGGGCGCAAATTGTACTGAAATAGGGATCGATAATGGGATTGCAGGTGGTATTTTCTTTGAGACGGCTCTCTCACCCTGTAAATCTTTCGACGGAAGATAGAAAAATAATGTTTCGGAAATTGTCTTGTAGATTTATCATCGAGAAGGCGCGGGTGCTGCCGATAGATAAATTGCTTGCGAGATTGTTTGCTATTGTCAATTGTTTCCAAACTATACTACGCCATTGTTAAATCCAAAAGTTTCTTCTTGCCAATCTAAATCTGTTTTGTTATAATATTATTTATGGTACAAGCGTTTGTAAGATTATTTTAAAGTACTCATATATGTATGAACCCTAATCTGGTGGCAATGCTTCCAATTTTCACTCCAAAGCCCAAGGAATCTTATAATCCATTATTATAGCAGCTTTATATAAAGCATTGTTATACGTTGTACGTTAATATGAGGAGAGGATACGATAACAAAGGACAGTTTGACCTACATCGATTGTTATAAGACACTTGACAAAGGTCGTCAACATAACCTAATCGAATTTTGATTACGAATCCCTGAATCACTCAATCAACGGTCCGCCTTATTCGTGTTAAGAAATCTTTACGCCTTCGATTTCGCGAATCATTATAACGCAAAGTAATTTAAAAAAAATGTAATAAAAGTACAGTTTCTCTAAGAATTCATTCTCAAATCAATAATCCGTCATCTTTCACGAATCCCATTTTCAATATTACTGAAACATTTTTGGGCTTCCCCGCAGAGGCCAAAGAGATTTACATAAAAAGAAACTTGTTCAATCCAAATTATGATTCAATTAGTATTAACGGATTAGACATCCAAGCGAAGGGTTTTTTGTCAAAATTTTCGGGTTCGTTGGCTGAATGATATTGATCCCCTTTGCTTCTTTGAGCAAACTAAGCGGTTCTAAAGAAAGCTTTGTAGTTCAGTTTGGCTGCGGAGGTCGTTACTAAAGTACAGTTCGCTTCATTACGTGTTACTGCTCTTTTTCCTCATTTTCGTTTTGTATGCTTAATGTACTGTTAAAGTTGTAGATGTAGTCCCTTTGGCTATCATCTCATAATAATATATTTTCATCTTTTTCTTTATTAATATCATTAGTATGATTAAACTTTATCATTGTATAATATCTATATTATATAATAATACGTCTAATGTTTGAGATAAAAAGTGCGATCATTAGAAACAAAATGCGTTTGTCACAAATTGTAAATGTCTTGATATTTGTAACAAGGTTCCTCTAAATCCCCTCTCTTGGCTAGATTAAGTGAAGAATTATACTTTTTTCTCTTGTGCGTTTGATAATTCCAAGGCCTCCTTTCTTGTGGCGTGAGTTTGAGGTATTCATCTTTTAGGATTAGGTGGATGTTCGCGTGGAATTGTCTTGTTGTCTTGATGGATGAACTCTGAGGCGGCAATTTTACGGAATAACAGTATCTACTTGAAAACTCGACGAAAATATTACGGTCATTAATGTCTTTTTCTGCTTCGTCTACAATAACGGATAGGATTATCATTTTATCCACAAAAAATCTTTTTTATTAAAGAATTGACCTTGGAGATGTAAAGGTGAGGTTGGATAAAATAAACGCTTGCTTCTTATTCGAATCACATTTAGACCAAAACCATTTGACTATTAAAGAGCTGTATGTAGTTACATAATATTAACAAACGATTATAAGTTATGGTAAGTACATACTATATTCTTAACAAATTATGTCATAAAGTAGAAGGCATTTGAAAAATTTACAGCACAATTCGCCGGTATACAAATTAAAATTTAACTTCCTCGAAATGACGACACAAATATGAACAGAATTCGTCAAATTTCAATACTCACCCGATATTAAAACTGGAGTAATTTCGTCTGCAAACGTATTATGCATAATAAGAGAGAAATTACCAATATTCATATTAATTATGTAAATACTAACTTAGAATGAGTTTGACAACGCTATGGTCGTAGACCATACTACTAATATCGTAAGAAATATATAAAAAGTTTATGTTAGACATAGAATGATATATTTTATATAGACCTAATAGTTATTTTTATAAGAGATATTTGATGTAGCTAAATATTATAAAGATAAAAAAGATGACCGTGACTAGTAGATGCCACCAGCTAGGAGAAATTAAGCTTTATGAAAGGTCAGGAAGACAAATTCTCATAAACACAAAACTTTCGTTATAACAATAACAAGATATTAACCCTATCTACACCTCATAACTATATATATATATATCTTAATCTTGTTCTTATTAAAAATAAATATTCCAAAAACCACTTAATGTTAAACTCGTGAGATTCGAAGCGATGAAGTGGTTCCTAATTGTCCTAATCGTGACAAATATTCAAAAGGGATCAATCTAGAAGCCAAGATGGGAGCAATTAACGTTCCTATTCGTCCCCTCGTCCGAAATATGATGTCATAAAAACGGTTCTTTACTTCATATCAAATTGTTTTATGTGTTTGGTGAGCCAAAGTGGCGTTTTACGATGTGTTGGAACTTTATTATAGCAAACCCGTGGAGTACCCAATCGGATGCTTGATTCTGAATGGCGTTTTGCACATCGTTTTCATTTGACATCTACTTATGGTTAATTAATTTAATGATTAGGTATAATAGATATGTATGAGTTGTATATAAATTAATAGTCGAAACTCACAATGCTTGAGTGTGGATTGAATTTGAATGCCGATTAATTTTAGATGCGTTTGATGCAGTTGAACAAAAAAAGGAATAAAAACTTGCAAATCATTTATGTTTTATATTTAGTTTCAATAAGTTAAATGTCAAAATGAAAGCGACAGGACAACATTGAAACATAGAAACCACAAAGACACGAAAAGGCGACCTAAACGACAAATAAACGAGATTGTAAATTGTACCCGAAAACTAACAAACAACGTAACACTGTAAACAAACTAAAAGTTTAAAACTAACAAACCCACGGACATCGGAGCTGATTTTCCCTAAATTTTGACCCCTATTATCCCAAACGTTGATCTCTTTTTAAAATTTTATTGAATTATTAATTTAGTATTCAGGCGATTTGAAATATTTTTTAAACAAACAACTACACCTATACCTACAAAGCTACAAAATATTTTTATGTACATCATAAAAATACATTAATAAGTAATATTATATTAAATAATTCCGTTTATATAATTTAAGTAAATTTCGAGGTTAACTATTTCTCAAAAAGATTAGAAGATTAATAAATATCTCTTTTACATATGTAGAATTATAAACTTTTAATAACATTTTATTTTTAAACCCATATATTGATACCCAAATCTATCAATGAACTATATTTAAAATAAATTAATACAAGTTAATTACGAACTTGTCAGAAACATTCCCATTTATAATGGAAAACTATGAATAATTTATAATAAACGATTTTGTTTAAAACAACGATGCTCGTTTCAATACATACATACACACATATTTCTCTAATGTCAATCAATCAATTAAATTGTCACGCCTTTTTCCCACAGGGAAGGGCAGAGATAATGGAGCGCCACATGCCACTATCCTGACACAACTCCCTCGCTTCCTTCACATTCACAATTCTCTTCATACAAGCTCTATGGCTATGGGCACTAGGCAACCCATCTTCTCTAATGTATGTAGCAAATAATCTCCTATTTTATAACTATAAGAGTTTAAGAGTGATAGGTAGTGAAGCATTAGGCAGGGTACCGTCATACGCGGATGTCGAACCCCAATCAATAAATAAATAATTTAGTAAATTAATTTTACTATTTACAATTTTAAGGACAAATTACATTTTTATTGCAATTTTAAAAGCACTTTTTTTATTTAAAGCAATATTCTTTTTGAGAAAAAACCATTTTTCGTATTATGTATATAAATAAATGTTTTGCTTATATCAACTATAATTTTAGAAACGAAAATCGGACTAGAAGTAGGTTTTTAACACTGTTTACCTATGTATTTACATAGTACAAAAGAATATCAGAGTAGCTTTTATAATGAAATAAGTAAAATATTACATGTCACAAAGAAAAGAATATTAGCTTAGAAAAAAATTCATAATCCTAAGCGAAATTCCTTTTTACATATTATTATGTATTAATATTACGTAACATTATTTTATACAATCAAGTCTTATTGAAACATGTTACATTAACTTATAATGTCATAAGTTGAGATGATAATGGTAAGCAAGGAAAGGTCCATGAACGTTTGCTTCAGTTGCCGTCATTATACCGCGACTGTGCGAGAGGTGAATTTCCACGAAGGATTTAACGCAATAACATACATGACCTGGTAAAGCATTTCACGTGTCGATCGTCCAATTTACTATGTCGACCTAACTAAATTCTAGTAACTTTAAAGCTAATTTCGAAACGCGACTGTGATACGCGTACTTTCGCCCTAAAACTGCTACTACTACTCCAGTCCAGTAGAGGAGCCAAGGCTAATGGCTAGCAACTGTCTGGTTATCACTTCCAGTCCCAATTGGTAGGCTCCTAATTAAGTTCCTTTTCTCAAATGCCTCTTTTTGTGAATCACTTTAGTTACCTACAACCGCAGTGCCCGTTGTCAGCCCCTATGTAATAAAAAATCTAAATTAAACATTAGACATCAAGTTTAAACAAAGCAAATCAAAGTTAAAAATAGAACGGTCACATTGAGCAAGGCTTTTTTGCATGATTCACGTACAAAGTACTGTGCGCTGGTAAAATTTAAATTCAGTGTGCAAAAGGCGGCGTTTACGAGCCAGCAGGAATAACAAAACAGGTCTTGTCGACAAGCCAGTGTTGACCAAAGTGTTATACACATCGCTTTTAGTATCAAGCCTACGCTACGATACTTTACAATATTGAGCTCTTTTTTTGTAGAAATATTTAAAATAAACTTTTATTTGTACTCAATAGGGCTGTCTGTTTTTCATAATTCATTCAGAATTAAAATGTTATGCCATAATCTTCACAGAACAGACGGAGCGCCAGTTTTTGCAATTCTGACATCTCAGGATTTGCATCCACAATTTTTATATAATACAAAGTATACATATATGGTATGCGCGTGTAGCCTTTAAAAATAAATGCATTTCTTTCAAATAATACCAGTAGACTTCTATATACTAATTGGTAGCTATCTTTAAATAATTATCGAAAATTATATTTGTAATGTTGCAAAATTCATTTTAATAATTCCGTTGGCCGGTATAGAGACGGCGACCAAGCAACCGTACAATTAATCCTTTTTTTAGTATTCGGCGCTTTAGGTATTCTCCCTTACTTACCATCAGAAAGTCGAGGTTAGAACTCACGTCTCAATAAATAATAATCAATGTTTAAAAATAATGGCTAAAATATTATCATCATTAAATTGTTATCCACAGGGAGACAACGTTAGCTTCACTTTCTACGATCTTGACGCATGATTTTTAATCCACATAAATAAAGCAAAACTAAATCCGGAGAAAATTAAAAATATCCCGGAGGATTTCTTTCCAATTTTCATGGAAAACGGGCCGATAAAAATCCATTAGGAGCGAGAGGCCTCGATGTCACATCGTGCTTTTTGAAAAGGTCCCCGAACGTCTACGGTAATGCGATTCGAGCGCAATCACATGCTTCATTTTGCATTCCCACAAATGCTTTTACTGGTTACCCTTTAATACAAAATGGTCTGCTTTGCGCAGTTATATCCTTTTCTAACGTTTAAATTTATAAAAGAAAGAATTTCTCTATTCTATTTTAACGTTTTCTGCTGCATATTGATTGTTGTAATTGAATTGACCTCATTTCGTTTGAATTGGATTTTTTATTTTATTATTTTTACATTGTGTTTTATTTATGTGTTACTGCTTGTTGCTTCCAACATACAATAAATTAAAAATGAAAAGAGATAATAATTACTTTAAATGTATTTCAGTTTATTTTAATAACTAATTACGATAAAAGTTATGTCAAAATCGTGGAAGATAGCGTAACGACCTATTGTCACTGCTTAACCTAATCAGAATTTGATTCAATAATTTTGGTAACGTTTTAAAATAAACTTATAAAACATATTACATTTTTGTAGTCATTAATACAAGTTCCAGTTTAATAATTCAAGACTAATGACTAATATAAAATCTTAAGTGAAGTGCATTGGCCTATTTCTGCGCGAGTGCATGGATTATAATAGCCTAGAATAAATCATAGCACAATTTACGAGTTGGTATAAAGTTAGTTAAATTCACGATGAAATAAATCAAAGACAAATATAGCCCTCGAGCTAGCAATAGCTTGTTGATGAAACAGCGCACTCACCTTTGACACGCGACATGGAAAACAAAGCTTCGAAACACAACAGCTTGACATATTTAGACTTGACGAAAAAAATCAAAAACAAGAAATTTTCGAGTGGTGTTTTTCATTCTGATAATTTTCACATTCGCACGTTAGTTTTGGTTAAATACAAAACTTTTTGAAGTTTTTGAAAATATAAGTCTTGTTAGTGTCAAGGGATGGCGAGATTTTGATGCCGCATTTAATAACAATATTGTATATATTGCATATTTATTCAGTGTTTTTTTTTTTTTACTTTTATAACTTCTCCTTTATATTTTTATTTCCTACCTCGTCGTTTTACTCGACCGAATCGGCAGTCAAACTTTAATGCTGTTGGAAGAATAATCGACAAACTGAGTGCTTTTGGTCGGCATAGTGACGGTGACTAAGACAACTGTAAAGGGCATCTGTTTTATTTCGTCGGCGCTTTTGGACTTTCTCTTGCTTACCATCAGGAAATACGAGGTCAGATGTCGCTCCTCAATCAAGAAGTAAACCAAAACATGTTTTAATAAATCCAGAAAATTTTCAAAGCAATAAAACACGTCAAAAATAAATGTTTATATAGGTATATAATAGGTATTCTTACAACTAAAGGAATATTGAAAGAAGATGTAAAATAAATAGCGATGAAAATGCAGACGCAAATAAAAGCTTTTATTGTTATCGCTACTCAAAGCTGTATCCTCAAACAATGATTGATCGACAGAATAAGGACGATGTAACAGTTGCAAAATTTAAGAACCTCCTGGCTTCCTTTAAACCTATTTTGAATACTAAGTTTACAAGTTTTATTTGCCTTTGAAAGATTTACTAAGTTAACATGACATTTAGAGGTTAAAGTACACAAGTTGTTAGTTTAGATTAATTGAAAATCGTTAATAGCCTGATCCTGCCTCTATCTAAGATAAATTCAATGGTATTTAGGCTGTTTGTGTTGATCTGACTATACTGGTACATGTAAGTCAGTTTTTTAAATTATTAAATACGAAATTAGTTTAGAATGTTTACCGTTATGAACTAGCAGCGTAGAATCCCTGGCCAATGCCAGTTCGGAGTCGGTTAAAGTTGCGTCAGAAGCGTTGTCAGACGCAGATGCAGAAGTTGGGGTCGTGGGTGCAGTGGGTGATTCGGAAAGACCACGGGTGCGGGCACGCCGTCGTCCACCGCTACAACTTGACCCACTGCCGCTGCCCGACCCGTATGGGTGCAGCCGGCCCAGGCCTGATGACAAGAAGAAAATAACCATTTAGTATTTTATTATGTGAACGTTGAAAGACTGTGGAGATATTTTTATGGCCATGATGAATATTTTATTGTGTAATTCAAATTATTGAATAAGTAAATACTTAGCAATAAATAATATCTTACAATAGAATTGCTGAAGAATAAATCAAGTTCAAACGAAACATTATTACATATAATTACGATGTACTTTTGAACGAAAAAAGAAACCGCAAAAGACATCAGACCAAATTATCTGTTGATAAAAAAGTACAAAGAGTTGTATTTAAACGAGAAACCATAAGATAATAATAAAAGACAAATAACAAAAGGAAATCGGAGAAAAAAGGGGCTTTTTTAAAGACGGCAAATTATATTGATCTATTACCATCATTAAGTATTTACAAGACAATGAAAATAAAACCAAAAGAACCATGTTAGAATAAAACAAAGAAATTTACAGAATAAATAATAATCACACAATAAATAGAAACGTGCAATACAGAGATATAATTACAAATAATCAGAGTTTTGTGACATGACAAAGACTCCTGACTCAGCGAGTTTTAATGTAAATGGGCCAAATTCGAGGGAATCTTCAAAACTGATAAAGTCAAATGGGAAAATTTATCTAAGTCACATGCGAGGCATACAAAATAAGCCAACGCCTGATGTGACATTCCGCGATTCCCTAATCCCACTGTATTTACAGATATTTTCCGCTTTAGCATAATCTCTAAGGAATTGTACTAAACATGTATAAATGAATTTGAAATAATAATTAAATATATCTACCGGTATAATCATATTCTATCTGCATATTTCACACGCATTTAATTATTGGTCTCGTAAACTCAAAAGCATTTTTTTCATATCGGACTGTTAGTTCAAGACATTAGCGCATTCAAATGAACAAACTATTCAGCTTTATTATACAAGAAGATTGACTAAGATGACCTTTATTCTCACAGGGATAGGCAGAGACAACGGAGCGCCACTTTCAACGATTTTGACACAACTCTCTCGCTTCCTTTACATCTACAATTACACACGGGAACGACACAGATGTTGATAAATGAAAAGAATTGAAATATTTGTTACGTTTTAATATCTTCGAATTAATTACATCCGATACAGTAATGTATGGAAGTGAAGGTTGGGTATGGTAGAATTAACGCTGTAGAATTGCGTTCATTAAGGAGTGTATGTAGAGTGACGATAGCGGATAGAATAAGGAATAGCACAGTGCGCGATAGAAGCACAGTGCGTTTAAAAGAAGACGTAGTGACAAGGATTGACAAAGGAATGCTTAGATGGTTTGGGCATATGGAAAGGATGAGTGAAAGTAGATTGACGAAAGGAATTTATAAATCTGATCTGAATGGAAGCGTTAAACAAGGCAGTTTTCCGACCAAATCGGAGACATCCTCAAGAAAGCTGGGTTGTCTAGTGCCCATAACCACAGAGCCTGTATGAAGAGAATTGTGGTTGATGGTTGATTGATGCTTGTGGAATATTGTTACCAGTCTTATACTTATAGATATTTGTGTCTATATTTTTGGGATCATTCAGATTACTTTATTTCAGTGGCTTAATCTACACTTTGTACACAGCCAGCTAAATAAGACGCCATAACAGACATTTAGAGGACTTCAAACATTAATGTAGATACAAGAGTTTCTAAATCATTTTCCTTGTTTATTTGCGGAAATAGACTAACAGAAAATACGAAATACATTTCCACCACGATTTACCTTTAATCAGAATGTGCGACTTTGAAGCCTTCTTAAGAAACACCCGAAATTCGTTCGCTTTAATAAGGTGAGCTTATTTATCGTGAAATAATTTATCTGGGTCACACATTAAATCTAGGGCTATACATATATAATTATGTACATTGTATTTGTTTTTGCGTTGTTAATAAATACATATATAGATAAAACTCTTATATGTATTCTCAATACCACTCCTTGGCTCACAAATGGGTATTGATCTAAAAATAGGCCCATAATTACTTGGTACTTTATCACCGCAACAAGATCTAAATGCCACTAAAAAGGTTCATCGAGAGGCGTCTGAAGTCGAGTAAACATCGCTTGAACGTTCATTACATTCTTTTAATCTCGCCCCACAAGCCGTCTTGGAGGCCTGCCCTCTAATCGTACGAGATCATTAAGGATAAAGTATTCGAAGGAACGAATAAAATGAGTGTACCGAAGGACTCTTGAGACGTCGAGCGAAAACTTTTTAATTTAAGGCAAACAGCTTCACGGAGAAGGAAATTCAAAAGAGTCTGGAAATATAAAATTAGTTTCAACTGTACCTCATTACTGGACGCCCTAATTGAGTATGCAGATTGCACGTGGAGCGACGTCTCCGCGAACGTCCTTGACTCGGATCAGTAAATTCTCTTTGTGGTTATTTAAACTAATTATTTAAAATAACCTTCAAACTGTATAAGCAATCTCTTCAATCGTGATAATTAAGGATTTGCTCGAAGCGAAAACCCTCACAAAGGAGTGCAAACAAAAAGAACAATGCGCTCGTTAGTCCGCGGAATTTTTGCCAACTCTCAGTTTTCCCGAACAGAGCGATCGAGTTAGGCATTCTGAGGAAAGTCATTGGAGGAACGAAATGCGAATGTTAAGTGGGTTACTTGAAACTGGGTTATGGATTTTAACAAAATTTAGCAACTTATGTAAAATGTAAATACTTATGACAAACTCTCCAATTGACGCTTTAATTCGATACGCGTAAGTCCCGGGTTCGTGTTTCTATTATTTAATAAATATTTGTTAATTAAGAAAGAGGTGAATCAGTCGCGTTTCGAGATAAGCTTAAAAGTTGCCGGTTTTAATAAGGCTGAAGTAATTGCACTTATTTAACTGTAGTAGCAGTCACCTTCATGCATGGCCTGGACTCCAGCTTAACATCAGGTGGGATACTGTTATATGTCAAGACACAATAATATAAACATTCATCAATTAAAATTATTAATAATGCCTTAATTCCCACAGGTATATGCAGAGACAATAAAGCGCTACATAGAACACCATTTTTTTTAAGTACTACTCGATTTGTTCGTGGGAATACATTTGTAAAATACTATACAAAACAAAAATGTGACCGTGGCGTGGTGTAGTGGCAGTGCAATGGTTACACAAACCGAAAGCATGAGTTTGAAACCACCCACCGGTACCAATGTATCTTTGATATGTGTACTTTGGTTGTCCTGTTTCTATGATACAAGCACTTTAGTAGCTTAGTATAGATATGTAAAACAAAAATGTGTCTTTTGTTAATATTGTGTTAACAAAATAATTCGCCATCCGCATTGAGGTAACAAATTTTTCATAAACGGAAGTAGCAATGCTGGATGATAAATAAATTAGCAACAACCTCTCTAAAACAAAACACGTTTTGTGGGGGCGGGGGAATAATAAAAACATAGTCTGTTTCCTTTTACGTTGATATGAAAACGATAAGAGCGAGCGGGATATCCGTATGATAACAAGTGACCGGTCAACATTCAGCTAATAAAGTTGCAACCAAAAATATACTGGAATGTTCCAATAAACTGTTATGTGATATTTATATTTAAAAAAATTGTAATACAATAATTATTTTTAACTTGTTCAATCAATCAAATTGTCACGCTCTTTTCCCTCACAGGGATAGGCAAAGACAATGGAGCGCCATTTACTACGATCCTGACACAATTCCCTTGCTTCCCTCACATTCACAATTCTCTTAATGCAAGCTCTACGGTTGTGTTAAAGTTTGTTATCTTTAGGCTTTTTTCTTTTTTTATTAAGTTTTCTTGTGATTTCTTTTCGTTATATGTCTTTCCGTAATCATGGCAGAGACTGACAATGCGCGAGAGCCGAAAGAGCCTATGTGAAATAAATATTTTGATTTTGATTGTTAAGGAGTTAGAAATAAATAGAAAGTCATAAAATATTGATTGAATATAAAACAATCGACAGGCTGTCACCGAATAAGGAGTAAATTTAAATAAATTTGATTTATTGAAATAGTGTAGTCATAAATATGCAATAGGTTACTTCGGCAAGTAAATCACGTGCTGCACATGAGGCCACCCTTGAAACTCAATATTCGTACAGAGAGTCCTTTTTTCCGCACGTATAGTTAACTCCCGTTCGTTACTGCAACAGAAACTACAATTCCAATACGAATAAACGAACCGCCAAAGCCAACTCCCGAGGGAGGCGGTGGTTACGATTTGTCACATGTAAAAAATAAACTGCCAACACAGTCGAAGAGAATCTTACCTAACCAAATCTACTTTTGTATGTAAATCAATAGGTGCGTCCCGCGAACTCCTAACTTCTGATATAATATTCTAAACACGGTCTCTCGCGTTAAGGAAAACGTAGAAATTTGTCACATGAGCGATGGTTCACCTACGTGTTTCACCGTCCAAATCCCGAATATAATCCTCTGACGAGCAAATAAAACACACCTTTATTACTTTAAAAAGAAAAGCTTAAATCCCGCGCGGCCACGCTACTGAATTCTTTATTTCATATTTGTACTTATGAATGTTATTGCACGATTATCGTGCTTATCTCTTAGCACGAAAGGGCGCATTTCGTATACGATTGCCTTCGAAGAGAGCTATAGCGACGAGGAGTGAGAGTGTATGATTTTATGCCAGCAAAAGTAAAGACGGTTGACAAATAGGTCGGGCGTGCCGATGCTCAGTTTTATTAAAATTAAAATGTCCCATTCGGTGTGACATTAATAAAAAGATGTAAAGGCCAAAATCTGTGTATATCTGACATTTGTGTGGATTTACTGTTATTACAAGTGAGACTTCATTATTATAGCTGAGCTGAATAACCATTTTATATTGACAAAGTTTTTATTATTATATTATTAATAGTTATTTTTTACGAATTTGTAACATAATAAAGAGCAATTAAAACGCAGTACATCCACCTGATGCCTCGATGTGTCTGTCCTGTTAATGTACGAGGCGCCACGCTTTTTTTTATATCCTCATAAAATATTGAATTATATCATTGGCAATTTTCATACAGTACGTATTTCTAACCCATTTCTGTTCAATTTCAAATTTTATTCCCGTATTTTAAGTATAAAAGTAAAAAAAAGTTAAAAGATTTACGACTGGGGAACCATTTTAATGGAATTCACACGAAGAATTGGGTTCGCTTCGGCGATCCGTAATCGACGAAGAAAATTCTAAAACAGAGCTAAGTAAGGAGGACTATAAATCCACAACGGCCGAACAAAGCCTTCGATTTCGTTGAGCCAAAGGGCTACGTACACAGTCGTAATTCACCAGAAGACATACAATTTCACCGACAATTTATTCGGCATGAACGGTAGTTGTCAAACGCTGACGTTTGCGAATCTAAAGAATAAATAATAGAGACGAGGAGGCTGTAGACAAGAATGCTATCGTGGATTGTGGTCACGTCGACGATGGAGCTCTCCGTGGAGCTTCCGAGGCGCAATCTTCAACGAACGAATTACATTTTATCCAGAGAATAAGGAAGAAAATCTCCCGTAATTCAATGTGTATGAACTTATAGCGAGCATACACCATATAGAAATATACTTAATAAACAATAACACAAACATAGATACACAATTATTTAATGCTCAGGTAACAAGTCATTAATTTCATTCATTTACGAATTTCATTACTTAGAGGAAGTCGTTAAGTTATGGAACTTAAACTGTAATAAAAGTTTAAAAAGGATATGATCTAATACTGCTGAAAGTAAAGTTACAAGGTCGAAAAGTAGTTTAAAGTTTTAACGTACTCGTGGTTCTTGTAAATCATGAATTTAGAGGAGATTTACGCAACTGTCGGCAGATTTATGAATCGAATTTCGGCAATTTGAGAAACTACACAAATCTTGTCATGGAAATGTCTAATAAATTTACGAGGTTTGCGGAACATAAATGTCTGTTACAGAATTGTTTCTTATTCAATTTGTTGTCGATTGAACACCTAATAATTTTATTTGTATTTTGATTTCTTTTATAACCTAATATTCTTTGCGGTCCCGAGAGGCGTTTCGTCGAACGATACTAATCTCGCCCAGTCATCTAAAATCAAGAGTTGCTATACCGAAAATCTGAGAGATTTCGAATGAGTGTTTGTTTTTGATTTTTGTATAACGAGACAATGGGGAAATGATGAGTACGACGCGCGGTACGGCGCCTGTGGGAGTTCACCCCAATACCGATATATCTACCCCTGTATCCGTAGTTATATACGGGAAGTAAACTTTAATTAGTCGGTTTTAAAACTTACTTTCGCTTGGCAGTTTTATTGTGATCGGACGTTTCAATCCTAGAATCGTCACATATGGCGTCAAACGGGCTACGGTCGGCAGAGTGACGGTATGCCACTCTGGGGACCCTGGATTGGCCTCCACTCGACGGGACTGCGGACACTACGTCACTTCAGACAAAGAGGAAGGTGTGTAGTGGACTAGATTTTTTAGACTTTCTTAATTTAAAAGGTCGTCCTGAAAAAGAGATTTTATCAGAGATATTTATGTTGATATTTTTATTAACTTTAAAACTTTTTTAGCCTTTGAGTTTGTCTATTGATGATGTACACATTTTAAGCAAAACTTTTCTCCTTTGTTATAGTCAGATTCTGTTTAATTATTTAATTAAATAGTAAATATATTTTTAACTAATCAATGGGAAACATAATTAAATTAAAATATTTGAGACTTTAATTGAATGGAACATTTATTATGTAACTAGACACCGGAGGTTATTAATTTAAGCTATTGGAAATGATTAGGATCAATTAAGCTCATTTAGATAATTTCATCGATTTAAAGGTTATGCAGTTTTCAACTTTTTTAATTTTAAAAAAATATTTTCTATAATTCTATAATAAGTTCCAGGTTTCTAAGGTTTCTTTTATTAAAATAATTTACTATCAGTACAAATTTACTACCCAATTAAATTATTTTTTGTATATTTTTCCAAAGATCGTTAGTAGACCTTTTTCTATTTTATCTGTAACATTCGTAAATGCAAAAATAGTATTCGGAATTTTGTAGAAACAAAAGCAATGTGGCACGAAATTGTAAACTCGGTTTCCGCGCACGTATTATCGGGAAGCAATCGATTAAACGATTCGAATTCTATTTTACGGAATTCGGACGATACGGCATTCGAATTCATTACGGTAACGAATTCGCAATTTGTGCGTTCTACTTATATTCTACTCTATAAATATAGGTAAACTAATAATTTTAATTCTAATAACTCTTTTAATGGGCATATTTTATGATTTTTATAATTCGTCATTTTTACAATAAAGGAAATAAAAAATCAGAGACATCTACAAGAAAGCTGGGCTGCTTAGTGTCCATAATCGTAAAGCGTGATTGTAGATGTAAGGGAAGTGAGGAAGTTGTGTCAGGATCGTGGCAAGTGGCGCTACATTGTCTCTACCTATCCCTAAGGTGTGACGATTTGATTGATTGAAATGCTGTCAAAAAACTCTCTTATACTTATACTGTATACTTATTTATTTTTTAGTTACGAGGGAAGCATTTTACCTCTTCCCGGTATGATGGTAAACTTAGCGGATATTCATTCACGATGGAAATATGGAAAAATATCTCCAGTCGCCAGACCTTTGCCAGCCAGGTGAATTCGAACAAAAATAAATTATTTTGAAATAAACGAATTTTATGCTCCTTACTATTTTTACGTTTATTTTGGTTTTGATTTCACTTTTTTTATTTAGGCTGCAAAGCTCTCGAAACGTCGGAATAATAAAAAAAAATGTAAAATCAAAACCAAAATAAACGCGATAGTAAACTGCATAACTTTTTTTTATTCGAAAATAAATCGTTTAAAATATCCTATCTTAATGCTGTTAAATTAGTTGTCATTTTTCAGTTGACACAGCAATAATCATTTAATATCTATTTTTAATTATTTTTCTCCTCGCTCTATGTTGGCTAATAATAATAAATATTAAAGTGTTAACTGTCTATACATCTACCATCACGCTACATAATCACATAGGGCGTGGTCTGGAAGCAATAAAGTCAGTTCGTAAATTATTTAACGCGCTCAGTTCCGAAAGCACTTAACTTTTATTTTGAAAGATTATTCATTGATAGATAACTATTATTTATTTAAGTAATCGATTCTTATTTAAGACTGAATAATTATTATATTAAATGTATAGTTAGTTATATAGTTATGACTTTTGTATTTAAAGGGTAAACAAAATATTACTCACTGCTAGAGTTTAACTTTAATTATAGGGAAAGATTAAAATTTGTATATTCAGTTAGATATTCCAAGATAGGCAGACAAACTTTTGGATCCTAGTAAAGATATTAGTTTAAGAAGTAATATTTTTTTTTACCACGTTATTATCTAAATGTGTTTATAACAAAGCTCTGCTTATCTGTAACAGTTGATTTTAGTCGTAAATATATGTTTTTTTATCTGCTTTTATAATAACAATTGTTCCCGTCGCCCACTAGAGAAACTACTCTTAGGCTGTTATTACACGGCTATATATTATATGACAAAAAGTATGATTGTGTTGTAGTTCAACCTTCATCATTGAGGTCCAAATGTCGAAGGCGGCATTGGTGGGGTCTTACAATATTTGTTGGATAGTGAAGGGGAGTGAAAGATTTTTTGATATTACGGCACGACACGAAATACGACCGCATGCCAGCTAATGCAAACAACTTTTTGCAAGCACCAAAAACATCCAACATGCCGTCCTGTCTGAATTTCGGCAAAGCATGTTAATATACAAATACAGAAACTACTCCTAGTTCATGGCCCCTGTACGTATATTTTGTAACAATTCTTAATAAATACATACTTTTATTTTTTTTTAAATCATTTTCATGATGTAATATATGACCGTGTAATATCCGCCTTTTAAACAAAACTGGTAACAAAACGTCTATAATGTCTCAATTGTCGAAAAATACAACAATTTGATACGCCATAAAGTGTGATAAGCTATGCTGGTGTCAAAAAAAGAACATAAAACTTATTCCCTATGGTATAGTTGTTTTTTTGGTTCGTAGACACTTCTACGATACATTCTACCTCACTTGAACGCTCACTTGTATTTATTCAATTGACTTACTGTTAAGCTAACTTTCTTGCTTCCTTCCCATTCACAAATTGTTCTATATGAACAATGTGGATTATTTATTATTTATTTATTTAAAACTTAATTGCACGATATACTAAGGAGGACTTAATGCCGTTAGACATTCTCTAAAAGCCAAACCTTTAGGACATTAAGACAGCAATAATGGTAAGTTGGTGCTATGACAATTTGTAAGAATAAAACAACAAATACATAATAATATAACTTAATATTTACACATAAGTACATTACATAAATAAGTTATATATATATTTATTTATTTATTTATTATGTATTACTGCTCTTTTAAAACTAATTTCTGATAAAATATGTTTTATTTAATTACATCTTACATTTAGCTGACTAATATCACAACTTGATATATGAATAGTATTTTTTCGGATATCATCATCGAGGGTTGGAATGCTTTTAAAAACGTGGGATTAAAATAATCAAAACTCCTAATAAGCCGAAAGGATCAAAATTAAATTAATCAAATTAAAGGATCAAAACTATTTTAATTTATTTTAAACTTAATAGAAAAGAAAAGGCAAATAAAAGTTTCCATTCATAGAAGTTTTTAACTGTAGAAATACTTCCACAAGTTTACTAACACGTGTATACGAGGCATATAATTTATACCATAATTTTGTAGTGTATGAGGCGAACAGCGTTGGTGGCAACGATAAAACTTAGATATTAGTGGATACAAAAAAAAGGATCCGTCTGACCGTAAGGCTATCTCTCCTTTTTTTATATAAAAATGATTTGATTCAAAAATAATGTTTGATAATTAATTAATATTAATCTGGGTTATTTATGGCTTCTTTCGTTCGGTTTGGTAATTTTGATTAAGTTAGAGGTTAATAGGTTAACGACCCGCGTGGCGCATTGGTTTTTAAAATACTAGTCCAATAGGCGTTAGTCATAATATTTATTTTTAAAAAACTATAATAATAATAATAAAATCTGTTTACATATATTGTAAACGTTTTTCGCTTTTACATTTAACAAAATATTTATCCAAGCACTAATGAAGATAAAACGGAAAGCAAATATTTTAATTGTATATTTAAAGTGCAAACTAAAGATAATTATTTAAATAAAAATAGTAAATATTTAAAGGCATTTCAACTTTACTGAAAAGTACGCTAATACAAATGAAAATAGTCGGACGGATTTAAATGTAGTAAGTCAAAATACAAAGTGTATTTGTTTATTCCATCTCTGAAGAAAAACTCGTTACAGGAAACGAGGAAGACTGAATGTTTGCTGAAAAAAAAGTAAAAAGAAATCTACGTTTTCAAAAAAAGTGAATGTGTCGGTTGCTAAGTTTAGTAATGAATAAGATTATTTGCAAAGTAATTATTACTTATTTAATTTATAATATATATTTTTATGTCACGTGGATATATGCGTTAAGTGAGATAGACCCAGGGTGTTTTTCGACCAAACCATAACCATAGACGAAGAGAACTGTGTATGTGAGGGAAGCTAGACGTTGTGTCAGGATCGTGACAAGTGGCGCATTATTGTCTCTGCTTACCCTCGTGGGAAAAAGTCGTGACAATTCGAATGACTGTATATTTTATATATTATATATTTTTATTTTGTTGGTTTAAAGTACAGGAGAAGGACATGTTTGGGTTGGTAGACTATGACGTTTTTTCGTTGAGAATACCTCAAAGAGTGACTTATTATTCAGTACCTAAACTATACTATAAAGATGTTTTATTATTATTACTGCGATGTCTTAATACGGCCGGCGCCACATACCACGCGCTGTTTACTTTTCTGGGCCATTTGTACAACGACATATCGAGCCATTTCAGACCCTGCATTTTCCCTTTGTGTTCCATTAATGTATTTCTTTTCTTTCATTATTTTAGGATCTGTGTAGTTTTTGTACAAAATATAGTTTAATGGTCGACAGGTTTGCGTTAATGGAAAATTTACATGTTAGTATTTTTTTACCATGTACCAAGTTCTGTCTACCCCTAATTTAACAAGGGAATAAATACAAAAGTATACAAAAAGCTACTAGGACTAAAATGTTCATTATTTTTAAACAAAATTGAACTCAATTTATTTATCTTAGAGTTGAAATTGGATTTGCTCATCTTTTCCCAGTCGAGCGCACATAATCTTGTTTCGTAGTCATTTTTGACCAATTTTCCTTCGTCTATTGAAAAATTTTCGTAGGAAACAATGTAGGCTTCGTCTGCCTTTTGTTTTATGTTAGTTGCTTGTCTCCCTGTAGCTTCCCTTTACGCTTTTATTAGATTTGTTTAATAAAATAAAAAAATAAAAACTATTATTATTAGGTGTTTTTAGTTGTGAACTACTTGGTTTAAAATAATAATATTACAATACCTAGTAGATTGTTCCTTGTTCAAATCAGGAACACTCTTTAAAATGTACCCATAACTACCCATAACTACAGAGAGTGCATTAAGGCGACCTTGGTGTAGTGGCAGTGCATGGTTACGCACGGGTTCATAACCACTTGCCGGTACCAACGTATCTTAAATGTTTGTACTTTGGTTGTACTGTTTCTATAATACAAGTATTTTAGTAGTTTCGTATAGAAATGTTAATTTTAAAAAAAATCTTAGCTATATAAGACAATTCTGCACGTAAGGGAAGCGAGAGAGTTGTGTTCAACTGTGAAAAGTTGCGCTACATTCCAGAAGGAATTAAGACGTGACGATTTAGTAATAATTAAATCAGCGATGTCCATAATATCTCGTTCTTAACTAAAGTAACCTTGAAAGTATGTTACGTATTTGCTCTTTTTTTTATCTAAATAACCTATAAAATTGAGTTAGATTCTCACAAAACGGAATAGAGCAAAGTGTGGGATTACTAAGTTTTGCGATAGAGAAACTTTGGACGATAAATCGTTACGGATCATAGCACACGACTATCCATCCGCCCGCCCTAGGATTTCGATTTTATTGACAATTTATGTATACTTTGCATTACTTTGACAAAATTACTTACAAGGAAAATATATTTAAGTTTTTGATAGATAACCAAAGAAGAAAGTTTAAGAATGGAAATGCAGCATTGTTTCTCGTATGAAATAACCAAATTTTGGCACCTAAATTGGTAAATTGATGCCTGTGTTTATTTAATTTTGTTACAATAACAGAATTTGTATGCAATATCTGGCAACGATTTCAAATTTATGGCTATATCCAATTTATAATCTTATTAAAAAAAAAAATATATGAAAAACAAAGACTTGTACAACTCGATCCCTGTTGCATATATGCGCTCGCGTCGAAATTTCTTTATCATATCTTTTCATCGTGCAGTTCTTTCAACTACAAAGTTTACGTCATATATTGCCAGGTCAATGCCACATGGCATAACAGTGACTTCTATGGCAAGCGAAGAAAATCCCTAGAGCGCCAATTATTAAAGTAAAGACTCAGTGTGTGTCTGCCTTTATTACGATAACTATGCCGGCCAGATGCGTGTTTTAAGAGGGCGTCCTTTCATTTATATTTTGATATTACATATATATTTTTTTATCGTGACTTGACATAATATGACAGCACGAAATAAATTGATGAGTAGAGTTAATGCATACCTATTGGAACCGACGCGTTTTAAGCAGTTTATCCCGAAGTGGTAGAAGTATATAAAGAATATTATATGTAAGAGTTAAAATAAAGTAAATTTAAACAAAACATAAAATTCCACTCCATACATTTTCATGCACATTAGAAGAACATCTTTTGTTTCTTTTTAAACAATAAATGGAGTATTTTTAGCTCCATATTGAGGGACATTTGGTCGCCCGTAAACTTATCTTTATGTCCTTGTTTCGTCACTTTAAAAATAAAACTCCATACGGTGTGCGTTAAGATGGTAGAACCAGTGTAATAGCACCGCACCTTCTATTTTACAACACAATGTACAAGAAATCAATTCTTTAGCTCATATTTTAATAAGTAATTTATTCTTACAAACAGTTTGTGTTAATATTTAATTTCTTTAGGTTTTTCCTTGGTACAACTTTTAAAATAATAAACGATAACAATTTAATAGTACATTTAATACTATAATTTTAAAATTACTAACACTAATTCTAATTAGAATCCACCTTACTTTCTTCACAACTGAAATACCTAGAATTTTCAATATGACAATAGAGCGCCACTTGACACAACTCCCGCGCTTCCCTAACATCCACAATTCTTTTGTGAATTACGGGCATTAGGCAACCCAGCTTTCTTAAGGATGTCTCCGATTTCGCCGGTAAAACCCCTCCTGGGTCTGCCTCGTTTAACGCATCCATCCACATCAGATTTATAAATTCCTTCCGTCAATCTACTTTCGCTCATCCTTTCCATGTGCTCAAACCATCGAAGCATTCCTTCGTCAATCCTTGTCACAGTGTATCTTAAAGATATACCACATCTATATGTTTTTCCTAAAATTCTCTATTAATAATTTGCAATAATTTTTATGAAACATACGCCTGAAAGACTGATTTGTTTACGGTTGCCTTAGTCGTCGTCACTATACCGCTCAGATTTATATGTAGATTCTACAATCGCGAGGCACGAATAGCAAGCCCCCAGTGCATTGACGTTCCACCACAATGGTCATAAGTTGACATAAGTGACGATTGAACTATGTTATGTCTAGTTTAAAATAAACATTTATAAATAAAATGGGGAAGCATTTAATTACACATACAAAATATAATGAATTAAACAAATTTTATGCGGCTTACTATCGCGTTTATTTTGGTTTTAATTTTTGATTTTTTTGATTTTTCCGACGTTTCGAGGTCTTTGCAGCCATCGTGGTCACGTAGAGGAATAATAAAAAAAAAATGTCAAATCAAAAACAAAATAAACGTGATAGTAAGCTGCATAAAATTTGTTATATTCATTAATCAATATTCGCGCAAAATCTAAGAAAATACTATACAAAATATAAATCAATTTTTTTTGTTAGAATCGTCTAGTGGTGAATAAATGGTCTCGCAAACCAAGAGCTCTCGGTTTAAAACAACTTGCCGGTACCAATGAGTCTATGATATATATTATGTACTTTGGTCCTATTTCTATGATACCAATTCGTTCATTAGCTTAGTTTAGTAAAAGAGCACATTCCTAAGAATAACACTAGTTTTAGAGATAAAGACCGTAAAGATGCTGAGTGTAGAGGCGACTGAGGCACTTTATAGGCTGTGAAACTAAAAAGGGTGGTGGTACTAAGCTGAGTAGCTAAACTGGTTAATAAAATTGCTTTAAATACTCTTAAAAAATAATAAAATTAAATGCTATTATTTTACAAAGGATAAAATATATATAAATCTTAATACAAATTAATATTTTACGTGCAGAATATTTTCATTTACGCCGGCACCAGCCCCTAAACATTTGAGCTAAAGTATTGCCTTCCATAACTTAAACACAAAAACCGCCGAGGTCCGAATTCGTGATAATTTAATACTTGCCTCCGAAAATATGTAAAAATACCCGCTTCCCAAAAGCCACTTTTGCCCGCTTCTCCCCCATTATGGGCTATCTCGGGCCACGTTATCTTTCTTATAGATAAATCATCATGCTATACTATTTCCATATCTAATCATATGGAAAAGGATACGTTCGGAAATTATGATTTTTATCTACCGCTCGTGAGAGGCTTCGAGTGGTAAATATATAAAATAATGTATAAGGTACTCTGGGGTAACCCGGGGCATATTGTTTCCTCGTGTTTTACGTTACATTTATGAAAAATTTGAATTATTGTTCCTGTAATGGGCCTTTGTTTACATTTTTTTCGTGTAAAAATGTTCGTTAGAATTCAGACTATAAATTCAGAGGTTTAGGATACCTTCTGGAAATAGCTTTATGTTTAGACAGAGACCAGGAAGTATATACTATAATTTACACGGTTATGTAAGAAAAAAGAAAAAGTGACTAAAAATTCTAATTCTCTAAATATTTGTTGAGCGTTTAACGGTAGCCACTTAAAAACGCATTTTTATGGGCACATTGTCGCTGTAATAGAATAGTTAATTGCCTCGTTTCCTATCGCCATTAAACATGACGACTTAAATAATTTAAACCAAATCGGTTTAATCTGAAGGCGGACACGTATCAACGGAACAGAGTAGATTCAAGAGACAAAGATAATATCGTTACACAAAACATTAAATTAGTGGTTACGCAAACCAAGAGCACGGGTCCAAAACCACTTATCGATATCAATGTATCTTTGATATATGTACATTGGTTGTCCTATTTCTATGATACAAGCCACTTTAGTAGCTTAGCATAGAAATGATCAAAAAAACTTTCATCAGGTTAAGAATCATATAAACTGTTATAGTGAACTAGGATATACCTACAGCGTGAAACTAACAAAGTTCAGTTCATATATTATAGCTAAATATATATTATACATAATACCTAGCTTGTATGGAAATAATAGTGGATGAGAGGGCAGAGAGGGAGTTGTGCCAGGATCGTGGCAAGTAGCGCTTTATTGTCCCTGCCTATCCCTGTGGAAAAGACGTGTGAGAATTTGATTGATTGACGTAGTAGGTATTCATTCTGATTCACAATAGTGAATTAGGTATTAACTACGAGTATTTTTTACTAATGTATTTCTATATGAAATATGAAAATAAATAAGTTTATTTTTTAATTGCTGGTCGATATTATAGCACACCGCTTGCTGTAAAGTTCGTGTGCGGTCTATGAATGAAGGAGACTGCTACTACAGCTAAAAAAACTGCAAGTACCAGTCGCATCTACTATGCAGGCCTAATTGGAATCAGCTTTCAAGTTAAAAGTGGTAGTGCAACACCAGAAAGACAGACTGGCCAAGTAACCACTAACTGCCAATACTAAAAACAGTACTTAATATCTTTATCAAAACAAAATACTAATCGTAGTCACCTATTCTAAAAAAAACTATTGTAAACAACGCTTAATTGTGAACACAATTCCTCTAATTAATATTTAACCATTTCCGTTTTAACAATTAACGCACGAGTACAATCATGCTTCATAAGCTCCCCCCTTCATTTCCCTTTCAATGACCCACATTTCCCCCCTTAAATTACTTGGACGACCGAATTGAACAAAATTTTAAGCTTTAATCAAATCTTAAGAACGTTCTTATAGTTAAGTATTACTTAAGATCCCCAAACTATGTTTAAGGGTTTGTCCCACTGGGCGTTCAACGCTTTCGTCCGCTTTTCCGATTTAGTTGTGGTCTTGGTACGTCTTAAATGTAAAATGTATTTAGGTGAAATGGAATTAAAGTAAATTATTGTAAATTTTGCTAGATATTTACCAAGTTATCACCAAAAAAATTAAACGCGCCTTAGACAGACATTAAACACCTGTATGTCAATTTAGTACCACAATGACGTTTCATTGTTGTAAACAAATATTTAAACACTGTTTTAAATTATTTTTTGTGGTAAAATTTCTACTACAAAAAAATAATTTTCTTGATAGGATCAACATGTATTATAAATAATAAAAAATAAAGGCTGTTTTAGAGGAAATTCCTAGAACAGCGCCGTTTATAAGCCAATTTATTATAATAACCAATTTTAGCCATCAAATACAAGCGAAGTTAACAACTAAACACAACTGGTACATATAAAAGCTTTAGTCAATTTGTCAAATTGTCACGCAATTTTCCTACAAAAGATAGGCAGAGTGAATGGACGCTCACAACCACAATTCTCTTCATACAAGTTCTACAGTTATAGACACTAGGCAACGCAGCTTTCTTATGGATGTCCCAATTGGAAAAGTGGTAAGTTGGGAACAAATCTGTTAAAGTTCGTGTCTTTCATTAACAAGTTATTAAGTACTCCTATGGCTTGATTAAAATTTCTTGAGACAAAATTGTGGTTCGGATTACGACAATCTTCTTGTATCCTATAAATTAATATTTTGGTTCTGTGTAAACAAGATCAAACAACTTTTTAACAATGTAGGCTCATTTAAAAGTTACGTCACTTCGATTAATTTCTTAGGAATTCAAATAATTTGAGAATAATGTTACTAAAAATACATTTTTTGTTCTTAAATTATACTTAACGATTTTATTTTAAGTTAGTGCTACATTAATTTTGTTTTTTTCTTTTCAATTTAAAACGATCTTACAAGTTCAGCTTGAAGTTGACGATTTTATCTCGGCCGGCATAGTGGATGCGACTTGCAGTAATTTAACTCCAGTAGCAGTGGCCTCCAGCTTAAGTCTAGCCCCAATAATAAAATAAACATATTTCCAAAAATATAAGTAAAAAAGTAATATATGTCTAGATTATAATGGGTGAATTTCTCCTGAAAACCTCCTGTAACTCTAAAACTCATAAATCATTTAATGTAAATCATTCATTTAAAATTTTATCGCAAACCTCAATAAAAAAAGTTAAACAATCTGTCGGCGCTTATAAAGACACAATATAAAAACAGAAAGACAGAGAAATGGATGACGATTTTCCAGAAAACAGGCGCTGTCGTTACCAGTTATGTATAACGTGTTTATTTATTTATTTCCATTGAGATAATTCATCAGTACAATTAATATTATAAATTTACTATTGTGAACAAAAATACCACCATTAATAGGATTAATTATTGGTATTTACATTACAAGGTACATCATTTACTTAAAATTACCTAAAATCATTTAAGTTAATTACTTTACAAATTAAATGATATCAAAACTATTACATAATAATAATACAATATTACATTTCTGTGGTTTTAGAGTGGCATTGTTTGTGGTAAACGATATGGAAGTAATTTAGGCCAAAGAATTGTTATATATTACTTAATTTACCATTTGGTATATTAGTATTTTACTAGATTTTGCGCGAACATTTATTAATGAATTAAACAAATTTAATGCGGCTTACTATCGCGCTTACGACTAACACCTCAGTCTCTCCGTGACCACGATGGCTGCTAAGCTCTCGAAACATCATAAATCTCAAAAAAATAATAAAAAATTGTAAAATCAAATCCAAAATAAACGCGATAGTAAGCCGCATAAAATTTGTTTAATTCAACATTTGGTATATTGTTAACAGTATGTCCCAAAATTAATGCTGCATTAGAATTATTTAATTTTTCCAACAATATTGACCTAAAATTTAATAGAATAATTATGAATAATTATGAATTTAAATAAATGATGAAATGAAATGAAAAATGAAATTAAATTTGTATAGAGTATAATTTTGGTGTAAATAATGTAAGTATCATAATGAAGTTAAATAAAATTATGATAAAAATTCGGTAGACCTTTGATTGAGTTAATATATATATTAAGCTACTAAAGTGCTAGTAATATAGAAACAGGACAACCAATGTATATATATCAAGATATATATACATGTTACCAGTGGGTGGTTCACTACACCACGGTCGCCTCATATATTGCATATTTAGTTGAATTATAATATATAGATAATATAGGTGAAAAGCTTATAGGAAGGCAACAACCTACGTGAAAATACCATTCAAACAATAATATACAAAACATAAGCGTATGGGAAGTGCTTGTATTTAAGCAGTGGTGGGGTAATAGTCAATATTACCTTAAACGTCAAACCATCTCCGTAGTCGGAGTCAATACAACTGCAATAGAAAATGAAATAGAGATTTTAGTAGAGAATGATGTGAGCAGATGGATCATCGCAATTCATATATGGTTATTTATTCCCTGTAATTGTTAGAATAAAGTATTTGCGAGGAAAACGGCTGTAAGTGTGAATTTAGAGAGAGATATTAGTTATTGTTATCGACGCTGAAAAGCTGGAGAATGAGGAATCTTTTGCAAGATGCAAGAACTAATTTTTTCTTGTATAATTATTTTACGTCGATTTGTAAATAAAAAATATACGTTGATTAATTAAAAATCTCAATTTTTACACTTACATCCGTTTTCAGTTGATGTACAGATGAGATAACTGTTTTACGAATGTCAAAATCTGAATTTGACATCTGGATGATAAATGTCATGATATATTACATAAATTTAAAAAAATCGTTAGTATTTTACAAAGTAAGAAAATAAGCAAGAAAATTACTGGAGCAATAGAATATTAAAATAATGCAAATTGGTAGAAATTAGAATAAGAAAAATAAATGATATATACTTTGCGAAATACAGATTACAAAAGACAAAATCAAGTTGCTATCAAAGCAAAAGGAATGTCTAAACGTTAGATAACTCTAGTTTCCAATGAATACAGAAAGTCAATGACTGCATGAATACGAGCGAACGGGCAGAAAATTTCTTTAAAACCACCTTTTATACGAATGCCGAAACAGAATTCGAGAGAGCCCAAATGTGGAAATTTCGAGACCAGCCTTAATTCGTAAAACGAAACAAACGTGCCTCCAACAACTGCGAATCAGCTCACTGCAATCGGTGAATGCACTTTTCTGAAAGAACGGGATAGATGATTTGTGGCCGAATAAAAGAATAGGACGGAAGAACTGCGGACAGTCTGAGATACGCGGATAGAATTGCAAATCCGCACCTAGATACGTGATGCGTTAGTGATGCCATGAGATTGGAGAAATGCGTTTTAAACTACAGCTCTTTTATCATTGACCTCTGAATTTAGTTTTTTTTTTTGCATAATTTTTACTTAAAATATGCGACCATGCTTGTCGTAAATTTTCTCTGCGTACACCTCATAGATATGACCTATTAAGTATGATTCGGTTTAATAAAAAATAGGTTTAAAATTTATGTAATAAAAAATTCTAAGATTCAATTCATAATATCTATAAGTATATTTAAGATTAAGTGTAAAAGCGAGAATACATTTACATTTAGTTCTGAAGGAACACTCCACTACGAACGCCCACTCAATTTATCAGCGAGTACTTATTTAAAATTCGCACTAACTTATTCGCACAAAAAAACTACTCGTTGCAATCCCCAAGCAACAGTAAACACGAAAGGAGGCGACTCTCAAATAAAAATCCAATTAAGAACGTTTTTTTTTTCAACGCCTTATTTTTTCATTAACGTTTCTGCCCTCTATTCTGAAATTAGGGAGGAATTTTATCGACAAAATTAAATATCTAGCTATTGATGTCTAACAAAAGGCTCTATTGGCGACGAAGCGGAATGCTTTACAGATTGTCTCGGGGGCATCCGAGTCAGGGATTCCGGAAGTCATGATCCCAATTTGAGCGGAGTTGAGTTCGTACAGCGCACTTATGAAGCTGTATTGACAGACTTTATTAGGATCGTAAATGCCGGGGATAAGTTTTAAAGCTTTAAGACAAGTTTAACGACGAGACCCACTCCACGGCACTAAGTTATAACTTCACTGCAACGCATAATCATCGTTGCTTAACTATTAATAACATTTATCATAATTACTTTTTTAACAGCGCCAATTAAAAACAACTTATTTGCGTTTTAAATAACGTTATCACGCTAATTAAAATTATATTGAATGACATATATTTCTAATACATATTTATGTTAAATATGATTACAGCGTGAGGCGTGATAAATTTAATTAAGAAATCGAACACACAAACGCGGTAGCTAATTAAAAATAATGACTACAAAAATGTTATATATAAAATACAGTAATATATTTCAATAGCAAGCCAGCAGGTTTCCTGTCAATAGTTTTGAATGAGCCTCAACGGTACAAAAGTTTGTTAATTGAGTTACTAGGGTCGAACAACTTGGGCGAGTACTCTTGAGATTGTTTTTATGCTGGCGCATAATCAAACTAAAGAATTTTCCCCTTTGCGAGGATATTTTCAAAAGGTGAAATCTCCAAGTTTGGACTTCGGATGTCGGAGCATCGACTTGAAACTTATTATAACGGACCTTTTTCTAGTCATGCTTTATAGGATTTCGATCGTTACTAACAATCGCCACTTCGCCTTCACTATTGCAAAGAATTATACTTTCAAATACTTTTAGTATTTTTTCGGAAAAACTTTTTCCCCACCGGTAATAAAATTTCATTACCAACATTTTGCAAGTTTAAAAAGTCTCCATTTCAAAAAGACGGAAAAACGGGAATGGAAGTGATTTAAAGACAAACATTCACTGACTTCTGAAAGGGTAAAGAGTGTCGAGCGAAAGGAGTCTGTGTATTTAATAAAGATACAACGAGAAAAGAGACGATTGATTTTATTTAAGAATATTATATACTAAGAACTTTTTCCTTGAAATATAAATAAAAGGTAGAAAGATAGACTGACCTTAGCCAATTAGGTCAAAGTATGTTGTATTTTCGAATAACATATATTATATATACTTACTTATATAACTATAACTGCAATCATCCCCATTTTGTTGTGACTCACCTGTAAAGGAAAAAAAGAAATTACATAACCATATTTATAATTAGGAATAGTTGGTAAAGGCGGATCAGTTGGCAGATCAATCAATCAAATTGTCACGCCTCTTTCCCATTGGCACAGAGCCAATGGAGCGCCACTTGCCACGATCCTGACACAACTCTCTCGCTTCCCTCACATCCACAATTCTCTTCATAGAAGCTCTAAGGTTATTGCACTACGCAACCTAGCTTTCTTGAGGATGTCTCCGATTTGATCGTAAAACACCCTCCTGAGCCTGCCTTGTTTAACGCATCCATCCACATCAGATTTATAAATTCCTTTTGTCAATCTACTTTCACTCATCCTTTCCATGTGCCCAAACCATCGAAGCATTCCTTTGTCAATCCTTGTCACTACATCTTCTTTCAAACCACATCTATCGCGCACTGTGCTTAGTACCATGTCAATTCAATAGTTTCGGGATTGGTTTGTAAGTTGCCTTTTCCAATTAGGCCGGCATAGTGAATGCGACTGCTACTGCGAATGCAAATGCGGAGGTGACAACTTATAGACTGCTCCAAACAGGCGGGGTGCTGACATATGTGGAGTCATAATAAAAAAACATCATAAAATACCAATAAAATGAAATAATACAGTAACTACATAAACGGCTTCCGTTTTTCTAACTACAAATATCTCTAGGAATTTTAGCCATTCGAGAGCTAAAAGAAAAAATCTTACAAACGCGCCGCCTTAAAGTCGTGACAGGCTCAAATTTTTTTATCCCAAAACTGGAAGTTTAAATGTCATTTGGCCATTAATTGAGCGTGAGAGACGACCGCATTCTAATTTTGTAGATCATAAATGTCTACATATCGTCACGAAGCGATCTTTATATATGATATCTCACGATTATCTTACGCTAAGCCCACGTTCACACTTAACCGACGCCATAGAAATTAATCCTCAATGAAACTTTATATACCCCTACGATAAAGCTCCCAAAAAGTTATTAAATACACCGAAAAATAGGTAGTCGGCTTATTTAAATTAAATAAGATCCTCCCAAACGACGAATAACTTTTATTACATTGCCCTTAAGGATCAATTTCGTATGTGGGTTTATAGGTTTGAATAACACGGAACTATTTTTGTCATCCTGTTTTGCATTATTAACGAAGTCTTGTATCCAATTGAAAACTACGATTATAACGAAATTTATTTTTAAATAAAATCAATAACGTTTAAATTTTCCGGTGTAATAATAGTATTCTAAATATCCTATTTAACTTATCCTTTGACTTAAATATTTAATGAATTTAATTTGTTACTATTTTAATACTTATCGTCGTTATAAATACTGGTCGGGGAAAGCATCCGCATTTTGTCGAATGAATCGACAGTTGAAAAGTTCGGTGCGTCTTATCTTTACAGAACAATTGTAATGCTTTGCCTCTCCATCCTATAACCTTGGATCCTTTAAGCAATGTGTGAAGAAGCCTGCGGCAGCCGTGAACTTACTCGGTTGTTTTAGTCGTCGTCACTCTTGGACCTCTTCTTGCTTACCATCAGGCGGGTCGAGGTCAAATGACGTGTCACAATAAAAAAAGGAAGTACGTTTGAAACATAAAAGTAATATAAAAATGTTTAAAATAGTGGAGCGCATCATAAAGAATAATGGTAACCTCTGATGACCCCTTTATGTCATTTAAGGGAGCCCACTCCTTCCTAATACGTGTACGTGCTAGTTCCTCAAGATGGACATGATAAAAACTCCCTCCTGGGAACTAAGCAGAAAAAAATGTGAACCAAAATGAAATTCTTTTCGACCCATAAAAGTATAGAGTTACGTCATTATTTGCGACAAGAGGCGAAAAATTCGTTTATAATACAATTCTGTGTTGAAATTTCACTGGTCATTTTTTTAGGAACGTGACTTGTTTTTGTAAATATAATATAAACAACCATTCTGTTAATATACTTTTACATGAAGAAAAAAGCGAGTTGTAAAAAAAAAAGTTTGAATATTTTTAATATCATTAATAAAGAGAGAAAGTTGTGAGGGAAGCGAGGAAGTTGCGTCAGGATCGTAACAAGTGGCTTTGATTGATTGATTAATTGATGATACTTCTATCCCTTCCAAATATAAGCGGTATGCATTGGCAGTTAGTGATCATTTGCCCAGTCTGCTTATCCGTACTAACATCAGTTTTAAGTATATAGTCTGTACAAAACGATATGTAACGTGACTCTTGGTTTGAACTTGAAAGTTGCTGGCTCCAACTAGGCAGGCATAGTGAATACGACTAGTACTTGGGAGTAATTTAACTGTTTTATCTATTTATGGACTGCACTCCAGCTTACTCCTGGCGGGGAGCTGTCAAATGTCGACCCACAATAATTAAAAAAGAATATGACATACTCGTAAGTCTAGACAACTAATAATGACATTGGTATTTAATTTTCCAACATAACATGAAAGCCTAAATTAATGCTCAACCGTAGCGTATTTAATTAAATCTAAGCTCGAACCATTTTGACAACCATACTTAGGTACTCGTGTCTTAGTTAAATAAATTAGAAATTGGTATTTATTTTATTAAAAGATAATGACTTACAAAAAAACCTTAAAAACCGGATGGCATAATGATAGGGGCGTCTTGTTGTCTCTTAAAGTACACCGGTTGAAGGACCAAAATGAGCCGGTATTTTTTTTTAATACCATCAATTGTCACGCCCTAATTCCCACAGGGATAGGCAGACAAATGAAAAGACACTTTCCTTCATCCTCCTTCCTTCAACTCTTATTGGAACAATAGCATTTCATACTAGACTTTCTATGATAAGAGTGCTTGTATCATAGAAAAAGTACGACCAAAGCACATTAATCAAAGATACATTGATACGGGTAAGCGGTTTAGAACCGGCAGCTCTTGGTTTTCGTGAGCATTGCACTACCACTGCACCACGCTTGCTTTATTATTTAGTGAACAGTTATTAACAGATTATTATTATCCTTATAAAATTAGGGACTCTTAGTTTCTATATAAACGTAAGCTAGCAGTAAAAATAACCTACTATAATCGGAATAATTTATTTTTTAGTCAGAGATATGTTTAGTTTCCTATTTTTAATAACGTACCTAATTATTTTACCTCAACAGCGTCGACGATTGAAAAAAAAAACCTAAGTATATTAATTACTAACAAAAAATTATCATTTTTTTATTATACATTTTTATAGTAAGCTACTAAAGTGCTTGTATCAAAGATACATTGGTACCGGTGAATGATTTCGAACCCGTGGTCTCGGCTTGCGTAACCATTGCACTGCCACACCACGGTCGCCTTAATAAATAAATGAAATAGTAATAAAAATGTTATGAAAACAATATTCAGTGTCAAAATAAATAGAATTGGAAGGTGTTCGAAATGCAAATTGTGTCGGTTTAAAGCCTTCGCTTCGGGGAAATGGGTGGTATTTGGGGCGGGGAGAGCAGAGACGGCGCTCCTTCTCTTCCGGCGCGACTGCAATGCCTTTCCCCGACTTTTCGTAATGACGCGAATATTTACTGCCTGACGTTTAATTAACTATCAAAGACGTGCCTTCGGGTTTCAAAAGCCTCGTCTAATGCAGCGCCAACGAAGCCTCCTATCCTTTAGATTTTTGACCTATTTCCTCTGATGTTTTTATGAAGATTATATGCATGCATTTTGCCATTTACTTTTTAGGAATTATATAGAAAATATGGTAATCATAGAGAGGTGTGACAATTTGATTGATTTGATTAAATAGAAAATCTTTTTATCAATTAATTAATTAATTAAATTATCACCACTTTTTTCCACAAAAATAGGCAGAGACAAGCGCCACTTGCCACGATACTCACACAACTCCCTCGCTTCTCTCATATCCATACTTCTCATATAGATACGTTCTAGGGTAGGCACGCCTTCTTGAGGATGTCTCCGATTTTGGTCTGTATAAATCGAAATGTCCTGTTTTGTAAAGTGCCTACATAATAATTCATAGATCAGATTTAATGCTTAAGTTACATTAAAATTATACCTAGGTAGTCGATGTAATAAAAAATAAATGATGTAAAAAAAATCCAACAAAGGAATAGTGGTAATCTTTCTTCATTATTAATCTTAAATAGTTTTTAGCCTTTTCAGTGATTGTAGTCGTGCACAATGAAGCGTGCAGCACGCTTGGTCACGCACGATTGAGTGGTCTTGCCGAGACGCACCCATGCCGACAATTACGGGCTGACTTTTGATGCTTTTATAAAGCATTTCTTATCATACGTTTTGTGGGAATAGGCTTACAAATGGAATATTTTGTAAATATATGCAGTCTTCAATAAATAGGTATGTCAGCAATCCAATTAAGTATGACGGGTGGCATGTTAAGGTCTATTTATTTTTGTGTTTGTTTGCTATTTGAATAAACGTGTAATAATAAAAAATACAGATAACTCGAGTAGTAATTATTTAAATAACGTTTGTTATACTATAAAACAAAAACTTATAATTAGCAACTTATAGGAAATTAACTGAATATAATAGATGAATAAAATATTTTTAATAACGGTCTACCTTCAAAACTTAAATTTATATTTATGAAAATAATCTTATAAAATATCGTCTCAAATATAACGTAAATATAAAATTAAGTTAAATAAATATTTGTATCGTAACTAAGACTATATTATAATTATTTACTTATAAAAATTAGGCGTAGTGACTAGCAAAGTTAAACGTTCATCGTTATTATTTAAAAATATATATTTTTTATTAAACTTGATTGCTATAACTGTATTATATAAACTGTTCCTCTACAACGAATATATCGAGTAAACGCCGCCGTGCAGTGCTTCCGCAGATCCGTATCCACTATAGTTGAATCTTTTTGTCAAATCTAATAAAAAATAATAATGTCGACTATGATTTAGTGCTGATGAAATTGCTGGTACCAATGCTTGATATCTGTAATCCAGTTTATATGATACCAAGCACTTTTAGAAGTGTGGTATGAAAAAATAGAAATATGTAGTTCTTTATTGTGCGCCAATCGAGTCTTCCTGGCAAAATCAAGTCCATTTTATTACAATAAATCTAGATTACGTGATCTAGATCTAGACTTTATCATACTCGGATATGATAGAGTCTAGTATTCTCTCTATCCCCATCCTTCAACTTTAGATTTTCCAAGTGAAGCATGAAAAATCTCGCACGGTAAATTAGGTCTGTCTTTTCAGACGTTGTCGCTCTTGATATCAGGTCAGGTCACGAAAAAAAGATTGAGTCATTTAAAAATACATAGTAGAGGTTAAAGTGATTAAATAATAGCCATAACGATGAGTATGGATAATTGATTGGCATACAAAACAACCGATGCCGTTTCTGTTGTAAAACTACAGTTATTAATTGCGCTGCGTTTTGGAACAATCATTATTTATTTTTGATAGTCATGTGAACTAACGATAATTTCATTTGTTTTTAAAGTTTAGTCTAGGATTTAATTTTTTATTTATTTATTATTCAATCCCATTTTTTTTACATTTCTATAGCAAGTTGTATCATAAAAACAGGACGACCATAGTGCATAACAAAGATACATTGGGACCAGCAAGTGGCATGAAGCCCTCCCGTTTGCGTTATAATTTCTTTACTACTAAACCACTATATTTTCCGTGATATTTTAGACCATAATATATATTTTTCTTTGTGACACGACATATTAAGATACCACCCCGCCTGATGTTAAGCTCGAGTGCGATCCATGAATGAAGGCGACTGCTACTACAATTAAGTATTGTAAGTAGCAATCGCATCCACTATGCTGGCCCTAGTTAGAACCGTCAACTCTCAAGATGATATCATACGCGGTAGTGCAATGGTTACGCAAGCCGGGTTCAAAACCACTTTTCGGTACCAATGTATCTTCGATATAATGCACTGTACTTTGCTGGTACTGTTTCTATGATATTATAGATGTAAATTTAGTATAGTTTAAAAAAAAAATAAAGAAACGCGACTAAGTTACTCGCCAAAAAGAAAAAAATATTGAAAATATTTATAGAATACATTTTTCTATTAAGTATAATAGATAGATTGTAATATGTATTGTATTTACTGTGAAACATTTGAGTAGGTAAAAAGGAAGTACTAACCATAAGTGATTAAAATTTAAAACGCAAGAAAATATTTATTACTCCTTCAGCATTAAAAGTATAAATCTAGCTGTAAATTACAGGACATTTTCATGAAGGCTTTACTCTCAAAATGAATGGATTGGATACACTATATTATGTAAAGAAGGGGGTTCTTTTGAAAAGGGAACTTGAAAGAGGTTTGAGACGAATGATTCTGCCTAATTATGCGATACCGAGGACGATGAATTTTAACATAAAACTCAGCAGGAAGTACAGAATGCATTCCCTTGTTTTAAAGTTTTGATTTGTTGTAGGAAACTCTATTATTTTTATTGTGGCTAGACATTTATTGTGCGGTTCACGAATAGACGACTTCCATTAAAGTCAAATAACTGCAAGTAATAGTAGCATGTTGAAAACGGCAACTTAAAAGCTGGTCCTGAAACGCGAATGAGTCACTTAACATCATCATCATCGCCAGAAGACGTCCACTGCTAAACATAGGCCTCCCCCTTAGAAGGCCATTTCGAACGACCAGATGCCAGTTGCATTCACTGGTTATTTGTGATTTTTACTATGTCGTCAGTCCACTTAGTGAGAGGCATCTTCGTCTGCCGGTTCGTGGTCTCCACTCTAGAACCTTTCTTCCCCATCGATTGTCGGTTTTTCGAGCGATGGTTTTTCGGATTTAACGCTGTGTTACTTTACTATGATGAAAATCAAATTCTTACTTATTATTATTCTATTAAGATAAATTAGTGTATATCACGTTTATAAGCATTTCAATAAAATTATCACAGGGATAGGCAGAGAACAACTCCTTCGCTTCCCTCACATTCACAATTCCCTTCGTACAAGCTCTACAATTATAGGTAGTACCTAATCAACTCAGCTTTCTTGAGGATATATATAAATGAAATCATAATAGATGTTTATACGATAGGCGGCTTTATTATTAAAGAATTAGAGAATACTTTTGCTTGTAATTGTATAGGTTAGGAACCTAAATTGAATTATCGTGAGGTATCCTGTTGACCTATAGTAATTACACATTTTTTATTAATAGAACGTGTGATCGAATCACTGTTTTATTCTTTTTTACATTTCTATTATTAAGCTACTATTGTGCTTCTATCATAGAAACAGATCGACCAAGGTGCATATATCAAAGATACATTGGTACCAAGTGGTTTTGAAACCGTGCTCTTGGTTTGCGTGGCCATTGCACTACCACTACATCACGGTCTTTTTATATATCCAACTACAAACTAAAAGGAATCGATTGTGCCTAATTTTATTTATTTATATTTAAACTGAAGTTTAAATATAAATAAATAACGCATAACGCACAAAGTGCAAACAAATACGCAATGGCTGTCGTAATGGTTAGCGTATATATAACTAAAGTAACGTGTGTACTATATTATTTAAAAAGTATGAGGTAACACGGAGGTAATAATTCTCTATGTCATATTAGATTTATTATTATGAATTCGGTGAACTTGTATACATTTTAGGAGTGGCTAGCAGGCAGTGGTGGTCATTTGCTCTGCCGAGACTGAGAAGTGACTTAGTCGCGTATTCGGGATCAGTTGCCTGCTCCAAATAAGTGGTCATAGTGGATCCGACTACTACTTGCAGTTATTCAATTGTGGTAGCAGTCCCCTCCATTCATGGACCGTCTTCCAGCTTAAGTCGAGCCCCAATAATAAAATAAGATATATTTCTAAAAAAATACAAGTAAAAAAGTAATATATGTCTAGATTATAATGAGTGAATTTCTCCTGAAAACCTCCTGTAATTCTAACACTCGTAAATCATGCAATGTAGAAGGAGAGCAGGTGTTATAAGTAGGTTACACTGACGCTGAAAAGCACAGAAGCGCATGAAATCCTATTCTTGAAATAATAACGAAAATTATTGTTGAACTGAATCGTTTTAGAAATAATACAATAATTTAATATTATTATTATTTTAGGTTAGTAACTAATGTTGCATTTTCTAAAATACTATACTTGTATAATGAACATTAATGTATGTCGTATCACCACCTGATTTAGACTGGAGTGTGATCCATGAATAGAGGCGACTGTTCTCATATATCAATGTTTATTAGCAACAATCGAATTTTGACGACTTTTAAGCTGATCCTAAAACCCGACTAAGTCACTTTACGGTCTTTACATCTACTTAATTTTAGGTCAAAATTTAGTAAATTAAAATTACTTGACAAATCTCTAAGCTCTATTAATTAATTATTTTATTGTTGCATTCACAAAATAGTAAATTTTGGTCGATATAAAAACCACCAGTAATAGGCCCCCAGCACACAGATCCCCAGGGATTAGCAACCCCGGACTTTGGGATCGCGGCATCGGATTCACTAACAAGTCACCGGGAACAAAACAAATGAATCAGGAAAGTCAGGAGAAAACTGCCCACTTTATTATGACGTAATAGGCTTACCCGAGGCCACTATTATTATAGTTAATAGTTTTTCATTTTAAACCCACATAAAAGATATTATGTGTTAATTTATAATTTTGTGGTCTTGCGTTTGCTACATAACGTTCAAAGTTAAGCTAAAACTTAATTTTGACTTAAAATATCGCTCTAAAAAAAGTATTTAAAATGTTAGTCAATGCCATTTAAAAACATGTAATAGAAATGAATAACTTTGAAGTGACTTAATCGCGTTTAGGATTCAGTTTGCATGTAGCTAGTCCCAAGATGGCCGGTATAGCAGATGTGACTACTTCTTGCAGTTATTTAACTGTAGTAGCGACTGCCTCCATGCATGGTCTGAACTCCAGCTTAACATCAGCCGGAGAGCTGTTATAATTATAACGATCCCCAATACGAGTATATATTCAGATAAATCACCTTTCAAAAATTCGATAAGAAAGACAATCTCAATTAGAAACGAACACCTATCACTGTTTATTAACACAGAATACCCTGTACTATACAAATGATTAGAATTCATGCCCTGAAACGTTTTCACAGTGTTCGAGGCACTAAATAACATGAACGGGCCATCGCCTCGCTGTACGACGCAAAGCCTGCACTGATTGTCAATGCTTCTATTTCCTGCAGTGGTTATAAATCTAGTCCTGTTTTGCCCACTGTCCAAACTATCGGAATACACTGTTACAGATGCCGGGGCTAATCTCACTCTAACACAACACGGTTTTGACACATTAATTAATCGAGGCAGACTCCAAATTACAGACATCCTTAAGAAAGCTTAGTTGCCTAGAGCTTGTACTAAGAGAATTGTGGATGTGAAGGAAGCGTGTGAGTTGTATCAGGACCATGGCAAGTGGCGCTCTATGTGGCGTGACAATTTGATTGATTGATTGAATTAATCTAGCTTCGTAAATGCTTATAATAAGCAAACCCTTCTCCTCCTTGCTTACCATTAGGCAAGTCGATTTGTAATTAAAAAAGAATGTTTCAGCGTGAAATGAATAAAAAGTTTAGTTTAGTTTTTTAATTAAATACAAAAAACATCGCGTCACTATAAATCTGACAAATACAAAAAGATGTTGAGCCGATCTTTATGACACGATAACGATATTTTAAGTCGCTATGTTAGTTAACTAGCGATAGGTAACATTAATAATAAACAGAAATGTGACAGTTGTGCTTATGACGAAATATTCACGTCTAAAATGAAGTTACACAACGGATTGTTTCGTGTGATATTCAGATCTATATTGGAAAACAGATGCGTGATTTTAATAGACGAAAGACTTACTTATTCAAACAGTAACTAGCGAATGCATTTGATTAAACGTTGTTTATTTTAACAACAGGTAGGTGTGATACTTAATAGTGTAGTAAAATAATTATTATTCTCTTTTAAAACACTGGCTGGTGACGGCGAATGATGCAACCGTAAGATAAGACGGTTTTTTAGGCGACGGCGCTCTTGGAGCTTCCTTACTTACCAACAGGTAAGTAGAGTTCAGATGTCAATATAAGTCACTTATTTGGCGCCAACTTCTAGAATGGTTACCTACTATTATTTGAAAGACAAATTGTCACGTTCCTTCGAATTATTAGTCGGGTCTCTTTTACATTTTTTTACTTTAAAAAATAGGTTAATTAAATAGAACATTGTATTAAAATATAAAATTTAATTTGTTTTGAACTAATTTAAATAACTACATAGTAAATAATATGTCTGGTGATAATATTTCATTCTATTCTAACATGGCGTATAATCCTAAAAATTATGAATGTAAGATTAATATAATTTCTGTCAAAAACCTAGTGTTAGTTTATAACTTGATTGTTAGCGAAGGATTACATGAAATTCTGTTAAACTTCAACTAATACCAACTTGGATTTGCATAGTTTTAATTAGGATATTTTAACCATCAAACCTTTGAATAAATTACCGTTTTAACGAGGATCACTAATTATCAATGAATAACTTATTATCAATCAATCACATGTATTATCATTATGTATCATTATGTCTATAATAATTGAATGTCCAATTGATCGTGATATGTGTTTAGATTTCTTGGAAGCCCAAATAAATAAATCAATCAATCGAATTGTCATGCCTTTATCCCACAGAAATAAGCAGAGACATTGGAACACCCTCGCTTCCCTCATATCCACAGTTCTTTTCATACAAGCTCTACGGTTATGGGCAATACGCAACCCAGCTTTCTTAATGGTGTCTCTGATTTGGTCGGAAAAACCCCTCCTTGGTCTGCCTTAAATAATAATATAAATGAGGCAGTAAAGAGCGTGAATCAGTCGCTTTTCATGTTTAGTTCAAAAACGTGCCGAACTTAATCCCGACTGTGGATACGACCGCCGCTTGCAAAGATTTATCAGAGGTAGCAGTCAACTACTTCCACGATGAATTCCTTCATATCCACTCATGGATTACACTTCAGCTCCACACTGCAACGTTTGTAATATTTAATGCCAATATATTCGTAAAAAAAATACAGATCGTACTAAAATACATAATCATACAAAGACAAAAACAATCAATCTAATTTGCACGCCTTTTCCCCACAGGCATAAAGACAATGGAGCGCCATCCGCCACGGTCAAAGACAAAAACAAATCAATAGAAACGCAATTATTTTTTATTAGAACAAAAGAAGAAGTAAGAAATGGAATGAAGTCGGCAGAGTTGAGCAGGTAAACTAACAATATAAGTACTCAATTATTCAAGAAGAAAACTTGTATTGGCTGCTCTCTTGCAAAAGCCTCGAGGTTCTATTATTTAAAAAAGGATTTACTTCAAACACAATGATGGTTTGACTCAAGATAGATAGATACCTTTTTTAGATACCTTCCTTGCTAGTTACCTATAGTATATTTATCAGAATACATTATACCTATTTACATTGTAAAAATTAATATACTATGGTTTAAGAAAGCTGGGTTGCCTAGTGCCCATAACAGTAGAGCTTGTATGAAGAGAATTGTAGATGTGAGGGATTGGATTAGGATCGTGCCAAGTGCGCTCACTTGTCTCTGCCTATCCCTGTGGGAAAAAGGCGTCACAATTTGATTGATTGATTCTTTGATTTTGTGAATGCGTTAAATTGAGAAGTTATACGCATTTAAATGAAATATTATAATATTATCTAAAGTGTTTAAAAAATATTGTATATATACAAATATTCAGAAGTTATAATTATAAATAATTGAGTAATAAAACTCCTTCGTTATATCCATAAAATAGAAAACCCAGGAAACTCAAATTCACACTCAAAGGCTGCAAAATATTAACTGAGAATAAAGCGCAAACAGTTTCAAAACATTAATTTATGTTCAATAAAAATGTTATTGCTCTAATTTCAAAGAAATAATACACAAAAGGTTTCAGTGGAGTACATAAAACGTAGTCCAGAGTAATTCAGGAAATCGTGAAAAATGTATCGAAGTTACTGTAAAATTTATTACTATATATACTATAGTACATTTCGCTGAAAACTCTAAACTGCAAGTGTTATATATTTCTTGTATCGTTGTGCTGATTACGTGCGAGGTACAGTAGTGAAGTACTAAGTTTTGATTACTATAGTCTATTTAATGTATAAAAAAATAATTGACAATTCAAATACTGTATTTTTCAAGAGTGGTAGGCAGTGGTACCCAGTCTGGGATCCGAGGTAGTACCACCACTTACAAGTATACAGACCGTGGAGTGAATTGGTCACGTTTCGGGATCAGCTTGTAAGTAGCCGGTTCCATCTAGGCCGGCATAGTGGATGTGATTGCTACTTACAGTTGTTGAATTGTATTAGCAGTGACATTCATTCATGGACCACACCTCGGCCTAACATCAAGCGGTGTGTTGTCATATGTCGAGTCACAATTTAAAAAAAAATCACACTAAACATTAATTATGTATATTTATTTCGACGTTTAAAAAAATAAAAATATATTTTGTGCTTTTTAACAAACCGTAGCTATTGTAAATGTTGAATAAATAATAAATGCTGTGGGCAATATGGGATACTATTAAAACACCAAAAATATAATAAAACAAACGATCAACTGTAATTGGTGTACACAAAAAAACTGTGTCGCATGAGGTTCATATACCACTAGAGAGCGTAAAGTGGCTTTTTTTTATTGTGGCTCGATATATAATGCGATTAAAATAAGAATAGGACGGAATGGCGCCACTCCAACCAACTTCACTTTAGTATGATCATTTTCTTTGCGGACTGTCAAGAAAATTGAATCAGTCAAGTGAAGTTAGTCAATAGCCCGTCCTATTCCTATTCTAATAACTTAGTATGACAGCACCCAGCCTGATGTTAAGCTGAATTTCGGTCCATGAATCGACGCAACTACAACTACTACAGTTAAATAATAAATAACAATCGCATCTACTACGCTTGCCTAGTTGGAACCGACAACTTTAAGCTGATCTTGAAACTCGACTAAGTCACTTTACGGTCTGTCGTAGACGGCAGACGGCAGTCTTTTTATTTTATCTGGTTCGCACAGTGTGTCAGAGTCGCGTCAATACCTATTTAAAAAGTCCTAGTATTTTGTTGTTATTTTTTTTACACAAAATAATGAAGCGGAGTCTAGTAGTGTGAGGTCTATAGCAACAACTCACAACGAGTTACGAAATCACGGAAATATCCAGCAAAATCATTAAGATGACTAATTCACGTTGACCCTTCCCTCTGTTGAACCATTTTACATATGATGAACATTATTTTTGGATAAGGTTATAGATAAAAATAAAAACAAAATATATTTGTCCTGTCTGGGGACAAATATAAATTACGTTAATTGTCCTATTTTAAAAATATATATTTTTGACCAGTTTTTTAAAAAGGTCAAAGAGTAAGCTTACCGTCTGGAGAGCCATCCATTAAATAAATAATAAGTCACAGATATGTTTAAAAGTAATGTAAATACCGATCATGCGTGTAAGATCGCTACCGCAGCTAACAAAACGAGCTGATGAGCTCTGATCAGATATTCATCAATTGCAGCTTAGAACCATCTTGATCACGTGAGTTTTCAAACGAAAAAAAACGCATCGTAATCGGTCCATTCGTTTAGGAGCTACGATGCCACAGACAGAAACACAGATACACAGACAAGTCAAACTTATAACACCCCTCTTTTTGAGTCGGGGGTTAAAAAACACCACACGTTTCAAAATTCAATATTATCATAGACATTACATAACACAATAATTCAATAAGTACAGTAACGTGAAACATATATCTATGAAGTTAAATGTAATATTTCAATGAAAATCAGATAACAATGTCACGGTCGTATTCATGAAAACGGATGTAAGTCAAGATTCAGAAGTAAATGCCGCACACGTACACAAAATCAATATAAACATTGTACACACACATTCAAATTTATGTGTACAACTTTCGACGTGTGAGTGATATGGTACCGCAGGCTACCGCATTGAAATGTTAGCCTCTCACACTTAACAAGCAAGGAATTATTACCCTTAATCTTAATAGTAATAAAGGTTAAAGTTATATGATGTTTCAGGTTAGTTTGTAGAGGTTTCGAGTGGGCTGCGGTTGACTACTAACCTAGGTTTGTGAATTTACACACTTCGCAGTTATAAAAATAGTTTTTGCTACGCTCCAAGTTTTGTGAAAATATACAACGGTTTTCTTCTTAATTCAAGTTAGCTTTTTATAATTTAACTGCATTGACTTTGCTAATTAAGGTTATTTACATGTCAGAAACTTGTAAAGATTATATTTAGATTAAAATTAGGGAAAATCAATATTTATTTTTATTATACCTATATTATCATGAATTTAAAAGTTTGAATATTAATCAAAAAATAATATATATAATATTTTTTTCATTCATATTCTAACTTTTATCAAGGCGACCGTGGTGTAGTAGCAGTGCAATGGCTACGTAAGCCGAGTGGCACGGGTTCGAAACCACTTTTGTTGTCCTGTTTCTATGATATAAGCACTTTAGTAGCTTAGTATAGGAATGTCCAAAAAAAAGGAAAAAAAAATCTTTAGAATGTAATTTTTAAAAATACTTATAACATTATTTTATTTTTTATTTTTAATAATAATTAATATTATTTATTTTTATAATAATTCCTATATTAAGTATCTGAATATGCCATACATAGAAAATTATTGAGAAAATAATTTTAGTAATCTTAAAAAGGCAATTTGAAATCATCACTGTGTTATCTGTATTTTGCAGGGTGGTTTTAATTGGTTTATAAATAACCACCCTTTACCCTTGCGGCTATTTGGGGTGGACGTGTGAGGAGTTATGACCTAAGGGCGAATGAACTGGCCCTAACACGGATTTGACAACTTTTGCCACGTGTATTTATTACAGCTTCCAGAACAACAACAAAAAAGATGGACCTTTTTAAAACCTATTTGTCAATTAGATTAAATTCATTCGATTAATTATTTTATTTTTTACTTTACTGTCTAAATCATAATTTATCATAAATCTAATGTTTTTATGACTTGAGAACGAATACAATTTATTTATTTAAATTATTATTCTATATATAAAATGGCGAGTTAATACCGCTTGGCATTCTATACCAGACAAATCTTACAAATGTTGATAAAGATTGCAGAATAAAACAATACAATTCACATAATTATAACTACAAAAATAAATATACATAAATATATATTATAATATTAAATAAAAATATAATATTATCAAGTAGAAATTATTATATATATATATATATATATATATAGATACCTACTTTTCTAATAAGTAATCATGCTATCTTTATAAAACAAATAAAGTTCGAATACATAAACTTAAAATACGAATATGTTTTTAAACGTAGCCTTGAAATAGTGTTCTTAGATATTAACGCCTAACAATCTAGGCATTTAATATGTTGACTAAAAACTTTGTTAAATCAATAAGCGGCAAAGTTCACTGGCAAGGTTTTCCGCGAAAGCTAACTTGCGTCTCGGAATCTATAACATGTTAATTTTGTATAATTAGTTTACTTAATTAAAGTTAATATTGTTTAAGGTTAATAGACATGGCTTGAAGCAAATTTGGTATCTTAATAAGGTTTAGCGCCTGTTTTTAATTAGAATTGCTTTTAAATATGGATATTATTGACAAGACTTGTGGGTGTAAAGAAAGCAAGACAATTATTTTAGAAGCGTTGTAAATTAGGCTTATAATTTAGAAAATGAAAATGCGATAATTTAGTTACTAAGTAAATTATCGATAGTTTTCATATCCATAAATAACGTAAGCTCCATAAAAAGCTAACAGGCTACTTCACCAGGCTACTTGGTGATTATACTTGGATATTATACTCGTATACCAACTATAAAAATGCCTAATCAACTATTTCCCTTAATATTAAAAATAAGATCTAAACCTGGGATCTTACCTGAGAATTAAATTAAATTTAAAAAATAACTTATTCATCTTCACATTTTTAAACGTGCTTGGATATTAGACACTTTGCGACTAATATTCTTAAAATAACACACATTAAAAATCCATTCGATCTTATCAGAAAATAAACTACAAATATAGATAGAAGATATATTTGTATAATGATATCTATAAAAATACCAAACCAGATTGCATAAAAAGTGCAGCAGACGTCGCCAAAAAGGATTAGCCCCTACTTTACTTTTTTTCGTAAACTACCTGATTTTTTTGTAAAATAGATAGTAAGGATCAATTTGGGGACAACTTTTTGTTGACCATTTTTATCTACTTCCTTTAAAGAAATTTTCTGTTTACGTTAAAAGCTTTAAGTGACTCATGAAGGGCGATAAAATAAATAATAAAATGAATACCATACTTTATAATATTTCGATACAAATTAAGTATTTATTTGAAAACTGCCTTAGCGTTTTCTCACTCATAATATGAAACATGAAACGAAAACAATACTGTCAATAAATACGAGTAAAACTTTGGATATATAGAAACGTAGCACTAAAACTAAATCCCTATGTCCAGCCATCAATCTTTCTATAAATCAGTCCGCAATACATTAACCGTATACGTGCACAAAACAAGAATATTTGAACAGCATAAAAGAGATTGTAAAGGCAAGAGAAACATAAAATCCCCTAACATGCGATTTCCGTAAGTTCCTGCTGCACTTTCACATAATAAAGGGATCCACCCCAAATTACTCCCAAGTCTGGACGATTCAAAAGCCGATCTTCCGATATATATCGTTCGGGAAAGGAAACTAGCTCTATAGTACATAGTAACGACAGTTAATTTAAGAAAAAGGCCGATAAAATCTATGGCGGAGAGCATACGACCCGAATCGACAGAGTTACTGTAGGCAATCCTATTGAGATGGGAAACGTCTATGTCTCTGTTTAGGAATATATTTTCTATAGTAAAGCTTTGCTCTTTCCCCTTTTTTATTTCTGTTTATTGAGGAAATTCCTTCTAAATAACAGCTATATTCGAAGTCGTTGTTCGAAATTGTACGCTTGTGTTAGTTTATTTTTTTATCCAAGTTACATTATCAATTTCTAACTATTCTCTATTATTATGTACTACGCTTAGAGTAACATACTATGGACATAAAAAGAAATAATTGGTAAATTTGTTAAAATTGTTAATCAAAGACAAATAAGTATACCTGTGAAGTAAGAGATTAGAGGAAATAAAAAATCTACTTTATAGATACAGTTAGAGTAGATACTAAATCAGAAGCGACCAGATCCATGTATAATTCAGTAACTTGAAAGCTGCACGTATGTACACATTATACGGCCTTTTCGACCCCAAGGAAGATAGGCCAGAGTGACCGGAGCCGTCAATTTTACGGTCCAATGCCGCTCGCCCAGCCGACCGATTCAATTTAGCACGATTTTATTCGGCCATACGATTTCGTATGTGCAACTAAAAATATATACGATTCCATTTAAGAATGTATCTCTCAGGGCAATATATTCGGAATAGTTTATAAAGTTACAACTTTATAGGTATTATAGACATAGAGAAGAAAAACATGAAATAATATTCAGGTATATAGAACAACACAATTTTAACGCTTTAATAATTCATAGTAATAGGTTCTTTATTTCACATAAATAACTACAAAATTTTACAACAGGCGAATTTATTGCCTTAAGGTATTTTCTACCAGTTAGTCTTTGGGAAATGTATTCGGTGATTTCTTTAGTGCAGGAAGTAAAAGACTAGATAATTAGATTAAAATATAAAAAATAAATTAATATAATATAATAAGTACCATATACAATTTAAATACATGAAAGCATTGTCAAATATGAATATTATTCTGATTCTTTAGTAAGTGAGTGTGTAGTCTTAGTTTAAATATATTCTATAAAGGACTTTGTTTAATGTCTAAAGGCAATTTGTTCCACTGGCGAGCAACTGTAATAGTAAAGAAGTTTAAGTAGAGGCTGGAAGTATCGGGAGAAATTTTGAGCTTTAACTATGGTCAGAGCAAAGTTGGCGATCGAGTGCGTCACAAAGATGCATAAAACGATATTTCAAGTTAGTAGTAACGCTTTATTATTTTATTTAAAAAATTATAGCAAACATAACAGATGTTAGTTACAAACCTATCCCCTGACAATCGTTTCGAAGGAAAGAAAAAAATACAATAATGATTATATTCGACAACGCAACGCAATAAACGTACGTTGAAGTACCCTCCAATATAAAAGACAACGGTTTCTTAAGTAAGTAAAATTTTGAACAGTAACAAAGGTAACCAGTTACTGACAACAAGGGACTACAAAGGGCCTAATATAAAAAAAGAAATATAATAAGAACTCATGTAGATTCTAATAATATAGGGGACAGATATTGAGATATGCAATAATTCTGGCGATCCCTCATTTCTGTGCCATTAATCACATGTCATCCCATTCAACTGGGGCGATGAAACTAGTGTGTCACATAACAAATGAGCTCTTTCAATTTCTGGGGGTGAAGTTTTAAAAATATTGCTATAGATTTGTTCTTTTGTTAGATATCTCGTTACAAATTATGTTTGCTTAAATGCGGTTCAAGTTTCTCTGGCTAATCATTACGTTCAGATTTCTATTCACCCTTCAAAATATGAATAATGTTTTGGGATTTAAGTTTTTTGAAATAACAATCTAATTACTAGAATTTAGGGTTATGTGCCGTGTGCCAGTGTTATTCTATTTCGTGTGCAAGGGTTATTCTATTTCGATGTGTTTTGAACGCGCGCTTGTCACTTACATAATCATTAATTCCCCTTGCGAAATGTGACTTGGTAATAAAACAGTGCCCAGTAATGCTGGGATTAGAACAAGAATTTATTCATATAGTGTAACATTAAATAGAATTGAAATCCTAATAAGAAACGGAATCGGTTAAGCTATTTGAATTTAATTTCCACTAGATTAATTCGTTCACAAATTAAAGTGGCTGCGGGAGGACTTCGATACAAATGTAGTACAGTTAGCGACATCAGTTACTGGATTAGTTCAGGCGAGAGAGCGATCGGTTTTAGAAGTAGGCTGTTTCATCCTAATGGATAAGCTCGTTGGGTCTCGTGAAATATACCAACTGTTACCAAATCTAACGTCAGCTATTTATTTTGCAATTTTAAATTCGATTGCTCGAACATTTTAAGTTTATAAAAACTTAACTCATAGAAACTAACAAATCCCAAATTACCTAATTTAATTGGAACAAGACTATAAAAATTACATATTTTTATATATCACATTTTTATTGCTCGGTCATATAGTTTGGATAGTTGTAGTATACGGTTGTTGGATAACAAAGTCAGCATAAATATAGACAAAGCTGGAGTAAAGAATACATAAAGCAACATTGAGAACGGTCAAAGAAAGGATTGAAGGCATTTTATCTAAACGAGCCATCTATGACGAACATTTCGATGTAACGAAGTGGACACAACGTCGTACAGTAAATGGAATACCGGCTTTTGTACAATTTACTGCACTCCCAGACAAAAATGGAACAGAGAATTGCAAATTTAATAATGGCTTTTTGAGGATATCTTTTCATTGGAATGAAAAATAAAAGGCTGGCTCACTTGAATTAATGTACGTTTTAAATTCATTTCGTTTTATAACTTTAAGAATAATCTAATAAAGGAATTATTATAAACAAAAACGTAACGTTTTTTTTATATAATATAAATAAAATATAATAATAAAAAAATAACGGCATAGAAGAGATGTAAATATCTTTTCTATGCCGTTACTTATTTCTAATACGAAATAAAGCATAGAAAGTATAATATATAATTGTACTTAAATAGGTCAGCATAAAAAACCAACAATAATAAGAACTCTCTGAAGGACATTCGGTTAATTCAGAGATGAAAATAAACGAAGAGAAAAAAGATAACAAAATAGTTTCTGTTGAAGCGGAAAAGTGAAATTGTATTCCAGTTGATATAAATGTTACGGTCGCTGTTCCCTCCTCGAAGGTTTATGTTTTATTTAAAAGTCTAGATTTTCCTGATGAATGAACATCCTCGCATATAAAAATAGCGTTCAAAATACTGCTGCTTGGACAAAAAAGGGTTTTATAATATATGTTTCGAATGTTATATTAAAGTATCTCAATTTTAGATGCTATGAAATTCCGTAGATGGCTTATTGCTAAGAGATAAGCCATCTACGGGTGGGGTCTGGTTATCAAAAAGTGGTAGGCAGTGGTACCCAGTCTGCCGATCCGGGGTAGTACCGCCACTTACAAGTATACAGACCGTGAAGTGATTTGGTTACGTTTCGGGATCAGCTTGTAAGTTGCCGGTTCCATCTAGGCCGGCATAGTGGATGTGATTGCTACTCACAGTTATTGAATTGTAGTAGCAGTGACATTCATTCATGGACCACACTTCGGCTTAACATCAAGCGGGGTGCTGGCATATGTCGAGTCACAATAAAAAAAAATATAAAAAAAAATGGCTAAGTAAACAATAAATTATAAATTAGCCATTGATAAACAAATGAATCGCACTTTTAAACTCCTTTCGTCGTCGGCCCAGTAAGTATTAACGAAGCCCATTGAAGCACTTTTCGAACTCTCATAAAAAGGTCATAAAAAAGAATTAACGAACTTCGGAGGGGTGTTATTCACAAATTTAGCGCTGGGGCTATTTTAACGTCCGACGTCCTAATTGTATGCTAAGCCTCTACTTATTATTCCATAACTGTGCTATCCATTTGGGCAGAAACGTTTCCATCGCCAATGGAAATCCCAAGGTCTGGTGAAAAATCACCCCAACTGAGCCGTTTACATTCACTAAACAAACGAATATTTGAATAATTCGCCATTCGTATATTATTTGAATTTCCAAATGTACCTACGCCTTTTCATGGATATTGTGAATGTTTGAACACTTACTTCGTTGCTTATTTATACATCTATAGCAATATACTTGTAATATGTATGTGTATGTATGTATATGTACCTACTTTTTTCATTGAGAAAATACTGCGGTAAAGTGAACTAAAAGTTATGTAATACAGTGCTAAGAGAAAAGTAATGGATTTCAAAGGAAAACTTAAAATAATAGTTCCTAACAAATAAAATAATAATGTAATGCATAATCCTTCACACGAGGCCGCAATAAGGTGATTAAAATCGAAAATAGCTCGTAATTGGTTTAAAAATAAATCAATAATTTCACATAACGATAATTGATACATTAAATGTAATGGCTATAATAAAATCGATATAAATATAAAGTGCATGTTTTTATCTTTATAACTTTAGCACACATGGCCTCAACTATATGGATTAAGTTAACTATGTTATAACCCTGTGATAGCTTTATGACGGGTATAAAATACCCAAGGCTTTACAATTTTGGGGGATGTCAATGCTAATGTGTTTATTGTAATGGCTTATTACTAGTAGTCCATAAAAGTGTTTTAAAAAGTAATTTGTTAATTAACACTAATACCCATGTTTGTTTTTCATTACTATGAAGAGTGACCAGCATGGGTCGACACTTTTAGAATACTAACTTTTAGTACCGACATAGTATATACGACTTAATTCTAATACACGGTGAAGCTCCTGTAACCTGTATTCCTTATCTACAGATTAACTAACAGAAGAACGAACTAATTTTATGCGGCTTGCTATCGCGTTTATTTTTGGTTATTGATTTTACATTTTTTTTTTATTACTCCTACGTCACGAGAACTTTGCTGCCATCGTGGTCACGGAGAGACTGCATAAAATTTATTATTTTATGCAATTATTTATAAATATTCGCGCAAAATCTAAGAAATAAAGAAAATAGGATGTCCTTTATCTTAATTAACAAAATATATAATATTATTTTAAAGTTCCACGATTCTCGAACTTTTAAATATAAATAAAATGATCGAACAAAAACAAATCGATGAGAAAATATTTTGAGGAAATTCCTTTGTAAAATCTGTACGCACAGCACTCGTAAAATGAGATAACAAATGGTAAGACGCGTGGAAGTCGAGCAAACTATTTTTACGTCAACTGAATTACAATCAAAATATCTTATTTTTCCTTCTATCCTATTTGGGCTGCTATTTCAACAAAATTAAACTACAGTCTTTATTTTATATTGCACGAAAATATTAACAAAGGAAATTAATTCATTTTAAATATTATTTCTTCTAAAGCATCTGCACAATCTTTAAAGTTTATTAAATATATTTTTTTACATTTCTATAAGCTACTAAAGTTCTTGTATCATAGAAACAGGACAACCAAAGTACATATAACAAAAATTCAAGTGGTTTTGAACCCGTGCTCTCGTTTTGCGTAACCATTGCACAGCCACTACACCACGGTCGCCTATTATAACTATTAATTATAACAAGAATATACTTATTACTATAAGACTGAATTAACATCGTACAGACAATTCAATAAATAAGGAATGTCAAATTAAACAAACATTACCTCAATTAATAGATAGTTAATTAAATATTGAAATAGTGGCCCTATTAAGACATAATAATACTCATACAAGCTTAACCCGTAAATAGTCGTTCACTTTTCTTTTACTATACGAACTGTTCCTGTGTCCGAAAGTTTATGATTATGTTATTCGGTCGTCCATTATTGTACGTTTCGTAAACAAGTTATAAATTAAATAATACAAGTAAAAGTCAGCCCCAAATATATTTTATTTGTATACACATTATTAAAAATGTATTAGGTGCCTAAACATGTGGAATTGATAGCTTCCTAGTATTTATTTTTTGCAAATAGTTTATGTTTTATTGTGACTCGGCATCTGACATCGACTTTTCTAATAGTATGCAAAAGGATGCCCAAGAGAGCTCACAACAGAAAAAAAATACTCAACACACGATTGCCTCAGCCGTCGTCAGTATACTAGCCGATAAATATCTTTAGATTTTCCTATCAGAAATATTTAATAAACAACAAACCGATTTTAGTTAAAGTTCAAAATACTCGTCCAAAACTTTATGTGGGAAACTGTTAGGTTGTAAATACGAAATTGTTAGCCAATTTACTAGCTATAAAACAAAGCTGGCATTTGACGGTTTATGTATGCTATATAAAAGAGGATCCGGGTTCGAACCCCGGGCACGCCAAAATCCAACCGCTTTGGACGTTTGCCAAATTTTCCGACAAATATTTTTATTGACAATCTTGCATAAGTTTCCCAAAACGTTTCTGCTTGCTTTGTTATGTAAAGCCCTAAAATTTAATAGTTCTTTTTTAGATATATTGGGCTATTATATCAAGGTTTTTAAATTTTGGTTCAATTATATATAACAGGAAATAGATCCTAGTTTGAGTAATCGTAAATCTAATGAAATTATATAATTGATATTGTAGTGTCTTGTGTCATGGACACATAGCTCTTGGAATAGATGGAACAGATTTTTGATGATGATGAGTTTTAATATTGAGAAGTTACAAGGAATTTCTTAACCATGGTTTCCGGTACTTTGTTATTACACATTTTTGAACTCCGACTGTACTATAAACATAACTATATTTAATTGACTTCAATATCTAGTTGTTTATTGAAAGAGAGTTGAAAGAGATTTTTAAAAGAAGAATGTCAGTTAAAGAGTAAAACGGGGACGCTAAGAAGAGTATTCTCCGGCTACATCGGGGTACAAGCTTGTATAAAGAAAAGATGGGTAGATGTGGAGAAAGGAAGAGAGTTATGTCAGGTTTGGAAAATGTAGCGCTCTGTTGTCTCTGCCTGTCTCTTTGCTTCACAATTTATATATTTCATGTTGAAAATTTCCCATGAAAAAAGCGAAATGATTTGTCTAAAAATAAATAAGATAAAAAAATAATAACAAAAGTCGTTGACAAGACCGTCTCACATTACAAAAAAGTTGCAGTATATTTTCAGTTCTCTCTGAAATAACCGAAAAAACTTTTGGACGATTTCATGAAATCGTTTGAAAAATAAACTTTTTCAATTAAGCGGAGGTTGTTTACAAAATGTGACCTAATTCTATATTACTCGTATTGAAAGTTTATATTTAGTAAAATGTATGTAACATATATAAATTGTTTAAAATACATTTAAAATTGGTCCAGTGGTGTGCATACCAATAATCCCCGGTTCGAAACCACTTCTAACAATATATATTTGATACACGTGCTTTTCAACCAGTTTCTTTAATAGTTTAGTAGTTTAGAATAGATAAATATAGAAAAAAAATGTATGACGAGATTGTGGCTAAGAAAGAAGCAAAGGAAACCTATTAGGATCGCAGCGAGTATCAGAGAGTTTCTTACATAAAAGATCTACTTTGACTCCAGCTATTTACAGAAGTTGAACCACCCCAATTTGTTGGGAAGGGGGTGTAAAAGTTATTTTTTATTTTCCTAAAACTAGAGTGCTCACGACTGACGTATTGCTGTTTGAAACTGCTATTAGTTACAATCAACTTGAACACGCCACGGAGATTCTCTGCTGCATGTGACATTTTAACCATGACACAAGTAAACGTCCCGAGAAGCCGCGGGATTACCCGAAGGTTCCCGAAAGCCTACGATCAATACCCACCCCCCGGGCTATTCGCGCCAACTTCAGGGGGGCCAAAAGTCACGCTACTTCACGGACATATCGCCGATTTTGGACAGCCATCCAGGTCCCGATTGAGTATGTAAGCCGTTGTGGATATAGGTTAACCTGTAAAGTCGGTTTCTGTGGGAATTTTTTCCCACGATTTTTAATTGAGTTAGCGCTGAGCTTAAAATGGATTTTATATTTGTATGACTTTTTATATTTCATTCATCGTTTTTGTATTAGTACATATGGAACTATTTGAATTATTAAAAATCGGGATAAAGGTTTTAAGAGTGGTAGGCAGTGGTACCCAGTGGTGCCGATCCGGGGTAGTACCACCACTTACAAGTAAACAGACCGTGAAGTCATTTGGTCACGCTACCCTGGATCGGCAGGCCAGCCGACATGCTTCTTTACAACTATATTTTTTTATACATACATTTAGACAAACTCGACAATTCAGGCAATCTTTATTTCCAGGTGTAGGCGCTATTGGATTTTCCTATGCTCACTCACCATCAGCAAAGTCTACGGTTTGACCTCGACTTGTCTCAATTTAAAAAAAAACTCTAAAGAGCTTAAAAAGATAATAAGTTGAATGCATTTTAAACTAGTGCAAGTGACAACACCGTATACTAAACTTTGTACTCTGTGACCTAATTTCGGCAAAACACTCTCCCGCTTCTGAAAACCCATTTCAGCATGGCCATTACGAATATTATATCATAGAGTTGGTCAGAAATTTCATGAGTTTGTCACTTACGATTTAGTGCTTATTCAATTGACCTATATTACTTAAATTTTATGTCTAATCACTACAATTGATTGCGCATAATATTGTAAAAGAAATTAAATAATACCCATTTTCGTACTATCCATAACGAGAGAAGCCGGGCGTAGCAATTGTGATTGTACTAGTACGTTGCTACGGTACCTGTGGATTGTTATGGATCGCACTCCAGCTTAAAATTAGTCAGTGTGCGGTCATCTTATATTTAAAAAATAACTGCAAAACGAGTTAAACGTAATAAAGTAAGAGGTGTCAAAGTAAAGTGTCAATATATCTTAATATAAGAAGTGATAAAACTAATAAATATTTTTTTAATAACCTTGCATTCTTAATGTCAACATGAAATGAAAAACTGAAGCACACGTAGTGAAAAATGTCTGTAAGTTGCTGTAAGGAAAATAGGTCAGGGACGCAATCGAAACAATCCGAAAAGGGCGAAAAAATAAACTCCCCTTTCACTGAAGCCAGTGTTGGATTAAAATATAGAAGCGAACTCTCAAGGGGGTGAAAACTAGACGTTACTCAAAATTGTCTGCAAAGAATTGAGCGTAAAATAGGATATTTTTTTATTTCAATAATTTTATATTTACAATTTACTTCTTAAGTTTATTAGGTGTTTCTTTTAAACGCGAAATAGGGCAATGTATACATGAATCTATTTATAAAGGAGTGATATTTATTGATTATCATCATATCAGCCATTTGTGGCCTGCTGGAAGAAAACTTAAATTACTTAATAGTCAAAAATTATTACATAGTAATATTTTCCTAGATTTTGCGCGACATTGATTATTGAATTAAACAAATTTTATGTGGCTTATTATCGCTTTTATTTGGTTGTTAGTCTCTCCGTGACCACGAAGAGCTCTCGAAAGCTCTCGAAATGTCGGAATAATAAAATAAAATTGTAAAATCAAAACCAAAATAAACGCGTTAGTAAGCCGTATTGTACCTAAAAGTTCTTAAAAGTAATTAGTAAATAAATAAAATCTCCATAAATAAAACAAATGTATCTATAAAATAAAAGTATTCACTGCATTTAAATTAAAGTGCATATAAAGTTGAACTCGTGTGTCGCCAGACGAAACCTTTCAAATACAAACTTTACAATCCGCGAAAATCCGACAAAATCTTTACGACATCAGAGTTGCCAGTTGAGAAATAAAAAATACTGCGAAATGGGCCACATCTTACAGAATTACGCCACAAATGGCGTTAAGGATTTTTATTATAAACTTTATTTTTTATTTATTTATATCGTTGAATTCGATAAATTTGAAACTGATTAAGTATGAGCGATAAAAAAGGCGAAACATTTTTTTTTTCGACGAAAATAACCCCGTTTACTCCGTAATAACAAATATTTATTAACAAATATTTGCAATATTTAATATCAATAAATATTACAAATTTAAGCTATGAAACAAATATTTGCTGCAATCGGGAATCGAATCCGGGACTATACGCGCAACAAACCAATCGGTAACCGTTCGGCTGTCATCATTCCAATATAAATATCACCCTATGATCTTGGATCCTTCAAGCAATGTGTGAAGAAGCACCTTAGGCCGGCATAGTGGCGGCGGCTGGGGCAGCCGGGAACTGACTCGGTTATTCCAGTCGTCGTCACTCTAGGACCTCCTCCTGCTTATCATCAGGCGAGTCGAGTCAGATGTCTTGTCACAATAAAATATATATATTAAACAAATTTTATGCGGCTTACTATCGCGTTTATTTTGGTTTTGATTTTACAATTTTTTATTATTCCGATGGCTGCAAAGCTCTCGAAACGTCGGAATAATAAAAAAAAAAATGTAAAATCAAAACCAAAATAAACGCGATAGTAAGCCGCATAAAATTTGTTTAATTCATTAGTTAATGTTCGCGCAAAATCTAAGAAAATACCAAAATATATATATATAAATTAATTAAATTATTTCCTTCTGAGAAGTTGTTTACACAGACAAAGAACTCGTCGAGTATGTCATATAGCTTAAAGCCAATTAATTAAAAGAAATAAAAGAACATCTTTATAAAATATATTTTCCTAAAAAAAATGAGTAATAATCCTATTTATGAAGTTATTAGCGTAACAAGCAAACTAATTATTTTAAAATTTTAATTTATTAAGTAACTTGAATTTAAGACAAAGTTCCATTATAATTAATAAATTCAAATTCTTGAAATAACTATAGGATTAAGTCGAATTAAGTTTAAGCAATTTATAATTAAATAGATCAAAGCGAGCTAGCTGTATTATTTAGTTTTTAATCAATTAACAGGTCTAGAAATTCGACCTAATTAGGATTAAGTTTGAACGCATAAAAGTCAAGCTTATTTCGGTGTGTAGAAATTGATGGAATTATTTTTTACGAATACATTGGCAATCTTTAAAATTTCATACACCTTTTTCCCACAGGGATAGGCAGTAACAATTGAGCGCCACTTGCCACGATCCTGACACAACTCTTTCGCTTCCCTCACATTAACAATTCTTTTTATACAGGCTTTTATACTATTACGGGCACTAGGACATATTTTGGGAATGTCTCTGATATTATGTCTTAAAAACGTACATTACATTAATATCTCTCGATATTAAAGAACAAAAATAATAATAAATAAAAAATTAAGTCTAAGTAGTCAAGTAGTTTCAAACAGTAGTCAAATATTTATGTAATTACAGATTAAAATTTATCTGTGTTAAATCAGTTTATAACCGCATATCAATTTGACAGCTGTATATAATGTAATTAATTTTGTCACTTTTCACGGTTGTCTTTTAAAATTATCATTTTTAATTAAACATTTAACTGAATATTACTTATTTAAAGTTGTGACGTTTTTCAATAAATTATTATATATAAGAGTGGTAGGCAGTGGTTCCGAGTCTGCCGATCCGGGGTAGTACCACCACTTACAAGTATACAGACCGTGAAGTGATTTGGTCACGTTTCGGGATCAGCTTGTAAGTTGCCGGTTCCATCTAGGCCGGCATAGTGGATGTGATTGCTACTCACAGTTATTAAATTGTAGTAGCAGTGTCATTCATTCATGAACCACACTTCGGCTTAACATCAAGCAGGGTGCTGTCATATGTCGAGTCATAATAAAAAAAAACCTAAGTAGATACTTGAAAAAGGATGAAATTTTTACTCAGTCTCTACGAGTACTTGAACTTGTTTCATGTTTACAAGGTACGTTTGCATGCCTCTCACTACATTTTCGTATATTATCTTTAATGGGTACACTTTCTGGAAAATTACAATTAAATAAACATGTAAAAATTGTAACAAAATAGAATACTATAAAATGACGTGAACACGTGTGCGCGTGTCTTTTTGGAAAGCACCTAATCCTGTCTAAAATAATGACAAGTATAATCCCCCCCTTAAAGCTTGCCATTCGGAACACTTGACAGTTACTTACTAATACCCCCTTCACTGACAATGTATGAGATTTTATTATTATTTAGCACAAATATAGACTTTTTGTATAAAAATACTTAAAATTGATTGTCCCCAAGACATTCACGTTAGAGTTCTATATTATTCTGAGATGATTAATTGCTTACTATAATATTCAAAAGTTATTCTTCTTCTAACGTTAAAATCCTTAATTTGATGTAATACAATATAAAGAAAGCCATGAGTATTTCATTGCCAGTAAACCTTTGGATTGTGCAGGAAGTAAAAATAGATAGATGGAGAAAAGTAAATATATAATTAAGAAATAAAGAGTATTAAATGATATTATATGATGACTTTACATAATATGTTCCACACATTATAATAAGAGGATAAATAATTACTAGTATTTATATAAAACTTGCATATTTTACACAAATAAATACATGCACAATGATAAACACCCAAAAGATAAGTCCTGGCGAAAATTATAAATGTCTTGAAGATCATTTGCAATGTTATAGTAAATCAGGATCGCATAGACTATAGTAAAAAAAAAAGAAAATTTGATTCGGTGACGACTATAGATTTTTATTTCATATTCGGTAGCAATGAATCTCTTTTATTTCTAAAATCACTTTTCGTCCTCTGCAAAATTGAATAAGTGAAACCTCGTAAACTACCAGGAGCGCATACAGAGCAAGGAATAGTCTAACATTAATCTCTAGTTCTGTGACGTAGCTAGATTAGCTGGCACGCCTCACCACAACTGTCAATCACGGAGTATTTGTCACGCTAAGACGGTAGGCCCGTTTACCCTTAACTACATCGGTCAGGGTCTCAGATGGATTACGACTAATTTTATAGAAGCATCTGAGTTTTTGACAAAATTTGATGACTATTTATGTTAGGAAAAAATAAAAGACCTAGATAAAAGTGTTACTTTATAGTTTTACAAATAAATTTTTAAAGCATTTATTTGTAATATTTATTAATACTTACAAATATTTGTTTAATAATAAAAAAGAAGCGGATATTTGCTTCAGATCTGGGTGTCAGCGGACTATTAGGCGGACAGTTTGCGGTAATTTGCCCAGTCTGCCGATCCGGTGTAGTACACCCCACTTTCAAGTGTACAGAGGATCCGATTAAATGGCTCGCATAGTGGATACGACTTTTACTTGCAGTTATGTGCCTGAGGTAGCATCGCCTCTATTATTGGACCGCACTCCAGCTTAACATCAGGCAGTTTACGATAGTACGCTCCTTTGTCTCAGCCTATCCTTGTGGGAAAGTAACGTATTATATTATTTAAATTTAAAAAAAACAGTCTGTGTAGTGTATTCTTTGAACATTGCATAAGAATACCTTTTATTTCTAAACATGACATCAACGCATCTATTTTAGGGATACCAAATAATGCTTTCAAAGCTACATTTTTCAACTGAAATGACATTGCAACTAAAATAAATCGACAACCCTATTAGGGAATGACGTAACATGCTTCTTTTCAAACGTTATGCTTAACACTATTAACCAAATAAATAGGCGATACATTCCTCTGAGATTATACTTGACAATAGATGGATTTGAACGAAAATAACCTCTATGTAGTTGTAATAGGGATTGTGGGTTAGCTTGTGAATAGATGTCGTGTCTTGAAGAAGACTGATAGCATAGGATTATTATTGTAAGAGCGCATTTTAAGTGCTATTGTCAATAGCTTAAAACTCGTCAATTTGATGTATGTGTTCATTTTGTTTGGAAAATGTTGGACTTCAAGTACAATGTGTTGAATAGTCTGTCAGGGATATTTATTAGTGATTTTAATATTCAAATGACGTTTCCTTCTATGGTTAAGACTTTGTAGAACCAAATTGGTATATTCATTATATACCTATTTAAAAAATAAATAAAACTACTACGTTAGAATAATGAGGTACGTGAGAGAAAATTATAACTATGTCGAGTCAATGAACCAATCAATCTAATTGTCAAGCGTTTTTTCCACAGGGATAGGAAGAGACAATGGATCGCCGCTTGCCACGATCCTGACACAACTCCCTCGCTTCCTTTACATTCACATGTCGTAGTTTTATTTTTTAACAGAATAGCGAAAGTACTGAGTTATTGTTATTATAAGTATAGCTATATTAAACATAGTATATTTAGGTCATAATTATAACATATCATAACAAACTCGGCTTTCTCAGTCGTCGTCACTCTTGGACCTCCTCTTGCTTATCATCAGGCGAGACGAGGTCAGATGTCGTGTCACAATAAAAAAAAAATCAAATACGTATAATAACAATTAGAATTATTCTCTTGTTAATTTAATGTCAAATTTAATGTAATCAAAAAATTGACAAAATCAATCTGTTACGTGATGTTTTCATTAAAAAGCATAAATTCTATCCACGCCAAATATAAATATAACTGTGAATGTTATAACTATGTCTAATATTAAAAATCTACGTAATATTAAAGCTTAAAAGTAATATTTATGTCATATGCGAAGAGTTATATCATTTTAATAGCCGCCGGTAGCGTTTGCAAAACAACCTTTCCGAGAGGTCAATGGTAATAAATTAAAAATACACTCGTATGTATACATAAACATATATTATTTGGCGAAAATTAAAATCTATGTCCTTGGTATTTTCTTAGATTTTGCGCGAATTGATTGATGAATTAAACTAATTTTATGCGTCTTACTATCGCGTTTATTTTGGTTTTGTTTTTGGTATTTGTCTCTCCGTGACCACGATAGCTGCAAAGCCCTCGAAACGCGGAATAATAAAAAAATGTAAAATCAAAACCAAAATAAACGCGATAGTAAGCCGCATAAAATTTGTATAATTCATTAGATCATGTCCTTGTTTAATTAATACTTTTATTTATATTTAAATATTAAAGTATATTACTTATAAATAAAATAATTCATTATTCAACAAGAGTTAATAACTGCCATATTATATTTATTATAATAAATACAAACGTAACACCTATTACAAAATTATTATGAAAAAGAAAAGTGGTAAGCTCTTTAACTTTTTAAAGAGTAGTAGGCAGTGGTAACTAGTACCCAGTCTGCAATCCGGGGTAGTACCACCACTTACAAGTATACAGACCGTGAAGCGATTTGGTCACGTTTCGGGATCAGCTCGTAAGTTGCCGGTTCCAACTAGGCCAGCATAGTGGATGTGATTGACATTCATTCATAGACCACACTTCGGCTTAACATCAAGAGGGGTACTGTCATATGTCGAGCCACAATAAAAAAAGGGATAAACTAAAAAAATAACATCTCTTTACATATCAAAACAAAACTTTAAACACATCATAATATTACAAATTGTATGTTTTCAGGTTTTTTACGTGACCACCGGGAGAATAATTTTTCATAGCAATAGCTTCAGGCGAGGCTTACAGGACGCAACTGTCTCCGTTATCGCGAACTAAAAATATGGTTAAAATATGACAACTTTTTACTTGTTCAAATATAAAAATGTCTTGTATTTTATTTTTGGATATAAAGTGACATAATATTACCCACATTTGTTATAAAAATACCCAGTTTATTACAAATATAGCTTTGGAAGTAAACATTGAGGCTTTTTTATTTATAACTTTGATGTGTCAAGCTGAATAATTTGTTTTTAAATACTAGGATCATTTAAATACTAGTCAATAATTTTTTCAATTAATAAAATTGTCACGCTTTTTTCTCACAGGGATAGGCAGAGACAAATGAGTGCCACTAGCTACAGACCTGACAAAAAACTTCCTCGCTTCCCGCACATTCACAATTCTCTTTATTCAAGCTCTTCAGTTATGGGCACTAGGCCATCCAGCTTTTTTGAGGGTGTCATTGATTTGGTCCCGATGATAACACGCTTCTGGGTCTGCCTCATCTAATGCATCCATCCTTATCAGATTTATAAATTCCTTTCGTCAATTATTTAAAAATAAAAACATATCTATAATAAAATAAAATAATGTAAATATAAATTAAGGTGACTGTAGTTTAGTGGTACTGAGAGGTGCTCACCCAAACCAAAAACTCCCGGTTCTTTATATATGAAGTTTAGTCGTCCAGTTACTATGATAGAATTACGTCTAGTGGCTTACTATAGAGATGTAGATTACAAAAATTCAAATTACTGACGGTTTATTTGTAAATATTACTGATTATCAAATTACATTATCGACAAATTTTAAATAAATCAATTAAATTTTAAACTTAATAGATTACTATAGAAATGTATTTAACAAAGAAAAAAGTGCAAAAAGAAACGATGTATTTCTTGCAAGAAAATACATAAAATGTTGGAGCTTACTTTGGAGGGCGGGTAACCTGAAAGTGTATGTCAATCACTTGTCTCCAACGAAGCTAAGATTTCAATTTCCGTTCAGCATTGAACTGATAATTTGTCTACAACACACTTCAAACGCTTTAAATATATTGTTTAAGTTTGAATACATTTTACAAGGTGAGAAATAAAAAGAAGAATTGTTTTCCAATATTACCTATACGATGAAATCAAGTTTTAAATAATAGTTAAAATAATACCTTTTAAATCTAGAATAAATTTAAATCTGAATAAAATTATTGTTTTAAGTTAAAATTTAAATAGTTTAAACTACTAATCATAATAGATTTAACTGTGTGTGTGCAAAACAAGTTTAGTAGCTTCAAAGTAGAGTCGGATAAATACCCGACAACTCCACACAAAAAGAACTATTCGTACTTCATAAGCTACTTCTTCAGCGACTTGTGCTTCTGCATAAAAACTTGAAGCTTTCAAATTATAAACATAGGATAAAACAAAATTGAAAAGCTTATCGTTACGCATCATTCAGTTTTATTCATCATCAGCCAGAAGGCGTCTACTGCTGACCACAGGCCTCCCCGTTAGAACGCCATTTCGAACGACAAGATGCCAGTTGCATCCACCGGTTATTCGTGACTTTCACTATGTCGTCAGTCCACCTAGTAGGTGGCCTACCTAAGCTGCGTCTTCCGGTTCGTGGTCTCTACTCTAGAACCTTTCTTTCCCATCGGTTGTCGGTTCTTCGACCGATGTGGCCAGCGGTTTTATTATTGATATCTTAATGAATTCCAATGCAATTTAATTAAACAGATTAATATATAATTATATATATTAGATGTCTATATAATACCCCAATTTATTAAGTTACTGATCAATCGGTGTCAATCAATCGCTCTCGATTCGTTTACGATACCCCTAGATATCACATTCAATCACTAAACTCCACTGACTGATTAATGCTATTATTTTGTGAAAACATAATTGAAACATAAAGATACAATTTTAATGATTAGTTTAGATATAGTATGAATATCGATAGTATGTATAATGATTGGGTTAGAAATAGTAAAATATATATTTATAATAAAATAAAATAATATAATTTAAGGCGGCCGTAGTTTAGTGGTACAGAGGTATTAAATATACTAAGGGGTTAGGGTTATTTATGTTATTATTGTTTTAAAAATGATGTAAAATATTACATACAACTTAAAATGAAATAGCAATAAATATAGCAATGATATATTTCAAATAAAAGTGTTCAATAAAATTCAGAGTGATTGTTTATAAATTTATAACATTTTTTTTTTGCTGATATGTAGTAAATAAAATTATTCACAATCATTAACGATGTTAAATATTAAAATATATTTATAATCATAACAAACTTTTTTTAGTCCATCATGTTTTGAACTTGAGAACTCATTCATTCATATGATTATAATTTCGTTAGGGATCACATCAATTTGCCAACAATTGTTTAAATATTTATAAAGAACTTTCCTTCGCGAAACGAACATTTTCTACTATTTGAATAATTAACAAGCAGACGAAAAACTTTTTGGTTAACTTCTTGAAATTCATTTTATTGTATAATAAATATCTATTTAGAAATTAATTAAAGCGTTATGGATACCGTAATTTAATTTTTTTTTTTTGTTTTAAGCTGTTAAAGCTAAAGTATCTATGATAATATATTATGGTCTATTTATCCATGAATAGCAGTCTACTATGCCAGTCTAAATGAAACCAACTTTCGAGCTGGGATCAAACCCTGGATCAGTAAAGTGGGCTAATGAATACCAACTGTCTGACTACCACGGTTAACTTTATTCGATGGTAAAGAAATTGCTTAAAAAGTGAGTATTTTTACTGTTTATTCAGGTACAATATTTATATAAGTATAAACTTTATTTCTCTGTGTTTACGGTATAAGTAATTTTCATCAATTAAACCTTGCTATAAATATGTGAGGTTACTATTTGTTAAGAATAATGTTTATCCTATTAAAACTGCTTTTCTACATTATTAAAAAAACTTTTTTGATAAAACTATAATAACAATGCTCACAAACAATTTTGACAAACTATAAAAAATGTATAATATATATAAATCCATGGAGCGTTAGTTTACCTACTCCCTACTAGATGGCGCCACTCAACACAAACGTGCAAGTTAATGCAATAGGCGCGAGCTCCGAGAGCGAACCTAATTCGGGGTACCCTTTTTTGTTAACTCAATTTCATTCTTAAATCCAAACATAATCAACAAAGGAAGGCCGATGACTTCCCTTTCAAATATTTGATTGAACAAACCCATACCTACTTACACGCTTTTTTGGGAAATGTAATTTGATTTTTTAGATATCAATATTAAAATTATTTTTCCTTTTGGGTTGTTTACTTTAGTAGTCTTCATAATAACCAGAAAAATGAATAATGTTTTTAATTGCGATTATTAATTCTTAAGCTAATTCTTATTAGGTATTTTGGTTCTTCTAATGACTAGTATCATGGTTCTTATAGCTGAAATCTAAAATTAAGTTTATTAAAAAATATTTTTTTCTAAAACAATTTAGGTGTTTAATATAAATAATTTTAAAGCTTTTCCGAAGCATATATCTTTATCCAGTAAAGTTCTAAATAAAACAACTACATAATTTCAATTAAATATACCCATACAAAAATATATAAAACTATTTGAACCCTTCCAAAAAAAAATTAAAACAAAGGTACATTTTTATGATAATTTACTACATTATCAAGTCGAAGTCTATTGTTCCGGAAAATTGAAAAATAGTACCGCAGCTGGCTTATAACACATTCATATATTCATTGAAACACCTCGTTTCTGGACTCTCTAATAGGCTAGACGAAATATTATGCTCAGCTACAATTCCTTATCCGACTTTTGTATATTGCTTTATTATTATAAACGGAAGCTTTTCACAAGCTTTCTGCTAAATTGCCTCTGTAATAAATAGTTCAAGCTTTTATTGCATTTTAATATTTATTCACAATAATTTTAATCCTTTTTTCGGTTATAAAATTAATGGAGCGATGCACTTCCTGTTTAGAAAGTTTGACGTTGTTTGTGTAGTTATTGTTAGTCGGTTAAGTTGTGGTTATAGTAATTTTTGAGGGATCTCTGTTTTTGTTAAATTATACATTTTTCCAATGACTTTTTGTTCCGTGTCTGCTTACTCTTCATATTTAAATATACCAACACACATTTAATGCAAATCCGCAATGTATTGGCCTTAATATCGTATAATTTATTAGGTCTAGCCATTGCATTTCCTGGTTACATTAAATTGTGTTCAATTAATAATATCGGCTCACTCATACATCTCAGTTTACAGATTACAATATGTCTCCCACACATAAACGTTATCAGGCAAATGATTGATGTCTAACCCAATTCCGAGCTAAAAGCCCGCAGCTGCCTCCCACTTGCGGAGACTCCTCATCTTACGATGTTGGCCGATTCACTCCATAATTACTCATTACAATACCCAAATTAGTATTTACACGCCAATTAGCATCGTTATCATACACACATGTTATATCACATTCTGTTCTCTTTTAAGCAACAATGAGAACATTTTAAATGCATTAATGAGCTCCATTTTCAAACAAAACTTTCTTCAACAAATCTAACTGTTCTCTTCTTCGCATTCCGCGCATTACATTCGGCCAAAAAAGGCTCGCACGCAACTCATCGCACTCCTGACGGCAGCTGGGAAAATTTATACCCCAACAATCCCCGCATAAAAGAGTTTCGCAATAAACTGTACAAAAAAAGCTATAAGCCAAAGGCCGCGGTCCTTTAAAACCAATTTGTCCCAACTTTACGATCTCGCTTAACGCATCAAACAATGAGCGAAAGTATTGTGTTTTTATTCCATTTAACTTTGATCGTTTACCTAACCATAACTCTTTTATTGGTAGTCATAAAATTGTATCTTAACAGGCTTTTTTTCGAGGGCCCTCCACCGTATCGAATGAATATCGACTCCGACCTTAATTACAGAGGTAGAGGTTATTAAATAACAGTGCTTAAATTGTGTATGACGAAGTTTCTATACATAATTATTGGTTAAATAGTGAAACCATATGTTTGAAGGTTTTGGGGACATTTAAGGACGACGTACGTAGTGTTTTTGTTTCTTCTCACGGCGACATTGTTATTTCTAAGAACGTAATGTGTTTGCTTTAGACACGTGGGAGCCTTGTAGCTTTGTTGTCTTTTGAGGACTGGTAAGATACATGTGTCGACCTCGAGGTAAATTAAGCGGAAACTATAGGGGAGAACTTTCTTAGCAAAGACAACAAAATTTAATAAGAAACAAAACACATATACAACGTAATTCATATTATGTATGGATGACACATATAAGGAAATGAACATACATTGAATGAAATAGAAAGAAAAACTATATGAGGACAATATTGAATATTTGATGTGAGATTGTTCGACTGAATGTAAATGATGTTAAAGAATAATGGCATATAGAGAAGACATAACCATTTTAGCCAGAAAAACACATTCAACAGTGTAAAATCATGTAATTTTTAATACATATATTCAGTATATAAAAACAAAAGCAATGACAATTATGCAATAATAAATATAGAAATTACATTAAAGATAACTCAAGTTTTTAATTCTCGGGGCAAAACAGAGCGTTACTAATATTACACTATCATTCAGCCAGACGATACATTTCTATTTGTTTAATAAATCTTCTAAAAGGACAGTTTATCGGTTTGCTAGTATAAAAGGCATAAAGTGAGTTAAAAAACGTATCTTTTGTATTATAATGGTTGCGTACGTGTCCGTGTAAGAGATTTGACCCGAATCGTGCGGGTGGTCCGCGACACTCCTGCTGTGGTGAACTATTTCAATATTATTTTTAGGTCGTAATGTTTACCGTCTCTATTTGAAAATTTATGTTTGGTCAACGTTAATGTGTGAGAACATTGAGTAAAGTGTCACTTTACTGTTTTATTGGTTTTCTATTGCCAATGAATTGGTGTTTTACATGTGAGGTACTCTTTGATGTGTTCCTCTTATTGACGTCTTCTAAATATCATTCAATATTTAGTTACTTATTTGATTTGTAAAATTAGTCTTTTATTTACTTCAAATTGGATATTGCCGTCTTGTAAATATTTTCTTTCCTTTTATTATCTAAGCTTAGTTTAATTTTAGTCGATGATATTAAAACAATAAAATGTACTTAGATATGTTGTTTATTTTGTTAGATATGATTTTTGAATATACTTGTATTTATACGCATTTATTGTTTTCGTTAAAATAGGTTTCATTCTACACAGGTTATTGAAACATATTTTAAACGTATATTAGAAATACTAGATTGTCAAAATTATATTTTAGCAATTTTGTTTCTTTTTGTATAAATAAAATATCAACAGCCTAACATAATAAAGAACAGTAGAGCATATACATATATTTCAACATCATACATATATTATACCATATAATAATACATATTCTAATAGGAAATACTAGACACAAATTAACAGATAGAACAAATCTTTAACAATTATTTACAACGAAAGTGCCCATGGAATGCTTTTAATTCAACAATTTACTCAACAGCTTGACTCATTGTTTTCATTTCAAAACAGTAACACCATATTAAAACTTTGTCATTCATTCACAGTTCTAATCGAGTTGTTTCACATTCATAACTCGTAGCTTTGCCACTTGCCCTCACTTATCTTAATTGAACAAATCATCCTTTATATTCTGTATCGTTTATGAACTTATGTTTTGCTCTGTCATTAGCGCGAGTTATCAAAGAAGCACCACTGATAACAAACTCTCTTGCACTCGATTTGTGTAAGTTTTCTGTGTTGCAATTACATACACATTTAGTTTAATTCTAACTATTGAATTTATGTTGGAAAATGTTTTAAAATCAATTTGAAATCTGTATAATTTATGAACATAAGTTTTGCTCTATCATTAGCGCGAGTTATTAATGAAACACCATTGATAACAAACTCGTGAAGTTTTCTGTGTTGCAATTACATACACAGTTAATTCACTTGCATACCTATAGAATTTATGTTAGAAAAAGTTTTGAAATCCATTGTTGATGTTGTTATGTAAACAGAGTAACAGACTCTTTACAACTTCAAAGCTCTTGAAAGCTTCGTGTAAAATTTTATATTGCGATCGTAAACTATACTCGCAAGTGAACTTATGAAGAATTTGAACATGTTTTAATAAACTGTTCGAGCGGTTGTTTACAGTATATTAATTTGTTATGACCGAATATATTTTCAGCGTACAATGTCAATTGTATTAAAACACCGCAACCGCATCCCATTACACGCGAATAAAGCTACGAGACCGCATTGCGAACGAGGCGGCAATTTTCCATTTCCGCGTAATTTTCTCTCACGCAGCAGCCAAAATACAAACACTTACGTTGATCGAAGAAACAGCGATCGAGACCATTCATAACGGTGTCAACAACCGCATAATGCACTACAATTCACTGAACAACATCCACTGAGTGACATAGGCTAGCACTGAAACTAAAATCACGGTAACACTCGACTCGTAGAACGTCTAAAGGGTGCACTATGAATGTACGTAACGCAAACAAGTCCCAAGAGAGCACACGTCCTGCTCGACGGTCGGCGGGCGACTGAATTGCGCGGCGCAGGGACGGCTGGAAGGGAGAAGTGGAGGGGGTTGCGTGAGTTCGGAATCCTCTAGTCCACGTGCTCGAGCGTGTTCTCTTTCACTCGGAGGACGGGTTGGCTTTTTAAAAGCCGCGATGAACCGTCCATATATCCCGGAGCGATGTTGCGGACGTTCGAACTTTGTTTATATGCACGCAGCCCGCTAATAATAACACATGCGAATAACAGTTAAGTGTTGCGTTTATATTTCATTAGTGGCTAACTTTGTGCATTTCTTTTCTAAGTACAGATTCGTGTTCAAATGTTTGTTTTTGCACTTCCGGTCTACGTGATTTAAATTAAAATCATTTTAAATCGGACGGAAGTTGCGATTTTATAAACACCAATACTCGTAACTCATGCGAACATTGTTAAACAGAAATTATTGTAAATATAAATAAAAGTAAATATTATTTATGCCATATTGTTTCTTGTAACATTTTTTACTTTAAATATTCTATATAAAACTGGTGTACATAATTCAATCAGTCAAATTAGAATGTTACGTCTCAGTTCTCTCAGGGATAGGCAGACACAATGGAGCGTCATTTGATACGATACTGATACAACTCTCTTGCTTTCTTTACATCCACGTAATCCACTGTGGCCACTGCTGACTTTTGCTTTTTAAATAACGTCTATTAATGTCTAAATTAATTTTACCAATTTTTTAAAAAGTTTTTTTTTATATTGACATTTCTATACGAAGCTACTAAAGTGCTTGTATGTATCATGGTATACATTGGTACCGGCAAGTGATTTTGAACCCGTGCTATCGGTTTGCGTAACCATTGCACTGCTACTATACCACGGTTGCTTTATTTATTTCAATAGTACTTATTTCCATCCGTGACAACCACACAAATATGCGTGACTATTCAAATGAGTATGTTAATGAGTTAGTTATCTGTTTGAAACGAATAACAAAGGCCACCCAAAAATAAACTTTAAACTTATCACTTGTTCCCCAAAAACTGATTCATTCCCGCCCCTAATTAGTATTCTGGGAAGTTTTCCATTACCTATACAAAAAAAAACAAACGAGTTACGCACTCTCCTTACAATGACAACTTAACAAGATACGGTGTGGTCTATTGCTGGGTCATTTTTGAATAAATAATATTAATGTAAGAGAATACTTCTTAGATTTTGCGCGAACATTGATTAATGAATTAAACAATTTTTTATGCTGTTTGCTATCGAGTTTATTTTGGTTTTGATTTTACAATTTTTGTTATTCCGACGTTGATAGAACTTTGCAGCCATCGTGGTCACGAAAAGACTCAGGTGTTGGTCGTCCTATAGGTTGATGCTGTTATTGTTTCCATATAGTAGCAGTCCAAAACAGCAGTCTCTCCGTGACAGCGATGGCTGAAAAGCTCTCGAACTGTTGGAATAAAAAAAAAATGTAATATCAAAACCAAAATAAACGCGATAGTAAGCCGCATAAAAAAATGTTTAATTCATTAATTTTTACGAATTTTGACTTGATATATGACAGCACACCGCCTGATGTTAAGCTAGAGTGCGGTCTTTGAATGGAGGCCACTGCTACTACATAAAAATGTATTGACTATTTTAGGTAGTTTTCGCTATACCTAACTAACTGCAAAGCTTCATCGAGCATATTACCGAATTAAAGCGACCTTTGATTTTTTTTAAGTTATTGATTTATCAATACTTTTTTTTTATAGATTTTTCAGTCAAATATCGGTCAAAACAGGAACATACAGTAACAGTCGCCTATATTTATGGAGCGCACTCCAGATTAACATCAAGCGAAGTGCAGTCATTTGTAGTGTCACAATAAAAGTAAATATTATCAAATAACGTAGTGATTTAATTTTAAACTTATAAAGATATATGAAACAAGTTAATATTTTTGGCCACTTTTAAATAAAATTGTCAGTGAGTATGTTGAACATATTGCAACAATGTAACTATCAGGGGATAGCTTGTAGCAAAGTGTTTCTTGTGTGCTCCAAAGTTATGACGTGTACCACTGGGGTATGGTAAAATGCAATTGTAATGAAACAGTTAAATAGACACGCAAACCTTGTTCAAAAAGGCGACAGTGGTGTAGTGGCAGTGCGATGGTTACGCGTACCAATGTATCTTTGATATATGTACGTTGGTTGTTCTGTTTCTATGATACAAGCACTTTAATAGGTTAGTATAAAAATGTAAATTAAAAATTTAAAAAAACTACTGGCCTGAACTCTAACATGTAGAGCCATAGAGGCGCGTCGTTTTACAACATCTTAGTACGATCTATTTACTTTGGTCGCCCAGTTTCCAGGATCAAAACATATTCGGTATCATAAAAGAAAAATATATAATATAAAAAAAGATACAATTGAAAATATTTTTCGATGTGAGGAAAGCAAGGGAGTTGTGGCTAGGATTGTCTCTGCCTATCCCTGTGGAAAAAAGGTGTTACCATTTGATTGATTGATACAAAAATCTACGTTTTTACTTGCTTTTATTTGATCAACATATAATATTTAAGGAAAAAACCTTAAATTACATAACCATTAATAGACAGTGACAAGTGCGATTAATATTATTCACATTTTATTTATTCTTATGATGCGAAATAAGACCTCGACTTGGTTGATAATAAGCAAGGAGGTTTAAAAGAGCCGATGACTGAAATATTATTTTTTATTGTGACTTGACATATGACAGCACCCCGCTTGATGTTAAGCTGGAGTGTGGTCCATGAATAGATGTCACTGCTACTACAATTCAATAACTGTGAGTAGCAGTCACATCCACTATGCTGGCCTAGTTGGAACCGGCAACTTACAAACTGATCCCGAAACGCGACCAAATCACTTCACGGTCTGTATACTTGTAAGTGGTGGTACTTACTGGACCCCGGATCGGCAGAATGGGTACCACTGCCTACCACGCTTTGAGTATTTAAAAAATAAATGACTTAGTAGACAGTTGCTTTTGTGGCCCGCGTCGTTACTATTCTGGTAAGAGGTTCTATTTCATGTGCGCTTAAAGGTCTGATAAGGAGAACACGTGGGCTGGTACAGCATTTCACTTGTCGATCGTTCGACAAACAAACAACAATCACCCGTTTAGTTTGATTGATGATTCGGTCGACAGAATGCGGATGCTTTCCTTAATATCACTGGAGTAACAAGACGAGCTAAGAACATGGTTGAAGAGCTACTCAGTGCATTCTACGTCCGTCTTCATATCCGTGAATGAAAATTGTATATACTATATATATATTTTTATATTTACATAATAAATACAGTAGTTAATGCAATTCATATTTTACCATAAGACGGCAGCGAGTCCTGACAAACTTTAAAACTAGGTCATACTTAGCATACCTAAGACTTTTATATGTCTTGAGTATATCTATTTATAATGCCAATTATAATATTCTACAATATTACGCATAGGGCGATAGTAGTTTACAGCTTTTTATTTATTTCTTTTCTAGGCAACCCAAGCTGGAAGATGTCTCCGATTTGGTCGGACAATACCCTCGGTTTTGGTCGGTCTGCCTTGTTTAATCCACATCAGATTTATAAATTCCTTTCGTAAATCTACTTTTATTCATCCTTTGCATCCTTTTTCTGTGGGAAAACGGCGTGACAATTTAATTAATTGATTCGTGCCCGAAATAGCTAATTAGGATTAAAGTATTTAAAATTATCACCTAACTTTAAACTACGCGCCAATCGGCGTGGAAATTGGAAACTTTATTTGAATAGCGGGAAGGTTTTACAGAATATTTTTTATATATACTCGTACATTTTATCCCCACACCATTAGAGTGCTGAATTTAACAATAACTTAAATCAACTGTTTTCGTTGCGGGGTGAAGCCCTCTAAATAGAAGAAAATTATATAGGGTTGGCTATTCGAAAGTTTTTCTTTTAATATTTAAATACAGTCTTTTTAAGTGTAGAAAAAAAAAAGGTTTTTTATATTTTCATTAATAATTGTTTCGCCTCAATTTCAACAGGGATATGCAGAGACAATAAAGCGACGATATGAAGCGATAAGTGGAATACTTTACCAGCCCATATAACCTTGGATCCTTAAAGCGATACGTTAAGAAGCACCTTTGCCGGTATAGTGACGGCGACTGGGGCAACCGTGAAGACTCGTGTTTTTGCAGTCGTCGGCACTCTTGGACCTACTCTTGTTTTTTTAATGTTTCCGATTCGACTAGTAAACAATAGAAATATTTCAATTTAAATAAAAAATACAAAAATATAATGCTAGAGAATAGGTAATTTACGGATTCTATGTGTAAGTATTTGATATCCTTTACAATGTCGTATTCTCAGAGTAAAAATTACCTTTGTATATATTCTCTAAGGTCGTATTCATATGTAATATTTTTTATGCAAGGGTGATCGACCCGAATAAAATGAATGTGCTCAGGAGACGCCGTCAGGGAAGAATGGCGACGGCTGGCAAAGCTACTGGCAAGTAACGACCACGATCAATCTACCAAGAGTGATACGACCAGTAAGAATTATAAATATAATTTATAAAATGGAGTAAGTTTGCGTGAACCCTAAGTCCGTGCATAGCATTCGCTAGTGAAACGTCAGATGCAAATGTCGCATAGAGAAATAAGAAACATGAAAATTTTATTTCCCACCGAAGATTTTATTATTTGAATTCGACGTGTTTGTGACATGTCGTTGATTGTACGAGGTGTGGCTACGAGGCGTCTAACTATAATTTTACACACATTTTTATAATGAAAATCCTTTTTATATCTCAGAATAAAAATCACAATAATTTTAGTTTTTTTTATTAAAACGAGATAAGTAAGTACATTTGCTTACATAAGATAAAATATCAATTAATCAATTAATCAAATTGTCACGCCTTCTTCCCACAGGGTTAGACAGAGACAATGGAGCGCCACGATCCTGACACAACTTCCTAGCTTCCTTCACATTCACAATTCTCTTTCACAAGCTCTATGATTATGGGCACTAGACAACTTACCTTTCTTGAGGATAAAACAACGAGTTACGTAACGCATTTGTAAAACTATTTTGTAAAGTGCCTTTATTAATAATAAAAAATAAAGTAGGTACAAACGATACAATACAAAAATTACAAATCAAACTTACGACTAATTGATGTACCTTTTATATTAAACAACGTTAAATAAGTACGAATTGTTACGCATAATTCATTTGGTTTAAAATGTATTATCAATATTATTGACTCTGTAGTCAAATTTATCATGTTTAGTTAAAACAGAAGGATTTATTAACTGCGATAACAGTCTGTTTTTACAAGGTCAAGAAAAGTGGTCTAAATATAAAATATTCAGTGATAATTTTCCGTCCCGTCGATCTAGGATAGTACGACCGCTTTCAAGTGTACGTACAAACCGTGAAGTGCCTCAATCGCGTTTCTGGATCAGTTTGAAAGTTGCCCAATACTGCTTAATACGTATTAAATAATAGAATAAAAGATAAATTTGTCAACAATGAGAACAATAAGTGGAAACTAGAAAAAAGGGTCAGGCAACAAAAAAACCGTAACAAAAAATATCTTCACGGCGCAATCCTTCCGCGGAAGTATTTTGGCATCGTCACTAGATGACTTGACAGTACTTTACAATGAACGAACAAAATATAAGTAGACGATTTTAATATTTACATTTCGAAGTCAAGAGACTCAGATAACAGCCACCATTTTATGTTTTTTTTTTGTAACAATTTATTTATTTATTTGTTATTACAGCTAAGCTATGATAAGTTGTGAACGTGCTCGTAACAGCAACTATGTGCTAATAACTTTGCGAAAATTATTTAAGAGAGGTAGTAGTCACTGGTAGAGGTAGAGTCACTGTAGGTAGACAGTGAAGGTCATCTGCCCAGTCTGCCGATACGCGGTAGTACGACCACTTTCCGTGAAATTATGTTGCGCTTCGGTAGCATCTTAAAAGTTGCCGGTTACAACTTGGCTGGTATAACAAAGTTTGTATTTATTAACCTAACCATAGAGCTTGTATGAAGAGAATTGTGAATGTGAAGGAAGCGAGGGAGTTGTGTCAGGATCGTGGTAAGTGGCGCTCTGTTGTCTCTGCCTACCTCTGTGGGAAAAAGGCGTGACAATTTGATTGTCAACAAGTACAACAAGTGACAGAGTAGTTAGACGAAAATAACATATAAATCTCATGTGAATGGATGCGTTAAACGAGGCAGGCCCAGGAGGGTGTTTGCCGACCAAATCGGAGACATCCTCAAAATAGCTAGGTTGCTTGTATGAAGAGAATTGTGAATGAGAAGGAAGCGAAGGAGTTGTGCCAGGATCGTGGCAAGTGGCGCACCATTGTCTCTGCCTACCGCTGTGGGAAAAAAACGTGAAAATTTGTTTTTTTTTTGTATTTCTTTACCTGTCAGTAGCATTCGCCTCCTTTTAACTCCGACCTAACATCAGACGGGGTGCTATCATATCATATGACAGTCTGATGTTAAACTGGAGCGCGGTCCTTTAATGAAGGTAACTGCTACTCTTTCCGTTGACAGTATAAAAAAATGTATAACAGTTATACATAGTTTTATGTAATATACTATAACACAGATAATAATAAACAATTTGATGGATTATTGTTATTGTGACAATCTATTAATAAATATTATGAATCATTTGTTTTTGTTAATTACTATCAGTTCGACGCACGTCAAGTTGCTTTAATTACTCACAATCAGCTTTTGTAAGCTGTTATTATATCAAGACGTGAATCCTACTATTATTATAAATGTGAGTTTGTTTGTTACGTTTTCAAGCAACAACTACTTAACCGATCATCATGAAACTTTGTACACAAATTTTTGGAGGTACTGGAAATAACATAAGATACATTTAATTTTAAAAAAAATTACTATAGTTTCCAATTGACTATAGTTTCAGCTATTTGGAATTTTTCTATGTTCATTTTTATTTCCGTCTGTCATTTTTATATGTGTTATAGAGATAAAAATACAAAAAAGGGATATACAGTCGAATTTACAAATTCCTCCTCCTCCTTTTTTATGACTGTGTTATAAACCTAATTTAATTCACCTAACGCGGGTGAAATCGTGGGCACAGCTAGTATTAATTCATATGTATAAATGTTAACACAGCTATATTCATACAGACCGTGAAGTGATTTAGTCGCGTTTCGGGATCAGTTTGTAAGCTTCCAACTAGGCTGACCGGCATAGTGATATACAATCATGGACTGCTTTTCAGCTTAACATCAAGCGGGGTGCTGTCATATGTCGAGTCACGAATTAAAAAAAAAGTCGATTAAGAATAGATCGAGATAGTGCAGTCGGTGAATACAGTCGCGTTTCGAGATCAACTTGATAGTTAACGGTTTAAACTAGGCCGGCATGGTGGATGCGACTGCAACTTGATAACATCAGGATGGTGTTGTAATATGTGAAGCCACAATAACAAGAAAAACTTATTTGAAATAAAATGTATAATTAGTGTGCCAATTTCAAGGAAAACGTTTCGTCACTAACTTGGTTTATTGGTGGATATTTCCTAATATAATTTAAAAGTTTTGACTGTGTCACTTTGGTCAGTCACACAAATCATCCACCATTGTAAAAATCGCTAAAGCAATTAATACATATTTTGGTCACCACAGTGCCTATAACCACAGAGATTGTATAAAGAGAATTGTGGATGTTAAGGAAGCGAAGAAGTTGTGTCTGAATCGCTTTATTGTCTGTCTATCTCTGCAGAAACTAATTAAATAATAATTAAATTCCAAAAATATATTGCCAAACTATAAAATACAATAGTTCGGTGCGTCTTTTCTTTGTAGATCAATCGACAAGCACCTTTGGCCGGCATAGTGACGGCGACTGAGACTGGTTTTCTCAGTCGTCGTCACTGTTGGACCTTCTCTTGCTTATCATCAGGCGGGACGAGGTCAGATGTGTCACAATAAAAAAATAAAAAAAATACTATTTATAAATAGCTTTGAAAGATGGCTACTCAATTTAAGATCAGTATGCTGTCCATATTTACTGACCCTTTTCGTTTAAAAAAATCGGACATAAGTTTTTTTTTTACATAAAGTTATTAAAACAAGATCAGAAGCGACACGGAAATACAAGGAACAGTGATTAATCAAAATGAAGAATAGCCTGCACCATTCATTAATTTATAATCGAGCGTGTGTGGGTGCATTTTTAAATGATCATCACGCATACAAATATCAACTTTATAACGAAACAATTAAGAACTATAATCCTTTAATAATATAATTCTATTATGACGAAATTGAACTATTTAAAATCGACTTTGAGTAGTGGTTTATAAAGATAATAATCGAATAAACAGTTTCGTTGTTCTTTGGAAGTTCTAAATATGGGTAATGGGTTTTGAAATTCCTTTAATAATTTCTTTTTTTTTAAGTTAAGAAATTAAAGAGTTCCGTTAGTTTACTGTCCTATATTGTAGTGTATGTTTACGGCTAAGAATAAAGATTAGGGATAGGTAGACATCCTTCTGTAACCATCGGGAATAAATATAGAGTCTGTAAGAGAATACAATTGTGGATTTGAAGAAAGCGAGAGAGTGATGTCGAGAAAATGAAAATGGCGCTCCATTCCCTCATACCTGTGGGAATGTTGATAATGATGAATAGGTAAATTCTATAATTTACTATTATAAAAGATTTTTTAAGATTTAGATTTTTCTTCATTGTTACCTAATTTAATTTGTTTATACTAACGCATTAAGGATCCCAATTAGGCCGGCATAGTGGACATGAATGCTACTTGCAGTTATATACTTGTAACTGTAGTAGCAATAGTCTTCATTCATAGACAGCAAGCGTTCTAGCTTAAAACTAGGCGGAACGCTGTCATATGACTAGTCACAATATAATAGAAAATTAAAAATATTAAGAAAACCATTTGGAAATACTTTGTATTGTTTTGGTAAAAATATTATTTTTAAAGATAGTAGACTACATTTATTAAAGATAGGTGGTTGTTTTTAGTGTAGTGTTGCTTCTAAAACGACTTTATTAAAAGCATATATAATTAACCGTAGAGCTTGTATGAAGAGAAGTGTGAATGTGAAGGAAGCAAGGGAGTTGAGTCAGGATCGTGGCAAGTGGCGCTTCATTGTGTCTGCCTATCCCTGTAGGAAAACGGCGTGATGAAGGAAATTTTTTATTTGATTTGATTGATATATACATAAAAAGATAAAAAAAAAACAACCTAAATAGTTTATGTATATATATAATACAGTCCTAAACAGCCAAAAATACTGTTAGCGACGGAATTAAAACTACACTTCTACTTAACATCTACTTCAAATTTTACGATGTCAAACAAAATTTTAACGAGAGTTAACTATCAATGTAGAACGGGTTAAAGTGAACAAAAATTACTGATCCTTTATAACCTCTTTGTACTTTAGTAAAAAGCTTTTTAACTAAAAATAGTAGCTTATGTGTTTTAAGTGCAGTATCGACGCTGGCCCTGACCGCTCTGACATCAAACGAGCCGCCCATACAGTTCCATACAGATTATATGCCAATAGATAGCGCATCGCTCAAAGAACCGACAACCGATGGGGAAGAAAGGATCTAGAGTGGAGACCACGAACCGAAAGACGCAGTGTAGGTAGGCCTCTCACTAGGAGAACTGACGACATAGTGAGTCACGAATAAACGGTGGATGCAACTGGCATCTTGTCGTTCAAAATGGCGTTCTAAGGGGGAGCCCTATGTTTAGCAGTGGTCGTCTTCTGGCTGAGGATGAGGATGATGATGAGATGGCGCATTATTAAAATATGCATGAAAGCTTGGCCGAGGAGGAGAGAAAGTAAAAAGTTTAATAGATGTTATTGTGTGCTTGCATCAAATCCAAATTCCTCTTTTTCATGCTAAGTCATTGGCCGCGTTGGCTGTCATATTTTAGCACCTCCTCGTTTTATTTTACATTTCTATACTAAGCTTATTAAAGTGCTTGTATCATAGAAACAGGACGACCAAAGTACATATATCAAAGATACATTGGTACCGGTGAGTGGCTACTACACCAATTGCTGTATTATATTAAGGACATTAAAAAAAGTTAAGGGAAAGTTATACATATTTTAATTTTTTATTGTGACTCGTCATATTACAACACCGAGCTTGATTGAGCTGGAGTGCGCTCCATGAATAAACTTCTTATGATAACTCTTGGTATAATATTAGCATATACGGGGTTAATTATATTGGTTTTAATTATGGACCGTGGTAAGTGACTTTATATAGTGCAGCGTCTAAGGTGTTTATCTTCTTCCCAGTTCAAAGACACCGCTTTCCTGCGGGGTACAACTGTTTTATAGCTAAGTGTACTATTTATATAATACAATAATTAGTTAATTGTATTATTATACTTTAATTATTCATGTTGGAATGTAATTTTATTATTAAAAGACACGAAAAATAGGAGTGCATGTAAAGATAGAGTATAGGATTGCGGTAAAGTTGGAATAAAATACGTGATAAATGTGATTTGAAAGAAGGTATAGTGACAAAGATTGAGAATGGTGTTGAATGGTGAATTAAACAAACTTTATGCGGCTTACTATCGCGTATATTTTTGGTTATTGATTTTACAACTTTTTATGGCTGCAAAACTCTCGAAACGTATAATAAAAAAATGTAAAATCAATACCCACAAATAAACGCGATAGTAAGCCGCATAAAGTTTGTTTAATTATTAATCAATGTTCACGCAAAAACTAAGAAAATACTATGCTGAATATTTTGGGAACATTTAAGAATGAATAAAAGAAGATTGACGAAAGAGATTTATAAATCGGAGGAAGTGAAAATACAAAACGGGGACGAGGCAGAAGATTGTTTCTTAATATTCTGAATAACACAAGGTTACAGCAAAAGTGGATGTTAATAAAGCGAGAGATTTGTATTTTGTGTCAAGATCGTGAAAAATAAAACGCCATTGTCTCTGCTTATCCTTGTGCGAATAAAGGCGTGACATAATTTTTTTAACATTTCTATACCAAGCTACTTGTGCTAAAGTGTTTGTACTATAGAAACAGGACAACCAAAGTACATACTCGTATATCAAAGATACATTGGTACCGGTGAGTGGTTTCGAACCCGTGCACTCGGCTTACGTAGCCATTGCACTGCCACGCCACTACACCACGGTCGCTCAATTGATGATGATGATAATGACAAGATAATAAACTTGAAGTATTTCATTTTTTTTCTTCAAACTTTAACCTAAAGGTGTAATGTAATTTAAAGTTCTGCGGTGCATATTATCGTAGAGCTTGTTCAAGAAGGATTGTGAATGTAAAAGAAAAGTCGTATCGTCTTTATGTTAGTCTTTAAAAATCGGTTGTTGTTTTAGACGTAATGAGATAACAAATAAAACTTTTGACAGACTTGAAAGTTTAAATAAACTTTTGACAGTTTTGCATTTATCAAATCATATTGTTACAGGGATAGGTAGAGACATTGAAGATCCACAACTGTCTTGCTTTCTTTACATCCATTAACCTCTTCATACAAGGTCTATGGTTATAGGAGTGGTAGGCAGTAGTACTCAGTCTGCCGATTCGGGTACCGCTGCTTCAGGATCAGCTTGTAAGTTGCTGGTTCTAACTAGGCCGGCGTAGTGGATGGACTGCTGCTTACAGATTTAACTGTAAGCAGCGGTCACCTCCATTCATAGACCGAACTCCTGTTTCACATCAGGCAGGGTGCTGTCTTATGTCGAGTCACAACATTTTCGCATCCATATTAATGTACACTTTATATCTAATACATATTCAATTAAAAAAAAATGCGGCTTACTATCGCGTTTTTTATTATTAATGATTTTACAAATGTTCATTATCCGATGTTTCGAGAGCTTTGCAGCCATCGTGGTCACGCAGAAACGACGGAACACTAAAAAAATTTTAAATAATTAACCACAAATAAGCGCGATAGTAAGCCGCATAAAATTTGTTTATTTCGATAATCAATGGGACACCCTATTACCCTAATAATGTACGCGCTAAATCCAAGAAAATACTATCTTACATACATATGTAATATTATGTATATATATATATATATATATATATGTACATATGTAATATTATGTATATATATATATATATATATATATATATAAGTAGCTTTTATTTAAACAAATTGCACCATAAATTCTCAAGTTGGCCAACAATTTGCTAACAATTTCCGTCTAACGTTTATATGGCCCAGTTTCGCTTGCTAGCACCTTAATGCAAAACATCAAAAAACAATGCACCGTTTATTATTTTGTTAGTAATTGCTAAATAAATAAACTTGTTAGTGGTTACTTGAATTTAGTTCTTCGCTATTAACAGTAAGTTGTTATCTTCACGATTTGTTAGTTTCAAATGTTCACAGAATAATGATATCATGCGTAGTAACTATAATGGCCTTGCTCTATTAGAATAAAGATTTAATTCTATTTCCCCAGTTATGCCTACATTATCCTGTAGTATTTTTTTTTAAATATTTTGAGAAAAAAAAAACAACACGCCGTAATACAATAACGACCGTATAACTTAATTTAAATGATTATAATTAGTGTTTTTGTTGTTGTTGTTATTATTAGTATACTTGTATATCTATTCTTATCTATTTCCTTTGTGTAGTTTATTCTTGTGCACATACTATGCCGGCCTGGCTTGAACCGGCGACTTTCCAAGCTGATTCTGATACATTTTGAGTGATAAAATAAAAAAAAAATAAAACACTAACGACATTTAAAATATACAATAAAAGAGAGTCACTTGCCACAAGCCTGACAAAACTTCCTCGCTTCCCTCATATCCACAATTCTCTTCATACAAGCTCTATGAATGTTTTTTTTTTTTTTACATTTCTATACTAAGCTACTAAAGTGCTTGTATCCTATAATACTTGTTTCCTATAATACTTACAATAATTAAGAGAGCTATTCATCTTTATGAATTTTGAGTATTACCTCCAAAGCCTCTAGAGCACCATGTAAGCCTGTGCTCAATACAATACACAGCACTACAGGCCATAGTGTTTTCTCAAAAATTATAGTTTCACTCGTAAAACGTGTAAATATATAATTAGTGTGTATTGATGAATCATAATATTTCGAAAAGTTTAATTTTAATTTGTTCCAAACATGGGTTGTAAATTATTCATATAAGCTCTAATTTATGACACAATCTTTCTTGTAAATCATATGAAACATATACTTGATAATTCAACTAACTATGCACAAGTTTTGTTTTTTCCATCGAAACAGTTGAATTCGCAGTAAAACTGTTACAGTTCTCGAAACAAAACGGAACAATGAGTTTTGTAGTTTTTAGAAAGTTTTAGAGGAATTTTGAACGATCTTTTGTAGAAGGAGGGTATCCCACATTCTCTCAACTTGTAAAAGGTAAACTTGGAATCTTCGGTGGAGCACCCTCACAGAGCAGAAAACTTGTGAAAGAAAGAAACGTACATGTACTGTTACTTATATTTTATTCTGTGGTAACCATCAATATACGATACGAGAGACTCCAGATAGCGAGGCTAACTAAACTAAATGGGATTTCTTTTCCAAAAAAATATCCCTAAACAGAATGTCATAGTGCCATTTTTATTGTGGCTCGATATATAACATCAAAATGCGGCACAAGTATAAAGGGAACGAACTACATTTAAGCACGTGTCCTGCTGCGCCGGCCGAATTGCATGCGGAAAAACTGAGTCAATTCACGGCTCCCCCAGCCGCTGTCATTATACCGGCCAAAAGTGCTACTTCACGCATTGCTTGGAGGATCCAAGGTTATAGGATGAAGAGAACACATGGGCTGGCAAAGCATTCCACTTGTCGATTGTTCTACAAAGAAACGACGCATTGAACTTTTTAGTTCGACTGCCGGGGCGGATGCTTCCTCCGACCTGTGCGAGACGCGTGTAAAAAGACGCGGTAGGAATAAGGTCAAGGAACAGAGGACGCACAAAGCCGCTGACACACGCACGGTGACAATGCAACGTGTCAGACGCATCCATGGTCACCCCACACTCTTTAGATATCTAAATAGAAATGTAGACGTGGTGTACCCCAAGTTCAAGTTATATAAAACTTTCTGTACTAGTAGATACATAAGAAATACATTTTCCTACGTTCAACGGAAAGTTCAGAATAGTGGCCTTAGGAAATTGATTCTTTCAAGTTTTCCAAAATTATATCTACGAGCACATAGAATATAATATATTAATATTATTATTTTATAAGACAAATTAAATGACAATTTTAATTTTATTTTATTAAAATAAAGTGAATTGAAGTGAGATTAGGCCGGCATAGTGGCGGCGGCTGGGGCAGCCGGGAACTGACTCGGTTGTTCCAGTCGTCGTCACTCTTGGACCTCCTCTTGCTTATCATCAGGCGAGTCGAGGTCAGATGTCGTGTCACAATAAAAAAAGATTTAGTATTTAATTTAGACCGTGGTGTAGTGGCAGTGCAATGGTCAGGCAAACCGAGAGCACGGGTTTAAAACCACTCACCACCGACCGACGAATGTATCTTTGATATTTAAGTACTTTGGTTGTCCTGTTTCTATGATACAAGCACTTTAATAGTAGCTTAGTATAGAAATGTAAAAAAAATAAGCAAATCATTGTCAGTAAAAATTTTTTTTTTTTTTTATTGTGACTCGACATATGACAGCACCCCGCTTGATGTTAAGCTGGAGTGTGGTCCATGAATGAATGCCACTGCTACTACAATTCAATAACTGTGAGTAGCAATCACATCCACTATGCCGGCCTAGATGGAACCGGCAACTTACAAGCTGATCCCGAAACGTGACCAAATCACTTCACGGTCTGTATACTTGTAAGTGGTGGTACTACCTTGGATCGGCAGACTGGGTACATATCCATGGCAAATATCCATCTCTTTTTTTTTATTAACAAATATTTGCAATATTTAATATTATTAATTATCACAAATAAAAACTATGAAACAAATATTTGCTCCGACCGGGGATCGAACCCGGGACTTTACGCGCAACAAACCAGTCGCTAAACCGTTCGTCCACGCCTGTCGTGAAATGAAATGAAAATGTTGCTCAGAAATATATAAAAAAAGTGCAGGCCGCTTCTCGAGACATGCCGCACTTAACGATATCATACGCCGGTCTCTTGCCTCCGTCAACGTGCCAAGTCTACTTGAGCCGACTGGTATTGCAAGAGATGATGGTAAGAGACCGGATGGTATGAGTTTGATTCCATGGAAGATGGGCCGGGTGCTGGTATGGGATGCAACCTGTTCAGACACGCTGGCACCTTCCCATCTACATGGAACCAACAGCAGAGCTGGTGCGGCTTGTGAAGCGGCTGAAAAAGCTAAAGCGTGCAAATACAGGGGTCTAGGCTCCGAGTATGATTTTGTCCCATTCGGTGTCGAGACCCTTGGTCCGTGGGGTCCTAGCGCTTTAAGGCTTTTTAAGGAAATTTCCAAAAGGTTAGTCGACATCACAGGAGACCGAAGAGTTGGCAGCTACCTCGGACAAAGAATTAGTCTAGCTATTCAAAGGGGGAACGCTGCCAGTATCTTCGGAACCTTGCCTAAAGGGACTCCTTTTAATAATGTATTTTAGTTAATTTTCTTTTTTTTTTTTTCTTATCAATGTGTTATATTTCTTTATTTAGCTTAAGAAATGTATGATTATGTGATATATCGTCAAAGATGTAATATAGCTGTAAGTCTTTAATGAATAAATAAATAGATAAAAAAAATGTTATTAATAATATTAGAAGGAACTGACAAAGAAGATTGATAAAATATATTTATAAATTAAAAACAGGTAGTTCTTCAATCAAATCGTGATTAAAAAAACAGTTGTCCACAGTGTCTATAACAATAGAGCGTGTAAGTTAAAAAAGCGAAAGAGTTGTGTTAATTCCGTTTGAGTTTGTGGATAAATAAACCAAATTGAGTACAATTTGGTTCATTGATAATATTTATACATTTAAAAATAAACTTATACTACTTACAAATAAATATAAATTTTGGTGGTGTCAGATTTAAAACCACTTGCTAGCACCAATGTATATCATAGAATCAGGACTTTGGTCGTCCTGATTCTATGATACAGGCACGTTTGGTAGCTTAGTATAGGATGTAAATTAAAGCGAATAATAAATTAAAAAATCATAAATTACGTTTAAGTAGAGTATACATAATTAAATATTATATTTAACGTAAACATCTGCCACTAATTTCTTTAATCAATTATCTCAAACTATTTGTAAAATATAGTCATAAAGTTTAAAACAACTCTAAAGCATGTTAAGTTTGTGTAACTTTTTTATGATAAAAGCTTTCGCCATAGTGCATGTAATTTATTTTATCAGTTAGATTGATGTTGAAGTCGTGGGTTCATTGTCTAACAAATATGGTTATCTGCTTAATTATACAACATTATGTTACTTGTTTAATATGTGATTAGGCAAAATGTTTATATATTTTTATTCTAATCTCATCTAAGTGCATGATGTTGTTTTTAACTTGTAAGACAATTTAGTTTTTAAAGTAATGTTGTTTTATATAATTCTAAATTTAGGAGTTTTATTAAAAAAATTAATTACATATAACATAATAGGATTTCTTCAATTTTTATGATCTTGAATGCTTAAACTATTTGCTATTGTAAATAGATACATATGTACTAAATATATTTAAACAAAACTCTTGATTCAACTATTTTACTTTAACGAAAAATATTATTTAATAATCGGAGACTTCCTTAAGAAAGCAGGGTTAATACAGGTGATCGTAGAGCTTGTATTGTGGATGTGAGGGAAACGAAGGAATTGTGTAAGGATCGTGCCAAATTGCGCGCTATTGTCTCTGCCTATCCCTTTAGGAAAAAGGCGTGAAATTTTGATTTATTAATTTGAATAATTAACTAAACTAAATTATCTATTTACATAGATACTTATAACTTTTCAAATGTTCCTTATATTCGCTAGACTATTAATCACGAAAACTTACAAAACGTATTTTTTGGCTTTTTTTTATTCAATGAATAATTTTAATATATTTTGGAATGTTCAATTGTCGCTTCTTATCCAGGAGAATTATGGTATGACAAATTAATTGATTGATTGATATGATTCCTATAATTTGAGATCTGTGTGATATTAAAAAAATAATTTTAAGTTACACGTATCATTATCAAAAATTCTCAAAACTAATAACAAAAAACGAGCTGTAGAGCCCGCAACATCCGTCCATTCTCAACCGCGAGACCTCAAAATTTTTGTACTGTACAAAAAACTCATCTTAGTATCTGTCTGTCTTTCTGATTGACAGACAAACTGACAGTTATTAAAACGAGGTTCATGGGCAGGTTATGTTCGGTGCATGAATGACCTTCTCTGTTTTATTAAGAAACAAATTGTTGTGATTTACTGTTCGAGTCTTTGATCAATTGATTTTAATATTCGAAAGGTCACATTTCTTTAATTTCAGACCTCACTTTCACATGTATGGGTAGAACTCTCGCCAAGCTAGTGGTGACTAAATTAGATACGTATTGTATTTCTTAAAAAAATACTATAGCGTAGAACTGAGTTCTTACGGTAGTAGAGCGGTAGTGTCATAGATTCCTATGTCTTTTACGTAGACAGGCGTGGCGCATGGGTTAAACTAGTCCGTTATGCGTAAATTCCCAGGTACGATTCCCGGTCGAAGTACAGGGGGCGTACCACCATTTCTTATAGCATTATTGTTTTAATTGTAAAATGTCAATTCGTACGTCAAATATGCTTATTTGAATAAAATTACTTTTGGCAGTTCTTTGACGTCACATAGATATTCATTCCTCCAAAACGTAGGTACCACCGCGATTACAAAAGATTATATTAGGTTTTAATAATATATGGTTTTAATAAATATAATTCCTAACGTAAAATTTAATGAATTCATTAATTCAAAATGAATTTGAAGGAATTAAACAAAATTGCAAATAAGAGTTGTTGGTACGAAATTTTGTTTTACACATCAAACAGTCTTATGATTAAAACAGTAATGCTATAAGAAATGGTGGTACGCCCGCTGGACTCTGCTATACTGACCCTGCTTAATTTTCCAACTTTTTCATGTTCCCAAGGACCATAACCATCATAAGATCTAATGTATCTTGAGTTTCATCTAGCATAGATAGAAATATTCATAATAATATTGCAAATAATTTGTTACCAATAAATTTCTCTATGATCGGTTCTAATCTTGAATTGAAGATCTTAACGTACAAAAGTCAAGATACCGCATCGACATACCACTAATAGCTAATGGCTTCTAATTGTTTAGCCCTTTCTATCTTGGAGACGATCATCTGAACATATCATTTAGGGTTGGCAAGGATATTTGTGCAATACTGCCTTGCCATAAAATAAAATTAAAGGGATTTTAACAAAAAGTATTTGAAACGAATTACTATTTTTAGGTAATTGAAGATCTATTGATAAATGGAATGACTTTTTTAAGACAGGCCGGCATAGCTTAAGCAAACGCTGCCTCAGATCTGTGTTAGTGACAGTAGTTGCCTTGGCTCGTTGACCGCACTCTAGTCTTTACTAGTCTTTACTTCTATGCCTGCGGCACGCTATGATCGGCGTTTTGACGTTTGACCCACTCATGAAGTTTCGTATAATTTAATAAATACGTCTGAAGGAGCAAATTGTTGTTCTTTATTGTCACTATAAAGAACAATGATTGTACCTTTAAACATAATTATTAATTTGTACGAAATTTTATGAGCAGATCAAACGTCAAAACGGAAATCATAGCGTGCCGCTGCTATAGTGAAGTACAATTTTAAGTTGACATAAATGTGTCTTTACTTTTTGTTGTAACCTGACATCTAACCTTGACTTGACTGATGGTAAATAAGGATCTAGGAGAAGGGTCTAGGAGTGCTGACCACTAAAATACCGGCTCAATATACGGCTGATTGAGTCGCCGCCACAATAGGTTGCTAAAATGACATATTAAATACTATGAAACAAAACACTAAATAATATTAGTCATTTATACCGAATATTAATTATAACAAGTCAGGAGTGTCAACCCTATCTGAATCCGCGCGCGTTAACGGTAACAATGGATAAAATCGTTTGATCCACCGATAACCTCCCGAACCATTCGTTTAGAGACATGAAACGGCTTATATCTTAAAAAATAAACTATTAAAACTATTATTTGTATATTATTATCTAAATGATATATCATTTTCAAACCTAATTACTAACCAGTTTGCCGTGTGAATAAAAAATATGTTTAACATAGTATTAACTGTTATTTTTATTTTATACTACTCGTTATTTGTAAACTGATATAAACAGAATATAGAGAATGATATCAAAGATAATTCAGATTACATCATTATCTATTTTACTCCTTAATTCTCACAGGGATAGGCAAGGACAACGGGTGCGCTACTTTTCACTATCCAATGACACAAATCTCCTGCTTACCCCATATCCACAATTTTCTTTATACATGCTCTTTACTTATAGGTACTGGAGAAGTCTGTTTGTTAAGAAAGTCCCCGATTTGAACCACGAACAATCTTCTGGGTTGTCCATGTATTATAATTTTGTTGGAATAAATTAGGTGTTAGGTTTATAGCAAACATGAGTGTAAATATTGTATAAAAAATAATCACAGTTCATAGGTTATCTAAACATAAATTGACCAATCGCAATGCCTCTTTCTCAACAGTAATAATTACAAATTCAAATAAACATCAAACGTTGACAGCAAATCAAATTAAGTCAAACTGTCCGTGAGTCGGGGACGTGTAAATTGTTCCCTAATTGTACCTATTACCGACGCGACTGTCCACCGTGCGAACAGAAGGGGTCCAGGGTTGTCTATCTACACCTACATATATATTATTTGTTCTGTAATAAGCAATAGGGCGACTGTCCGTCAAAGGGACGCAATATAAGTCTGACTTAAAAATCTTATTATATAAATAATTATTCTGTACGTGTGTTTGTCATCTAACTCCTCCTAAATGGCTGGACCGAGTTGAATGAAATTTTGTGTGTATATTTCAATGCGTTCATTTTTGGTTTGTAATCACATTTGGACCCGATAGATGGCGCCAAATTTAATTTGCTGAACAATTTACATAACATAAATTTTAGCAGTACTTTTTATTGCCTAGCTAGAAAGAATAGTAAATTATATAGTAATTTACCGGTAATACTGCCAGCATAGAAGTTTTGAAAAAAATTAGGAGTTATTAAATTTCGAAATAGAGACCAAAGTAAACTGTGAGATATCCAGAAATGCTGACTCAACCGTAAATTCGTTCGAAGTTTTTAATGAGTAGCAAATTTTTGAAATCTAAATGTTAAATTTAAAATATCATAATTAATGTGGCGCTGCATTTCTGGGCCAAACGACGTCAGCCTGGTTCGGTAGTAATAAAATAAATTATTTTATCATTTGAATCATATACTTAATAGATTATACTGTATATCCTAAATTTCCAAGTATATCCCCTTATTTATAAACGCATAATGTTGAATGAAAAGAGAAGTTATGTTAAATTGAAAATAAAAAAGCTTAGGAATAAAAAGCCACGTTTATTTAAAGATCTAAACTGGAAAGTTGGGTTTTTATATTAAATGTAGAATAGAGGTTCGGACGTAATTACATAGGCGCTGTGTTGCTTACTTATCAGAATGGTCACGTGTTAAACGACAGACACCGGGTTTGATCTCCGGTTGCAGTTAACTGACGTAAACACGTAAAAAGGAATATTCCATCCTTTCATTACTAAATAATACAATAAGATATGCCAATACAAGCAAATGACTATGTTATCGGAAATTAATCAAATATATCTATAATTTATCCGAAATAGAATCATCAATCAATCAATTTGTTACGCTTTTTTCCCACGGGGATAGGTAGAGAGAATGGAGCGCCATTTGCCACGATCCTGACACAACTTCCTAAAAAATAAAAATCATAAAAATACGTAAGTATTGTTTTGTAAACATCAAAAGTGTGAACCCTACAAATTATGTGCAAGCCCTATAATTTAAACGTACGAGCTTTTATGAATGGGACAAATAAATACGTTAAAATTATGTTGTTATACAAATTAACTTTAATGTTCGTTTAATTGTATGTCGAACGAGGTATTTTAATATGCACATTTTAATGTCGAATTATAAAACTTTAATTTATCAATCAATTTTTAGTTATATCGGAAATGTTGACAATTTAAATACCTTTATATTTTATTTTTATAAAATTATACTTTACGTATTTTGTAATGATTTCGATCATTTAATTCTTCAAAACTTGACAGTTTGAAAAATCTGGCTACTATTTTATGAGCCTTTGCACGAACATTATTTATTTTGTTTTATTTAATTCTACGTTTCAAAAGCTTTGCAATCATTGTGGTCCCGGGGAGACTATATTTGCTCAATATAAAGTTACTTCAATAATTTGATTTTTTTAAATAATTTTAAAAAAATGTTACCAATCGAGGTGGCCGCATAGTCGCGTTGTCTCTTTCTAGTGAGTGGTCAATTTCTATGTCTAGTCCATGATTGAAGCATAGTTTACTCTAAAATCAATCAATCCAATTGCCTTTTGCATAGGCAGAGACAATAGAGCACCACACTAAAATCGATTTTAAGTAATTTTTGCCGCCTTGTTTATAGCATGTTACGAGTCGGGTATAACCGGGTATATGGCCGGCATAGTGATGGCCACTACGGAAACCGTAAGATGAGTCGCTTTTTTTAGTCGTTTGCGCTTCAAAGACAGATGTTGCGTCTCAATATAAAAAAAACATTATAATCAAACAAGTCTGATTATAATTTATATCTTGCAACTTGTTTCAAAAGCTATTCTTAATGATATACAACATTTGTTGGCAGCCATTTTGTGTGACGTCATTGTAAACAACATATGCTAATAGTGATATTGTTTTGTTTGTGTTAATTAGTAAATTGTTTTGTTTGTGATTTAAATCATTCATTTTGTATGGAGACTTGGGCTTAATTGTATTAACAGTTGCATATACATTTTAAAATTATTTAATGTACGAAGATTACAATGTAATTGGAATATTTCCTTTATTTTGCATAGTTTAGGTGTGCAAAATGATCAAACTATAATTATGACAGTTCCAAGCAAAGTTATTATTTTTATCAATACAAGTATCGAAACTTCCATTTACTTATAAATTTTTTCATCATTGGACATAACAAAAGTAGTACATAAAGCCCAAAATGAATGATGTCCTTTATGTTTACTTTTTACCGAAGCGAATAAATCATTGTGTATAAGTTTTTCCTTAATAAATATCCAATTTAGAACAATTTTAAGAAATCTTGTGATAATCTTAGATTGAGAACAATTTAAAAATAATCTAAATTATTAATTTTGACAATATGCGTGGTGCATTGGTAACTAGTAAAGTCGTAAGCGTAGAGTCTCAGGTTTGATTCCCGGTTGAAGCAAAAATATGTTTCATAGCATTTACTCTGGGTCTATTTGCTTAAGTGCCGATTTGGGGTAGTATCACCAGTACCCAGTGTACGGACTGTAAAGCGACTTAGTCGCGTTTTGAGAACAGCTTGAAAGTTGCCGCTTTCCAACTGAAACGCCATAGTGAATGCGACTGTCACTTGCAATGCAACTGTGATAACAGTCATTTCTATTCATGGACCGCACTTTAGCTTAACATCAGGTGGGGTGTTAAACTCGTCTATGTCGAGCCTCGATAAAATTAAACATTATCGAATTATATTAAACATAAACATCGAATATTATTAAACATTATCGAATTATATCAAACATAAACATCGAACATTATTAAACATTTGTCTAGAACGCCGCGGCATTTGACCTTAACTTGCCTGGTAAGCAAGTCCATGAGTGCCAGCGACTTAACTTACGGCTGCTATAGTCGCAGTCACTGTGCAGGCCTGAGGTTTTATCTTTTTTTATGTACATTGATCTTTAGACAAATATAGTCATCATCATCATCAGCCAGAAGGCGTCCACTGCTGAACATAGATAGGCCTCCCCTTAGAACGCCATTTCTAACGACAAGATGCCAGTTGCATCTACTGGTTATTCTTGACTTTCACTAAGTCGTCAGTCCACCTAGTGGGAGGCCTACCTACGCTGCGTCTGCCGGGTAGTGGTCTCCACCCTAGAACCTTTCTTCCCCATCGGTTGTCGGTTTTTCGATAGATATAGTAACCTAATAAAAAATGCATAAATCGAGCTAATATAATAATAAGCTTAATAAAACACATTTATAATGCATAAATAGTGCGAAACCTCACCGTTCACTCTGCCATGAAATGTGCCATCATTTAATTTGGTTCTCTAATTACTGCGGGCAGTCCATTCATGCTGTGTGCACATATTGATCACATGGAGTTACGATGCACTCAACCAATATAAACATACGATAAAACATTGCTGTTTACACCTTCAAAACACGGCTGGATAGTAGGCATACAGTTGGTGGTTGGTGGTATAGGACATCATTCATTTTAGGCAATTTTTGTACTACTTTTTAGCTAATGCGCAATGTTGAACAAATATATAAATGGTAGTTTCGATACTTGTATTGATAAAACTTAATTTTGTGTCGTCTCTTAATCACGAAGACACGACATATTAACAATTTTTCTTTGAAGTGTCATAATTATAGTTTGATCATTTTGCACAACTAAACTATGCGTAATAAAGGATATATTCCAATTACATTGTAATCTTCGTACATCAAACTATTTTAAAATGTATAAGAAACTGTTAATACAATTTAGTCCAAGTCCCCATGTAAAATAAATGACGTCCCTTGCCTAGTCCGCTTAGTACAGATCCGGGTTAGTTCAGAACGCGTAATCAATCAAACGTGTAAACGAACAACCGGTGGATGCAATTGGCATCTTGTCGTTCGAAATGGCGTTTTAAGGGGGAGGCCTATGTTCAGCAGTGGACGCCTTCTAGGCTGATGATGATGATGGTAAATCAATCGAATCAAATTGTCATGCTCTTTTCTCACAAGAATAGGCAGATACAGTCAGCGACTAAGAAAACCGTAAACTGAATCCGTTTCTAAGTCGTCGATGCTCTTGTACTTCCCCTTGCTTATCATAAGGCAAGTTGAGATCAGATGTACCTTGGTACATTTAAAAACAGTCGCCGTCACTATGTTAAAGGATGTTTAATGGAGTAGAGCTATAAAACTTTAAGGCGACCGTGGTGTAGTAGCAGCGTATATCGAGAGCACGGGTTCAAAACTACTGGCCGGTACCAATGTATCTTTTGTTGTCCTCTTTCTGTGATACAAGCACCTAATAGCTTAGTATAGAAATAATAAATCAATCAATTAAATTGTCACGCCTCTTTCCCATGAGGATAGGCAGACACAATGGAGCACCACTTGCCACGATTCTGACACAACTCACTCACTTCCTTCACATCCACAATTCTCTTCATACAAGCTCTAGGTTTATGGGCACTAGGCAACATAGCTTTAATAATAAATCCACTCCGAATAATAGAGTTATCTTCGTACATCAATGTAAGTTAGTATTATAATTGTATATGGTCCATCCATTGTGTACGGCACAGAACATGGATCAACTTAACTGAGTTAATTTCAGTGAGGTTTCTGCAACGAAGCACAATTAAATGATCGCCACTAACGCTAATGTAACTTTAATGGATTGGTGGACGTCCTGAAAGCATTTAGTTCGAATACCTACTTTTTTCATTTCCATACTAAGCTACTAAAGTGCTTGTATCATAGAAACATGAGGCTTACCACCAACTTTTATAAACAATCATGTTTTAAGATGGTACTGTTTGATGTATAAAACAAGACTACTCAATTTAGTACCTCTATCTCTTAATTACAATTTTGTTTTATGCCTTCAAATTCATTCCTACATTCGCATAGATTTTACATTCAGAAACGTATTGCTGCTGCATTTGAATACTAAAACTTAATATTATATTTTGTAATTTCCGCGGTGGTACGCTTTGGAAGAATGAATATTGATGTGACGTCACAAAACTGCCAAAATTGAAATAAGCGTGTTTGACTTACGAATTGACCTTTGACGATTAAAACAATAATGCTATTATAAAGAAATTATGTAAAAAACATGGTGGCACACCCGCAGGACAACTAAGGTACAAATATCAAAGATTTATTGGTATTGGTGAGTGGTTTTGAACTCGTGCTTTCGTTTTGCGTCACCATTGCACTGCCATTACACTACATTCGCCCTTATTTTATGTGTTTTTTTTTATCAAATAGGGTACATTATAATAAAGGCCGCAAATGGACCCTATAACAAATCCATGAAGATTTTAATAGGAGAATTATAGATGTGAAGGATACAATAGAGTGATGTCAGGATGGTAAAAAGTGGTTACTTTTTACCATCCTTGTCCTTGTGTCGTAATAAATTGTAAACTAATGAACCATTAAACATACTAAAAAAAAAACAAATTCATTTTCCCACAGGGATAGGCGGACAAAGGAGAGCCGCATCCAAAATTGCCTTACTTTGCAGTTCTTAAATATGTATAATAATTTGCAGTAAACAAAACTAACACAAAAAAAAAACACAAGAAATAGTTATACTGTATTATTATTCCAGAAAAGTTTTATCATCCCACTAAAGCAATATATCTTTATAAAACACATCGCCAAAATAAAACCGTATTCCCCAACAATCAGAAGAAGCGCATTACACTTTTATGAAAATGACAGTATCTGAGAGACGACCGTCCCCGACAAGGTGTGGGGAGCAAATAATTTATTTCCAACAACAGACAACATAAGCCACGGGAAAAATAAGCAAACTACCCACTTACTAGTTGACGACGACGGTTGTGAGGACTATTGACATAAGTGACAAAATCATACCAGGGCTTCACAATGAAAATTTGAATCGAAATTCTAAAATATGAATGAAATTGTTTATATCATATGACGAATCTATTTTCATGATCACAAATCAAAGGCAACGTTGTCAATGTCAACTTCTTCTGAAAACCAATTAATATAACAAAACATAATAATTTCAAAATTTTATATTAAAAAATAATTAAATTTAATAATAAATTAAATGTTAATATTTACGATTTTCACGCGCATTATTTTTATATTATAATTTCACATTATATTATTTTATTGTAAAATCTATTTTTTTTATATACGCTAACAATTTTTACAGCAGTCTAAATACAACGTTCGAAATTCAAAAAAGCGCGAGGCGTAGGATTCAACATTTAAGTCCATGGGAGAGACGCAAAGGAAGGGTAGTTGTTATCTTTTTGTTGATATTTTCACCAGAAAAAGGTATAAATTTCATGACTAAGTACATAGTTGTGTAAGGGGAAAATAAGCGCGAAAGAATTGAAAAATCGTAAAATAACTTTGTACTCGTATTTTACTAGTTATTTTCGTGGTAAACAGTACAATATATCATATTTATAAACTGAGCAATTCTTTTTTAATAGCCATATCCGTTGAATATAAATCCATATCCATTAAGGAAGTTAGGTCAAGAACGTTAGGTTAGGTCTTATAGTTCTGCCTATCCATGTGACAGCAGAGGCGTAACTGTTAGGTTCTTCACATCAAAATGTTATTGTGTTTTATATCTTAACTATACTAAAATTACAATTTCATACTTGCCAAATACAACCCTCAAGATAATCGAAAACACCCTAAACAAAATAAAAAATAATATCACAATGACTCAACAAATAATCAAATAAAGTCCTTAAGAAAATACACTTTGAAGTGACGATACGAATTGCAAAACAATACATCATGATCAAGGGCAGACATAAAACAGACGCTATTACCAAATACTACCCCTAATTTATATTCCTAAAACCCTCTATGGAAATTCGATTAACTGCTCATGAGATTAACCCCTAAATAAAGGAAATATAAATAAAGGAAATAAAGGCAATGGAGAGAGCTATGCTTGGTATGTCTTTGCACGATAGAATCCGAAACGAGGATATTTGCCTTGGAACCAGAGTTACTCGTAGGCTTTGCAAGCTGAAGTGGCAATGGGCTGGCCACATCGTTCGAAGAACCGACAACTGATGAAGAAGAAAGGTTCTAGAGTAGAGACCGCGAACCGGAAGACGCAGCGTAGGTAGGCCTCCCACTAGGTGGACTGACGACAGACGGACTGACGAAAGTCACAAAAAACCGCTAGATGCAACTGGCATCTTGTCGTTCGAAATGGCGTTCTAAGGGGGAGGCCTATGTTCAGGAGTGGACGCCTTCTGGCTGATGATGATGAAAGAAAATATATAGAAAAACAATTAGGGTCTTTCGTACTTGAAAAATCGCCTTATACTAGGTACTTTCCAGCTTAGTTTTTATTTCAAAAGTGGTGGTACGATTCAGTCTTGGCAGTCTGGTCAAATGACTAGAAATTGTGTGAATATCACTGTTAGACTAGTTTTTATATCAAATGCTTTTAAGTAAGGAAACACTTATCTATCAATCAATCAATTTATCACGCCTTTTCCCAAAGGGATATGCCACACTTATCTATAATCTATTAAAAGGCAATATCTAATTAATCACGAGTATATATCTACTTATTTCTATGTATATGGTAAAACAATTAAGTGCAAACTCTTAAACAATGACAATTTATTTGTAGACAGAGGCGAGGTGGCAGTTTGTGGTCGCAGTAACTTTTGAACTTGTCGCCTGAATAGCCATAGTTATTGTTTGAAAGAGATTAGGGGTGGATACGGCTAGACCCTTCCTTTAATTTGCTATTTTCATTTTAATATGCAAATAGTGAAAATACAATATACCTAAGGCAATATTCAAGTGGTAATAAAAATGGTAACCATATTAGGAGAATTGTGGATGTAAAGGAAGCGAGACAGAATCAATCAAGTGGTGGTACTACCCAGTCTGTCGATCCGGGGTAGTACCACCACTTACAAGTGTATAGACCGTGAAGTGATTTGGTCACGTTTCGGGGTCAGCTTGTAAGTTGCCGGTTCTAATTGGCCGGCATAGTGGATGTGATTGCTACTCACAGTTATTGAATTGTAGTAGCAGTGACATTCATTCATGGACCACACTTCGGCCTATAATAACATATATTACAACTATAGAGATACATATACGTGGCGTACTCATGCAACTTTACAACTTTTACAACTTTTTGAATCGATATATCTCAAAAACGGTGGCTCGTAGGAAAAAAAGTATTGCTACATTTTTTGTAGATATCATTTTTAGAGATAGACATTTATCATCTACAATTTTTGTCTGAAGTATTTCTATGATAAAAATTACCGTTTTGCTGAAAATCGCGAAAAAGTTATTTTTTTTACCTTTGACCTTGAATAAATTTTTTTCCTTACAGGGGAATGATGGGGAACTTTCAAATTTTTTTTTTGTATTTTAAACAATCTTACTGATTTTCAGCTTGGTGGGAATTTATGTAGCTTCGAATGTCTAAATTGACCGAACTAATGTTTTATAATGGACTATATTGTTTTCTTCAGTAAATATTAAGGCTGATTTCAATCACTGGGCGAACACCAGAAAAATACTTAAATATAGTGTTGACTTAGGTACTTCGTGCGAGAAGTCCATGAATAAATCACGCATATTTTATAATAAAGATACAAAACATATATTTTAACACGTTTAATGAACAAAAAAAAAACATATTATTGAGTTTCAGTAAGTAAACATTTCAGTGTTTCAGCTCACGTATCGAGGTTCGTTCGCTTTAAGCTATAGCAGCTTTAATCGTTATAAATGTACAATTAAATAGGTTTTCTTTTAAGATTAATAATATTATTGGTAATTGAAATACAATGGCGATTTTATATTATTATATAATTACCTATATTAGTATTATTTCTCGTTATAGTGGTGGCGGTGACTGAGGCAACCGTGAAAGGAGGTTTTTTAGTCGTTGGTGCTCTTGTACATCCCTCTGCATCAGGCAAGACGAGATCAAATGTCGTATTTCAAAATATCGTGGTTGGTTTTCTTCTTTGACACGCGCCATCTGCGGGCCGACCGCGTAAACTCTAATGACCATGAGAATAAGCTTCGTTTTGACTATTGAACTCCATTAATGAACTTCAAAAATGATCGATAACTTCTAAGAATCGATGTACTTTTTCATTTGCAGTTCAAGCTTATTGAAACTCATTGTCCGAATAAATAAAAGTTGGTTTTGACACTAACAGCGACCGCGTAACTTTTTGACAAATGTAAATGAATTTCATTATAATTCCCATTGAAGTTGCGTGGTCGGTCCCCTGACCTGCAATTGCCTCATGGTAATCAAAGGAAGGTCTAAAAGCGAGAACGACTAAAAAGACACTCTCAATTCACGGTTGCCTCGGTCACTGCCGCTATGTCAATCAATCAATCAAATTGTCACGCCTTTTTCCCACAGGGATAGGCAGAGACAATGGAGCGCCACTTGCCACGATCTTGACACAACTCCCTCGCTTCCTTCACATCCACAATTCTCATAATACAAGCTCTATGGTTATAGGCACTAGGCAACCTAGCTTTCTTGTGGATGTCTCCGATTTGGTTGGCGAACACACTCCTGGGCCTGCCTGCCTTGTTTAACTTATCTATTCACATGTCGCTATGCCGGCCAAATGAATACCAATGCACTTGTTATATTTATTTATATAAACATTATTTAAACATAGTGATAAATATCCACTAAAACATTTTTACGTCGTCCACAAAATACACACGCGTAATTATAATTCTAAACTGTTTTACATCGGGGGGTTACGAGCACATTAACTCATCAGTTCGGGTCGGTTGTAACAATGAAATTGCCGTCCAATTAAGTCAGACTATGTGACAATTTAGTTCTATGAATAACTTCACTTTGGAATATACTTACACAATCATAAGTTAGTTTCCTGTTGTTTGGTCCTCGATTGTTGAATCGTATGTCAATTTTAAACATTAGAGAGCATTGGTTAGTACACTAGGTCGTTGGGCGTTGATTCTCGGTCGGAGCAAATATTTATTTATTTTATTTGCTATATACAATATATATATTAAATTTTGCAAATGAAAGATATTTGCTTTGGGTCTGGTTATTAAAGAGTGGTAGGCAGTGGTACCCAGTCTGCCGATCCGGGGTAGTCCACTTACAAGTATACAGATCGTGAAGTGATTTAGTCGCGGGATCAGCTTGTAAGTTGCCGGTGCCAATGCCAACTAGGCAGGTTTAGTGGATGTGACTACTACTTGCAGTTATTTAACTATAGAAGGAGGTACCTCCATTCATGGACTGCAATCTTGCCGAACATTGGACGAGGTTTTTTAATATGTCTAGAGCCCATTAAAAAACAAAAAAAGGAATAATTTTGTAATACTTGTGTTTCTTGAATAATAATAGTGGAATTGTTATCCAATAATCTTTTATAGAGTTATTGAATGTAGACGTGTGATTTAAAGCGATGATACGTGTTTCTTCGTATTTCCTCCAAGACTCCTATAAAAGTTTTAGAAAAGTCTTTTTGCTACTTTACTCGAACTTCTTCATTGGCGTGTTGCTTCGTCATCTTAATTTTTAGTTGACAGTCTTTTAAAATTAAACTTATATTACTTTGACACTAACAATTTAATAACTAAGGCCAAAGGACCTAGTAGATGGCATTCAAGCGGATTTTTATTTTTTAACTATTTTCTTTTGTATTTCTTACAAAAAAACCAATCAATCAATCAATTTGTCACGCCTATATGAAAGGAATTGTCAATGTGAAAGAAGCGTTGAAAGAGGGAGTTATGTCAGGATCGTGGCAAGTGGTGCTCCATTGTCTCTGCCTTTCGTAAAAACTAAATTCATATTTAATTTTTAGCTTCGCAGTAATTTTCAAAATGTTTATTTATTAAGATATCAATCAATCAATCAAATTGTTTGCCTCCCTCCCACAGGGGTAGGCAGAGACAATTAAGATACGTTTCCAATAATGATAGTTTCATTTATAACTGACCGTATCAATATTCTGTGGCATTTGACTTAGGCATCAATACATACGCAGATTCATTGTTGATTATAAAAAAGCAAATAACTAAGGATTTACTTTAATATTTTCTTTTCCAGTTTTTTCAGTCGTCGTCACTCTTGGACCTCCTCTTGCTTATCATCAGGCGGATCGAGGTCAAATGTCGTGTCAAAATATAAATAATAAGCATAATGTTACCTACACTCACTAGATGAACAACTAATTGAAAACCTCCTCCTTTTTATTTCAATTTAGTCTTTATGGCCGATTTAGTGACGGCGACTGAGACAACCGTGAACTAAGTCGTTTTTTTCAGTCGTTGCACTATTGGATCTACCCTTGCTAACCATCAGGCAAGTCGAAATAAGATGTCAAATCAAATAAAACACAGCAAATAAATAAAAATTCCAAATACTGGGGTAGTACCACCACTTACAAGAATACAGACCGTGAAGTGACTTAGTCGCGTTTTGGAATCAGCTTATAAGTTGCCGGTTTCAATTAAACCGGCATAGTGAATGTGACTGCTACTTAGAGTTAATTAATTGTAGAAGCAGTAATTTTTATTATTAGACCATACTCCAGCTTAACATCAGGCGGGGTGCTGTCATATGTCGAGTCACAATTAAAAAAAAGAAATATTAAGAAATACAAATTAAAAAAACAATCACATCTATAATTGGAATAAATTGTGAATTCCAATTGAAAATGTCTGTTAAATGATTGTATTTGGAATTGGGATCGAGTGTTGAGAGTTGTGACATAATGTTTAGATGATCTGTCTTCTGTTTCGAAGTACGGACAAAACATCGAATTATGAATAATGAATATCAATGTTGAAGGCAAGTAAACACAACCGCTCTACCCAGAAACCCAATGTAGAGTTGCATAACCATAGAATTGACAATTATTATCATTAAATTGACATATTTCAGTTAAATATTTACTGGTTTCTTTAGTACTACGCAAACAGCCAAATTGAACTAAACCATTCGTCGTTTGTTTATAAAATAATCGGCAAACTAGGATATTCTCCTCATCCTATAAATTTGGATCCTTCAAGCGACGCGTAAAAAATACCTCTGGCCGGCATAGTTTTTTTTTATTTTTATTGTGACACGACATTTGACCTTGTCCCGCCTGATGATAAGCACGAGGAGGTCCAAGAGTGAAGACGACTGAGAAAAAAAACTGCCCCAGTCGCCGTCACTATGCCGGCCAAAGACGACAACTGGGGCCACCGTTAACTGAGTCTGTTCTTTAGCCGTCTTGGGCTCTTGGGCCTCATATTGCATACAATCAGGCAATTCGGGGACTTTTGTTTTATTGTGGCTCGACATATGACAGCTCCTCCTCTGATTACTACTACTATTCGAGGCACACTTCAAGTCGAAATAGAATACCCGTATAATAGTAAAGAACATAAAAAAATGATAAATGTTGAAACTGTATCATCATGAGTGACAAAGGCTGCGACCCCACCAAAATGTCTGCTGAATGTATACCTGTACTTTTGACTTCAATCAATCAATCAAATTGTCACGCTTTTTTCCCACAGGGATAGACAGAGACAAAGGAGCGCATCCACATCCACAATTCTCTTCATACAGGTTCTGTGGTTATGGGCTAGTGCAACCCAGATTTCTTGAGGATGTCTCCGATTTGGTCGGATACTTTTGACTTATACTTTTTAAAGACAATATACTTACCTTATATACAACTAGCTGTGCCCGCGACTGCGTCCGCGTGGAATAGTTATTTTGGGAATCATATTAATTTTTTGTTTACCTACCTGCTCAGCTTTATTATAAATTACCTATATCTGTTACCCGCGACTTATTTTAGACGATTAAATTACGTAACTAATAGAATATATTTTAAAGTAGTTTTAAAAATAATATATTTTAAAGTACTTCTGCGTAAATTATATTTTGAGTTTTATTTTCTTGCGCAAAACTCGCAGCCGCTTTGCAGCAGCAGTCTGCCGAGAACGCTGAGTCCTTTTTCTAGGCATTACAGTGACGAAGAAAGAACGAAGGAAATGAAAACTTAACCAAACTAACTGTATGCTTAAACTAAAACCTAACCTAATAAGAATTGTAAAACCTAATCTTGAAAGAATGTAGATGGCACCTACAGGTATTATTTACAACAAAACAAAAAAAGTGTTATTGTGAAAATATTAGAAACAAAATACTATACTTAAAACAAACACTACCTACTATAGAGAAAACTACTACAAAATGAAATTGTATAAAAAAGGATTTTGCACGATGATATTATATCGTAAAAACAAATTAACGCTGCATTCAACCGATCAGTAGGGAGCCGACCGCATAGTATGCTTGTCTGTCTATAAATGACGCGCCCCTCCACTTTATTAGTTTATTTAAATGTGTGAATGCACTACTAACTATACTATTAAACTTCATCTCGTTTGTTCCTCCTTTGTATCTAACCAGCAACTGAATAACCAATTTCTGCATTTTCGGTGTGTTTTATCCATATTTTATATTTGCTCGTATGCGTAAATGCGGTGGAGGGGCGCGTCATTTCGGCTTAGACAGACTATAGAGCTCCACCCCCCTCCGCCAAGCACCGCCTCTCCTCGCCCGCCGGTTAGCGCTCATCATGCGACGCGTGTGAATTTTGTTTCAGAGTTATTTTAAAATTGTATTATCTTAAATGATGTTTATTGAAATTAGGTGATGTTAATGACAATTTCGTTTACGGTTCAATACTCTTAATTAATAACACATTTATTTCGATAAAGAATAATACTATTATGTTAAGACAACTCTGACAAATAATTTGTAATAATGCATTAATTTAGACCAAATTTGACTATCATAAAAACGGTTATTGTGAGTTAATCTTAAAAGATAGACATATACGGTCGCGGACATTTTTTTAGATAATTTAAAGAGGAATAATTCTTTCATACAATTTTTTTGAGTATCTCGAACGGTTTTCGCAGCGCACGCAACGGAAACCCTCAAAGACGAATAATATTCCCCGTTTTTTTCACATTTTCGACTGTTTCTTCGCTTCTATAAGTCGCAACGTAATGTTCTAAAGCCTTCCTCGATAATTGATCTATTCAACACAAAAATAATTTTTTAATTCGAACCAGTAGTTCCTGAGATTAGCGCGTTTAAACAAACAAACAAACAAACAAACTCTTCCGCTTTATTATATTACTATAGATAAAAAAGTCTGTATTTATCATCCTCAACAACTAACAATAAATATAAGCAAAGAAAGAAATTAAAGAAAACGTTATTTTTCCAATTATTTTTGTCTTTAAAACGAAAGCCAGAGGCGTTTGAAATACGGACGAGAATTATTATTTGAAAATTTATGTTTTACACATTATTATGCGCGTAGTTTTAACCTTGTTATTAACCCACGATTTATATTTAATTTATAATTATTTTGGAAAGTTTTGCTCAAGTTTTTCGCACACTTCCTAGAAACAGTGGGTTTGATATAGGTCTTGTAATTATTTTAAGGTCTACGGAATGGAAGTTTGAATTTATATAATTTTATAATGAGATAAGTTTGTGTTAGCTATATATACATACATATATAAAATTACAGTGAATCACGACTTATTTCTTTAAAATTATTCTGTTTATTTTAAATAATGTTATTGAGACTTTTAGTAATATTAAGGCACACAGCTTTACGTTAATCTGTAGTTCAGTCCATTAGAACAACGACTCCGTGCAAGTTGCCGGTTCCAACTAGACTGGTCTGCGACTGCTACTTACAGTTATTTATGTAGCAGTCACCTCCATTCATGGACAGCACTCCAGCCTTTATTAAATATTATGTCAAGTCTCGAAAATAATATTTTAAGATATACCTACTTAAACCAAAAATACAAATATATTTTTTTTACAATACATTCTAGTTAGTTTATAAACCGCCTCCAGATGCTTGGTGTTTGCGTAAATCTGTAAATCATACTTGTAAGATTCTGTGTGTTAGTAACTCTACATAGAGCGGTAACGTCTAAACAATATTGCCCAATCTGAACCTTTGTACTTGAATTTCGGACTTTATTGAAATAAACTTGGTATATTAATTTTCTATGTACGTACTCCATTGTTCTAAAAAAATATTCGATATCGAGCCTATTGGAATTAATCTATCAGATATCGATCACGTTTTAAGGGACTTATTAAGAATTCCTAATAAATTAATTTATACTGACATGGATTGAATAAAAAATACGGCGATAACTTCATGGAATATTTCGATAATTATTAATAATGTTCGAATATATTGGTTTAAAAACATGTTTGTAATTGTGAAGTATTGCCAATCCACATAGGCAAAGTTTACAGCTGGTTGATCACCATTAGAAGATACACTTACATAACCATTAGAAAACCATCCCAACTAACTATGAGCTAAAATAGAGAGAATAGCTTACTGCTGATCCGGGGTAGTACCACCACTTACAAGTAGGTATACAGATCGTGAAGTAACTTACTTTCGGGATGTTGTAAGTTGCCGGTTTCAACCAGGCCAGCATAGTGGATGTGACTGCAACTTAATTATTTGTTTTATGTATTTGTAGTAGAAGTCGATTGATTATGGCATAAGGCAGATTGTTGTTCTATGCTGAGCCAAAAGAAAAGAAACCGAAACCGACACTATCACTCAAACCTACGCCACTTCCTGGTAACAATGTTTGATAAATTATTTGTTCTAGTCGTCTTTTTTCTATGATATAAACAGTCTTAGTAACTTTGTATAGAAATTTAAATAATACTAATGTTTATAAAGAAATTAAATAAATTTATTGTAGTGGGGATCTTTACTCCAGTGTTCGGTCCAGTGTCCGAATCCGATCCCGAAAACAGTATAACATAGCTCAGATACTATTGCACATTTGGTGGCTTAGTCATATATGATATAAATTTGGAAGATATAAGTAGTGAAAGTAACATTCCAACAATATCAGGAAAGAGCAAAAATATAATTCGTGAATTCCATGGAATTTATATTATTGTACGCGTCATCGAGTCTACTTCCGATTATACAGTCTGCTAACCCCGAAATTTTTGTATGGCGTGATGTAAGACAAAATTGTGGAACCGTGAAATTATTTCATTTGTTCCCAGTTTAATATATTTTCATAATCATATGAATTTTCCTTATGAAACGGCCTCAGGATGTGGAATTTGTCATATGTTTTCGTTATTTATTACTTTGCATTTATATGGTTTTATTATTATTGTGGCTCGCAATGTGCCTGGTGTAGAGCTGGAGTGCGCTCCATGATTGAAGACGGCTGACGACAGGTGTGGACGAACGGTTTAGCGATTGGTTTGTTGCGCGTAAAGTCCCGGGTTCGATTCCCGGTCGGAGCAAATATTTGTTTCATAGCTTTTATTTGTATAACTTTAAATATTGCAAATATTTCTTAATAAAAAAAAGATAGATATTTGCTTCGGGTCTGGTTATCAAAGAGTGGTAGTCAGTGGTAGCCAGTCTGCCGAGCCGGGGTAGTACCACCACTTACAAGTATACAGACCGTGAAGTGATTTGGTCACGTTTCGGGATCAGCTTGTAAGTTGCCGGTTCCATCTAGGCCGGCATAGTGGATGTGATTGCTACTCACAGTTATTGAATTGTAGTAGCAGTGACATTCTTTCATGGACCACACTTCGGCTTGACATCAAGCGGGGTGCTGTCATATGTCGAGTCACAATAAAAAAAAACTATATATACCTAACATACCCTATACACCTATTTGCTATGTTTAATATGTACAGACTATAATTGATAAATTTCTGTGGCCTTCTACTCGTCTTATGTCTTAGGTAAGATAAAGAAGAAATTTAAATGAGCCAACTTGATTCATTGATCAATAGACAAAATCATCAATTGTCAGGGTTTAATTATGCAGGGATAGAGAGCGCTTTCCACGATCCTGACACAATTCTCTTGCTTGATACATTTATGATTAACATTTTATATAAATGTAAAAATCTTATTAATGAGAAATAAGGAGTTTCTTTTAAATAATTATTTCTTACAATGACCAAGTATGAATTAAACAAATTGTATGCGGCTTAATATCGCGTTTATTTTGGTTTTATTTTTACATTATTATTATTCCGACGTTTCGAGAGCTTTGCAGCCACCGTGGCCACGGAGTAATAAACGCGGTAGTAAGCCGCATAAAATTTGTTTAATTCCATAATCAATATTCGCGCTATAATTGTTTTGGCCGGCATAGTGACGATGACTGAAGAAGCCGTGAATAAACTCGGTTTTTTCAGTTGTCTTCACTTTTGGACCTTCTCTTGCTTATCATCAGGCAGGTCGAGGTCAGATGTCGTGTCACAATAAAAAAAATCTAAGAATTACAATGACCAAGTATATTAAACCTAATAAAAATGAAACCGGTAAAATTAATTAAATTCAACATATATCTTGCATAACCTAATTCAAGAGAACCTCTTAGAAACTTGGTTAAACAACACCGCCTTAGTTTTAAAGTAAGTTTGAAATTAATCGGTGCGGTCATTCAAGCGAAGAGTTGTGGGGAACACTCACACATATGCAGATTCACAAACACATGCACGATTCGCTTGATAGTACATAATACCATGGTTTAGGGTTTATAATTTCGAACCGTGTTACCACGAAAAAAAAAAAGCGCTTTAGATAGGCATTAAACATGTTTTAAGTTAATTAAGTACTCCAAAATGTGTTTTAATTTTTTTTGTAGTAAGACCGAAAATGTTTTAGCTGAGTTCGAATGAACATAAAAATCATTACAGAGACGATGTTTTAAATATGATTTGTGTTAAAACGTTCGGATTAATTTAGGGTTTTATCTATTAAGACGCTGCTTCTGATTCTAGACTTACCTGGTGGTAAACAAGGGGAGGTTTAAGATCACCGAGCGACGATTGAAAAATCCGTCTCATCTTCTCATCATCCAATTCAGTTTTCATTTGTTTCAGTCAGCGTCACTATGTCGGCCAAAGGTGCTTTGTTAGGCTTCGCTTCAATTTTGAATCATGGATTCAAAATTATACTCGCAGGATGGGGATTATTGGTTTTCATCATATTCACACTAGGAAGTTTCTATGTGTTGAAAAAGTCGTCTCTACTAATTGATTGCATCATGCGATTATACAGCTCAACATCATGTAATTGTTGTGCACATAAAAAATACTTCAACCACGAATCAAACCATAAACCTATGGAGTATAAAAGTAAAACTTCATAGCTGCCTAAACATATACTATTCGTCCCTTTTGTAGATGAACGTCGTAAATGTCCATGTTTATATTTTGTACGGTAGATATCCCCTACTTAAAGCGAAAGGTTTTAGCGGAGCCAATTAATATGGGCAAAGGGGAGAAGGCGCCCTTACTCCTTCACTTAAGATTGTATATATTGCTATTTTCACAAAACCTTTGTGATACCCAAAAGTAAACAATTGAAGCCCAAAAATAAACAATAAGTTAATGTTACTTACGAGTTCAGTTTGTAGCTTTTAGGTGTTATAAATAAACAATATTATAAAAAAAATGTCTATGTATTTTCCCTATTCTGTAACTTCATCATCATCATCAGCCAGAGGCGTCCACGGCTGAACATAGGCCTCCCTCTATAACTTAGGCTATCCTATAACTTAAGATCCTTTAAACACCAAATCAGTGTTTTCAGTGATCGGTCCTCTTGGACCTCCCCTTAATTACCATCAGGCAAGTTGAGGTCAGATGTCGCGACGCAAAAAAAAATTATTTGTTAAATAAATATACATCCCCACCTATTGGGGTCACGGAGAGACTAAGGTGTTGGCCAGTGTGAAGAATAGGGCTTGTGTAAAGATAATTGTAGGAAGAAAGCGTGAATTCTTCTAGCTTAAAAATTAATAGCAATTTTTGTTCCAATGTTTTAAATGTTCTTTTAGCAAATTATGAAACAATTTATGGCCCCAATTATTGGAAAACTTTATTCGCAAGCACATTACTTTGAAACACGTCTACCAACTTACTATGTAATTAGCTCCCATCAAAATAGTTTCAGCTAGTTTCGCGGAGCCTTCAAAACTTTATATAGATGACTTAATAAAGATGGCAGAATTATAGTCATTATTAATGTCTAGAGAGAGCTTAAATTATATTTTACTATATGACAGACACTATATTTCACTAGGCAGACCTAGGAGGGTGTTTTCCGATGAAATCAGAGGCATCCTCAAGAAAGTTGGATTGCCTAGTGCCCACAATCGTAGAACTTGTATGAAGAGAATTGTAATGTGAAGGAAGCGAGGGAGTTCTGTCAGAATCGTGGCAAGTAGCGCTCCATTGTCTCTGTCTATCCCTGTGGGAAAACAGTGCGACAGTTTAATTGAATATTTGATACACTCGTATATATAATATGTATGTATCATTCACATAGTAACGTCGACTGGGGCAACAATGAACTGAGTCGATTCTTCCAGTCGTTGACACTCTTGTGCTTGGACCTTTCTTTGCTTACGATAAGGCAAGTTTAGGTTAGATGTCGAGTCACAATTAAAATAACTCTTTTTATTGTTGCAAATTGCAGCGATCCGCTGTGTACATTACCACAGGATTTTTATAAAGAGAATTGTGAATGTGAAGCGAACAAGAGAGTTGTGTCAGGATCGTAGGAATGTCGTCGGTGCTCTTGGACCTCCTCTTGCTTACCATAAGGCGGGTCAAGGTCAAATGTCGAGTCATAAGAAGAAAAGTATAATCTTATGCAGGTTACGCCTATCATCACGAAAACTAATAAGTTTAGTCGGTCCACTGTCGTCCAATCGTTGATCTTTCTAAATCAGCGTGAAGAAGCTTACCAAGTCTAAATAGTTGTACATATTCAGCTGAAGTTTAATTTTAACCTGTACTCCAGCAACGTTTAAGCTTTTTTTAGTGACTCGCCATCTGACCTCGACCTTCCTGGTCGTAAGCAAGAGTAGGTTCTGGAATGCCCCAGTCGCCGTCACTATGCCGGCCAAAAGAGAAAACACATGGGCTAGTAAAACATTCCACTTGTCGATTGTTCTACAAAGAACATCAGATCCAAATAAATACTGAATCCCAAAACATCTGATCCAAAAACTTATTCATTAAACCTAGCTGTATTTAGGATTAATAATTATGTATGTATAAAACGAGTGACATAAACTTCCTTTATAATCTGTTGGGGCGCGTATATCCGCCATCCTATTGTTTCGTTCACTTCATTAAGGGTGCGGTCTCCACTTCGTTAGGAACGGGATATCTACGATCAACCGGGATAAAGTAAAAAGTCTTTCAGAAGGCTTTTAAGGAAACCAATAAGGGTGTCTCGCTGTGCATAGTTTTTACTTTACTTAATAACGTATTATTTTTTAAATAGATCCAAATCATTTTTTAAAATAACATTAACTAAATTGACACCTCTTAATTCCATCTGGAATAGCAGATACAACGAGGCGCCATTTTTCATGATCCTTACACAACTCTCTCGCTTTCTTCACATCCACATTTTTTAATACAAGCTGTGAATGCCAGTCCATTTAAAAATGTCGCTGATTGTTCAAAGAACAATAATTTAAATATTTATTTATTAATATATTAATAAATAAATAAAAATTAAAATATGCGAAAATGGTGACAAGTGGTATGGGTTAAAAGTAGCTATTTACGTTCCCATCACTACGAAATGTTCACATCACATCGGCATAGTGACGGCGACTGAGGCAGCTCGATTTTATCAGTGGTCGTCACTCTTGGACCTCCTCTTGCTTATCATCAGGCGGATCGAGGTCAGATGTAGTGTCACAATAAAAAAACGGTAACGACTAAAATAATTTAATTAAATGTAAATTATGAGTCCCAATTGCTAATATAATTTAATAATTGTCAGACTAATTAATAATAAAATACCTTATTTCTGAGAATATTTTAATTACTAAACAATAATCCTTAGTAGGTATTAAATTCTATGTAAATAACTATCAAGGAATTTTCCAGGCTATCAATGAAACAAAATGTATAATTGCCATTGAAATGAAAATAATTGGACACCGAAGAAGACATTAACTTGATGTCTGATGTCATGTCATTGGAAAAACAAAAGATTTGCATTCAATGGCCGGCGCAACGATCTTAATATAATTTCAAATGCATTCGTGGAATGTATTTTGACGTCTTTGTTGAATATAAATTATACTGTATTAAATTGTAATGTCAATTTGTTTTTCAATGACACGTTATGATATGTCCATACGACTACCATATTTAGGTACGTAAATGTTGAAAAAAAAAACAATGTGATTTTTAACTTTAAAGATTAACCAATATGGTAATAGCATAAGTAGCATGTTATAACTTGGGTATGTCAGGTTTCCACAGTCTTCTATTAGGATCTAATTTCAGTAGGCTTTAAATTAAAGGATATCAATCAATCAATCAATCAAATTGTCACGCCGTCTTGCCACAGGGATAGACAGAGACAATGGAGCGCCACTTGCTACGATCCTGACACAACTCCCTCGCTTCCTTCACATTCACAATTCTCTTCAAACAAACGCTATGGTTTGTATGAAGAGCTTTCTTGAGGATGTCTACGATTTGGTCGGCAAACACCCTCCTAAAGGGGGCCTAGGAAGGTCTTGTATAGAAGTCTATATTCTTTAATTTAATTTATACTAAATTATAAACCTATTCTGATCCGACGATTAAGTTAAAATATCTAACATAAAACATAAATATTTGACAAATTATTTATTACAAATTAATACTAAACTATTTTTTATCATAATAACAAACAAAGGTTTTTTTTTCTAAAATTATGATTCGACATCTGACTTGATGGTAAGCAAGAGTGTCTGAAAAAACCGGTCATTATGAATACATATTAATAAATTTATAAATATTGTATATGTGTATTAACGTACTCGTATAGCTGAACCATTACAACGAGAACGCTTGTCACATATGATCGATGAACATTTCCACAATGAACAATAACAAAATACAATAATGAACTATGAAGTTGTTATAAAATGGGTTTCTGATATTGAGATGGGTTACAATTGTAAGAGATAACACTGTACATGCATTTACGTGGGCCGAACAAACGAACAACAACTATGATATAGATTATAATTTACACTCACGATCAAATTATTTGCTTTAAGCTGTGATTCCGCCGTACACTGCAAACTCCTTGTTTGTATTAGATTGATTCCGTGCAAGGCGACACTAGTCTGCAGCCGCCGCGTTAAGATTGTTTCCAAACAATATTTATAATCCACGACTTGTACAATTGTTATAAATAATCAAGCAAATAAATATTTTTAAATCCATATTAGTTTTTATATAAATGAGCTTTCTATTGTTTGCTAATTTATTTAATCATAAAGTTATTTAAGTATTGTTAGCTTAATAAAAAGCATCAAAATGTAATAAAAGTGTCTTAATACTTATGATCGGCAGTATACATTCAAATATACTTGGTATCGCGGCGGGATATTGAGTATCAGATGTCTTAGGTCAATGCTTTACCTTTGTTTGCTTTAAGAGATGTCTTCCTTTTGATCTCGGGCTCTATTAAGATTTGTTACACTGCTACTTTGTATTGAGTTTCAATTTTCAAGTGTTATGTTTATTTATAAAAACATTCTACAATTTATTTATGCTATATACAGTGGTACTACAAATTTCAAGTAGACTTCCGTTATGTAATATCAGTCGTGTTTCCTTCCATAGACACGAAGTAGACAAAATAGGAAGTTTTGTTTACTATTAGTAGGAACTGTAGAGAGCTTCTGAGGCTTAGGATTTAATACGTTAATCCGAGATTATTGGCCTATTTTAAATTGTGTTATTTGTTATAAATCAAAACACTAATTGGATTTAAGTGAAAAAAAAAACAATGAAATGTAGTTTGGCGCGGCCATGGCGGTTCTCGGTTATAAGATAATCTGACATGTAAAATTACTTGATAAATATGTCCTAATGCAATAAAGGTTATACAATTCACTCCCGATTATTATACACAGTAATAATTACATTACGTTTTTTGTGAATAAATGCGTAACATGGTAGCTTAGAGTCGAAAGTAGAGAATCGTGATCACAATCTCCCTCTGCAGGTGAAGAAGAAAACGTAAAAAAACCTCACTCACAAACAACCTACACATTACTATACTTACTAGGAAGCAATAAATTGATTTATAAAACAATTATGACTTAACACGATTTATTATTATAAAGGTGTAAATTTCAATTGTGTGAGTTTAAAGTAATTTATATTAGCTAGCCGGGTTTAAAAAAAAAGTGTTTTTGAACACGACATGGACTGCATCCTTTCACTATTTCGTAACTCGTGATAGAAGCCATAATGTCGAATACGAATTGATTACCGCATTAAGAATTTTAATGGTGGTTCTATTTAAAATATTATACTCGTTAGGGAATTCTTTTGTACATTAGTTGACAACTTTTTGGTAGCCAAAGGTATTGTTTTTATTGTCGTTATACAGTAGTAGGTGTCTTGTTAATTTTTAATTGTAATCTGATATCTGTTTTTTATTTTATTTTCAATAGTTACCAAGTTATTTCGAAACACCAATGCTGAGGTCAAACACATTTGCTTACCTGAAAAGAAAAAATATAATTGTTAATAAAAAGATCGTTGTTGGTCCATCGAACTTATAGGCAGTCGAACTTATAGGTTCGACACGTCACCTCGTTTTCTTATAAAACAATCGACAAGTGGAATGCTTTACTAGACCGTAGATTATCTTGGATTTTTCAAGCGAAGCGCTAAAGCACCTTTGGCCGGAATAGTGATAGCGACTGAGGCAACCGTAAACAGAGTTGGATTTTTAGGCGACGACACTCCTGGACCGCCCCATGCTTAAAATTTTTAAAAAGGCAAGTCGTGGTCAATTTTTGCATCGAAATTTAAAAATGGTTCATGATCTCTAATATCGTTGGGATGACCCAGAAGAATCGATTGTTCGTATCAGACACATTCTTAAAAAAAGGTAGGACCCATACATAACCTTATAGGAAGATATTTGTGTAAGTTAATAAAGCGAAAGAGTTGTGGGAGTCTCTTTTTATTGAGACACCACTATTTTTTTAATCGAGACGCGACATCTGCACATGTCTTGCCTGATGACCGTTTTATTATACGATTGCCTCAGTTGCCGTCGCTATGCCGGCCAAAGGCCTTTCACGCTTTCCTTGAAGGATCCAAGATTATAAAATGGGGCGAAGATGTATTAACGTATATTTTAATTTCTAAATATAAATACAACCATTCTTGAGTTATATTATATATACTCGTAGGTTTAAAGTAATATTTCATCGAACTTCGAACAAGTTTGAAACGAGTAACTTTATTAATAAATTATTGTTTAAATTATAAATTGACATGATCTTTGTACCATATCTTTGTTGCTCAGGGCCATTGTCTAACGAAGTAAAAGTTAAATAAAAGATCAATATCTATCACGCCTGTATTCTTATTATGGGGTAGCAGAGCTATGAGAAATAACAAATCAAGTATTCCCAGTTGTCGTATTAGTTAAGATAACATGTAGAAGTTAAGTAAACTTCTGCTGAACCAATATAATTTTTATTCTGGTCCATGAAGGAGGGGACTACTACTACCACAGTAAAATAATTGCAAGTAAAAGTAGTCGCGTTCACCGTCTGTACACTTAAAATTGGTGGTACTACTATAGATTGACAGACTGGAAAATAGCCACCAACTTTCTGCGTACCAATAATTAAAAATTGAACGCTATAACGAATTGCTCCGAACGGGACTCAAACCCGGAACGGTTTGTTACCAATGCAACACCCAAGTCGTTGGTTAGCTAGTCAAATTCACTAACTCAATTCCAAAACCATAATATAATTCCTTTGAAATGAGTCTATATTCCAAAGCACTGAACCATGGGCGATCATTAAAATTAAACAAGAGAAAGTGTTTAACATAATTCATAACTTTAGTAATGACTTTGATTTGTTATATGCTATTAAACGCCCGTTGTTTTTACTATGTTTACATTCAAACGATAAATAATAGTAATAATTTATTCGATTGCGCTTTAAGTTCTCGTCTTCTCCATGGGTTGTTTTGAATTTCGGTGAAAGAATGCATTGTTGGGAAATTCCTCGGGATTCAGCTTTAATTTGATCTATGCATGGGTCGAGGTGACTACATTGTCAATTTGCTTGATGGTAACAAGGATCAACAAAGGTCCAAGAGTGTCGACGGCTGAAACAATCGACTGCAGGCCAAAGGTGTTTTTTTCCTAATATTCTTTAAGAATAGATAATTATTATTGTAAAATTATATGCAAAAAGATAATAATATCTAAGTAGAAATTAACTCTGAGAAAAATAACACTCAAATTTTTTAAATGTATTTTTCATATAATATAGATACAAAACATAAATAATAAAAAGTATATTATTATACATTATATTAATAATGTAATACAAAATTAGATGAACTATTATCTTTTGAAAATTTAAATATGAATGTATATGGAATAATTGGAGGAAATTAATGTCTATTTAAGTACTAATATTATGTAAAAGTGTTGATTTAACTCAAAATGTTATCTTAACTATCATTGTATGTTAAAATTCATACATACATAACTCCATTAGCACCATCCCATTCGTTACTTATGGCTGATGAGTCAGCAGATTTTGCTTCTGCTGGGGGTGCGTGCCGAAATTTTACATTAAATACATCCCCCCTTTAACTATTGATTATTCATTTAGTGTCAGAGTGCTTTCGAAACTTTAACTAATAATTTACTTAATATATCTTCGTTAGATTGTCGATCAGCCTCGCGTTTCACCGACACAATATTTATGAGTGGAAAGATTTCAATAAAATGATAAGGTAGTTACGAGTATTAGTACCTTGGTGTCACTACGAATATTAGAGATATATGTTATCACATATATAACATATATCTCTATGTATTTTATTCATTTTATAGAACTTTCTTAGATTTTGCGCGAATATTGAATAATAAATTAAAGAAATTTTATGCGGCTTACTATCGCGTTTATTTTTGGTTATTTTATCTCATAACAGTGTGTTTATATGTATTTTCTAATTTAAAACAGTGTCACATACATTAAGCTTTTCCGCATACTGACTAAAATTCGCCTTCATGAATATTTCTGAAAGTAAAACTGTAAGTAAAAACAACTTTTTTGTTTTTCTTTTATTCTGACTCGCCATAAGACAGCACCCTGCCTGTTATTAAGCTGAATTTCAGTCCATGAATAGAGGTGACTGCTACTACTGTTAAATAACTGTAAATAGCAGTTACATCCACTATCCCGTCCTAGTTGGAACCGGTTACTTATAAGCTGATACCGAAACGCGACTAAGTCAATTCACGGTCTTACTTGTAAGTTGTGAATATTGCCCCGGATCGACCGACTGGGCACCACTTTTTTAATATAAATTCAGTATCATTTTTGTGATAATATCTTAAAGTATATTATTTAAGATACTTAAATCTTGTTATCTGTTTTATGTATGTACAGAACTTGTGAGATGTGAGCATGTCGCAAGTAAGGGCGTACATGTACACCTAACAACTCAATTATCAGTGAATTTGAACAATTCCCCTCCCCATATTCATTGCTATCTCAATCGTATAAACGAATTCACCATTCACTATAAGGTCTTATTGTTTCTTTTTAAACTGGCTCTTATTAAATTTGAGATGTGAGTACGACAACCCTTGAGATTAGAGGGTGGGAGGTTTTATTAGGGGCGACTAACGAGTGTCGATAAGGAGTCATAATGCCCCTCTACCATACAGTGTGGGGTACGCCAGACCGATCCGCTGTTTAATCTACAGTTCCATCTTGAGTTAAATGAACACCCAGACGGTTCTTCCTATATTGATTTGTCGGTAGATAAGTTGCATTAAGACTGTGTTAAGCCACTGTCGAAGTAATGAATTGATTTGGCACGCCTTGTTTTGTAGTCGCCATCGTATGGCCTGATGTATATTTGACGTTAAGCTGCGATAAATTTTCTTGGCGACTCTTCGTTATCGGAAGACCCCGAGGGTCGGAGATTTATTCCATTGCAAAGGGACGATGCGTTTGCCGTGTTTCGTGTCCTGAATAGCTCTCAGAATGGAATATAAAGATGATAAGATGTTAATATTGATAGAAAAGAGGATTATGTTGGGAATTTTATTACCAATTTCGGGGAAAGCTTCATTGCATTCTATGGAGCAGTTTTTGATACGGTTAGGATTATAGCAAAGATTAGAAAAATAAATGTTTTACTAACGTACTCGGCACGTACTTGTAAATTGTGTAACATTGCTTCACTTCTCGTTAGATTTTTTCCTGTATCATTATAATCGTATAAAAGAAATATACTTGGTTTAATATACAGGTTAGTCTCTTGATAGTTTCTAGTTGGAATATAAGCATTTCCTAAGTAGGAATTCAACTAGGAATCTCTCAAAGAAAAGCAGTAAAACTGAGGGAGGGCGACCATAAAATAAAAAGTGTTTACTTGGCCCAAGATAACCGGGCGGGAACAAAGTTCGCTGATAAGTTTTTATTTCCTTAGGGGAGGTAAGATTACGGCCCAGGTAAAGGAGCCGACTACGCTGGCGGTATAACCCAGTTATGTAAAAACTTTATTTATATTAAGTAAAAAACTTTAAACCGAAATGCGTCCGAAACAAACAGGGTTATACTCGATCCAATTTATACAGATACACTTGTAGAAAAGGATACATTTTAAAAAGCCATATATTTTAATCCGAACTTTAAAACCGAACGAGACATGCAATAAAAATAAAATAAATACAAGGTAAGGCGATACACATTCTGACATAGATAGTAATCTATAACAAGGTGTCGAGACAAAAAAACTTTCTTATAAATATAAAGAAAAATAGTAACGTAAACAGTAATACAATCTGATTTGATGACGGTGTCGACATAGAGTTGCAACAATATAAGAAAACAGTCTTTTGTCAAAGTCACGAAGAAAGCGAAAAACGAGCCATTCTTCTCCCTCATTAAGCCAAGAGGACGTTGGGAATTCGAGATAAGTCGTACCTGAGAGATGAATCATTTTTAGTGTCTTGTCCGCAGCGCTGGCGCCGCAGCGGTCTCCACAAAATTCCCAACAATGGCCAATAAACACGTCATAAATATGAAGGACCGCACTAAAAGCGTCATTATTATTTGCTAAACGTCCACCTTTTGTTAAATCTTCCGTAGTGGGGAAGCCTTGACGGTTTAATGAAGCTGTCGAAGCGATTGCGTGTTCTTATATTTTTTAGTGTCGATTTTTAACGCATGCAAAGGGTTAACGGTTACGAACCGTAATTCCTTTATAACGCAATTAATATTGACTTTAAAAGAGAAGTATCTCTTTTGTGAATAAGTTATTAACAATCCGGAATGATCGCAAACTCCATACAACCGAGACATGCTAATTACCTGTTCGGTTGAGTTACGACAATTTTAACGCAAACTTGCTTAGTTGGAAATTTTCATAACGACTCTCTAAAATCTCATTTGAATTTTTAGGACTTTAAGATATCTAATGAAATCTTCAAGAGTCGGTAGGAAAACAGTCATCGACTTCACAAAGTTACCCCGCTTCAAACCGAATTTTAATATTCAACAGATTTACTGGAGCAATAGCTCTCGTCGCCCCTGAGAAGATTGCGAAAGCGGTGTGAATCGCAATATCTGGGCTGCCCACCCATTATTAGTACCTTCTATAGTTGCTAAGGTGTTCCACCCCTCAATAAATCTTGTCTAATTTGTGTGTAATTACAGGACGGTGCAGTTCTCAGTATAACAAGGACTGTGCCTACCAGCGGGGATCCCGAGGCACGTGCTTACGCGTGCTTCCACTCGCTTTAATTACAAAATGACTTATGAAACTAATACGTAGCTACGGCAAAATAGATTTTAAGCATATGAATGTAGATGATAATATAGCTTGTAATAATTAATCCTTATCAAATTGCAAAAGCCAACGAAATTTAATAGACTAAAATAACAGTTATTGCGATAGAAGAAAGTGCAAATTACAGTGGTGAAACGGAATGGGAAACTTTTTAGTTAAGTTTTGATCACGATAGTGTAACTTTGCTAAGTAATGCGTAGAAAGCAAATGTTAAAATGTTATGTGTTTTTTGACCCCCCGAGGAAATATTTCAATATTATTATGGGGTGGGATATGAGACTGTTCACCGTCTATTTAAGGAAGATCATAATAAAGTCATAAATGCAAATAAGTATTACAATGTAGCCACTATTGTTAACGTTTTTGAACAAAGTGATATCCATAATAATGAGTCTATATAACTATACAAAAAGAAAATCTTTGTTACCATATGTTTTGACAGTTAAGATTAATGAGCATTATGTTTTTAAAGTTTTTTTTTAAATCGTTGAGTTTTTCGAGGATATTTTAACTGTAAATTATAATTAGATCTAAATCATTTTTATTACCATGTATGTACGCGTTCTGTACAAGCTTGTTCCCGTTTTAAAGGTGTCTTATAATATATAAAAAGGTTTTTATGTAAGGAGTTTTAAGTCCTCTTCAGTCCATTATTATTACAAAACTTGTTGAAATATCGATCAATCATCGCGATGGGATTTAAGAAACATGACATCTGTTGTAAGTTATATATCCAATGACATTGGCCCCATATAATTAGTGGAGTCAATTTTATGTACAACATAAATCAGTACACTGCCAGCAGTTTCAATTGCCATTTGAATCGTACAAATAAATCCATGTCATATACGATGGAGTTCCAAGCCAAACTGCACTGTTTGCACTACTCTTTCAAAACTATTTCTCTATATACAAAATGACTCTTATTTCAATATGAATAGAGGTGTTAATAGTATTGTGACATGTGCAACTTAATACTCTTTAATATATTTTAATACGCCATTTCGAGTGTCGATCCACGAACGTACACCATTTTTGGGCTTGATTGAAATTTCGCAATCAAGGGGGAGCTGATACAATTATCCGTATGTATATTTTTTGTATGGCTCTTCGCTAATGTGCGGAGGTTATTTCATTATAAGCGTCGATCCCCTTCGGAGAGAAAATTTAGAGGGGATTTAAGATTCTAATCGCCAGACCACTTGGTTGTTCAAAGTGATTATTCCATCGATAAGGCCCCGAGCGTGCTCGTCCCACGCGCTTCTATGCCTGTCTGCCATCGTATACTCTGACACATGGATACCACGCTCATAGACATTATTGTGTACATTAACCCCAACATCGAGGTATGCATTTTCTTTCAAGGATCACGAGCCTATATTGTTATTCCGATCATATTCATCGATTTTATAAACAAAATAAAAATATCATTTGTCTGAGATTAAATTGTTTGTATAATTCACAAGCGTTTCTAAGACAAAGGTCGCTACATATTTTGTTGACTCTGCCCTGTTTACGCAATAAATTAAAAATTCTTTCTCTAGGGGATAATTTTATTGTCTAAGCGCAAGCAAACTTATCAGAGTCAACAAGCGTGGCGTCTATTTTTCCCTCCAAGTAATGCCTGCACACAAACACAACTCGAGATGACAGATATTGTAATTTGTTTGTACAACGAGAGAATATTCTTTCATTATGCATTTTTGCTTCATAAAATATGCATTCCAAATGTGAAAAATGTGTTGCAGTGTTGGTGTATAAATTGCCTTCCCAACAAGTTGGCTTTAAGTAACTTATGCACAGGATTATTTACATAATGTGCTAGATAATAAAAATTATATTGGAAGAAACTTGTAATTCCGTATCATCACTTACACTTGGTGTCAAATGCGTCATAAGTATATGCGACTTGATCCGTTTTATATCGAAGATTGGTACGATTAGATATTACTTAATTCTCGTTTTTCTTTAATCGCAATAAATTAGGATAAGTCTTCTCAGATTCCAGGCTATTTTCAGAAGAAGATGCTTGACGTAAATCACGTCGGATTTATGGACGAGTTCTTTCGGCTCGACGCGATAAATAATAAGTTTAACTCGTGAAAGTGGCCTGGTAATGAGATACGAGAGGGACTTTATTACGATGAACTGACGACGTTTAGTTTATACGAATATATAACATTTGGTTCCGTGGTTTCTATATTTTATAAATAAACTGGAAAGGTCAATTACCATTTTTTATTTATTTTAAGTATAAACATAAAATTATTGCACTGCAATAAAAAATATGTTTTTGTCGATTTTATTTCATATTCTAATAATTTTACAAATACAATTTTTATATTTAATATTAATTTAAATGCTATATTTTTATTGTTAGTACTAAAACTCAAAAACAATTGCCAATTTTGTATTCAAAATTTCAAGTCCGAGGATTCCTATCAAAGGCATGATTTATATCATACTCATTAAACTAAGCTATTCCGAAGCCGGGAGCATTTTCTTCTAAGTATACAGTAACCGCATTCATCGTTTTATGTTCTCTATAAACGCAATAATTGAGCACAAAACGGATAAATGGTATTCAGGTAATCGGCCTGATGGTAGGATCTGATAATTTTTAGACATAAATGTTATCTAATTTTGTTCTGATTATGTTAAATAAAAATTACTATTGTCTAAGTAGTAAGAAGTATGGTATTTTGCGTGATATTTTAAGTATAATACACCTCTCTAGCTTAAGTATAGTTTTATTTTAGAAAGATGCTAGGCTATTTTCAAACCTAGCTCCATCTCAAATACGTGACGCGAGTTCCCATAAAATACAAAAGAGGTGTGTCAGGATCATGGCAAATAGCGACCCATTGTCTTTACCGATCCCTGTGTAAAGACAGCGTCACTATTACGAACAAAGCAATATAAATTACAACATTGAATATGCCCATGACCCCACCATCATCAGAGACAGATGAATAAATGGTAATTCAGTAGTTCCGACCGTTACAAGCATAATGAAGAGCCCATGGCATATTGTTTTGTAGCGCGAACAAGATTGAGAAAATTTGTATTATCATAAGAAATATTGCATTAACATGTATAACTTGGTACTACCTACTTTAGAATAAGAATCTGTCATGTAGTCATGATGTTGCTTCAACTACATAAGTACGTCGCATATTCCTAACGATTACATACTTTAAATTCTCATTAACATACTGTTATTATAGCAGTATAATTTATGATGTTAAATGAACTTAAAATTTTAACAATATAGGGTACTGTAAGCTTCTGTTACCAAAATCAATATTTACATTGTTATTCTCTACTTTTGAATCTCGAAATGAAACATCAAATATTAACGTTTTATTACCAAACCTTCGATTGTCACTAATATTCAATCATGTTGAATATCTGTTTCCCAATTCTGCAGCACATTCATCAAAAAACAATTTAATGTGCAGTTCGATTTCGTTATCAAATAGGCCATCTCTGTTTGCAAATTCGACAGACTTTTGCTGGGATTCGAGACCGGGGCTTAATTCGAGAATTGTATATTTAATTGGATAAATTGTAACGGTTTGTGTCCCTGTCACGTAATGGAAAACAAACATCAGTGCAGGTGATGGTGAATGTTTTATCACGTGAATTCGGTTAGTATTATGCAATTTAATCCTACGAAATAATAGAATTGTACATAATTAATTGTATAATGCACATGACGAGTACTATATTGTATGCAGAAGTATAGGTAATAAAACATCGATGGTAATAATAGAATAAGCAATATCTTCTATTGGTGTATTTTCATATTGCACCACTTAATAAATTAAAGAACCTTCAATAAATCTGTTATTGTGTTCAGTGAAGTATTTTTCAAATTCTCTATTATGTTTCCCATTATTCATACGATCAACGGTTACAATGTGAACGGTAGCGTACCGACACAAATCATAAATGAATTATGAACTGGCAATCTCCTCTGGCAAAACTGTCACAGCCTAACTAAACTCTGCTTAAAACTTTTATTGTACCGTTTATTTTTATGAGAATTTGTGTGGGTTTTTGTTGGTCTGTGTTGTGTGCTTATCGGTTTTGTACCGAGTCATCATTAGCGACGATTTGTTATGTAATTGCTTCATTTAATAGTCTCCATTGTGGTTTATTCAGAAAACAATGAGTATGTTTTATCAGCATTGTCATAGCACATTTATCTGATTCTCAACTACTGGTTTTACTCTACGGGTTTAATACAGTACCTCTCTAGCTTAAGTATCGCTCTTGTGGGGCCATATAACTACCTGATTTATAAGCTGTACCTTATGGAATATAATGTTTTGTGGTTACACTTAACTTGCCATTCGTTCAAAAATTTCAACTTTTAAATATATTTCGACGAGATATGTGACCGCATGTTTTGCTGAATGCTCCATGAGCAAAAGAGACTTCTGTCACAAATACTCGTAAATATCTGCAAACAATGCGCTCAACTGAGAAAGTTTCTGCAGAAGTGGAGCGGTGCGGAAAGGGTGTGTTATAGTTTACATGAGACCCCTCCCGCCCCGCAGGACTATTTATTGAGGCTCTATGGCTATTACAGAACATCAGTCTAACTCATCAATACTACGCAATCAATCAATTAAATTGTCACGCCTTTTCTTACAGGGCTGTTCAGAAATAATGTAGCGTCACTTGCCTCCACATCCACAATTTTCTTCATACAAGCTCTACGGTTATGGGCACTAGGCGGCCTTGCTTTCTTGAGGATCTCTCTGAATTGGTCGAAATCCTCCTGGGTTTGTTTCGATTAACGCATCTATCCACATCATATTTATAAATACCTTTCGTCAATCTACTTTCACTCATCCTTTCTAAGTGCGCAAACTATCAAAGCATTTCTTTGTCAATCCTTGTCACTATTAATCTTGTTTCAAACCACATGCAAGGACCACTTAAATGTATTAAAAGCATGATTTGATGTATGTGTAATAGCACATTTCTCCAGATCGCGTGAGTATATTGCAATTATTGGCAACACATCTCCCGGAGCAACAATTGCAGTACAAATCTTAAGAACGGAGCCGTTTATTAGTACCGTCGATTTCTCACGGGGATAGCGTAGGGAGGATTCGAAATTGCACAACATTAATAAAAGCTATTGGACGTGCTATCTTTAATATTTTAATGTTTATGAATAAGGCGACCGTGGTGTAGTGGTAGTGCAAAGCAATGGTTACGCAAACCGAGAGCATGGGTTCGAACCCACTTGCCGGTATCAATGTATCTTTAAATGTTCTTTGGTTGTCCTGTTTTTTATGATACAAGAACTTTAGTAGCCTAGTATAGTAATGAAAAATATATAATAACAAACTAAACTGTCTTCGCCTTCATTCTCACAGGGACAGGTAGAGACGATACACAGGGGCTAAATAAATATAGTAAAATAATTAATTATATATCATTTCCCATATATAAGTAGCGCTCCATTATTTCTGCCTATCCCTGTGGGAAAAAGGCGTGACAATTTGATTGATTGATTGATCATTGGGATATATGATTTTTATCTAGTAATATACCTTTATCGTTATAAAGTTCGGTATAGTAGTGTTTTTATTACAAAAAAACTAATTTATTAAGTCACTTATACTCATAATGTCTTTTTGTTTTTGTACTATTATCAACGATTTTTATACGCGAATTTTTGAGTTCACTCTAAAACTCAATGTGTTGCCTTTAGAATCTTTAAAAATCACGACCTAATTCCCACAGGGATACGGACTATAGGGAATCACTTTCCACGGTCCTGATACAACTCTCCTGCTTTCTTTGCGTACACACTTCAAGCTCTATGATTTTATCCAGTTTTCCTAATAATTACCACATCACAACGTTCGTATTACCCCAGCAATTCCTAGTTCCATTGTAAATGAGCGAATACCGCCTCAGGCATCGTAGAAAAAGTATATCTGGAAGTTATTTAGCTCTCTAGAGTCACGAGAGCTTGATGCATTTACAAGTAAACGCTCGTTTGTTCTCGAATTAAGTATTTATCTAAATTATTTTATTTATTTTACGTACTGGTGTTTTATTGCAGTGTGATTAGTTATATTTTGATAATTACATGTTATCTGAGTATCAGAAAGTTTAGGGTTTAAAAATTTAATAATTAGCGATCGTAATTATTTTTTTTTAAATTGCGATTGGGCATATTACCGTGTATCACCTGATACTAGGCTGGAGTGCGAGCCATTATTAAAGGTGATAACAAATCTCGCATACACAATGCTCGCCTAGATTAATTTCAAGCAACTACTAAGCTGCTCCTGAAATGCAACTTAGGCTTGTTTTGACTAGCTGACCTCAATTTGCCTGATGGTAAGTAAAACACAGTTCGATTGCCTCAGGTGCCATCACTATGCCGGTCAGAGGTGTCTTTTTTAAAGCTAGGCGAAAATTTAAGCTATGTAGAATGAGCTGGTTAAGCAATCCACTGTCTTTTCTTTAGTAGTGGTATATTTTCAATATTATTTTATATTGTGATTAGGTTCAAGAATGATCCCTATGGAACACCTATGTGTTTTACAATGTTTTTTTACTATACATTTATACTAAGCTACCAAAGTGCTTGTATCATAGAAACAGGACAACCAAAGTACATATATCAAAGATACATGGGTACCGGTGAGTGGTTTCGAATCCGTGTAACCATTGCACTGCCACTACACCACGGTCGCCTTAAATGTTGCTTGGTTATATTAAATAAAAATAATTGTTGCGAGAATTATATGATACTTTAAAAGATGCTTTCTTTCCCATGAAAAGATATTTCTTCCGACACCCTGAAGGAGATGCGAGTAAATTTGCGAAATTTGGAATTCATTTATCAAAAATATACAAAACTGAATAATAAGCAAACTGAACCGATAAATACAAACACGAACCCAAAACTCTTCATACAATAGTCTATTCTTGACCCATTTTACGCAATAAGAAACGACAACAATACCCCAGCAATAACGATTATATATTCTAATGCAAATATACCTATTTTTAGGGTTAATTCACATTTCACAACTTTCATTTACCACATTTTAAAGTAATTTCATCACACTTTTTTTTATTAAGACGCGACTTCTGACCTCGACTATTAGGTAAGCAAGGCGCCGACGACTGAATAAACCGTCTCATTTTACAGTCCGCTACTATACCGGTCGAAGAAGTGAAATAACAATTCATTTAATAGACGCAACATTGATGTTAGAGGTAGTAAAAACTATGAGCGAGCACGATGGGAAACTGCAGTAATAAACAAGGTCCTGATATATACTGATAATATTTAAATACTTTTATAATATACCAAAGTAGAATTGGGTTTAAGGACGAAAGAAATGTAGTTACTCGGGTAACCAAGAATCAAATCTTTGATAGGATTTTTTGGTCATTTGGTAGGTTTATTTTTAGTAGCTAGCATAGGAATTGCATAGTGACGGCGACTGGGGCAGCCGTGAACTGACTCGGTTTTTTCATTCGTCGGCAATCTTGGACCTTCTCTTGCTTACCAACAGGCGGTGCGTCGAGATCAGATGTCGAGTCACAATAAACAAAAAAATAAAAAAAAAACACACGTGAATTGCCTTTATGATGATTGCTATACACGTTTTGTATAGCAATCACGCTATGGCTGTTTTGACGTTTGACTGTTCATGAAGTTTTGTATAAATTAATAATTACGTTTGAAGAAATAATTGTTGTTCTTTATAGTGACAATAAAGAACAGTTTTTTTCCTTTGAACGTAATTAATAAATTATACGATACTTCATGAACAGTCAAACGTCAAAACGGCCATCGTAGCGTGCCGTTGGTATAGTGTGTCGAATTGTCAAGTGTATGAATGTGAACTAGGCCTCTATTTTGTATAAAGCCGCGAGCGAGAATTAATTGAAAAGGCCTCGTATGACTTTGACTTATGGTGCGTGGGCTCAAACTGAACAAACGTTGCCTTACAAGGAAAATTTCTATACAATACTTTTGTAGAATATTTAATTAAATTTACAACAAATGTAACTAAAATTGTTTAAATTATTTTGAATATGCATTCATACTGCGAAATAACTTAGTCGCATTTCGGAACCAACTTGACAGTTGCTGGATTTAACACAGTGAATGCAATTGCTACTTGCAGTTTATTTAGTAGCAGTTGCATCTATTTGTTGAAACCACAATTAATAATAAAAAAATAAAAATATAATGTGGCCCGACATATTGTGACCTGATGGCAAACTAAGCGGAGATGCATTAGCATGAGTTCTGACGGCTAAGTAAACGTCAATTCTATGCCGGCTACAATTAATGTAAACAAAACAAAATAGACTTAACACTGCTGTCATATGTCGAGTCATAATAAAATAAATATATACATTTAAGTGTATATATGAGTAAAACAAAGTTTTAATTATAAAGACGAAATAATCGATTGTATATTCCAAGAAAGATTTCACAATAAAAAAATATAATTACAAAATAAAATGACATCGTATCTCCAAAGAAATGGCAGATAAAAGATCTGTTACGTTTCTAAGAAAAACATAAAAGTGGGCAATCTAGATAAAACTGAAAAGCCCCCTCTTTCAGGAAAAAAATCATGATAGTGAATGTGACACGTGACGGGGCTTATAAAAGTTTCTCCGAAGAAATGTGGGCAGATAATTCCAGCCTGTCTTAATCGTCGCAAAACTTGTCACAGATTGTTATAAAAACTTTTTCAAAAAAATTCCTTTAATAACCTACTTAATAATTTTACTATTATTATACTTAAATTTCGTAGACTCGTGGCGCTATGTACCACACATTAGACCCGGGTTCGATTCACGGTCGGAGCATAGAACTAACAACTTACAAGCTGATTCCATAACGCGAATGACTCCCGGATCGCTAGACTAGACAAATCGTATTTTATATTTAATACAATATGTTTTATAATAAAAGTATGTCCTATTTTGGAATAATTAAATAGTAATGATTTTATACCTGGGCTGATATAAAATTAAACAAATAAAGTATCTAATGGTGGATCATGAGGATGCAAGGGATCCTGTCATTACGAGGCTCAGTTCATAAACACAAGTTAAACCTAGACGCACTGCTATACTAATGTGATTTTATAATTAAAAAAACTACTTAATGTTACGTCTCTATTAAACTTGCTTATCTTGCTTTTGACGACAGGCGTGGACGAACGGTTTAGCGACTGGTTTGTTGCGCGTAAAGTCCCGGGTTCGATCCCCGGTCGGAGCAAATATTTGTTTCATAGCTTTTATTTGTAATATTAAATATTGCAAATATTTGTTAATAAAAAAAAAGAGATGGATATTTGCTTCGGGTCTGGTTATCAGAGTGGTAGGCAGTGGTACCCAGTCTGCCGATCCGGTGTAGTACCACCACTTACAAGTATACGGACCGTGAAGTGATTTGGTCACGTTTCGGGATCAGCTTGTAAGTTGCCGGTTCCATCTAGGCCGGCATAGTGGATGTGATTGCTACTCACAGTTATTGAATTGTAGTAGCAGTGACATTCATTCATGGACCACACTTTGGCTTAACATCAAGCGGGGTGCTGTCATATGTCGAGTCACAATAAAAAAAAAAACTTTCCAAATACTATTTTAAAGTTAATCGCCATTTAAAATGTTTTGAAAAAACGCCCCTTGTAAAAAAGTCGGTAGCTTTGTTTGCGTTACCTATGTAGTTTTAATAAGCTGTGGTTTTTACAAAACATGATCCTCTTTTTTCTTTCGACATTCGATATTTTAACCGTTAGCGTCAGTTTAAATCATGTGCATTATTGACAGCTGCACATTTTATGTGGAAATATGTAAAACAAACATGTATTCCAATAATTGTAAAAATATGCCTTTAATAATTTTCATAGTAATATAAAAGTTACTATGAAAATATATATCAATCAATCAAACTATCACGTCTTATTTCTACAGAGATAGGCAAAGACAATGGACCGCCACTTGCCACGATCCCGAAACAACCACCTTGCTTCCTTCATATTCGCAATTCTCTTTTTACAAGCTCTATGGTTATAGGCACTAGGCAACCTAGCTTTTTTGAGGATGTCTCCGATTTGGTCAGAAAACACCTTCTTGGCTTCTTGGGCCTGCCTTGTTTAACGCATCCATCCACATGAACATAAATTCCTTAAAAAATATACCGATAAATTAAAAACAAGAATGTATGTACAGTTATATAGAATTGTATAGGTATAACGTAGAAAAATAAAAAGCAATAATGATTGGAACTACCTTATATTAATAAATAATTACCTAAAACTGCCACGGTCACTGCCCAATTAATTCCAAGATATTCAATGTATAAATTAGTACAAGCAATTTGCTAGTTATAAATTCAAAATTCAACCACCCGGAAAATTGTATTGAGACCGTAATTTACCCGACCAAGTAAGAGATGTAGGGATTATATTCAAATCCTTGTCGTGTGGATTACTCCCTAATTCGGTAGGATAAATTTACCTAAAATTCTGCTTTTGTCCGCTCCACTGACCAACTTATACGATAACAAATCAGCTAATGACAGGTAGCATTTATTACTAACAAAATAAGACTCAATATCGTACAATAATAATCATTACAATGATTGTTAAAAGGTATACGAAAGAAATTTCTTTATTTATCTTGAAGTTTAATCATTAGACATTCAAACACGTGTCTTTGGATGATATCCTTTGAAAGGATGCCACAGCTGAGATATATCTACTAGTCAAAACGAATTCCAAACACTTGAAAAATTCTAAGAAGTAAACTAAAGAAAATAATGCTTTAAGATTATAGCGCGCTTGAAATTTATAACAATAGAAATTTTAATTAAACAGAGTGTTTTAACACCTTTAAAAAATAATGTACCTACTTGTGAGGTTAAAATAAAGCGTACTAAAACAGCATATTGCAAAAAACTCACAGACGCCGCAACAACGCTATAAAATTTTATGACATCCAGCAACTAACATCTTCTTCTAACCGTTGTTATTCAATTTTTACCCTTATTATTTTTTAAAATAAGAACTACAAGTCTTTATTTGTCGTTTGTACCAAATTCTGCTATTCAAAAGTGGCTGCAAATAAGGAGTTTTCTTTACTAAATGAACTTTGTAATGTAGGTTGTCTAGACATTACCTAAAAGGTCTAGGTCACATCAACGGAAGTCTATTGTTGCAGGGAAGTGATAATGACATTTTACGCTTCACTTGAAAAAAATGTATAGTTAATACCGGTGTGATGATTCATTGCATTGTATTTTTAGTATGGTACAAAAAATGTACAAAAAACGTCTTTTTACATTTCTATACTAAGCTACTAAAGTGCTTGTATGATAGAAACAGGACGACCAAAGTACATATATCAAAAGTACATTGGTACCAGTGAGTGGTTTTGACCCGTGCTCTCGGTGCCTTGCGGTCGCCTTAATATATCCAGTACAAATATATCAAACATACTCGTACATTTGTACCGGGAAATCTTGCTTTGCGTGACCATTAATATATCTACCACTGGACCACGGTCGCCTCCTAATAAATAAATCAAAATAACTAGCAATAATTATAGATATTTTAAAATCCGCTACTTTAGTGGTGTGTAGCCTTTACAAAAGTTTAATTTTGTCCTAGTTTATTAACTGGAATTCCTACTACTGACTGCTACAACTAGTAGAAATTTCTGACAATAAAGTCAAGCATCTTTAAGCGTTAAATTGTCTCGGTGCTGCAGACCGTACATTCTTACTTTAAGTACTGAGTGCAAAATAAATTAATTTACATTGTTGTTGCTTAAAGTTCTTTTGTTAAACATAATGTGCTTCTTAATGAACCATGAACAATTATACTTTAAAAAAATCGCTACACGTTCATTTTTGAACATTATAAAACTAAGAATACATTTAATTAATAACTTACACATACTAATAAATAATCAATCATTCAATCAAATTGTCACCCCTTTTTCCAATAGGGATAGGCAGAGATTATGGAGCGCCACTTGCCACGATCATGATACAACTTCCTTGCTTCCTTCACATCCACAATTCTCTTTAAATAAATAATAATACCCAATAAAAAAATATTCTTTTTAAACTCGACGACGCACCCACAATTTGATAGTTATTTTGCTAGTTTAGTATCACTACTTACAGTGAAGTGACTTAGTTGCGTTTCGTGATAAGCTAGAACTACAATTTAATACTGCAAGTATCAGACACCACCATTTATAAATTGCACTCCAGGTTAACATCAGGCGGGTTACTGTTATATTATGGCGTATATAAAACTTTAATAATATACTAGGTATAGTTAAAAAAACGCACTTATGGGACATTGTGAACTAGAGTGTACTTTTTTTTATTGTGACTCGGCATTAGACCTTGCCCGCCTGATGGTAAGCAAGAGGAGGTCCAAGAGTGACGACGACTGAAAAAACCGAGTCAGTTAAATTAATGAAATTATTGTATTGTCATCGGTTTTTAATACGTGTACAAAATATTTTAAATGATTCAGACCTCTATATACTCGTAAGTGTGTGAAAATGGATTTGATTTATATTTAGTTCAATTTGATTTAATTTAATTTAACTTGATTTGATTCATTTTTTCTCTTATTATTATTTCATGTTTTTTTTTCAATTATAAATGAATTTGGCACAATTGCTAAAGGTTCGCGAATGGAAATTGCTTTGATTTGATTTAACACGAATGCTGTGGTTAATTATAATTGAAATAACACTCAGACAATATAGATTGTAATGTTACTTATTTTAGGATTAGTGCTTATTTTGTTGTTAACCTGAATAAATAAATAAATAAAAGTAAATTGAAAGATTCCGTTACATATTGTAAATCTCGTAGTTACATACATACGAGTACAAATCAAGCTAATAAAAGCGTGTAAAAAATAAACGAAATTCTTTATTTAAAACAGTTTAGTTAGTGATTTTATTTATGACTTTAATAAATTGTCATAAATTTTTAATGACATTTACGATTTATAGCGCGCGATAAGATGGAAAAAATTGTCAATTGACAGTTTTATGTTTATATCTGTCATCGTGATATAGTTATATCTGTTGTTAATGTGTCTAAGGTCAAAGTTTCTTGTGTGATCTTATAATTAACAAAATTACTGCAAAACCCTGTTTTTGCCTCGTCAACTTTTTTATTGTGATTCAACATATGACAGCACCCCGCTTGATGTTAAGCTGGAGTGTGGTCCATGAATTGATGTCACTGCTACTACAAACTGTAAGTAGCAATCACATCCAATATGCCAGCCCAGTTGGAACCGGCAACTTACAAGCTGATCCCGAAACGCGACCGAATCACTTCACGTTCTGTTTACTTGTGAGTGGTGGTAATTCCCTGGATCGGCAGACTGGATACCACTGCCTACCACACTTTGATGACCAGACCCGAAGTAAACATCCGCCTCTCTTTTTATAAACAAATATTTGCAATATTTAATATAATTATTATATATCACAAATAAAAGCTATGAAACAAATATTTGCTCTGACCGGGAACCGAACCCGGGACTTTGAGCACAACAAATCAATCGCTAACCGTTCGGCTACGCCTGTCGTCAATACTCCCGTGATAGCAGCCTCGGACAGGGCGGAGATAGCGTGGAATATCTGTCAACTCTCTCGTATAGGCATATACTCGTACTTTAATGAATAACAATAAAATGTATTAAATGAAAGTGATTACTGCACAACTATTCCCATACATTACATCAGAAGTGGTTCAAGCGACACTCGAAATGGAGGAGATGGGGTAGCATTTGTTTAAATGTGGACGGAGTTATAGTGGGACCATTAAAATATAAGTATGTAGTGAAGTGAATCTCGGAGTGCATAAAGTTAAACAAGGGGCCGACAGCGCAATATCAGTGGGATAAAAATGAAATTCACTTCCATTAGTCAAAAAGTTACGCGGTTGCTGTTAGTGTCAAAAACAACTTTTATTCATTCGGACAATGAGCTTTAACTGTCAATGAAAATGAACATCAATTCTTAATGGCTTGCGCGGTCGCAAGCCATTAAGAATTCGGTTAATTCTGAAGCTCATTTATGGAGTTCAACTGTTTAAACGAAGCTCATTCTCGCAGTTTGATCTGTGCTTATAACTCATTCAATTTATTGTATTATAATGATTTTTAGACACTGTTTTAAATTCGTTTCGTTGTTAGGTACTTTGGGTCCTACTATCACGATGTCAATAAAGGGTTGGGAGCGTTTGAATGGAGGCAAAATTAAACATTTCGTAGGATAACGGGTTACGTGTGCTATGTCCTTTAACACGAGGTGTAATACCCAAACAATTTTAGTGTAGACAACTTACAAAAAATTAAAATACATTTTGAACTTTATTTTTCATCGGATAGAAGTTATTATTGATTTGTAACTTTTATGTTTGTATACTTAATAATGTTGTTTTATTACAAGTATGTATATTTGCATGTTACATTACGTTAGGGAGTTATTATTAGAAATTCAGATTTTAGTAGCCATTCACTTTTATCGTTTTAGGCTTCGTAAAGGTGGCATTTTAATACAAAGTCTATGTTAATTTTATTAAGTTAATTATTTGAGGTTTTGAAGTTCAGATGTACGAAGTTGTAGGTAATCGTTGGTTACACATTATACGGAGAACAAAAATAAAATATAAAACACACACACACACATGCACACCTAATTAAGACAGGAATGATAGTCCAAATGTAAAAGTCACAAAATAATTGGTGGACGTTCTAAGGGGGAGGCCTACGTTCAAAAGTGGACGTCTTCTGGCTGATGATGATGATAAATTTGGATCCTTTTGCAAAGTGTAACAAAGCACCTCTGTCCTGCGTGGTGACGGCAATTAAGGCAGCCGTAAACTGAGTTTGTTTATTTCAGTCGTCTGCATTCTTTACTCCCTCTTGCTTTTTATCAGGCAAGTCGAGGTTAAACGTTGCGTTACAAGTGATTAAAATTTAGACCAGTACGCGCCAATATGCAGCACCTCGTTATCTTCTGCTGTTAACCTTCCCCGTCACCATAAGTCTCTCTAGGTGTTTTGCATAGCTCTCTCTATGTAAATACATGTTAATATAATGCTACTACAGAAGCTAATATAATGGGATTGTTAATTAACTTAAGACATATTATATTGCGTATTTCCTACCTAATATTAAGCAATAAATTAACTAAACAAAAGGTGTTTAGGTGTTACCGATGTTAATCTCTTCAATTTATGTAAAACGACTATTTATGTATAAATTGTATTGTCCTTTTTTCAATACTTGACCGGATGTGTAGCAAGGTTAAAATGTTAATTTGGTAACGCTGATCGGAGTGGTTAAGTTTTTTTGTCTATTAATAGAATCATTATATTCACACCGACTGTTTTTTTATTTGTGACTCGACATATGACACCATTCATCTGAATCTCTATTCAGCAGTCCATGAATAGAGGTGACTGCTACAGTCAATTATCAGTGAGTAGTAGTCACGTCCACTATGCCGGCAACTTACAAGCTGATCCCGAAACGCGACTAAGTCACGTCACTGTATATACAATATACATCCACTGTAAGTGGTGGCGTTACCCCCGATCAGCTGTCTGGATACCACTGCCTTCCAATCTGACTTTCTTGCTTCATTCATATCTACAATTTCTCTTTATACAAGCTTTATAAATAAGTAAAACCAATAAATTGTTCAAAATAATAATGCAACTCGTGTAATTTTAATGATGTCAAAATCATAGCTGTGGGTGTTAAAAGTGTGTTATGGGCATTTAATTAAAAACACAAAATTAATTTAGTTACCAACAAAGAAATTAAAACTAAACAACGTATACGCCAATAAAACTAACTTTACAACATTTAAAACGATTTTAACGGATGCTGAAATAAAATTACACAACGGGTTATTGTGTGTCAGATGCCATTCCAGACAAAATTAGTAACGGTCAGTTTCGACTCTCCTTAATCGCAACCGTCACGATCTAAACCGTCCAAAAACACAATAACCTTTTAGAGAAATTTAAACTTTATTTGTTTGAGGTAAAGGTTGAATATTGATGAGTGATTTGGTAGATGAGATGGGTGCTAGGCATGTTTAGAATGAAGAAGATGAAGGGACTAGTAACGGTGGAGTTAGACTAAGTGATTTTGGACACTTTAATGCAGCGACCCCGGTAAATGCGATCCGGATTAAAAGGGGTGCCCTTGTTGCTTATTGTTGTTTACCCTATTTAGAATTCACAATCGGTAGGTTTTTGCGACATCTCGATGGGAGACTTCGGTAGCTCTATTCAAGTAGGTATAAGAATAACATTGATAATGTCATTCTGGGTAAGTAAACATATTTTGTTTTGTACTCACAAATATATTACACAAAGATTTTCCGCATGAGAGGAGAACAATTGAATAATACGAGCAAAAACATGGCTTCAAAAAAATTACATCGCGACAAAATTCTGAATTTTTGTAAGGATTTGCCATTGAAAATAAATGTAATTGATTCTCACCTGTTGAAGGAAATGGAACAACATTTCGAGTTTATTAAATTTTTGAAATAATCTTAGAGAAATATTATTTTTGTTTTGGAAAATTTATGTGCCTGGTCGCAGCTGATACCTGGTACTTGCAGTAATTTATCTGTGGCTTCCACACCACTCGAACTTAACATCAGGTAGTGTCAATACAAAACAAAACTTTTTATTTGCATTTATAACTTCTACATCAACATTTTGAACGTAAGCCTCTTTCAAAGCCACCGAATCTAGTTAACTCAGCCATGAAGTTCATTTGCTTAAAGGCTTAAGTCCATATGGCTTCTAGAGCACATGATACGAATTTAGAATAAGCAAATTCAGATACCAATAGCCGTAATAATTACTACAATTGAACAGTCTAATTAAATCATACTAACAATTAAACTAATTGCTTTAGGATAATCTGTTAACGTAAGTTTGTACTTGTTATATTTTATCTGAATTTATTAATGTGTACATCTTCAAGAAAGCTGGGTTGCCTTTTGCCCATAATCGTAGAGCTTGTATGAAAAGGATTGTGGGTGTGAGGGAAGCGAGGAGTGTTAAGTCAGGATCGTGGCAGTGGCGCTCTAATTGTCTCTGTCTGTGGGATAAGGCGTGACAATTTGATTGGTCGATTGAAAATTTATAATCTTAGGCGTTAATACTTGTAGTCCTGTAGAAGCAGTATAAAAATAAAATAATCTTTGTGTTAGTATCAGGAATTTATCAAATACTTATCAATTCTGTCATTAGCTGTAAAAATAAAACTTAGCTGTGAAAATAAAAACTAAAATAATAAAATTAAAATTTCACCATCATCATCAGCCAGAAGGCGTCCACTGCTAAACATATGCCTTCCCCTTAGAACGCCATTCCAAACGACAAGACGCCAGTTGCATCCACCGGTTACCTGTGACTTTCACTATGTCGTCAGTCCACCTAATGGGAGGCCTACCTACGCTGCGTCTTCCGGTTGTTAATTAAGCTATGATATTTTGTAAATATTCTAACAAGGTGGATAATTTGTGATAATAAATAAAATATCCATAGGTTAATTTTAGTGTGGTATATAATACAATAATTCATTTTAGTCAGTGTTCAGGTTTTATGCCTTTCATTAGAGTCGTAAACATAAAGTTAACGAAGGCAATTACTGACTTTTGTGGTTTCATCTAACTCATAAGGCTCTATAACTTCAAATACAATAACATTTGACGATTTATCACAGGAAACCTAATGCTCAACTAGAATCGGGTTATGTACCCATTTGACCATAAACTTTATCACCTTTGGGTTTAATAGTGGTTAATGTTTTATCCATGAGATGTAAGTAAATGGCCTGTCGCCAATGTTTTATAAAAAAATTAATTAAAAAAATCTCCCTTTTCTACCGCTTGGTAGGTAAAGGTTGGCCGGTAGTTTTATATACTTCTCTCTCTTTTCTCGTCTATTCCACAGAACAAAAAATATAAAGGTTGTGACTCTCACTTCCTTCAAATCCACGACTCTCAGAATCCTTAATATTATTGTTTTATTGTGACGTTACTTCTGACCTGGATTTGCCTGGATGGTAAGCAAGGAGGGTTCCATTAGCCGTTGCCTAATTTGCTGTCACTATAATTTTTTTTATTGAAGTAAAGAGAGATAGATTTATAGATTTAGTGCGGTCTAAAATTCAAGATGCAACGGGCACAAATGTCTATGGGGTGGTAGATTTACAACCAGCAAATTATGATCAACGGCACTCGTAAACTGTGCGCAATAATAACTTGTCAAATGAGAAATATAACCAAATGCTTGTGAGTGGGTGAACTGAATGTGACATTATGCATTCTATTGTCACTTTTGTAGTGGACTTCAGTTATATTTCGAGATTTAATGGCAATTATTATTATTATTGTATAGGGTTTATTATATTTTATTTACTCGTATTTAAATATAACGATATATCAGAAAGTTTAATTATAACTAGGAAATTATATTACAAATTACAAACAAATTGCCAATAATATAAATTACCAATAATATATTTTACAATAAAGTTGTTATTTACATCGCTTTACTATTAATAAAACTTAAATAATAATTAACATTAAAAAGAAAACGGATAAAGTTTGATAATAAGTTTTACGAGTATATCAAATACGAGTGTCCTCTGCTATTGATTGTGATAACAAAAAATCAATTGAAAAATTACATTCTTTTTTAAATTCAATTTTTTTTTTATTAAACATAACGCTGGCAGTGGCGCGTGTTCCGCTTATTTTCTTAATTAAATGTGATTTATTATTTAGCGATAAACTCGTTTCAATGCTGAAATAACTACTATGAATTAGGGTTTTGTTGCGATTGATCCCATTGCAAATAATTTAGTTTCGTAGGTACTATACACGGTGCTAGATGATTCGTTTTTTAATAATTTTACTTGTTTATATGTATACCAAAGTATATGTATATAAGTATTATATATATGTAAATATTGTATAAATACAAATCATGTAGCACCGTGTTAAGTACACGGCACCACAGTTTGCAATTTCGGATTTTTAGGTAAGAGAATAAGTTTTGAATAAACGAAATAAATTGTGTTTTGAAATAAACGAAAATACGAATCGTCTATTTTATTATTATTTAGCACGTTTATAGAATAAGATGGTGAAAATTATCATATGTAAAGATAACATTAGAAACAAATATAACATATTTAAAACCATTATGAGCATTTATTAAACACGTCACATGTGTGGACCACCCCGAATTCTAAGTCATTTTTTTGTTCACCTTCAAATTTTTTACGCACTTTTTTCGGAGAAATTTCTAGTTGCACATGTGTTTGTTGATAAGATGGGATTCGAACATGCGACTTGACGTTAGAATTGGATTGCTTAAGTAGATCTGATTTATGATTTTTCAAGCAGCTACAAGTGTCTTTGTCATTGATAATTTAATGCGTTGCCATATGCCTCTGTTATTATGTATTAGGACATTTTATGTTACTTAAATAGGACACAAAAAACATTGGATCATGTTTAGTCTGTATAGTTTTTTTTTGCTATAAAAATATTTAAATTAATTTTTAATAGCGTAACTTTTGGATGACTTCTTACCCATCTCCTTATACATGTTAATCTATAATGATAGGTTATATAGCACAACAACAAGATAGTTTGTTAGTTTTTCAGGTAAATAAAATTATATAAATAATATGCAACATCACCTTTCAATCACAAGAAAAATGGTAACTATATTGTTAAGCCAAACACAAAATCTCGCAATATATTTTCTACTCCTTTCTTTGACAGTATAAAATTGATGAAACGTCGTATTTTGGTGTTAAATGTAATATTTCTTATGCCCAATTTTTTTTATTCTTTGCACGTGCCAAACGTGGACTTCGTTCTATTGTGACGTCACTCAAATCCCACAGCTCCATATGTCCGTCGTCTCCTAAGTGATAAATCTTCGTGGGTAGCCAATTGTCTCCTAACTAGGTCATCGTATTGTCCTACTCTATTTATATTTGTCCCTGCTTGTTAAACTTTCCCCCTTTTATACTACTATCATTATTTATCATTTTTACACCTCCATTCAATATTGTCCAAACAACAATATTGTTTTGTTTTGCAATATTCATCACTTATTATTGGGTACCTAATGTATGCATTATTAAAATTAACTTGAAAATGACTCAATAGCTATTGTGTTTAACCACAATATGTCAACACTAGAATTATATTAGGCATTTAAATATTTGAAAAATTAATCATATTAACATAATTTTATTAATTAATCAATTATGTACGCCTCATTTCCAAAAAAAAAAACGACATGACATTATAACCACGCTACGATGTGAAGCTCGAATGCAATCCGTAATTAGAGGCGAATGCTATTGCAGATTAATATGCGCAAGTAGCAGACGTATTCACAGTCAACAGCCTGACTAAACTAAACACTAGAAGCTAATTTCTAAACACTACTTATTCACTCTACTTTCTTATACTCTGTGTTACGTAATTATACCTATGTGAATCTCTCAAAATAAAGACAAAAACACTAAAATATGAAAAGCAGTATAACATTTACCAGAATCATTAGAGTTTAAATTACATGGAATTTATCCCATTAGAATTATGACAGCCAAAATAACAGCGACGTTCTATTGTACTAAAAACATGACCCATTTCATTTGGCATTATATCTGATGACCAAGGATTTCTTGTCTAGAAATTTTCTGCCATAATTAATAGGGCGGACCGACCATTAGTATGCGTCATTTGACCGACCTTTAGGATCACAATGTCCCCAAAGGAAAATGATATGGATTTAACTATATCCCACTCTGATCGAGAATTTTGAACTTTAAATATGATTTTTGCTTGTAATTTATCTTTTTAAATATAAGTTATTTAGATATACGTGTTTTTAACAGATGTCGGCCATCACAGTGACGGCGACTATTTTTGTTTTCTTTGGCGCGAATAGACCTTTTTTATTATTGTGACTCGACATCTGACCTTGACCTGCTTGATAACGGCTCAAGAGAGCGACGACTGAAAACCCCGCGTCAGTTCACGGCTACCTCAGTTGCCGTTTCGACACCGGCCAACGATGCTTTAATTTTTGTCGAGAACTCGCACAACTGACCCTTGTCTGCATCAAACTGCACTAGGTTCCCGTTGCTCCATTGAGCGTGTAAACCTTTTTATGCTTACCAAAGAAGCAAAGGAGTTGTGTCAGGATCGTGCAAGTGGCGCTCCATTGTCTCTGCCTATCCCTATGGGAAAAAGGCGTGACAATTTGATTGATTGATAGCAGGTCGAAGTCACAATAAATTAATTGGCGACTAAAGACTTGTAATTGAATATTTGGAAATAGTTTTCTTTATAAACAACGTAAAATAATTGTACCCAATTATAAAGTTGTCAACTAAAAAATAAAAAAAATAGTACTATTTATCTTCGGACGCGACACCTTACGTCACGTCGGCTTGCCTGGTAGTAAGCAAGGGGGCAAGAACGCCGACGACGGAATAAAACGATTTAGTTTACGGTTCAGTCGTCGTCACTATGCCAGCCAAACAGGAATTATAAAGAGCTTAAGTTTAAAACAAACAATTTAACGTGAGTTATGGGGTCAATGGATTTTTTTATTATCTACCCTTAAAACGGTGCCTCGATTCCAAATGCGGGGTAATACAGATCGTACGTGAGATGTTGTACATTTTATATCTAAATTACGGTTGGATTTTAAAAGCAACCCTTATTATAATTACGGTGATTTGCTTGACCTTAATAAACTTTTGTTATATAGGTTTGGAATTACGTTGTTTCTACGCCAATTACACGCACATTCACCTTAAACATTATTCAACCTTTACAAAACTAATATGTTTACTTATTAATATAGGTGTTTCGTTAAAAAGATTCATTTTTACGTAATCATACAGATAGATCTGCCTAAATCATTGCACTTCGAAGAGGCATACTCCGAAGAAGCGGCTTTCTTTTGCTAACCTGATGGTAAGCAAGGGAAAATCTAAGAATGCTGATGACTGATTCGTGTTGCTCGTGGCCTCAGATGACGCCACTATTCCGGCCAAAAAGTGTTATGTCAGTTGACTCATTTTTTTTTAGATATTTGTCACCTATAATTATTAATCAAATGATCTGATAGTCTTTTAGTCATGAACCTGACATAACTCTGTTGATTCCGTATGATTTTTTTAAAACTAATCCCTATATTTGCTTGATTTAGTAAAAAATTGAATGGTGCGAAGTTGTTATTGGCTTAATAGAAAAGTATAAAGGCATTCGTTTCACAACTTTATGATTTTCTAAATGAATTTATTATGTTCCTTATGTTCCTAGTAAAAAAATATTTTTATTAAAATAAATTTAACCAAATCAATTCAATTTCCACACCGTTCGTGACACTTTCATTACTATATTTGTGAACGCTTTTGATGAAATTTATATGTATTTAAGCTAAAATTATTTCGTAAAATTCGACATGACATGAAACCTACATTAAAACGGCCACATTTGGAGATTCAATTAGGACCTAAATATTGACATTGGAGCTTTGAGGGGATCAAGAAAACGTTCAACCCGGCGACGGATCAACACCTAACCAACATTAGCATAGTTGATTAAAAGGCTTCCCCACCACGCCTGTTAACTCGTAAATGTCAGCCTTACAACATGTCATAAATCATCTGGTAGCTATTCCAAACAAAACTAAAGCGATACAACTTATATAAATTACAACATGAATTTCAGATCTTAAGACGAACTTATTAGAGTTAACTTTTGAATGATAATTATTTGGTTGTTAAGTTGTTTTAGTGTTGATGTGATTTGCGCAAGGTCCGTAGAAATCAAGGAGTGAGTACTGAAACAGCATAGAGATGGAGTTGAGGAAGTTGCACAAAGTGTGAGAGTTGCTCACGTAACACATTTTGATTTATAGTCCAATTATGGACGGCTCATCGGTTTTGTTATAGCCGAGTTAATTAATAAGTGATCACTCAGCGGTTGAGGTAAACTCTTTGAATGCTACCGATTCTTGTTAGAATAACGGAATAAACATATTTAAAACAATTATATGTATTTTATTGCTTTACTCAATTATTTCACTAGCAAAACAATTTCACGCCTCATTTCTGACAGAGAAGGCAAAAACATCTGAGCGTTACTCTCCATGATCCCGATACAACTCTCTCGCGTCCTTATTATTACCTAAACCTACTTAGTATTATCATAGAGCTTATAAAAAGATTGTGGATGTGAAGGAAGCGAGGGAGTTATGTCAGGATCGTGGCAAGTGCCGCTCCATTGTCTCTGTGGGAAAAAGGCGTGACAATTTGATTGATTGATTTAATAATAATTATTTTATTAATTGAAGTTATCTTTATGTCTCATGTTTAGATTTAGATGTGGCATGCATTGCTACTAATGTCTTTTTGTCCTAGTTGGAACCGGCAGCTATCAAGCTCGTCTCAACCGACTGAAATACTTAGCGGTCTGTACATTTGAAAGTAGTGGTACCCGTACTGCAGACTGGCCAAGTGACCACGAACTGTCTGCCTACTATAAATTTATCTTATCCATTTTCTACAAAAAATATTAGTCTACTCGTACTTTGGCAAGATGTAACTAAGACGTAAGACGCGACATCTGACCTCGACATGCCTGATGTTAAGCAAGCGGAGGTCGAGAGCTCTAATGACTGAAAAAAAAACTGTTTCAGTATATGGTTTACTCAGTCGTCGTCACTATGCCGCTATAGCATACTTACCTGGTACGGCACAAGACCATCGACCGAAATGGTGTTATCCTTTAGATTTCCTTTTCACTAGATTTTTTAAAATCAATTTAAACCAAAGCCTAACATGAATTGCCTTTTGGAGGCATTATCAATTAGTTATGTTATATAAAAAGAAGGCACTAAATTCGGTAAAATGAAGTGATCATATTCGTCTATTAATCAAGTTATAGTTGATATAAATGGTTTCGTGGTAATAATAACAAGATGAACATGTGTGTACTCATGATCTATAATGTCTTAATATTGGTACCTTTTATTTTTATGATCTCATGTTGAATTTATTTTAATATCTTTACGAGTGAAATACTCCGAACGTATATCAAATATTAAAAATAATGTTGTAAAAATGAATTGAACAATTTTTTTCGGCTTACTATCGCGTTTATTTTTAACCGCCTTCAAAAAGAAAGGGGTTTTCAATTCGACAATATATATGTTTTTTTTTATGTTTTTTCGTGGATAACTTCGTTGTTTATGAACCGATTATGATTATTGGTTATTGATTTTACAATTTTTATTATTTCGACGTTTTAAGAGCTTTGCAGTCATCGTGGTCACGGAGAGACAGGTGTTGGTCGTTCCATTGGTTGATGCTGTCATAGTTTCCAAAACTAACCTGTTTCATGTCTTGATTTTTTATTTGTTATATAGTTCCCCAGAGAAGGATATTATTTTGAAAAAATAACTGACGGCGTCATCTGGTTTGACAGTATGCTGGACTGGTATCATGGGGTCCCAGGTGTTAGTTAATGAATACCAAAAAATAAACGTGATAGTAAGCCGCATAAAATTTGTTTAATCATTCAGGTTCGCGCAAAATCGAATAAAATACTAATGTTGTAAAATTCATCTGAGTAAGAAATTATTAATGATACAGAAGTATGTACATACAGCTGTATGTGATACAGCTTTGAAGTGTTTTTAATGTAACACGACATTAGACTATGACTTTCCTGATGGTAAGGAAAGGGAGATCTAAGAGTGCCGACGACTGAAAAAGTCTATACCGGCTGAAGGCAATGTTTTTTTAATGAGACGCGACATCTGACCTCTACTTACTTGATGGTAAGCATCAAGTAAGTAAAGAACCGTTCTGCCTGTAGTAGCAGTGGCATCCATTCATGAACCGCACTTCAGTTTAACATTAAGCGGGGTGCTGTGATATGTCGGGTCACAATAAAAAAAATATGCCGGCCAAAAAGCCGTTCATGGAACATTGAAAGCCGACATGTTATTATTTTATTTACGTTCATAAAATTAACACCGAAGCAAATACAATCTACTTTAAGGAACAAGGATTGAAATCCTCTAAAGTAATTTTGTAAATTTTGATACATTTTGGCTTCCATCTGACCTTCATATTCCCACAGGAGAGCATCCGTTAACGTTAGGAACAATTATAGACAACACACACATTAAATACTTCAGGGAAGAAAACTTGCAAAACGACAGACTAAACAGTTATTGAATTTCTGGGTAAATTAGGTTTGTGTTTGAGATTTAAGCAACAAAACCATTTAATAACATTATCATCATTAAAGTATGAATTAAGGATAAGTGAAAGAAGATTGATGAAAAGAATTTAAATCACGTGTGTTCAGACCAAATCGAAGACATCCTCAAGAAGGCTAGGTTGCCTAGTGCCCATAACCATAGAGCTTGTATGAAGAGAATTGTGAATGTGAAGGAAGTGAGGGAGTTGTGTCAGGATCGTGGCAAGTGTCGCTCCATTATCCCTGCCTATCCCTTTGGGAAGAAGCAGTGACAGTTTGATCATCATGAATTTTGCGTTTTAATTCCCATGGGATTAGGCAGAGACAATGAAGCGTCAATTTCTACAATCCTGATACAATTCTCTTGCTTTTATCACATCTATAATTATTTTTGTACAAGCTGTTTGGTTATGGGCACTGCGTATCACTGCTTTTTGGCTGATGTTGATAATGACTACAACTCACGGTCTACTTTAAATACGTACATGATTCAGTAAACTGTGTAGATATGATATTATAATTAAATGTGTACAGCATGTATAAAATATCTTTTTGAATGTCATATTTCTTCGAAGTTGTGTCTATCTGTATGTACTCTATGGTCCGAAGAATAACCGAACCCCATTGCTAGAGTTTTACTTGCTCTAACGACTGCCGGGATTAACAATGCTAACATTTTGAATCACGAATACCCTTTACAGTTTTACAATCAATTTAAGTTGGTACTACTACGATTTGGGAGATAATAGTTTCAGTTACAAAATTACTGTCTTTGTTTTACTTTGATTAACACATCTTAACAATGAATTAATTACCCACTGTATGAATAAGTAATAAAAATTGGATGGAATTGGTAAAATTATGGGTTGCCGGTAGAGCTTGTACGAAGAAAATTATGGATGTGAGGAAAGCGAGGGAGTTGTGTAAGGTTCGTGGCCAGTGGCGCTCCATTGTCTGTCTATGCTTGTGGAAAAAATGTGTCACAATTTGATTGATTGATTGATTGATTGATTGATTGATTACTAGTCAATAATTAATAAATAATATAATGTTGAATAGTGACAGACTGTGGAAGTTGCCCAGTTCGCTCATCTGCATCTACTTTCACCCTGATAACTCAGCCACGTTTAAAAGCTTGAATATTTCCGGATTTTAGCTAAGCCAGCATAGTGAATACAGATATTTGTTTGAACTCTAGCTTAGGATCAGCTGATCGTCACCGGCTGGTTTGCAGTCATACTCGTATGTACTTAAACAACAAAAAAAATCGTATTCGTTATCCTAGCCTTTTTACACTTGCATATAAAACTAAAATACTTACATTAACTTATCACAAAACACATGTTTCATACTAAACAGATTCTATTTGTCAATAAAATATAAGAATAGATAGATAAAAATAATTGTATCATCCTATTTATGCAATAGAGAACCATGTTTAACAAACGTATTCACAATAAATATTTCTAAAGATAAGATATTTTGCTGTTTAACCTGCTGGGATTTCTTAGAAATATGTACTCTAAAAGTTATTTAGTATATTGTTATTCAGTTAAAAGGCAACCGTGGTTTAGTGGTAAATAAATAGTCTCATAAACAAAGAGACCCCGGTTTAAAACAACTTGCCAATGTATCTTTTATATATTTACCTACTTTGGTCGTTTAATTTTTACGATACAAGAACTTTAAAAAATAGTAAAAAGTATAAAAATACAGCGTGATATTTTATTTTAATTTTTTTTACGATATTTATAATGATACATCGATCAGTTAATCAATTTCCGGTCTCAGTTCCTACACGAATAGACAGAGACAACGGAGTGACACTTATTACAATCCTAAAAAAACTAACTCGCTTCCTTGATAATCAACAAAAAATTAGGACTAGCAGTATAGAAGACTAATTGAACAACACTTTTTTATTGTAGATATGATAGAAAATGATAGAAAATGTCGGAATGGATATTTAAATGGATGGAGGTGACTGCTTCTACATTTCAATAACTCCAAGTACATACTCGTACCAGTCGCGTCCACTATTCCTGGTTGTTGCTGATACCGAAACGCTACTGAGTAAATTTACAGCTTGTACACTCGTTGACATTTAAGTAAGTCTAAATAATTTTTAGGTATTTTAAAACAGTTTCTGAATTACAATTGTTATTGATCAGAAAATAAATAAAATCATAGATTAATAATTAGTAGCGCTACAATGAAGTGCCAGCGAGACCAATCATAAACCTATGAAATAAAATTGTATTTTTATAAAATAAACTGCATAACATGTCTGTAAAACTGCAAAAAAATGCATAACAGTCTGTTAAAGTATTAACGTGATAGAATACCATATAATGTTATGTATATCTGATGAATGATGTAATCGTACAATTGTGGTTGTAATAGTACAGCGTTTAACGTACGTCATGATGGTAGGAACTTATTTATGTAGACTTATAAAAATATATTTATGTAATAGTGTGTTTCAGTAAATATTATTATTTTTAATCATTCTAAATACTCAGTTAACAAAATGGTTTATCAATTATTAATCAAGAGTTATTATGAAAATTTGGTACAAACATTTCAAGGCGACCGTTTGTGAAGTCGTACTGCAATGGTCATGCAAACCGAGAGTCACCGATTCAAAAACACTTGCTGGTACCAATGTATCTCTGATATAATACACTTTTGCCGTCCTATTTTTATGATACAAGATCTAAAGTAATAATTACAAATAATATATTATATTTAGTATGAATCTCACTCCTAAAACCTAGTAGTAAGCATAGGCCTGCTAATCGAACAACCATTTAAATCTAAAAAATCTAATAATAGGTACGATTTGTTAAATAAGTTGTAATCAGTAGATGTTATCACACAAAGGGTGTGCGATATTCATATCGGCTTGTCGACAGCACTTGACAGCTGCGTCCTCCATTATACAGAACCAGGTCACAATCGCACAATAGAAATGGAACAGACTGTATAAAGAATTACTTTACAACTTGTATAACAAAAAAATAATAATAGGATAAATGTAACAGTCAAATTTTTTACACAAAATAGAAAACATAGAAAAATTACTTCAACAAATCGAATTATTAATAATATTATCACCTTTTTTCAACAGGGATAGGCATGGGGGACTTGCCACGATCCTGACGCAACTTGTGATACTACTGAATTAGCTTTTTTTTATTGTGACACGACATCTGACCTCATCCCTGATAAGCAAGAGGAGGTCCAAGAGTGACGACGACTGAGAAAACCGATTCTGTTCACGGCTGCCTCAGTTGCCGTCACTATGCCGACCAATGCCGGTCACTATGCTGCTCTTATTAATTCAATAACATATTGTGAGACCACGAACCGGAAGACGCACTAGGTGGACTGACGACATAGTGAAAATCACGAATAACCGGTGGATGAAACTGGCATCTTGTCGTTCGAAATGGCGTTCTATTAAAGTATAAAGGGGAGGCCTATGTTCAGCAGTGGACGCCTGAACTGAAGATGATGATATTTTGATATGGTTTAAAAACTCAAATATATGAGTTTTTATATTGTACCTATTTGAAGAACAAATTCAACACTAAAACAGATAACACAAAGAGAATAAATTAATTTACAAAAAGGGACCCCCTATAACGTTATTCATAAACACTCAATATTAATTACCATCAAGTCTGTAGGCTTTTAAGGGGCAGGTAGGGAAGCAACCCTTTTTCACACTCGAGGACACACAATATGTCATGAAATGCATAAAGTGCACAATCAATATTATATTGGGGTATATACGGTTTTGTTTTAAAACCCTCTTCGCAGTATTGTTTCTATTAATTGGAAACTTCCCTTGTTTTAAGGGCACTTTATATTTTGAAGTATCATTTAAATGGTTAAATAATTATATTATAGCATTAACTAATAATAATATTATTCATTGTTTTTGTTAACTGAAGTTTTGTATTGTAAACAGATTATTAAATAATATTTTTGGCCGGTATAGTGATGGCGACTGAGGCAAGCACAATGTGAATCGGTTTATTCAGCTGTCGGCGCTTTTGGACTTCTCCTAGCTTACCAACAGGCAAGTCGAGGTGAGATGTAAAAGTCTCAATAAAAAAAGTGTTTAGTGTATGAAACCTAATCTTACATGTTGATAAACACTGAAAAGGATTTTATTATTATTATCGTAGCTTTGTCGCATGTCTGGTGCATTATAGGTAAAGTCCACTACTGAGTGGACTCCAGATTACAGTAGACAACGCAGCAGGCCCAAACGGAGATGGCGAGATGAGATAGACTCCTATAATAGTTCGTGGCGAGAGAACTTTCTCAAACTTTCGGTCCAAATATTAATACTACAATGTAAGAATTACTAATAAAATTTTACACAAATAGAACTAAAATTAGTCAGACAGGAAATATAAAAACTATACCCAAAACGACGTCATTGGAAAACAACTCGAAATTAAATTTTATTTCTAGAAATTGTCATAATAAAGTGTAGTAAAATAGGTCCGATAGGAACCGCAAAAGTATTTTTACAACCTAAATGTCACATAAACTTATTAAAGTATGGTCTTCACCTTGGTTTGACTAAAACTTTGCAACAAAAGAAAAAAAAACTCCGATGCGTTCATTTTGTTTCTAAGAAGATGTTAAAATATGCATAGATTATTACTTAAACAGATGAGTCACGTAGAAACATAATAAAAATACCACATTAGCATAATCAAGTCGGGGACATACTTAAATGAGTAGATATTCGTAGAGCTTGTTTGAAGAAAATTGTGGATATGTAGGATTCAAGAGAGTGTCAGAATTGTGAAAAGTGCCGCTCGTTGCCGTTTTCTATTCCGATGTGAAACATGACAATTTTATTTTTAAAATAAAATGAAATAGTGTAAGTCGGTCAGATTTAACAGTAGTCTGTCCGTTAAGGTAGGTTCAAGGAAAAGACAACTGAAAAGACGGACTACGTTACGGCTGTTCCAGTCGCTGTCACTATGCCAGCTAAAGGTGACTTTTCACTCCTCGTTTTAAGGAATAGGACGGGGAAAAGCCATAGGCTCATTTATTAAGAACGACACGTTGAAATACGCAACAATGAAGATCTCTACTGTTCCTTTATAAAATTACATCACACGGGATTAATTTTAAGCCAAAGCACCTTCTTTGTTAATTTTTATTCTTTGGCGAATATCCTTATGAAATACATTGCACACCGGGCGGCGAATAGCGATAAAGGTGTCAGAGCAGCCAGTCTATATGGGAAATTATGAAGCGATCATATTCAATATAGCGATTATAGACTCTAAGAAATGTGTTACTCATACACGACCTTTAAAGCCATTTTCAGGGTGGCCAGACTGGAATGTAGGCCACGAGTGTGGTTTAGGTTTTATTTTATGTTTGTACTGAAGTGTTGAGAAGTATATATAAACCAAATGTGTGTAGACTTTTTACATTATAATACGAGTGTGTATATTATATAATATGTGTATAAGTATATGTTAGGAGTCTAATATTAGGCAAAATACGAGGTCTATTTTCTATATAATTTGTTCTTATATACGAGTAAAAAGTGTAGTTTTTTTTAGCAAATTTGTATAGTAAAAGTACAATTCTGTTAAATAAAGAACAAGATGCGTTACTCGATATATTACAGGACTCCTATTATAAAAGCCTGATGGGAATGGAGTCCATGAATAAAGGCGAATGCTAATATAGGTAAATAACTGCAAGTAATAATTGGATTTACTATGTATGTCAGCACCGATATATGTGAACTTGCAAATGTTCAAGCTGATGCCGAAACGCGACTGTGTAACTTTTAAATCGCGACAGTCGCGGGTCGGTAGACTGGGCAAATTACCACTACCTTTTTACTCTTAAATTCACAAACTCTGAGCTTTTGACTTTAAAATTATTCGTATTATATAAAAACAGGCTAATTTTGAGATGAATTTATCATATATACTTCAATAATTTTGAGTTGGTTTATTCTTCGGTCATTTAAACTTCATATTTGATGTTTCTGCTGCTAAACTCAACTAACCTCAAATATTTAATTTTATTGCTATTCCTAGAAATAATATAAAGAAGGATGAGTAACAGAAAGTATATTTTATAGATAACTCACCACCACAGTTGGCGCCAAATATATGCCAGGGAAAAAAATATATTTTTTGCATTACTTAGCACAAAAGTACAAACGCAAACATAGGTTTGGAGTGGCTAAAAGCGGCACATTGTTCGAATAAATGAGTGTTATTCTTTTATTGTTGAGACAAAGACGGCACTTGGAAGGAAGTCTCCAATATTTATATAACCTCTGACTGTTCTCAGGGTACAAAATGTTTAGTTTCCATTGCTTGGGAGACAGCGGAAAGCGTCTATTACCATACGATATTAATAAATAGTAATTAATTTTTTTTAATTTTGTTATAAATATCTGAATTTTTAGGTTGGCAAGAGCGCCGACGACTAAAAAAAACGACTCAGTTTAAGATTGAGTTAGTCGACGCCACTATGACGTACATATGTGTTTTTTTTAACCTTCGTTTAAACGATCCTGGGTATAAGATGAACACCGGGTATAGGGAGAACACATTCATGGGCTGGTATAAAATATATTGCATATTTTTCCTTATTTTTGTAGAGTAAATTATCATTATGGTATATTCAAATTAAACTTAGATGTAATTGTAGTAGTTCATTTTTCCATTATTGGTTCCTAGTTCAATTTAAATCGCTACCCGCTATTCTTATGTACCGTGTTCTACCCGAACGCTCTTGATTATAAGGAATCTTCGATACTGTTGTAGCAGAGGGTAGTTTGAAGTTGTTTCAAGTGTTATGGGGCAATGGAGATTTTTGTTTCTTCATACATTTGTTTAGTGATAATATCTTTCGTATACAATTATTGTTTTGATTAAGGAAAATCTTATCTTGGCATCAATTTTTGTATTCTCTGTATAAAGTTTCTTTCAAAGTCGAGATATACTTGTGTACAGTACTAACCTTTAATGCTATTCGAAATATGTATTAATAAAGACAATTTTTTGGCAATTTCCATTATACTATTCTTGTTATATGTAATATTTACTAAAGACAACTGAAACCACGTTTTGTGGTCGGAAATTAGGAAGAGCAACTGAAATAGTAGGCAGTGGTACCCAGTTTGCCGATCCGGGGTAGTACCACCGCTCACAAGTATACAGACCGTGAAGTGATCGCTTTTGGGGATCAGCTTTTAAGTTGCCAGTTCCAACTAGGCCGGCATAGTAGATGTGATTGCTACTTACAGTTATTGAATTGTAGTAGCAGTGACATCCATTTATGGACAATAATGGATGTCCATAAAAAAACTCCATAAAAAAACTCCATAAAAAACAAAAAAGTGTGATGTTAAAAATCCCAGTTAGATCACGTTTGTTATAAGTTGCGGTTTTCTCTTCATTTTCATGAGGAAGTGGCGGTACCAAAAAATTTAATCTAATTTTCAGATCTAACTAATCAGTTGAAATTTACATTAGTTTATTTTTAAGAAAAATAAAACTTTAATAGCCAACAATAATAGGTTATTTATGTTTGTTATTTCAAACTCTAATGTGGTAAGAGTCACCCCAAAGTAGGGGTTGTTATTTTTATTTTATATCCCTTAAATGTCAAAACAAAAGCGACTTGCCATTTTAAGGTTTTATAACGGCATAAAGGTAGTAATTTTATTATCGTTCCCTATTGTTTATGTTGACAATTGAGTAAGGATTTTAAAAGGGCCCTTAGTAAAGCATTTCGCTTCATAATATGGACCTTTGAGCGCGTCACAGACCGTGAAAATTATATAAAATAATATATATATTAACTTATTTTTGTTATGTCAGGACCGTGGCAAGTGGCACTCCGTTGTCTCTGCTTATCCCTGCGGGAAAAAAAGTGACAAAAGTGACAAGGTAGGTGGCAATCATACGTCGATATACTCGGTATGGATAACCATGAGCGCTGCCGATTATTACACTTGGAAGACGTAATAATTTGTTTACTTCATCTTACAAGTATCTTGCTGTTAGTTGATATTATTTAAAAACAATTTAAATTATGATGTGCGCAGAAACCTCTTTTATATCAATCGGCTTAGTATTTTGTCGATTAATATTTAAAAAATTAGTCATATTAAGTATATTTTAGGGAATATTTTAATTAATATTAAATACCAAAACATTATAAATAGACCCATTTAAGATTTAATATAAAATGTACTTTTAAAAAATCATGATGAAGTTAAACACCACCACCGCGAAAATCATCTAGGGCTATTCGCAAATCGCCCCACTCCAAAATCTCTTCCCTCAGGAAGACTCGAGGAAAGAGGCCTCACCCACCAGAGATCCCTCTTCCTCTCTCAGCCAACTAGTTCCCCCAGCATACCTTACATTCATTAGCTCCAAAGTCGAGCTTCACTCGACTTTGGAGCCAATTCTATTTCTCATGGATCACCCGCTTCACGTGGGTTCCACCACTCAATCGCGCTGATACATCCGAAAGGATAACAGCAATAATTCTCACAAAAAAAACATGATGAAGTAATTAATTTTTTTATTGAGGGCTTTTAAAAATTATAAATATGTAGTCTTTTTGCGCATTAGTAATAATTTAGTTAAAACTTTTATTATCAATAAATACATTTATGTAACTGAACCTAATTCATAAAATAAAAATAAAATACATTATAAGGAAGAGTTACCTCGAATACATCTCAAAAAGATAATCCAAGCAAAAACTTCGTGAATTCACTGATTTTCACGACAAAGCCCAGAAGAGTTGAAATTTTTGGGACTTATCAAAGGTCATTGCACCCTGAGGCCCTTTCACACACTCTGCGTACCGTAACAAGTGACCTTCATGATTTTTCACATGAACTTATTTTCCTTTCATTGGTTGAATTCACACCCTCTTCGTTCTTACGCTAAACTGAATTTCATATTGTTTAGTTAATTAAATCATTTCAGGACTTTCTGTGAATTTAATTTTTCATTAATTTTTATTTTAGACTTTTGTTATGGGTAATTACAAAATATTTGAAAACCTAGAATAATATTGTAACCTATACATAAACTTAAATTCGAGGCAAATGAAATAATTACTCTAAATATTGGGAGAGGGAATGCAAAACGAACAATTGTAAATTGTGTATTATGGGGTCCCAGGTGTTAGATAATAACAAAAAATGTAAAATCATAACCAAAATAAATGCAATAGTAAGCCGCATAAAATTTGTTTAATTTATTAATCAATGTTCGCGTAAAATCTAAGAAAACACTACAACGCATTACTTAATTTTATTTTTAACAAAATTAATACTGTAGGCCTAGTTTGCGAAACAATATTGCAAAAAAATGGCATAAGCTGAGTTACCCGTGGCCTGAATATTCAACTATTAAGCCTGATAATGTGGGCACTGGCCGCGATGTGCTTACTATATTTGCTATTTACATACCAACCGTCAAGTATTCTGTTGGCCGTTTGTTAGTTTTGATCATTGCAATTTATATCATTGCAAGATATATCATGATCAAGATCAAGATAAAACTGTCACTCGTTTTTCCCCACAGGGATAGGAAGAGACAAAAGAGCGCCACTTTCCACGATCCTGACACAACTCCCTCGCTTCCCTCACCTCTACAATTCTCTTCAAACAAGCTCTACGGTTATGGGTTATGGTTTTCTTATAGAACTTATTTTATTCAGTAACTCGAGAATTGGTTGAGATTTTAAGAAATTGTGTTGCTTTTTTATATATACGCACAATATACATCTATTACCCAGTGTTAAACTGGAGTGGTATCCATGAGTGGTGTCCAGGATAAATATCTGCAAATAGCAGTCGTATCTACTATGCTCACAGAACTACAATTTAAATAACTTATTATATTTATTGGTTGTAAAACGTATTTTTCTTTTAGTTGACATTTTATTGGCATTCATTTTATTAACAATTTGAAATAAATTAAAAAATATATACACACGTGTTTATACGATTTTCATTTATAGACATATTATTATACTTTATAGAATAGTCGGTCTAAAAAAGTAAATTAAAACGCTCGTATAAACCTTAAGCTTTTCTTGAAGCTATCGCTATTCGTTAAGTTGAAGTGAATATAAGCTTTTACTTTCCAGGTGGTGATTCCCACAAGCGCGGGCCATTTCAAGATATTAAGGGCATTAGATTCAACTTTCAGAGGCTTTTACGAATATTTTCAGTAAATAGTGGCAATTATTTTTTTAATGTTATGCTTAGGTAAATTTGTTTTGTTATAATCTTCGAAAGTTAAATAGGTTTTTTAATTAGTTTTGTTTTTCTTTTAGATAATAAAAAGCTCTTTTAGTTGTGTGTGTATCGCGGTAAATTGTCTCTGCCTATTACTGTGGGAAAAAAGGCGTGACAATTTGATTGATTGATTGATTAATGTTATGAATATTGGTCTGGAATAATACAATGATGGATAAAAGGAGATTGGCAAAAGAGATTTATAAACCAGAGGTGAAAAGAGTACGAAAAGATCCTCAGTTCCCATAGCCCATAACTTATAAATGGAAAGAAATTAGGCTGTGAGAGGAGTAAGAGAGTTGATTCAGAATCGTGAACAGTAGCGCTCCCTGTGCTGCCTGTGATATTCAAAGTATTCTACGCCCATGTGTTTTCTCTATACTATAACTTTGGATCTTTTAAGCATAGCGTGATAAAGTAATTCCGGCTGACAGTTGGCCACGTCACAATAAATAAATAACCCTAACCTTACAAGTATTCGGACCATAGTGACTTAGTCGCGTTTCGGGATCAGATTGTAAGTTGCCAAATTCGACTGGTTGGCATAGTGTAGAGACTGCTACTTACAGTTATTTAACTGTAGAGGAAGTCACTTCCATTTATGGACCACACTCCCGCTTAACATCAGGCGGGGTGTTATAATGTATCAAGTCACATTAAAAAAAATGCTTTGGCCAGCATAGTGTCGGCGACTAACAAAAATGTGAACTGAGTCGTTTATATTTTTAAGTCGGATTTACCACCAGGCGAGTAGATATCAAATGTAGAGTCACAAAAAAAAGTATGTAATGAAATATGGAAGGAAAAAATATATTATAAATGACTTTTGTTACTCTAGTTTATACAACTTAGTGACCCAAATTTAAAATTTTGTAAGGTAGAGGTGGAAAACGGAAAAGTGTCCATATTTTTGTTGAAAACGACCAAAGAGACAGGTGGTCGGCGGGCGTCCCAGATTTTCATTTTCATGCAGAGTTGAATACCTAAATATTTTCGTATATTTTTCAGTGATCCGCCTAACCTTGGTTCTAGAATGGTTTATTTGTACTTTTTGTCGATTTAAAGATGTATAAAAATGGACAACCAGGGAATGGCAATGTTAAATGTATTAAAACGAAAACATCTACGAGTTTATCTATGCAATCTTTATAACAAAACAAAATAGAAAAGTGTTTATTTTAATTTATTTAATTATTTGTTATTTTAAATATCATTTAGGTATAAAGTTTTAATGTTTTTAACCTACTTTTCCAAGTTAAATAACTATAAAATTTCCAGCGAACATTGAGAATGTTTAAAAAAGTAGAGAAAAATAATTATTAGATATAATGTAATGTAATATGCATTCTGTAATACAAGACTATAAATATGTATAATAAAATTAAATTGTCTTGAAGAAAACATCAAAGTTAAATTGCATTACCTGGTATGCGATGAAAGATGCATACCACGGGTTAAGTCTTACTTTATACTAGACAATCTCGCACGAATAATGCGAGTTGAAACTGTTATCATAGTTTCAGTTACTTTATGGTATTACATGTTAAAAAAAAAAGAAGTTAGAAACAAGTTTTTTTCTTTATTTAGACGCGTCATCTGGTCATAAGAGCGCTTACGACTGAGAAAATAGTTCAGTTTATGATTGCCTCAGTCATCATTACTATTCTGGATAGAGGTGCTCCACGTTAAGCTTATGAAATCCAGTGTTATAGAATATCTCCCCACCGACATGGGCTGGTCGAGCATTTCATTTCTCGTTTGTTTTACGAAAAACGACGCGTCATAACTTTTAGTTCTATTGCCAGTTCTGTAGACAGTAGGTATGTATGTCTATTTTTATTTTTTTATTGGTGTTAAGCCGAAGTGTGGTTTATGAATGAATGTCACTGCTACTACAATTCAATAACTGTGAGTAGCAATCACATCCACTATGCCGGCCTAGATGGAACCGGCAACTCACAAGCTGATCCCGTAACGTGACCAAATCACTTCACGGTATGTATACTTGTAAGTGGTGGTACTACCCCGGATCGGCAGACTGGGTACCACCACTCTTTGATGCGAATGCTTCCCTCGAACTGTGCCATTCACATAATGTTTTTGTTTCCATTTATCTTGAATACTAGAAGCCATTTATTTAGTTTAAAATACTCATTAGTAATATCTAAAGAAATACAATTCTTGTTGAATCAACTCGCACTTTTGATGCGAGATTGTATGATAAAGTGATAAAACTAAAGCCATCGATGTATATTACATTTTTCATGCGATGTTCAGGCTATGCATTATAAAGTGGTGCTGTAATAAAGATCGTGCTCAAGTTAAGATGACGCGAATGCATATCTAATCCGCGCATCCTAGGCTCGATTACAGGTACGCAAATAAATAGGTTTCCTGTCAACAAGAAGTTCAAAGCTAATAAGGTTTATTTTTAATAAGTTTTTTACTATTATCAAATAATCAATCAAATTGTCACGCCTTTTTCCTACAGGGATAGGCAAAGACAAAAAAGCGGCGCTTGCCACGATCCTGTACAACTCCCTTGCTTCCCTCAAATCCACAATTTTCTTCATACAAGCTCTACGGCTACCCAGTTTTCTATTACTATTTATTTTTTTTATTATTTACATACTGTTACTTCTAAATAATATAATTAACTGAAGTTTTGTTCATTTTTATAACTATATATTTTTTGAATTCTAAATCTCCAAATTTGAGTACAAACCATTATTGTACGCACCCCAATAAGATTGAATCCGTGCATATATTTTAAATAAAAGTACAATTTAATCACGGGTACATAATTAAAGTAATTGAAAAACTTTTCCTAATTATCGGCTTAAGGCCTGCTTGGAAGTAAATCCCCTTAAGGTAAACAAGTGTCTTAGGGGTGGGCACCCTTACTGAGGAAATCTTCGCATGAACGAAATTAGCGCTGTTGCACCTTAAAATTCCACGAGCGTGAAAATACAGGTACCTCAGTTTTTATGAAGTGTAACGTAATTATTTAATAATTACGCAAAATAATAGTTTCTGTAAAATCATCAACAATTCTAGTTATTTAAGACGAATATATTCTAGGTCGTGTATACATTTTTTTGTTAATATAAAATCCCAAGGCCTGATTACTATTTACTTATCATTATTTTAATTACAAATTCATTTTAAACATATATTAAAAAATTAACGTTTTACTAATTTAATTAAATCTCAAAATATTTTGTTGGCATTAAGCTGATTGCCTTTGCCAATTGAGGCTAAACAAAATAAATCGAATAAGAAACTGCTTGTCACTTTGAACTTGTAAAATTTATTAAGTGAAAGCGGGCACACGCACAATTAGTATTTTCGAAAAAGGGCAGTTTGCAAAAAGGGAAGGTTATTTAAGGCGGCACCTCCATGGTCCTGGCCTCTTTCTTGTACTCTTCGATCAGAAGCAACATCACTGCCTCCTGGACGCTGCCACCAGAAATCCATAAGTTGAAAATACAAAGTTAAACTCGTGTCGTATTCCCCCATATTAAGTGGTACGTACCTTCACAGCCATTGTACACAAATTAATTATTTATTTTGTATTATTATAGTTTTTATATTGTTGTTTAAAGCCGGCATTGTGGAGAATTGCTGTGAGCAATGGATGGTGACCTACGTCTCCCCATTGTTCATGACAAGGATTATAATGCTCATGTTTCCTTTTGTGTAAAATGTGTCTATGATACAGGCAAACGTGATATCAAATATGACCACGTTTGTCCTTTGCACAAAGCATTTTATTTTTTTTACATAAATACCCCACAATGCCAACTTTATTTTATTGCATCATTGTTTCTTTCTAATTTAGCTTTGTAGATAATTATAGTTATCTTTTTGTTACAACATAAAGGCAGAAATATTGTCAGTATTTTAATTGTAATTTCTGTCCAAAATTAAAGGAGTTAAATGCCAACTCCTAGGCAGCATTGTCGCTGCCTATCCCTGTAAATCTTGCAGGTTATATTTATGCCACTTCTTTTTATGTAATTTATTATCTTTGTTATATATTTATTATTCTTTCTTCTTTGTCATCTGTTCTCCTGGTTGCTTGTAGTGGGATAACCGATTCCTGACACAACGTCTTCCAGCGCAATGCACACAGTCTCTATTAAGGCTGTCGTGAGGTTGCGCTGGGACGCGTGTCGAGATCAGTTATCTCACACGTTGTCTTTGCGCAATTTCAGGGGACTACGGTCGGACTTGACCACGGTCGGACTACTGACCACGGTCGGACTATTGACTACGGTCGGATTGGACTACAGCTGGACTGAATACGGTTGGAGAACCACACCAGCACTCCCACCAGCTCGCTACGTGGACCTGCGAACACCTGCCTCCGTGGTTTTGAGTAGCGTGTAGCTCACAGGCTTGAAGTTGCCCGTAAGGCTCAAACCACGTGAGAGAACCATCATTAAGGTCACGTAGTCACCCCTTTTTTTGTCAGTTCCTTCAGAGGCTGATTCGCAATTGATCAACTTATCTGGATATAGGGTCATACCCACGTAGATTTTTTATAAAAAAAGGTTTTTTTTTATTAAACAATATTTAATGTCACCTTAATTTTTTATTTTAAATCGCCCTTAGCTAAGAGCCTTGTGACATTTGGCGCCCCACGTTGGGGGCCAAATTGATCAATTGCGAATCAGCCTCTGAAGGAACTGACAAAAAAAGGGGTGACTACGTGACCTTAATGATGGTTCTCTCACGTGGTTTGAGCCTTACGGGCAACTTCAAGCCTGTGAGCTACACGCTACTCAAAACCACGGAGGCAGGTGTTCGCAGGTCCACGTAGCGAGCTGGTGGGAGTGCTGGTGTGGTTCTCCAACCGTATTCAGTCCAGCTGTAGTCCAATCCGACCGTAGTCAATAGTCCGACCGTGGTCAGTAGTCCGACCGTGGTCAAGTCCGACCGTAGTCCCCTGAAATTGCGCAAAGACAACGTGTGAGATAACTGATCTCGACACGCGTCCCAGCGCAACCTCACGACAGCCTTAATAGAGACTGTGTGCATTGCGCTGGAAGACGTTGTGTCAGGAATCGGTTATCCCACTACAAGCAACCAGGAGAACAGATGACAAAGAAGAAAGAATAATAAATATATAACAAAGATAATAAATTACATAAAAAGAAGTGGCATAAATATAACCTGCAAGATTTACAGGGATAGGCAGCGACAATGCTGCCTAGGAGTTGGCATTTAACTCCTTTAATTTTGGACAGAAATTACAATTAAAATACTGACAATATTTCTGCCTTTATGTTGTAACAAAAAGATAACTATAATTATCTACAAAGCTAAATTAGAAAGAAACAATGATGCAATAAAATAAAGTTGGCATTGTGGGGTATTTATGTAAAAAAAATAAAATGCTTTGTGCAAAGGACAAACGTGGTCATATTTGATATCACGTTTGCCTGTATCATAGACACATTTTACACAAAAGGAAACATGAGCATTATAATCCTTGTCATGAACAATGGGGAGACGTAGGTCACCATCCATTGCTCACAGCAATTCTCCACAATGCCGGCTTTAAACAACAATATAAAAACTATAATAATACAAAATAAATAATTAATTTGTGTACAATGGCTGTGAAGGTACGTACCACTTAATATGGGGGAATACGACACGAGTTTAACTTTGTATTTTCAACTTATGGATTTCTGGTGGCAGCGTCCAGGAGGCAGTGATGTTGCTTCTGATCGAAGAGTACAAGAAAGAGGCCAGGACCATGGAGGTGCCGCCTTAAATAACCTTCCCTTTTTGCAAACTGCCCTTTTTCGAAAATACTAATTGTGCGTGTGCCCGCTTTCACTTAATAAATTTTACAAGTTCAAAGTGACAAGCAGTTTCTTATTCGATTTATTTTGTTTAGCCTCAATTGGCAAAGGCAATCAGCTTAATGCCAACAAAATATTTTGAGATTTAATTAAATTAGTAAAACGTTAATTTTTTAATATATGTTTAAAATGAATTTGTAATTAAAATAATGATAAGTAAATAGTAATCAGGCCTTGGGATTTTATATTAACAAAAAAATGTATACACGACCTAGAATATATTCGTCTTAAATAACTAGAATTGTTGATGATTTTACAGAAACTATTATTTTGCGTAATTATTAAATAATTACGTTACAGAAGTTTAATTCAAACATATAAAAAGACACAAACGTTTGATTACGAGGCAGACCCATGAGGGTGTTTCCGACCAAATCGGAGACATTCTCAAGAAAGCTGGGTTGCCTAGTACCTATAATCCTAAAGCTCGTATAAAGAGCATTGTGTATGTGAGGAAAGCGAAGGAGTTCAGTCAGGATCGTGGCAAATAGTGTTTCATTATCTCTGCCTATCTCCGTAGGAAAAAGGCGTGACAGTTTAATTGATTGATTGGATAGGTATAGTCTATGCTAAAATTTATACATACGAGATACATTGACTCGTACATAGACTTTACTTCTATTTATTTATTTATTTAAAAACTTAATGCACAATAGTATAATGGCGGACTTAATGCCAAAGGCATTCTCTACCAGTCAAACCTTTAGGATGTTGATCCGACAATGTAGATAAGAGGTAAGGTGCAAAATGCAAAATAAAATATAAAAATAGGTAACCAATTACATTATGAGAAATATATAAATTATTCATATATACATAAATATATTTATAGATATATAGATACACAAATAACATGTATAACACATACATAATATAATACAATATAATATAATATAAACAGTATTATCATTGGGTAATAAAATTAAATACACTTAAATTTATATGTGTAATATATTTAAAATTATTTACTTTGCTGAAGGAAGTATGAATACACCAACTTTTTGAAGATGTGCCTATTTGGTGCTTCTCTAATATGGAGAGGCAGGTTGTTCCACAAGTCAGCGGCGGTTATAGAGTAGGAGTTAGAAATAAAATTGGAGTGATGCGTAGGTATAGCAAGGGTAAGATTATTTTGGGAGCGAAGTGGTTTATCATGAAAGGAACTTAGATAGGAGAATTTACATTTAAGATAGTTAGGAGTAGCAGGTTCTTTAAGAACGGAGTATAGGTAAGTGAGGACGTGTAGGTTTCTACGATGACGGATAGGCAACCATTTCAGTCTTTTTCTGAACTCGGTTATGTGGTCAAATTTGCGCAAACCGAAAATGAATCGAATGCCATTATTAAGCAAAGCACTTCTACTAGCTGCTCAAGTAAATATAGACACACAGATCAAATTCTTTATTGCACAAAACAGAAAATTTACGGATATAAATATAATCATTAAAAAATCAGTCAAATTCCTATGGGCATACATACATATTATTTATATTGGTCCCTCTATCATGCTGCACAAGAATTTGTATAGTATAAAAATCCTATTAGAATTTCCTTATTGTGCCAACCCCTAAAAGAATATGACAATAATAATGAAGATAAATAATAATTTGTTTACTTTAAATGAAGGAGAACAGATACTTTGCTCTGATTCGAGGGATCCTTTGTTTTTGTTTTAATTTCCAATCTGCGTAGATATTTCCTTTCAACGATTTTTTTTTCTTTTATCGGGTGGTTTTAGGCTATTGAGTTCATTATTTTAACAACAAGATCTTGTTAGTCATAGATATAAATAATATTTTTATTTATATCTATGTTGTTAGTACCAAATTTAAAGTTTACAATTATTATCCTAATCAATCAATCAATTCTAATTGTTCCGCCTTGTTCCCACAGAGACAAGGAAGCACCACTTGTCACTATAAAACGAAATAGTTACCCGAATGGAAAGCAAAGTAATTGCAAAGAATTTTTATTTTTTATTTTATTTTTTATTGTGACTCTACATATGAGACAGCACCCCGCTTGATGTTAGGCTGGAGTGTGGTCCATGAATTGATGTCACTGCTACTAAAATCCAATAACTGTGAGTAGCAGTCACATCCACTATGCCGGCCTAGTTGGAACCGGCAATTCACAAGCTGATCCCGAAACGCGACCAAATCACTTCACGGTCTTTATACTTGTAAAATGGTCGAAATATTTATTGTAGACTTAAACGAAGCAAAAGGGTTGGGTCAGGAAAGCGACTAGTGTATGTTGTATGATAATTTATGCTTTACAATAATTTTCTTTGCTTGTTGATTTTTATTAAGTAAATTCTAATATATTAAGGTAGAATCAGGTCAACCTAAGTATATGCTACCAAAATTCTAAACACGATGTAAAAATGCAGTAAATTATACAAAAAAAGCTCCCCCATTAATGATTTTTCGTGGACTCATTCGTTATTCATCGAAAATACTCGACGTATTCAGAAAATGCGGAATAAGGAGATCGTTAAGTAAATTAATATGGGAATAAAGAATGATTAAAAAAATTACGTCGACAACCGAGGGGCTTCTGAAATTGGACTTGTCCCTATTCGACTTACGCTTTGTTCAAAATACTTGCGTTGTTTAAAAATAAAACAAAACTTTGGTAACTTGAGAAACAAAATAAGTTGCACAGTAATATTTAATGAATAAATAAATAGATGATGTAAGTTCTAATATTAAATAATTTAATTATATGATAAGTTTTTTTCGTTAATATCATCCTAAATCAACGCTTTACTTTCTTAATGTTTTGTACATTTTCCATTCCATTCTTTACATCTTCCATATTAAAACTAATAAATATATGTAAGTTTTATAATTCTGATATTTAAATAATTTAATATGGTATAATATTTTCTTAGATTTTGCGCAAACATTAAATAATTAATTAAACATTTTTTTTATACGGCTTACTATTGTTGCAGCCATTGTTTCTTCGTGACCACGATAGCTGCAAAGCTCTCAATAACCAAAATTAACGCGAATCTGAATTTAATCCGAAATCTACTTAATATTTATTATAGATATTCTAAATTTCATTTCTGGAAGATTTTCAAATACAGTCGTATACTATATAATTTTATTAATAATATAATTTTATTTATTATATGGCACAAAATCACAGTTAATTTTCTAATATCTAATTTAGAAAGTGGATCAAATTGAGACCAAACCGTAAATATGGGGGATTCGTCCCTTATTGTCGGGCGTTCCTTTATAGCAAGTTTACCTTCTAGTGCTATAAGTTTTAATGTCTCTACGGTTTAATATAACTTCGGCTAGAGAGGGTGAAACAATGAAAATGTTAATTTAGAATAAAACAGTAGCATTCGAATGATATTTTTAACTTTTGCCGCTTCCTAATAGGGTACTTCCATGTAGTTTTTTTTGTTTAGAAAACTTGTTTTAAAGACAATTTACATTGTTTATTGCTTTTTATATTTAAATTGAATGGTGTTCTCTTGTCTTTACGGAGGGTGGGAATTATTACTCACTTTCGTCGTGTTTTTGTTTAAAAAAGATAGCTGGCTTCGAAGTGGAGTTTAGACAACTGTTGTATATCATTTCGTAAACAAGTTAAAATAAAGAAAATAGGAAATAAACAACAAAGTATACTGTGTAAATAAATCACATTATTTTAAGTATGTAGCCTTATAGTTTAATTCTTCGTTTGTTTTATTTCGCAAATGTGTATGAGTTACTTTGCATGGTGACATATATATTTTTAGGTACTTACCTATTTTATTTACTAAATAAACTCCTGCTCACTTCCTCCCACCTTTTAGGTCTTATAATTATGAAATTGAACGGCTACTAATTGATTATTCTAATAAAAGCGTTTAAAAAGTGTCGTAGAAGGTGATAGGATGGAGAGAACACATAAGCCCGGTAACCATTCTACGAGCCGAACCTTTAAGTTTGACTGCTGATTAGGTCGACAAGAATGCGGATGCTTTTCCTCACGTGTGTATACATGCGTGGGTATCCCGGGAATAAAAAGACGAGACTTGTTCCTACGAAAACTTAAATATAATTTGGAATAAGTATTTTCTTATCGTGGCTGGACATATCACAGGGCCTCGTTTGATGTTAAGTAACGTAACTGCTACACAGTTGAGCAACTGTAAGTAACGGTCACATCTACTACGCCAGCCTAGTCGGAACCGCCAACTTTCAGGTGAATTCCTAAGCACTTTCCTAAGTGAGTCACTTTTCGGTCTGTACACTCGAATGTGGTGCTTTGATAGTTGTCTGCTTACTTCTTTTTGTAAATCTTTAAAATAATAAAAAATAAGATTTCATATACCTACGTTCGAGTGTATACTAGATAATTCACACCTGTTCAAGGAGTATTTTATTAAGGCTAAAATTCCTCTGAATATATGCGTAAAATTCCTACGGGCGTAAAATTTCAATCAGGCCTTCTTATACATATGGAAATCGTGCTACCCCTGAGTGTCTATACATACATACATATAATATTAAGTGCTCCTTTACATTTATATCTCAATACGTAGAAATCATCTAAACACACGGAAAATTTAATATTATTATACAATTAAGGTTATTCTTTGTATTTATTAAAAAAAAATTAATAAATGTTCGTAAAAAAATCGACATTTATCTACTAATTTTAACGACATATTATAATAAAATTCACGAATGGATGCAACCGATGGATGCAACTGGCATCTTGTCGGTCGGAATGGCGCCTATGTTCAGCAGTAAACGTCTTCTGGCTGATGATGATGATGATTAGCAATACCTCTAACTTCATAAAATATTATAAATGTGGATGTGCAGGAAGCAAGTTAATTTTGTTAGGATCATGACCAAGCGTCGTGTCTGCCATTAAGGCGTAATATGTAAATTACTTAAAATTAATGAAATACTATTTTCATTATTATTATTTTAAATAAATTATTTAAATTTAGTACTTAGAATATTAATATTATAATTACTCAGTCGGTATGAAATGATATGATATAGCAAATCGTTTTATTTAAAAACTAATAAATATCAAATGAAATAAAAGTTCCGTGAGATAGCATGACCGAAAGGCACAGTGTAGTGTTTCATTTGAAAATTTACGAATAAACTCTATACTAATACTCCGCTGATGAAGAGTGAAAAACATTGGGAATAGTTTTGGAAACTTTATAGATCAGATTGTAAAAAACAACGTTCGCGCAAAATATCACAAGATAACAACTATTTCAGTTAGAAAAAGTAACAATATGCCTGCGCCGGCAAAAAGCGTAATTTCATATAACCAGTACTGTGGTTACTTTGGTTAGATTGTAAAAAATATTTATCAAATGTAATAAATTAGAAGTCGTAGATGCAAAACGTGTTGCAACAAATGTTATTGTTTGGTTTCTTAATAAATTAAGTAAATTTAATTAAAGCTTACTTCCAAGTTTATCCCCACGAATGTGTTAGGGACGATTTTAACATAAGAATTTTGTACAAACTCACAGATATTTTCCAACTAATATTTTTATAATATTATTTTATCGTCAATTTGATTGCATTCGCAGGTCAATTGGTAGGTGTTGAGGGGTATAAAAGGAACCAAAGAGATGAACTCATAACTTTACTCTGGTCGTTTTGATCTGAAGACATTGGTTATCAAAGTTTGAAATATTTTCATAAGATATTGAGTTTGTTCCTCTACCTTACCTAAATGTATAGGCGACCATGGTGTAATGGCAGTGCGATAGTCACTCAAACCGAGGACACGGGTTTAAAATCAATTGCCGGTACCAATCTTTTATAGTATTATTTTGGTAGTTTAAAAAATAAATGTAAAAAATATAATATATATATTTTATTATAATACTATTAATAATAGATGTTTAATTTATAAATTAGATATTGTAAGCAATTTCCCTTGTTTACAAGTAATTCGTTGTGAATATAATATTGCAACGTTAAAATCGCTTGTTTGTGTATAACGGCAGCACACAGTGATTCGTGAGGGTAACACACCAGATGGCGCCAAAAAGAATTGCATGTGTGCATCCATGCCTGCAATTTTGCATAACGCCATCCATGTTCTTGAGATATTATGCTTTTTATTTCACTTTCTCGAGGGCGTTTCACAGATGACATTTGACAATAAATTGCCTTTATATTTTGATTTGAAATAACTGTCCTGTTTGTTTTTTAATTTTATTTTTAAAATGCATATTATTTTTATATGACCTATACAAACAGTTTTATTCGTATTATCGTTATTAATACTATTATTTTAAAGGTTTAAAGATAAGTACTTATTAATGAATCAAACAAATTTTATGCGCGTTTATTTTGGTTATTGATTTTACAATTTTTTTTATTCGACGTTTCGAGAGCTTTGCAGCTATCGTGTCTCTCCGTAACCACGACGGCTCAAAGCTCTCAAAACGTCGGAATAAACGCGATAGTAAGCCGCATAAAAGTTTTATTCATTAATCAATGTTCTCGCAAAATCTTACAAAATACTGAGTCCTTATTACAAATTATTTTTACTGATAACACTTTGCCCTGATACTGTGATTATTTTGCAAGAGTACTTTGGTTTGTGATCATGGCATTACGAGTATTATGTATATGTTTTAAAATATATAAGAATGCTAAATATTCCTATAAATTATTGCAAACGATAAAGTCCTAGTTCGTAAAGGAGAGATGAGATAAAGGCAAACAATTAAGGCTTTATGATTTTCATGCATGAATTACAATATTAATACAAATAATATATTGAAATATTCTTATATATAATGCGCAGGCGCCGATCAAACAATCTCTATCTATTTTATTAGATCGTAAATAAATAATAGTGTCAGTGTTTATTGCACAAGTATGGCAAAAGTGAGTTTGTGCAGCCTGTAGGGTCTACAGATTAACGTCCAAGAGCGAATAGAATACAAATGAGTACATGATTCGCCTTCTAGGAAATACACATTTTGCAGTTCATTCTCTATTCGGCTGGACGAATTTTACTTTTCTTTTTACTTTATTTATTGATTATTTTATTTATTTTAAAACTTTATGCACTAGGTACAAAGGCGGACTTAATGCCGTAAGGCATTCTTACTAGCCTACATTAGGAACAATTTAACGCACTTTTTTGTATGAGGTAGGTGCAAAATAAAATATAAGCATTCTGAAGAATACAACTTTACTTTAATTTTTTTTTGGAAAGATCAGTTTTATTTAAACTATCACGCTACCATTTCCACAAGGTAGGCAGAGACAATGGAGCGTCAGTTTATACGGATCTGGCATAACTTTTTCACTCCCATCTTATCGATAATTTTTTTTTTGATCTGTGGGTACAGCAAATACCTGTTTTTCCACCAGTAATCTCGATCCGAGAAACGTTCTTCTGTTCTCCTTTTGTACTTTAAGAAGCCTCTTATTAAAAAAAAAAACTATTGTTATAATGATTAACAGCACATATTGAATGTATTCCGAGCATGTTAATATGTTAAACGTGTTTGTATCATAAACACTGTACGACCAAAATAAGTTTAGATATTAAAATACATCAGTACATAAATGTTCGAATTTCTCGCTTTTGTGTTTCGAACCTTGACTCAGCTTGTGTCAGGATCGTGGCAAGTGGCGCTCCGATGTCTCTGCCTATTTCTGTGGGAAAAGGCGTGACAATTTGATTTAAAAAATAATGGACTCGGCCTGTGATATTTTTTTATCTAATTGGAGACGAATAATTCGGTTGAAATGGAACCAATCAATTTTTGTTTTTATGTCGCATTTTGTTTCTGTTGTTAATTTGGATTTGTTGTCGTGGGGTCGTTCCGGATGCTTCGTTACAATGTTAGCTTATGCCGTTTTGAATAATAAATGTTATTAGTGAGTCTTACAATTCAATGGGATATTGTTTTGGGTAGATTTAGTCTACATTATTAGTTAGTCTTTATACCTGCCTATACTAAGCTACTAAACGAGCTTGTATCATAGACAACGGTTAACCAATAAATTAAAGTATTGATACTACCTTAATATTCATTACAATTGAGTTTACGTTGAATAACATAAATAATTTGTTAATAATACAAAATAGCATATTTTTTGTTGTGACTTAACATCTGACTTATATTTGCCTGATGGTAATCAAGGGTAGGTCCAAGAGCGCCGTCGACTGAAAAAACCGAGTCAGTTCACTGTTGCCTCAGTCGCCGTCACTATGCCGAAAAAATGCTATTTATACAAGGAAGATGTATTAATATCATTTTATAATTTGTATTGTAATAATTTATACGTTAAGGGCTTCAAAACTTTCTCCTTCCCCGTGATACTTAAGTTTATGGACTGAATCATCAAACAGATGCAGAACATCAATAGAACCTTTCCAAAGATTAGATTATTGGAAATTATTTGTATTAAAACTTTCCATCTTGTAGATGGCAGTATAGCGGTGGGGTAGAAGGGGCTCAAATCTCATTACTTTATAGAAGATGTAAACCAAAATTTACGGCCGAACCCTTAAGGCTGTATTTTGTTATGTACCAATAATTCTAGCCTTAGATTTCTGATATTCGTCAAAATGGTCGGACCGACCATTTCTTTTATCAACTTTGTTGATAAAAGAAATTGTTGAGTTGTTTATTTGATAATTAATAAACAATTATGTAGAAGTATTTTAAATTTTGTTGAAATAAAACCAGATGAATTTGATTTAAATTTCACAGAAATCAGTTGTTTCATCAAATGATATTTCATTAAAAAGCAAATCGATGCTTGTTCGAGAGGCGTTTGGTTGTCTTTGCCTATCTCTGTGGGAATTAAGGCGTGATAGTTTGATTGATCAGTTCTTTGGACTTTAAACTCAAATTGCGTTTTCTTTATATCATCATATCGCTGTCTGCTGGGCACTTTTACCTATAACAAATTGTTAAATAATATTTTTTTTTTTATCGAGACTCGACCTTTTGAAAATTTCTATTATTTAATATTATTTTTGGCTAGCTATTTGTGTGTATACTTTTTGGGCTACAAACCAGCCAGAGTAATATAATGCAGTTAATTTTAAAAAAATGTCCATAACCTGTTGTATATACATAATTTAATAATTAAATATTGTCCAAGTTTCTATTTCTAGCCATTGTGGTTAGCTAACAATTGACTGCATATCTATCTTTCTATAATATTATCATTGGTCCCTCTGTAACAACATACGTGATTTCATGGGTCGAGCGTTTAAATTTTATATCGTACAGTTATGCTTTACTGCAAACTTTTGTTACTATGAAATTTTACGACAATTTAATATTTCGGGAATTGCACTGAAGGACCAGTTTTTAGAGGGTACCAAATTAATTTCGGGTTTACTTAATTGGTCATTTGATCCTACGAACTGTTTTATTAAATCCACAGTTTAAATATTCCAAATTGAAACAATTAAATAACTGACCTATGGGAAATGGCGTTTAAATGAATATAAAGCATTCATGTTTTTTACGTTTATTACCAATATTCCATTTGCAAAAATCTTGGAATTTAGGGTAACCGTGGTGTACTGGTAGGGCTTTTTGCATTCGAAAAATATGTTGAGTTAATTTTAAATAAGAATAAGTGAGCTTAGCTGAATTAATGTCATGTAATTGTTCCTGCCTCGTCCTTCCACACCCGTAATACCCGCACAGGTCGGGGAAAGCATCCACATTTTATCGACCGAATCGGCAGTCGAACTAAAAAGTTCGGTGCGTCTTTTCTTTGTAGAACAATTGACAAGTGAAATGCTTTGCCAGCCCATGTGTTCTCTCCATCCTATGACCTTGGATCCTTCAAGCGATGCGTGAAGAAGCACCTTAGGCCGGCATAGTGGCGGCGGCTGGGGCAGCCGGGAACTAACTTGGTTGTTCCAGTCGTCATCACTCTTGGACCTCCTCTTTCTTATCATCAGGCGGGTTGAGGTCAGATGCCGTGTCACAATAAAAAAAAAAATGTACGTAAACACTGGGTGGACTAACGACATAGTGAAAGTCACGAAAAAACGGTGGATGCAACTGGCATCATGTCGTTCGAAATGGCGTTCTAAGGGGGAGACCTATGTTCAGCAGTGGACGCGTTTTGGCTGATGATAATGATGACGTAAACCATTCTATGACACTAGGCATAGCCTAGCGCTACGCCATGTAACGATTACTGTGTATTAGATACAGCTCGTTGCTAATCAGAGTTTACTGAACTGCCTACCATGTGGCTAGTGATAAAAAAAACTCATATAAATTTATCTTAAAAGACAATAAAAAGCTATTCGTTGCACTAAATCGAAGAACTTTTCCAACCCAAGTCGCACCTGATTCCACTATAGAAAGAAACAATCTCTCCAAGGGAAAATTTGAGAGTTATGCGACAGTTTTCTGCAACACACAATATTTACATTTGGCTAGAATCATTATCTGCGACTGAGCAGTTCTACATTGCAACATTTGTGTAATAATAAATTGTCATGTATTTGATTAATACATAAAAAAGATAAAGTTATCTTACTTCTTATGAAAATAATTACCTATTGGTAGATATCTCACAGTGTATAAAATATGTTAACATAAGACTAAGGTTTTATAATTAATATATATTTAAGATTGTCTGATAACTAATAACTAAAAATCACCTTGAACATATAATTATACAAGCTGTGCCCGCGGTTTCACCCGCGTACAATTACTCGTAGGTTTATAATTAAGTCATATAAAACGAGGAGGTTCTCAATTCGACTGTATTTGTATTTATAACTCGATAACTCATATAAAAATTACAGAAGAAAATAAAAATAAATATAGAAACATTTCAAACAGATGAAACTATAGTAAAAATATATTTTTTAAAATTAAAAGTATCCTTTGTTACTTCTAGTACCTCCAAAAATATGTGTTCAAAGTTTCATGATGATCGGTTAAGTAGTTGTTGCGTGGTAACGTAACAAACAAACTCACATTCACAATTATAATAGTAGGATTTTGTATCGAAGTGTCGCTGTCTTCAGAAGTATTCTCAGAAAGGGATCCCAAAAAATAAAAGGAAAAAATTGTCAAACAAGGAGTCCCCCCAGGCAGCACGCACGAACGATCCGATCCTCTTCTCCAATACTAATGTAAAGTTTAAATATATGCTTTACTATTTACGTGAAACTTACAACTTTTTGTTACAAAAAAGGGAACGAATTGGGAAAATCGGTACAAATAGAGGCGTATAGGTTATAAATAAAACATTTTCATCTATAAAATTTAACGAACTATAGAAAACTATGCATTCTCGTACATTCAGAATAAAACATTCCTGAAATATTACTACAACGATGTCTGTAAATTTTTCGTTAATAGATTAAAATAAGAAACAAACACAATATAACGTAAATTTTAAATAGTGGAATATAACTGTTAAAATTTACAGTACGGTCAATCATAAGAGAAAAATATCCTCATATTCAAAACATTGTATAAAAAACAAAACAAAACATTCAATAACATTACAATGGATACAAAAACAAACAAAACGTATACAAAAAACCAATTTGAACCCGAAACTTCTCAATTACACGTGACCACTAGACCGTCCCCAAAAAAACGTTATCTAATAATCACACGAGAAACATAACATTGTTACGAACATGTCTTGTTTAATTTTAACGTAATTTGAGATTACATTTTATATCATTTATGTTACTTGTGGCGTAAAATCAAAATGACATTAGAATAGAATTGGTGGCTGCTTTGTTTAATCTTTGTTATTCAGTTTTACAATTATTTATTTTAATAAACAACATTTCGAAATTATTATTAAAGAAATCAGATAAGCTTAGAAAAGTAATAAACACTATACTTGTTACTAGTATTTGGACGAATTAGCGACTGGTTTGTTGCGCGTAAAGTCCCGGGTTCGATCCCCGGTCGGAGCAAATATTTGTTTCATAGCTTTTATTTGTAATATTTAATGGTATTAAATATTGCAAATATTTGTTAATAAAAAAAAAAGAGATGGATATTTGCTTCGGGTCTGGTTATCAAAGAGTGGTAGGCAGTGGTACCCAGTCTGCCGATCCGGGGTAGTACCACCACTTACAAGTATACAGACCGTGAAGTGATTTGATCACGTTTCGGGATCAGCTTGTAAGTTGCCGGTTCCATCTAGGCCGGCATAGTGGATGTGATTGCTACTCACAGTTATTACTCACAGTAGCAGTGACATTCATTCATGGACCACACTTTGGCTTAACATCAAGCGGGGTGCTGTCATATGTCGAGTCATAATAAAAAAAAAAAGCTAATTATTTCGTATCTTTGTCGATTGTCGATTGTACGACAAGTGGAATGCTTCACCACCCCATGTGTTCTTCTCATCCTATAACCTTGTCTGTGATGCCTAAAGATGCACCTTCGGCCGGCATATTGACGACGACTGGGGTAAACGTAAACTGACCCGGTTTTTCAGTCGTCGGCATTCCTGGACCTCCTTTTCTTTGCCATTAGGCGGGTCAAGGTGTCGAGTCACACATCTAAGAAGTATTAAGAAATACATGTATAAGAGATAAGAAATATTAATGAATGTTTCTTATCCTAAACATTAATGAATGTTTCTTATCTTTTTCCGTAACACATTAAGCAAATAAAGGGCTAAGAGATAAAAAAATCAGTACACCACTTTCTCGGCCGCCGTTGCTATGCCAGAGGTGCTTTTTCCAGTTTCGTTAAAAATTATAGGCTTGAAAATTATACATAGTTTTTTTTATTGTGGCACGACATCTGACCTCGACCCGCCTGATGATAAGCAAAAGGAGGTCCAAGAGTGACGACGACCGAAAAAAACTAGTTTGTTTACGGCTGCCTCAGTCACTGTCACTATACCGGCCAAAGGTGTTTCTTCACGCATCGCTTGATGGAGAAAACATTCCACTTGTCGATTGTTCTACAAAGAAAAAACGCACCGAACTTTTTAGTTCGTTTGCCGATTCGGTCGATAGAATGCGGATGCTTTCTATCGACCAATTGTTTACATGCACTACACTTGTCGAATGTTCAACAAAGAAAGACGCGAAGTAATTTATTCCCACTAAAATAAACTATTTTATTATTTATTTAAGTAGGAATTTACATTAGAATAGTCATTTGTCGTAAGAGGTGACCGCAAACGTTCGTTCATTGCGACCACTTTACGGAGTCACACTTTGCATTCTCACTTGGCAACTCTAAGTTTACGCTTTGCTATCCAAGAACTTAATGAGGAGTTACTATTTTATTCTGAATACTTAAGTTTTGAAGGTTGTAGTTACTATTTTTGATAGCATATTATAGTATGAATGATAATATCGTGGTAAGTGGCGCTCCATTGTCTCTGCCTATCCCTGTGGGAAAAAGGCGTGACATTTTGATTGATTGATTGATTGATAATTTCATAAAACATAAGTTACTTAGGTGATTTTTTTTCAGACTAGACATGATCTGCCTGATTGTGTAAGTAACCTTACTTACGATGACTGACAAAACTTTTTCATATTACGATTGTCCCAGTCGCCGTCACTATGCCAGCCAGAAAAGTTTGTTATTGATTTAACGTTTTCTATTTGATTTTGTATTGATGCTGCGAAATCGATACAGTAATAATTTGTAAAAATCGAATAATGCTCAATTTTTTTAATAATAATTGTAAAAACTGGTAGGTTTAAGAGTGGTGGGCAGGATTGTAGTCATTTACCCAGTCTGCCGATTGGGGTTAGTACAGGCCTTGAAATGACTTAGTCTTGTTTCGGAATCAGTTTGAAAGTTTCAGGTTCTAACGAGGTCGGTACATGGATTTTTACTACACATCTTTATTTATTTATTCATAGGTTCACAAACAGCTTACAATCGAAACATAATAAAAGGAATATAACAATTAATAAAGCCCAGATTGTAACCCAAAAGTTTTTGTCATGCCAGTGCACACAGCATGACAAAAACACAAAAAAATAATAGCTAACCTAATTATAAATTATAAGCCTCTCATTACAAATATATATATAATTATTAATTCATTACACATGTCAGTAAGTCAATATAAAGTGTAAGTAATTAATCCCTATATCAACAATCAAAATATACCTATAAAAATGAAATACAGTAACAATAAGAAAAAAAACCTAAATCTATGCGCTAATTATGGCTGAGGACATCCGTAGTGATCGATCTCTTGTAAACTAAGAAATTGCTGTTGAAGACATCAATCCCTGTGCTCTTTGTTAAGCTAAGAGCACAGGGATTGAAATAATAGGTCTAAGACATAGACCTATTATTTGTTTGCAAAAAACATTTTATAAAACAAGTAGCATATTTTTTACTGATATACAGTTTTTATAGAATAAAACAGTACTTTACCTATGTAATGAAATATGTGTTGGAGCTAAGAGTGCTCTTTGGTATAATGAATACCACTTTAATTGTAATATAGTTTATTACACTGATTTAATACACTATGCTAAATGTCACCATTAAGGAAGGAGGTTCTGATATTATGGACCCGGACACTTGTTAGTCGAAGATTGCACTGGCTCACTCGAGCGATCACTCGGTGTTTTTATTATACGTGGCGTCATATCAAATCTGTGTCAAGATTGGGTGCGCGGGTTGGGTGCGATTGCACCAAACATTTTTTTAAAATTATACATATCTATACTAAGCTACTAAAGTGCTTGTATCATAGAAACAGGACAACCAAAGTACATATATCAAAGATACATTGGTACCGGTGAGTGGTTTCGAACCCGTGTCACTCGGCTAAAGTAGCACTGCCACTATACCACGGTCGCCAAAATTATATAAAAATAATATTTTTGACGTAGATGATAGATGTAGATGTGGTGCACATTGCGTGATAGATGTGGTTTGAAAGAAGATGTAGTGACAAGGATTGACAAAGGAATGCTTCGATGGTTTGGACACATGGAAAGGATGAGTGAAAGTAGATTGACGAAAGGAGTTTATAAATCTGATGTGGATGGATGCGTTAAACAAGGCAGGCCCAGGAGAGTGTTTTCCGACCAAATCGGAGACATCCTCAAGAAAGCTAGGTTGCTTAGTACCCATAACCACAGAGCCTGTACGAAGAGAATTGTGGATGTGTGGGAAGCAAGGGAGTTGTGTAAGGATCATGGCAAGTGGCGCTCCATTGTCTCTGCCTATCCCTGTGGGTAAAAAGCGTGACCATTTGATTGATTGATTTTTGTCTGATTGTCGAGTTACGTAAGTGGCTACAACTGCAGACTTACACTTCGCTTTTGTCCTCTAAGCTCTTGAAATTAGATTTATAGTAGCCAAATTCAATAGAAAGCTAGTCGACCACAGCACTGTCCGTGTCACTTACACTAACAATAAAACGTACCACACTAATACTACTCGCCATTTACTCCATATTGCAAGTAGTTTATTTTTAAATATCACGTATATCAATGAATCTTATTTATTTTAAGAGTAACTGCCATTATTAATATTTATTTAATTTTACATTTCCATACTTGGTATCATAGGAACAGGACGACCAAAGTACATATATCGTCGGCACTCTTAAATCTCTTCTTGCTTACCATCTGGCGGTTTTAGGTCAGATGTCGAATCACAATAAAAAATACATTGGTACCGATGAGTGGTTTTGAACCCAGGCTCTCTATTTGCGTGACTATTGCACTGCGACTACACGATGGTCGCCTTAATTGCAACAATATTGGCAGGCAATAATTGGTCTTACATCTTGTTTCGGGATCAGAGGTCGTTGAAGGCCGTCGGAGTTCTGCAAGGATGCAACGGAAGCCTACCGGTTTTAAAACCAAATGCCGGTACCAATGTATCTTTAATATATCACTCTGTATCTTTCATATATCTGTAATTCTTTCGCTTAGTTTCTAAAATACGTTTAGTACCTAGTCGCCTTTGATAAGAAAACCCTAATTTAATCCTAATCATAGTTTAACCAATGTTTATTTATACATGTAAATAGATACGCAGATTGAAAGTATAACAGTACGTCAACAAACGTCAAAGTGCCTTAGTCATGCCCCGTGTATGGCACCTGTTACCCCATAGTGACTAGTAGAAATTATTGTTACAATACAATGTATCACCACAGGTCTTTGTATCTCGTGCGAGGTGCTTTTTTGTATGGTTACTTTGTATTGTTAAATATTTTTTTAAAGGGTACACGTTGTTAGTATTTATGCTAGTGTTGAATATTTTACACTTATTTTTAAATGTATGAAGCACTAGAGCATGTATGAAGTGAACTGTGGGTGTCAAGGAAGCAAGAGAGTAGTATCGGGATCGTGGAAAGTGGCCTATAGCTTGTCTAACTATAAATGACGCACCCCTCCATTTTATCAGTTTATTTAAATGTGTGAATGCAAATATTATTAACTATACTTCATCAACGTGCTCCTCCTTTTGTATCAAACCAGCAACTGAATGATCAATTGCAATTGGATTTTTAGTGTGTGCCATCCATATTGTATATTTTCTCGTTTGCGTACATGCACTAGAGGGCGCGTCATTTCGGATTAGACAGACTCTACTCCTGTGGGAATAAGAGTGTGAACTTAAGTCACCTCCATTCATGGACCGCACTCCAGTTTACCATCAGGCGGGTGCAGTCAAGCCACAATAATAAAAAAATGCACACCACTACACGGTCGCCTTAAATAACTGCAATTAGTACTCGCATCCACTATTCTGGTTAAGTTGAAACCGGCAACTTTCAAGATGAACCGGAAACGCAATTGAGTCACATTGCAGGCAGTACACTTCGGAGTACCACTAGTCTGGTACTCCTTCGGTCCAGCAGACTAGACAAATTACCACCATCTGTCTACCACTATTAAAATAAATAATAAATAAAATAAACAATAAAAATAACTTCACGTTATCACTTGGAAAATAGTTCTCTAATGAAACATAGTTAGGCTGCAGAATGTGGGCTATAAATAAAAATAAGTAGCTCTTACTAACAAGTTCTAGGATTTAAAGAAGTTTAATTCAAGCAACCTATCCGTGACTCCTAATTGAATAGTACGTATACCATTCCACGTAGGATGATACTGGCTTATTCTCATATAGTTATTTAGAACTACATTATAATTAAATATTATATATTTAAGCTATATTATATCATTTGTTCATGTGTCTAATGATTTATATTATTGTATTTTCTTAGATTTTGCGCAAATATTGATTAATGAATTAAACAATTCTTTATGCGGCTTACTATCGCGTTTATTTTGGTTTTGATTTTACAGTTATTTATTATTACAACGTTTCGAGAGCTTTGCAGCCATTGTGGTCACGGAGAGACTGAGGTGTTGAATTGTAAAATTGTAAACCAAAAAGAACGCGATAGTATGTCGCTTTTTTTTTAATTCATTGATTTATAATATTATTAAGTCTAGTGTCATCGTGGTTTAAATGGAAAATATAAATTATAAAGTAACATATTTTGCAAAATCAATTAACAATGGGAACTTAAAACTTAAATTAGATTTTAAATTCAGCTTATTTAGTTTATAAATTAGAAAATGATTTTAAGAATTATTGTTTTACTATCTACCAAATTACTAACAAAGACAAGTTAAATGATAGGTAAAACTTTATCATTAGGACATAATGAAATTTGGAACAAATCAATCAATCAAATTGCACGCCTTTTTCCCTTGGCAGAGACAATGGAGCGCCACTTGCTACGATCCTGACACAACTCCTTCGCTTTCTTCACATTTATAATTCTCCTCATACAAGCTCTACTGTTATGGGCACTAGGCAACCTAGCAATAAACATAGGAACACTAAACATTTATTCAGAGTACTTACGATATTTTTTTTAGGTAAATAAACTAATATATTTTATTACAATATGAAAAAAAAACCCTGTTCATCATGTAATAATCCAATAGCAATCCAATTAGAAATTGTTATCATAATAATCCGAATCGAAGCAGGCCATACCCATAATGGGAATGGGAGCGAATTGTGTTACTCGCCCACCTTAAATGTCCGTTGAATAATGGAGTGCAGTTTATACATAATGTACCTTAATAGGATAATATGTCCTGTTTTACTGGACTGGGATAAACAGCCACTTTGGAACCTAAAGGGTATGTAGGATGTCTTAGAATACCTAAGGAGAAGTTACGAATATATGAATGTAATTAACTGGTCGCTAAGTTTTTATGGTATAATGAGTTAAACAAATTTTATGCGGCTTACTATCGCGTTTATTTTAGTTTTGATTTTACAATTTTATTTTATTATTCCGACGTTTCAACCACGTACCTGTACTAGTTGTTTATATAGGCTTAAGGATATTGATAAAGTGTTTCCCAGTAAAAATATGAAAAAAATAGTTATTTCTTTACTTAAACTCTAATAAACTAAAATATTTGTCTTTGTAATAAATAAAACATAAAAAAGTTGCACAAGTTTTATTCTACACCATAAGAACATTTTCTTATTTTATAAGAACCAGAAGCCTTATTCGCCATACAATAAATAAAGGCAGCAAACACATGAGAAATTGCTGGGATACCCTTAGGAGTGCTCATTATTTTAATAGTGTAAACCGACTACTTTATTAACTTACAAACGAATCTCATCTTTAGTGACGGACACATAAAACTCATAATCGATATAAACAGTTTAAAGAAAATCCCGAAGCGAAAGTCAATTTACGTCAAATGAAAATATTCCTTATTGTTTTTACGTTAGAAGTTAAAATTGTCTGTATTATTTATGTATTGGTTTCAGTGTTTGTTGACCGGCATAAAGACCGCACAAGCTGCAAGATCAACGCCTACGCCTGTCTGATTATGCGGCTCCTTGAATACGCCTTCTTCGTATCCAGTTTATTTCTGTCGAAAAAACTATTATACTCACATGGAAGTCTATTCTATAATAGATAAATATTGCATCAACGTGTTTTTCTTGTTTTTGATAAAAAGTAATCTAAAATCTTAAGGGGTCTAAATATAATTATCACGCACCTTAAACAAGGATAGGTACAGACGCTGTGGAGCGAAATGTTTTCAAATGAAGACCATATACGGGAAAACGTAGCGTAGGACGTCTACCCACAACATAATCTCACGACTTAATATTGGGCTTAATATAGTAGGAAATAGCAGAAGCGCAGGAAATACTGAATGCAGCAGACTGACCGATTATTTAGGCGTTAATTTCTCTTTTACAGTTGTAATTACCTGTAACAAAAATACATTAAAATTAGTGTAGGTAAATAAACTTTAGTTAACTTTATCATTTGTTTTAGAATAAAATAAATAAATGCTTTGCTCTACCAAATAAACTCTTTTTATTAACCCCCGACCCAAAAAGAGGGGTGTTATAAGTTTCACTTGTCTGTGTATCTGTGTATCTGTGGCTCTGTGTATCTGTGTGTCTGTCTGTGGCATCGTAGCTCCTAAATCGAGATGGTTCTTAGCTACAATTGATGAAGATCTGATCAGGGGTTTCAAGGTCATCAGCTTGATTTGTTAGCTGCGGTAGCGATCTTAGACGCGCTGTTTAGGACGGCAACCCTTGTACGTCGCTATGCGACGAAGATTGTTATTTTATGTCAAATAAATATGCCAATGTAAATACACGTAAAAAATGTTATAATTTTTCCCTTAAAATATTCATATGGCGAGGTTGGTTTGCAGTTTAGATCGATTACCTTGATTGAATATCTTAGGGAAAAAATTATAACATTTTTTACGTGTTTTAACAATGGCATATTTATTTGACATAAAATAACAATCTTCGTCGCATAGCGACGTACAAGGGTTGCCGTCCTAAACACACATAAGGTTGGGAATACACGTCCGATATTGCTGAGCAAATTATTTACAAATCGGAAGTAGGAATCGGACGTCTATTTTGTTTCTGTATTCTGTATGAAAACTGCACCTTCAGACAATCGAATCGGCCATAAAATCGTAAGCGCCTTGGCGTTGTTTCCGATTCTGACATCCGATCCGACTATCGGATCTGACGTGTATTAAGTATTCAAACAAATGTATGGCACGAGTGCCTTCCGATTGTCTGATCAGACAATCGGTTCGGACTATCGGAGAGGAAAATCGGACTTGTATTCCCAGCCTTATAGGTATTTACTTTACTTTTAGACATATCTGTGACTTAACATTTGAAATAAAAACGTATACAAATACATGTGTGTTTTAACTGGTACCACTGAGCTACTCTGATGATGGAACTCGAAGGTAGGAGACGAAGTCCTGGATGTGTTCAAACTTTTTTTTGGTATACTAAGTTTGGACTTATTAGATTTGTCTTGAAGGTAGGAAACTAAGTGTAGAAAAGTTAGTGCGATAAAATAAAACATTCCGGATCTAAAAAATCTGATCATGGATCCTCTCAGATCAGCAAATCAACAAGAAATGGACCTATAGTGCTTTAACTAAAATTGTTACTCACTATGAGCCATTAGCTGGACCGTTATCAAATTAAAGACCAAGAGTATCTGATGAGGCACCATCATGAATCCTCTCAGATCAGCAAATTAACAAGAGATAGAACTATAGTACTTTAACTAAAATTGTTACTCACTAAGAGCCATTAGCTGGACCGTCATCAAATTGAAGACCGGGCAATCTGATGATGCACCATTATGAATCCTCTCAGATCAGCAAATTGATATCAATTGATCAGCAAAAAAAAAAGAGATAGAACGGTAGTGCTCTAACAAAGCCTTTAGCTGGGCCGTTATCAAATTGAAGATCGGGAGTATCTGATCATGAATCCTCTCAGATCAGCAAATCAATAACAGATAATATCATAGTGCTTTAACTAAAATTGTTACTCTCTATGAGCCATTAGCTGGGCCATTATTAAATTGAAGACCTGGAGTAGTTATCTGATGATGCACCATCAGGATCCAAGGGATATTAAAGGGATATAACTATTGGGCCATGACTAATGTTGTTTATTACTATAAAGCTGATGATATGACCAAAGTGGTTCCAGGCGTTTCGGGGGTTCCTTTAAAATTTTAATTTTGAATTTATAACGTAAAAAAACACATCCAAATTATTTGAGTATATTAATTTAATAGAAACTCGATGTTCTCAGAAAATGTTTGTTCGCAAAAAAGTCGTATTCATTTGATTTCTATTAATGCTCCTACAATCAGTTGTAGGACGTCCTGTTACATTTAACTGATAAATTACTGGCGTATATTTGCCAGGTCTCTATAATTACTTAAAGCTAAACATCAAATTAGGCAACTTACCATTGCACAAAATGTCATCAAAGCCCACTGACATTTAGTTTAATCAATCAAATTGTCACGCCTTTTTCCCACAGGGATGCCATGATTCTTACAAAACTCCCTTGCTTCCTTCACATCCACAATTCTCTTCATACATGACATTTAGTTAACTGAACTATAACTAAAAAGTGTGTGCAAAGGTTGACAAAATAAAATTTAACATTTTTTTTACCATTCATTAATTAACATCAATTAAATTTAACCAAAATGTCTATGAAAATGAAAATGTTGACTGTAAAAAACATTTTTTTTTATTGTGACACGACATCTGACCTCGACCCGCCTGATGATAAGCAAGAGGAGGTCCAAAATTGACGATTTAAGGCAAAAATTGATTAATAAATAAAACCAATCGCGTTTATGATTTTACATTTTTATATTATTCTGATGTTTCGAGAGCTTTGCAGCCATCGTAGTCACGGAGAGACTATCCGTAACCACGATAGTAAGCCGCATAAAATTTGTTAAATTAAAAATAAGTATGTCGATATTGTTAAATTAGGAAATTTTAATTAATAAAACATCCTAATTAAAATCTCTATTTAGAAATTGTAGAACTAGCTAAGGATTTAAAATAAAAACATAAAGGCAAGATTTAAGGGTTTTACCCTCTATTGACTCTACCTACCCATACAGGATAATGGCGTGAAAATATGTAAAGCTTTACGTGACGGATTTACCACTTTTTATGCAGGATTTAGTTAGGGTAAATACGTAGGAAATTTTTCCCTCAAATTTTCAATCGCGTTCGATATTTAAATCAGACTGCATTCGTTATTACATTCTCCTTGTGAACTAGTTTGTTAATATTCTATGACGGACAATGTGATATCCTCTTTAATATTCCTTAATGACTTCATTTAAAAACAAATAAAAGTGGAATGCTTTGCCAGCCCATGTGTAACCATCCTGTAACCTTGGATTCTTTAAGCGATGCGTGGTGACCTTTGGCGGCATAGTGGCGGCGACTGGGGCAGCCGTGAACTGACTGGGTTTTTTCAGTCGTTGTCACTCTTGGACCTTATCTTGCTTATGATCAGGCGAATAGAGGTCAGATGTGTCACAATAAAAAATAACGAATAAGACAAAAATAATAAAAACAACTTATTCTGTAATCGAAATTATTTTGAAGTTATACAAAATTGTTAATATAAGAGAGGACATATATTGTTATCATATGTTAATAACGTGCAGATAGTGGGCGAGAATTATTCGTCGCCTTCCGTCGCGTTTCGGAATTAGCTTCTAACTTGCCGGTTTCAACTAGGCCGGCATAGTGATGTGACTGCTATAAACTGTAGTAGCAATCGTCTTTATTCACGGACAGCTTAACAGCAGGCAAGTGCTGTCTTATATTAAAACACAATAAAAAAAAAAGGTGGAATACGAGTATGCGCAAGAGATCTGTCTATGTGAAATAAATGATTGGATTTTGAATTTGATAAATACAAAATCAATCAATCAATCAAATTGTCACGCATTTTTCCACAGGGATAGGCAGAGACAATGGAGCGGAACTTGGCACAATCCTGACACAACTTTATCAAATCAAATCTTATCAAATCCAAAAATATTACCTACACGTAACCGGTGTCACAGGATTGAATGTACAGACACATAAATAGTGAAAACACGCTCAAACGATACCCTTAACAGAAACCACGTTATAATTGAATTGCTAACGAAGTCTTCTTAGAAACTGCCAACCGAAAATTTAATTCTGTGGTCCAACTAAACTGATTGGGAATCAAATTAGATATCTAGTTTATTATATAATAGTATAGACAAGTCAATAATATTTACTTTATTTACAATACAATATAACTTTATTAATTAATTGTAATTTTAATATTTTCTAATATAATCTACATAGTTCTTATTATTGCAATATTATTGTAATTTAATTTCAACTATTTTATGTGTTAATTATTATATTTCAGTGCTTAATAAGTTTTTCCTATTGTATTATGCTTTATACTGATACTAACAGCCGGTTGTAACAAAAATTATAATTTACGAATTTGTAAAAAGTATAGTGTAAGTAAAGGAAAAAAAGAAAATTGGGATGCACCAGTCTTTAACTTCACATTTCACATTTACGTTTAACAGATATTTTATACAGAGCTAATATAAAAGAGATAAAGGACATCATTCATTTTGGGTTTCTATTTACTACTTTTGTTATTTCTAATGATAAAAACATATATAAATAGTAGTTTCGATATAAAATTATTACCAACCCAATTCACGATTTCGGAATAGTAAACGTAATACGAGTAGAATAAGTTTAAAGTAAAACTAAATTCGTAAATTGAAACTTTTTTAGTACAACCGGCTGTAAGTGTTTTTTGTTAGATATTATTATTAATAGTCCTATAAGTGATATTGCATTTAGCTAGGTATATTATATAGTGCTATATGAGTGTGTACTGTTAACAATGTAATCGTGATGGAAGGCTTAATAAATAAATAAAAATAAAAACTCTTTATTACAATGTAAAAACACAATACATTCTCGACTCGTAACCTTTGGAGGCAGCTTTTTATATTGTGACTCGACATCTGACCTCGACGCGCCTGACGGTAAGCAGAAGAAGGTTTAAGAGTGCTGACGACTGTAAAAACCGGGTCGTCGCGGTTACCCCAGTCGCCGTCACTATGCCGGCCAATAAACATAGAAAATGTATTATTTTATTTTTGATTGTTACGCGACAGATGAACTTGACTTGTCAGGCGGCAATTTACTCGTCTTCACTACGTCGACAAGAGAAAACAATATAGTAAATACAATAATTTATTATATTTTATATTATATTTGTATAAGTATATTTGTATTATATAAGTATATTTGTATATATAATTATTGTTTCAGATCAGAGGTGTGTGAAAGAGTAGAACGGAGATGATCCAGAAGTGCTTTTTGATCAAATACTGACATACTTATGCTTCGGTCAACAAAGCCCCTAGCCACAGCGTAGTTCAAGAGGATATAAAGGAAGAAATAGATCGTGGAAAGTAGAACATACTGTAATTTTTATTATAAAAAATCGTGTTGCAAGTTTGAAGTTTCTTCGGGGTAAGTATTATTATCAAACACATTTCCTGTCCACCCCTAAACGTTTATGAGTGTCGTTAATGTACGAAGAATTACGTGCATATTTTTATACAGATAACTAATTGCTTGAGAACCCCATTTTTAATTTCATAATTAGTTTTGTCTTTGACCTCTAAACCTTGACCTGTTTACTTATTAATATGAGCCTTTAACTTGCCTGATGGTAAGCAAGGTGAGGTCCTAGAGTGCCGAAAACTACAAAACTCGACGCCTCGCTTGAACGGTCCAAGGTTTATTTAACATTTAAAAGAAAAAGTTTTAAATTTCTTTTTGGTTTATTAAACATCTTATGTGTGTAATAATTCTAAGTATTCTAAAATTCTCGAGTTAGTTTGTACCTAATTTCGTCGTCACTATGCCGGCCAATAATTCGAATTGTTTTTGCCTTATTGTTTCAAGCTTAGCTTTTGCTTTAAAACAGTATGGGGGAAATATATTTTTTCTACATCAAGCATATTTTTTATGAATGGCAAAATAACTTAACATAACTTTTTTTAGTTTTTGTAATTTTAGTTAATCTTTTTGATCTTTGAATTATTGTTTAGCTAATGCCGCTTATTTTGAATCCAATTGTTTTGAATTTAAAAAGACAATAACAATTTTACTGTATATAGAGTGAAACAATCTTATTTATAATTAAAACTAAGAAATAACAGGTCAAATTATACACATCAACCAGGTAACAATTTAGGGTTATGGTACGGTATCATCACGGTGTTATTGTCTGTAGAGGGTGACTTGCACTGACCACAGGAAGTTCAGATTAGCAGCTAAATCGCAAGTCACTCCCTCACGTTGTGGGAGTGAAGATATGTTATGATTTAGCCTTTAAATTACTAAATGATAAAAGGGGTTAGATAATTATAGTTATTAGTAATAAATTATGTTGCTGTTTAGGATTTAATAGGCTTATAATGTATGTTATTAAAAATAGAAAACACAAAGAAGTTTGTTTAACATGAATGTTATTTTAGGTTGCCTAGTGCCCATAACCCTTGAGTTTGTGAAGAAAATTGTAGATGTGAAGGAAGCGAGGGAGTTGTGTCAGGATCGTGGCAAGTGGCGTTTCATTGTCTCTGCCTATCCCCGTGGGAAAAAGGCGTGACAATTTGATTGATTGATTATTTTAGAGAATAATTCTTGATCAACCAAATGAACCTAAATGAGGTAGTAGACACAGCTTAGACAAACAGGTGATATACAATATGGAATCACGATCCAAAAGTTGTCAAAATCATAGTTTCAGCCGATTTATTGTCGTGTCAAAACAAGTTTCGATTAATCACACGCCAAGCCACTCCGAGCTTTACCTAAAATTACCACTATTTCCACCATTTCCATTATCACTATTTCCATCTAACTTTCAGCGTATTCTCGATCGATTTGTCATATCATTAGAACAGAAAAACATAAGGTTACATAAAATGGAAATCTCATTGTGCAAGTTCGTAGGTGATACCAGTAGAACCTTCAGACCCCGCTTTGCTCGAGAAATAATCTTCTAAATTGTCGCTTCTTTATCCTTTCACTAATCAATGTAAGTATATCCAAATTAAATATATGTATCCAATATTAAAATAAATAATCGGTTCGATACTTAACAACTAAGTAACAAATGTAATTTCCTGATTACCATATTTCTTAAAGATAATACTAACAGGAGTGAATAAATATAGAAATATTTTCCAATAAAATTCACTATCAATACTTTTACGTATCTGCGTATTCATAAGTCACCTTTATATTGCTTTAGCGGCTCCATATTGACTCGTGTATGGTTTGCAAAAAAATAAAAATATTTGCACACTTTTATTGTTTTTTTATCAACTTTTAATACAGTTATGGCACTTTGAAATAATGTTTTTTAATGATTTTGCTTAAAATATATTATATTTTAATAAATACATGTGTTTAAACATTATTCGAAATGTAAGAGAGCTTATATGGAAGGGATATTTAGCCAATGTTCTATCAACCAATCAATCAATTTCCTGATATTAAGATGCTAAGAAATTGCTGCATGATAACAGTATCCTCGAAGAATTAGCGTCGAATACTTATCTCATATAGGAGCCACGATGCCATAAAAAGACTGGCATATATATTGGATATGTTGTATGTTAAAATATAGTAAAGGGTGCAAGTAGTAGTCCTATCTGAATTTCGTAAACTGAGTTCTTGACGGTCCGTAGAGTACTACTCAGGGTCAAACTGTGTACCATTCTTAAAATCAAACTATTTTTTAAAATATAATCCTAACTCAAGTCTTTTCCTTTTTCCTATTCTACAACTCTCTTCATACAAGTTTCCCGGGGTAATCAAGGCCTGATAGCTTGATTTAAAAATTCTACCGTTATTTTAGTTACGAAAGTGAGCATTTTTGTGCTATCTGTACTTAAGGCCAACCTGCCGGCGTTTCTGCGTTGAATATGGTATAGTGCAGTAATTCAGCATGCTTGAGGAACCGATTAAGGTTATGGGTTTGAATATGGCCAATCGACAGTACCGTCGGCGTCTTCGAGATCGCATCATGCTATCAGAGACTCTATCACGAATTATTGACCTTCATAAACTTTACCGACTGATGTCTCTGTATTATTTTTATTTTGAATAATGTAGAGTCCTAATGTTGCTCATTAACATGAAGAAATTGGGACGTTATGGAATGAAGGCGACCGTGGTGTAGTGGCAGTGCAATGGCTACGTAAGCCGAGTGGCATGGGTTCGAAACCACTCACCGGTACCAATGTATATTTGATATATGTACTTTAGTTGTCATGTTTATATGATACAAGCACTTTAGTAGCTTAGTATATAAATGTATAATTAAAAGAAAAATTAAAAGCTGTGTCCATAAGAATTAAAAGTGAGAGATTCACAAATAATTTACTATAGATCGACATAATAATAAAATCAGGTTTAGAATATATTATATTCTAAGCTTATATTAGGCTGAAGTGCAACCCATAAATGTAAGCGACTGTACTACAGTTAAATAACTGCAAGTAGAAGTAGCATCTATTAGCTGACCTAGTTGGAACCAGCAATTTTTAAACTTGTCACGAAACGCGATTAGAGTCACCCTAAGGTTGACTCCACTATATTACATTTTCATTAGGTAATTTTAGTTAAGTCCTCGTGATAGAAGTCGTATACAGCGTCGGCAGCAGCTTGGAGATCTCATCATGTTCTATTATCAGTTCGCTTGTATGAACTCTACAATAGTCCATATAAGTATATCTTTAAGCTTGTAATTTAGAGATGGAGCTGTTTGCTTAATGAGATACGAAGAAAATAACTCGCAAGTTTATTCTTAATGTTAACTATATTTTTTCCAGACAATGTTGTGAGATGAGACGATGTGTTAACATTTACATTCGTATTGGTATGGATATCTCAACCGCTTTGCCTTGATTGAAACTTATATATTATATATAAAAGATAAAAACACAACTAGATAACAAATCTAGGAATATTCCAGTGCTAGAAAGATCCAAGGTTATTAGAATGATGACGACTCATGGTCGGGTAAAACTTGATAATTGTTCTCTAGAATAAGACGCGTTCAATCGTTTAGTAATAAAATCAACGTACTCGTATTGTATATTTATAGTCTAAATACATTGAAGTTTAATATTTTATACCTGATGGTAAGCAAGGAGAGATCCAAGAGTGCCCACAACTGAAAAAACCTTTTAGTTAACAGTAGCCTCAGTCGCGTCACCATGTCGACCGAAGGTGCTTTTTCACGCATTGCTTGAAGGATCAAAGATTATAGGAGGAAAATGTTAACAGAATTGCACTAGAATTTCCTCTGGTTGCACTATATTATTATGTAGGTATATAAAAAGGAGTAAAATGTAAGCAGTGTATCTTATGTGACAGATTTATTTAATCCATTAACGGAGATATGCGAAGTGTTACGAACGGTAATAAAACTACGTTTAATATACTTTGTTTGATCTCAACTAAGACTAAATTATGTACAGAATTAATAAAGTCATTCATACATTTGCTTGCTAATCTAGATTAGGATAAAAATAGCGAAGTTACTTTCTTTATTTATAAGTATATAAGCTACTAAACGTTTTTTTAAATATACGCAGCACCCTGCCATACAGAAGTCTGTCCACATATATGGATAGACTCACAGCATTCAAAATGACATCACTTAATTTCAGACGAAGGCAACAAGACCTGATATATCTACATAAAATAGTTCATTCCACCATAGACTCTCCCTTATTACTAAACTCTTTAAATTTTACTGCACGACGTAATCCTCGACAAACAAATAGAATCTTTAGCATGCAAACGTTTAAAAATAATACGTCATACTATAACCCAATTGTCCGAATGTGCAGACTTTATAATGAAATCTCTGCTGACAATAATGATATTGACATATTTAATGCAAACGCTGCTAAATACAAAGGACAAGTTCAATCTCTCCTCGACCACACACCATAGTTAGTTAGTCAGTAGTTTTAGTTTTTAGTTTTGACATTTATATAAGAATTTAATTTTGACATGTATTAATAATTTTAATTTGAGTTAGTTATAAGATTTAATACAAGTATTTTCTTTTTTCTTTTTATACATAATTCTATAATATATTTTTTTTAATTTCACAAATAATTCTGTATATTGTAAACTATAATCTATTATTTTCAATGTTATATTTTATTAATCATGCTGTGTGTATACGTTTAGGGTAATAATTTAGTCATAAAACACTGTATATTTATTAATTGTTGTTAAATATAATTGTTACCTGTTGTATATACCTAAATAAATAAATAAATAAATAAATACATATACGTGATGTTAAGGTGTCATGAACACAGACTAATAAGACATAATACGTATCGTCATATACTGCGTACGTCATGAATGGATGCGATTGCTAGCTAGTACAGTGAAATCTGCTAGTAACAGTTACATTCACTATGCCGGCCTAGTTGAAACCGGCAACTTTTAAGCTGATCCTGAAACGTGACATCATCTTTTAAAGGATCTTGGCCTACCAAGGTCATCTGTAAGTAAATAATTCATTATACATATCTAGATCGTATGTAGAAAACGGCATTGGTGGGGTCCTACAATATTTAGTTGGCGCTGGATGCTAAGAAAATTGTCCTGAATATCCCTTCTATGAATACTAGCGTAAAAGTACTTATAAAAAAAGGTTAAAGTATATTTTCGTAAGTGATTATCTAAAAATATTATTAATCCTAGAGTTGGTTAGTGGTCTATCATTAAATTGAAAAAACATTTTTAAAATTAATGAATTTATGGCGAAGAGCTTTAGATTTGTTACCGTTTTACTTTAAACTTTAAGAATAAAATTAGTCCTAAAAATCATATTGGCAAGCAAGGCCTCTGAACTAGGTGTCTTATGTCCCGCCCCGAAAATACTAGATTTATAATGCGCAATCTATTTATAGTAATCATTTGGGAATAAGCATTAAAATTTTACAAAAACAAACACATATTATGTAACACTATAATCTAATTAGGAAAATATTCTAAGATTTTAGTTTTGTAAGCGCGTTGGGTTGAATTTAAAAATAGAATCTCGTGGGCGGTATTAGGCCCGTGTATTTTTGTAAGATGTCTAACACCCGAATAACTGGTGCATGTTTATTTTATAAATAATATTAAACCTGATTAAGATATGTCCAATTTAGAATTTCCGTTATTTATTTACATTTTTCTTGGTTTAACAATATTATCGTCTCACATTACACTGTCTAACACATACGAGTATTGAAGAATTAAACTAATTTTATGCGGCGTTAATTTTGGTTTTGATTTTACAATTTTATTTTGTTTTATTATTCCGACGTTTCAAGTGCTTTGCAGCCTTCGTAGTCATTTTAGGACTGAAGTGTCCTATTGGTTGATGCTGTTATTATATTATTTGTTAAATGTAATCAAAACCAAAATAAACGCGATAGTAAGCCGCATAAAATTTGTTTAATTCATTAATCAATGTTCGCGCAAAATCTACATAAGAAAATATTATTACATACGAGTAATATTATTTCGAGTTAAAAATAAACTAATTTATACGTATTTTTATCGTCCAACACATAATATCGTTTGTATAATTGGTTAAGAAAAAATATTTAATAATAATTGCCGACAATTATAACTACAAAGTATCGACAATTATATCTAAAAATAGTTACGTTTCGATTTTTATAGGGATAGGTGGTGATAATGGAACGCCACTTTTCACGAGAGAGAGAGAGAGCCTTTCAAAAGAGTGGTAGGCAGTGGTACCCAGTCTGCCGATCCGGGGTAGTACCACTACTTCAAGTATACAGACCGTAAAGTGATTTGGTCGCGTTTCGTGATCAGCTTGTAAGTTGCCGGTTCCAAGTAGGCCGGCATAGTGGATATGTGGCTGCTACACACGCACAGTTATTGAATTGTAGTAGCAGTGACATCCATTCATGGACATTTTTGGTGATATTAAATTTATGAGCACATAGAAAAGATGAGTGAAAGTATATTGACGAAAGGAATTTATAAATCTGATGTTGATTGATGCGTCAAGGCCCAAGTTTCCAAACCAACCGGAGACATATCATCAAGAAAGCTAGGTTGCCTAGTGCCCATAATCGTAGAGCTTGTATGAAGAGAATTGTGGATGTGAGGGAAGCGAGGGAGTTGTGTCAGGATCGTGGCAAGTGGCGCTCCATTGTCTCCGCCCACCCTGGTGGGAAAAAGACGTGATTATTTGATTGACTTTTAATGATCGAAGCGTTAATAAGGCATATAATTGCGTCACTGATTATTAAATTGAATCAATTCCTATTTAAAAAAAAGTGTTTACATAAACATTTGTAAGTCGTTTTACCAGTGGCGGTAAATTTGCATTTTAATGGAATATCAGGCCGTTGTAACAAGTTTAACTAATAGCCGTGAAATTACAAGAGGGGGCTGGTCAAACTATACTTTTGTACATTTAATGTGTTTTAAGCAGCAGATAATGGCATTGTCTGTGCCTATCCCTATGCTAATAAGACGTTACAATTTGATTGATTGATTGATATATGGTGTTCAACATTTTATTAAAGGCGACAGTGGTGTAGTGGCAGTGCAATAGTTACACAAATCGAGAGCACGAGTTCTAAACCACCCACCGTCTTTGATATATGTACTTTGGTTGTCCTGTTTCTATGATACAAGCACTTTAGTAGCTTAGTATATAAATGTAAATTTTAGTTATTTGTTATACAGAATTTTTTTTATTATATATTATACATTGTAAACTTTTATCCTTATAAAAATAGTTATTATAAATAACATAAAAGTGAATCACGTAGAAACTCTTGCGCATTGTGTGGTCGGACAATACGAATTCCTGGGAGAGCATACGATTTATTACAACTCGCAATTATGTATGTAATAATGTCGAGTGAAGTGCAAAAATATCCGGTTACAACCTATTTAACCTACAATATTTATTTAGAGTGGTAGGCAGTGGTACCCAGTCTGCCGATCCGGGGTGGTACCACCGCTTACGAGCATACAGACCGTGAAGTGATTTAGTCGCGTTTCGCGTTCACCTTGTAAGTTGCCGGTTCCAACTAGGCCGACATAGTGGTAGTCACTGCTACTCATATTGAATTGTAGTAGCAGTGACATCTATTCATGGACCACACTCCAGCTTAACATCAAGCGGGGTGCTGTCATATGTCGTGTCACAATAAAAAAACAATACTGTCCAAAATTAAACGTTTATCAAATTGTACACAGTTTTGAGAATAATGATTTGGTTTATCAATATAAAACTCGTATAAAGTCAAACCAGGATAAGTCAGAGTTCAAGAGCCCCGATTTGTTTTTTGCTTATAGAGGTTTCTCACTAACCCGAATTTTTTTTCTAGCTTTTGGAGGTCTTAATTAGCAAAGAAAAGGTTTCTCAAAAAAAGAGGTTTTCTAGTAAAATAATACTCTCTCTTCTCGCTTACCCAGTTCTTACTTACCCAGGTTTGACTATATTGAGGTATGAGTTATTATTTAAAATAGTTAATGTAATCAAAATATTTTGTATCCTAAAAGTCACAATTTATTTACGTTACCTCTAGTCGTATTCTCAATCACCTTTGTCACCTATTAGACCTTTTTGATTATTATTCCTTAAATTAAATCTTTTCTGATGTACAGAAAAGTTTTGCACAGAATATTAATTGAATCTATAAAAATCAAGTATACAGACCGTGAAGTGATTTGGTCACGTTTCGGGATCAGCTTGTAAGTTGCCGGTTCCATCTAGGCCGGCATAGTGGATGTGATTGCTATTCACAGTTATTGAATTGTATTAGCAGTGACATTCATTCATGGACCACACTTTGGCTTAACATCAATGCTGTCATATGACGAGTCACAATAAAAAAAAATCAAATAATATTATAAAAGCTTATCACCTATACCACACAAAATCGTTCGTTCGTTTCTTTGTAGTACAATCGACAAATGCAATGATTTACTTGCTTTGTGTTCTCCTTATTTTAAAACCTTGAATCCCTTAAGCGAAGCGTGAAAAAGCACTTTTGGCCGGCATAGTGACAACGATTAAAGCTATCATTAAGTGTATTGTCTTAATACTATCAGACAAGTAAGATGTGGAGTCTGGCAGGAAAAGAGTGCAAAAAATCGAATGGGCATAAAAGCACTCGTAGGAGTTAATGTATACAATTTATTCGTCTCCCAGTTTGTGCGATAATATGTAAAAATGTCATCGGTTTAATGTACACCCACGCATTGCATTCTGTGAATCTGCATTCGGCACACGAGCTTAATCTCGAGTTTATTTTAAGAATAACGTTTCTTGATTAAATTTATATTGTATTACTTATACTTATAAATAACTTATAAGTGTATAATAATATTAAATGTTTATTGATGCAATAATAATATTAATACCTACATTTTTAATTTTTAATTATATTATTCGGAGACATCCTCAAGAAAGCTAGGTTGCCTAGTGCCTATAACCACAGAGCTTGTATGAAGAGAATTGTAAATGTGATGGAAGCGAGTTGTGTCAGGATCGTAGCAAGTGGCGCTCCATTGTCTCTGCCTATCCCTCTGGGAAAAAGGCGTGACAATTTGATTGATTGATTGATAGATTATATTATTTTTTTAAATGGTGTTGCGTGAACATTCTTTAAGAAATAAAGTTTTTCTTGTGGCTAACTATTGCGTTAAATAATCAAAATAAACGCCCAAATGCCTCATAAAAAAGAGGTTCTTGAATTCTTAATTCTGGTACACTGTGCTACCTCAGCCTATCTTGGTAGGGAAATAGGGGAAGGTTGTGTCTAACTTGATCGTTCCATTTCTTATTGAAACAGTAATGAACGAAATACGTCTCTATTTCGTTTGTTACTTCAAAAATAATGTCATCCTATCTTCTCAAAAAAACATATAGTGCAACTCTTTAAAGTTTTAATCATTATTTATTATACCAAAAAAAAGAATGTAAGAATATCAAAAAATTACATCCGCTTTTTTCCATACAAAACTGTAACAAAGCATGTATTGTGTATTAATCGTACACTTAAATAGCGGATGACACAAACCAGATGTCAAAAAGAAACAAAATATTGAACAAATAACATAAACAGACAAGTGTAAGTTTTAGTTAGTATTTGAAGGTTCCGAATTTTCAAACAATGGTTCGTATTCTTTTTGTTAGAGTTTTGCTGTATTCCATTGCAGACATTTCAGCATGTGTTAAAGGTTTTTGGCCGGCATAGTGACGGAGACTGAGGCAACCGTGAACTGAGTCGTATTTTCAGTCGTTAGCGCTTTTGGACCTCCCCTTGCTTACTATTGAGTAGTCGAGGTCAGATTTAGATCCACAGATCTACCCATCGGAACCCATGGAAATTCAAACTAAAGTCGACTGAAGCCCGACTTTGCAGACAATGAAGTGCTGGATGATTATGCTAAGGGAGAGCGAGAGACGCTCGGTGAGGAAATCTGGGAAGGTGTAGGGGAGATTATTGATAGTCCCATTAAGTGTAAGGGTCAGCTTGAAAATTGCAGGAGTCCAGCAAAGCGTCTACTGTTTTAGGCATTTATTTGTGGTAGTAATCGCCTCTCTAGTTCCAGCCACTTCAGCCTAACATTAGATGACGGGTCAATAAAAAATATATATATTTAAGAGACAAAATGTGAAGAAAGCGAAAGAGTTATATTATATCAGGATATGGGTAAATAACAGCTGTCTCTTAATCCAGAGAATTAAGGCGCAGTTGTTATTTTTATTGGTAAAATAGTGTCTTACGGAACCCTGAAACGTAATCCTTCAAGAACAATTGGCCACTCAAAATTCGACGGGATTAAAATAAGATGTGAATTTCGTTTGGCAAAGATCACCAAGTATTGAATTATACAGATTTTAATTATTTATTACACTACATATACACTATTATATACACTACAATTAATACAAGGAAAACGCACAACTTCTAATATATTTGTATATTATAGTTTGTGATAGAATGTTTGTACATTTACTATCTATATAATATTATTTATGGCTCGATATAATGACAGAGATATGCCTGATGTGAAGCTGAAGTGCGATCTATGATTGGAGACGACTACTACTACAGTCAACTTATTGTGAGTAGTAGTCGCACGCACAATACGAACTGGGTATATTGATAGTCTGTGAACTTAAAAGTGATGATACTACTCCGGATCAGCAGATGGTCACCAAGGTCACCAACTGCCTTTTAAAAAAATAACTTAAATATCCATCTCTGATGTGAAATGGATGCGTTAAACAAGGCAGGCCCAAGGGGTGTTTTCCGACCAAATCGGAGACATCCTCAAGAAAGCTAGGTTGCCTAATGCCCATAACCATAGAGCTTGTATGGAGTTTTGTCAGTATCGTGGCAAGTGGTGCTCAATTGTTTCTGCCTATACCTGTGAGATAAAGGTGTGACAATTTGATTGATTGATTTAAATAATTATTTTATATACAAACGATATAATACAAATATATTTTTGACCGACATAGTGCCGGTGACTGGGGCAACCGTGGAGACTCGTTTTGTACAGTCGTCGTCTCTCTTGGACCTCTTGCGTACCATCAGGCGGGTCGGAGTCAAATGTCGAGTCACAATAAATAAAAGAACAAACAAATAAGTTCCTATCTTCACAGTAAATATTCTATGTTCGCATAAAGCTGTCTCCTATCCTTGGCATATTGTGGTACGTGCACTTGCATATTATGAGTGCATAACAACATCCTTTTGTTCGTATAACATATTTTTGGAAACAGAATGTAGTTCTGTCACACGGAACCACGTTTTGTAAGAATTTCTGCCTCAGATTTGTTCTTTACTTTGTCACAGTTGCTTATATAATCTTTAAAGTTTTCTGTATTTTGTATATGTGCTTCGGCAATCTTCGTGTATCCGAATCAAAACCAATGTCCGACCATTGTCGTGTGTTGCCAAGGGTTTATAAATAGCTAATTAATGAATTAAATATATAGAAAATAATTATAAATGTGTACATTAGTTGCGTTTTAATTTGGAAATTCGAAAATTGTCAAGGTAAATGTGCTGTAGGTATATGGTTAGGTCAGAATTTGATAAAATGCAGATGACGCGATATCTGACTTTGCAATTTTTGGTGGTATAAAAAGGATAACCAAGAATAGGTACAACAGCGCAGATGACTCAAAAAACTGATCGAGTTTACGATGCAACTGATTTTGTCACTTTTAGAACAATTTACAAGTACCAAAAAATTACAGAAGTACACATTGTGACATTCCAAAACCAACTAACCAATCAATATGGACCACGCTTCGGCTTACATCAAGCGGGTTACAGTCACATGTCGAGTCACAATAAAAAATAAAAAACAATAAAGTTTAACGCCTCCATTACAACAGATGTACAAACCGAGACAATGGAGCTATACTTTCCACGATCCTAACAAAATTACCTTAATTATCTAATACTCTTTATAAAACAAAATTATAATAAGGTATTTTCTATTAGGATACAAGATACAACTGTAACAATTACGAAAATATCAATTTATAAATACACAAGTAAAAATAATTTGGAAGATGTGATGTTAATGTAAATATGTTATCTTACACTATTCACTGAAATGCTCTCAGCTCATTTGTTTACTTCGTTCCCTAACCACATGCAAAATATCAACTTGAAATATAGACCAGGATCACGCTGTCTAAAATAAGGTGTAATATTTTAATTTTAGTACTAATAGCATATACTTGTATGTGTACTATGTATTCTATGTCTATGTAGTAAACAATTAAAACTTTCGATTGTGAAATATAATTGTAATCTTAGTAAGAAACTGTCTTCTCTCATAGAGGTTATTTCATGTATTAAGAGGGATATCAGATACTGATCTACTTCTGGACACACGGCTCCACCAGCGATTTCCAGAATAGCCCAATGGAAGTTCATCCCATCCAGTGATTAACTGGGTCTTAAAATATGGTCTTGTTTTTGTCAATATCCCTTTTTAATTTGTATCTATAAGTTCGCCTTATATGCGTAATCCTGCATTTTCGAAAAAACTATATTAACTTTCACTATATTTTATTTCTACAGAGATAAGCTACAGGGATTGTGCCCACGGCTTCACGCCTAATCACGCCGAAAATGAACGAAATACTTGCAAAAATTATGTCAAATATCATATTATACTATATTTTTGTATTAGGCCGGCCACAACAATTTCATTTAGGACTTAGTTAGCCCAGTCTTTCGATTATTTAACATTAACCATTTATGATCCCGGTAATTTTATATTTCTGATAGTTTAATTTATGTACCATTTAAATTACAAATATGAGTATTGATGTGTTTTGGCTCTCAGTCTATATACTCTCTGTTGTTTATTCATTTAGAGTCAAGGTTAGTAGAGCAGCGTGTTACGTTTACCCCAAACTTCCTAGAATGTTATTACGTTACACCTATTTTAGTGTACTTATTCTTATTACGATATTAGTCATACAAGTACATTAAGTTTTTATCAATCAATCAAATTGTGACCTATCTACGGATAGGTCAATAGGCCTCATGACATTGTGACAGTTACTCTGAAAACGCAAGAATCCCTATCAAGGGTGCTTAACAGAGATGTGCAACGGGTTGGTCCGGTCCTATACCCATGTTTGTTGGCCAATGTTTCATAATTCGTTTTTGTAATCTTTTGCCACGTACTCGGATATTATCCCGGAGTTTTAATTCGTAATATTACATCAACAACAATAAATTGTCACGCGTTTTGCCCACTAAGATAGGCAGTGACAATGGAGCGCCACATGCCACGATCCTGACACAACTCTCTCGCTTCCTTCACATTCACAATTCTCTGCATACAAGCTCTATGGTCACAGGCCCTAGGCAACCTAGCTTTTTTGAGGATGTCTCCGATTTCAAAGGTAAACACCCTCCTGGGCCTGCCTTGTTTAACGTATCCATTGAGAATTATAAATTCTTTTTGTCAACCTACTAATATTATATCATTAACATCTAATTCTAAATGCATATCAGATCAAATCACCAGAACCAGTGACATCCATCCATGGACCGCACTCCAGTTTAATATCAGGCAGGTCATATGTCAACTAATAATTTAAAAAAAAATCAATAAATACTATCAAAAATGTATGCCAGGGCAAACGATAAAAAATACATAATTTCTTGCTAACTAAATCATAGTAAAACTCATATTTTAGAAAGCACGTACTATTGTCTAGTGTCATTCGCAAGTTCCCTTCTCCAAGTTTCAAATTACAACTTTCCGTTTATTTTTGGAGTAAAATGTGGGTTAACAGGCAAGCGGATGGAGTTACGTTTATATATCAATCCACGGATGCTTATATGATCTATAATGACAGGCTTTATATAACATTTAAGTTATAAACTGATATCGATTTAGTATTTTCTTAGATTTTGCGGGAACATTGATTAAAGAATTAAACAAATTTTATGCGGCTTACTCTCCGTGACCACGATGGCTGCAAAGCTCTCGAAACGTCGGAATAATAAAAAATTGTAAAATCTAAACCAAAATAAACGCGATAGTAAGCCGCATAAAATTTGTTTAATTCATTGATATCGATTTGTTAATAAATAAATTATTAAATATCTCTTAATAAGAAAAAATATATAGTAACTACTTGAAATGTTTTTATTGATTTAAAAATATTTTATGAGATAAATTAAGGTTTTTTAGATTATAATATTTTATTGAATTTTCTGTGAACCTTAATATTCAATGAATATTTAAAAAATATATATTTTATTTTTATTTCTATACTAAGATACTAAAGTGCTTGTATCATAGAAACAGGACAACCAAAGTACATATATTAAAGATACATTAGTACCGGCAAGTGGTTTGAATCCCTGTGGTTTAGGCGTGACAATTTGATTGAGTGAGTTTTGTTTGTTGATTTGAATATTTGACTATTTGATAGATTTTTATAAACTTTATATCATGAATGCTACAAACGTGCATTTAAGTAATGCACATAAAATATATAGGTACTATGTAAACAATGAAGCGAAAAATGCCACGAATGAAAACAATATTATTGATATATCTTATAAATGGAGATACATTGATTTTCAAAAATATGTAAAAATAAAAGTTAAAAGATATTGGAATGATACATGGAATATTAACAATAACAGTTTCCTAAAAAATAATCGTCAATCTATATTTGAAATAACTCCAATTCCGATAACATGCAGAAGGGATCAATCCGTTCTCACACGTTTACGTATAGGTCATACAAATCTTACCCATGTTTACTTAATAACCAAAACCGCGAGGAACAAATGTATTAATTGTAATATAGAGATAAGTGTGCCACATTTATTACTGGAATGTAAATTATTTCAAAGTGAAAGGAACAGATTTAAGCTACCGGATAGTACACGTGAGTGCTTAAATTGGGATAATTTTGCTAACACATTAAGTTTTTTAAAGTTTATTAATTTTTATAACAAAATTTAAATTGTTAAATGTATTGTGTATTTAAATGTAGTCGCAAATGACCTAGCTGTTAATAAGCGACTTTAAATAAATAAAAAAAAAAATAAAAAAATATTTATAATATATAAAAACAAATTTACAAGTTATAAAGTAACATAAGATAGACACATAAAATAATTATGCCCTCAAAACACACGAGCCAAACAATAAAATAATCATTTAACTTTTTCGTCGGTACCTTCACTTGATTCTTTTTGTTATTTAATTATCTGAAACTCGGCAATTGTCGTAAAATATATGGTGACGATAAAATCTGTGTTTTTGTTCTCCGGCGCTACGTTACTTTGTGATTGTTCACTCTTTTATTAATTGTATTTTTTTTCTCTTTTATTAGTGACACCATGTCGATTGAACATTTCTATGATATAGATTTAAGGTATTTTTTTATATTGCGACGCGTCATCTTACCTCGACTTTCCTCGTGGTAAGCAAGGGAACTCTATGAGTATCAACTACTTTAAAAAAAACTCGGTTTACGTCTGATTCAGCCGTCATGCGGCTAAAGATGCCTTGTCACTCTGCTATTTCTTTTACAATTCAAATATTTGTGTTTTATAAATTCACATGCTGTTCCTCGTAGTTTCACCCGCGTATATAAACTGTGACTCGCAAAGTGAGTACATGACAGGACCCCTTGTAAGCTCGTACTCTTTATCAAGTACTCTTTATCCTTATTGTCATAAGAAACATTTATGGTTAAATCACCACAAAATACTAATATCTATATCTATTACATATCACTTGGTCCATCATCAGATAAATAATATTCAATCTATTATAAACCATAAAACAAATCTTATTGAACAAATCTGTGACCGGGTATCAAACCCGGGTGTTACGGTAGCAGGCTAATGCGCCAATGTGCAGGTCGAAAAAATTTCGTACAATAAAGTTTTAAAAAAATATTATAATAAAGGTATTTAAGCTTTAAATTGAGAGGTATAACTGAGTGCTGCCATTTTAATTGTCCTTTATTATGTCACCAAGCACAAACAAATTAAGGGTAAATGTGTTTATTTAACATTTAGTTGGCATTTTAACAATAACATTAAACAATTTGTTTTTGAGATATTGTGTTAGAATTAAATACTAACTAAAACTTATGTATTAACGATAAATTATAACTTTAATTTCTATAGTATTGTTTAAATATTTGACCTATTAAAAGTTCATATTCTATTATTTTTTAAGATGATTACAAAACGCAACTGAGTCCCTTCATGATCTCTGACATCACGAACGGACTTTAACTGACATCTTTACATCTTTTTTCTGGTGATTGACCCAGAAGATTGTTGTTTGATGAAATCGAGGACTAAAAAAAATCAAGTCGACTATGATGATGATAAAAACACAAGTAAAAAATATATTTTTTAATGTGGCTTGTCATAGACAGAAATTCGCCTGTAGTTTAGTTGAAATGCGGTCCATTAATAGAAGAGACTGCTATTGCTAGTCACATCTACTATGCCGGCCTAGTTGGAACCGGCAACTTACAAGCTGATCCCAAAACGCGACTTAGTCACTTTCCTGCCTTTATTCTTGTGAGTGGTGTTGGTTGCTGAACCGTTTCCATAACTCGTCCTCGCAATTAAAAGAAAGAAATACTATAAAACAAACAAGAGCACATTTCATAAGAAAGCGTAAATTTAATCGGATCTTACAAAGATTTATCTGATAAACTCCATGTGGGTTCAATTAAAACGATTCCCAGTTAAACACAATTCCATTCCAATGCTATATTCTCAATTTAAACAACGTTCTTTTTTTGATTATACTATTAAATTGTTTTAGGTTCTACTTATTAAATAGAATCATCTCATTAGCGAATTATCAGACTCCTTTGACTCTATATGGTTCATTTGGTTTGCGTTTTAAAGCTAATAATAGCTTACAAAGTAATAATTTACTGATATTAAGATTAAAGATGTGAAATGAAAGTAGATAGATACAACTTACATCGTATACTTTTAATTTCGAATTTAAACAAATTAAGTCGCTTACGAGTTAAGGATATATTTATTTATTGCACTGGTTATTTTTATTTTAAATTTTGCTAGTGAAACTCGATAGAACGTTGTTCCTATTGTAAACAACATTTAAAACCTACATTGGTTACAAACATTAACATAATAATCAAGAATACAGGACATAGTTAACTATAATATGAAATCCGACGCTATCTCACACATCGATGCACCCGTTTAAATACTTGTCTTTATAACCATTAATTTTAGAGGAAATTAACCCTTAACGTTTTGAACATAAGATACATAATTGTTTGAGTAAAAAAAGTAAAAAATGGTGACCCCATTTGATGCATACAGTTCACACGTGACAATTTTGTTTTAATGATGATTTTTATTATAATTATATCATTGGATAATAGATTAAGAGAAAATGTTACTAATAACATCTACTATGCGAGTTTCAAGTAAGCCGGCATAGTGGATGCGATAATTCCCATATTCCATAGCTTCTGAAAAATCAAATGAAATCAAATTGTCACGCCTTTTTCCTACACGATTAGGCAGAGACAATGGAGCGCCACTTGCCACTATCCTGACACAACTTCGTTCATATTCACAATTCTCTTCATACAAGCTCTAAGCGCTAATCCTGACATAAGTTACTTACTTCCTTGCCGTCACAATTCTATTTTTTTACTTTAAAAATAAAATATATTTAGTTATATTAGGCAAAAAATAAATATATGAAAAACTAAAAAAAAATAATTAATAATCAATGTCAAAGTTTGTGAAACTTTACGTCGACCGGACATACAGTTGGCTGATATTGGCTGCTATAAACTAACGTCCTGTAAGGTTTTGCTGAAATTATTATCTGAAAACTTGCCGGTATGAAGTTTCACGAAGTATTTCGGTCGAGGCTGCATTGCGGCTTACTTGGGATCAGGTCATTCTAATGTAATATTAAGGTTCTTATTAATAGATTTTCACTATGTTCTATTTAGGTCTGTGTTAGGATATTAGGATGTGCTTCAATCAATCAATCAATCAATTAAATTGTCACGTGTTTTCCCCACAAGGATAGGTAGACATAATAGAGCGTAACTTGCCACAATCCTGACATATCTTTCTCGCTTCCCTCACATTCACAATCTTTCATTTAAATACAATATTAAAGTCTACGAGAAGTTGCTGGTTTAAAGGCTCAATCATTTGAGTGTTGTTGAAGTTTTTAGTTCAGCCAGGCTGCAATGACTATAAAAGGTCACAAAAGATTTTTTCAAGCACGATAGTAACATATTTATCTTAAAAGAAATCGGTTTTTCATTTTGAAGAATTATGGATTTTTGGAACTATTTCTTTTACAGTATTTTTACTATACACTTTCACATTTAGTAATAAATTAATTTCGTACCATTCTATTGGGAAACAAAAGGCGTATTTATATTTATTAATAGCGGTTGTATTGGAAACAGTCGCATTATTGCGGTCAGTAACAAGTATACTGTTCAAATAGTACTACATTTAATTTATTTAATTCAGTGGTTTTGTGGTTTTATGCGCGATAATGAAGTGACATAGTTTGAATCCACCGAACAAAAACTATATGTATGATATATCGTCATTAATATTGCAATAATGTTTTATGTCAGCCATATTTTTTTTGACGATTGGTAATTAAAGGAACTTTTATATAAAAGGCGACTGTGGTGTAGTGGCAGTGCAATGGTTACGCAAACAGAACACGGGTTCAAAACCACTTGCCGGTACCAATGTATCTTTGATACATGTACTTTGGTTGTTCAATTTCTATGATTTATACTATACTAAGCATTTTAGTAGCTTAGTTTAAAAATGCAAATAAACAAATAAAAAATAAAATAAACTATTTAATCATGCAAAATTACCCCGTCTGAGGTTTGACGACAGGCGTGGACGAACGGTTTAGCGACTGGTTTGTTGCGCGTAAAGTCCCGGGTTCGATTCCCGGTCGGAGCAAATATTTGTTTCATAGCTTTTATTTGTAATATTTAATAGTATTAAATATTGCAAATATTTGTTAATAAAAAAAAAGAGATGGATATTTGCTTCGGGTCTGGTTTTCAAAGAGTGGTATGCAGTGGTGCCCAGTCTGCCGATCCGGGGTAGTACCACCACTTACAAGTATACAGACCGTGAAGTGATTTGGTCACGTTTCGGGATCAGCTTGTAAGTTGCCGGTTCCATCTAGGCCGGCATAGTGGATGTGATTGCTATTCACAGTTATTGAATTGTAGTAGCAGTGACATTCATTCATGGACCACACTTTGGCTTAACATCAAGCGGGGTGCTGTCATATGTCGAGACACAATAAAAAAAAAAAAAAAAAGATGGAGTCCATGAATAGATGAGACTGCTACTAGTACAAAAAGAAGTGCATGTGGAGTCCACATGTAATAGAGTCGATTGTTGATAGAGTAAAGAATGCACTAAAGAAAAGAGTAAAGAATAAAAATGAGATTTTAAAGAAGATATGTTGACTAAGACTGAGGAAAAGTATGTTGCGTTGATTAAGTCGTAATTAAAGAATGTCAATCAATTAAATTGGCACGCCTTATTCCCACAGGGATAGGCAGAGACAATGGAACGCCACTTGCCACGATCCTGACACCTGACACAACTTCCTTCACATTCACAATGCTCTTCATACAATCTCTATGGTTTAAAGAATGTATGAAATAATATTCATGAAAGAGATTTATTGAATGGATGCGAGTAAAAGAATATAACGGAAATGATCCAGAAGATTGGCACTTGATCAAATCAGGGACATTTAAAAAAAGTAGACCTCTACAATGTCTATAACATTAAAGTCTGTTTGAAGAGAATTTTTTGTTGTAAAAGGAATCTTGGAAGGTAGCGTTCCGTTGTTTCTGACCATCCCTGTGGGAACTGATGCGTAACAATTGATAATGATGATGATCTTACCTCGAGATCATTTTAGCAGCGTCATGATTAATCCTCTACCCATACTAGAAGTGTGAGAAAAACAATATACCACGGACGGACGGACAGAAACACGCGCAGTATAATAATTAGTGGTGCCCAGTCTGCTGATCCGGGGTAGTACTATCACCTACAAGTATACAGACCATGATGTGACTTAGTCGCGTTTCGGAATTAATTGTAAGTTTCCGGTTTTAACTAGGTCAGCATAGTGGATGAGACTGATAATTAATGTTATTTAACTGTAGTGGCAGTCTCATCCTTTCTTGGACCGCACTCCAGTTTAACATCAGGCGAGGTGCTGTCATATGTCGAGTCACAATAAAAAAAGTAGGTACATATATATATATATATATATATATATATATATATATACTGTAGAAACATGTATCGTAAGACGTGATTGTGAATGGTGCCATAAGGCGGGATTTAGGGAAGGTCCCTTAATATGTGACCTAACGTCTTGTAAACGAGCGACCATTTCTGTCTATGGCCATCATTATTCTACCCCTTAGGAATGGCTGCCGTGAATGTACGACCCATTCATGGCTATAACACATAATGCTATATTATTAAAAAAAAAAATTATTTTCAACTTATAAATGTACTATGATAAAATCGTATACATCAATTTACTCAAATAAAAATATTTGTTTTATTATTTTTTTTTATTGTGACACGACATTTGACATCGTCCTGCCTGATGATAAGCAAGAGGAGATCCAAAAGTGCCGACGACTGAAACAACCGAGTTAGTACGCGACTGTCTCACCCGCCGTCACTATGCCGGCCAAAGGTGCTTATTCACGCATCGCTTGAAGGATCCGAGGTTATAGGAGGGAGAGAACACATGGGCTGGCAAAGCATTCCACTTGTCGATTGTTCTACAGAGAAAAGATGCACCAAACTTTTTAGTTCGACTACCGATTCTGTCGACAAAATGTGAATGCTTCCCCCGACCAGTGCCCCGGTGTGAAAAGACGAGATAATGATAATTATGAACAGTTTCATGTTTGTTGTGACTCGACTTATAACAGCAGTCCTTCTGATATAAAGGGGAGAGCGGTCTGTGAATGGTGGCCACTGCTACTACACTTAAATAACTGTAAGTATCAGTCGCATTCACTATTCCGGTCTAGTTGAAACCGAAAACTTACAAGCTGATTCCGAAACGCGACCAAATCACTTCACGGTCTGTATACTTGTAAGTGGTGGTACTACCCCGGATCGGCAGACTGGGTACCACTGCCTATCACTCTTTGATCACCAGACCCTAAGCAAATATCTACCTCTTTTATTTTTACTAATAAATATTTGCAATATTTATTATAATTATTAAATTAAAAGCTATGAAACAAATATTTGCTCCGACCGGGAATCGAACCCGGGACTTTACGCGCAATAAACCAATCGTTAACCGTTCGTCCCCGCCTGTTCCTGCCTGCTATGCGATGGACCAGCACAAAGTACAAAATATTTATTATAGTTCTATGTCACTAACCTGACTTAACAGAAACCTTAATAAAACTACTACACTTATAATGAAATCTGTTGAAATAGGGCTTGAAATATTTACAACCAAATTCCAATATCTTTCAACTAATTCCCAAATTACTTGCGTTATAAAACTTTTAATGTTTACATTTTACTTACCACCCTGTATAAACATTGACAGTACTGTCAGCTGCTTAACTGTTTAATAATATCTCAGAGTTTTTTTATGGGTGGCATTGAATTTTTATTTAATATATAGATTGTTTTATAACACAGCCTGATTTTAAGCAAGTCGTGTCCGCTATTAGTGAGATTCATTGTAATGTACGCGAAGTATTATGGATGTGAAGGACGCGAAAGAGTTGTGTTAGAAAGTGCGAAGTAACGCTCAGATTACTCTGCCTATTCCTGTATAATTGAGGTGTGAGAGTTTGATTGATTGACTACAAAAATACTTATGATATTAAAAATTTTTTAAACGACTGTTGTTGTTCTTGTCAAATATATTTTATTCACATTTAATTTGAAAAAAAAAACATTTAAATAAATATCTTAATAAATAAATACGAAACGAACTAATTGCAAAAATAATGCACAAGAAGTGTTCTATAAAATGATACTTTGGCGACCGTGGTGTAGTGGCAGTGAAATGGCTACGTAAGCCGAGTGGTACGGGTTCGAAACCACTCACCGGTTACAATGTATCTTTGATATTACTTTGGTTGTCCTGTTTCTATGATAGTATAGAAATGTATAATAAAACATAAAATAATAATAAAATGATACATTAATAAAATTAAACCGCGCTCTTTATACACTTTTGTAGCTAACAGTATTTATAACACAGTTTTACTGCGGTTTGTAGTTTACGACATAAATGCATCAAGATTGTTTAACCTATTAAAGTAAATTTTACAGTCAACAAAGATCGTAAAAGTTTCTGTAAATTGATTTGTCATAGATCACAGAGTTGTCTCTTTTTTATTTCGTTTTCGTTTTTATTTTCTTTTCGTTTACTTCTTCGGTTTTTAATTTTTTATTCTATTCAAGTAATTGTATAATTTTATTTGTTTTAGAAATATTCAATTATTCATATAAGTGTATTTATTAATATTATTATATTATACTCAATCCCTTATATAATTATAAAGGTTGCCTGGTAGACATTATTGTTAAACTATTTAATTTTATTGATGTTTATCATATTGCACAATAATTAAATAAAGACATCTAATAGTGGCTTATATGTTAACTTATCTATTTATACACAGAAGTATATATTATTCGTAATATACTTTCTCTCTTATTCCAAAAACACATTGACGTGAAGTAACCATTGAAGCGTTAAAAAGCACCACTTCCCGACATAGTTTTTTGGCCGGCACAGTGACGGCGACTGAGGCAGCTGTGAACAAGCTTAGTTTTCTCAGTAGTCGTCACACTTAGACTTCCTCTTGCTTATCATCAGGCAGGTCGAGGTCAGTTGTCGTGTCACAATAAAAAAAAATACTGACGGTAAATTAGGCAACTATAATTTGAGTCGTGTTTTCAGTCGTCTCGGCGCGTTTGGGTCTCCCCTTGCTTACCATCAGGTAAGTCGATGTCAGATGAAGTTTCAGGAAAAATCCTAATTTCGCTTGAAAAAAATTCCGAGTTTTTCAGGCAACAACACAATTTATTATAAATACTCTCATTTTCATGTTGGCCCTTGAATCATGAAAAGCAAATCTAATTTAGGGAAGGTGACTTCGCCCTACTAAACTAATTATATTTTTAAAAGGGACACTTTTACAAGACTCATATATTTTACCTGAAAGTTGTTCCACGAACGTCAATTTCACGCGCCGTTCGTTGCCCAAATTTCTATGTTGGGTATCTACTTACATAGATAATTCAATTTTATACTAATTTTTGTTTATATAGGAGAAAATTATAAAGATGAATATATTCAATCTTAAATGTTTCACAGGAAAAGGACTTTATTTTTATTGTGACTCGACATGTGACAGCATCCCGCTCGATGTTAAGCAGTTACATCCACTATGCCGGCCCAGTAGAAACTGGCAACTTACAAGCCGGTTGATCCCGAAACGCGACCAAATCACTTCACGGTCTGTATACTTAGTGGTGGTATTACCCCAGATCGGCAGACCACTGCCTACCACTCTTTGATAACCAGCAAATATCTATCTCTTTTTTTATTAACAAATATTTGCAATATCTAATATAATTAATAAATATTACATATAAAAGCTATGAAACAAATATTTGCTCCGACCGGAAGCCGAACCCGGGAGTTTACGCGCAACAAACCAACCGCTGACCGTCCACGCCTGTCGTCTACTGGCATAATTGCTTTGGTAAATCGGCATTAGACAGGCATAGTGACGCCGACTGTGGCAACTGTGAACTAAGGGTTTTGCACTCCTGGATTTCGCCTTGGCCATTAGGCAAGACGAGGTCAACAGGTCTTTGTAAAGATCGCTTTAGAAGGTCTATGTCCATTCAGTAAACAACTAATGGCTTACATGATGATTGTTTTAAAGGTATTTTGAATAAGGCGACCGTGGTTTAGTGGTAGTGCAATGGTTACGCAAACCCACGGGTTCAAAACAACTTGCCGGTACCAATGTATCTTTGATATATGTACTTTGGTTGTCTTTTTCTATGATACTATGTACTTTAGTAGCTTAGTTTAATAAATATAAAAAAGAATAAATTATTGAACTAATGGCAATTGGCGGAAATTAAGATAGGTACGTACTATTTTTAAGGTACAATCAAATCAATCAATCAAACTGTCACGCCTTTTTCCCACGGAGATAGGCAGAGACAATGGAGCGCCACTTGCCACGATCCTGACGCAACTCACTCGCTTCCTTTAAATCCACAATTCTCTTCACACAAGCTGAGCGGTTATTAAAAAAAGGTTATGGGCACTAGGCAACCTAACTTTCTTAAGGATGTCTCCAATTTGATCGGAAAACACCCTCCTGGGCCTGCCTTGTTTAACGCATCTATGAGATTTATAAATTGCTTTCGTCAATCTACTTTCACTTATCTTTTCCATGTGCCCAAACCATCGAAGTAATGGGGTAATTAAATAGATAATAATAAAAAATCAAAAATCAAATTGTCACGCCTTTTTCCCACAGGGATAGGCAGAGACAATGGAGCGCCAATAATAATAATAGTTATAATAATAGTTATTTAATAATCATTATTATTTAAAAAAGAATAGTTTTAATACTTTAAAGAATATTTCGCATTTTATTTTCTAAGCAGTAAGTTGTAAAGAGACTTTGGAATAGCGAGAAACTATTATGTAAGATAAACGAAGTCCCCGAGACTAGTGAAATTGACTTTCCGATTGTGCAAACTGAAATCCGCGCAAAATTTATCTTTATTTCTTCTAAAGAGTATGTTTCAATGTTTTATTATTTAAAAAGATACTCCCCATTTCCACGCAAAGTAGAATATCAAGTATGTAAAACCTAAGTAACTTATATTATATTATATTATATTATATTATATTATATTATATTATATTATATTATATTATATTATATTATATTATATTATATTATATTATATTATATTATATTATATTATATTATATTATATTATATTATATTATATTATATTATATTATATTATATTATATTATAATTGTACCAGGTGACTGGCGCAAGGCTGTCATAGTACCACTATACAAGGGGAAGGGATCGCAACAGGAACCCAAAAATTACCGCGGCATCAGCCTTCTCAGTATTGTTGGCAAGTTGTATGCGAAAGTATTGATTGAAAGGGTGATGCATGAAACAGATGATAAAATTTGGGATGCGCAAGCGGGATTTAGGACAGGGATGGGATGTATGGATCAAATCTTCTCTCTGAGATGCGTCAGCGAAAAAGTGTTGGCAAAACACCAGAAGGTGTTTTGTGCTTTTGTTGACCTTGAGAAGGCCTATGATCGAGTGAACAGGAGTGAATTGTGGCAGCAGCTGTCCGGGTTTGGGTTGGGGGAGCGTTTGGTCCGTGCACTGAAATCTCTCTATAAGGATTCCAGTGCATGTGTTCGAATTAACGGGGCGCTATCTGACTGGTTTGGCATCTCTAAAGGTGTCAGACAGGGATGTGTAGCGTCACCATGGCTCTTCAATCTATTCATGGACAGTTGTCTGAAAGAGTTGCGTGAAAGGAAGTATGGTTTAAGAATGAATGACTTGGTGATCAAATGTCTCTTGTACGCCGATGATCAAGTTATCCTTGCATCTTCGGCGTATGAGTTACAGGACATGGTTACTATAATGAATGCGGAATTAGAAAAGAAAGGTATGAAAGTGAATGTAAGTAAAACAAAAGTAATGGTTTTGGAGAGAGAGGATGAAATGACAGAATGTGAGATAACGATAGACGGAAAGAAAGTGGAACAAGTCAAACAATTTGTTTACTTGGGAAGTATGTTTACTAGGGACGGAAAGTGTGATGAAGATATTGAGAGAAGAGTGCAAAAGGGTAACGTAGTGAACAGTGCCATCCATAGTATAATGAACAGCCAAATAATGTCCCAAAAGTCACGGATGGCTGTTCATAATGTGGTGCTTGTTCCTACATTAATGTATGGGAGTGAAGGTTGGGTATGGCAGAAGAAGCATGAGAGTAGAATTAACGCTGTAGAAATGCGGTCGTTAAGGAGTGTATGTGGAGTGACGATAGCGGATAGAATAAGGAATAGCACACTGCGTGATAGATGTGGTTTGAAAGAAGATGTGGTGACAAGGATTGACAAAGGAATGCTTCGATGGTTTGGGCACATGGAAAGGATGAGTGAAAGTAGATTGACGAAAGGAATTTATAAATCTGATGTGGATGGATGCGTTAAACAAGGCAGGCCCAGGAGAGTGTTTTCCGACCAAATCGGAGACATCCTCAAAAAAGCTAGGTTGCCTAGTGCCCATAACCACAGAGCCTGTATGAAGAGAATTGTGGATGTGAAGGAAGCAAGGGAGCTGTGTAAGGATCGTGGTAAGTGACGCTCCATTGTCTCTGCCTATCCCTGTGGGAAAAAGGCGTGACAATTTGATTTGATTTGATTGATATATTATATTATATTATATTATATTATATTATATTATATTATATTATATTATATTATATTATATTATATTATATTATATTATATTATATTATATTATATTATATTATATTATATTATATTATATTATATTATATTATATTATATTATATTATATTATATTATATTATATTATATTATATTAATATTATGGGGGCCGATCGCGCAACTTCAATGGCAATGACGATGAAATTCATTCCCGTTTGTCAAAAAGTTACACGGTCACTGTTAGTGTCAAAAACAAGTTTTATTCATTTGGGCAATGAACTTGAACTGTTAATGAGTTTCAATGAGCTTGAACTGTCAATGAAAATGAACAGTGATTCTTAGTGTGTTGCGATGTCGAATTTTAATTTTAAAGCTCATTATTTATTTACATTTCTATAGTAAGCTACTAAAGTGCTTATATCATAGAAACTGGACTACCAAAGTACATATAGCAAAGATTGTGAATGAAATCAATTATTATATTCTTGTAGTAGTTTTTATATAAAAGAAAAACAAACTGTCATGTCCTGTCTGTCGAATATTTTTGGGTGTGTGATTTTTTTTACTTACGATTATTATTTACGAATAAACTGTTTAGTTTAATATAAAACAGGCTTTCAATCACTCCATAACTCACAGGTTATGGGCCCAGAGAAAACCAGACCAGATTAAAACCATAACGCTGTTTGAAAGTCTGTGAAAAATTTTATATGAAAAATTGAAATAATCGTGTACGGATGTGTTGTGATATTGCGAAATAAAAATGAATGTTATCATGAGGATCGAACTATTGTCCAGGGACAATTATGACATCTGGCGCTTTCAGGTGAAAGCATTGTTGATTAAAAATGAAACATGGCAATATGTGAGCGGCACTAAAGTGAAACCTGCGGACACACCAGATAATGAGCAGTTGGTGCGGTCGTGGCTGTCTGGCAATGAAAGGGCCACAGCGGATTTAATATTGGCAATAACTCCCAGCGAGTTGAAGCATATACGAGGGTGTAATACTGCACGTGAGGTATGGCTTAAGCTGGAGTCAATATATGTATCAAAGGGACCTGCGAAGAAGGCATCATTGTTAAAACAATTGATGTTGGAAAAGATGAGTGAAGGCGATGACATTCGCGAACATCTGTCAAAATTCTTTGAAACTGCAGACAAATTGGGTGACATGGACATCAAAATAAATGAGGATTTGCTAGCTATAATGTTACTGTACAGCCTGCCATCGAGTTATGAAAACTTCAGATGTGCGATTGAGGCGAGAGACGAGTTACCAAACCCAGAAATTTTAAAAATTAAGATAATGGAAGCAGAGGGCTCGAGGAAACAATGTACTAGTAATGTACCGGAACAAGTTCAAGGTGCTTTATATGCAAAAAAGTATAATAATAAACATGCAAGAGAAACAAAGAATTGCAGTAATAAAACATTCAACTTCAAATGCTTTAAATGTCACAAGTTTGGGCATAAAGCGAGTGAATGTAATGTGAAGAAAGGTGGTCAACAATACTCGAGATATGTAGTAGATGACGAAGAGAGTCAGGAAACTGTTGATGACAGTTTCGTTGTGTTAAACATTGATAAAGTGAAGCCAACATCTATAAAGAGTACCAGTTGGGTGTTAGATAGTGGTTGTACATCTCACTTATGTAATGAATGTAAAAAGTTCAACACTAAATTTCAACATATTAATGGCAAATTAAACTTAGCGAACAATTTATCGACAAAGGTTTGTGGAAAAGGAAACGTAAGTTTGTCTACTTTTAATAGTGTTAATAATTCTGTAAATTCTGTAAATTTTAGAGATACTTTATTTGTACCTGATCTTAGAAGTAACCTAATCTCAGTTGCTAAAATCACTGATAAGGGATATACTGTTACCTTTAAAAAGGATTCTGCTTTTGTTACCAATTCAAATGAGGATGTTAGGTTGACAGCATGTCGTAGGGGTGATTTGTATCATATTCAGGATGTTGATGTAGATGCTTGTATGGTTTCTTCAACTGATGATGAATTATGGTTATGGCATGAGAGAATGGGTCATGTGAATGCTATAGATCTAGTTAAAACATTGAACAAGTGTGGGTATAAAATAGATTTGTCAAATAAGAATGAATTATACAAATGTGACGTTTGTGCAAAAGGTAAAATGAGTGCTTTGCCATTTTATAGATCGAGTGGACCATGTAATAAAAAATTAAAAATAATTTACTCTGATGTTGTGGGACCAATGAGGCATGCGTCTATTGGGGGTGCAAAGTATTTTGTCACCTTCATAGATGACAGTACACGTTGGTGTGAAGTTTACTTATTAAGTAAGAAAAGTAAAGTTTTAACAGCATTTAAATTGTTTAAAAATTTTATTGAAAAAATGACAAATGAAAAAATTATGTATTTGCATAGCGATAATGGTACTGAATATGTCAATAAAGATTTTGACGAGTATTTACTGAACGAAAGCATACAAAGGAGACTAACTGTTGCATATACTCCACAGCAAAATGGCATTGCTGAACGTATGAATAGGACTATTGTTGAGATGGCAAGGTGTATGCTTATATCTTCTGGATTATCACCTGGATTTTGGGCTGAAGCTGTAGTGACAGCATGTCATATAAGAAATCGTTGTCCAAATAGCAGTCTGAATGGGGTGACTCCTTATGAAAAACTATATGAAATACCAATAAAGATTGATTATTTTCATTGTTTTGGTTGTAAGGTATATGTTTTAGATAAGAATCCATCTAAAAATAAGTTTGCTGCACGTGCTAAAGAGGGAATAATGGTTGGTTATCCAAGAACATCAAAAGGATATAGGGTATGGATGCCTAAGGAGAGAAAAGTAATAATAGCAAGAGATGTCAAGTTTATAGAAAATACTGAAAAGTATAGAAAACCAAATGAGGTGCATAAAGGATTGCATGAAATAGAAGAAGTAAAACCTGATAAAAGTGGTTTGGATAAGATGGAAGATGTAAAGTCTGATCAAAGTGAAGAAGATAAGGCTGAAACAATTGAAACGGATAAGAATATTATATTAAAACGAGGACCAGGAAGACCTAGGTTACAAAGAGGTAAATGTGGAAGACCTAAAAAGATATATAATATGTTAGAAACAATAAATAAAGACGAAACAAATGATGAATTTGTAGGTTTTGGTGAAATTTCTTTGAAGAATGCATTAGAAGGAGAAGATAGTAGTAAATGGAAAGATGCTATCCTGTCAGAAGTGAAAAGTTTAGTAAAAAATGACACTTGGAACATTGTCAAGAAAGAAAAATCATGCAACGTAGTAGGATGTCGCTCCGTATTACCTACAAAATATGATATAAATAAAGAGGAAGTGTATATGAGTATTTCTAAGTTACTGAAAGAGTCATTGCAGATCTTGATTAATCAGGATTTTGAACCTTATGTTAAGGAGAAGGCTCAAGTGATGTTACGAAATATAGAGCAAGGGGGTGATATTTGTTTGTTAAAAAAATCATTGCATGGTCTAAAACAATCAGGAAGGCAGTGGTATAAGAAGTTGGATGAGAAGCTGAAAAAATTAAACTTACTACCTACTATTAATGAACCATGCTTGTCTGTTACAAAGAGAGATGATGGAATGATGTTAATTGTAGTTATGTATACTGATGCTGTATTAATAGCTTCGAAAGATGATGAATGGTTAAAGCCATTTAAGTATAAATTAGGAAAAAGTTTGTATCAAAGGATTATACCAAATTGAAAGTGTGCGTACTTGGGAGGTTTAATTCTTTTATATTATAAATGTTTGTTTTAGATTTTTTATATTTGTTTAAACATGTTGAATATAAAATTGAGGGGGTGTGTGAATGAAATCAATTATTATATTCTTGTAGTAGTTTTTATATAAAAGAAAAACAAACTGTCATGTCCTGTCTGTCGAATATTTGTGGTGTGTGATTTTTTACTTACGATTATTATTTACGAATAAACTGTTTAGTTTAATATAAAACAGGCTTTCAATCACTCCATAACTCACAAAGATACATTGGTAGATACATACCGGTGGGTGGTCTTGAACCCGTGCTCTCGGTTTGCGTAACCATTGCACTGCCACTACACCACGGTCGCCTCATACAATTCTCTTCATACAAGCTATATAATATGTTTTTCATAAGTATGAAAAACTTACATAATAATAAAAAAAACGAAAAGGTTTATCAAATTGGATGACCATTGTAGCCGAAAAGGCATCAATAATGTCGTGCATATTTTTGACATTAATTTTTATTAGTCCCGAGCCTTCGAGACGAGGTTTCATTATGAAGAAAAAATTAAAGGCCGGAACGAAATTGTTATACTCAAGGGACGTTGTTTCAAACATCACTTAACTTTTATTGGCCAAAGAATAATAACGTGATTACTAAAATAATACGTAAGTACTTACCAATACCGAGTATGTATGTATATTTTATTATTTTCATACTATAATATTTTATTTTATTGTGACTCGACATATGACAGCACCCAGGTTGATGTTAAGCCGGAGTGTGGTCTATGAATGGATGTCACTGCTACTACAAATCAATATCTGTAAGTAGCAGTCACATCTACTATGCCGGCCTAATTGGTACCGGCAATTTACAAGCTAAGTCTGAAACGTGACTAAATCACTTCACGGTCTGTATACTTCTAAGTCGTGGTACTACCCCGGATCGTATAATAATTTAATTTATAAATCTTACTCTTCCTAACTCTTTTGGAAATTATTACAAATAGTTTAGGGCGACTGTGGTGTAGTAGGTAGTAGTGCAATAGTCATGCAAACCGAGAGCACGGGTTAAAAACCATTTGCGGTACCAATGTTTCTTTGATATATGTATTACTTATCGGTTTGAGATACCGATAAGTAATTATTTCGGAACATTAGATAGTTTTGGATAATTTCGGTTACGGATATTAAATTTTAAAGGAATTTTAGAAGTAAAGCCTGCCATAACATGCTTCATTTAGTCTCCGCCCCTCCGAATTTATCCGAAACTTTAATAACGGATTCGGTTATGGTTGCGGAGCTCCATAACATCCTTACTCTAAAGTATACGTAATAGAACAACACTGGTCATCATTAAAGGTCATCATCAAAACAATTATTTATATGAATGAACTTCGCATAAATTGTAACGAAAACGATAACACTTAAAAGGGCAACGAACTTTATCATTTAGAGTTGGTATTTCAATCAACACTAAATGTCGTACTAAATTAAATTCGTGCATTAAATAATAGTTAAGTAATGAGTGGGGTTCAATCGAATGAACTACGCGTTAAGCAATAAAAAGCGCGGTCAGTTGTTGGATGGGTGACCGCTAGTCACAGTACTGGGATGTATTATATTATACAGGCCGATTATGAATGTATTGTTATTGTCTATTTGGAGATATGAATTAAAAAACATAACCTTTTGCGCTTATACCACAGAACTTGTAAGAAAATATAATTGGTATTTTTTTAATGAGTTCAAGTTATGACAGCCTTCTGATGTTAGGCTAGAGTGCGGTCCATGAATAAAGGCGACTGCAACTTACAACTTAATCCTCGGTCTGCATACTTGTAAGTGGTGGTACTACCTCTGATCGGCAGAATAGGCACCACTGCCTACTACTCTTAGATGTTATCAACGAATTAGATACGTAGAAAACAAGTTACTAGAACATCAACCAATAATTTAAATTGTTGCGCCCTTTTTTCCACAGGGATAGGCAGAGGCAATAGAGTGCCACTTGCCACGATCCTGACACAACTCTCTCGCTTCTCTCACATCCACAATTCTCTTCATACCAGCTCTACGGTTATAGGCACTAGGCAACCTAGCTTTCTTGTGGATGTCTCAGATTTGGATGTTTCGATTTCTATAACATTTTATTATAATATTTTAAACTTAAACGTTTAAGTTTTGTTTTATTTGCGCTAGTGACTTTAGGCTGTTTGTATAGAAAAAAAATGAGGCTGCAATTAAGTTAAATGAACTGGGGCTTTAAGGCTGTGTCGAAGACGTTAAGAGAGATACTCGACAAAATCGTTATTTTGTTTTCTATTTGTCGACAATTTAATAAACATTTATTTTATATCGCTCATTTTTTTCAAAAGATTTATAAAGCTTGAAGAATCTTGCTATAATTAAGAGCTAAAAAGAGTAAATGGTAAAGGTTAGTTGTTAGAAAATGCCTAACAGGCAATAAACTCGCATATGTACCTATTTTTAAGTATTTTGGTGTAATAAAGGATTTAAATAAATAAATCGACATCCAATCGCTTCACGACGAAACACTATTTATTTTCTGCTCATTAAATTCTTCTTTTAATTATATTCTTGTAAATGTCTTAATGAGATTTAAATATAACATAATATCTTTTTACTTCAGCAATGATTTATCAATAATCCTAATTCACACTTCTAATTCTACTTCAGGAAGATTGACAAAACTTCCTACGATAATTCCTAGTACCTCTAATTCTACTTTAATACACTAACCAAACCGCATTTAAAGAATATTAAAAATAATAGAATATTCTTATTTGAAGCTCAGTTCACGTTTATATTGAACGAATACTCCAGCGTTGTTTGACAAAATAGTTGCCTATCCTAGTCTTGAAGCCTAAACGTAGAGACCATAGATCATATTTATAATTATAATGTACTTATATAGGATGTAAAGTAACAAAAGGGCAGAGTTCAACAGAAACGCATAAATTAATACATTGCAATAATAGTACCAGCCGTCGAACCACGGACAAACCGATTTTAAAGTACAGATAGCAAAAAATATATATAATTTTTGAGAAGTGATATTTGTTTTTATTGTCGGGGTCTTTCCGAAATTATAGTATATAGTTGTAGATTGATTATGTAAAAAAGCTCAAAAAGGTGATGTTGAGTTCGTTTTGTTTTTTGTATCACTCATTGCTAATGAAATTATAAAGTCATATTATAGAAACTTTCTAACAGTGGTGAGCAGACAGTTGTTGGTAAATTTCTATCTGGAGTAGTAGAAGTGGCTCAATCGTCTTTGGGATCAGCTCAAAAGTTGTCGGCATAGAAGGTGCGACTGCTACTTGCTATACTCCTGCATAGTAGTAAGCAGGTAGCTGCCATATTCTTGAGATAAACAAATAACTCTACAAGTTTAATATGGGTCAATATTTACAGCAATTTAGCATGGTAATTGCAACTAGCTGCGAACACTTAAAAGTACAAAGCTCCACTCATTTGTGGCTGTATTGACTATTTCAAAAATAGTGGAATGTTTTCTAAACGTTTTGAAAATTAGGAAAGAAGAAAGTTGGGCTAGGATCCTGGAAAGTGTCACTTCGTTATCTCTGCTTTTCCGTATTAATAAATTATTATAATTTAATAACGATGATTTATATTGTGCAAATTTATTTATATAAAATTACAACGCCTAATTGTTTTGCTAACGTTACATTAAATGATCACAACATGCTATCAGTATTTGCAGTGCATTGAACTTCTTCGTATACGTCTTGACTTGACCAAAGTTTAGTGCGTTTAGTTAATCTCACTAGCGCATCCGAAATTGGCCAAATACAAATCAGTAACTTTTACCTTTACCAAATAATTTTAGTGTATGAAAATGTTTATATTAAAAATACTAAACCTCTGTCAGGCATATTGACGGTAGCTAAAATTTCTCCTGACTTAAATCGAGGTAAATCAAGATCAATAAAAAAGGTGGCCGGCATTGTGACGGCGACTGGGGCAGCCTTGAACTAACCCGCTTTTTTCAGTCGCCGCCACTCTTAGACCTTCTTTTGCTTAGCATCAGGCTGGTCGAGGTCAGATGTCGTGTCACAATAAAAAAGGTCTAATTATAGTTTTTTTTAAACCAAAGATTTAAAACTTCTATTCTCCTTTTAATATCCTAATATTTGTGCATTATGTTCTTAGAAACAATAAAAGCCTAACATAGACCGTAGTGATGAGGGATAAATAAATATATAACTATGATAGAGCTAGAGGAGGATGCCCCAAGGGCCACATATACCGAGCACCACACAAACGCCACAACTCTTAAAGAACTACATAAAAATAACAATTATGGAGCCTCCTTAATCGTCCAGTACGTTTTTTGAACTTTTGAAGTGAGCCCCCCCTAACTACGTCTATAATATTAGGCTATTATCCATGCTTAGTAACAAAATAAAAAGATTGGCAACAAATTTCTTTTCATAAACGTGCAAAACAACAAACTTTCAATCATCCTGAATTACGAATTCAGGATAGAGGGCTATTTTTTGGAGAGAAAATTCCCGATTAAACACTCCCCACTCGTCAATTGACGCCTCATACAAATGCATGAGTTGTGGACCGAAATGCATGCGGTAGGAGATTCGTAGGTATAGGGATTTTTTCTACAATATGTGGGATTTCCAATTAGGTCCAAAAAGATTCGTCCATTCTTCAGACTTCAATCAATCAATCAAAATAATTAAAGTCTGTGGAAAACCCCTTTTTCCCATTCCAGGGATAGGCAAAGACTATGGAACACCACTTGCCACGAACTTGACACATCTCCCTAGCTTCCTTCACATCCACAATTCTTTTATACAAGCTCTATGGTTATGGGCACTAGGCAACCCAACTTTCTTGAGGATGTCTCCGATTTGGTCGGAAAACACCAAACTTCAAACTTACTAGTAGAATACTCGTAAAATTAAATATTTAAATGTATCCTACGTGTTAATGTTATTAACATTTATACCTCTATCTACGTCATAATAATTATATCATTATGACCTGTAGGCCGGCATAGTGACAGCGACTGTGGCAGTCGTAAACTGACTCATTTTTTTCTCGGCGACTGAGGTCATTGAGGCAGCTGTGAACTAACTCGCTTTATTTAGTCGTCGTCACTCTTGGACCTCCTCTTGCTTATCATCAGGCATGTTGAGCTACAATGATAAAAAAAATCTTTTGCCACGCCTTAATTCCTATGGAGATAAAGACAATAGAGTGCCACTTTTCACTATCCTGACTATAAAGAACACACACGCGTCTTTCACATCCACAATTCTTTACATGTATACTCTATAGTTATGGGCACTGTGTCCCTGCTTATTTGAAACCTATATTATACAATTGGTCGTATTGTAAACGGACTAAACTTCCAAAGTTCACATCTTCAACAACTATTATACTTTAGGTCTTATTTTGATTTTATTCGTCCGGCGGTCCAAAAAGTAATGTACAAACGTGAACACGTCGCTATGTTGGTTGGCGCGAACGTCCGACAAATTGTAACATTGGGGTAGTAAATTATGACGTATATTGTTTCTGATACAGGGAATAAAATTGTAGAGATAACGACATTGTATTTTTATAAGCAATTTGCAAAATATAAAACCTTCACTGATGTTTTATTTTAAGTGAGTTTTAATAGGTTCTAATTGTTTTCATTTTTATTAACTCATTTTTTAAAGATGATTGAAATGAACTAACTATACCGTTCAAATCTGTCTTGTCATGTCATAAGAATTGAATTATTAATTAATGCGTATTGTATATAAAATTGTATATTTTATATTTATTTATATACATTTTTGCTTTATTAATAATCGGAATTGAAAACCTATTACTATAGTTAACGATTTTAAAATTACCAGTACATGAATTAAACAAACTTTATGCGGCTTATTATCGCGTTTATTTTGGTTTAGATTTTACAATTTACAGTCTCTCCGTGACCACGATGGCAGCAAAGCTCTCGAAACGTCGGAATAATAAAAATTGTAAAATCTGAACCAAAATAAACGCGATAGTAAGCCGCATAAAGTTTGTTTAATTCATTAATCAATGTTCGCGCAAAATCTAAGAAAATATTATTACCAGTGAAATTTCACTATGGAAACTTAAGAAAGAAAAACATAAGCATTCACGCCCCTTTTCCATACTGAGTGTATTAGAAATTAGGAGATCCTGACACAATCGAAACTTTAAAATCACAACAATTAAAATGGGAACAATTGATAAGCTGAAACTCTCATTTATGTACCATTTATAATTAGCGAAACATCAAACCGTAAAATTACCAAAACACAACATAAAAATAATTATATAATAAGTGATATTACATAAAAATTGCAAACGACAGGTGATGGTAGTAACCGTTGGTAGGTATTGCATCTGTCTGTATTATATAAAACAGTAGAGTGGAAGCCTGCAGGAGTGTAGAGGTAATAACAGGAGTTAAAATTCCTTTTCAAGTTAAGAAAGGTTTTGAATAATAAATCCTGAGTTCCGTAGTATAAAGATTCTATATCGAAAGATTGGAGACATTTATTATTGTAAAAAAATAAAAAAAATATGTTTTACTACACTGTTTTATTTAACTACAGTATATAAATAAAATATTTAATAAAGAATCATCATTATTAATCATTTGATTGTTTTATTAAACCAAGCGATTTGGCTACCGTTTTAAGTTTTTCATATTGGTTTACACTTCATGAACGTAAAGTTCTTTTAGTGTTTGTGACGGCACGCTATTTTATGGTGGATTTATTATAAATTTTCAATTATAATTTATAATTTTATTTAACATTTTATCTCACTGTTGATTTTACCATTCTGTAAGAGACTTTTTTCTTCTATTATTTTCTATTTGCAATGGGAAATTTAGTTTTATTTTCTTAGCGTTTTCACAAGGTTTTTAACAATATATGCAATATAATATAATATGCAAGAATATGTATCGTTTTGAATTTTGTACTTGACAAGAAATATACGTATAAAAGGGCCTTAAGTTTGTTTTTAATTTACAAAAACTATCTATAAAATTATAATATAATATAATTTTGCGACATATTTTAAAAGATCTTAAGGAACGCCAATCCTTAGTCGCACGTCATCATGTCAATATTAGTATCGTCATTTTAAGTGCAGGCTACCTGTTTACCCCTTTATTATACGCTCATGCGTCTCAGACTCGTGAGCGTTCAGAATTATTCTATAATTATACACTCCTCAAGAGCCTTAACGTGTAAAGAATTTTGAGAAGAAAATTATTGTTTTGGGGTAATTTAAATTTATATATTCATATTTTCAAAATATTACATAGATTAGCCGTAAAACTTGTATGCACTTTTTATATGACCAACCGAACCTAATTTTTACGGGTTGATAAAAAACATACTCACGACTCGGCCGCCGTCATTATGCCAGCCAGTGGTGCTTTTCACGCCTTGCTTAAACCATTAAAGATTGGGTGTGGTCCATGAATAAAAACGACTTGTACTATAGTTAAAGTAATAGTTGCATCTACTATGCCAGCCTAGTTTGACCTGTGACTATAAGACTGATGCCGAAACAATGAACAACGTACATTACTTGCAAAAAATAAAAATAACAGCATTTAATATGGTGTTTTCCGACCAAATCGGAGACATCCTCAAGAAAGCTGGGTTGCCTAGTGCCCATAGCCGCAGAACCTGTATGAAGAGAATTGTGGATGTGAAGGAAGCACCCTAGTTGTGTAATGATCATGGCAAGTGGCGCTTCATTGTCTCTGCCTATCCCTGTGGGAGGAAGGCGTGACAATTTGATTGATTTGATTTATTTCCAATTATATATTTTTTAAAAACCAAAACGCTATTAGAGACCGGTTTAAATAACTTAAGAAACCGATAAACAATCTATACAATTTTAAATGAGTTTAAAATTAAGAAAAAAACTTTGTCCCGCGGCATTCACCACAATCAAGTGTTAAGATCTAAATCGATAATGTTATTTAAGTCTCAGTTCACACGTACACATTGATTATTAAGAATTTGTGCCCACACGTTTCATAAAAACTTTTTGTTTTTACTAAAACGAGGTTATTTACCTTCACAGCGTTATTTTCTTCGTAATAATTTTTTTAATGAGAAAACAAAATAATCCACTTTCAACAATGGGTTCTGTTAGACACATAGTCAAGAGTCATATTCTTGCTTATAAGTATATTAGAACACCACTCTCTACGATCCTGACACAACTCTTTCGCTTTCATACATCCACAATTATTTGTGGCCTATACGGATCACAGTTAAAAGTTTATTTTAAAGATACCCAATCGTTAAAATGGATACTACATGGTTAGGTACATACAAAGGATCACCAGTTATGTAGTTTTGATTCTTCCTTCCTTCACATCCAAATAACGAATACCTCATATCTTAGTTATCTTTTTGGCTGGCATAGTGCCGGTGACCAGGGCAACCTTGAACTAACATTCAATTCTCTATTCTTACATTTCTCTAGCTTACAATCAAGCGGGTCAAGTCACTATAAAAAAAAATATAAATAAAAAAATATTTTATGTTGATTGATTTTTTATTATTTTTTATTGTGACACGACATCTGACCTTGACCCGCCTGATGATAAGCAAGAGAAGGTACAAAAGTGACGACAACTGAAAAAACCTAGTTTATTCACGGCTTTTTCAGTCACCGTCACTATGCCGGCCAAAGGTGCTTCTTTACGCATCGCTTGAATCTGGATTAAAAATACTTTTTTATTTATTGAGCCTTATATTATCTGAACTCGAATATAAGCAAGGGTAAGTCGAAGAGAGCCAGCGACTGGATATAAAACGATTCAAGTTGCTTCAGTCGCCCCAGTCGTATGTAGTCTAAGATGTTTCTTCACGCTTCTTTTGAAAGATTCAGGGTTATAGAATGAGGAGACCTCCAGTCATATTTTCGACCTCAATAATATATTTGAAAGCACAATAAATAACAAATAAAAAGCACATGAGTTTATATCTAAAAGTGATTAATAACAATTGTTACATATTGTCTAAAATGAACATTAATCACTTAAAACCGCACAAATATAATTACGCAAGAAATACCTGATTCCGGTATATGTCACTTTCAAATGCGGGCAAATGTGTGATTCATATTAATTTTATACCAAATTGCGCTCACACGAAATTGATATTTCTGTTAGTAAGTTAAAGGTGAATTTCATTTGCGCTTAAACCTAACAATCTAAAATATACAGTTCTTTGCGAAATCTAACATTTTGATAAGAAAGGAGACACGGGTGCCTTTTTTGTGCTTAAAGAACCGTGTTTTTGTTTTGTAATAATTTGTATTATGTGTTTTATAATAGAATTACTTTATTTATTTGACCTAAAATTAATTAATACAAATAATATATATTTAAGGCGACCGTGGTGTAGTGGCAGTGCAATGGTTACACAAACCGAGAGCACGAGTTCGAAACCACCCACCGGTACCAATGTATCTTTGATATATGTACTTTGGTTGTCTTGCTTCTATGATACAAGCACTTTAGTAGCTTAGTGTGGAAATGTAAATAAAATAAATAAATAAATAAAATAAAAATAAAGGCAACCGTGGTGTAGTGGTAAAGCAATGGTGGCGCAAACTGACAGCACGTTCGAAACTACTTCCAATGTACCATTGATATACGGGTAATGTACTTTGGTCGTCTCGTTTCTATGATACAAGAATTTTAATATAGAAATGTAAAAATAATAAATTATTTTACCGAATCTATATCTATTTTGTTTTTTACCAAGATTACTATTTGAAAAATAAAAATAGACGACAAATAGACATTTGCCCACAAATTCTATGTTATAGATGAATCTTAAAGCCTGCTTAGTAGAACCTCGTACATTTCCCTCTTCGCGCCCAGAAACGACAATGAATTCAATATTCCAAGAATTATTTGCAAAAGCGATTACTAAGAAAGAATATTTTGATTGATGTTATCCGACCTCACTAACCCTCAACTTTAATGGATTTCACATCACATATGCCTCATAATAATCTTATTTTATTATTATGATTCAATTATTAAATATTTCTTATGAATATTAAAATTGATATGACTCATGGACCTCACCAAAGTGTTGTATTACTAAAGCTGTTGTTTTGGAAATGGATACGACTAAACTTCGCAGGGGTCCGCAGTGGCCATTGTGCCTTTACTAGGAGAAATGTGGATGTAAAGAAAACAGAGAGTTGCGTTAGGATCGTGAAAAGTGGCGAGCTAAAATTGGCTGTTACATTTTTGACTTTTTATTATTTTATTATTTTTAATTGTGGCAACTGGCGCTCCATTGTCTTTGCCTATCCCTGTGGGAAAAAGGCGTGACAAATTGATTGGCTCGATATATTGTTAGCTGGAATGCAATCTATGAATGGCAGCCCCCTCGACAATGTAGTCGATAATTGTAATTATCAGTCTCTTCCACCACCTAGTTGAAACCGGCAACTTTTAGGCTCATACTGAAGCGCTACTAAGTCACGTTACTTAATAAATAATTAATAAGAAAATTGTAGTTTTTTATATATAAAGAATTATCCTGATGATAATTATTTTTGGCGATCAGATCCTACAGATATATTCAGCAGAGAGTTTGGAGTTAATAATATAGTACGTGATAGAGTTGCTACAAAAAAAAAATATTATGTAAGGCAATGGTTACAGTATTTTTATAACATAAAAATAATTTACAAGCTTTATGTAAATTAAATTCTTTCACATGGAAATAATTATTAAATAGGTCAAAAATTTTTTTAATAAAATTCGTTACATTCTATTTTTATTAGGAATGAATCTATCAATCCATAGATTTTCTGGAATACTTCCAATGCTACAGGTATATTTAAATGCGAACATTTTAGCTAGTGGATAATAAGTGTATATTTAAAAATAAATTTTTACATGTATTTATATCTTTATTGGATATCTAGACGTTTCATAACCATATACTTAACTACTTAACATACTTTTGTCTCATTAACAACATTCTTAACACCATTAGCCAAGTACTGTATGGTATTGTATTATTATCGAACTATAAATCATTATTTCTGTTAAATTTCTTATAAACATGGCGTCTATCATTTGTTACTATGAATAATTAACATCCACTGACAGGTTGTTGATGCAAAAACTATTACTTGCGAGTCGAGTTTCCAATGAATATGTATGAGGTAATTCCTTTATATTATCATGAGAAGATATGGAGTTTTTTTATTTCCTTCCTGTCTTAAGTACAATATTTTTAATTATTTAGTTTTATAAACCTTTAAGAAAGAATTTGTCAGCGTTGTATTAGGTTTAACTGTTCTATAGTTTCTTATTGCTTCTATGTGCTAGAATGCCGTTTACGTGTGTCCGTCCGTCCGAGGATATTGTTATTTTATTATTTTGTAACAATATTCCTGTATTCCATGTGGACCATGGGTAAGAGGCGAATGCTTACCATCAGTCAAGTCGAGGTCAGAATATGTCAAGTTCCGATAAGATAAAAATACGGTACGGTGTATAATGTCCGTCCATCAATCAATCAAATTGTCACGTATTTTTCCCACAGGAGCGCTTGCCTTGAGTCCTGTGCCTCCTTGCCGAAATTCTCTTCATACAAGTTCTACAGTTATTATAGTTCGTCTATCCGAGTTTGCGATCGTTAGTTTTTTACTTTTATTGTGTCTTGACATCTGAATTCAACTTGTCTGTTGGTAAGCATAATGGAGGTCCAAGAGTGCTGACGTCCAAAAATGCCCGCTTCAGTTGACTCACAGCTGCCTTAGTGCCATCAATCCATAGATTTTCTGGAATACTTCCATTGCTACAGGTATATTTGAATGCGAACATTTTAGCTAGTGGATGGATAAGAATGAAAGTGTTTTGTATTAATAATCTATGGCATATTCTAATGCTAGTATTATATAAATGTATAAATTAAAATGTACTGTATAAATGAAAACACCAATTAATCAATCAAATTATCACGCCTTATTCTCACAGGGAAAGGCAATAGAGCGCCGAATATCACGCGTGCAAATCACAGCTAATGACTGGGAATCAAACCCACTATCTGTTCATTATATATTATGTCAACCACCCATATACACGTTAATTAAGAGCGTATTTTTAATCTTTGGCGTTTAAAACAATATAAGGTAATATTCTAATAAATAAGTTATTTTATAAAAAATATTTAACAACAGGTGATTATGATTGATTCTCCTCGCCTTGCACTCGGATCTGAGCGTCCCAAGATATTAATTAAGAAACTAATGGAGGAACGAGAGAAAAAAACACTGACAAGCTATGAACGGTACGGTCTGCAGGAAAAGTTAATTATAATTTGACTCATTCTGTTATTCCTATAGCTGTTAATAAATAGTTTGTATGTGCTTAGTATTAAAATTAAACGAAGTAAATAACTTTGTGATTTAGATTTTTGTACCCCGCAAATTGACATTTAAATCATATAACTTTAAATATTTAAATGCTTTGCCTTTAGCTGAATAAGGAAATAAAATTTATTACTTTTTTTATTGTTACTCAACATCTGACATCGACCCGCCTGATAGTAAGCAAGAGAAAGTGCAAAGGTACCGATGACTGTTAACACCGAGTATTCACTATTGCCCCAGTCGCCGTCACTATGCCGGCCAAAAAACCAAATGATATATACCAATAGGTACAGCATAATCTGTAACCGAAAGCTACAGATTTAAATAATTACAAAATTGTATGAGAATTTGATGATCGTAGAGGATATTTTTTTATTATAATTAAAATGATACTTGAGAGTGACGTTAATTAACTGTTAGTTTCAGGGATGTTTTAATTATTTATATATTTTTAATTACTTTAATGTTTATACGTGTTTATATATAAAAGTAGGTTGAATTGATTGATATATTATCAATCAAATAAACTAACACGGCTCAATTTTCATAGAGATAGGTACAGACAATGGAGCGCTATTTTATATAGTGTGTTTTTTTATTCAGACTCGATATCCCTCCTTGACTTGCTCGATGGTTAAGGCTCCATGAGTGCCGATTACTAAAAAACCCGGAGTTAGCTCCATTGTCTCTACCTATTCCTGTGGATGTCTTTCCTATATATTAATCTTAATACAAAATCATACGTTTGTATTTATTTAATTATTTTAATTAATAAGAGTTTTATAATTTACCACTCTAAATCTATTTTGTTACTCGACGTAATTAAGAAATTTGTAAATTATACTCGTAAGTCTTTCAAAATATATTTAAAACATATTTCAAAATTTTTAAAGTGACTTGATTTGCCGTCGTTACAATAACAAGTGTATAGCCATAAGTCAGTGTTCCGTTCATTATGCTTTATCTTATTAAGAATCTGAGTGTGCGTCACAACACACTACGATCGCCGACACGTCTCAGTGTGAACTCACCCTTATAATTATTTCACGCGTCTCTACCAACTTTTATTATTTTCATTTTCGCTATAAAATTAATTGCATTCTTTGGTTATTTTCTAAAATAAAATCATGGCTGTAAAATTTTAACTGTCTCGTTAACTGGAATTTATTTTTAATGACGACTTGCAATTATATAGTTTTAGACACTTTTCTTAATGTAAAAAACACCACCTCACATTTTCTTTCTAAACTAAAAAACTATTACCTACATTTAATAATACCTTTTATCATTAAATTGTTTATTTCACAGATATAGACTGAGATATTAGAACGCCACTTTCCACGATCCTGACACAACTCTGTCTCTTCACATGAATCTGCATTGTAATTAAAATGAAGAGTGTTGCCTACTAACAAAGGTAGGCAGACAATTAATGGTTATTTCTCTTCTTATTATTATACTTCCCGGGGTAGGACCATAACTTTCAAGTGTACAGACCGCTATCAGCTTGAAAGTTGCCAGTTCGTACTAAGTCGCCATAGTGGAGTCGCCTCCATTCATGAAACGCAATCCAGCCTAACATCATATGTTAGACCTCAATAAAATAAAATAAGAAGTTTTTCTTCATTCAAATTTATATTGCTACTAATTTTGACGTAAAAAATCTATTTTGGGGAATAAAAATAATGAAGAAAAGTTCTGATTAGGCTGGTTTTCTTTGTAATAGTTACTTGCCCAGGTCTCTTGGTACACAAATTAATTATTTTACAAGTTTTTGGGATATTTCAATGCTCAATAGTAACATGACATAGTAAAGCCGACTGGGGCAATCGTGAAGACAGTAGTCATTAAGCGACAGACGCTCCGGGTTCGACCCCCGACTGTCGCAGTTGACCGATGTGCACGCGTCATTTGTTTCTATAAAAAAATTTTTGCTAATAATTTATACACAAAATACTCACTAAGTTTCCGAAATCACTAAACGCATTCATACTTGCTCATATTGTACAAATAACCTATTAAATAATTTGTTTCTTTTAAAAAAATAAAAAAATTCGAATTATAGATTGTTTTTTTTTTTATTGTAACTCGACATATGACAGAACCCCGCTTGATGTTAAGCTGAAGTGTGGTCTATGAATGGATGTCACTGCTACTACAATTCAATAACTGTAAGTATCACATCCACTTTTCCTGCCTAGTTGGAACCGGCAACTTACAAGCTGATCTCGAAACGCGACTAAATAACTTCACGGTCTTGTAAGTAGTGGTACTGCCCCAGATCGACAGACTGGGTACCACTGCTTACACTAGACTAGTAAGATACAATAGACCAAGATGGACTTAATCCGTGACATTCTGCTAATCCCAAAATTGGTACATTAAAGGCTCGATAATGTTGGCTATAAGCTAATATAGCAACTTAGTACCACAACACCCACAGGTATTAGGTCCATTTTGATAAATAATTCAGACTATCTTTAGCCTTTAGTATTGCATCGACTTCTTCCACGGTTGTCTGCGAGAGCGTGCAACTTTCACCAGATGGATAGTTTGTAATGGTGGGTCATGGGTAGGTTACCGGCACGATAGTGATTCGGATGCGGTATTTACGTGAGACACCCTCAAGAAAGTTGGGTTGCCTAGTGCCCATAACCGTAGAGCTTGTATGAAGAGAATTGTGGATGTGAGGGAAGCGAGGGAGTTGTGTCAGGATCGTGGCAAGTGGCGCTCTATTGTCTCTGTCTATCCCTGTGGAAGAAAGCGTGAAAATGTGAATTTATTCGTTCGATCAAAAGACACAGTTTAACATAATACCAATATTATCATAATAGAATATCACACTAATTTGGTCCTTTTTCAAAAGAAATTTTGTTATTTAACAGAACGTTTGACATGAATTTATAGAAATAATAATTGGAAAAAAAAATTGCAGCACCCATGAACCCGATAATTAGGAGTATATTTAATTTATACTATAGTATTCAAGCAAACAAGGAATTATGGGTAAAAAATGTGATATTTTCTAAGATTTTGCGCGAAATTTTATGCCAACGCCTAACCTCTCTCTGTAACCACGATGGCTGCAAAGCTCTCGAAAGGTCGGAATATTAAAAAAATGTAAAATCAAAACCAAAACAAACGCGATAGTAAGCCGCATAAACATTGTTTAATATGATATTTGTTAGTACGAGTAGTATGTAATAAATCCACAATAATAAATTCCATTTTTAATTTATTAACCACTTTAAAGGAACACTTTTTATGTTACACGATTATTTTTGGGAAAATCCAAGAACTCCGACGACTGATAAAATCGACTCGACTTATTGTTGCAACAGTCGCAGTTACTATCGTCCATACGAGCGGCGGCATACACAAGAAAGTGACCTATTTTTTATATACCATCTTTTTTTATATACCACATCCATAAATCATACTGTATTTATGTATCCTGTAAAATGTAGTACCATTTACTTCTGACCTGAGCTGAGATCTCGTCAAATCGGGGTTCATCATAGCTATAACTTAGTCAGCCATTTCTGTGCTATAGCCAGTAATTTCTACTGCGTTATGGTAATACACTATACCATAAATAGAGTTTGGGTTTAAGTTGTGGGTAAAGGTTACAAAAAATATAGTTTTGGGTAACTTTAATTTCAATAAATTATTAATTTAAGGCGACCGTGGTGTAGTGGCAATGCAATGGCTACGTACATATGGCTCGTAAGCCGAGTGGCACGGGTTAGAAACCACTCACCAGTACCAATCTATCTTTGATATATGTACTTTGGTTGTCCTATTTCTATCATTCAAGCACTTTCGTAGCTTAGTATAGAAATGTAAAATAAAGAAAAATAAAAAAAATATATAAAAAATTGTACTTTTTTATTGTGGCTCTTAACATTCGCATGGTGTTAGGCTAGAGTGCGGTCCATAAATAAAGGCGACTGCTACTACAATTAAATATGTCAAAGTGTCAAAAGTGGCGAGGCTGGCCATAATTTCATTTTAATGCAAATAAAGAATAACAACAAAAATATTGGCAGCAACAACAAGCTTTCCTAGGAAGAAAAACTTATCCGTTTGGGCGTTGAATTTATAACTAATGATTTTTTGGTAAAAGGGTACCCTAAAGGGGGTTCCAGTCATGATGAAGCAAAAACAGCTTTTTAAAAATTTCAATCAACTGCAAGTATTTAGAGAATTTATTTTTTGCCAGCATTTGTTATTTAAAATTTCATCGACGTTTTTGTTATCGGCTGACGAATGTATTATTTAAACCAATTTGATAGACAGTAACTTCACATGTACTGACAATCATGAAACCACCTTGCATTGAAGGTATGATGAAACGCGTGACGCACTTTGGGTAGTACATATACCAGTCCGCTTGGGAGGAGCGAGGGAGGGAGTTGTGTCAGGATCGTGGTAAGTGGCGCTCCATTAACTTTGCTAATGCTAATTTGATTTGATTTGATTGACACTGTTCTTTATACATATTATGATCGCACATGGCCTTATGTTAAGTTGGAATCAAAATGTGATTGAGGTGTAGAGCTATGAATTTAAAGAAAAACCTGCCTTTATAAAAGTTATAAAAGTCGTGAATATAAAGCAGATGTGTAGGTAAACATACATACATTATATACTACTGTAGTATAAAATATATTTTCTATACATAGGCGTCTTCTAGGAAAATTCTTAATTTACTAGCTCATACTATGTTTTTGCCTCAAGTCACAGATGGCTCAGTGAGTGGCGTCTTCAATTAAGCACCAATCAGCCACTGACATACTAATGATACTTTAAACGAATACCAACCAACGGTAAGGTCAACAAAAAAACTTTTTTTATATAAAAATATAATATTGATAGTAAAAGATGAATAGATATACCATCAAATTGAAATGTATCAGTCGCGTTGCGGAATCAATTTGAAAGTTGCCAATTCCAACGAGGCTGGTGTTGTGGATTAGGCTGCTCTTTTTAGTATTTAAGTACTGACAATAATGCTGTATTATACTATATGTATTTTTTTCTATTGAGGCAACATCTGATCTCGACTTGCCTCGTGGTAAGAAATTGAAGGTCTAAGAGCGCCAAGAAAAGAATATAATGATTCTGTAGTTGCCTTAGTCACCGTTACCATGCCGACGTTAACATATTTTCTGCCGTAACCACAATGCCAAGCTTTCGAAACTTTGGATAAAAAAGGAAAATAATTAAATTAACGCGATAGCAAACCACAAAAAACTTTTATTTCATAAACACTGTTAGCGCAAAAGGTCAGAAAGTACTATAATATTAGGTAAAGTATACTATATTAGGTACAATACATTTTTTTACATTTCTGTGGTACACTAAACTACTAAAGTGCTTGTATCATAGAAACAGGAGACAACCAAAGTACATTTATCAAGGACCGGCAAGTGGTTTTGAACCTTCGGTTTGCGTAACCCTTGCACTAACTCTACACCACGGTCACCTTAAATTAAATGTCCTGAATTATACAGTACTTACAGTATATATAGTACCTATATATATAGAACTTGAATGTAATTAATAATTCCTAATATTTATTAAATTATAAAATATTGTTTTTTGCAATCTGTACAATAATATCAAGCTAGAAACGTTTGCTATCTTTAATGGTGTGAAATTTAAGCTTGAAAATGAATTTGTTAGTTTCTCTCCTCCTAGACATGTTTTCATAAAATATACATATAATATGCATAGATAGTTGCACTATAATTACATTTACTCAGTTTTTACTGTAACGGTACAACTGACCTAGACGTACCTAATGGTAAGCAAAGGAAGAGTGTAGACGACTTAAGAAATATACTTAGTTTACAGTTGCTTCAGTAGTGACTGAGGCAAAGGTAAACGTTCCCAAGATAAAAAAGATGTAATAGAATATAAGACTAAGTTGAAAAAAGCCGGACTGGAGTTTCTTGAGTGTTCTTCTCAGTCTGTAGCCTTTCCGAACACTCGGTAGAGTCCCCTCACTCTTTCTTAATGACGTTTCTAAGTGTTTGTAAAAACCAAATGAATAAATGACTTTGAATTTTGAATTTTGAATTTCGTAAGAAAGTGTTATCCCACAATTTTCTTCGTTCAAGCGCAATTATAAATTTAACTGTACAAGTTTTAACGTATATGTACAAATTCATTTATTATATTCATTTATTAATGAGAATTGCAATAATACATTAAATATTCATGAACACTGACGAGTTAGAAGCCTCAGTGATCGGTTTAATATGCCAGCTAGCAGATGCAACTAGTTCTGAGCGGACTGATTGTCGATTACATTGTCGATGTACAACACAATCAAGGAAATGCATCTGTGCACATAACTACGTTTTTAAAAAAAATATATTACAAAAACCATGAATAGTTGATTTTTTTATTAGTAGGAAAGATAAGAAATATAGTATTACCTCTTGTAATAGGTAATCCTCTTAAACGGTTGCAAAATTGAAAAGAAGTTGTAAACATCCCATCAGAATCTATTACAATCGTGTAATGCCAATAAAAATGTCAATTCATAGTTGTCTAGTTTAAAATTGTCAACTTAATGGAAGCTGAATAGCACCTTTTATAACCATCCTGCGTTAAACATAGTTCAGAAACTCTTTTTGCGTTTTGTTGGTATATCTAGTATTATTATTTCTTAAAATATAAACTATTTTTTGTTGTTTACCATGACTCCAAAATATATTTTTCAAATACCCCTACGATGAATTTCTTTTTTTTAACTTTATTGTACTAAGTTTTTAATATGCTTGTATCATAAAAACAGGACGACGAAAGTACATAATTATATCAAAGATTCGTTGGTATAATCTGTCTAAGCCGAAATGACGTGCCCCTCCACCGCATTTGGGCACTCTAGAAAACTTAAAATTGAATACAACACACCGAAAATGCAATTGAAATTGGTCATTCTGTTGCTGGTTGGACACAAAAGGAGGAGCACGCTGATAAAGTATAATAGTATAGTTAGAAATATTTGCATTCACACATTTTAATAAACTAATAAAGTGGAGTTTGCGTGACCATTGCTACTACAACACCACAGTAATTTTAATACGTTACTAACGTTTTCTGTAGTAATATATTTATATAAACAATTCTATTTTACCAAACGCATTTAATAAATTAAAAATAATTCAAGTTATTTATTAAACTGCAATCAATTTTAGAATAACATAAATTCTGAAGAACGGTGTCTAAATAAATATAGCAGAATAGAAAATCTCATATTGTATTTAAACTAGACAAGTTGTATTAAAATTTAAATTCTTAAGTTCCCTTGAGGGCAACGTTCATAATTGAAATCTGGTCATGCGTGAAATCTATACAATGAAGGGAAAAAAGCTGCTTGCCTTTAGGGTGATATCGATACAAGTCTGATGACTATTTTCTACCAATAATTTTATTATTAAACATTATTTATCAGGTAAATATTACACAAAAAAATAGTAAAAATGTATTACAATGTTTTTGTAAATATATATTTGATGCTAAATTTATATTATTGAGCGTCTTTTTTCATAATAATTCTATTTTTGTTTTATATTTACAATTTATATAGATACAATTTATATAGTAAATTCAACTTTTTTTGTAGTAATATTTACATTATATTTATTTAATTTTCACTTGCACCAAGCCAATCATCTAGCATAACAACAAAGGTTTGCTTACCTAGAGTAAATGCCTAAGGCATTAAGCTCGTCGATGTTTATATTCTGTACTTATGTTTAAGTTTTGAGCAATAATGATCAATTCTCACAACAATAATAATTGTGGTGAGAATTTGTTTATAATATTAGAAATTGAGCGTTAAATAATTTCAGTAGATGACGGACATTTCACTTAGGTATAATGTGTGTATGTATTTTGTGTATATAAGAATATCAATAATTCAAATAAATTGTCACGCTTTTTCCCACAGAGATAGGCAGAGACAATAGAGCGCCACTTGCCACGCTCTGACACAACTCCCTCGCTTCACATACACAAGTATAGAATATATATTATATTACACTATAATAAAAATATTGTTAAGCCTTCATTACTACTTAAACTAAACAACTTATTATCCACAATTGTTTTTTCACACAAGCAACACGTTTTTCTTTGTCTACATAGGCAAATTTTGTAGATATATATTGAGGTCTTAAATTCAAATCTGAGACATAACTATTTCTAAACATGTACTACATACAATCCTCAATCTCTCACACTCAACAAGATCCGTTATCGGAAAGGACATACTGTACAATGTGATCATAAATTCACAAAACAAGTGTTTCATGTTAAGAATAGAGTTGTCACTACCTACGTAAAGTGCTCGGCTATAAGTCTCAATGTACCACTATATATCACAGAATAGTAGGTTTATATTTTTCTTATATATGACATTACAATTTGAATATAATGACAATGATTGATGTGGTAAGTTCGACGTATGTACCAAGTAGAAAATTACTTGTCATATTACTTCAATTCATTTATATTTTTTTTAAATTATTTATTATAAAATTATAATAATATAGTTTGGATTCAATTATTTGTTATTCATTACTTATTTGTAAATAAATAAAATAAATTATTTCTGATCATACTATTCAAATTATGAAATAAAGTATTTTTTTCACTTACTATCGCGTTTATTTTGATTATCGTTTCGAAAATCAAAATTATAAATAAATAAACAATCAAAATAAACGTATCTTATTAACGTTTTGATTAATAAATAATATTGGCATATTAATCCAGAAAATACTACTTTTATTTTTAAATTGTTTCAATATAATAACGTCATAAATACAAGTACAATAATTTCAAAATTATTAAAAAAGAATAGGATAATAAATATATTAACGTATTCTAGTGGTAGTTAAATGTCCACGCAAACCAAGAGCTCGGTTTAAATCCACTGGCTGGCACCAATGACCCTTTGTTAGGTATATGTAATTTTATTCATTTCTATACTTAAATATTTCTATGTATTAAAATATTTTAATATTTTTAACCTAAAGCAAACTACTAAGTTAGTAATACTAAAAAAGTAATTATTTCAATTAAAATTTCAGTACAAAAGCATTTCCTTTACCTAAATATAAAGGTCACAAAAATATCATTACCACATAAATTGTGAAAGAACAAAAAGTTTACATGCAACCCTATAATTGCATAGAAAATATGTGTAGCGCAGGTTTTCATTAGGTGCTCTGATTCGCTACTGTTAAAGAAAGGTTTGTTATGACCAATTTATTTCAAGATTTAATAACAAAAAGATGATTTGGCAGTTTGATATATATATATATAAGTACTAAGTATTGAAATCATTTTTCAATTTATATTCTTTTGATAAATTCAGTTGGAAAATCTGATTATTACTTGATCGTTAGCTAAAGTCGTAAACCTTTTAACACCATTCATTCAAAGATTACAGGAGATATAAACACATATTTATTTTTAATGCTCGTCCAGAACTCTGTAACTACAAGTTCTCTATTTTGTCTTTTAAATAGTATTTTTTGTTAAAGAAAAAAATAAAGAAGTTTACAGGTTGCGACTTTAGAGGACACATAATGATAAGTTTGTTTATCGTATCTAAGTAAAGCAGTAAGAAATCTAATACTATTGATTATACAATAATCAATAGTACTCGTATTAGATGAATGGAGGTGACTGCTATTATTATTTAAGAACTGTAAGTAGCAGTCACATCCACTATGCCGGCCTAGTTTAATGTGTTAACCGTTTTCTATATTATAAAATCAAAAATAACAATATTTAATTAGCTAAACAATTCGTCGTAGTACGTCCGCTAAGTAAGTTTCATGTTCGCGTGTCAGTATCGCGTGAGGAGCAGGCCGAGGCTTTTATGCGTTTTCAATGTGAAAAACGTGAATGGCCCGTCTTAACCCACATTCCCCCTCTTAACACATATTACCTACTGACTTTAATACAAGGTACTTTTATTTTGGTAAAATAAAACAAAGATTAGTACTTTTGGAACTCCTCACAGGTTCTCCCTTAGATCGTACAAGCGTAGCGTGAATATGACGACATAGAAACGACGGCTGAGGCAACCGTACACTGAATAGTTTTTTAGGTCGTCGGAGCTCTTGAATATCCCTCTGCTATTTATCAGATAAATCGAGGCCAGGTAATGCGTTTTAATTTAGTTTTAATTAATACTTTTTACAATAAATAATCTATATATTATTGTCATATTGCAGTAGGATTTGATTAACTTATATAAATATTAACATTAATCGTCACACATTAAACATCAAATTAAATTGCCACGATCCTGACAAATCTCCCTCGCTTCCCTCATATCCACGATCCTCTTTACGCAAGTTCTACGCTTGTGGGCAACCCAGCTTTCTTGAGGATGTCATGCCTTTTTCCCACAGGGATTGGTAGAGACAATGAAGCGCCACTTGCCACTGATCCTGACACAACTCCCTCGCTTCCTTCACATTCACAATTCTCTTGATACAATCTCTATGGTTATGGGCACTAGGTAAATTAGCTTTCTTAAGGATGACTTCGATTTATTCGAAAAGCACCCTCCTGGACAAGGCAAGCCTTGTTTAACGTATGTGCACATGAGATTTATAATACTTTTCGTCTTTTCGAGATTTAATAACATAACTCTGATAATTGAAGAGTTATTATATCAGTATATAAAGAAAGCCAACCTTCAATGTCAATCTATTTTTATTATTATTATTATTTGTCGGTATCATGAATATGAAACCGCAATATGCACACAGTTGCATAAATCCGCATACCATTGCTATCTGCCAATCAATCCGAGCGAATGGATATTGAAAACATGTGAACGAATGACTGCCGCTGACTGTGCTATGTGCATTCGTGAGGAAACTGCCCAATGGGTTCCCGCGCTTATTATCATCATTCAATCATTTCTTATTTCAAAAGTTTATGTTGTGTAAAAATTTGTGAATTGATTATTGAGGTCGATTCTTATTAATTTTAATTTGTTAATTTATATTTAAATAAATATGTTTAATAAATATTTCTCAGTTGTTTATTTCGGTAATCTTGCCTTGTTGCCGAACAAAATTATGAAATGCCTATCTGTTTACACTTATATCTGTTTCAGATAGGTTGCCTGGATGAGATCTCTTTTTAGTGATAAGGCTTCAAATTTTTATAGTTTTTTTTTAATTTCTATATTAGGCTACTAAAGTGATTGTATCATAGAAACAGTAAAATCAAAGAACATATACATTGGTACCGGCTAGTGGCCGTTGAACCCGTGCTCTCGGTTTGCGTGACAATTGCACTACCACCACGTATTCTATTATTTTATGTACAATAAATATTTTTTCCTGTCTGTCAATTTTTGTTGATTCTGCAGATGGCGTAAATAACATCACCTAGATCCAACGGCATCGTAAATTTAATTATGACTTATTTATAAGATAAATTATTAATTAGTTGAATTTATATCGCGTTACACAAGAATGCTATCGAGTCCACGAGGATGCATAATTCAATCATACGATCGTTTTACCTAAATATCCAGCAGACGGTTTTATGATCAGACACTGTTTGGTTTTTATACAACCCTTTCGTACCTTGAACTAAGGAAATTGAAAAACTATTTCAATGCTACTTGAGGCAACTCTAACACCCGGTTGTACCAAAAATTTTAATTTACTAATTTGTTAAAAGTATCGTATAAGTAAAAGAAAAAAAGAAAAATGGGTTGCACCACTCTTTAACTTCACATTTTACATTTACATTAACGGTTATTTTATACGGAGCTAAAACTAGCTTTTAACGTAAAAGTGATAAGTAAAATTTGACATTTGTCATTTATTCTTTGCGCGATGTTTTCAACAAGCTCTTCAAGCTCCGATAATGAATTAATTGAATATATATAACGACTGCATCGAAGAATAAATATAAGAGTGGACCACATGTTGATTAAGGAAAATGATTTTAAGTGCCGCTATCGAATTGATAAGACCACTGCACGACGAATTTGCGGCTTCATTGAACATGAAGTCCGAACAAAAACTCCAAGGTTAGTTTCTAATGTTCCTTTTAATTTGGGCTTCGGTATATACCGTCTTATTTATAGTTTAGTTTACCCTTGTACCACCCTATACTTTTTCTTTCAGAAACAATGCAATGTCCGTATCTGACCAAGTTCTAGTCACTTTACGTTTTTTTGCAGATTGTTGTTGGGGATCTGAGCGGAGTGCACAAAGCCACAGTGTGTCGTTCTATTCACCGCGTATCACAGGCGATAGCAGCATTGGCGCTTAGATCTATATATATGCCTCTGGTTTCCATGATTCTGATACAACTCTCTAGCAATTAGTTAATCATTCAAAATGTCACGCTTTTTTCCCACAAGGATAGGCCACAATCCTGTCACTATTCCCACGCTTTCCTCACATCCACAATTCTCTTCATAAAAGCTCTACGGTCATGGTCACTAGGAACCTAGTTTTCTTAATGATGTCTGCGATTTGGTCGAAAAACACCTGCCTGGGTCTGCTATTAAAATGACAAGAATTACATAGATAAATCTTAACAGGTGGGGAGGATGCTGAACTTTACAGATGCCGGAAGGGTTTCTATTCAATGAACGTCCAAACAATTGTGGACTCTAAATTAAAAATAATGGACATTGTATGCAGATTTCCTGGTATATCCACGACAGCACTATATTTGACAATATAAATATGAAAGCCAGATTAGAAAATGGAGAATTTGGAAACAGGTATAATAGTTTTCTTACATTTACATTCCTTCATACTTTACTCTTTACATTCCTTCCAATCATACTGCTTTCCATTCTAACTCCTTTACTTTTACCATATCTAGATTGTATAATAATCCTCAACATATTTATAAAGCTCCTATCAGGACCAACCTTCAAAATACGAGTACTACTGGTCCTAGCATCTTAGGTCGATATTTATGTATGTATATTTATTCAAGTTATATATTTATGAGATTATATATAAATATCTTTGTCATTTCCCTCTTTGACCTTCTTTTCTCACATTTTTTACTTCTATGTTCTAGCTTTGACTAGAAGGCGGACTTAATGCCACCAGCCTAGTAGAGAATGCCAACTAAAAATAAATCCACCTGTGTTTACTATAGTACAAGTTATAAACAAATAAATTAAAAATTTAAGGTATTTGTTTGGAGATGGTGCTTATCCACAAAGTACATATACTATGACACCATTTAGAGCACCAAATAATAATTGATAGACTTTGCAGGTAAACTAGTTTATTGACTGGTTGTACCAAAAATGTATATATGAATGTAATTGCAATTTATGTATGAATGTAATTATATTTTATAAAACTTCTGTATTTTTAATTTATAGGTAGAAAGGTCATTTGAAGTATGGAAACGAAGATTTCCGTGCCTTGCATTAAAATTGCGAGTGCAGAGGAAAAAAATGGAAGCAATTATAGTTGCCACTGCCGTTCATCATAGCATGTGTAGGGATCTAAATGAATCCAATAATGATTCTAATATACCCATCGAAGAACCGGCAGTACCACTACACGATGGCTTCACAAGAAGTGGAGTAGCTCTGCGAAGAAATCTTGTAAGGGACTTTTTCACACAATACGAGTAATAATACTTCAGCCATAGTAGAATCTGACGATGCTGAGAACATACCTAAGCTAATAAATTATTTTCATTTCATGGAAACGTGTGTGAAACCACAGGGCACATTTATTGTATATATAAGTTGTATTAGTTTGTAAGATTGTTTTGTATATGTAGGTATTTCATATTATAAAATTTTGTAGTTTCTTATTTCTGTAAATATTATGCAGACCCGTCGAAATTTAATTTTTTTTATCTCTATTATGAGGCCTGCAGCACAGGAACAGGCTGCCTTCTCTTTTAGTCGTCAGTCCTGAGAGCGCTGACGACTGATTAAAATATTTTACAGTTGCCTCAGTCCCCGTCACTATGCCGGCCAAAGGTGATTTTTAGCTTGAAGGATCTAAGATTATAGGATGGATACATCACGTTAGGAGATAGTTTTGAAACAGCTGGAAAACTGGAAAATATATAAATATTAAACATAACATGTAAATAAAACATTTATAAATTTGAAATCCTTAATTTTTATTTCACTTAAGTATAATATATAATATGTTTCCTATGATATGATATCATCGCTATATCATATGTTCGATGTGATACATAACATGTGATATGATAAGACTGTAGAATTTAACTTCTGTCGTTCCTTACTGCCATATCGCTGTGATAGCCTGATGAGTCACTGGCGCATACGGCGAAGGCGAAGGCCGATCAACTGTCCAGTCTTTGCCCAACTCTTTTTTTTTTATTTCCAACTCCATTGAGGCTTTAATTTTTATGTAGTCTTTATCATCAAGCAATTTTATTTCATATCCTTCAGCTATTCAATATCCTTTCAGCTACCTCTACAAACTTTGATCTTGTGTATTGTTCACCTATTGTCACCTCAATAGGTGATGATCGATTGATGCCTGTAAATCATAATTTCATAATATAATTCAAACATGTAGGTTGTTCAGCAACTAATCTCATAAAGTTTAAGGAATTCTAGAAATCACAGAACCCTAAAAGCATATATATATATATATATATATTATTGTGACACATCTGACCTCGACCTGCCTGATGATAAACAAGAGGAGGTCCAAGAGTGACGACGACCGAAAAAACCGAGTCAGTTTACGGCTACATTAGTCGCGGAATTACGGTGCCAAAAGACGATGTAGGATCAAGGTTAAAGAGCTCCTCGGAACATTTTCCATTGTATAGGCGACGTACAAAGCCGCCATGTCTCTGCGTAGTTGCAGGGGCTTTAAAGTTCGCGTGACCTCTGCATCACCTATAATTCGGACAGCTTGGCGCTGCAATGAATCTAGGGCATTGAGAAGATACTTGGCAGAGCCATCCCAGACTTGCGAACAGTACACCGCGCTAGAGTGAATCTGAGACTTACGAGCCTGAGCCAAATTCATATTTTTGTTGTACCTATGATTGAAATTCCTAAATAAGGGGCTGGCAAATTTATTTTCCACCCTGGGCAGCTGACTCCCATGCTACGCCAATAATTTTCGTACATTAAACAATTTTAAAATCTATATGCAACGGTTAATACAAGTCCCCATACAAAAAAATTATGTCCTTTTAAAGCGTATTGATATAAAAATATAATTTATTAAAACACCAATGTAAATTTAATAATTATGTAGCTAGACTTTTATTACTTACTTTTCTTGCAGAATATCGTCGTCAATCAAAATATTTCCATGAATAATAATATTAAACTAAAAATTTTCAATAAAAACAACTGTATAATGACAACTGTATGACATTTACATCAGTATTTCTGTATGAAAAAAATATACTACCATGAAAAAATAATTCAAATGGTAAAATTAACGCTTCATTCATCTGGCAAGTATTTATACGTATACTTTTACGTTTTTTCCTGTAGAACAACCAAATTCAGAATTTCATAATAGTTAACGAAATAAAAGAAGTATAAAGTATAACTAAATTCAAAAATTTAAACTTTTTTGGTACAACCGGGTCTAAGATTGATATTTCATGGCCAGCAGCCGGTTTCTTTAACCGATATTTTACCCAATGGAAAGCTCTCTAACTATTATTATTTTAGTAGGTGAATTTAAATGGCAATACAGCTTTTTTAATACTTATCATTTCTGTCATTTTTATTTTTTATTTTATTGTGACTCGACATTTGACAGCATTCCGCTTGATGTTAAGCTGGAGTGTGGTTCATGAATGGATGTCATTGCTACTGTAAGTAGCAGTCACCTACGACATGCCGGCCTTGTTTGAACTTCTTACTTTTTTTCCATCATTGAATTTACCAACGACGTATTAATAATGTTAATAGTATATAAAACACCTAATAAAGGTTATAATAAAATTATGAACTCTCCAGGCATGTATTTTTGTTTTAAGTTGATGTTTCAAAAAGGAACCGTTCAAGGTTGGTGGTACTTTTGGTTCCTTCTAGGTAATGGAGTCTGCATTAATATAAATTAAGAGTGGTAGGCAGTGGTACCCAGTCTGCCGATCCGGGGTAGTACCACCACTTACAAGTATACAGACCGTGAAGTGATTTGGTCACGTTTCGGGATCAGCTTGTAAGTTGCCGGTTCCATCTAGGCCGGCATAGTGGATGCGATTGCTACTCACAGTTATTGAATTGTATTAGCAGTGACATTCATTCATGGACCACACTTCGGCTTAACATCAAGCGGGGTGCTGTCATATGTCGAGTCACAATAAAAAAATAAAAATAAAAACTATTTTCTAGGTATGCATACCACAGGTCCTTTGGGTTTATTATTTCCTACTTGCTCTATAGATAATAATTATTTATAAGCGCGACGCTAAAAATATAATCCGTGTAACAGATGCAAAATGCATAATTTGTTTGCAGAATTTTTACACAATATATAATTCATAAAAAAATCCTAATATATTTTTAAAATTAGTCAATCATAAGAATAATTTCAACATATGCAAGTGAACGAAAAGGTCGTAATTCTTTGAACGAATGTAATTGAAACCGAATTTGAATTTTACATAGAAGTTTTCGAATATATTTATCTTTGAGACGATTGTGTGCAGAAGTTGGACGTAATATCGTCTTATACTCGAGACTATTCTCGTTATATTGAGAACGTTTTGACTATATTGTTATAATTGCTATAAAAATTTAGGGCCTTGTTTATAAAAACTCAAAATTATCTTAAGGAGTGTTTGTACATAGTACAATAGTGCATTGAGGTTTTAATATAAATAAATTAACATATATTTTAGTTAAAATTAGTTTTGTTTTTTTATTGTATCTCAACATATGACAGCGATCCATGAATAAAAGTGATTGCATCTACTGTTAAATAATTGTAAGCAGTAGTCACATCCACTATGCCGGCCTAGTTTGGACCGGGAACTTTGCAAGCTGATTTCGAAACGCCTAAGTCACTTTACGGTCTATATAAGTACTACCCCGGATCGGCAGACTGGGCACCACTGATTATTCGCTTATTTTTATGGCAGCTGTATTGATGATACATGCATATACCATTATTCATAGGTATATATTACATTAAAGATAAAGTCAATTACTATTCACTAGTAAAAAGTAGGTTGCTAGTCCCCATATGACAGCACCCCGCTTGATGTTAAGCCAAAGTGTGGTCCATGAATGAATGTCACTGCTACTACAATTCAATAACTGTGAGTAGCAATCACATCCACTATGCCGACCTAGATGGAACCGGCAACTTACAAGCTGATCCCGAAACGTGACCAAATCACTTCACGGTTTGTATACTTGTAAGTGGTGGTACTACCCCGGATCGGCAGACTGGGTACCACTGCCTACCACTCTTTGATAACCAGACCCGAAGCAAATATCCATCTCTTTTTTTTTATTAACAAATATTTGCAATATTTAATATTATTAAATATTACAAATAAAAGCTATGAAACAAATATTTGCTCCGACCGGGGATCGAATCCGGGACTTTACGCGCAACAAACCAGTCGCTAAACCGTTCGTCCACGCCTGTCGTCAAATAAAAAGAATTGTGAATGTGTAGGAAGCGAGGGAGTTGTGCCAGGATCGTGGCAGTTGGTGAAAAAGGAAAACGGCGTGACAATTTGATTGGTTTTATTCACTAGTGCATAATATATTATATGACAGAATTATAATTCTGGTCACATGTGCAGTGAATGCATTAAATTAATTATTACAAGAATAGACCGCTTGGAATTGGAATGTTTGAGAGTAGTTCAAATTTAGAATACATTCGGTCACTCAAATATGGCGCCAGTAGAATGCACTAAACGTTGACGTTTTAAATTCTTGTTCCTTTTTCAATTTTTATAATTCCATCGTCTATTTTAGAATTACAAATTCTTTTATTCGGACACGTTTAACGTCCATTGGTTAGATGATTCTATTAAAGGATGTATTCGGGAAATCCATTGAAAATTTAAAATGATGTTCTTAACCTTAGTGTAATCATGGTAATTTGAGTGATAGGCAGTGGTGCCGATGCGGGGTAGTACCACCACTTACAAGTATACAGACCGTAAAGTGATTTGGTCACGTTTCGGGATCAGCTTGTAAGTTGCCGGTTCCATCTAGGCCGGCATAGTGGATGTGATTGCTACTCACAGTTATTGAATTGTAGTAGCAGTGACATTCATTCATGGACCACACTTCGGCTAGCAATAGCAATCAGTAACAATCGCATCCACTATGCCAGCCTAGTTGGAACCGGCTACTTACAAGCTAAGTCTGAAACGCGACTAAATTTCTTCACGTCTGTATACTTGTAAGTGGTGGTACTACCCCGGATCGGCTGAGTACCACTGCCTACCACTCTTTAATTGCTCTGATTCAACTAAATTATCAATAATAAAAATATAAAAATACATTGACACTACGGTCTCTTAAGTCAGATTGTTTATTACGAAAATGTATACTCTAAAACTTTTGCCTTTAAAATAATTAGTATGAGCATTATACGTCAAAAAGGCGTTCCTACAACAAGAACGAGTTAAAGTTGTTTTTTAGCAGAAAAGGTCTAGTGGCCATGTCATGTGTTTTTTTTTACTCTTTTTAAGATGAGATAATGAGGTGATTTTAAATTCAAATTGGTGTTGTATCGTCGCCTTCTGAGCTGTGGAATTCTCTTAATTTCCTACATATTAGGATTTAGTATACTACTTTTTATTTGGTTGGGGGAAAAGTTTCTTCACATTTTATATGAAAATTCAAGACAGAGTTAGGAACAGGGTTAAAGAGCTCCTCGGAACATTCTTCGTGGTGTCTACTTTTTTCTACAAGTAATTTGTAGTAAATTGTATAAAAGGTACCGTATTATAAATAAATCAAAAATATTTTATAACTACAGTAAATGTGAAAGAAAACATAATCAAAAACTTTGAGAAGTTGATTGTAAACTTGATTAAGTTACTTAAGAACTTAGTCTTCAGTTGTAAGATTTCGTTCAGCTTGGGGATTTGAAGCTAAGAACCTGAAGTAATTTTCAGGTGTGTCAACAGTGAAGGGTCGCACAACCAATTATCTGAATAGCCCAAAACATTAATTTAGTTTCTCCGTAAAGACATAATGAAAGCCTAGAAAGGATCTTAAACCGGGGAGATATTCCTGTTACAATTATAATCTAAAAATATGTAACGAAAAAGAAAATTTACTATTTTTTTTTATTATTTACATTTCTATACTAAGCTACTAAAGTGCTTGTATCATAGAAACAGGGCAACCAAAGTACATATATCAAAGATACATTGGTAACGGTGGGTGGTTTCAAACTCGTGCTCTCGTTTTGTGTAACCATTGCACTGCCACTACACCACGGTCGCCTTATGACAGTGTAAAGACTCCACCGCTGTAAATCTGGAGTCCTAATATAGTGAAATAACTAAACTCCACTGTGCCTAATTTCTTAAATTATTTTAGAAATAATAATTTTATTTTACTACTCTATTGGGTTGATCCTGACAAAAGTCTTCCTTTACATCTACAAAAAAAATTATGTAATCGTTACCGTTAAGAACTATAAATTAATAATTTTTCACCGATTTAACTCACATATATTTCATATCATTTTTCTTCAAGAATAGGTCGTGAAATGGTTTCCTTACCCTTAATTACTAGGAGGGCAGTAAAAAGTGAGGTAAGTATGTAATCCTACAAGTACTGCTAATCCCGACGGAATTGGTCGTAAAGGTACGATTATAAACGTAAGGATATGAAAAGGTATGGTACCTACTAAGAATACCTATTATTTATAATACTTCCTATATTTTAGTAACTTGTTTATATATTTACTTAAGATTCTTAAGGAGTAATTTCAAAGGCCGTAAAGTGATTTAGTCGCGTTTCGAGATCAATTTAAATGTTGCTGATCTCAACTAGGCATATAAGATGCGGCTTCTACTTGTTGTTATTTAACTGTAGAGGTAGTCACCTCTATTAATAGACCATAATATTCTAGCTTAACATTAAGCTATGTATTTAGGCTACAGTTTGAAAAAAAAAAAACTGGTCGTAAATGCACCATTCATAACTGCTTTTAAAAAAAATATATAAATAATACACATAATAAACGAGTAATGTATGACAATGTGAATGAAACTGTCGTTAATCTTTGGGAATAAAATGGCGGAGATTATGTGAGAAGAGCAGAGGGTAAAAGATAAGACATCATAACCCTCGCTTAAGACAAATATGAAAGTCTTAATAAAGTCAACTGTAGACATGTAATAAAATGTCCTAAAGTTATGACTTTACTGAACCTTGAAATAATGCCTTTTAGAATATTACTTTGTGTGCTATATAAACGTACTTATGTATAATATAATATTGTCTTATTAAAGCAAGGTATAAAATATATATAATCGTATAACAGGTAACAATAATGTATAATTTAAAGCAATTAGTCTGTATATATTTATTTATTTTTAATCGAACACCGCCTGATGTTACGCTGGAGTGCGATCCAATTTATCTTTATGCCGTAATACGATGGCACGATCCCGCGTTGGTAGACTAGATAAGCGTCCACCAGACTAGATAGACTAAGTGATCTGGTAGTTTTCGAAAAAAAAATACAAAAAAGAACTCACGTAATAGTCAATGTGCACCCAACTTTCATACAATGGACGAAATTCAATCGGTTCTTACCTGTTGAAAATAAAAAAAAGTTATTTTTAAGGTTTTTAAAACTAAAAGTACCTAATATTGAGATATTCATGGTGAGAAAACTTGTAAAAAATAACTTTAGAAAATAGTCGGGGGAATTTTCTACAATTCAAACTTAAGATAAACTTACACTTTGTTCTTTTTAAGTTAATTTAACTAAGTTTATTAAATTATTTTACTAATCTATTTATAAGTGTTTTTCAACCAAATTGGAGACATCCTTAACAAAGCTGGGTTGCTTAGTGCCAATAACCGCAAAGCTTGTGTCAGGATCGTGTCAGGATTATGTTAAACTTTTATATTTTATTAGGAATATTATTATAAAAACTTTATAATAATATTCTATAATTATCAGTTTTATCTACTTGACATAAATAAATTAATATAAATATCACTAAAAGAAGTTTATGCTGTGATTTATAAACAGAGTTATTAAGGACGCTAGATTTTTCCCTATAGTTAAAATATTTAGTTATATAATATTGTATATTGATACCCAGCAACAGTGAGATAAATCATTGTAAAAAATCATTGTAATCATTGTAATTGTAATATTATTAGCTCATAGTATTTTCTTAAATTCTGCTCGAACATTGATTATTGAATTAAACAAATTTTATGCGGCTTACTATCACGTTTATATTGGTTTTGATTTTACATTGTTTTATTATTTCGACGTTTCGGGAGCTTTGCAGCCATCGTGGTCACAGAGAGACTAAAGAATTGTAAAATCAAAACAAAAATAAACGCTATAGTAAGCCGCATAAAATTTGTTTAATTCATAAAATTAATGTCACATAAAATGTCACAATCCAACTCAATTAATCAATCAATCAAATTGTCACGCCTCTTTCCCACAGGGATAGGCAGAGACAATGGAGCGCTACTTACCACGATCCTTACACAACTCCATTGCTTACTTCACATCCACAGTTCTCTTCATACAGGCTCTGTGGTTAGGCTCTGAGTAAAAGTAGATTGACGAAAGGAATTTATAAATATAATGTGGATGGATGCGTTAAACAAGGCAGGCCCAGGAGAGTGTTTTCCGACCAAATCGGAGACATCCTCAAGAAAGCTGGGTTGCCTAGTGCCAATAACAATGCAACTATCTTTACAAAACACTTTCTGTAGGATAAAAACACTATATTTCAAGATATCTCACTGTTGTTTTGAGGTATCGATATTAAGAATTTAACTTTATTAAGAATCATATAGTATATTTAAACAAATATGTTTTTTTTTATTGTGACACGGCATCTGACCTCAACTCGCCTGATGATAAGCAAGAGGAGGTCCAAGAGTGACGACGAGTAAAATAACCAAGTCAGTTCCCGGCTGCCCCGGCCGCCGCCACTATGCCGGCCTAAAACATAATTACTACTATAAGAAACGCGTATTAACACCAACTCGGTGTGTACTCGTGACTAAGGCTCTTGTAACAGAGCCGAAATGCGAATTATCTGCTAACGTTTTAATTATTTATAATAATAGTAAGTATAGTGCCTAATGAAGAAAATTGTGATTTGTGTCAGAATCGTGAAAAGTATTTCTCTCTGAGGAGGGCGTAGCAATTTGAATAATTGTGCAAAGTCTATAATTATTTATTTGTTTGCCGTATGTGGTCATATATTGTAGAAACTCCATACGAACCACTAATTTTAATCCCACTAAAGCTATATACATTAAAATTTATTATAAACATAAAGAAGAATTTCTCGAGTCTCACAGATCTATCAATAGGCATTACATTAGAACAAAGGTCGGTATTGTATTGTAAATCACAACTAACACTGGCAAAGTGTGCGCGTGCAACGATCATACTTAGAAACAAAGAGTTACAATTTGTATACGATATGACAAATGCCAATATATTTATTGTAAATAGAAGGATATTTTTTGGCCGGAATCGTAACGATGACTCAGGCAATAGTATACTTAACAGTTTTTTCAAACGTTGGCGCTAATGGATTTCCTCTAACTTATCATCAAGCAAGTCGTCAGATGCCGAATCTCAATAAAAAAACATTACTTATACTTAATCAAAATTGCAAAACACAAAATTATTTGAAAAAAGATTTTTAATGAGACTCAACGTCTGACCTCGACTTCTTTCATGGTAAGGGTAGGTCAAAGCGTGCCGACGACTGCAAAAAACTGTTTTGGTTTACGGTTGCTTCAGTTGCTGTCACTATGTCACGAGCTTCTTCAAGCTTTGTTGAAGGATTTAAGATTATAGAAAAACATATGGGCTGGTAAAGCAATCCACGTTCTATTTTTCTGGATTCAGAAAATTTACAGTGAAAATAAAGCTCGCTTTGAGAAGGACTGTCAAGTTATATCTCCCCTGAAAGCAAAAGAAATCTCTATCTTACATTCTTATAATATATATAAAACAAACAAAAAAAGTACAATATGTTCTCATCGAATATTGAAATTATCAATAAATATATATTTGTTTATTAACAAAAATAGTTTTTTTTATAAACTTTTGTTGTTTATAAACTTTCTATATGGTATTGGCAGTGGAAATAGTTGCAAAACGAAAGCATAAATCTTGTATAGTACGGGACCCAATAGTGAGCCCTGAGGCACACCGGTGCATTGAACCACAACCTCTTGGGTCCTATTTGCAGGCAACCCGCGCGCTACGATTTAAAAATTTATCAAGTAAAAAGAAAAGTTTTTTTGGGGGGTTACGTCCCTATTTCACCAATATTTTAAGGCCTGTTTATTAATTTCCATGCTAAGAATATTATTTTCCCGATCTAGGATTTCTAGTAACTATGTTAGTAACTAACCGGGTTATGAATGGAATATGTTCATAATCATGTTTTTATAATTATATATTTCACTGTTACGTGTAGATTATCTAGCAAATGGCAAATGTTGGTTTCTTCTTATATATTCAAATTTATAGCTAAAGTTTGTGTGACCTTACACTAACAAAATCATTATAGTTACAAACAACACACCTCCTTTGTTTTGGGAAAGTACTTGCATTATCTAAACCATCTGAAAAATAACGAATAAATATCATATTTAAAAAAACACAGGTCAAATCATGATGGGTAGTTGATGATTATTTGAATCTCTAATAACGAGATTCAGAAGGTCGCCCAGTAAGAGCTGTAAAATGTAGTGTTTTGGGGAGGCGAGATTTATCGCCATTCAAGTAGGTAGCTAATAGACGTATAAAGCATTGTGGTCTAATTTATTGTCTATATTTCTTTTGTTTTGCAGGATTTATTATATATAAAAGTGTGAGGTTTTAGTGTATTAGGTACTTATTTGAAAGTACTTGAAGTCATTGCGTTTAGGTCAGATTTTTTGGATAACAATTTATTTATTTATTTTTAGAATAAAAGCTATATTGTTAACAAATTTTTAAATTACAAGTATGATTAGATATATGAACCATCTTGTAATTTAGACAATATTACCGAAGCGCACGGAATATTGAGCAATGATCACTTTTTTCTATTGCATTCTTACGCTCGTATTATTAGTAATTTGTGATAAAGCATTTATAAAAAAAACTCATCGCGTGACCAAATTATATTTAGATATTTACTCTAAGCTGTATAATTTACAGTAAACTATAAATATTATTTTAAATTATATATTTTGGTAGTAAAGTTTATTTTAATTACAACGGAAGATTGCCTTGGAAGCTGTCAACTGACAATTTAGCTACTTATAAAGGCATTAAGAAACAATAATTTAAACGTGCCTAAAGAAAGATTTTTTCATTAAAAAGTGATTTTAAAGAAAGGGGTACGGAATAAGATGTAAAAATCATTTGTCTACGGGAACATCCTGTGAATTAACAAAACGGGATAAGACGAAATGTGATATGTCCTTAAAAAATAAAATATAAAACGCAATACTTTATATATTTGTAATAGTGGAAAGTCCTTTATCTATTCTTATCCTTGTGGGAATTCAGGCTTTAAAATTTGATATATGATATAGGTTAGGTGTATAGTATTACTTATTTTAAATAGGCACACAATCATAAAACCTAGTCATTTAAATAGTCAATTTAAGTTTTTTTTTAGTTTTATTAGAGACTAAAGAACAGTTTTACGAGATAGAACTAAATGATAATAAAAATGATATTTTTTTATTATTTCAAATAAGTAAGAGTGAAGTCAGCCTATGTGTACAAATCCTAACAATAGCGATAGAAATGCAACATAACAGTCAAAGTATCAGTCGTAAAACTGCAATTCGAAAATCGAACTTGAAAATTAAATTTTACGACTTTGCCAGTTTCTTGTAAGAGTCGGGACACGATGTTTTAATCTGTTTCACAGAGCTGCATAAATATTTATTTAAGTTTTAATCTCCTAGCCCTTCCCGGCGGTGTTTAGACAGCTTCAGGTCGCTTCGTGTGAAAGTCGTTTGTTTAAGACTTGTCCCCATTTTAGCTTTGGTGCATTGTTGTTAATGACGTTCTTTATATTGTAATTATGTTTGTATTTTTGACTTCGCCTGTTTTTGTCATTAGGTCAGTAACATGATTTTTTACATCTCGGGTTAAACAATTTTCAACGTTTTGTTATAGTTAAATTTTTATTTATTAAGACTAGACGTATGTCAGAACTCCACCTGATGTTAAACTGGTGATCGGTCCAGACAACTGCTACTACAGTTAAATAACATCAGTAGCAGTCACATCCACTGTTAGTTGGAATCAGTAACTTACAAGCTGATCCCGAAACGCGACTACACGGTCTGCACTTGTGAGCGGTGGTACTGGCCCGGATCGGCATACTAGGTATTTACTGCCTACCACTAACTTACTGCCTACCACTCTTGATGTGACAGCGTAGTCTAGATAGACATGCGACAGTTGTTTAGTGAAATGGTTTCGCAACCCAAGAGCCCTGGGTTCAAGAGCGCTTGCCAGTAGCATACCAAAACAAAAGAAATCAAATTGTCACGCCTTTTTCCCATGGGGATAGGCAGAGACAATGGAGCGCCACTTGCCACGATCCTGACACAACTCTTTCGCTTTCTTAACATTCACAATTGTATGAAGAGAATTGTGAATGAGAAGGAAGCCAGTACTAATGTCTCAATAATATAACTGTATCTATTTTGTTCATTCAATTTCTATGATACAAGCAAGTTTAGTAGCTTAGTGTAGAAACGTAAATATCAATCATTCAATCAGATCGTCACGCCTTTTTCTAACGGGAATAGGCAGATAGAATGTAGCGCCACCTGCCACAATCCTGACAATTCTCACATAATTCTCTTCATACAAGCTTCATACAAGGTTATAAGCATAAGGCAATTCAGCATTCTGGAGGATGTCTTCGATTTCCCACCTGGGTCTGCCTCGTTCAAATCATCCTCATCTATATAGTACATGAGATTTATAAATTCTTTTTGTCAATCTATATCCTTTTCCTGTCCCCAAACAACCGAAGCATTTCTATGTCAATCCTTAAAAAAATCTAACATAGATATACCATTAAAAAAATAATGTTATCAAATAATTTTCAATATATTTAATATATTGAAAATTATTAACAATAAATTATTAACAATATGTAAATTTCAAATATATATTTCAAGTATATTTATTGATTTAGAACTAGAAAAGAAGTTATTGAATTACTTAAATAAAAACCATGCATGTTTTGGAAGCGCGAAATAGCAAAAAAGTGTTATATTTTCATTTTATTTTCGCAATATTGCATTTTTTCAATTGTAATGATTGTGTTTTCCGGTCAGCCGACTACGGGAATGGTCGAATCAACAAATTAAAATGTATGTTTCTACTTTTTTTGCTCACTTTTTCGTATACAACACACTGCATGTAAATTGCTGTTTGACAGTACTATTGGTTTATAAAAGTGTGCTATTTTTATTCTACGTTATTGGCGTGCTATAAATAAATGTCACCATCATCATCAGCCAGAAGGCGTCCACTGCTGAACATAGGCCTCACCCTTAAAACGTCATTTCAAACGACAAGATGCTAGTTGCATCCACCGGTTATTCGTGACTTTCACTATGTCGTCAGTCCACCTAGTGGGAGAACTACCTACGCTGTGTCTTCCGGTTTGTGGTCTCCACTCTAGAACCTTTCTTGCCCATCGGTTGTCGGTTCTTCGAGCGATGTGACCAGCCCATTGCCGCTTCAGCTCGAGTTATGAACTCCGGTTCTTTGGCGTATATCCTCGTTCCGGATTCTATCGCGCAGAGACACACCAAGCATAGCTCTCTCCATTGCCCGCTGAGTGACTCTGAGCTTTTCTAACAGGCCAACATTTAGGGGCCACGTCTCAGTGCCATATGTCATCACTGGCAATGTAGTTTACTAAAAACCACATTTGTTTGAAAAAATTAATCTATTTCGAGTGCGTTCTAATAATTCTTGTGTGTTTCCTTTATTAAATCTTTATTTTTCGTTTTGGCAATATGTTGACATGAAATAATTATTGTATTGGGCTTAATATGCTCATCGTCTGATTTCATCATGGCGTCGGAAAGACGTTTGACGAGAAGACATAATTAGCATCCTTAAACTATGGACCACTAAAATAATATGTAACTATGCAACCACACCAACACGCAAAATAAAAGTGAATTGATATTAAATTGTGTAAGTAAGAACCTATTTATTTGTATTGTAGCCTGATATCTGGCTGAAGTGTGGTACAAGAATGGCGTCGACTGCTACTACAGGTAAAAAACTAAATATTAGTCGCATTCACTATGCCGGCCAAATTGAAACCTGCAACTGTTGGATCTAGTCAGAACTGTCTGTCTGCTACATTTAAAAATATCCATAATATGTATAATACAAACGCACACAAATAGAGCTAAACCTAATTAAATAATACCGTAATCCGCAACAATTTCACGGGATTAATATTCAAAATAACATAATTCTGTATCAAACTGAACACACTGACCGACTTTCAGTGAAATACCTCATAGTGCATATTTAGGACACTATAACACTTTGGTTAGATTTAATAACGCTAATTTAAATAGCAGAGGTTTGTATACTCATACACAATTGAGAATTGTGGATGTGAAGGAAGCGAGGGAGTTGAGTCAGGATCGTCGCAAGTGGCGCTCCGTTGTCTGCCTATCCCCGTGGGAAAGAGGCGTGACAATTTGATTGATTAATTGATTGTTATAAGTCTCCTTTCAATCTTTCTGTTTAGTCCCATAGGCTGAAAACGTCTAACGGCATTAACTTCGCCTTTGTAAATAGTACAAAAAAGTTATTTTAAATAAATTAATATATGTGCAGTATCCTGTTTGTATGATACAACCACTCTTAATAGCTTAGTATATAAATGAATACATACATATATATATATATATATATATATATATATATTCACAAATCTGCACAATCCATATGTTTATTCACTTGTAAAACTTTGATACTTTGATAATAATGAATATCAAAGTATCAATACATAATTCCGAAATAGTGCACATAATATTCCAAAATGGGGGCCCATTCGCAACACTAATTTGATCGGATTGAATATGGCTGATGTGGCAGATGGCAACGCTTTGCTACATAATTAATTTCTCCTCTGACCTCCAAATATCCGCATTGTGCCCGAAAACCCCAAAGTCTATTCGCGAAATCAGCTTATATAGATAGCTTTTGATGCATTATATTTTATTATAATAGTTAAATTAATTTTAGTGCTTCATTAATGTGAAATTTTTATTTTTAATAAATATTGGACTTACAATAAAATCGAATCTCATTTATCCCATGCATAGGGCTTGTATAAAGAGGATTATACCATAGGATTATACTTTAGGTAAATGTTTCTTTTCCGTAGAATCGTTATTACGTCGAAGAAACGACCACTTTACTAGGCTATGTATTTCCTGATCCCTGAACTCCTTACTTACAAACTTATGTTTATTTATTTATATTTATTCCCAGATAATAAGATAAAATTAATGAGTCGGTTGCTACTGCTTCTTCTTCATAATTTAGTGAAATTGCGGGATTGCTCACTATTGGCACTATTCGAGACCGCGATATTTCGCGAAATAGTGACTCTTGAGTAGCGATCAAGCGCAGTATTTTTAATGTCTTCATGGGCCCCAGGTTAAGAACCCCTGCTTTAAGCGAAGAATCTTTGGCCGATAAATATATGATGGCGACGGAGGCAAGGGTAAACTTAGTCAGTATTCTATTCAGTTGTCGGCGCTCATAAACTACCCTTTGCTTACGATCAGGCGAGTCGAGGTTTACACTTTAAACAAATAAAGGAAACGAAAGAATTATGTCAGGATCGCACAAATAAGAACCTTGTTGTCTCTGTTTATCCTAAAGAAATAAGAATATAATTAATAAATATTAATTATATAAAACAATTCAAAACGTCAATTTTAATAACCAGTTGAACATAATAAAGTTCATAATAAATAAATCACAAATTAGTTATCATTGTGCAGATTTCAAAAAACAAACTGCAGTTGTATTAAGAAGAATCAACAAAAAAGTGTTTGAAACGTTCTATTTCGCACTATTTTGTGATACCAATTTAAATATTTGCATTTGAATCAATATTTGAATGCTTTCGCACCTCCCTTGTTTACGGAATTATGCTGCAACAATGCAATTGGAAATATTTTAGTTTCAATTTTTCTGTTTGGTTTAAAGAATTATTAAGTACTAATGAAAGAATCATTCTGTACATAGAAATAATAATTATAGAACACTATCACGAATCTTCTCAGATCAGAAAATCAACAAGAGATAGAACAATAGTGCTTTAACTAAAATTGTTACTTTCTATTAGCCTTCAGCTGGACTGTTATCAAATTGAAGACCGGGAGTATTTGATGATGCACCATCTAAATCCTCTTAGATCAGCAAATCAACAAGAGATAGAACTATAGTGTTTTGACTAAAAATGTTACTCACTATTAGCCTTTAGCTGGGCCGTTTTCAAATTGAACACATTTGTGTTTATTGTGACTCGACATATGACAGCACCCCGCCTGATGTTAAGCTGAAGTGCGATCCATAAATGGAGGTGACTTCTACCACAGTTCAATAACTCTAAGTAGCTTCACGGTCTATATACTTGTAAGTGGTGGTACTTGGCTCACCACGTTTCCAAAAACTGAAACTGAACTCGTTGGCATTCCTGGGCTTCTTCTTGCTTACTTTTAGGCAAGTTGAGGTCAGATGTCGTATCTCAATAAAAATAAAAACATTTATTACCCCAAAAAAAAATTTCAACAATAACAAACTACACTACATACTCGTATTATGGTACAGTGCGTTGGGAATAAAACATGACACTTCGGAATCATTCAACCAATTATAATGAAAGTCTATTTCATGGTATTCCCAATAGACGATTCTGTGGGGGTAGATAATTTGTAAATTAGGTGAAATTGTAAACCAAATGTCAGTCCGCCATTTATTATAGTAGGTCAACACTTAGCAATGTATTAAGGGGATATTATCGAGGAAATTCTTTGTTATTAAGTTTTTAAAGTAAAAAAATATTTAGGCGCGTTGTTCACTTTATTTTGTAGGTAATTTATTTATGCTTAATCAGGTAAAGTCGGCTCAAGTCGCCCCGTTGGAACCGGCATCTTTCAAGATGATCCCAAAATGCGACTGAATCACTTACCTTGCAGTAAATTGTGCTTTTAAAATAATAAAATTTTCACGCATTTTTCCCATGATCCTGACACAACTTCCTCGCTTTCCTTACATTCACAATTCACTTCAGAGCGTTTTCTGACCAAATCGGAGACATCCCTAAGAAATCTGGGTTGCCTAGTGCCATAACTGTAGATTTTGTATAAAGTGAATTGTAGCTTATTGTTAACAAATTGTAAAAAATAATATACCAATTTAGGCTTTATAAAAACTTCACGGTGAACGCTCTTCCCCGATACAACACGCTTTGCGGATTTGATCAGGGAATTTATTATGTACGTAATAAAATATATGAAATTATGCACTTAGAAGTCTTAGAAATAACCTTAGATCACCAATTACCAGGAACCCATAAGAAGTGCAGTGTAAACATTATCCGTCTTTCCGTTCCTATCTATCAAAGCCAACGATAATTAGGAAATGGTACAAGACGCTTCTCATAATTGCCGTTATCCCTCAACACGATGCTGGAGGCGAAATATACCAATTTATCAATGACATAAGCTATTTAGTCAACTATTTTTTGGACATGCTTTAAACATTGCTTATTTTCTGTTGGGGTTTAATACAGCATTTTATGGAATGTCACCGTTTCATTTTATTGCGTTTTGTATTACGAATATGTGATGTAGTCGGCACGTGATATTTCATTAGACTGATAAGTTGAGAAAAGTTTTACTTTTATAAGTGTTTATTTATTTAGGTCGTAATATGTCGCGGTTAGTGATAGAAGACGACTGCTGCCACGGACAGAGTTCTGAACTGTCAGCAGCCGTGTACAGTACACTAAATTAAACCGGCATGATTAAATGTGATATTTATTAAATTAAAATATTGCTTATTATTATAATGAATTATTATTATAAAGTAGTTTGGTCACATTTGGTTGAATAACAGAAGATTAAATTAGCCTTAAAAGTGAGGAAACCAAGCAAGCCGCGTTCATTAAAACAAAATTCACCACTCAAAATTGATCAGAAATATTATAATAAAATCCATAAATAAAGTTTAATATTTCGTAATAAAAATAAGATTTAATATTGCATTTTATTGATTGCAGTTTAAAATATATACATGGTTCTTAAAAGTACCTACCTACATAGTGTTGGGGCGTTTGTTTGACATTTAAGAATTTTATGATTAAGACTTTACGATAATCGATTGGTATAACTTTTGGACAAGTTTTACAAATGACTTTAAATCTTTATAAGGTCATAATTTTTTATAACTTCGGTAATAAATGTTCAAATGAAAGTATATCCTTGCCTTAAAAATATTTTGCACACTATAAAAGTACTGAGAAACAGCTAATAAAAACTGTTATAAAAATAAACTGCTTATATCTTCATTAATTTATTGCCGTGTTGATTTTAACATTATGTCGTTATTATATGTCTTTACCAATTCCTAATTTTCTCTTTTAAATTATGAAGCATAGAAAAATTGAATAAAGAGAATTGTAGATGTAAAGGGAATTGATGTCCTGATGTCCTGGATCGCGGAAAGAGGCGAGGCGCTTTGTTGTCTCTACCTATCCCTATAGTAATTAATGCTTAACTTGAATGGAATAAAGATTTCATATTCATTTGGTTATTGGTCTTTATTATATAGGGCGACAAAACGGCAAACCATGTGCGGAGGAGACTGCTTGATTTCTTGTGTTGTTCTTGCTGATTTCCTACAACTTTTAAACTCAAACGCGACTGAATCATGTTGCGTGAATAAATACCGAAACTGTATTAATAATAATATTGTGATCAATTTATCACCAATGTTTTAGGGTACACTTGGGTAAATTTAATTTTGTTTAGTTTAACTAAACAAAAATTGTTGATGAATGCGTTAAACAAGGCAGGCCCAGAATGATATTTTCCGTCAAATCGGAGACATCTTCAAGAAAGCTAGGTTGCCTAGTGCCCATAACCTTAAAGCTTGTATGAAGAGAATTGTGGATGTGAAGGAAGCGAGGAAGTTGTGTCAGGATTTGATTGATTGATTGATAGCTTAACTGATAATGCACTTTATAGTTGTAGATTGAAAGATTTAATTTAAAATACGAGTCCAAATGAACGCAACTATAAAATGCATATTTTCAATCTGTCTAAGTTACATAGTAGGTGCTCATAATTCCGGCAACAATATTCAGTTTAGATCTTCCAACTTGGTTAAATATCGATGTGAGTTCGCTCGTAAATTGTCAAGATGCGTTAAAGAGCTTGTCTAAGTAATTAATAATGACTAAACTACACCCACACACTCGGGCATCGAACCCTCAACCGTGCCTCCAAATACCCTTAGCCCTTCTGAATTATTTGATAGTAACTTTCGCTGTTAATTAAAGACATAACGATTCAATTGAACTCGTATTATATGAACATTATTTATAGCTTTTGTTAAATTATAAGATGACATAATTAGTGGCATATTTTAGCCGGCATAGCGACGTGACTAGAGCTGGAAACTGAAACCTCGTCATTAAATCCCCTTGGTTTTTCTATATTTTTAAATTTGCCTTGAAAACTCGCCTGATGGTATGCAAGAGAAGGTCCAAGACGCCGACGACTGAAAAATAAACGACTCAGTTTACGTTTGCCTTAGTCGTCGTCACTATGTCGGGCAAAGAAGTCGAGGGTAATGTCGCGTTACGGGTTAAAAAATACAATCAATCCGGGTTGCTCCAGTGCGTGTTAACTGAAAACATTGACTGTAATTTGGCCTTTTTGTGCTCATTTACAAGTAGAGTTTTGATCTAAAATTTTTTTATGTAATTGCACCTGTTGTTGAGAAATAATTGCATTTAAAGAAACCCCAATAAAATAACTGCTAAACCATAAGTCACATTGTGAGCAAAATTGTAAGAACTGTTAGTCATACAATGTTGCAAGTTATAAACATGAAATCTATTATTCAGTTCATATCTCACAAACGTGCTAAATGTTGTACCTGACTTGAATATGCTACACTTAACAAATTCTTAGTCATTGGCATACGCAATTTAGTCATCAAAAGGTATTTTCCACTAATGTTTGTTATCGATCGTGGCTTCGTTGTCTCTGCCTGTCCCTGGGGGGGGGGGGGGGAGGCGTGACAGTTGGACTAATCGATTGTTTGTTATTTATCATTATCATCAACTAGAAGACGACCACTGCTGAACATAGGCCTCCCCCTTAGAAAGCCATTCCAAACGACAAAATGCCTATTTGTGACTTTGAGTATGTCGTCAGTCCACCTAGTGGGAGGCCTACCTACACTGCGGTTCGTGGTCTCCACTTAAGAACCTTTCTTCCCCATCGGTTGTTAGTTCTTTGAGCGATGTGTAAATATTCAAATTAAAATAATTCCAGGTAAAATCACTTTAAACGATTTTATTGCGAGACAAAATGCTATCATTTCTAGCGTTTTTTTTAAAATCCGAACGTTAATTTAATTTATTGAGACATTTGACTTAGTCTTGCCTGATAGTAAGCATGGTGGAGGCCGTTCCGACGACTGAAAAAACCGAGTCAGTCGCCGTCACTACGCCGGCCAAAAGTGCTTCTTCACGCATCACCTGAAGGATCCAAGGTCATAGGATGGGGAGAACACATGGGCTGGCATAGCATTCCACTTGTAGATTGTTCTACTTGAAGTGGACTATTTATTATACACACTAAATATCTACTCGTTTTAATTTAATATACAACTAACGATATCACTCGCCGGTATCAATGTATCTTTGATATATGCCCTTTGGTATATCAGTTGCTATGATACAAGTATAATTAGTAGCTTAGGATATAAATGTTTTTTTTTATTATCATTCAGAGGTTATCAACAAGAGTAATCGATGGGTACCAACTCAGATTAGGGTACTAAACAAATTTTTGAGGGATCATTTAGGTAATACAAATTTCTCTACATGAAATACAGACATTTTCACGCTTGACTTCTCGTTTGAGAAGTTAGCTAATTAAATTGGGAGGCGGTAGAGAATAGAGTTTAACTTTGTGCTGCGTATTTACAAAACCTAAAGCTGATGCTTCGCTTTGCTTTGCTTTGCTTAATAAATTTATGATTATAAATAAGGGCTGTGGTTTTAAAAAGGTTTAATTATGTATTTAATAAACAATTTAGGTATATTCTATTAATATTTATTTTGAGTAATATTTTAGTAAATATTTTTTTATCTTAAATTAAAAAAGAAAAAAGGAATAGATAAAGGTTTTTATTGCATAAATAAAATAATCTACTTTTGTCCAATAAAAAAATTGCTTAATAGAACACTATTAATTTAATGTAAACTAAATATGTTATTAATGTGTTTTGAACCTACAACTAAAAAAGTTGGAAATGTTAATCCAGGGAGGTAATGTAAAATCGCGTACGTCCGGGATCTACAGCGGGATTTGAAACGTTGCGCCGGACTTCGGCCGTCACCCTGAGGCTCTTGGTGTCCGGTAAAGTCAACAGTGGCAAGTCAAAGCCACTGGACAATGCAGTTCTTAGGTTTAGACGTTGGATGGTTGGCAAAACAAGCACGCAACTTTTAAAATACATTATTGATAATATAATAAAATATTTATTTATTAATTTTTGGCATATTATTATGCTAGTATTATAATAATAATAAACTGTTTAATTTTTTAAAGTAATTTTTATAATATTTCAAGTAGTACTATTATGAATTAAACAATTTTTATGCGGCTTACCATCGCGTTTATTTTGGTTTTCTCTCTGTGACCACGATGGCTGCAAAGCTCTCAAAACGTCAGAATAATAAAATAAAATAAAATTGTAACATCAAAACCAAAATAAACGCGATAGTAAGCCGCATCAAGTTTGTTTAATTCATTAATCAATGTTCGCGCAAAATCTAAGAAGATAGTACATATATAGTTGCTGTTTTTAATTTAGCTATGCCGTGTGCATATATTAGACCGCTAGCTTTTAATCGTTCAGTGTCATGCATGTAGGTTTAAGGCGACCGTGGTGTAGCGGCAGTGCAATGGTCGCGCAAACCAAGAGTACGGGTTCTAAACCACTGGCCAGTACCAATGTATCTTTGATAAATGTACTGTGGTCGTCCTGTTTCTATGATACAAGCACTTTAGTGCCTTAGTATAGAAATGTAAATAATAAAAAAAATAGTAGTACAATTTATTATGAATAAATTATAGTCCATAAACAATTCACTGCAATACTTAACATGAATTGGAATAGTCCAGTACAAATCAACACTTTTAACAGCTTAATTTTATAAAATTAAAAGAAAATGAAAATAAATAACACCTGTCTGTAAATATCTAAAAAAGCAATAAAGAGAAAACTTTTCTAATATGGCGTTCTCTTGCTGGCTGTACTTTGTAAGCGACAGCTGCACACAGGACGTCCGTTCTGAAGCTCCCACATTTTGTCTCGGACATTTGGAAGTGTAACTTATTAATTGTCTGAAAACGCCCACGGGACAAATTCACGCATGTAAATGTTTTCAGGAATCCTTTTATATATATATATATATATATATAGATTCTTCCCTGATTGTTTTAGTACTTTGTATCTTTTATAGAAAACATATAGTTTTTATATGATGCTTGACATATAACAGCACCCCTCCTGACGTTAAGCTTGAGTGCGGTCCATTAATAGAGGCGACTGCTAATACAGTAAAATAACTGCATGTAGCAGTCGTTTCTACTATGCCAGTCTTAACTTACGTCACTTCACGGTCTGTACATTGCCTACCACTCTTAGACAACCAGATCCGAAGCAAATATTCGCTGAAACAAATTATTGCTCTGACCAGGAAGCGAACTTAAGACTTTACACGTAACGGACTGTACTTAAATAGATGCCTATCGATTTAAAATATTATTTAATCTTTTTTTCTTACTTCCTTCTTTATGTACTATGTAAAAATATTTAATTTTTTACAAATATATTATTTTATATAGCAATATAAAATAATATGTTTGTATATAGTATATTTGATAATTGATAATATTTATATACTTTTAGGTATCTATTTATTAGTTTGACAGTGTGAGAGGAAGTTAGAAAGAGTTGCCAACTATTCTGAATCATTCTCGGACACTGACCACAGAATTACAAATTATTTGAGAATAGAAATTCTTAATACGTTAAAAAAAACATGAAGAAGTTTATAATCCAATAATATGATATAATAATATCAATAGGCAAAATTAGGTACATAAATTAAAAAAGCAAGTATCTTTATTTTGAGAATAAACCTAGGATTCAAACTTTGGTTACTAGATCCATTATTGTGAGAGACTTATAGCTGACATTATTTCAGCTATAGCTTAAAGATTGAGTATTTTTTTTATTAGTATCACATTAAATATAGCTAAAACATTTAATCTGAATGTTTGTATACACAATATTGACAGTAATTAGGGAAGTTTCTCGTCAAATGCTTTGCTAGGACATGTGTTCTCCACGTCCTATAGATAACCTTAAATCCTTCAAGCAAGGTGTAAAAACACTTCTGACCGGCACAGTGAAGGCCAGTTGATAACTACAATAAATATCTTTTTACTGACGATGTGGTTAAAATTAATTAATGACGCTTTAGTCCTATTTAACCCTGTCTATATTTAAAAGTAATAACACTCTACGGTCGTCATGAAACCGTGAAAGAGCATGACAATCATAATTAGAAAAACTATTTCTGAAACGAGTCTCTCCTGATTCGAGGTGGCGTCCATCAAAATACTCATTTATTTTTATATTCAAAGGAAGATATATATCACAACACAAGTTTACTTTTTATAACACTTTTAGCTCAATCATCAAGGTGGTTGGACTATAATAGGTAATTTGGAGAGGTTGGTTTGCGTACATTTGATTTTTCTTATTGTGGCTTAACAGAAAACAACGCCCCGCGCCTGCTTAAATGTGGCCAATGAATAAAGGTGACTTATACTACAATTAAATAACTTCAAGTATCAGTCGCATAGAGCAACCGACAGCCGATGAGGAATAAAGGTTCTAGAGTCTAGACCACTAATCAGCAGACTCAGCGTTGGTAGGTCTCCGACTAGGTGGACTGACGACATAGTGAAAGTCACGAATAACCAGTGGTTGCAACTGGCATCTTGTCGTTAGAAATGGCGTTCTAAGAGGGAAGCCTATGTTCAGCAGTAGACGCCTTCTGGCTAATGATGATCGGCTGCATCCACTACTAGTTTGTACGACAACTATTAAGTTGATTCCGAAACGCAGTTGTTACCTCGGATCGGCAGACTGGGCAAATGTCCTCCGACTATCTGCCACTCATAATTTCGTCAAGTGTGGTCCTAATAATACATTGGACATATTACGAATGTTACGTAGTCCAAAATTAATGAGATTATATGTCTTTTTAACGAAGTACATGCCGTAAAATTTGATAGGCCATATTAGTCTCTCAAAGAAAACAAGATTTGTTATTTCTTTCAGGAGCTGTCATAACTGAAAAATTAATTATAATAAAAGTAATTGCGTAATAAAAAGTATTTATAATACTTAATTTATATAATAATAATTTATATAAGGTTTGTAGTTGTTTTCAAATATATTTTTAACTTGAACTCTTCTTAGTGAGAAACTTTTTTTTTGTTCTTCCTATCATATGACTTTCAAAAATCGTACTATGGTCTCAGAATGCGCAACAGCATATGCGAAGTAAATGATTTGATTTTGACACATTTGAAGGTGTGATTCCGCCGGCGACTGCAGCAGACTTGTTTGTATGAGATGATTCCGTGCAAGGCGACACTATTGCGACAATCATTATTTGCTAAGTCAAAAATTATAAATATATTGTTTGGAAACAATATTAATGCGGTAGCTGCAGACTAGTGTCGCCTTGCGTGTAATCAATCTCATACAAACAAGTAGTGCAGTCTGCAGTCTCCGGCGGAATCACACCTTTAAACCTAAATTGGCAACCTGTAATACCCGCACGCACAGGACTGGGGAAGCATCCGCATTTTGTCGACCGAATCAGCAGTCGAACTAAAAGGTTCGTCGTGCGTCTTTTTTGTAGAACAATCGACGAATGGAATGCTTTACCAGCCCATGTGATTTCTCCATCCTGTAACCTCGGATCCTTCAAGCGATGCGTGAAGAAGCCTCTTTGGCCGACATAGTGAAGGCGACAGGGGTAGCCGTGAAGACTCAGTTTTTTGCAGTCGTCGGCACTGTTCTTGCTTACCATCAGGCAAGCGAAGGTCAGATGTCGAGTCACAATCAAAAAAAACTTGATTTTATGGATGAATTAAACAAATTTTATGCGGCTTCCTATGCCGTTATTTGGGTTTTTATTTAACGCATAAAATTTGTTTAATTCATTAATCAATGTTCGCGCAAAATCTGGGAATATATATATATTTTTTTATTTTCTTATTATTTACATTTTTATACTAAGCTACTAAAGTGCTTGTATCATAGAAACAGGACAACCAAAGTATAGTAAGGGAACGAGCTAAATGAACGCGGTAGGAATGTAGTTGTGACGTCATGGTCACTTGTCTATTATGAATAGTGAAGTAAAATGAAAAATGTCGATAACAATAAACACACTTTCCTTAAAACGCAAATAGATTTAGTTATTAAAAATTATAAATGTGTATTAAATTGAAGTATAAACATTAGACAGCAACAATTTTTAATGAATTATATATTAATTAAATTTTGAGAATAGTGACTTTTTTTTTTCTTTTTCACACATTTTAATCACGTTTCTAATAATGATTCTAGCCTGACTACGGATGACGACTCTTTTATTCAATTAACTCACTAATTTTTCAACAATCAAACAAAGAAAATATGGACACGTTTTTATCGATATTAAATGACATCGCCGAGCTATGAGCGTCACTAAAAGCGGCCACTAAGATACGGGTGGTGGTCGTTTCACGCCCCACCGCACCTCAGCCCCCGAATTCATTTAACTCGTTCCCCAACCATACATATATCAAAGATACATTGGTACCGGTGCGTGGTCTCGAACTCGTGCTCTCGGTTTGCGTAACCATTGCACTGCCACTACACTTGACTTATTTTTTTATTTATTTTATGGATTAAAAATAAACCTTATAAAAATAAACTGTGTATATTAAATGCTAGTGAAAGACAATTATGAAATAACTTGTCATTTTGTTCTGTTAACATTCGTTAAATATTCAAGTCGCGTGATCTTTAACTACGTGATATGCAACTAAACGATGCAATTAAGTTAAACATAATCGCAAATCAACGATGACAACTGTTATTATGCTGATCCTTATTGTCATGTAAATGGAATGATTGGCATGTAGTGTTGTTGGCATTAAATGTTCATGTATTTCGTGTTCATTTTTTAAAGGTTTTAACGATTTATTGGTATGTAAATGTCTTAATTTGTATAATTTAACATGATTTACTAAAGTTTAATTATAGTAATGAGAATCACTTGAAGGTGGATGCGACTACTTGTAGCTATGTACAAGTAGTAGTCTCTCCAGCTTAACATCAGGCAAGGTACTTTGGTAACCTTTGTTATCGACATTAGGAGTCGATAACAAAGGAAGCTACAAGAAAAAAGGAAAAAGGTTTTTCGTTACAGATATTTTTATTTTATTTTAGCATTTTATCTTAGGCATTTATGTATTTATAAATTATTAGTACATCTATATTTCATTTACCCCCAAAAGTTTATATTATAGACGTAAACATTCCCTATCAATACAACCCACGCAATAATAAATCCTAGTGTTCCTATCCCTCAGCAAAAATCATAACTCAATATCATTATCGTTCGAATCGCGAACTTATATTTTGATTCTTTGCAACCGCCCCGAGGTAAAGATACGGTGTCCGGACACGAAAATAATAGACTAACTTTTATCTGTGCAGAAATTCTCGTTTAAATAATAGTAAGGAAGGTAGCGGTAGTTCGGTTGCAAGTTTTTATCAGTCCTGCCTCGAGGGTAGGCTATTCATAATCAATAATATGAGGCTACCGAAGTAGCTGGTGCATTCAACTACTAACTTTAACAGTTATCTATAAGTATTATGTAATTTTACAATTACATTTCCCTATCAGATCAAATGATATGACAAAATGGGAGAGGGCAAGGCGAATATACTTCCAAGAGTCTCATGGTGATAAGAAACTAGTCTCATCGTCATTCATAGTCATAAAAAAAAATCAAAAATAAAAAAAAAAACTTTAGTTTATTGTGATTTAAGAACATAATCAAAAGCAAAAGAACATAAATATGCAATTATTGTCAATGTCAATGTAAAGTCAATGTAAACCTTTGAGTTCGACTGCGGATTCGGTAAACAGAAGTAGTGCGCCTAGAAGCGCGTTTCCATTACTAACACTCGATACGAAAACACATCATGTCCCTAGGTTTTAATTGAAAGCAAACGGAAGATAACCAAAACCTTTTAATGGAAAAGCACGAAATTCGGTACTTACGAATTAACTATTTATTAAAAATTGCAGAATATCGTGCACAAAACCGACCAATTGTTTTCACCGACGAAACATATATACATACGTCACATGCCCTCTCGAAATCTAGGTCAGATGGAAGCACTTCAGGTTTAAAGCGACATATATCGAAGGGCAATCGAGCAAAATATTTAAATACGCAAAAACGTTTACGCATAAGTCTGATTTTGCAAAACATATACAAATCTGTCAATAGTGCCCTATTATTATTAGTGATAAAATCAATTAATTTACAAAATCTTTTATCCAATTAAATTCTTTAGCAGATTATATTTGTGAAGTAGGATATGATCTAATTTGGCAGCGAATCTTACTTTGTGGCTTATTTAATAGTTTGGACATAAAAAGCCAGCCATTAAAAGACTTCCACTCATATTTGTTCAGCGGCCAAATGCAGTAGTCTGCCAACCTACTATCTGATCAGGAGCTCTATTCTTGAACATAATTTAATGACAATAAATGTTTTTGTTAGATTTAATATAATTAATTTAATTTGTACTGTTATATCGAGGTTTCCATACTTTAATTCGTGGTAAGTGGCACTCCATTGTCTCTGCCTATCCCTGTGGGAAAAATATATTCACATGCTCTATGGTGAATTATTATCTCAAGTAAAAGGATGCGTTAAAAGAGGCAGGCCCAGGAGGGTGTTTGCCAAATCGGAGCCATCCTCAAGAAAGCTAGACAAATTATATTTTTTCGTTATTTAATAATTAATATTTCAATCATTCAAATTGTCACGCCTTTTTTCCCATGGATAGGCAGAGATAATAGAGTGCCACTTGCGATCCTTCCATCGCTTTCCTCACATCCACATTTCTCTTCATACACCTAATTATAATCACAAATAATTTATTGTTACGACCGAAAATCGAATCCAGAACCTTCATAGCGTGGTTACCATTTCACTACTCAGGTCTATCTAAAACTTTAGTACTACTAGGATCCACCTTGTATCCTAGTAGTACTAAAGTTTTAGATAGTGCTTTACTTTACTCTCAATGATGTTAGAACTTGTAATAACACATTTATTAGAGAGTTGGTCAGAATGGTAAAAAGTGGCGCTCCATTGTTTTTGCCTATCCCTGTAGAAATTAAGGCGTAACATGTTCAGACGGAAGACCACATATTACATATTTTAAATTAATTGGCTTGTCGCAAATATATACAAACGGACTAAGCTTAGATCATACAATTATACTTAATTATCTGGCAATTATTTCTGCCAATGTAATTAGCCTTGCTATACAAAAAGGAAATGTTGTTAGTCTCCTTGGGACTATCTCTAATGTGACGTCATTAGATAATATATTTTTTTTTATTGTGACTCGACATATGACAGCACCCCGCTTGATGTTAAGCCAAAGTGTGGTCCATGAATGAATGTCACTGCTACTACAATTCAATAACTGTGAGTAGCAATCACATCCACTATGCCTAGATGGAACCGGCAACTTACAAGCTGATTCCGAAACGTGACCAAATCACTTCACGGTCTGTATACTTGTAATTGGTGGTACTACCCCGGATCGGCAGACTGGGTACCACTCTTTGATAACCAGACCCGAAGCAAATATCCATCTCTTTTTTTTTATTAATAAATATTTGCAATATTTAATACTATTAAATATTACAAATAAAAGCTAAGAAACAAATATTTGCTCCGACCGGGGATCAAACCCGGGACTTTACGCGCAACAAACCAGTCACTAAACCGTTCGTCCACGCCTGTCGTTTTTATTTATAGTTTAGTTATAGTTAATATACTTTTAATTTTATTTGTTTCTCAATAAAGGATTGATGATTTCATTTCCTATAATTATACTATAATTGTATGATTTGAGGGACTGAGTCACACTGACAAATATGTAACAGAGTACAGCGACCACAGCGTTTCCCACGAACGCCGATCGGCGTGAGAATGACCCACCTATTCAATAGGTAATTATAATAAATTACAAATTCATCGACATTACACATCATCTAGTACATAATTTGATAGTTGCAAAACAATGGACTCTGTCCCGTTATTCGTACAAACAATACGGACGTGACACTATTGTCATACAACAATGCCTTTATAATAATTTATAGCCATATTATTATAATAAGTCATAATCTATAGATACATACAGTCAAATTAGCTTGGAGACGTTTTTGCATTTGTAGTAGTGCGTCTAAGAGCGCTATGCAAATGCAAATGCAAAACGTCTCCAAGCTAATTTTAGTTTTCACTTTAAACTTATTCTATTATCGTGAAATCGTGAATTGGGTTTTTAATAATTTTATATCGAACTACCATTTATATATGTTTTTATCATTAGAAATAACAAAAGCAGTACATAAAACCCAAAATGAATGATGTCCTTTAGCTCTGTATAAAATATCTGTTAAACGTAAATGTAAAATGTGAAGTTAAAGAGTGGTGCAACCCATTTTTTCTTTTTTTTACTTATGTATTTGTATTAAATAGTGGTGGGCAGTGGTGCACAGTCTGCATATCCGGGGTAAAAGTTATACAACTACTTATATACAGACCGTGCAGTGACTTTGTCGCGTTTCGGGAGCAGCTTGTAAGTTGTCGGTTCATAGTGGATGTGACTGCTACTTACAGTTATTTACATGTAGTAGTAGTCCCCCTTCATGGACCGTTCCACTCAGAATAGCCACTTACAAGTATATAGACCGTAAAGTGAATTAGTCGCGTTTGGGATTAGCTTTTTAGTAGGTCCAAGAGTGCCAACGACTGAAAAAACCGAGTCAGTTCACGGTTTCGGTTTACCTTAGTTGCCGTCAATATGCCGGTCACTATTTATTCAACCGACTAAAGTTATATTAAATATCCAAAGATCACACTACGTGAGTTCTAACGGTTCGGTTATAAACTTCCAACTTTAAACTTTAAAAGGCTTCTAGTTCCGACCACGTAAACAAGTAGAGAAGTAGTCGTAGCTACATAAAGTTTAGAATGTTACTAAAAAAAACTTCAGCGAAGATTGATTAAAAAGTGTATAAGTAGTTGGTAATATATAGGGTGTCTTTTCAAAGTTGCCTTTTCAATGGCATGTACTGTACAAGTATATGTACTGGCTGTCTGGTGAGCCAGACGGTTGGGGTGTAAAGAGGCACGGAGTTCCGGTACACCATTTACATGGACAAGTTTACTGGCATAATTACGTGTTATTTTTATTTGATGATTAATTAATATTTTAGCAATTATATATATTTTTTGAAGTTGGTATTTTACTTAAAACACACAAACGACTAAAGTCTTATCGAATCCTAAACAATGTTTACAATAAATATTTTTTGAAATAAATATTTTAACTAGACAATCAATCAAATTGTCATGCCTTTTTCCCACAGGTATAGGCAGAGACAATGGAGCGCCACTTGCCACGATCCTGACTCAACTCCCTCGCTTCCTTCATATTCATAATTCTCTTAATACAAACTCTATAGTTATGGGAACTAGGCAACCTAGCTTTAACTTATTATTATTAATAGAGGTAATGTGAGCGGAGAATACAGCTTCTGCCTCGGATACTGTGCATAGTAAAAGTTTCCTCTGTCCATGGACCGCACTCTGGATTAACTTCATGCCAAGTACGATCACGCTGTAACCAATATTAAAACAGTATTTTATCCCACATAAGTTAAACTACTTGCATGTTGGAGATCCGTAAAATTGTTATTAAATGTAAGGAAAGCGAGGAAGTTATGTCAGGATCGTGGCAAGTGGCGCTTAATTGTCTCTGCCTATCCCTGTGGGAAAAAGACGCAACAATTTGATTGATTGAAATTTGAAATAATTTTATATTTGCATATTATTGAACACTGGGTTACTTGAACATTAGTAATGCAACTAAGTTGACACGCATTCAAGTTGCATGTAGAATGTAAACGCGCCTCAAACTGCGTCTCGTCACTCAAAGCCACTCAATAATGCATGTGCAGATAGTGACACGTCGCAGCAAACTGAAGCAAATCCTCACGTAATGCACTACTGCCTAAGTATTAGCACTTACTTGTAGTGCTCTTAACTAAAGCATCAATGTATTTTTAAGTGATATTTTTATAAGGACAAATTCGACCTAAACATTCTAGTGGCTGTGTGAAGAGACTATAAATAAGTTTGTTGTATTATTAATTTAAGTTGTTAGTGGCAATCAGCTGCCTATCCATAGGGAAATTCCTAAGAAATAGAGTCGAAACTGTTCATGTTAGATTGTATGCAATACGTAGCCAGCCTAAATGTAGAATAATCAAGATCACACATAATCAATGACCTTCATTGTGATCCCGGCTTTCAGTGGAATTATAAAAGATATTTATCACCACTTAAAATGAACAATAATTATCAAAAAGTGGTTTATTATTTATAAAGATAAATCTGTTTAATATTTTATTATTTTGTGTTTGAAGTAATTTCTATTATGCCAAAAATGGGTGGTGCGAAACAAATTTATTATTTTAGAGACAAAAATATTAAGGAAAGTGTCCATCCAGTTTAAGAATTCTACAAGTTATCATATCCCAAATTGTACTGTCCAAGTTTTCACGTAATCTAAAATTTTAATCTCATAGAAATAACCAATGTTCATATTCCTATATTACCTTGGCTTGAATCCAGGTCGCGTCTCAACTCTAAAATCAAGATACAGAATTGACATTTTAGACGTTTCAATTTGATCGGAAAATATGAAAATATTTCACCCGTTTAATGTATAACATTTTATTTGCATTGCTATAAATTGTTGACGTATATTCAACTTAGATAGTTGAAGAAGTAAGGAATTGGATTTATATGCATTTAATATTGAAAAATGAACATCAAATAACTTAATCATACGTTAGATAAGCTCTAAGTGTATTTGGAGTGACGATAGCGGATAGAATGAGGAATAGCACAGTGCGCGATAGATGCGGTTTGAAAGAAGATGTTGTGACAAGGATTGACAAAGGGGCGCTCCGATGGTTTGGTCACGTGGTAAGGATGGGTAGATTGACAAAAGAAATTTATAAATTTGGTGTGGATGGATGCGTTAATCGAGGCAGACCCAGGAGGGTGTTCTCTGACCAAATCGGAGACATCCATAGGAAAGCTGTGTTGCCTAGTGTTCATAACCCTAGAGCTTGTATGAAGAGGATGTGAAAGAAGCGAGGGAGTTGTGTCAGGACCGTGGCAAGTGGCGCTTCATAGTCTCTTCCTATCCCTGTGGAAAGGCGTAACAATTTCATTAATTGTGATAAGCTCTAAACACAAATCGCCCGAGGGCTTTTTTCTTTTAGACTTTTTATTTATTTTTCCACTGCTATGATAAGGCCTCTCTCTATTTTTTTCATGACACATGAGACTTTACGAAACTTGCGATCCTTATACACATGTTTTATTATATCTATAATTTTCTTCATACAAACTCTTCTCATAAACACCTCTGGTTAAGTTGGTAATGTACATCGTTCAGAAAAACTTTAAAATTCCGTACCACAATTTACTCTTCATCATTTAGAACAATCATTCTCTAACAGCAGTTATATTTTATTGACAAACAAAAGCATCCACTTCATAAAATACTTTCAATAGATAACAATTTAAAACAACCCTCTATAAAAACTATAAAATAAAAATAAAAACTTCGAAATGTCTTCATAGTATGAACATTCAGTTGTATAGCCTCTTTATAACACCCTAGTGTACGATATAGTATACCTATAGGCACTTCAGACAGCACTAGAACCTACCCCAGACATGGGGTGCCAAACAAAAGTTCAAGGTTGTACTAAATACCTATTTAACCATTATGCAATTTCAGATATATTACGCTAAAATGTTTTTGTAAACAAAAGACCGTAAAATATTTATTAGAAAAATATAAAATGTGTAATTTAAATCAAACTGTCAGGCCTTTTTCCCACAGGGATAGGCAGAAACAATGGAGCGCCACTTGCCACGATCCTGACACAACTCCCTCGCTTCCTTCACATTCACAATTCTCTTCATACAAGCTCTATGTTTATGGGCACTAGGCAACTCAGCTTTCTTAAGGATGTCCCCGATTTGGTCAGAGAACAACCTCCTGAGTTCTCTGTCCTCTTGGGACTTACTTCGTGACCACAATGGCTGCAAAGCTCTCGAAATATCGGAATAATAAAAAAATGTAGAATCAAAACCAAAATAAACGCGATAGTAGGCCGCATAAAATTTGTTTAATTGATGAACAACTGTCTGCCTTCTACTTTTAAAATACCATTTTATTTGTAATATATGTTCATTATAATGAACATTACATAAGAATGTTTCCCTCGTAAATATCCAACCACCCAAACCTACCCCTTTTTGATAAATGATAGCGTAATTTGAAAATTTGTCCCCCAGACCAAGATCTACCTTAGATTGTCAACGTTGTTGTAAAATTTAATGCGATAGTAATTATGTTTATATTCGTGTACTTTTATATACATTTATCATTTTCTTATGAAGGGTGAGAGATGCTAAGAGTCCTGTAAGACAATTTTGACTAAATATTTAGGAAATATAAAAAAACATCTAAATTTAAGAGTGGCAGGCAGCGGTGCCCAGTCAGCCGATCCGGAGTAGTAACACCACTTACAAGTATACAGACCGTGAAGTTACTTAGTCACGTTTCAGGATCAACTTGTAAGTTGCCTATTTAATTGGAGTGTGACATTATCATTGAGTTACTATTTATATATAGATTCGCCATATGGACTTGAGAGACCTGATGGTAAGCCAATAGCGCCGACTGCTAATAACCGTTTTAGTTTACAGTTGTCTCAGTTCTCATGCCATCCAAAGATATTTTTTTATTTATTTATTGACGACAGGCGTGGACGAACGGTTGAGCGGTTGGTTTGTTGCGCGTAAAGTCCCGGGTTTGATTCCCGGTCGGAGCAAATATTTGTTTCATAGCTTTTATTGATCGTGGAAAGTGTGGGATTTGATGCCTGAAAATTAATGATGATCTAAACAAAGTGTAGTGAATGCTCTTCTTAGCTTCATTTAATATCAAAAGGATGCAGTTACGGATCTTTCTAGAAGGGTTGGTCTCCATTCATCTCAAATACTCGTCCCGTATGCATTGTACGTGATCACGGATGCTTGATTGCCAGCTCTCCCCTCAACGTACTGTTTTACATTACATTCAATACAATTTCTATTGCTAAAGCCTTTGCTACACTAAAAGCTAAAATAATTTCAGTTTGAATTGAATCAAAATGTTACGCTTATTTTTACAGGGATAGACACAGACAACGAAAGAGATGATCAAATTCGAGTCATCATCATCAGCCAGAAGGCCTCCACTGCTGAACATAGGCCTCCCCCTTAGAACGGCAAGATGCCTATATTCAGCAGTGGACGCCTTCTGGCTGATGATGATGGTGAGGCAGGCATACAGTTGTATCCAGCTGAGCCGGCACAGTGGATGTGACAGGCATATATCGTTACAAAAGTTGTAGGTGGGCAGAGAGCTGGTCGTTTGCCTAGTACGTCTGTATACTTTAAAGTGCTGTAGTACCACTACTTTAAAGTGTAAAACTTAGTTGCGTTTCGGAATTACCTTAAAAGTTGCCAGTTCCAACTAGGCCGATAGTGGATGCGACTGCAGTTAATAAACTATACTAGTAGTCGCCAATATCAAGCGGGGTGCTGTCATATTCTTTTGAGACACATTTAAAAAAAAAACAATGAATTAAACAAATTTTATGCGGCTTACTATCGCGTTTATCGGCCATCATGGTATCTCCGTGCCCAAAATTGCTGCGAAGCTCTCGAAACGTGATTGTTAGCCGCTTCAAATTTGTTTAATTTATTAATTAATATTCGCGCATATTCTAGAAACAAAAAATATAAAAATATACTTAATACATCTATCAATATAAAACGCACCTTACTCACATCCCCAAAATTGAGGCGAACGTTAATTGTGACAATAAATCCCCCATTAATTGCATGAAATCAACCAGAACACACGTCTGGGGGTGAAAACTGACAGTTGAGTTGTACACTCACGAAATTTAGCCAACCATAGCGACAGGGGTAAACAGGAAACGTGTAAAATTAATTAAGTTATCTACAATTATTCCGTTAATTGATGAGTTAGCTTATAGAATTATGTTCTTATTTATAATTAAGAGTATTTTGTTTACTTGTTTTACTTTTTTCTCCACTGAGCTACTGAGCTACTTGACGTGATTGTATCTGAAGCGACTGTAAACGCAATATCTAACCAGGAAAATCAAGGTCAGATGTCGCGTTTAAATAAAAACATTTATAACATATTAGAATAGATCGTTTCAAAACATATTTAGTATAATTTATTTTTATTAATTATCGTAGAGTACCTACGTATTATCCTCACAGCGAGGTGATTTTAATTCATCAAACCTCGACAATGCGGTACAGTCAAAGAGCAAATATTTGGCTTCGATATCTCATCAGGGGTACTACCAGACCGACCTTTAACTTTCGACCTGTGATTAATTAAAAGTCATGCACAGATTGTTGAGGTTAATTATGAAAAAAAAAATGGGTATTTTATTATTAAATTTCTTATTAAACTTGAATTATATTATTAAATTATAGTTTGCATTTATTTATAGAAATATAAAAATGTAGTATAAAAATGACATTATTATTTTTACATACGAGTATTATAAAATGTAGTGTTCTTAAGCGAATATTATATATTCTTTTGAGAACTTCAAGTTCTTAAACAAAAATAATAATTATATATATATATAGTATATGTAAGTATGTAATTAATATAATTCCTTCAATTACATATGAATAGATACTAATCTATCTCATAACTGCAAAAATATAATAGAATTAATACCATTGGTTTAAATGGTAGTCAACTTGTAACGTCATTGATCGAATTTGTGCATCGCGGTACAAATTCAACCATTTTTTTTTGTAATGCGTTACGATGCTATTTGAAATCATTGTCATTTGAGTTACATCCGCTGATTCAGGTCAAAATGTATACTTTGAAATAGTCCTAGACCCTCATCAGCGCTCGTGTTCAATACAAGTTAATTGTTTATTTAACTGTACTGCATTAACAAACTAGATACAATTCTCTCAGCGAGTGTACCTGTGTTTATTGTGTTTGCTATTTGTATTCGACAATGATACATGCATTTAGAATTATCTATGTACCTACCCATAATGTACATATCTATATACCTTTATTTATTGTGACTCGACCTAATATGTCATATTATGACAGCAACCCGCTTGATATTAAGCTGGTGTGCGGTCCTTGAATGGAAGTGACAACTACTATAATAATTAAATAACTATAAGTAGCAGTCACATTCACTATGCCGGCCCAGTTGGAACTGGCAACTTACAAGCTGATCCCGAAACGCGACTATGTCACGGTCTGTTCACTTGAAAGTGGTGGTACTATCACGAATCGGCAGACTGGGTAAATAATTATTTTTATTTTCGAATATTGCGTCAATAGAGCTCTATAAAGTATAATACTAAATTATTACAATATCAATCAATCAACCAAACTGTCACGCCTTTTTTCCACAGGGATAGGCAGAGACAATGGAGCGCCACTTGCTACGACACAACTCCCTCGCTTCTTTTAAATTCACAATTCTCTTCATACAAGCTCTATGGTTATGGGCACTAGGCAACCTAGCTTTCTTAAGGATGTCTCCGATTTGGTTGGCAAACACCCTCCTGGGCCTGCCTCGTTTATTATTATTATTATTACAAGTATCTAAATATAAATGGCTTATTTCATAGAAAAGAGAAAGCACTATATAAAGATATAGTGCTATGCTACTCTGTTCTAAGGGCTTATTTATTGTCAATTTTTTATCTTACCTTGGGAGTAGTGCATTTAGGAAGAAGCCATAAGCGCCTCACGACACTCACCTGTAACAATACATAAACCATACATTATACATTACAATACATTAACAATATTTAACTGATGTAATTGATTGGGTAATGAATTAAGTTAATACTTTATTTATGTATATATTGTATAATTCACATACTGTATATCGATATGTTTAGCACCTTGTGTCATAATAAGCTGGAGTGCGGTCCGTGAATTGAAGTGACTGCTACTACAGCTACATATTTATATTATTATCATTATCATTATTAAACATAGAATAGGTTAGATTTATCATTACATTACTATAGATATAAGTTGCCAGTATTATGTTTAGTGTGGATATAATGAGGCCGACATATTCAGATTTAATGAAAAAGGCCTCGACAAAAATTTGGAAAAAAAAACATTATGATCGAAATAGAGGTCGAATTGTACATTTTAATAACAAAAAGAAATCGACCTAAAATTGGTTAACCAATAAATATCATCCTTTATATAATGGAAATAAGTAATCTTGTTTATAAATTGTATAAAATAACAATTAAATCATTATGGCCTATTCTCGTAATAAACAAATTGTTGTTACAGCCTATAATCACGTCCTATATGGGAATGCATGCAGTGAGCCAAGTGGAACGCATAAATATCGCAAAACACAAAGTTATCGATGCTACTAAGCTGCTTTTATTGACTACAAACGACAATACTAACAAAATGCCATAGGAAGCACATTTGACATAGAAATAACAACTGTATCATAATAAAAACAAAGGTTCTATTAGTCTATATAACTTTATTTGTATTTTAGCAAAGATTTGCAATAATGATGATGATAGTACATTTTTGATGATAGTAGTACATGATGATAGGGCATATTGTACATTTTTTTTTATTATGACACGACATTTTTTTATCTACCTCGACCTGCCTGATGGTAAGCATGATAGAGATCCAAGAGTGGCGACGAGTCGTATTATTTATAACGTATTACTATTGTATAGTAATAAAAAAATCTCCCTAATTAGGTAATTATAAAATGTGTGAAAACAACCTGCCAATGATGCATGAGCGTAGTCTTTAGCGGGATCGTTTCCGCACTTGAAGTCCTCTTCGGTATCTTTGTGCGATGCATGAGCGTTTGAATTAGTAATTTATATTTACTAATTCTGTCATATAAGTCAGTCGTATATATTAAGTATTAAGTAGCGAATATTAAAAAAAAAACGTAAATATGAAGAACTTGAGAAAAGTGTTGCATTATGCAATTAATCAATTTTCTAATAAAAATACATATGAAAAAACTTTTTTTTTATTAACATTAGTATTTGTCAATGTATTCGAAACCCAAATAATCCCGAATCTTGTTCTTATTTTATTTAATCTCAATTACCACAGGGATAAGCTAAGGCTGTGGAACCACTTACCACGATCCTGACACTTTTATTACGATTTAATAAAACTAATTTGCATAATAGCTGTCCGTAGTTGCAAATGGACGAAATAAAGATTTTAATATTTGACTTAAACTTGAAAACAATGGCAGACAGAGATCTTGGCTTACAGCGATTCAATTTAATTTTCCCAAGTCTGTAAATTGTGAACAATTTGCAGAGAACTCCATTTTCATTCGTACCGCAATTTAATTATATTAGAAAATAACTGTTTGAGGTCTCATTGAAACCTTTTCTTCAACGTTTGCATTCCCATCACACTATCTATAGACCAGCACTCACTTTCATTCGAATGTCAATCAAATTTTTTTTAAATATATTTTTATTGTGACTCGACATATAACAGCACGCGCCATATATGTTGCCATATAGTGCTGTCCATGAATGGAGGTGATTGCTACTACAGTTCAATTACTGTAAGAAGTACTATGCCAATCCACTATGCCAGCCTAGTTAAAACCGGCAACTTACAAGCTGATCCCGTAACACAACCAAGTCACTTCACGGTCTGTATACTTGTAAGTGGTGGTACTACCCCGGATCAGCAGACTGGGCACAGCTGCCTACCACTCTTCGACAACCAGACCCTCCGAGGTCATCTGTCTCATTTTTTTAATGACAAATATTTGTAATTTTTTTGTTACTTCTAGGTATTACAAATAAAAGTTATGAAACAAATGTTCGACCGGAAATCGAACCCAGGACACCCGCGTAACGGACTGGTAGCGTATCACTACGCCACGCCTGTCATCGATCAAATCGAGAATGCGTCAGGTTTGTAGAAAGTTGTGCTCTTCAGTCTCTGCTTATCCCTGTGACAATTTATTATAAATGTATTATCATTTATTTACTATAGGGTAATTTAAATTATATAAATTCACATATCACAAATAAAATGCAGTATTTACAAATGTTTGGATGTCCAACTTGGGTGTTTGAAAATTCTTTTGTTGGGTGCCATAAGACAGGCGCTCTGCCATTCCACCATAAATAATTCCTAGATGACAGCACCCTTTTTTTTTCAAGCTCATATTTAGTTCTTGTATCTACTGTAAATAAAGTATTTGTATTGTATTTAAAAAAAAAATAGTCTATCCACAAGCAGATTATGGAAAGTGGCAGTCCATTGTCTCTGCTTATCCTTGTGAGAGATCATAACTTTCATCGTTAATTATTATTGTAATAAACTTACAATATTTTTTTATGTTGTATAACTGTCAGTTAATCAAGTTTAATATCTATAGATATGTACGTTGGTCTGTGGATTTTGTTCGGCTATTTTTAAGTGTTCTCCTTCCCCCCATTTCATAATTGAATAAGCCCTAATTAAGTTTTCGTTGAAAGTATTTGCAAACTTGCTTAGCACTCGAAAGAAATCGCGGAGAGCGTATCTCACGGGTTCGTTGTTCTATAAAATGGGTTACTACAAAAATGGTTTACCTTTTGTATTAACGATTTTATTATTTAAATGTTTATCCAATTGTTAATTTATAATTATACCCTTACAAAAACTATAGCATTAAGTTTTTTAATAAGTCAGTCAAAACAATGGCTAATATTTTAAATACAGATACGCGATTTTTTTTATTGTGACACGACATCTGACCTTGACCCGCCTGATGATAAGCAACAGGAGGTTCAAGAGTGACGACGACTGAAAAAAACAAGTTAGTTTACGGGTTCCTCAGTCGCTGTCCTATGCCGGCCAAATATATAATTTTAATATGAAATATTGTTTTTTTTTGTTTTTTATTATTTAATAATATAATAAATTTGCTTATCAAAACAAATCTATGCAACATATATAGGCATACATCAAAGAAAAAGATATTTAGTAGATAAAAGTAAGTGTAGAAGCCCTTCAACCGTACATAAGTAATGACACGATTTCGCTTTTGACGCAAGACGTGAAATAAGTCTGGCGTCTGGCAGAAGCTTAATAAACTTGCATGGCTTCGGCGGGAACAATTTACAATGTGCCTACGAATTATTACAATTGTTTTTACTTTATCAATCACCTAGCATTTGAGCTTTCACTGAGTTTTATTTAATAGACATTTAATTCTATAGATTTACGAGTAAGTATTACGAATATGTTTAATTATGAAATCTAATCTAGTTGGAATATAGTTTGGTCCATAACCTTCTTATGTTGATTGTTCGTAAATAAATAAAATCCACAATTCTCCTCATACAAGCTCTACGTTTATGGGCACTAGGCAACCCAATTTTCTTGAGGATCTCTTCGATTGTGGATGTGAAGAAAGCGAGCGAGAAGAAAGAGGATCGTGACAAGTGGCGCTCTGCCTATCCCCGTGAAAATGAGGCGTGACAATTTGATTGATTGATTGATAAGTATAATCGTTTAATCTGTTTTGTTAACCTACGAGTATATCAATTATTTAATGGAATTGTAACACCTCCATTCACATTATTCACACTTGCTTCCTTCATATCCACGTATCATCCAAACTTTTTTTTATTGTGACACGACATATGACAGCTTGATGTTAAGCTGGAGTATGGTTCATGAATGAATGTCACTGCTACTACAATTCATTTACTGTAAGTACCAGATAGATCCACTATGCCGGCCTAGTTGGAACCGGCAACTTACAAGCTGATCCCGAAACGCGACTAAATCACTTCACGGTCTGTATACTTGTAAGTGGTGGTACTTTTTACCACTCTTTGATAACCAGACCCGAAGCAAATATCTATCTCTTTTTTTTATTAACAAATATTTGCAATATTTAATATTTAATAAAGCAATGAGCACCGTAAATCCAAACTCTCTAAATACAAAAAAAATCTACGGGAATGATCGTTTTATCTTTCCACTCACCTATGATGTCAATCAAATTGTCACGCCCTAGGCCATAGCAATAGGCAGAGACGATGGGGCGCCATTTGCCACGGTCCTGACACAACCTTCTCGCTTTCTTTGCATCCACAATTCTCTTCATACAAAATGTACCACAAAATAAAATAATAATAACTTAAAATACCATTTGAGTAATGTGTCATAATAAATAATTCCCCTTCGACTCAGAATATCATCAAACACTTTCAGAAGAGTATAAACAAAAGGGTTTGAGTAAAAAGGTGGATTAAAAATAGTTTTTAAGTGGATAGGGTTGGCACTATCTCTTATTATTAACCTATTGACGGGCAAATTGAAGGGTTGTGGCTCAAAGGATAGTGATAAGCTTCAGGGGTAAACAGTCTCTATAGCCACTTGTGTCTACTAGTTGGAAACTTCTAATAGTCGCAACAGCTAGTAAATTCTGCTATAAATGTTAAGCTAGATACAATAGTGTTTAAAAAATTAGATATATTTTTAGGCCTATCAGAATCATTGTCATCAGCCAGAAGACGTCCACTGCTGAACATAGGCCTCCCCCTTAGCATTCTAAGGTAAGCTGTTATAGTCCTTACATGCCTATACCGATCTGTAACCGTTCACTTTTCTGACGGTTTTTTTGTCATCAGAAATAATTTTGATCTGTAAAACAAATGTGACTAACAGCTGAAAACATGAGTCTAAAATAAAAAGGTTTATATTATACAATAAATCAACTTAGAATTATGTACCTTGGTTGTTCTGTTTCTATGATACAAGGCACTTTAGCAACTTAGTGTATAAATGTTAATAAATAAAAATTGATATATAAATATATAAAATGTCTATGGAAAGCGAGAGAGAGAGGCGCGTTCTTGTCTCTGTCAAACCCTATGAGGCGGATAGTTTGATTGATTGATATTAACAAAGAATAATATTAACTCAACTATTGTTAATTTATTTCAATACATTTCTAATCTAGGTGTATAAAACAATTTAGTAATTTTATTTGTCTAAGTATATTCATAAAAGTAAAGTAAGAAAAGTAATTTCGTTAATGTAAGTAATTTATTAAAGTAAATTTAGCGAATAGAAATGGATGAAATTGTCGAATACGTTTCATCGGGCAAGTCGAGGTCAGATGTCGAGCCACAATAAAAGTAAAATTAAAGAACAAAAAAATTGTATGATTTAATCAAATAATATTTATTTTCTACACTTAGAAGGCCGCCGTTGTCTAGTGGCAGTGAAATAGTCTCACAAACCAAGAACTCTTGGTTTGAAATCACTTGCCAGTCCAATGTGCGGCCGTGGTGTAGTGGCAGGTGCAATAGTTACGCAAACCCAGAGCACGGGTTTAAAGACCACTTGCCGGTTCGGTCTTCCGATTCCCCATGGTATAGGCGATAAATGATTAAAAAAGCCGTCATGTCTTTGCGAAGTTGCAGGGACCCAAAAGTTTATTTTAAATTAAATGGTTATTTGACAAAAATATTTAAAGGAATTATTATAAGACTTAACAACTTCCTGAAATACCTTTACCGGAAATATTTCACGAAATAAAAATCAGCACCAATTTTTTTATTGCAAAACCGCAAAACTAAATCGCGATGAAAACAAATGGGATGTGGGGAAATACCCCGCCGTGAACATTGAATACCACTCGCAAAGAATATTATGGATACAGAAGAAAGGAAAAGTTCCTTATGTCCTATACTTCATACGACCTCTTTTACACAATACGATTTATTATACGAAAACGTTTTCCGTACTAAGATGTTCAAAATTTAATGCTTCACAAGAATTCTGGGTTAATTTTACCTACATATTTCATAGTTAATCTAGATCTCTTATGAAATTTAATTAGTTAAAAAAAATACTGACAAATGCCTAAATTCCGACAACCTTTAAGCTAATCCCGAAACATTATATTGTCAATTTAAAGTCTTACATTTGATCGTAATGGTCAACTATGGGTTAGCAGACTGGGCAACGTTCAGTTTTTAAAAAGTGCAAGTTTTCTATTAAAATAACTCATTTAACTTTTTGTTTATTGAGACGTGACGACTTGCCCGATGGTAAAGAAGGACACCACTTTCATTATTATATGCGAGCGCACTAAGAACATTTTGATACTTAAACTATTGCTAATATCCAAAACCTATCGCCAATGTTATATACTTAAAATTCATTACAATATATATCTTAAAACTTTTGGGAGAAAATCCCAAAATAGTCGTCATGTGTAAACCGTGAAAAGGCTTCATGTAAGTTTTTTTCTTGTCTTAAAGGTTTTAATATTGTTCCTTTGAAGGCCTGTACGGGGGTCCGTCATTTGTCTGGCGCACTCTACACAAACTTCGCTATACTGTTTGAATGCACTACATTATTTCTCTATCTTCCTTATCGTCTGCGTAGAGATGTACATTTATGATATTATTATTGTCGATATCAAAATTGAAAAGTTGTCGTGATTAGTAATTGTCAAATACGTTAAAGGAAAATGTTCTGAGGAGCTCTTCAACCTTGTCCCTACTTCGTTTCTTTTGCTTCTGTGATACCTGTCTGCGCAGCTTGCAGGAAGCATCCGCATTCTTCCGACTAAATCGGCAGTCGAAATAAAAGTTTCAGCACGTCATTTCTTTGTAAATATAATCGGCAAGTTGAATGCTTTAGCTAGTCTCCCCATCCTATAACCTTAGATCCTTCAATCTAAGCATGAAAAAGCGTCTTTGGCCGGCATAGTGACGGAGCCTAAGGAAACCTTAAAATGCATCGTTATTTTTTCAGTAATTGGCGCTCTTAGATTTTTTCTAGCTTTCAATCAGCAAGTCGAGGTCAGAGGTCGCGTGTCGATTAAAAAATATTGTAGGTTGATAGAAAAATATTGTTAATGGGAAGCTGATTTTTTTTCATCTGGTTTAGTTCTATGAATGTTTATTTTAATAAGTTGCTGAGTAATGATCACAAATAATTGCAACGTGTTAATTACAATTTAATAAATTGATCGATTTTAAATAGATTTATTGGGATTGCAGATTTGTACAAAAACAATAATTTGTTGCTAAGTCAATGCATTATAGTTTTACAAACTTAGGCTCCAACTATAAATATCTAATCGATAAGTTACATAACACGTCACTATTTTCCGGTGGACGTAGACCTGGAGGCGCACTTCCCCGTTCAGTGGATTTCTTTTTAATACCCACATTTATAGTCTTTTGGTCGCGGTCAGAGCAGACAATAATGTTCTTAGCTTACTTTGACAAAAGTAGTTTTTGAAATAACACTGCTCTTATTAACTCTTTTATGGTTTAAAGTTACAACGTAATAAAGAGCCTTTTGAGATTAGATTGGGAAATTAAAATAAGAAACAAAAGAAAGTGTTTGTGAGTATGTTACGAGTTGAAATTAAAAATTCGTTATTTTTGTTTCTCTGTCTTAAAATTAGGTTAAACTTTGGAGTTATTGAATGTATTTTGAATGTATAATAACTTTATTACACTAACTTACGTTAAGTACATAGCTTAGGGCCTAAGGTTTAGGCATTTATCTTTGGATAATTCTTTCTTTGTAAATATTAAAGAGTTAAAAGTACTTAAATTAGTTCTATTTAATTCATTTCAAGTTGTGTAAACTTATGATAAAATACAATTTATGATAAAGTATCAAATTCTGGTGAACAATTCTCGGAATATGTTTGAGTATTGATTCATTAATTATCAATTTCTTGTAAAAACAATAATATTTTATCAATTCAAATATAATTAATTACTTGTAACTAAATAAACGAGAATTTGCTTTGAGAAAATGAAATCGTGTTACTGGGATATCTTCAAAGAATTTGTCTCCAAACAGTGTAAAGCCTTCAGGGTGTGGGGTTGCCACAAAAACAATAAACTGCCATAAATCAAGGGAAAAGTTTAATAAACCCGAACAACTTATGCTGGCAACATTCGTAAAACGAAACCTGCGCTTAACGTTATTTTAAATGTCTCTTTATTTTGTTTGCCAAAAATATTTTTCTCCCGTAATGTGAGAAAGAAGATGGTTTAGTTCAAAGTATCGACCATTATTTTTAAGGTCATACACCGACCGGAGCACCTTAAACTTGGTGAATTTTCGTATATATCAAGTTTAACAAGTATTCAACCCCGTTTTTCTAGTGTCAGTGAGTATGTCAAAGTGATCAATCCTGTGGGAATTATTGTGACTGCTGTTATTATTATATTTAAAAAATTACACTTTATTTTGTAAAAGAAGAAAAGTTATCTAATTAAATGTCAGTTGTAAATTTTTACTAACGTCGATTTAAAATATATAGTCATCACCCTGCATGATGTTAGGCTGGACTGCAGTTTATGAACTCGCATCGACTTCGCCGGTCTTCTTGGACTTGCTAATCACGAAACACCACTGACTCACTTACGGGATGTACATTTAAAAATAATGGTACTACCCCGGATTAGTAGACTGGAAACTTCTGCCCTAATGTAAAAATTTGAAGGTTAGAAATTGACACGTATTTAAAATAAACTTCAGTTCAGCCACGTGGGAAATCATAGTACAGGTTTCAGTCAGCGTCGAAGCCTACTTGACGGAAATTTATGGTGGGCCCAACCCGTCATGGGACCTACGACCCTTACGAAGTACGACTGCTGAATTCCCGTCACTCCCAAGAGACGATTATTATTCAAGTTCAACATTAAAATTTTGACCCTCGTTCAAACCCTGTGCTTAGATATTCTTTTTATATTATTTATAAAAATAAGATTATTTGATTTTTTTTATTTTTTATTTTAGACCTTACGGACATTTCAGCGCGATTAAGTGGTGGACCCCCTGTGAAGCAGGTGATTCAAGAGAAATATAATTGAATCTAAAATCGCGTGAGGCCCGTCTGGATTTAATGAATATGAGGTATGCTGGAAGAATGCTAGAAGAAGGAAGAGAGAGAGACCTCTGGTGGGCGAGGCCTTTTCCGTCGAGTCTTCCTGTTGGAAAATGGGTGGTTTTTGTGGCGGTGGTGGTGGTGGCGATGTGTTAGTATCGTGTGTCGGTATGTCATGTGACCGAGTGCTTGCTGCAGCAATCGCCTGTTAGTGTGAATCTTTCCTGCTGTTAAGAAAGATTCCCAAAAGTCGGTGATGGTTTTAGTCAGAGTCGGTATGTAAGTCCCTATGTAGGTCAACGTTCCTGAGGTACCAGAGACCGTTGGTTGCCATACGTAGGAACTTGAGATTACACAAGCTGTTATACATTTTTATTACTAAGTACTTACACAGGTTAATGATCTAGTGTCGGGAAAAAAAGGCAGGGTCGGCAGTGCCAATAACTATGTAACTGTGAATGTATGTGCGCTCCAATCTCTTTATTTATAAACCCAAATTGGTAAAAAAGAGGTCAAATTCTGCTGAGAGTAGCTGGTCAAACTTTCAAGGTTAAAACAAGTGTGTCTCTAGGGACGTCGAAATAGCAAAGTTTTTGTTACGATTTAGGTTTTTGAACTGTGTATGCGTAAATCGTAGTTAACTTCTCAAAGGACAGTTGGACTTATGATTCTGTTTTCTTTTTTTAGTTAACCTAATGTGATTTAGTACTGTTTTTTATTCCACCTTATAAAACTTTTATTGTTTTAAAACGTTAAAACTGTTTCTAATGCACCTACGCCTTAATACTCGTAGAGACTAATAAAGTATGTACACCATTCGTTTCTATTAATTTTCATGATCATTGAGCTAGGAATAAAGTTTCAATTTAAAAAAAAAATTACATCGCTCGGAAAACCGACGGCCGATAGGGAAGAAAGGTTCTAGAGTGGAGACCACGAACCGGAAGACGAACTAGGTAAACTGACGACATAGTGAAAGTCTTAATAACCGGTAGATGCAACTGGCATCTTGTCGTTTGAAATGGCGTTCTAAAGGGGAGGCATATGTTTAAGAGTGGACGCCTTCTGGCTGATGACGATGATGATCTCTGCCTATCCATAGGGATAGGCAGATATCCCTCACATCCACAATTCTCTTTATACAAGATGTACGATTATTTTAAGGACATGTGCGTTAGCGCCTAGCAATCCTTGTTTCTACATAAAACCAGGTTACGTCACATCTCCAAAAAAATCAAGTGACGTCACAGATCGTCACGTAAATACAATCAAACGCGGAATAAAGTCGCTCGTACACGTTTTATATCAAAACATTAAGTGTGCTTGTCACGTAGCGTACATTAACGAACACCGTGCGACATACGTGACGTAGCGTGGCGTGGAGTAGTGTCCACGTAACCGGGACAATCACGTACGATATGAAATAGACACTTCTTACTTATAAAAATTAAGTTTTTTATACTTGTTAGAGGTGAAGTTTGCTATGGAAGTTAATGATGGGAAACTAAAATATAAATTAAGTAGGTTTTTTTTTTTATTATTATATTTTATTATAAAATATTATTATATTCTATGTATTTTTAACATATTTTTTTATACGCAAACGAAGGGTATAAAACTCCTTTGTCGGCATGAAGTCTGTTTGTTTCAGTTTCTAATAGTTTTGACCTCCCATAATAATTGTGCTTCTTGTTGCGTCACATAAATAAATTAATTTAAAAAATGCGTGATATATTATATATAATTAAAATATTGTTCATAATGGTTTTTAACATTAATCTTGATTTAATTAATTTATACCTTCTAGGTACTTAGGAGTTAAAAACAAAGATTAAACTAATCACACAAAACAGTACAAAACTTATTGTGCCTATTGTATTTACTTTTGACTTTAATAAACGACTCGTACAATGTTTTAATAAAAAACTTCTACTTACACACCGTAAAATGAAGACATAAGCTCAATAAGTTCGTGACTACTGTATTTAATATTAATATTTTTATTTATTCATTCATTCATACTTAGCAACTTGTGGGGTAAGAGGAAGCGGATGTCGCGCGACTTTTATCGTCCCATTGTTATGCTTTAGACGAGACAAAAAACAGACTTTCTTTTATAGACAACTGATGTTCTGTTGAGTGACAATAACTTCGTGACAAATTAATTTGTTAGTTTAACTTTAAACAAATTGGGATAGACACAACTAGTCGATGTGGACATACATAATTTAAGGCGACCGTTTTTTAGCACGGGTTCAAAACCACTTGCCGGTATCTTTTGTATCTTTGATATACTTTTGTACTATATGTATTATAATATAAATATAATAATATAAGTGAAATATTTGGGATTTTATTATAAAAATCAAACTTGTACTTTTAAACGTTATTTAGGATTAACGTTTATAAGACTGGTTGCCTGGAAGAGATCGCTTGTTAGTGATAAGGCCGCCAATTGTATTTCGTCATGTTTTATTTTCATTGTCTTTTGGTAATATGTTCTGTTCATTAAAATGTATATTTTAAAATATATAATTGATTGGTTATTATTTTATAATTCAGACGATGATTTTAGGAACTCGTTGCGATCCAATTAACTTATCCACATCCAAATTTTAATTCATATTATAAACTTTCGTGAGAATAAGTACAATTACAACTTTGTTCAACTTTAAAAAAATAATGTACAGACACATAATATGAACATTAACACATCCATCTTTATCAGATTTATAGATTCCTTTCGTCAATCTTTCATTCACATAGTTTATCTAAACATATATAATATTAAAAACTTTAAATTACTTTTTAGGCTGGCATAATTATTTTTCAGACGTCAGCACTCTTGGACCTCCATTATGCTTACTATTAGGCAAACGAAGTCAAATGTCGAGTCATAATAAAAAATAATTATAAATACCCGCAAAAGCATGACTCCTGCGAAAGTTATAGATATATTATATTCCTAATATTTTTAAAGAACACCATTACTTAATACCGAATTGTACTTTTTAAAATCGCACGAATTATAATACTTATTTTAAAATAGTTGTAAATGGAAGTTTGTTGGCTCTATTTGTCTATTTCTGTATGAATTATCAATCAATCAATCAAATTGTCACGTTTTTTTTTCCCACAAGGATCCTGACACAACTCCCTCGCTTCCCCCACAGCCGCGATTCTCTTTATACTGCTCTACGGTTATGGCCACTAGGCCACCCAGCTTTCTTAAGGATGTCTCCGATTTGGTCGGAGAACACCCTCCTGGGCCTGTCTTGTTTAACACATCCATCCACATTAGATTTATAAATTCTTTGGCCCAACCCATCGGATCATTCCCTTGTTAATATGTAAGAATTAAACAGTCACAAATAAAATTATTTTTTAAAAGTGGTAGGCAGACAGTTGGTCATCATTTACTTTACCCCAACTTAACACCAAGCGAAGTGCTGTTATGATATTATTTCAATTATTTTTACAATATTATTTTTTATTGTGACTCGACATTTATAACAGCACCCTGCTTGATGTTAAGCTGAAGTGTGGTCCATTAATTGATGTCACTGCTACCACAATTCAATAACTGTAAGTAGCAATCACAACCACTATGCTAGCCTTACCGGAACCGAACAACTTACAAGCTGATCCCGAAACGCGACCAAATCACTTCATAAGTGGTGGTACTACCCCATATCGGCAGACTGGGTACCACTGCCTACCACTCTTTAAATAACCTTAAATAATAATATATTAAATTTTCAATTGTTATTTCGCGTTTTAATCTAGAATCACAAATCGCTTGAAAATACAACTCGCACAACGAAAAGCAATGCTAAATGGGTCCGAACCCAAAACCCCATGTTATACTCCCCTTTTTTGTATATAAATAAGCTTGAAAGAAATTGATAGCGATGATGGATAGCATCTGTGACGTATGGTGAACACCCTGGCTTACTCATCTGTAATGCTATAGATGTATTGGATTGGAAACTATTAAAATCAATAGCTTAGAGAAATGGCTGAGGGCATGGTACACCCAAATTTAAGGGTAGATTTGGGTCAGATAATATTTAAATTTGGATATTTTTTTGGTAAAAAATCTGCTTGTATTTATACGCTTACATCTCTAAAAATAAATTATTAAAAAAATTATGATTATCAAATTAAATCAAATTGTCACTTGTTCCACATGGATAGGCAGAGACAATGGAGCACCACTTGCCACGATCCTGACACAACTCCTTCTTCTTCATTTTCTCTCACATTTATTTTCGTATTATTATTTCTATACAAATCTACTATTATGGGCACTAGGCAACCCAGTTTTTTAAGGATGTCTCTGATTTGTCTATCATTAAAAGAGTACTCGTATTTATAACATTAATAAATAATAAAATAATATTTTTATATTATTTGTAAATCACAGTCATTAAATGACATATCAATAAAATTTAAACATTAATTACACTCCAAAATTATAAATTTCTATTTAAAACTTATACAAATTATATCAACGTAAGAAATGAACCTGTTAAATGAAACGATGACAAAATTACAAACTGCAAGGAAGACATCTTACAACAACATTTAAGAAACCATAAAACAAAAACAATTTCATCGAAACGTAGACCTACATAAGTTGTAAAAACAAAAACATGAGCATTGACTGCAAACTGCCATTAAGTATTGAATGACACATCCAGTGTAATTACTCGTGTTTGTCATCACTGGCCTTTAGGAAACTGCACGAGCCACACTCATCCATAACACAAGCAAAAACAACCACCAAAACAACTTAACTACAATTACACACAAAAACACATCAAACCTCAGCCTAACTAAAATAAAGTTGAAATTAGATTGATGTACTTTGAAAGTTAGGTTATTTTTGATAGAGCTATGTGTCCTGCGAAGTGTCAAATGTTCTCTATTATGGAACGATAAAGAAATATCGTCAAGTTAGACACGCTTGAATGAATCTTTTTGTAAGTTTGCATGCTATTGAGTATACCGTTCATTAGTTGCTTTCTGAATTGATGGCGTCTGTCCCTTGTACTGTTATAACGGGCCCTTTTATATTGCTCACTTTTTATAAGAGATAAGCGAATGTCTCTAATATTTTATTACTAATATAAAATTTAATCAAATCAAAATGTTACTTACTAGTTTTTTATATCATAATTAAAAAAAAACTTTGACAAAAAACATAAGGCGGACTTAATGTCGCCAGACATTCACTCCCTAGTCGAACCTTAGAAACTTTTTGAGCAAAGATGTAATAATAAGACAATAGGTAGCTGATTTTTTTTAAATCCTGATAATAACACAATATATACACTATACTGTTCATTATTCCACAGTTAAGGCAAAGATAATAAAGCGCTATTTTCCGCCTTTCTGACAACCACGCGCTTCCTTCACATCCATAATTTTCTTTACAAGATTGACACTACGGATCACTTCTCTTTTGAGAATATCTCCAATTTAATCGGTGTACATCAATCTGACTTCTGGTTTTCCCTGATTTACTTTATTATTTACTACACCCTTAGCATATAAAAGAAAGAAGAAATAAAAATAAAATTATGCATTAAAATAATTTAATATAAAAAGTTATAAATTATGCCAAAACCAAATTAATTACATTTAAAAAATATCCAATAAAGGATTAATTATTTTAGCAAAGAACGTATTACAATATTTTTTTCCAAGAACAATAAAATTCATTTAACAAAAGGCGGGTCGACATCATTAAAACTTCTATTTATAAATTTTCTTATAAGAGGAAAAATGTCTAGATTCTGTTAAAGTATGCTATTTGATCCGTTTTATTGATTCCGTTTTATTGAAATTATAAAGAAATACATTGTTTATTTATAAGACGGCCTGCTTCAAGTGGCAGGTAACCGCTGGATGCATGCCGAGCGGATCGACGGGGAAGGCTTCCTCCAGTAGTATTCGACTAAAGGTTGACTCTCTCAGTGTAATGAATTAAACAAATTTAATGCGGCTTTCTATTGTGTTTAAACTCAAGTCTCAAGTCCAGCAAACTACCAAACCACATTCATTACACCGTTAGTTATTTTTGCAAAAAAATGAATTAAACCGGGAACAGAAAAACAAAATCAAAACATCAAACAGGGTAGTTTTGGAAACAATTACAGCATCAACCAATAGGACGACCAACACCTCAGTCTATCCGTGACCACGATGGCTGCAGGGCTCTCGAGAGGTCGGTATAATAAAATAAAATTGTAAAATTAAAACCAAAATAAACGCGATAACAAGCCGCATAATTTTTTTCAATTCATTAATCAATGTTCGCGCAAAATCTAAGAAAATCTCTCAGTGTATAATTTTAGTAGAGATTTTCAGGATACTTTCTTCCATTAAATTGAAAATAACCTTATAAATTTAATTATTAAGTATCACCTTATTTATGACAAGGTAAAGAGCGCTGGCCTTTCAACTGCACAGCATAAGGATCGGCTGATAGGCAGAGCGCTGGATGACTGCGGTAGGAGCAAGTCCGCGCATCTATACTGTCGCCCTTATAATTGATAAAATTCAAAAAATTATATACATTCTAAAAACGAAATGCCATGCCAGCGCTCTATTTACATAGGTACTTACACACTTTCACAGTAATAAGACAAAATATTTGTTAAACTACATAAAATTCAATCGATATTTACCCTCATATATAAATTAAATAATAAAACAAAGAATTGAGCAATGTTTATATTGTAATTGTTATCAAACGGCATTATGACACCTCAGCAAAGCTCTGCGAGGATTTGATTTAATCTTACTTTTTGCCCCTCAGTCGCCTCAAAGTTTATCACCCCTTATTTTGTGAGCAAATTTAATTAAGATTTCACGGCGCAAATTCTAATGTCAAGAATTTATAAGATGCTGTACTTTTCAGTTGTTAGTGGGCATTTTGACGGCGACTTGCACTGATCCTTATTAGGTTTTCGCTAAACAAGGGGTCCTGCTGAGTGACAACGTAAATTTACCATGGCAGGGGGCTCATACTGACAGAAGTTAATTCACAACTTAGAACAATATTTGGAGATAGATACGATTTTTTATTGGGACATGTTAAGCTGGAGTGCGGTCCATGAATAGAGGCGACTTCTACTACAGTTAAAAATCGTCATGTAGCACTCAAATCCACTATGTCAGCCTTGTTGGAAGTGGCAACTTACAAGCTGATCCCGACGATATGTATTAACAATTGAAGAAACTTGTATTTTGCATTTGGAATTAAGTGTCCGTATTTTTTTATTGATTATTGTAGCTCTACTTACGAGTATGTCTGTCGAGTATCAGCACTCCGCCTGATGTTAAGCTAAATTGCGATCTATAAATGGAGGTGACTGCTACCACAGTTTAATAACAATAAGTATCAGTCACATCCACTACGCCAGCCTAGTTGGAAACGGCCCATCCTGAAACGCAAAGTCGCTTCACTGTCTATACTACAGCTTCTATCCTTTAAAGACAGATCAGAAATTTTCACTATTTTGATAAAATATTTGATGTTTACAAGCAAGTTGTGCCAACTTGATACCTTATTAGGTTTTCGTTTGGGGATCTTAGTGAATAGCAAAATAAATTCGGCATGGCATTGGGGTTGTATGTGACGCACTCAGTGCCGGGGTGTCAACAACGTTGGGGTGGTACTCCGATTCTATTCATTGTCCCCTTTGATGATGTTAGTTCGCGTCCGATGCACAAAGTCATGGGCATAGAGCTTAAGATAATTAGAATTGTAATAGGATTTTTTTAATCTGTTTGCACCTAGAATAATTGGTGCTAAATAATAATCTTATATGTATAGTGGTTAAAATATATTAACAAAATCAAAATTAAGTTTAATATAAGAAAATCAAGATCAGAATCTTAAAAATTGCATTTTCAAGATAAAAAGTAGATCATCATCATGATCAGCCAAAAGACGTCCACTGCTGAACACAGGCCGCCCCTTAGAACGCTATTCTGGACGACAAGATGCCAAGTGCATCCACCAGTTATTCGTGACTTTCACTATATCGTCAGTCCATCTAGTATGATGCCTGTCTACGAAGCGTCTTCCGGCTTGTGGTTTCCACTCTAGAACCTTTCTACCCCATTGGTTGTCGGGTAAATTAGAAATAAGTAACATTATAAACTTAGATTTTGCGCGAACATTGATTAATGAATTAAACAAATTTTATGCGGCTTTGGTTTTGGTTTTGATTCGGACGATGGCTGCAAAGCTCTCGAAACGTCGGAATAATAAAAAATTGTAAAATCAAAACCAAAATAAACGCGATAGTATGCCGCATATTTTTTTTAAATTCATTAACATTATAAACAATTTATTTTTGGGGCTTACAATCACATTTATTTTATTTATTTTATTCGACGTCTCAAAAGCTTTCGAGTTGGTTGCTCGAATTTTTTAAAAAGTTTTAACTTCCAAAGTACCTTTAATATCGCTTCAAAATCGATTATATTTATCATTAATTTATTGCTTACTCTTTATTGATTACTATTACAACGGAATATCTTATTATATCTATTGCTGAGCTCAGGAAAATTTAATATTCTCCCTTTCAGTTGCATGTTGCATAAATTTAGCCACTACATTAAATCCAACGTTTCTAATAAATGTATCTTGCAAAATAAATACTATTTTATAAATTGTCAATTCTATTCACAACTACACCTATGTGATCGATACGTGATGGTCAGCCTTTCTGTCCGTTGCAATTCAGCTGTTTGCTTGTGACGACTTTTACTGTTTCTGTTTTGTTTGATGGACATAATGTTTTGCTTTCTAAGCGAATGCACTCACAATGCGAATATAAATTAGAGTAAAATCTAATTTTCTTTGGACGCTAGCTTTTATTGATTGACCTTTTGTAAGTATTGGTATCTGTATATTGTTTTGTTTAGGTATAGTAATATTCTACAAGCCAGATAAACAAAATGTTTCTGATAATTTATTATTACTAGATGAATTTGAGGCATACTTGAAGGGCTCTACTAAGTAGGAAGACGTGTGTTCAATCCCAGTGTCGATGAGCTTGGTTTAAAGCTAAAAGATATTTTATTGTTATTTGGAGAGTATCTGGTTATGATTTTGTTGTGATTTTTTTCTGTTTGTTTTTTGTTTATACTTACAAGATTTTAGTAAAAAAAATTACTGCACTTCAGTCATGACGTTTTATGTCATATGGGTTAACTGTTTTTCTTAAATTTTGTCTCTGATACTGATATGAGATAATATTCTAGAAGTTTTCTAATACAGATGGTATTACTTCAAGGCGACCGTGGTGTATTGGCAGTGCAATGGTTACACAAATCAATTTTCTTTATCATAATATACTTTGGTTGTCCTGTAGTAGCTTAGTATAGAAATGTAAATAAAATTAAAATAAAGAGAATTGTAATTATGAAGGAAGGAATAGAGTTGTGTCAGGATCATGGAAAGTGGCGCTCCGTCGTCTTCTCCTATTCCTGTGGGCATGATGATGATTTTATTAAAATTAAACGGAAATGTACCGCACCCCTAATATTAACAATTACTATGAAGCCCTCAACATGTTTTTAAATCAGGAGCTTCGTGGCTAAAATAACAATCGTATGAAATGACATCCGTTCATTATTACTACGGATTCTGTTTATTCTACTAATTGACGTGTAAAATGTATTTCTTTGACTTTAAGTGTTTTTTTTTGTTAACTTTTAATTATACTGTTTGTCACTTAAAGGTTGTGTTGAAATCTGATACCATTTTGTTGGGTAATAACTATTAATAGTCCGATTAGTAGACTATATTGTGGGATTAAAAATATGTTTAGATTCTCAATAGGCGACCGTGGTGTAGTGGCAGTGCAAAGGTTACGCAAACCGAAAGCACGAGTTTGTTACCACCCACCGGTACCAATGTATCTTTGATATATGTACTTTGGTTGTCCTGTTTTTATGATACAAGCACTTTAGTAGCTTAGTATAGAAATGTATAAAAAATATTTTCTCCAAAATATCGCTTGCTTACTAGACATTGAAACGCAATTTTTCACGATCCTTACACAACTCCTTTGATATCTTTACATCCATATCTCAACGAGCTCCATAATTTATACAAATAAATACGAGTAGAGTTTAAATGTTATTTATAACCCTCTAACTGCATTTTTAAATGGTTTTTGGCAAAAAATATATAGAGTTTTATCTGGTAAATGCATATTTTTCAAATTATGTACTTTTGGAATGACTCCTTTTAAAAATGTGCTTAATTAGGTTTTTACAAATTATACTTGATTGCCTTGATTACCGACATTAACGCCACCAAACATGAAAAACTATGACTTAATTATTGTATAATCAATCAATCAATCAAATTGTCACGTTTTTCCCACAGGGATAGGCAATATGTAATTCATCGGTAGGTACGTCTAAATAAAAAAAGGTAATATTTAATATGTTTTTATATTCATACAAAATGTCGAATCACTTCAATATCAATGTAGGTAAAAAATAAGGGAAAAATTCATAAGAATTGATAATTTAGAAGAAAGGTTTTGTCACCATATTTTGCACCTGATTCAATACATTTGGTTTTGCAATAAGATCGTGCCTACCAATAATATGGTTTAGTACACACCCTACCATAACGAATGAAATTTATTTCTAATTTTTGCTACACGTTTGTCGCATTTGAACATAATGTGGGATACTTTTCGATGTTATTTCGATAACGGTGGGATTTATGATCCGAATAACGTTGTTAGTTTAGATTTGTAGAAAATAATAGATTTTATTTATTTTTTTACATCTTAACAAAAAAAAAAAAAATCTATAATAATTCTGTATCAGAAAATATTTATACATCTATAAAATTATACATTTATATTAATTTTGATAATTATATTTCGTAAACCTTTCTGTGTATACGCGTTTCGTGTTGATGTGGGACTACGATGTATCCCATCCTTCATATTTCTGCTTCAATTTCTATTGTTCTCAATCTTCTATACAATGTGGAATTTAATATATCAAAAATTCCCTCTTTGTGTGAAAAAAACAAAAAAATAACATTTGATTTCATATGGTATCGTTAACTTTATTTACAAGTTTTTTACAAAACATATGGCGGTAAAATAATAAAAAAAACACCTATTCAAAAATACTAACGTAAAATTACAAAATATAACCAAACCGCCTCAATTCCGTCATACAATCAATCAAATTGTCACGCCTTTTTCCCGTGGGGATAGGTAGAGACAATGGAGCGCCACTTGCCACGATCCTGGCAGAACTCCCTCGCATCCTTCACATCTAAGGTTATGGGCACTAGGCAACCTAGCTTTCCTGATCGAATTGATTTGAAACACCCGACTAATGTCTTTAATATAATGATGACTTTGATTTATTGCATCTGAACCTTTACTTCAAAACTTTGAAAAAAGCATAGTTAAGAAAATGTCATATGCAGCAATTTTGAATAAAATTGTAGTCTTATTTAGTATATTTTTAAACTCGACATCGAAATTGTTACGTGTTTTGGTACACGTGTTCGAATAGAGATTCACTGTCACGTTGTCAGGACGTGACTGGCGACGCCGCGGGCTAACTATCTGATATTTGGGACAGAATAGGGAATAGTGTTTGATTTTAAAAATAAAAACAGAATTTTGCTGGAATATGCCGAATTTTTGTTACATATTTTTTTAGCGTTTATTTTATAACTGTCCGAATTGTCTAGTTTCAAAATAAAACGAATGGCTTATTCTCAAGTTAGCATAGTGATGAGAATAAAATATATTTCATTATTACACCGTTGTGTCAGGATCGTGGTAAGTGGCGCTCTTTTGTCTCTGCCTATTCTTGTGGCATAACGGCGTGCCAATTTGATTGATTGATTTATTGACCATAGTGCAATGAGATTCACTAGTCGTCATAATATAGTTATAATGTTAAATGATTACAAATAAATACATATAACTAACTACACTTAATATACTTCATATAATTAAGGTTATTATTATTTTGCTCAATTAGGAATTTATTAAGTTTAAGTTATATTTCTAAGACCGTGAATTAAAGTAATTAATGATTTTTTACCTAATAATACAGGCATAGTGACTATGAACTGAGTCGTTATTTAGCCGTGGGGACTCTTGGACTCTTGTTTACCATCAGGCAAATCAAGGTCGGATATCTTCATGAAATAAAAATGAACTGGACTTGTTCGAAATAAACTGCGAGTACTCAAAGAAATTTGGCGAATGTTTTGTAAACATTGTTACCGCAAGTTTCTTCTAAAAACGGAAAGGATTGCCAAAAACAAGGGTCTAAAGGCTTCAAAGGAAACGAAGGGTTTCGCAACCAGATCATTTATAACGCTCGTTGACAGGACAAGAATTCCTTGCTTGTTTTATTTTACCTAAAGTGTTGCGCACTTGACGGGCAAATGTACTAGAGGACCTATTCTTACATTAACAGATCAAATATCTTAATCTCACTGGAATAAAATTGAGTGTTATTGAGCGTTAGAACTGCACGCCAGAAGAGCGAACGAATTGAATTGTTATTTCAATTTAATGTTAACAAAAGTTGTTTGCAATATTTATATAATGTGCTGAATTCAGTAATCAAGTTTCAAATCATTCTACTCACATATTTAATGACATTGTCCCCAAGTCGGACTTCACAGAACCTTAGTTACAACTCCAATTTTGTGATGGATCACCCGCCTCACGGGGGATCCACTTCTCACCCAAGCTGAAATGCCCGCATTGGAATACAACATCCTCACAAAAAAAACTACATTCAAAACTTTAGAAAGTTTAATATAGAGATATTTTACTCGTAGCAGCGAAATAATAAATATGCGATTATAAATGTTAAAAAAGAGATTTGTTTTCGTTTCAAACATAATTCTAATAAATTAACAATAAGAATAGCTCACCGTCTTGATGAGACAGCGAAAAACTTAAGTAATTTTCAACTCTATATCATAAACATTAGAGTAACAGTTTAATTGCTTAACTATTTGCGAGAGTTTCAAGATTTTTCCTTGTACCTTTACGCATTAATAAAAAAACTGGTGTAATCCATCAAAGTTTGGATTTTTTTTTCGGTGGGAAAACAGTATACGTGTTCCGTTTAACAAATTATACTGTTTAGTGATACAATTTCCAAGATTTGCTTCGTATATTTACGTTTATATTTTTTTGAGACGCGATATTTAAATCCGACTCGCCTAATGATTGAAAAGAGGGACCCAAGAGCGCTATCAACTGAAAAACTTGCCTCAGTCGCCGTCACTATGCCGGATATAGAATAGTGAATTTGAGGTTAATAAGTAATTATAGCAGTAGTATAACTAATTAAGCAGCTTCATGTTTAAGTAAAATGAAAATATATATATATGTATATTTGTGCAAAAATTAAAATTAAGCTTATCTATTTCTCTGCCTATTTCTATCTATTCTATCTATGCCTATATTCCTAATTATAATATGTAACAAAAAAGTTAATACATATAATTTATATTAACGATATAAAGTTATATTTAAGACAAATTTATTTTAAAGTTTATTAGTAATAAAAAGTAAAAATCAAATAAAAAAATTGAAATTGCATTAGTTAGTAATTAAGCAATTAAAAAGGCATGCATATCCTGCACCTTAGGTATTATTCAGTTTAATTAAACTCTATTTTAATCCTAATTATATAAAACTTTAATATAAAAACTTATTAACACGCTATAATAAATAAAAACATAGGTAAAATTTGACCTACATTATGTGTTTAAAAATATAATTATAAAATGTATTTTCGTGATCACACACACAAGATCCGAGCTAACTTAATTTACTGTTTTTGGAACAAAGGTTAATTAGTCTTTGGTACCGTTTTTGTGAGCATTTACGCATGAGCACGCTTCTTAACTCAGCGACTATTTTTCTAGGACAACAAAATTCCCGCTAGAATACTAAATATTAAATAAGTTCTTCACGACAGGCGAAGCCGAACGGTTAGCGATTGGTTTGTTGTGCGTAAAGTCCCGGTCGGAGCAAATATTTGTTTCATAGCTTTTATTTGTAATATTTAAAAATTGTACTTCAATTCCTTAGTGCTCCGCCGATTGTTCCGTATTTAAACAAAGTAGTATTCGCATTCGATGGCTACTCTCACACGTTTAATAGTAATCAGTTTTTTTTTTTTTTTTTTTTTGGATGAATGTACGGTTGTCCAAGCCTCGATTTCTTTAAGACAACATTCCGTATTTCGTGTGTGCTACCAGATGCACGTGTCTATCGGTTGTCCGCATTTTATTGTAAATTTTAGTGTAAATAATTATACAATCTTACTCTAAATGGGTAAAAGGCAACGAGAAGAAGCTGAAAACGAACAAGCAAATTGACAAATACCGTAGAAAATAAGATGGTTGGAGAAACGGAGCTCCACGAATACGACGCCATCACGGTCGCCCTCAACGTTTGTTCGTTTTACCTGCATGAACAAAACGATTCAGGTAAATACCGATACTGGATTTTTTTACATAAGTGGATTTGTTGCAACCAAAATGTTTTAATACTTCGTGAGACTATAACGTTCAATATTTATGAATTATTATTGTGATTGAGTGTAGTTTGAAAAACTGCAATGCCACAATTTATAATTACTGTTATTGATGGTAGTTTGAAAAACTATAATGTGACAACTAACTATAACTGTGCTTGAGTGTAGTTTGAAGAACTGCAACGTCACAATTTATTTTATTATTGTGCTTGAGTGTAGTTTGAAGAACTGCAACGTCGCAATTTATTTTATTATTGTGCTTGAATGTATTTCGAGGAATTACATCGTCACAATCCAATATTATTACCTCTTGAGCATGGGTGAACCTACGTCGTCCATATATTGATGTGTATGATTTTTATTAGAAAAATGTACTATGTATAATGAGAATCCTAATTCAGGTTACAACATTTTTACCCAGGGTTTATGCTTTTAAGCACCAACTCAATAAAGATTCGAGGTCAATAAACTCTTGACCTTGTTTTATTAGTCACTCTAGACCAGTGTTTCCCAACCTTTAAAAAATGTTTTTTACCCTTAATAAATATAAATGATTACAATATTTAAAAAAAAAAAAAAATTGCCTTTTTTGATAAATTGGTCACCGATATCTAGCATTGCATATAAATAACCCAAAACAGAAGGGTTGAAGTCGTGTCTAATCCATTTTGAAATTACCCTCCTTAACTATCGAATTGCCCTGTAAGGCGTGGGCCCCACTTTGGGAAACACTGCTCTAGGCCATACCAAAGAACGTGAGTGCCAGAACCAGCCATACACAACTAGAACCCACAGACCGTTGGTCAAAAAGTTAGTCTGGTGTAAAAAAAAAAAAAAAAAAAGAGAGAGGGAAAATGTATTTAACACAATGGTTAACCCTTGCAAAATAAACCCTGAGGTCACATATGCAATCAATAAACCCTCTCTGAAGAGGGATAAAACAAAAAGTATTCACTATTTTGCCATGCCATGCAAATACAGTAAATCACAGTATTAAGAATAAAATTATACGGTGTTATATAGATATATCAATACCGCCATTTATTAATATAAAAATGTTCAGAATGTCAGAAAGATACTGAAAAACTTATTTCAATGAACTTCTCTTTAAGAAGGTTTTTAGCCTCAGGCTAGTTCAGGTGAAGTTGCCAGAGATGCAGCACAGGACTCAACTCCTGAAATATCCCTTTTTGAAGTCAACTTTGGACTTTTGGTGATAAAATGGGAAATAGTAAAGCCGCAGCAAGTTCGACCACTGATTTTTTTAATAAATAAAATCCTTTAAACTACTGGGGACTCCCTCGGAAGACTATGTGAGAAGGTGGTTGCTACCAATATGCTGTTATGAAAGGCAACAACAAACAGCGTCAACAGACGATTACAATATTTTTACAAGGTACCCTCTGACATATTTATTAATTTTTCATGGATCTGGGACACAATATTCCATTTAATATAATACCTGTATAAATCTAATACCTGTACAATAAGTCAGGTTCCAATTGGTCAGGTTGCCTAATTTCTAAGGAAGAAATTGCTGACTTTAATAGTTCAATAAATGAACTGTTATGTAAAGGTGCTATTTATCTTGAGCTCACCAGAGTCCAATTAATTTATATCCCCACTTTATTGTCTCCAAAATAATACATATAAAAAATAAAAGTTTTATTTTTAATCCTAAAAAATTAACATCTTTTAAAATTGAGGAAATACGTACTGCTCTTAAATTATTAATAACTGCTCTGGATTTTTTTACATGACCAATATTGATATTAAAGATGATTTTGACACCCATACATAAATATAATAAAAACAGGAATTATACTTCATTAGTATATTTAAATGTTTAGATAAAGACATAATAATCATGTCTAATGGCCACAAAGGAGACTTATATATTGGTAAGTTTATATTTTATTATAAACACAACTAAAAGTAAATTAATTCCACAAGCATAATGAATGAGAATAGGTTCTGAAAACATGACAGTTGGAACAAAACACGTCCTATTCAAAGTTGGCCACTATTACAGGCATGCTATATGCAGAATGTCCAGGACTTCAGGTGTAACATAATATAGCTGATGCGCATACAAAACAACTTGAACTATGGAAATGCATTAAATAATAATAGATATAATAGCCAAGTACCAATATCACAAGGTGCCAATAATTAACTATCCTGTTGACAAAATAATTTGTTTCACTTTCATAAGAATCAATTAATCAGCCAAAATAAGTAATTTATGCAGATGCATTATTGTTAAATTGCGGTTATGTTGTACCACTAATAGGGTTCGGTAAGATTGATAAATAAATAAATGAACACAATAATTACCTAAATTTACTGGCTGTCTTTTTGCTTTAAAATCATTTACATGTAATAAAAGTAGGTAACTGCTTTATCATGTTAAGAATTAACAACACCACATCTTGATAGTCTAGCTAAACTAATTTAGCAGTGGTGTAAGCATGCAAGTATGTGCGTATAGACAGATTATATACCATCAAAAACAATACTGCTTCAAATAAAATCAGTTGACACTGCTTCAAGACAGTTTAACAATAGAACCTAGTGAAAAACGGCAAAATATGCCCTTTATACGATTATTGCAGGTTTTGGTATTTCTAAAAAAGATTTGTTTGCCTCTACACATAATCATAAGTGTAAGTTATATATTTGTTGGCGACCAGACCACTATGCTATCGCAAGAGATTCTTTCACAATCTCATGGACGTTTTCCATACAGGACTTTTTACAAATATCATTCGTTTTCCACCCTTTTCAATTATAATAAAGCTTTTCTAAATTTTGTAACAAGGCACCTAGGGTAATTATAGTTGGCTCATATTGACCATTGCAACCATTGCCTGTAAGTGCAGGTGCTTCATTGTCAATAACATTTTGAAGCAATGTAATACATACCTAATTGTAGATTATTGTAATAGTAAAAAAAATAGTATCACAAATATACAGATACATTACACTTCACAGATAGATAAGATTTCTCTTATTTATTCTTATTTATTAACCTTTTTCTAATACTTCTAATAAAGGCTATAGTTATAATTCAGTAAATTGGTATATTCAGCAATAGCCCTCATTTACCAAATGAACTTACCACTGACATTTGTGTTAAGATACTATCTAAGAGATTTTTAGGTTTCGCCCACAAACTCGAAAATATGATTTAAGAACCCAATGTTTGTTAAGAATTATTATATAAATTATATCCAAATGAAAATATTTCACTTAATTTGTTATCCAATGTGATAACATTGTTAGCTTTTGTCACCGCTCATAAAGGATAATCCTCATCTTTAATTAAATATAATAATATGATTATTTAAAATATTGCAAGTTAAAATATAAATAATAAATTTCAATAAACCTAGGGCCAGGTCGTACACAACCAACTTTATTATTGCCTCTATTGTATAAATCCTAAAATATCTTTTGTAAAAGAGAGTTTATCTGCCCTGCACAAAACTCTTTCAGTTATATAAATAAAAAAATAAAAAAAATCTTGTTCGTTAACAAACTTTAAGCAATTAAAATAAAGATACACTTTATATCTTGATATCTATGACATACACTTGAAAATCATAGTAATGGTCATTTGTCAACATCTACTATTTAAACATTAGGAGAGAATATTGACACTATTCGTAGAACTGTTGGATGGTCCGAAAAATCCAACACTTTTGCAAAAATTGATTTAAAAAAAATATATATATATTATATATATATTTATTACTTGTACTAGATCACTGTAATGACTTAGAGGACGCATAATTATATAAATTTAAGAAATAATTGTTATAGAACTAAGTTAATGTGATTGAGGAGTTCTGATCATCCAAATGTCTGGTGATACTTCCATTTCAGTCCACAAACCTTCAACCTTTAAATATCTACTTTGTTTAAATACGGAACAATCGGCGGAGCACTAAGGAATTGAAGTACAATTGAGAATCAAACGAACTTACCTGTAAGTGAAGTTCGATGATAATTGTACGAACTTCCTTAGTGCTCCGCCGATTGTGAAAGCCACACCCTCCCACCTCTACATGTAAATAGGTAGGTGAGTTTCAGGTTTGTAAGCACAGGAACACTATAAACAGAATGTTGTCTTAAAGAAATCGAGGCTTGGACAACCGTACATTCATCCAAAAAAAAAAAAAAAAAAAAACTGATTACTATTAAACGTGTGAGAGTAGCCATCGAATGCGAATACTACTTTGTTTAAATACGGAACAATCGGCGGAGCACTAAGGAAGTTCGTACAATTATCATCGAACTTCACTTACAGGTAAGTTCGTTTGATTCTCAATTATATTAAATATTGAAAATATTTGTTAATAAAAAAAGAGGCGGATATTTGTTTCGGGTCTGGTTATCACACTCTTTGCACTAGTACTCAGTCTGCCGACTGGTACCACTGCCTTATACAGGTATACAACTTACAAGTATACAGTATCCATTATCATCAAGCGGGGTGCTGTCAATGTCACAATAAAAAACGCATTTATTCGTAATAGCAAATGCTCTCCAGGGAATCGAACTCGTGACTACGCGCAACAAACCAATCGCTACCCTTTTTGCCACGCCTGTCGTCAAAAAACAGTAGTCGCATCCACCATGCTGGTCTTTAGTTTAATACAGCAATAAGCTGACAGTTTCGTAATTTATTAATCGTGGAGTTCGGAACTCGTCTTCCACATACCTTCGTTTACAAAATTTATGACTTCTTTTTTATAGAAACAGCACTTCCCCTTGTTTCTTTTGTTTTCCTAAAATAAAAATAACACAAAAGATGTTTTGTTATTCTCTACATAAAGTGAGTATTTAATTATATATCTTTAAAAAAGAATACGATTATGTTTTAATCTTATTAATATCAAATTATCACGGCTTTTTCCCACGGGGATAGGCAGAGACAATAGAGCGCCACTTGCCATGATCCTGACACAACTCCCTCGCTTCCTTCACATCCACAATTCTCTTCATACAAGCTCTAAGGTTATAGGCACTAGGCAAGGCCTAGCTTTCTTTAGGATGTCTCCGATTTGGTCCTGAGTCCAGGGTCTGCCTTGTTTAACGCATCCATCAACATCAGATTTATTAACTCCTTTCGTCAATCTACTTTCACTCATCCCTTCCATGTGCACGAACCATCGCAACATTCCTTTATTAATCCTTGTCTCTAAATCTTCTTTCAAATCTTCTTATTAATAATTACAACATTATATTTCTTAAAACAAACGCCCACTAGATTAGGCAGAGGAAAGTATTATTCCATAGGTAATCTACTTTAGTATGTTTTATTTTATTGTGACGCGACTTCTGATCTCGACTGAAAAATTGATTTATTATACGTTTGCCTCAGTCGCTATCACTAAGACAAGAATGCTTTTCCACGCTTCACTTAAAGGATCCAGGATGGGGAGAACCAGTGCCTTCACAGTGAGAAATATCCTGGTGGCGGGTATAATTTTAATAACTTTCACTCTATTGCTTTATTTTTGTTCTTATGTTGCCTGTCTCTGTCCTTTTTCTTCGAATAAATAAACCCCATGGGCAAGTAAAATCATTCTACTATAAGATAGACGCGCCGATTCTTTTAGTGAGACTACCGATTCAGTCGTAAGATTGTAGATTCTTTCCCAAACACGTGCGAGCGGTAATGTTCCATCTGCCGTTACTAACAATTTAGCGATCATAAGCATTTTGGTCGCCCAGTATCTATGATACTTTGTTTTTATTGACCATGTATTAAATACCTTTACATCACAACTAATACGTTATGTTATTTATTATTATGATCTAATATTTAAATTTTGTTTTTAAGTATTTCTATATTAGCCACTAATCGTGCTTGTTTATTAAGGACTAGATGACCAAGTTATAATAAATCCAAGATATACATAATGTTTAAGATACATTCCACTAGACCACGGTCGCCATTATTGATTTATAAAACAATGAAAAAATAATAAAGGGCCCTTATTAATAATTATAATAAATATTAAAGAAAATAGTAAAACTTTTGAAATTAAAAATAAAAACTATTCCATACTGATAGGCTTATAATGAGTAACAAATAATAAGTCACAAGTTACATAATAAAAGTATGTAGTTTTAAATTAATAAAATATTAAATAGTATAAGTAGAAATATATCATATTAATATAACAAAAAAACTATATAACAATGTATGTTATAATGTTACATTAGAAATATTATTGGTCAATTGTTCAAAGGGGCCGCTCTCAACTAACCAATTTCATATTGATATAGAACGTAAACTTCATGTTCAATGGCGAATAATATGGAATTAACAATTGACAACGGTAACACATCAGTCCACTACGCCATAAAGTACCGGATTCGATTCCTAGTCGGAGTAAGTACGAGTATAATATATTTCGTATCATTTATTTGTATTATTTAATTATGGTTTGGGCACATGAAAATGGACGAGTGAAAGTAGATAGACGAAAAAAATTATAAATCTGATGTGGGAGGGTTCTCCGACCGAATCCGAGTCAAGAAGACTGCGTTGCCTAGTGCCCATAGAGCTTGTATGAAGGGAAATGTAAATGTGAGGGAAGCGAGGGAGTTGTGTCAGGATCGTGGCAAATGGCGCTCCATTGCCTCTGACTATCCTTGTGGGAAAAAGGTGTGGCAATTTAATTGATTAATCATAATTAAAGTGTATATTACGATTAGTAGTGGCAGGTGGTCTAAGAATAGGTGGCCAAATGCCCAATCTACAGTTTTGAGGTATTACCACTACTTTTCGGGTTCAGATTCAAAATTGCCGTTTACAGCTAATTGATAATTTCACGGTATTAACTTGTCGAATTTTAACCCAAAAATCGCAATAGATAATCTAAAACAAATATAATTTTGTTAATGTAAACATCTTTTCATGCTTTTAAATTATTTAAATATACGGAAGAATAAACCTAATAAATTGCCTATGAAATTACGTTAAGTTACATTCTATGTAACATCGTATACCTACGTGGGAAGAATCATCCGGCTGTCAAATTATTGAATTAGATTCAATTTCGATTCGCGCCGACTACAAAACAAACAGAATAAACAGTTATTCTATTCCAATTGTGGTTTTCAAATAAATAGGCATATTGCAAACGGTTGCGTACAAATACTTATTTTGAAAACAAATCAAATGTACTTATGTACTTGTAGTCGCATACCTACAAGGTTTATATTATTCAGACTACTTACCTTCATGTCATTTCTAATATTTTTAATTTTAATTCAATTACATGTTATCAAATTACTTGATGATGCGTTATAAGCGGCATTAAGTCAGCCTTTATATCAAATCAATCAACATTTTTTTTCCAACAGGGATAAGTACAGCGCAACTTGCCACGATCCTTGCACAACTCCCACGCTTCCTCCACATCCACAATTCTTTATCTTCACACAAGCTCTATGGTTATGGGCACTAGACAACCCAGCATTCTTGAGGATGTCTCCGATTTGGTCGGAAAACACCCTTCTGAGCCTGCCTTGTTTAACGCATCCATCCACATCAGATTTATAAATTCCTTTCGTCAATTTACTTTCACTCTTACTTTCCATGTGCTAAAACCATCGAAGCATTCCTTTGTCAATCCTTGTCACTGAAAGAAGATTTCAAACCACATCTATCACTTCCTTATATTCCATCCGCTTCTCTCATGCTTCTTCTGCCACACCCAACCTTCACTTCCATACATTAATGAAGCCTTTATATATAGTGCATAAATAAAGAATAAAATAGTCTTTATTAAGAAACAGATAAAACTAAAAGTATATTAACTATAATTAAACTACAAAAATATCTTCCAATGACGTCGCTCCAGAGATAGTCCCAAGGAGACTGGCAACATTTCCTCTTTGTATAGCAAGGCTAATACGTTGGCAGAAATAATTGCCAGCCTTCCTGTCTCCAGACTTCTTCGTCAGCCGCTTGGACAACATATTGGCCAGGTGCTTAGCTGAAGGTCCCCAAGGGCCCATCGTCTCGACCCCAAACGGCGCAAATTCGTAACTAGTGCCGAGCTTAGCGTATTGACGCAACTTGAGGTTCTCTGTGGAAATTGCCGCACTTAACAAGAATGTGAAATGGAGCTAAACAAGTCGCATCTCACACCAAAGACCTGCCAAGTTACCATGGCCCAACAGTTATGCCGTCAGGTCTTTTGCCATCGCTCCGCGCAATACCACAGGGTTCTAAAATAATAATATAACAAGTTATATATATCAATACCAGAATAGGCATGTGTGCGTAACAAGATTAGATTAGCATTTAATACTAAAAGCTTAGAACTGTTTAGATGTCACAAACAATATGTCCTCAGCGAAGCATAAAATGTAATTGGCCTTCCATGTAAACGCTAAACTATACCACGTTTAAGTAACTCTAGGCTCTTGTCCTCAAATTACTAAACATTGTAGTCTAGGAGATGGACATTGCTTTGTGGAGTTGTTTTGGAACGATCTATAAAATAATTTTACCTTAAAGAATTCATTATTATATTCTTTATAGGTCCTATAATAATAATTAATATTTGTCTTGAATCGTACTTTTAACAAAACATTTAAAACGAAACCCGCCCAGAACAGACGGGTAAATAAAGTTATTGAGGAAATAATTTAATAAAAATAATTTAATTTAACTAAAAATAATTTAATAAAAAATCATCTGCTGTTGACTCCCAGTCTATTATCTAGTGTTTGGTCAAAATTAAGTTAACTCTAAAATTAGAGGCGGCAGACAAGAATTTAGTGTTAGGTCAGCACTAACGAGCCTTCCGTCAAAGGTCTAATCTATTGAGAAAATTAAAAGGGAGTCAAGTGGAAACTAAATTTTAAACTTTAAAGCTAAATACAGGGAAGCAGGAAACGCATTATTTAACTGGTCTAAGTACTGGACATTTTGTTTAGGTATATTGTAAACATAACAGTGGAAAAAGCACTATTAGCCGGCATAGTTAAGGCGACTGAGGCGATTAAACTGAGTCAGTACTTAAAGTCACTGATCTTAAGTCGTCAATCTTGAACCACATCTTGCTCTTGCTATCAGCTGAAGGTGCTATGTTACGCCTTATTTACCACAAGGAGAGACGACGGACAGCCACTTTTCACGATCCTGGCACAACTCTTTCTCTTCATTTACATCCCGAATTCTCTTTAGACCGTACATAATATTAATATTATTCGTAGGTATCTTATTTTGGAATAATTTGGCCTCGTCATCAGAAATATACCTATGTATTATTCAATCTTCTATTTTGACAGACTGAAATCAGTGACACCTATACATAGGCAAAATGTATCAATAAGTTAAAAAAAGTCTATTTAAACGCATCGGAATGTAACATGATTTGAGGAACGCATTACGAAAATAAAAAAGCGCTGAATGGAAGCGCTGCTGGTTTGATAGATTTTTCACAGAGAAAGCGCTCGGTACAGCCTCCGTTTTCATCGGCAATCCATTACCGGATTGAATGTTCTACAAAAACCTTTTCATTACTTATAAAATATTTGTTGCTTATAAATTTTTCACGATGCGAAGAATCCGCGAGTGATCTGCGGACGCGGTTCTTACACGAAACTTTTTATGTTGGCTTCTATTGAATTTGTAAGTATGTTGAAAAATTCATGCCCTCTTCTACAAATGTATTGATTTTGTCTAAGAAACAATAATTGTTATACGTAAATAGCTGGGAGTTGTGCCAGGGTCGTAGCAAGTGGCGCTTTATTGTCTCTGGTTATCCCTGTGGGAGACAATTTGATTGATTGTTAACTATGTTATAAGCAACAACTCTATCTACATATTGTATTTGGTGCGCACTTTATTATGTAAAAATACCTAAATTCGTTTAAAATTTAAACTAAGCGGGTTAACCCACTTGATTTTTGAAATTAGTTTTTTTTTTATTATACGAAAAGCTTGACATATGACAGCCTGATGTTAAGCTAGACTGCAAGCCAAAAATAGAGGCGACTGCTGCTACAGTTAAATAACTGTACAGTCACATCTACTATGCCAGCCTTCAGCTAGCAACTTACAAACTGATTCCGAAACGTGACCAAATCACTTCACGGTCTGTATACTTGTAAGTGGTGGTACTACCCCGGATCGGCAGACTGGGTACCACTGCCTACCACTCTTTAAAGCTAACGTCACCCATGGACATTTGTAACGTTATGGAAGTTATCAATTCATTCCTGGTTTTAAGACGAGGAATCTCTGCGTTAAGAACAAAACGTGTTTTAGGGGAAATAAGGTTATTTTTAGAAAACCGTGTACTAAGTTAAATATCTAGGCGATTAAGTGTCCAATTTAATATTTTACAATTCATATTTACGAAAATCTGATGGTTCTCGCTTAAAACCTTGGAAGAGAACTTAGAGAACTTGGAAATAAAAAACAATTTTTGTGATAAAGTTGTATAATTTTTTTCTAAAATAATATAAACTGTTTGTAAATTCTGTTTGATTAAGTGTTTTTTTAGTATTCCTTCTTTACACATATATTTTTTATGAGTTAATAACATTTTAAAAAGTATAGTTATTTGATCGTCAAAAGTACCTCAAAGATATCGTCGAAGATCCCTTCGCCTTATCCGATCGCCTTAAGGGCGTCAATTCTTTTGAAGATGCAAATTAGATATTAAGTTAACTATCACTTTAATTTCTAATATATATTGTTTTAAGTTCTGAGGAAAAAGTCCAAATAAAAAGAATATTTGGAAATGTTATTTTTAATTAACTTTATTGCACTTTTTTATTAAATTTGACCACTCCTAACCAATAAAGGTTTCCGCGTATTAGGAAATGCAATGAAAACATCGTGTAGTTTTAAAAAAGTATCATTTATCATTGAATTAGGAAGCTGTTAGTGTTAATGGCGTTAGAAACGAGCTTGCGTCTCGTAAATTTTTATATCAAGTAAATGAAGATATATACTTATTGCTCACGATTTCACAAAACCTACCCCTTTACTTTGAAATTTAAATAAACAGTCTGAAAGGGCGTTTTGAATACTATTCTAAATTAGAAATTATTATTGTCTAGTTAAACTGTTTACCCTTTATTTTTTTCTTTTAATGTAAATGTTTTGAAAATTTTATCCTTGTCAATAATGCAAAGTGGTTTAGTATAGTATAAATACTTGACTCGAAGTAAAGGCCATACTAAGGAAAGAGGCCTTATTTATTTTAATTGTAACGATTTTTTTAAAACAAATAATTATTTCATTTGGTATTTCATTATATGTCTATAATATTAGTAATAATAATTATTTACATTTGTATACTAAGCTACTAAAGTGCTTATATTATAGAATCAAGACAACCTTTGATATACAAGAGTATATCAAAGGTTCCGGCAAGTGGTTTTGAATCCGTGCTCTGGGTTTGCCTAAACATTGCACTACCAATACACCACGGTCGCGCTAATTGAACAAATAAAGTTTGGCACCATATTGTTTTTATATATGGATACAATTAACTGTTTTTATTGTTAATGTTTTAAAATATTCCACAAAGTAATTGATAATTAAAAAAACACGAAAACATCACTGTTGAATATTTTTCTTACAAATAGGAGGATAAAAATGTTTTTCATTATTGTCTGCATGTTACCAGCATCGTCCCTTAAAAGCGTCAAATTATCACCAAATGATTACACCCCTTTAACATTGAATCACAATTACAAAGCACAACTCCCGTTATAGAAATTTGACACACACAAAAAATGCAAAAATAGGGATGTTCTTGAAGGGACACATCTATTGTCTGTGCCCTAAAATCGAAAAGAGATTACGCAAGTCGCCTTTGTCACTGCACTATTGACAGTGTTGTTTGTTTGTTAATATCGACATAATTTATTTAAGTGTTTTTTAGCATTTTTAGGATTTATTACGACATAGGTTTAACATTTAACATTTAACATTTTAATTTAATTATATCTAAATTTGACTAAGAATATAGTTAGTTAAGGTATAAGGTTTATATCTATAGATATAAGAAAATATATCTGTAAATAAATCTTTTTATACATTTATACTAAAATATTTTATTCGGTTTGTTAGTATTTGAACTGGCCCTAATATTTTAGATTATTATTGAAACACGACATTTGACCTAGATTTGCCTGATGCTGAGGACTAAGAACGCCGACGTTCTTAGTCTTATCACGAAATAATCTTATCACCAGTTGCCTCAGTCACTGTTACTAAACCGGCCACAGAAAAATGCGAAACTAAAAAGAATGAACTATTAGAACTTACATACAGTACTCTCGTTTTTTAGTTTATTTAATTACGCGTTATAATCTATTTATTCTAATTATGAATTTAAATCTATTAAAACAATTAAATCGCTGAAACTCGATGAAAGCTATGCACAAAAAAAAGTTCACGAAAGATTTTTAGTAAATCTGACTGCTTTATAGTGATCTATTTTAGTTTACGAGGAGGTGTGTCTTTTATTTTACAAAATCCAATAAAAACGAACTGGAAAACTTAACGTAAAATACACGTTTTCTCGATATTAACTTTTTGACATCACTATAGTTTAAGCTCAGACGAGGGATGAGCTAAATTGAATAATACAATAACCGCGTTGCTGCAACCGACCCCTCTTTTTAAGTTACAGGAATAATGCTTTGATCCGCTTTTTCGCAAAAATGACTGACCGATATTATTATGTTTAACCCCAAATAAAGTATTATCTAAAATATTAATTAGATAATAATAGGTTTGTTTACTTTCAATTACAAAATATATTGATATAAACTACTTAAGCAGTTTCACTACTGTATCATATAAAATAAAAATGCAAGTAATGTAAGCTCGTGCTATATTATCAATCAATCAATCAATCAAATTGTCACGCCCTTCTCACACATAGAAAGACAATGGAGCACCACTTCTATTTTAATTTCTATAAAAATAATTGCGGGGAAGTATCGTGAGAAATTATGGTTAGTTACCTCTGCCTATTCCTGTGGAAGTACAGGCGTGAGATTCCAGTTATATTTAGGTCAATAATTATGATTGCAATAATAATAACAGTTTAATTATTTTTTTATTTTTATTTTTAAATTAAAAAAACTACGTACTTGTAGTACGTAGTTTTTTTTACAAGTATGTAAAAAAGTGTTTTTGTTTGTGTGAAGATCGTGAAAAGTAGTTCGTTCGTGTAGTTCGTCTCTGACTATCCTTGTTGGAATTAAGACGTGAAAATTAATGTTATTATAATCTTGTATGTAATAAAGATCACATTACAAACTATTTGCCCAATTCGAATGTAAGCTTAAGATAATTTTTAAAATTTTCTAATCTTTCTTTGTAAGCAGACGGCACGCGTCCACAGAGGAATCATTAAAATTGTAACATAACAAAATATAGGGTCCTTTTTATTATATTCGTATGAAGGGGTCCTATTGTGTTGAAAGGTAATTTAGAAAAACCTCGTAGGGTCAAAAATTAGGGGGAATTGTTAATTATAAACAGTAACTTAGTATCGTTTGTATATAATTTTTGTATAATAGAAATTTTGTTACTTTTTGTTCTCTACTGTTATTAGCTGGGTATGTTGTTTTTTTTTTATTTGCTTGACAATAATTTTAATGTGAGGTGTATAATTTCAAAGTCAAAGAGGAACAATATTCAGTAAGTCCTTATTTCTATCAAAAAGTTGATTGGAATATTCTTAATTTAATTAAAAACGTATAATATCTATATGAATTTATACGTTCTTAAGTTGAGGGTGTAAAGAAAGCGAAAGAGTTTCTTAATGCTACGCAACAACTTCTAACTTCGAATGGACTGATGTTAAACAAGGAGAGGTCCAAGAGTGTCGATGACTGTAAAAGCTTATTTGGTTGTGGTGAAAAAGACGATTCAGACAGTGGTCAGGATCATGAAAAGTGACGATTTGTTATCTCTACCTATTCCTGGGTAAAATGAGGCGTGACAATTTAATTGATTGAATAAATATATATTTATTTCAGAGTAACAGCTAAATTATATTTCCATTCCAATCTTTATAGAAATAGTTACTTTTGCGAAATTTATAATGTGAACACTACGAACATCATGAACACTACGTAAAACCGAAGCCTTAACATTTAACTCATAATTCAAAAAAAACTATAATAATTAAACCATTTGCTATGTTAGCAACTAAGCAGTTATCAAAGAGTTGTAGGCAGTGGTACCCAGTCTGCCAATCCGGGGTAGTACCACCACTTATAAGTATACAGACCGTGAAGTGATTTGGTCGCGTTTCGGGATCAGCTTGTAAGTTGCCGGTTCCAACTAGGCCGACATAATGGATGTGACTGCTACTCACGGTTATTGAATTGTAGTAGCAGTGGTATCCATTCATGGACCACACTCCAGCTTAACATCAAGCGGGGTGCTGTCATATGTCGAGTCACAATAATAATAAAAAAGTTATTATTGAATTAAATTACACGGAGAGACCACGATGGCTGCAAAGCTCTCGAAACGTCGGAATAATAAAAAGTTGTACAATCAAAACCAAAATAAACGCGATAGTAAGCCGCATAAAATTTGTTTAATTCATTAATCAATGTTCGCGCAAAATCTAAGAAAATACTAAGGTTATTATTCTAAAATCTCTACCTGTCTCTTTTTGCAGACGTGAGTAATTTTATGAATCTACATTAATAGGTATACACGTATTGATAGCACAGAGTGGATGTATTTGCCAACCATTTGCAGATCAAACATGGTGCATATAGAAAAGTGTCCGTTGAGTAAATACAACCGAAAATAAACCTCGCCGAATAGTATCAACCGAATTAATTTGCTATTATTGATTGTACCATAAATGTATGTGCTATATTTAATAGCACTTTGGTCGCCCGGTGTATTTGATACACAAACACATTTAGCTAGGTTGCCTAGTGCCCATTACCACAGAGCCTGTATGAAGAGAATTGTGGATGTGAAGGAAGCAAGGCATTGTCTCTGCCTATCCCCGTGGGAAAAAGGCGTGACAATTTAATTGATTGATTGATTGACACATTTAGCAAGAACTTGGTAATCAATATAATAAGTTAGTATTAAACTTACTTTTGGCTGGCATAGTGACTGCGACTAACACATCCGTAAACTAAATGGTTTATTCTTTCAGTCGGCACTCTTATACCTCCCTTCAGACCTCCTCTTTAAAGAAAATCAAAACATATTATAATTTCTCGTGTTTACAGCGCGCAACCTTTGCAACAGGGTCGAAACCACGAGGTTAATTAAATATGTCTAATAACTTACCAAGACACGTTTCAATCTATTTTAATTATGAATCCCATCACGTTGGTCGGCAGAGTGACGGCGACTGAGGCAACAGTGACTCGGTTTACTCAGGCGTCGGCACTCTTGGAGCTCCTCTTCTCTACCATTAGGCAGGTCGAGGTCAAATGCTGTAGTATGGCATTCACATTTGAATTATATAAATACTCGTAAGTTAGCCGTAGAGCTTGTATGAAAAGAATTGTGGATGTGCGGGAAGTGAAGGAGTTGTGTTAGGATCGTAGCATGTGGCGCTCCATTATCTCTGTATATCCCTTATAAAAAATCGACTTCGACTTTTGATTGACTTTGTGTTTTTTTACATTTCTATACTAAGATTATAAAAGTTCTTGTATCATGGAAAAAAATTACCACAGTATGTACCGTAATAGTATTGTACAGGGTCTCGGGGTTTGCGTGACCATTGCACTATCACTATCACCACGTTCGCCACTTTATCAAACCGAATCGATCGAGAACGTATTCTCGATCGACTTCTACCACTGCATTAGATACTTTTAATAAAGATCGTGCTAAATTAGATCGTACGATGTATGCAATCCTGTTTTCATTCACAGCCACTTGTCAGCCATTAGCTGGCAACGATTCAAATTATCACACACAACGCTGTCATTTAAATTTACTATTTATAATATATTAATATATAGATTTACATATATTATGTATCTATGTTTATTTAAGGAGGAACACTTCACAAGATACACTATGAATGATAGATACAATATACAGATTTATGAATGAAATGAATCGGCAAACTAAAAGGTTCGGCGCGTGTTTCTTTGTTGAACAACAACATTCTAGTGGAATGCTCTACTAACTTATGCGTTCGCTCTATACTATAACCATGGATCCTGGAAGCGATACGTGAAGAAGCACATTTGATCGGCATTGTGACGGCGACTAAAACAGCCGGTGAACTGAGTCGGTTTTCTCAATCAAATAAGATGCAAATAGATTTGGCCGGCATAGTGAATGTCGAAGTCAGATGTTGAGCGAAAATAAAAAATGACTTTAACAACAAATTCCATTTACCACTGAAAACATTTATTAGTCAGCGGATCGGGATTAAGACATGAAGTATATTCATTTACACACATAAATCCAACAAACAATCAAAGCTAAGTGACCGCAAAAACGAAAACAACCCATCTTTCTCTCACACAAAGTACAGTGCATGATTACAAAATGAAAATTTGCAACGGCCGTGTCGTTCGTTCATTTCAAATTAACACAAAATGAAAGACAGCGCAAGTAATATGTTGACCACACTCTACTCATACGTTTAATTAATTCTATAGCACAACCAGGACATGTCCGGGATGTCCCGGGAAACGATTTATGACCATAATTTACGAGGAAAAGTTAGGAAAAAAAGGGAATACAAATTCTGAATAAATATACGGGAATTAGCTGCCAAGTCACTGTTCTTTGCTTTATCTTTGATAGGAATATATAACATTCCTTTTCGTTATTGCGAGGTAGTATTTATAAAGTTATTGATTTAATATTATAATGTGTTTAATTTATTTAAGACAGTATTTTTTGACTGCGGTTTGCCGTGCACTGCGGTTTCTTTTACTGACATAATATACTTTTTTGAACAGATTTTACTTTACATAAAATCGCATTGAAACTGAGCGATCAAAGCAATTTATATCAAGGGTACATTGGTACTGAAAAATTAGGGGTTTAAATGGCTATTTCTTTGAATAAACTGAATTTGGGATGAAAGTTGAAATACTGTTATTTTGCGTTGCGTCGGCGCATCAAAACTGACGGGTCGCAAGTGTGCACGCAGATTAACATCCTTTGCGCAGTCTTGATATTTTGTTAAAGCAAAGTGATATATTACCAATTTAATATAACCGTGTAAGAGTGAAAAACAAAAAAGTCGCTCGTTAAGTTCAAAATAGCAATACAAATGTAGTCGTAAGTCAGTGTGATGTTACAATAAATCAAATGTGTATGTGTATGCGTTATAATGATTCATACACCACACTTGCATCGCGTCGTTTATTAAACACGGATGTAGAAATCAAAACACGGCGCGTATTTTTATATTGGCACGACTTATCACCCATTTAAGGAGGCAATATCAAAGAAATTAATTTGTGTGTGCATTTTTTATTTTATAGAATATTATACAAACCTGTCAATAAAATTGTTTTTGTTTTACTATTAACTATTTGATAATTTACTACAGCGCCATGTTTGATATTTGATATTGATATTAGATATAACAATATTTGATATTGTTATTTCTAATTTCGTGTCTATTTGATGATTTATAAATAACTTAAAATAATAATTGGATATAAGATTTATTGTTTGTAGATTTGTGCATCTATAAATTATCTAGTAAAAAAATATATTTATATTTTAAATAATATTTTTATAAAAATAATATGTAATAAAGAGGTGATAAAATTAGCTAATAAAATTATAGTGGCACTCCATTATCTCTGCCTATCCATGTGGGAAAAAGACGTAACAACTTATTGATTAATTGAAATATAATTACTACAAACGCCGAAGTCTAAATGCCATATTTACACTGTCGTTTTCAATACAGACAATAAAAATAATTATAAGATTTCTTTATGCTAATAACATTGTTTACTCATTAATGTTACTTAATATTTTATTTGTTGTTTTTAAAATGAATTGACTGTATTTTGCCAATGTGCAGCCAACTTGCATCGCATCGTTTATTAAACAACATTATTCATTTACGTCGCATACAATTAAATGAACAATTTCAGTTTTTCATATAAATATATAACAAAAATACATATTCATGATCTCTGTTAGATTGTTCGACTTGTTGACAAACATGTTCTAATTAAACCTTTACATTTTTCTTGATAAAAATATCCTATCTTTTAAACGAGTAGGGCAATGTTGGATGCAATGGGCATCGTGTCGTTCAGATTGGCGTTCTAAGAAGACCTATGTTCAGCAGTGGACGTCTTCTGGCTGATGATACACATACATAGGCAAAGTGACGAGGCGACTAAGGTAGCCGTAAACTGAGTTGTTTTTTTAGTAGTCAGCACTCTTGAGATTTCTCCTTGCTTGCCATCAGGCAGGTAAAGGTTAGAAGATGTCGCGTCACAATAAAAAATAACTGACAAACAGAACAGACCATCACTTTTTTCTCGTTTTTGTTAGGTAGTTGTCTACGATTTTTTCAATCAATTAAATTGTCACGCCTTTTGTCACAAGCATAGGCAAAGACAAAAGAGCCCCACTTGCCACGATCCTGACACAACTTCCTCACTTCCCTTCTTCTCCATGTCTTCAATTTGGTCAGGTAATACCCTTCTGGGCTGTTCTTCACGATTTTTAGGGTTCCGTAGTAAAAAACGGAACCCTTATAGATTCGTTACGAGCTTTTATTCAATCAACTCAAATATAAAAATCGATCAACGAACTACAAGAACTTTTATATTATGTTACTTGCTGCTACGGAACCCTTCATGGGCGAATCCGACTCGCACTTGGCCGCTTTTTTCCCACCTTAGATACTACTAAGCATTTATTTAGAAGTCTTTAAAAATGTTTGAAATAGTTGTATTCATAATATTATCCTTAAATTTTAATACTTAAAGATTACGGTCCTATCTCGGCTTATAAACGAATACTAGTAAAACAAAACAGAATTAAAATAAATAAATAAAATATTTACTAAAATATGAAATAGCGCCTTTTTTTATTACGACTAAAAATGTAAATTAAAAACAGAATTGCTTTTTAAAATTCTCAAAATAAAACAATAAACTTCATTATAAATAAAAACAACATATTCATGTTAATCTAGAAATTTAAAATGAAATTTACTAAATTTCTCACCTAAAAACTGCAAAAACATTAAATAATTACATATTTTATATTTACTAAAACAAAATTCCTGGGTAAAATTTTTACACGTATTTTGATTTAAAAACTAGAAATTAATCATTTTATTTTTTAAACTGTGAGGACGCCATGACAGCACCCTGTCTGATGTTAATATGGAGTGCGGCATAGTAGACGCGACTGCTACTCGCAGTTATTTCTGTAGTCGAATTCGTTTTTATTTATGTACCGCTCTTCAGCGTAAAATCAGGCGGGGGGCTTTCATATAGTATGTGGAGGCATAATAATAACACACATTTTCTTAACCAACTAGCGGTAATTAATAATAATCCAGATCCAGAGGGCCTACCATCAACTTTTAACAACAAGCTTGAAACATGCAAAGTACTATTTGACGTACAAAACAAGATTACTCAATTTTTACCATCTCTTAATTGCAATTTTGTTTTATTCCTTCCTACATTCATTCCTACATTCGCATAGATTTTACATTCAGAAACGTATTGCTGCTGAATACTAAAACCTAATATTATTTTTTAATTACCGCTGTGGTACGCGAATGAATATTGATGTGATTGACGTCACAAAACTTACAATAGTGATTTTATTCAAATAAGTATATTTGACGCACGAATTGACGTTTATCATTTAAAACAATAATGCTATAAGAAATGGTGGTATGCTCTCAGACACATTTAAACAAATACTGATTTTAGTAATTTATTATATCTTATGCCAATTATACTAATTTGAATTTTCCGAGACATCCTAAAGAAAGCATAGTGTCCATAACAGTAGATCTTGTAGAGGCAAGGTGCTCTATTGTCCCTGCCTGTTTGTGTGGGAAAAATGCGTGACAATTTGATTGATTGATATGTTAAATTGAACGATAAATATTTTTTTATCATTTCGTCTTCCCCAGATGTTTATAAATATTTTTGTTGGGTCGCACTAGGCAGGCGCTCTATCTAGTATGGGTGCACAGTTTATCCTTTACTTGTTCCTGGATGACAGTACATATTGTTTTGAACTGATGTATAACTTTGATTTAATTTTACTTTAAATAAATCATAAATTTATAAATATAAATAATAAATTTGTTAATAGTAAGTATAGTATAGTATAGCACTTACTTAAATATGTTTTAATAAATTAACTATAAACATGTCAAAAAGTTTTAAAAATTACAGTACAGTAATAGGTATTTCTTAATTTAAATCCATTAATAATACTAGGTACTTACCTCCTACGAAATCGGTCGTAGCTGCAAAACTTAAATAAAAGTACACGTTTATGAAAAAAAAAAAAAAACTTTTTACACGCACTGTCAAAATCAGCTGTTCACATATTTCTATAAAAGCGCTAAATCTAAAAATACAAAGTAAAAAATATTTTAATAAAATTACTATAAAAACTTAAATCACAACACTCGAGAGAAGTTTCCGAAAAAGTTCAACGAACTCTAGCAATCTAGAATTTTCTAGCTGCTGAACGTCCGCCCAACTCTGCGGCTGAAGGCAGACTGGCCGCCCAAGACGTTGCGAATTTCACGTAAATTTGCCGCCCGCTGAAACATTTTATTCAGGCTTTCTTATCTGAAAATGCTATACGTTTGTTTATCTGTAGCAATCTGCCTTTGAAGGTTAAACTCTGTCTATGACAAATGGTTTTGTTTTCAAAATAAACCAAAGATATTATGTATTATAGGTGAGTACATAAATACTCGCCCTAATAAACTTTTTTATTAAAACAAATCGGAGACATCCTCAAGAAAGCTAGGTTGCCTAGTGCCCATAACCATAGAGCTTGTATGAAGAGAATTATGGATGTGAAGGAAGCAAGTGAGTTGTTTAAGGATCGTGGTAAGTGGCGCTCCATTGTCTCTGCCTATCCCTGTGGGAAGAAGGCGTGACAATTTGATTGATTGTTTAAAAAAAAACAACCCGTGTTATATAAACAAGTCTCAAAGAAGCAAATATTTAAACAAGTGTTTTATAAATAATAAATGCTTTATACAATTTAATTTAATAAAGATTTAATTAAAATGTGTGAAAAGCACACAGATATAAACAAAGAAAATAGAACGCCACTTTCCATCCGTTATTTTTTTTAAATGAATGAATAAACTGCAAACCTAATACTCGTAAATAAACATATACGTATACACAGTGTATACTTTGACATAGAGACGGCTAATGAGCCAACTGCGGACTGATGTGGATTTTTCAGTCATTGGCATTCTTCAGTTTAGGCAGGTCAAGACAGACAAGTCACAAATTTAAATAAAAAAAAGCCTATTACCTTATGTTTATATAAATGTATTAGTATAAAGTATGTCTTCCATCTTATTTAATTTTCCACACCAGCTCTACATTGATTACAGGCGTGGACGAACGGTTTAGCGATTGGTTTGTTGCGCCCGGGTTAGATCCCCGGTCAGAGCAAATATTTGTTTCATAGCATTTATTTGTAATTTTTAATAATATTAAATATTGCAAATTTTTGTTAATAAAAAAAGAGATGGATATTGGCTTCGGGTCTGGTTATCAAAGAGTGGTAGGCAGTCGTATCCAGTCTGCCGATCCGGGGTAGTACCACCACTTACAAGTATACAGACCGTGAAGTGATTTGGTCATGTTTCGGGATCAGCTTGTAAGTTGCCGGATCCATCTAGGCCGGCATAGTGGATGTGATTGCTACTCACATTTATTAAATTGTAGTAGCAGTGACATTCATTCATGGACCACACTTCGGCTTAACATAAAGCGGGGTGCTGTCATATGACTAGTCATCATAAAATATATATATATATATATATATATATATTAAAAAAACCTTTCAAACCTTCACAACCCTCTAAACAAACAGTATTTAAATATATATTTTAAATACGCAAACAAGTGATTGTTAAACAAATCAAGTTTAATTTAAAGTATAAATTAAGTGAAAAGTCTAATTGTTATTCTTAAGAGTTTAAAACAATTTCTAGATTTTATGCAAATGTCTGAACAAGTGCTGAAGTATTTGTTTGCTTTATCTGCGTGATGGATAGCCCTGAAAGACGGAAACTTGCTCAAACACGCAACCTAAGGCAGTTTTTATTATATTTATATACATTTCTTTATAGTAATTAATTTAGATTTTCTCATTAGCCTTAATTATTAAGTTGTCAGGGACGATTATTTAATTAATTTCCGGTGTCGCTGGATATCACGGCTGTAAATTTAGTATTAAAGTCGCATTTGAAAATATTTGTCTTATTTAAGTTTATTATGTAACATAAATATTCAATCAATCAAATTCCCACAGGGATAGGCAGAAAAAATGGAGCGCCACCTGTATTAACTATAAGGATTATAGATGGTTACTGTTTGTTTCCAGTGTAGATATTAGGAGTTATATGCATGGTATAAATGATGAATGAAAAGTGCATAGAAAAAACTGACAAACGGTCAACTGCTACCGGGGTCGGGTCAGTTGCTTGCGCGACCGCTTTGACTACTGAAAGCTTTACAAGTACACCAAGTAGTTTTAGATAATAATGTATACTGTAGTAATACCAGCATTAGAACACGACAAAACTTAATAAAATAAATGTAATAGTTAAGTTAGTACTCGTAACTTTAACTTTTAATCAATCAATCAATCAATCAAATTGTCACGCCTTCTTCCCACTGGACTAGGCAGAGACAATGGAGCGCCACTTGGCACGATCCTGACACAACTCCCTCGCTACCTTCACGTTGACAAGTCTCTTAATACTAGCTCTATGGTTATGGGCACTAGGCAACCTAGCTTTCTTGAGGATGTCTCCGATTTGATCGGAAGACACCCTTACTTTAACTTTAGGGTTTTAAAATTCTTATTTAATAGTAATCTGTGATCGGATAATTAGGTGGGTGAGTACACAATAAGGACAGTGTGTTTTGTGTAAGTGTGTTTCTTTTTAATATTTAACTACTTCAACTAGGCCGGCATAGTAAATGTGACTGCTACTTACAGTTATTGAATTGTAGTAGCACTGGCACCCCAACTTAACATCAAGCGGGGTATTGTCCTATCTCGAATCACATTTTTTTAAATGTTCGCACATGTTCTTCTACCCCTGGGGATAGGATTCCCCCAGCGACCTTTACAGAGTGGCCTGTAGCGGTTCTTAAGCTCCTTGCGGATAGACGACCTACGCTGCGTTTTGTATTCCAGTATCTTTTTTCAGTATCCAGTATCAGTATGGGATTGTAGCTCTTCAAGAGGGTTTGATCACTTTTTTTAGGAACAATTCAAACAGTGGAACATAAAACTTATGCTTTTGACGTTTTTTTTCCCTTAAGTAAGACTAAGCTTAACGCGTCATTAAATATATTTTATTTTCCTCGAAGCTTCAGCCCTGTAGTAAAGGCTTTAGTTGAAGTTCTCGAGAAGATATGACTACGCCTTACGCCGGGCCTAACGTCGGGGTAGTTAAAACATGTTTAGTACCGTTAAGACCTATTTTAACCCAAAAGGTAGTGTTTTTCTATACTTAGCAACGTATAAACTAAGTCTATGGGTTTTAAAAAATGGTATGCACATTCTGACATCACATACAACTGTTACTTTGTTTATGGGCGCCATTTGTAACGATATTTTTCAATCGAATTTTACAATTTACGTTCATTTATTAAGCCATTTATATGGTTATTGTACACGCTTTTAAACATTATTAATATGAGTTAATATTTTGCGGTTAAGGTTAAGTTAATTTATCGTTATCGTATATTATTTACTATTTTTAATTTCGTTCCGTTAATTTATTAAAGTTTAAACATATAAAAAACAGGGTTGAATTCATACAATAATAACTTTTAAATAAGTAGACTCTTATAATTTAAATATTGATTGATATATTAAACTATACTTACTGAAAACTAATATCTATCAATCAATCAAGCTGTCACGCCTTCTTCCCACAATGGAGCGCCACTTGCCACGATCCTGACTCAACTCTCTCGCTTCCTTCACATTCACAATTCTCTTCATACAAGCTCTACGGTTATGGGCACTACGCAACCTAGCTGTCTTGAGGATGTCTCCGATTTGTTCTGAAAACACCATCCTGGGCCCGCCTTGTTTAACGCATCCATTCACTTCTTTTCGTCAATCTACTTTCACCCATCCTTTCCATGTGCCCAAACCATATTTATCTACTGTAATAAAAAGACTGCTAAATAACGAATAATGTACACTCAACATATTCGCATAATACATATTGACTATTAAGTAATTTTATTTATTTACAATTCTATATTAAGCTATCAAAGTGCTTATATCATAGAAACAAAACGACCAAAGTACATATATCAAAGAAGCAGATCAGGGATAGAACCAAATACCAATAGTAGGGAAGGGCCTGCTATAGTTATTATGTACACCGCTATGCTTCACATAAAAGGAGCACATTAAGGCCACCGTACACAGGGAAAGTTTTAGTAAATAAATGCAAGCATAAGGTCACGTTTACACTGAATAGGTGAAGGTATCTTTGCTTGCTGAATATGATCCGATGGTCCTACCCTTTATGACTGCAAGTCTACTTCTTACTTTATACAGGACGTTTTGTTTTGAAGTAATCTTTTAATTAACTTAACTTGGTATTTTTTTAGACATTATATTTAACACTGTAATCTTAACCAATCAAGACTCAAAATACAATGAGGAACAGAAAATTAAAAGTATATTAACTATTTTTAAACTATAAATAAAAAATATTATCTAATGACGTCGCATTTCTTCTTTGTATAGCAAGGCTAATACGTTGGCAGAAATAATTGCCAGCCTTCATGTCTCCAGACTTCTCCGTCAGCCGCTTGGACAACTCCTTGGCCAGGCGTTTAGCAGAAGATCCCCAAAGGCCCATCGTCTTAACCCCACACGGCGTAAATTCATAACCAGTACCGAGGTATTGGTTATGAATTTGGCGTATTTGCGCAGCTTGAGTTCTCAGATCGCCGCACTTCCCGCGCTTAACGAGGTCGCTTGGTTGTGAGATGGGTCTAGTGTGTCTACCCAAGTTGCATCTCGCACCAAAGACCGGCCTAACAGTCATGCCGTCGGGTCACTTGTCGTCGCTACGCACAATACCAGAGAGTTCTAAAACTCAAAATATTATCACTACATTAAATTTTTTTAATACATTGCAACGGTATATAAAAATTAATATTTGTTACAAAATATTGTTTGTTGTATTTCAATTGTTAGGTCTATTTGTTGGACAGTTGGTGATTAGTACCACCACTTACTAGTCTATAAGGAGCCACAATAAAAAAAATCTTATTAGAATATATTAAATATTAATAGAATATAATTTGTAAGAGTCAATAATCTCTTATTGACATTAAATTATGTCTATATAAAACAAGCGTGGTCACTATTAATAAATATACAAGATGTTCTATAATAAACACAAATGCAAATAACACCTACACTCTTAAAGGTCACAACGAACTCAGCATAATATTCTTTCTTTAATAACATTTGAATTGCCAACCCACGGATGTTCACATTGAAACAACCTGTATAATGAATTAAACAAAATTTATGCGGTTTTAATTTTACAATTTTTTTCTTATTCCGACGCGATAAAAAACGCGATAGTAAGCCGCATAAAATTTGAGAAATTCATTAATTAATATTCGCGCAATATCTAAGAAAATACAGCCTGTATAGTTTAAGAAACTCCAAGCACAAAGCTCTCCAGCGAGCCTTTGCTATTATAAAATCACAATTACAATAAACCAAGAGTCTCATAGTCCCATTGGTGATAACACTTCTCCTTATTACATACCTTTACGGCGTTCTACATAAGTACGGGTGAGCAGAGACATTAGACAATTAGTTACGGAAATAAAGACTATTTCAGGACTGTACTTGCCCTGAAATATAGTGTCGTTTTATTAGGTTTTATTGCTTTAGTGTATGAGGTGGTTTTATGTGGTGGGTTGTTAAGGAATGTTGAGTTTATTAGATTCCTTCAATTCTTCGTGTCTGTACTATAGAATTTTCCAGCTCTTACCACGCCGGCACAGCGGCAATTGCTAAAGAAGTACGTGGTAGCAGTCTACCGTGTTTATACTATAGCTTAACATCAAATGTAGTGTAGTTATATGTCGCAACCAATATTCAATCACGCCGTTTCCCCACAGGGATAGGCAGAGAAAATGGAGCGTCACTTGCGACGATCCACAACTCTCTTCATACAAGCTCTACATACAACATGAAGACACTAGGCAACCCAGCTTTCTTGAGAATGTCTCTGATTTTGTCGGAAAACATCTTACTGGGTCTGCCTTGTTTAACAAATCTATTCACATTAGGTTTATAAATTCATTTAGTGAATCTACTTGTATTTTTGGTATTTTGTTTAGTGGTTATGATCTAAACACGCTTATAAGCTTAGCACTTATAGGCATGTATAAAATGAAAATAATACCTATGCAAAATCACTTTTCGTTATCAATGTATCTTTGTTATATTATGTACTTTAGTCTTCCTGTTTCTATGATACAAGCTCGTTTAGGAATGTAAAAAATATCATAAATAGGAAAACTGTTGTGTTTTTTTTTTTGTATTATTATGTATTAAGCAAAACAATATAATTATACAAATATAAAATGTAATATAATTACAAAATAAAAACATACGAGAATAAAAAAATCTAAATTTAAACTACTTCTAAAATTAAATAACATTAAAAAACGTGACGTATTTCATCATAACATCTCTAAAGCACTCAGCAAATCCTGGTTGTAGGTAGGTACAAGTGCTGGAATACCTAGGCTACGCTACCAGCGCTAAGTGAGAACAAAAGGCATTTGAGAACAATAGACACTGGCTACGAGAGAGGTGACAACGCGTATTACACCCATTGATAATGCGAGACTTCAAAATAAAAGCTGTAAATTAATGAAATTCCACTTTTAATTTGTAAAAATATTAAATAGTTTTACAGCTTTTCTTTAGTCAGCGTAATTGCATTTTATTTTATATTTTAAATGCAAAGACCGTGACTCGGATAGATTTAACGTGTGTTTAATGCATTTTACGCCTTTTAAGTACTAAGCCTTTCTGATCGACACTCAGGCACCCAAACTAGAAGAATCAATCGATTGATTGATTCTTCTAGTTTGGGTGCCTGAGATCAGATCGCAAAGATCACAGAAGAATCGACAGTCGAACTAAACGGTTCATCATGTCGTTTCTTTGTCGAACTATCATCCAATTTGCTAGCCCATGTGGCGTTCTACTGCCTCATCTTATAATCTTTTTGGTCTCTAAAAAGATTGCATAAAAAGCACCTCTTGATCAGAATTAAATCGTAGGTATTTAAACTAACATATAATTCTGATAAAGCAAACGATCTTAATTATTTGTTAATAGTTCTTAAAGAGTATAATAAAAATACCAAATTGTAGTCAATAACTAAAATAGGTAGGTTTAATAGGAGTATTTAAATAGAATTTTTATTTTTAGATAATTGTTGTTCGTAAACAACTTTCTAATGTACTAAGTTCTAATATTACACTTTTGTGTAGCGTTTGCATGATAATCTGATTTTATTTATTAAATTGATGAATATATTTTTAGAAATATTTTTTATTGAAGCTCTAAATATAACAGCACCCCGTTTTATGTAAAACTGGAGTGGAATCTATAAATGGGGTGAATGCTACTACAGTTGAATAACTGCTATGAGTGCTGTGCATACGACTCCTACAGTCACATCTACTACAGGTAAATATGTAACTGAAAGTAAGTCGTATGCACTAATCCAAGCAATAAATTTATAAATCATCAATAATTAGTCAAAATAATAAGTCTTAATTTACAAATTGTATCCCACAAAGAGACAATGGAGTGCTATTTTCTACGATCCTGTCAAGCTCTCTTGATTTCTTCACAGCCACAATTCTTTTTATATAAAATCAAAATCATTAATTTGTTGAGCAACGGGTAAAAAATAAGATGGCTATATACAATATTTTGCACAGCCGTGCTCTACCCTACCGGGTATACAATTTTTTAATAGACCCTTTGGTTGGGCATATTTTTATTTCTATATTATATCAAACAAGGTCTAATGTCTAAAACATAATGTCTAAAAAATGCAGATAATTTATCCAATTAAGAGTTTACCAAAAATATTGTTTTTGATAAAGGACTAATAAAACACAAAATATTTATGTTAATACCACTAAGCTAAATAATAAAACCATATATATATATATTTAAATATTCATAAATTTCTCTGCAGACCATACCTAACATTCGATATCAACACTTAGGAAATCACATTGATGAACGACCCGAGATATCATTGATTACACTCCACGATGATAGTTCGACGATACACGATAAGAATCGCACCAAGATATATCGCCGTATCGATATTTTGGATTTTACCATTAATAACTATCAACTTGTAACTTATACCATAATATTATTTTCATTATTTCCCATCAATAAAGACGTTCCACCATTGTCGTGTTATTTGATAATGCAATCGTTAAAGATAACCGAGTATTCATTCATGCTTGTTTTGCCGACATTACATGCATCATGCATGTTATTTGTATCCATAATAAATATATCTCGGTCATTTTAAAATAAATAACAAGATACGTTTTTATTTTCTACTATAATTGAAAGAAAAGTTCAGTTATAGAGAAGAGTTATATCAGTTATATCAGTTATATAACATCAAGAGAGCACCCCGCTTGATGTTAAGCTGGAATGCGGTGTATGAATGAATGTCACTGCTACTACAATTCAATAACTGTAAGTAGCAGTCACATCCACTATGCCGCCCTAGATGGAACCGGCAACTTACAAGTTGATCCCGAAACGCGATCAAATCACTTCACGGTCTGTATACTTGTAAGTGTTGGTACTACCCCGGATCGGCAGACTGGGAACCACTGCCAACTACAGCTAACATTGGTATCATTCTGTAATATTTAAATAAAATTAAAATGGTCCTAAGAGCTAATCAATCAATAATCAAATTATTATGCTATCATCCCACAGGGGTAGACAGAAATAATGTATCACTACTTGTCACGATTCAGTTGTCTCGCTTCCTTCACATCCATTACGTACCTTTATTTAAGCTCTATTGTTTTACTGCGTACTCATGTTTTTTTAAAGAATGTCCTCCATATGATAAAGGAACAATCTTTTAATTCGTACCCATTTTGAAACTATTTCAAAATACCAATCAACAATAAAAGTATTGTATAATATTTAATAATTAATACTGGATTCTTACAACGTACCTATTTTTATTCGCGTAAGCAACAAGTTCTACAGAAAAAGTTAACATTACAAATCACCGACTCCTACATTCGCTTCATTTCTTTAATCGTGGCTACTAGTTATTTCACTGGTAAATACTAGCCGGGGGACAATAATCATAGGAGCTACTATAAATTAGCGCCCCCTATCTTTCAATAAATGTACCAGTGACCGCGGGCTCTGCGTGACTTGCCACGGTTGCGCCCACGCACGTTTATATTATTATAGTCCTACCATAGCTTCTTTGAATGGGGTCTAAAGAAGCATTTCAACACGGTAGCATAAATAAGGTTTAAACCTAGCATGGAAGATCCTTTTTGTTTTTTTTTATTGTCACGGCATATTGCTTGGTTTTTTCAGTCGTCGGCACTCTTGGGATTCCTCTTGCTCACCATCAGACAAATTGAGTTCAGTCACATTAAGAAAAAAAATGCGATCCACGTACAGATAAATATCTGCAAGCAGCAGCCGTAGGCGCTTTAACAGTTCTGCTGAACTTACAAGTATACACCACTTACACGTATACAGACCGTGAAGTGACTTAGTCGCGTTTTAGGATCAGCTTGTAAGATGCCAGTTCCAACTGGGCCGGCATTGTGGATGTGATTGCTGCCTCAGGCACTTTTATTCATAGACCGCACTCCAGCTTCAAATCAGGGGGTTGCTGTCACAATAAGAAAAAAACTGTCTTCACATGTAAATATTTGTTTCAAAGCTTTTATTTGTAATATTTAATAACATTAAATATTGCAAATATTTGTTAATAAAAAAAAGAGATGGATATTTGCTTCGGGTCTGGTTATCAAAGAGTGGTAGGCAGTAGTACCCAGTCTGCCGATCCGGGGTAGTACCACCACTTACAAGTATACAGACCGTGAAGTGATTTGGTCACGTTTCGGGATCAGCTTGTAAGTTGCCGGTTCCATCTAGGCCGGCATAGTGGATGCGATTGCTACTTATAGTTATTGAATTGTAGTAGCAATGCCATTCATTCATGGACCACACTTCGGCTTAACATCAAGCGGGGTGCTGTCACATGTCGAGTCACAATAAAAAAAAGATACTGTTTCTAATAAATAAGAGATATTATATCATTACTCTAGATTGTTGATTCGCAATATTATACTCAGAAAAAAATACTACAATAAAAATGTTAGTAAGATCACAGAAAAGATAGAAATCATTTTACACATCATAATTTAACTAAGTTTAAAACAATCAGTAGGTATACTAATTTTATTATTACCAAAACGATTTATGTTCTAAAATTTTTGAAGTAATTTAACATTTATCACTATGGACATAATGTCTGTTTTTGGGTGTTGTGATATGGTAATATAAATCAAATAAAGTCCACCGTTGTTTTGGTTAATAGGTGAGAGGATTTAGTTTTCGTCAACTTAAAACAGCGCCCAAATAAATTGTATCTATTTAATTTATTAAACGATTTTATGATTTACTTCACTTTAGATTTGGAATTTTAAGACTTATTAATAAAAATAAAATAATTAGGGATATTTTTTATGTTATAAAAATATCCATTATGACAGTACCCCTCCTGTTGTTAAGATGGAGTCTGCATAAATGGATGCGACAGCTACTACAGTATAATAACTGTAAGTACCAGCCACATCCATTTGATCTCGAAACACGACTAAGTCAATTTATGATTTGTATACTTACTTGTACGAGTATGTGGTGGTACTACCCCTTATCGTCTGACTGGGTACCACCACACTCTAAGACAACCAGACCCACAATGAAAATCCGCATCTTTTTTTATTACAATATATTTGTAATATATAATTTCTTTATTAAATATTACAAATAAAAGCTAAGAAACTATTATTTACCCCGACCGGGAATCGAACCCGGGATTTTACACGTAACGAACTGGTGAGCTAAACAATGCGCCACGCCTGTCGTGGAAAGTGGTGGTTTGTCTATGGGAATAGAAATGTGTCATTTTTTTATTTCCATCAACTTAATATTTCCTTAGATTTTGCGCAAACATTGATTAATGAATTAAACAAATTTTATGCGGCTTACTATCGCTTTTATTTTGGTTTTGATTTTACAATTTTATCTTATTATCTTGACGTTTCGAGAGCTTTGTAGCCATCGTGGTCACGGAGAGTCTCTCTAAAATTGTAAAAACAAACCAAAATAAACGCGATAGTAAGCCGCATAAAATTAGTTTAATTCATTCCATCAACTTTCTTTGTTTAAATTCATACAAACGTTTTATACTCGTACATGACGTCTGTTAGTATGAACCTAAAAGGGAAACCAAACTAAATTATAATTCAAAGAGACAGTATAATAGCCAAGTAAGGGCCCGATTAGGGTCAAAGTTAAGGGCGAAGCTTACCAAAGTCAAATTGCAGTAAAAGTGTGTAGTTATAGTTTGTAATACAGTTCCTTTACGCGGCTGTGATTGAGTGCGTCGTCGTGGGAATTACAAGAATTTATATAGAGCTCGATTTTTATTTCTGTACTGAGCTTAGAAGAGTGCTTATATCATAGAAACAGGACGACTTAAACTGGGGTCTCTCGGTTCACATGACCACTGCACTAACGTTGCAGGGCTTAATTTTTTTTTTAATTTAATTTGTAGCGGCTATTTATTAAATTTTTATAAAATTTAATTTTTGGCAACAGTCGTGGCATAATAGTTAGCACATCAGTTTGTTACGCAAAAAGTCCAGAGTTCGATTCCCAGTCGGAGCAAATATTTTTTATAGCTCTTATTTGTAATATTTATTAATTTGATTAAAACAAATATTTGGTAATAAAAAATATAAAAAAGGGGCGGATATTTGCTTAGGTTCTGGTGTCGGTTGATTGTGGTGCTTATCAGTCTGCCCAGTCTGCCGATCCGGGGTAGTACCACTACTTACATACAGACCGTATCATGACTTCGTCGCGTTTCGGGATCAGCTTGTAAGTTGCCGGTTTCAACCAAAACCAGCCGGTTACAAATAAAAGCTATGAAAAAATATTTACTCTGACCGGGAATCGAACCCGGGACTATACACGCAACAAACCAATAGCTAACCGTTTGTCCACGCCTGTCGTCAACTAGGCCGGCATAGTAGATTTTATATTATTAATATTAAACAATATCAAATCAAAATAACATTACATCAAATTAAATCGCAAGTACAGCAACGGTGACTAATCCAACCATATATGAATCTGTTTTTCAGCCATCTTGTACTTCCTCTTCTCGCTATCAGGTAAGTCGAGGTTAGATGTCTCAATAAAATAAAACATATATTACCTACATTAAAACAAATAACAGCTCTATATAATTACTTCTATAAAAGGGTAAAAGTGTCACGATGCTCCCAGACTATACTAGGCTCGGAGTTCCCAAGTTTTAATAGCACTTTACAAGAGAAAATGGCCATAAACTACAATAAGGAACTCCATCTCCAGTAACTGCATCCAAACGTCCATTTAAGACACCATATCAGATTCTTAGCGCTTTTTTATAACACGCTTTCTAATCTTTATTAACATTGCTCTTAATGTTAATTGCTACTTGGATTAAAGTGTAATTTTTATTGTGACTCGACATATGACAGCACCCGCCTGATGTTAAGCGGGAGTGCGGTCCATTAATTGAGGCGACTGCTACTACAATTCTATAACTGTAAACCGGCCTAGTTAAATTCCGCAACTTACAAGCTGATCCTGAAACGCGACTAAGTCACTTCACGGTCGGTATACTTGTAAATGGTGGTACTACCCCGGATCGGCAGACTGGGCACCGCTGTCTACTATTAAATTTTATTTTATTTTATTCAATTATACAAAATATTTTAAATGGTAAGTTTGGGGAAAAATGCCTTTTTTACGTTTATGTCGTCTACACTTGAGGAAGAGTGTGACCTAAAAGCCTAGTAGACTGGTTTTACAGATTTGAGGTAATAGTTATATCCATTATGCCTGCCTAGTGAGATGCCCCTTTACGAGTAAAATTGGTTAAGTTAAAACATGATTATATTTCTCAATGTGGCAGAAGAAGCATGAGTATTAACGCTGTAGAAATGCGGTCGTCGTGGAGTATCGATAGCGGATACAATAAGAAATAGTACAGTGCACGATATGGTTTGAAAGAAGATGTAGTGACAAGGATTGACAAAGGAATGCTTCGAAAGTTTAGGCACATGGAAATGATGAGTGAAAGTAGATTGACGAAAGGAATTTATAAATCTGATGTGGATGGATGTGTTAAGCAAGGCAGGCCCAGGAGAGTGTTTTCCGACCAAATCGGAATCATCCTTAAGAAAGCTAGGTTGCCTAGTGCCCAAAACCGTAGAGTTTGTATGAATGGAATTATGAATGTGAGAGACGCGAGGGAGTTTTGTCAGAATCGTGGCAAGTAGCTTTCCATTGTCTCTGCCTATCCCTGTAGGAAAATTTATAAAATTATAATGTTTAATTTAATGTTAGCTATTATGTAGTCCCTTCCTGATTCTGCCTGCCTATTTTTCGTATTAGAAACAAAAAAGTTTAATATTTTTTTCACATACATCTAAATATGTAATAAGTAGAAATCCTTAGTAGCAATTTGTTTTCCAACGCAGCGTTAACCTCTAAGCTTTTACACGTCTTTCAGATAAGAATTTCTCTTGAACCCAACCACCTTTGGGTTTAGCCACATTTATTTCCTAAAAGGTTCTCTGGCTTTTTTTATCTGGTTGCTTTAAGACGTCCTTGTTTCTGACCTTATCTGCTTGAATCAAGAAAAGTAAACTTGCATAATAACTTATTAAAGGTAAAATATTTTTTACAATATTTAAAAAATAAGTATATTGAAGTTGTAAATGTTTTTTAAATCCCGAAATATTGTATATTTATGATAGGATCGAACTAATGAAAATTGCAGTTAACAATTAATACCTTCCTCTAGCGGCGAATAGCAGAACTAATAGTTCCAGCTAATCGATAAGAGATAGCGCTTTAATTTAAGTATGTATTTTTTCGTACAAAAAGTTATAGCTTTTTTTAAAGACGCTTTAATAACGTCTTTAATAATGTTTTTTTTTTATTTGGATGTAAATATTCTTTAAAAATTTACACATATATTATAAGCCAAAAACGTATAGGTTTGACCGTCGTGTAGTGGCAGTGCAATGGTTACACAAACCGAGAGTACGAGTTCGAAACCACTCGCCTGTACCAATGTATCTTTGATATGTGTACTTTGGTTGTTCTGTTTCTATTATACAAGCACTTTAGTAACTGAGTAGGAATAGAAATGTAAAAAAAAAATTAAGCATCTTTAATATTTAAATAAAGATCGTGACAAACTGGAAACATTTGGCCACGAGGAATCTCCCACCAAAAGTTGTTTCCTTTCAGTTATTCAGCAATTTGAGAGTTTAAACATGAATATGGATTGTAGCAAAGTTTTGCGACACCTGGACTGTATTATGGTGGATAATGACACCCTCGGTGAAGATAACAATTTATTACTTATGCACCCTTTTTAATTATTTACGATTGGTTGCTAAAACTTTTGCTTAGATAATAAATAAAGTTAGCCTTTTTAGTTTAATTCGTTTCTTTGACTTACCTCTAAGTTCTTTATGAAGCTTATATGTATTTAAAGTTTAAAGAAACATACCTGAAACAAAAAAAAAAATATTAATAAAATATAAATTCATTTATATGTATTTTTGCATGCAGTTTGGTAGCTAAGTATCAAAGCTACTAAATGCACTATACCTACTTGTATCCCAAAAAAAACACAACGTTGGTTGATGCTAGTAACTAAATTAAAGAAGCCTTGTGTACGGTTATAAATAAAAACAACAAAATTAATACATATAAATAGAATCAATCAATCAATCAAATTGTCACGCCTTTTTCCCACAGGGATAGGCCGAGACAATGGAGCGCCACTTACCACGATCCTTACACAGCTCCCTTGCTTCCTTCACATCCACAATTCTCTTCATACAGGCTCTGTGGTTATGGGCACTAGGCAACCTAGCTTTTTTGAGGATGTCTCCGATTTGGTCGGAAAACACTCTCCTGGGCCTGCCTTGTTTAACGCATCCATCCACATCAGATTTATAAATTCCTTTCGTCAATCTACTTTCACTCATCCTTTCCATGTGCCCAAACCATCGAAGCATTCCTTTGTCAATCCTTGTCACTACATCTTCTTTCAAACCACATCTATCACGCAGTGTGCTATTCCTTATTCTATCCGCTATCGTCACTCCACATACACTCCTTAATGACCGAATTTCTACAGCGTTAATTCTACTCTCATGCTTCTTCTGCCATACCCAACCTTCACTCCCATACATTAATGTAGGAACAAGCACCGCATTATGAACAGCCATCCGTGACTTTTGGGACATTATTTGGCTGTTCATTATACTATGGATGGCACCGTTCACTACGTTACCCTTTTGCACTCTTCTCTCAATATCTTCATCACACTTTCCATCCCTAGTAAACTTACTTCCCAAGTAAACAAATTGTTTGACTTGTTCCACTTTCTTTCCGTCTATCGTTATCTCACATTCTGTCATTTCATCCTCTCTCTCCAAAACCATTACTTTTGTTTTACTTACATTCACTTTCATACCTTTCTTTTCTAATTCCGCATTCATTATAGTAACCATGTCCTGTAAATCATACGCCGATGATGCAAGGATAACTTGATCGTCGGCGTACAAGAGACATTTGATCACCAAGTCATTCATTCTTAAACCATACTTCCTTTCACGCAACTCTTTCAAATAAATATAAAATAAATAGATAGATAGAAAATAGAATAGAAAATAAATAGAAAAACATATAAAATTTAAAAAATGGTTTAAAACTAAAGATTGCAGCTAACAATACAGAAAACCCAGATGGAGACGGAGATAATCAAAAACCGAGGTGAGAAAAGTAGTGGAATTCAATAAATACATAAGACAAGTCTTACCACTATAAGACGACCTAATTTATAAACATATAAATTGATATTGTTACGTCTCTATTTCCACAGGTATGTGCTTTCGTCACATCCACAATTATAAAATCTTGTTTTTTGTGTTATTATATATCATATTGACATAATAAAACGTCTAACTCAAACTTGTGTGACCTTAAAACAAACTAAAGTATTATTGCTATTTATGCAATAATCTCAAAGATTATGTTAATACAGACAAGCAGACGTTAATCCATTTAGTTTGCAACAATATTAGACTGTATTTAAGTGCTTAAGCTTTGTATAATTAAAACATTAGGCGACTTAATCATAAACTTAAATATTATATATTAGTTTACGCAACCACATCTTAGTAATTATGAAATTTTAATATTTGAAACTACAAGTATCTTACGCCTGCTTGTACAAATCTGCAATCATGGCTACTATTAAATATTCAGATTCGCACTCGACTCGACTCCATTTTTTAAATATTTATATTTACAACTTATTATTTATATCAAATATAATATAGAATATATTTGTTAACATTTTAATAAATTAATCAATCAACACAGACAATGACAATAGAGCGTCACTTGCCACGATCCTGACACAACCCCCTTCGCTCACATCCACAATTCTCTGCATACAAGCTCTACGATTATCTTGAGGATGTCTCCGATTTGGTAAGAGAACAGGAGAAGACAATGAGAAGTATGTCTCGAATAACGCATCTATCCACATCAGATTTTTTAATTTCTTTCGTGAATCTACTTTCTCTCATCCTTTCCATGTGCCCAAACCATCAAAGTATTCCTTTGTCAATCCTTGTCACAACATTTTCTTTCAAACCACATCTATACATAATTATTTCGTTTTATTTTTTTACTGTGACTCGACATATGACAGCACCCCGCTTAATGTTAAGCTGGAGTGTGGTCTATAAATGGTCTATAAATGTCACGGCTACTACAATTGAAGTAGTAAGTGCCAGCCTAGTTGGAAACGGCAACTTACAAGCTGATCCCGAAACAAGACTAAATCACTTCACGGTCTGTATAATTGTAAGTGGTAGTACTACCCCGGATCGGCAGAATGGGTGCCACTGCCTACCACTCTTAAATCATTGATTGATCATGAATCCACTAAAAAGTTACTTTTAAACATACGAGTACATCCCTATAGAAAATAAAAAACCTTAGGCTTCTAAAATAATAGGCAATATTAAGTTAATTAAAATCACGTGTGTAATTTTAATAATATATAAAATGAACAACATAATGAAAGCCTTAGTAAATCCAGTGTTTCATATAAGGCTTCATTTGTCATGGCAGCGCCGCGAGAGTTGCCAAGCTTAGGCCACATTGTTAATAATCTAGGTCCGTGGCACAATTCCAAAACCTAGGTCTTAGTAAGCACTATACGCGAGACCTTTGACTGTTTATGTAATTCACTAACTAAATTTACACTTTACTTCTAAATTAACTCGCTTCATCCTTATTTAGGTTTGCTTTTATTTTGCATTATTTGCATATTATTTTTATAGAGGTTTTGATATTGGTTTATTTGGCGTCCGTGGTGTAGGCGCAGTGTAAAGGTTACGCACGGGTTCAGAACCACTTGCCAGTACCAATGTACCTTTGATATATGTACTTTGGTTGTCCTGTTTTTATGATAAAAGCATTGAGTAACTTAGATTAAAAAAGCAAAAAAAAAATACATGTAAAGATAAAAATATATCTTTTTAGTAATAAATATCAATTTTAACTAGATTGGGGATAGTTATTGCCCCTACAAGAAATTTGACGACACGCGTGGTACACCAGATCGTTACGCGTAAAGTCATTGGGTTCGATTCCCGATCGAAGTGTAGATTTATGTCATAGCTTTTATTTGTAATATTTATAATTAGATTGAATTAAAATTGGTGACCTTTAGCTAAACGCCTGGCCAGGGAGTTGTCCAAGCGGCTGACGGAGAAGTCTGGAGACAGCAAGGCTGGCAATTATTTCTGCCAACGTATTAGCAAAGGGGAAATGTTGCCAGTCTCCTTGGGACTATCTCTGATGCGACGTCATTAAATGATATTTTTTATTTTATTTTATATAAATTTATAAAAAATATATTTTATATAAATATAAATATATATATATTATATATTTTATTTTATTTTTTATTTATAGTTTACATAAATAAGAAGGCATATTATTAAAATTTGTTTATAATTTATCTGCAAACAGCAGTTTTTCACATTTACCACGTAGACGACTCACGGTGTGTATTTTTTTATTGTGACTCGACTTATGAAAAGAGGTGACTGCTACTACATTTAAATAACTAAGTGGAAGTTCAACTTTCAACTTCTGTTGTTTAAATATACATAATATTAATATTATGCTTTTTTATTAACAAATATTTGTAATTATCAATCTAATTATTAAATAGTTCAAATAAAACCTATTGCAACGATCGGGAATCGAACCCTGGACTTTACGCGTAACGAACTGGTGTGCTAATCGAAGCCTATCGAAAAAAAATATTATCTGCACAAATGTAATTGTTTTTTAGTAGAATAATTGACTTTCTCGTTGAACTCACGAATGGGCATTGTGAAGACAAATAGCTTTAAAGTTTCTCCTTCAACAACTGTTAGTGTGACCCTAATTCACTCTGTACCCAACTCGCCACCTGACTCAAATGCTAAACTTTGTTGTTGCCTAAATTTGTTACCTTTTACCCACAGATTTCAGAAGCTCCCTCTAAGAAATGCTTGGGCTCATTGGATTGCTGTGATATTCATTATTAATTTGATAAATATTTTAGTGTATTTCGGAAGCAATGATATAATGAATAATAGATTTTTTTATTGAAACGCTAATTCAGACTTAACTTGCCTCATAGTGAGCAAGAGAAAGATCAATCAATCAATCAAATTGTCACGCCTTTTCCCCACAGGGATAGGCAGAGACAATGGAGCGCCACATGCCACAACTCCCTCGCTTCCTTCATATTTACAATTCTCTTCATACAAGCTGTAGAGCCGTGGGGCTAGGCCACACAGCTTTCTTGAGGATGTCTTCTATTTGGTCGGAAAACATCCTCCTGGGCGTGCCTTGTTTAACGCATTCATCTACATAAGATTTATTAATTCCTTTCGTCAATCTACACCTGAAAATATATCTATAAATATATTTAAAAAAATATCAATACTGATTACTGATTTATTATTTTGATTGATTGTTTGATATGATATTTATTTTTAAATACAGGGTAATAATTTCCCCAGTATTACTGCCTACCACTCTTTGAACTGAGGACAATAAATCTCCAATATTAATTAATCCTTTTTTAATCTGTAATATGAGGCAATGGAATCTCTAATTATACTAAATGGAGTATATAAAATATATCCATGTTAATTGAGTATGTATTATAGATACACGCATCAAGGTAAACCGCGCTATGCAACCGCGTCCATTAATCCGATGGATAACAAAGTTTACCCAACTTCACTTCAATTTACACACAAACGTCACTTAATTACATTTGCAAACTTTACAATATTATACTTATCTATTTGTCAAATTCACTTTACCTTAATTTCATTATTTTGATATTGTTGTATATTATTGTTTTATTATTTTTGGCAGTAATAAGATCAATATCATAAAAAAGTATCAGATGCTTACAACACGATACAAAGCGGCCGTGGTTTTTCAGTAGTGAAATGGTCATTCAAAAACCACTTATCGGTACCAATGTATAATTAGTATGTACTTTGGTCGTCCCGTTTCTTTGATTTAAGCACTTTTAGTGGTTTATTACTGAAATGTAAAATATATATGTTTTTACATTTCTATACTAAACGGCTAGAGTGCTTGTATCATAGAAACAGGACAGTATGTACCAAAGTACATAAATATCAAAGATACATTGGTACCGGTGGGTGATTTCGAACTCGTGCTCTCGGTTTGTGTAAGCATTGCACTGCTACTACAACACGGTCGCCATATATATTGACCATTAAAATAAAGGCCAGAACTCACTTTACAATGTAGCCTTCAATTTATATTTTTTAAGTATATTATATTACACTCTGTATAAATAAATTCACACAAAATTTCACACAAGTTTCATGGTCATGGTTATCGTATACAAAGACCAGAAATACATTTTTGATAGAAGGCCAAAGTTTAGGAAGCTCGCGACCCACACTTCCCGCAGCTTTTGCCCAAATTGAAACAATAAACTGAAATAATGCAATGCGAGTTTACAAAGTTACATTTCATTTCCATTCAACCTTTTAATTCAACCCTTGGGACGAATTTGAATATGAATATTTAAAAATATGTTTTAAACTCGCATTTTCACTGTTTTAAATAATTTATATATAATTATAATAAGATATTTCTACACAATAATACAGAAAAAAATTAACAATCTTGATAAGTGATGAACACGTACTAAATGGTACCTCACATTTTAAAAACTGGTACAATTTCAGTAAAAAGTAAAAGTTTTTAAAAAGAAATATTTTTTAACCGCTTTGTATCTGGGCTTAAACACATATTGGTTTCAAATTATTTTACATGATCCTTACATATTACTTATTAAAAATACTTATTAAAAAATGTTCGATAAATTCGTCCTCATAAACCTTGGGTCGAATAATCAAGACTAATGTGTATAATAATATGCCAAAGTTTGTGTTTCGGGTGAGCGGTGACAGATGGTAGACTTTTGTCTACAGTCCGTGAATTTTCATAAATTTTAAACTTGTTTATAAGTAAGTCAGGTGTCCTTGTTATTTTATTAAAATTAATTTCCGTATTTTGTAATTTATTTGTTGTTTAATTTTTATTAACCTTTTTGAAGCGATTCTTGGTGATTCAGTAAAATATTTATATAGTTTTAACATATAGTTTTATATTTATTTAATGACAATCATTTGACATTTGACCTGGATTTGCCTAATGATTAGAAAGGTAAAGTCTTTCGCCGAGATAAGAGCACCGAGATAAACTAATGCAGTTTATGGTAGTCTCAATCGCCGACGAGATGCCGGCTTTTTTCTTCAAAAATGTACTAATATGAAAAAAGGTTAGGTTAGGTATAATATTTTCTTGTGTCGAAATAATTAAATGACTAATCATGTGTCCAACTTTAATATCAAATGAAAAAAAAAAGTAATAGCAAAACGTAATATAATGATTAGCGAAAATAATAAGGGTATTAAATGGGTATCCCATTGCTGTAATCCATCGTGTGTGTTGTTAACACGCCCCAGGGTTTCAGATTACGTAAGTTTTAAGACAGCGCCCTCTCCATTTTCATTACTATAACTGCTAGTTTCCTTACGCTAATGGTCAATAAAATGAAATCCTCTAGTCCCCGCAAATAGCTCGGGTGTTATGTAATCATTCCTTATTTCAACTCGACTTTTAATGCTACATAATTCTCTTTTAAATTATAATTGTAGTTGGGTCAAGTTTTATATCCTTAATATATACGGGTATTCCCGTATATATTAAGGATATTTATTAAATTCACGGTGTTGTTCTAAAGTGCTCTTTTACCTTTTTCGTACCTAGTCTTTTTGAGCAAGGCCGAGAAAACATTCGCATTCTGTCGACCAAATCGACAGTTGAACTAAAATGTTTGGCGCGTCATTTCTTTGTAAAACAATAGACAAGTTGCGTTACCAGCTTACTTGTTCTCGAAGATTCGAGGGGATAAATGTTTTAAGTCATAATTATAAAAATAAAAAAGGAGTTTATAGAATTATTTGATATGACTAATTAATAAAAACTGTGTTATGATAAGAAGCTAAAAAATATAAATTAAGTAGTTTTGTATCACTTAGTATCACCTAATTTTATTATATCACAAGTAGTATATAATAGTATCACCTAATTTTAAATAAACATGTATTTATTTAAAATTAGGTGATAATCAATTTAAAGTATTATGTTAAAAATCCTGAAATTAAAAACTAAAATGTAAGAAGCTAAACTAAACAACATAAAAGTATTATTTTCTACTCGCTAAACCAAGATAACCAACGAAATAATCTCCCGAATGCATATTCACTAAAATCTAGATTTCTAGACCTAAGCGATAGTAAGGAACTTATCCTACTTTATGCTGGTATTAAAGGATTTACTTTGTTTATGTTACGATGCTGAAACCAATCTAGGTTTTAGTTAAAGCACTAGCTTTTTTAAACTTAATATTCAAATCGTGTTCATGCACGAACAAGTAAAAAAGTATGCAGTTTTTACAGATTAATTACCCAAACAATAAATAGGCAGACCCAGATAAGTATTTTCTAAACAAATCGGAGACATCCTTAAGAAAGCTGGGTTGCCTAGTGCCCAAAAAAGTAAAACTCGTATAAAATAAATGTGGATGTGAATGAAGCGAGGGAGTTGTGTCAGGATTGTGGCAAGTGGCGCTCCATTGTCTTTGGCTGTCGCTTTTTTATTTAAATTAAATACAAGCAATTTTCTATTATTGTGGCTCGGCATGACAGCACCCCGCCTGATGTTAGGACGGAGAACGGTCCATAAGTGGAGACGACTGCTAATTAACTGTTTATTAGTATATGTATTAAATAACTGTAAGCAGCAGTCACATTCACTATGCCGGCCTAGTTCTAACCGGTAACTTACAACTGATTAATTGCCAACGAAATCAATTTTCAGCTACCCATTATTCTCTAAAACCTGTACAATTGTAAAATGTATTTAAACTAATAGAAATGTACTTGAAGTTTGATATAAACTATTTTACAAATTCACTTTATTTTACAAAGTTTTATTTTACAAAAGACCTTTCTTATTTTGTAAGTTTAACTCTTGGGTTTTGTTGAGACATTTTTGGTGTCTCAAGATGGCGGGGCCTTAACTTGATTGTTTCATTTATTTTACTTCATAGATTAAATTAAACATCAATTATTTTCCTTATTTTCCACAGGCCACTTTCCACGGCCTTTACAAAACACTCTCGCTTCATTTACATTCACAAATTACTATACAATATGTAGGTAGGTATATATATAAATAATTTATTAATCACATATTATAATTTATTCATCCCAACATGTCGAAGGCGGCATTGGTGGGGTCATACAATATTTGGTTGGATAGAGGAGAGTGAATGTAAGTGTTGACACGTTTTTTGAATTATTAACATTTCTATACTAAGCCACTAAAGTGCTTGAATCACAGAAAAAGGATAGCCAATGGACATATATAATAGATACATTGGTACCGGCAAGTGGTTTTGAACCCGTGCTCTCGGTTTGCGTAACAATTGCACTGCCACTGCACCACAGTCGCTGTTGTGAAGGCCTTAAACCTACATTTCGGTCACAAGTCTGGAACGCTGCCTCCACTCTTCCGCCTGCCACGCAATGGACTCAACACCCGCACGGAATCCATGTAGGCCAAGAAAATTGTCTCATCCCCCCGAGAAGATTGTAAAAAGCTGCTTGCACACTAGTACTCGTATTTGTATTGTCACAGAATAAATAAAAAATATGATATTAATACATAAAAGCTTTGATCAAATATGACAACAATAAACTGAATCAAATAAGTTTTCTTAGATTTTGCGAGAACATTGATTAGTAAATTAAACAAAATTGTATGCGGCTTACTAGTCTCTCGGTGACCATGATGGCTGCAAAGGTCTCAAAAAATGTAAAATCAAAACCAAAATTAACGCGATAGTAAGCTGCATAGAATTTGTTTAATTCGTGAATCAAACTAATGTGTATTCAAATGAATAATGCCAAAACAAATATAAAACGAGTTGGACCCAACCATTTTAACAGTTACAAATTTAATTAGGGAGCCGTTCAGTGCACAAATTAAAATAATGCAGTTAACTGACTGCTCCGAGTATAGGTTTTTGTTCATTTTACTATTTAACTTAATTATGAAGGCCACGGTTTAAATATTGCCAACAATTTAATATTATTAAAGGTTTTTAACTTCGTATTTCTTTTTATAGAGCCGAGAATCGGTTGAGTAGCTAATGGAATTTTTATATTTAATTATATTCAGTTAATACAAAGATATTTTAAATTATGAGGCAGCCCGGGGAAGGTATTTTCCGACTAAATCGGAGATATCCTTAACAAAGCTGCCCACAATGGTAGAGCTAGAATGAAGAAAATTGTAGATTTAAGGGAAGCGATGAGGTTGTGTCATGATCGTGGCGAGTGGCGCTATATTGACTTTACTGACTCCAGGGATACTGTGGGAAAAGGGCGTGATTTGATTTGGCCTAGGGTTAATGATGATGGTGATGTATTTATTAGTAGGTTATCATAATAGAAGCCGTTATAAGCTTTATCTGTGGCACAGGGCAGTATGGCGGGAATAATAATTGTTAGAATACTCATATGTCATTAAAAAATAATTAAATCTCAGTCAAATATAAATGACTTAGTTAAAATGAAACAATAATGAAAAGTATTGTCAATGAAAAATTATAATAAATAAAATAAAATATTGTTATGATAATACTTATATAATAAATAAAAACTCTACTTTAAAATAAAGTTATGTTTTTTGTGTTTATAATGCGAAAAATTTGAATAAGAATTTAAGTCGCGTAAAAGTTGTGTAAATATCTTATCTCTCGCGGCACGAAACAAACTCAAATTATAAAGTCAGTGCAAACAAGGCACAAGTTTTGGAACTGCAGCGACGCCATCTGGCGGGGGGATACGGAATTAAAACAATTTTGAAATACATCCGTTGGGAACATTTTAGAATTATTCACAAAAATATCTAGCGTGTTATTTAAATGTGTTTTATTTTCATATACGTAATCTTAAACATTTTATAATTATCTTATACGAGTATGTAAGCAAACCTACATAATGAATGTTGGAGTTTGTACGTCTCCAATCAAATCACTACTAAGACATGACTATAAAAATGGTTTAATTTACAACTTATATCAATCAATCAATCAAATTGTCACGCCTTTTTCCCACAGGGATAGCCAGAGACAATGGAGCGCCACTTACCGCGATCCTTACACAACTCCCTTGCTTCCTTCACATCCACAATTCTCTTCATACAGGCTCTGTGGTAACTTATAACAAATTAAAATAATTGATTTAACTGTAGTAGTAGTCGCCTCCATTAATGGACCGCACTCCAGCTGCTGTAATATGTCGAGCCCCAATAAATAAAATAAATAAATGTAATTACAAACAAACACACAAAAAACATAAACATTAAAATAAAAAAGAGAACACAGAAACAAAATGGTATTTAGAACAAAAGTAGGAAGTTGTACCATAAACACTCGAGACATCATGAAATGGGTCAAGAGCTGTGTTTTGTGCCAAAGGAGTGTTTTTTAACGTAATTAGTGTTATGAAACGTTGTATGCAACTAGCACAAAGCTTGAACTATGAAAAGCTCGCTCGTTACTGATTCCTCTCTTTTACTCCTTTGATGGCAATTGAAAAACCAACGTTACACGAATAAAACTCAATTCCGACAGGCAATATGCCACTTGGCACGATCTTGACACAAGTCCCTAGCTTGCTTTACATCCATAACTCTTTTGAAACATTTTCATTTATTCGTGTTACTTTAGGCGTTTCATAAGTCTAATAATACAACTATATCAATCAATCAAATTGTCACGCCTTTTTCCCACAGGTATAGGCAGAAACAATGGAGAGCCACTTGCCACAATCCTGACATAACTCCCTCGCTACTCAATACATATGTTTCAATACATAACGATCAAACGTTATGTTATTACATAACATCAAACTGTCGTGTTTTATCTAGTATTCTTAAAATATTTTCGAAATAATTTAATTAAAATCATTAAGTATTTTTCACCATACGTATCAAAATCCATTAAATTTTCTTTTTTCAACTTTCTCACTGTGAACTGGGCTGGCGAGAACGCAATTAAAAACTGCTTTGTAAGCTCCGTGTGTTGAGCCTTTATAAGATTAACACGCGCGAAAACCGACTGCTTCGACTTAATTAAATTTTAAATTTCGCCCCTACGAATTGGAAACGAAAGAATTTTTGATGCTGAAACACGGTTTTTGTCAAGTTTTGTCAAGGATTTTAACAACATTTAATCAATTATTAATAGTTCTGCACGCTTAGAAATGTCCGATGTGTATGTTGTTGGTGTTAATGGAATAGTGAGCAGGATCCCCAGATGTAACGACGTGACCAAATCACTTCACGGCCTGTATACTTGTAAGTGGTGGTACTACCCCGGATCGGCAGACTGTGTACCACTGCCTACAACTCTTAAACCATTTACTCATGGCTCGCAGTCACAAACGTCATTTCGTGTAATAATGAGAAATGACAAGAGTTTTGTTATTTTTTTTATATTAAGACGTGACATCTAGCCTCTACATTTTTGTTTTATTGTTACACGACTTCGGACCTCGACCCGATGATAAGCAATAGAAGGTCCAAGAGTGACGACGACTGAAAAAAACAAGTTAGTTCCCGGCTGGCTTATCCGCCGTCACTATGCTAGCCAAAGGTGCTTTTTTATGCATCGCTTGAAGGGTCCAAGGTTATAGGATGGTAAGCAAGGGAAGCTCCGAGAGCATCGACGATTGAAAAAAAGCCGATGATGCAATATATCTAATTGCTTCTGTTGATATCACTTATAGTGGCGGCGGCTGGAGCAACCGGGAACTGACTCGGTTATTCCAGTCGTCGTCACTCTTGGACCTCCTCTTGCTTATCATCAGGCGAGTCGAGGTCAGATGTCGTGTCACAATAAAAAAAATACTTAGGACGTGTGGTCAACCACTAAAAAAACTTTCTATTTATTGTGCCTTGACATACTATGTAGAGTGATATATTACAGTAAAATAACTGCAAGTAGCAGTCGTATCCATTATGCCGGCCTGATTAGTTCCGGCAACTTATAAGCTGATCCCTTAACGCCATTAAGTCACTTTACTATCTGTACATTTGAACGCATACAGTGAAATTATGAGATATCGTAATACCTGTCTATCCATATGATTCCCTAATTCAACTCTACTCAATTCACGTTAGCGTGTTTCTTTAAAACCTAAAAAACAGGTACTCTTTACATAAATTCAACTACTAACTGAATTTTCATAAGTTTATATAGACTGAAAAGCTTTAAAATCCTTATGTATGATTAAAATGAGTGGCACGTGTGAATAACTGTGTGTAAATAAAACCTGAAATTTCACACTGAAAACCTGCAAATCCTAAAAAAAACTAAGAAGAAAATGCTCATAGGATAAGTTGCACTATTCCCATGAAAAAGTGATACCAACTATAATAAAACTTGATACTTTATGCTTTTATTTTTTATTATTTGCCACTATCCCAGAGGAAATGAAGTCGTGAATGTGAAGAAATAAGTTTATTAAATGCAGTAATCATTGATTATTTAAATCTATCAATCAATTGTCTGGCCTTTTTTTAGAGGGGCAGGTAGGCAGAGTCAATAATAAATACTAAAATTTTTTGTTGCTCTGATTTTATCATTTTTATTGTGACAACGCCCAGTCTGGTGTGAAGCTGGAGTGCGGTCCATGAATAGAGGTGACTGCTACTTTAGGTAAATAACTGACGGGGAATCGAACCTGGACCTGTGTGGACATCGTAGCGGACTGGTGTGTAACCAATGCGCCACGCATCCTAAAACTGTAGAAAAAAACGGGTAGTAAAATGAAGATTAAATTTATTCAAAATACAAACCGACCAGTTATGCAAAATAATTTTGATATTTAACTACTTTTACTATATGTATGAATAAAACTAAATATTTTCTACTATAATTAAAGTAATGGTATTATTGCATACAGAGTAAAGTATCAAAACTATAATTTCCGTGTAAAAAAAGCTGAATGAATACATTTCTTTGCGCGTTCCACCACTTGAGACTGTCTGCAAGTCTAGCGTCTCTCGCAGCCTCTTTGTCTATAAGTATCTATTTACAACAACACGCTTTCATCAAACTTTTAGCTATAATAAATGCTACAATAAGCACTACAGTTCATGGGCCAAGAAGTCCTATGAACGTGTATATTCAGAATTATTTTTCAAAACCTATAATTTAAATAGACGTGGACCATTAGTAGACTACGTTATTTCGCTGATTTCTTTTGGGAGAACAAATTTTTCATAGCGTCTTCATTTTAATAGTACCGATTATTGTTAGGCTAAATCTGTTAATACTGTCTGCACTATGAGAAATGTTCTAGAATTTATTTCTCCAAGTACTAGGGTGTCATAAATGAAAAGGTCTATGATATAATTCTGTTAACCCTCTCACGTACGCGGTGAGGTGCCCGGGGACATGGCACTACGAAAAATTATTTCACGTCTTGACCAGAAAGAATGGCAGAAGAAATTGCGTTCGCAATTGTTCGAGCTCCAGCATATTAAAATGAGTCGCATTGCGATTAAAGCTACAAAATTGTAGGCTTTGAACGCTCAGACCGCCTCAGATACAATAGTGAAGTTGATTTATACGTTATATTGTTTGGAGAGCATACTATGAACAATTATTTGCATAGAAATCGTATACTCAGTATAGTTTAATAATGTTAATTTTGAATAAAATTCATGTTATTCTGATTACGACGCAACTAGGCATAGTGGCCGGCATAGTAAATGAGAGTGCTACTTACACAGAATTGTATATAACAGTGATATACATTAATGGAGCGCACTGCAGCTTAACATCAGGTAGCGTGCTGTCATATGTCGAGTCACAATAAAATAAATAAATGGGAAATTTCACCAGGGAAACAGTTATTTTTAGGAAACAACAAAAGCCTGATATTACGGTTTCCAATTCAACAATCGGTAAATTGGTAACAGTGATAACACGCCCTTCCACAAAATACATTGTTTCTATGGACACTAAAACACTGTTTACTTTTAATTAAATACCATATTTGTTTTTTACTCTAAAAACCAATCACCTCTTAACATATTCTGGTTCAAATGAAGTGTCAGAAATTCATGAGTTGTTTTACTTTTTTTTATGTGTATTATTGTGTTTAAATATATAATATAACTTTTTTATGTACTTATGTGTATTAAAATGTAATTATTAAGTATTATTATTATGCATTTATTGTTTCATTCTTACAAATTGTTATCATTATATTGTACCTACCATTAATACTGTCTTATTGTCCTAAAGGTTTGGCTGTCAGAGAATGTCTAACGGCATTAAGTCCGCCTTTGTTTATAGTGCAATTTAGTTTGAAATATGAAAATATAAAAAATACGATGATATTTATTATTATTATGATACGATTGACATTATTTTCATTGGAAAGTATGAAAGTTAGACGTGTTCTTTATATATTTTGAGAGTATTGACAAGTTATTTTTACCCTTATCACGAAATACATTATTGTTTGTTTTTTCACAATATAAATATAGATGGCATATTTAGTATTTAAGCCGCATAAAATTTGTATAATTCATTGATTAATGTTCGCGCAATGTTTTAAAAAATACTATGAAACAAACGTTCATAATAAATGATATCAACGTTTTGTTTGAACGTGTTGGGTGTCTTTTTCTTTGAGTGTGCAAAGTATATATTTTTTAATGTACGGTTATTGATAGTTGATTGCAGAGGACATCGCTATATTATTTTACACGCTTCAATTTGCAATTCTAAATATTGTGAAGCAATTTATTTTGTCATGTGTATTTATTATTATTATTTTCTCAATAATAAGCAACGAATCGGGCTTGTTTAATGAAAGGTATCAAAGACAGTTTAATACCTTAAGGTGGTTTTTGATTCGGAGCATCTTGATTTTGCGAGACCATTCTATTACTATTATTATCGGATCGTCGGCACTCTTGAAGGTCCATAAGGCGGGTCGAGGTCAAATGTGGTTAAAAATTTTAAAAGAATTATCATATTTTACATAACATTAGTTTTTTTTTTCATATACACGATATTTGACCTCGATTTACCTTATGTTTAAAATCGCTGACGACTTTAAAACTGATTCAGTGCTATACGGTTCCAGGTCAAGATACGGTTGCCTCAGTCGCCGTCACTATGCCGATTTGTGCCTATTTGTTAAAATCTATACTTTGGGAATAGATTTGAACAATTGATTTAAATTTTATTTATTTATATAATAAATTTTATTTATTCAGTTATTAAAAATAACAAGTCTGTAATAAAGAAATAATATATCTACCTATCCCTGTAAAAAGGCTTGACATTTTGATTGATTGATTGCGTATCAAGTAGTGTTACCTCACACATAAATTAAATGATGATAAAATATACTTTTTGATACTATATCCTAACCATAGATGTTTATAGTTATGTTTTCCATAAAAATTATGGAAGCAAACATACTTTATTTCCTAAAAATTACCAATAGTAAATTCAAATTGTTAGGATCTTAAATTTCCTTTATTAACGCTTACAATTAAAACACGAAAGGAACAAATGTTAAGTCACAAAATTAACATTAAACTTAGGAATTAAGTACATCAAATGTATCTTAGTAAATAGTGAATTAACAATACAAATTGGATGCAATCTATCTAACGTTTAGGAGTCAGGCATTACAGGAAGATCAATGGCTTTAGTGAAGGAAGGTAACGAGCCAGAACATCTACCTGTAATACGTTGGACAAAAATAAAATTAAATTTGTTTACATTATAAATTGAGAATTGATTCCCAAATATTAATAGATTTCTAAGTGGGAGGCCTATGTTCAGCAGTGGACGTCTTCTGGCTGGTGATGATGATAAAAAAATATTATTCAAACTTTCACGACTTCTTTTCACGATATCTACGTAACCCTTTTACTTCCTTACTTACTTCACAATTCTTGTCATACAATCTTTATGAGTATCACAAATCCATAAATTATTTCAGTGCTGCATGTCTAATACAAGCTTTTATGTAATATAAAATTTTACTCATTCTGATTCTGCTAACAAAATCACTATAATTATGGTCGAATAAAATGAATTTCAATAAAAAAAACTATTTATATTTTTATGAAATAAACTTCTTATATTAGTATAAAGAGATTATTTAAAATAAAAACTAAATTTGTTCGTCACTTCAAATAGAAGAATGGAATATTAAAGTTTTTGTATTATATTTTTAACCCACAAAAGCTGAGTCCAATTTCACTTCTCATTGTGTATTCACGCTTTGCTCGAATCATATCTCGGACGCTTCCTTTCTAGACCGGGAGCTGGATACTGGACATTATTTTAGGTGACTTATGGAAAATAAATAAGTTCTTTTTAGAATTGTTTGAGTGAAATTTATTGTCTTCAGTGTCAAATAATTCTGAAGATCACTTAAACCGATGTTTAATGCCATAAATATATGTAAAAGTAAAAACTAGTTAAAGACAATGCCATATTTTATTAGCTTTGATAATGAATATGATCTAAAAACAACTAAGCAACTCCTTATTCCGTTTCTGTTATTAGGTTTATAGTTTACTAAGTATAGGCACATACAAAATATAGTAATTTATAAGATAATCTGACCTCGACCCGCCTGATCGAAGCAAGAAGAGTTCCAAGAGTGCAGACGACTGCAAAAACCGAGTCTTCACGGCTGCCCCAGCCGCCGCCACTATGCCGGCCCAAGGTGCTTTTTCACGCTTCGCTTAAAGGATCCAAGCCTATATTAAGGAGAGAACTATAGCCTTGGAACTTTAAAACTCTTTTATTGTGTTTATTTTAATTGTATCAATCCAACGTTTTCAAAGCATTGCAGCAATTTTGTTCGCAATTGGTTTTCCAAAACAATAATGTTTTTTATTTTTATCATTACCTGGTTGTTTAATAATATTTTCACAAATAAAGTTTACCGTTTCTTCCCGGTCGGTTTAAAATAATCAAAATATATGTAATAGATATCTTTTGTTTTACGCAAAAAAACTAAATTAATTTTTTTTTTGTTTTCGATGAAACAGGTTTCTGTCTAAGATAGTTTTACTACCACTTATTGTTGCTTCCAACGAAATATTAAAAATTCCCTTACTTGTTCGTTTTGTTTGTTTGACCTCAAGTTGCGAGGTGTCTCGAGTTCGAACTCGTGAACTCTGAGACACCATTGTTCTTGTTGAAGCTGGTCCTTACTTTTAATACAATAATATCTTTTAATCTTTCCATTAAGGTGTGGATACAATTTGTATGTTTGATATTTCATTAAAAAATAATGCTCAACCTTTTTTCAATTTTATTCATATGCAGCTTTTAGAATAACAAATAACATTTACTGCGATTTTAATCGCTTTTAATATAAGTACATTATTTCCCTTTTTTTTATTTCAGCGATCAAAGTACAAAAATACATTGGTAGGAGCAAGTGGATTTGAACTGTTAATTTGTTCTTAAATTGCGAGACTTATTAATTACCACTTACACCCTAAATCGTCCTACGTTTAAAACGACCTTAAATATTCTTTGTTATAACTAAAAGCATTATAACAATATCTATAAGAGGGTTTATAACTAATTATTAGTATTGTCCATACTATATAAATTTATATTTAAATTGTTTTTTAATCATCCCGAAAATCCATTAAAAGTTAACAGTCATAGACAATTGCCATGCTTTCTGAAAAGGAAAATCGTCAAAAATATCTACAAAATGACCAAATTATTCGTTGAAAATTAACAGAAAGTAATCAAGGGAAAATCATAGAAGAAACAGAATAAAAGACTGTATTAAATGGTCCCCTTCAATATTTCGCAGACAAAATCTCTATCACAATGAACGTTAAAGTTTCTAAGTACGATTCCTTTTGGAAAAGTTGGGACTTACAATAAATCAATGTGTCGAATAATTGCTCCTCATCGAGGGAAAAGTTGGAAATCAAAAGTTACTAATCACCTACACCGTTATTAATAAGGCGTGGAAGAAAATAAATTCTCTCGAACAAGTTCTCTGAAAGTTGGAAGAGTTGGGCCTGAGGGACCGCGTCGCCATTCACGGGTTACACCTCCACTCTTACCCCAATTGCGATAAACTTGACAATGTTTTAAAGAGATAAATTGATAATTATATTTATTAGAAGATTCAAAATACTTAATAAATTAGCATCAATATTAACCATAAAATCACAGCTGTAATACATTATATAAAGTTTAGTGCATTGCAAACCCAAGATAGAAGTAAATAGATCAAATATAATAAATAAATTAATACAAAAACAAAGCATTTAAAAATAAAACTAAAAAGTAAGAACCTTGCCTTATAAAAAACATTTTCTTCCTTTTAGGTTCGCATCGGGAATTCACCTTAAGACCGATTAAGGACCTATAAATATTTTTTTACGTCACCTTCTTAACATAAGCCCTTTTTAAATCATCCTTAAAAGGCATTAGCCCTTTTTGAAACTTAACAATGGGTTTGTAAAGGAATTTGTTTTAGGACAAAAATGTTCTTTAATAATGCATTATGCATCGATTTTCGGACAGGAGGATTTCGCTCCGTTTTTTGGCTATCGGCCATCATCAACACTTTTGGTTTCTTTTTTATACCTTTATATTCGTTTTTAATATTAGTTTTTTCGAAGACCTGATATTATTTAGAAAATAATGGGGGTTGAGAGATGATTTTCCTATAATTTTCTAAAACAGCGCAGATTTGGCTTAAATAACAATATCACTTTCAACTTTTGGGGCAAGCTTGTTGATAATTTTGATAAAAACCGTCATAGTCATGGCGACTGAGGTAGCTGTAATAAAGTTTCAGTCATCGGCGCTTTACCTCCCTTTACTTACCATTAGGCAAGGGGCAGATGCAGTCACAGTAATAAAAAAGAAATATTGTAAAAAGGACAACGGAAAAAGAACATTTTTTAATGATAAAATACAAATAATGTATCAAAAAAAAACAAAAGTTAATCTGTGTCACTTTGAAAAAAAACTTAACAATGTTGTAGGAAAGTTATTAAAGAATAGATTAAAATAATAATAGCCTTATGATGGATAGAAGAGGAGGCCGTTATCATTTAAATTATGTGTCATAAATAGAAAAGATAATAACATTTTTTTAACAGACCTTTCAAAAGAAAATATATGTTTGATGTATTCTGCAAATAAACGTGCGAGGTCTTTAATTTCATCATATAAATTGTCATGCCTTAAATCCCAATAGGTTAGGTCAGGTTATGCCTTTTTCTACAGGGATAGGCACAGAAAATGAAGCGTTTTTCAACAACTTTCTCGCTTTCCTCACATCCACGATTCTTTTGATCGCTGTACGGTTATGGGCTCTAGGCAACTCAGCTTTCCTGAGTATGTCTTCGATCCCACTAAATGATTATGACCGAAGGTGGTAATGAGTATCCATCCTTTGGATACTATGACTTCGTGACAAATTAATGTTTTGTCTAAACATAAATTTGTCCCGATTCAGTTTCCTTATTAACAGCGGAGACAATGGACTACTACTCTCCACGATCCTGACAATTCACATCTATATTTATTTTACATACTCTTAAGCTATTAAAGTGCTTGTATCATAGAAACAGGACGACCAAAGTACATATTAAAGATACATTGATTCCGGTGGATTTGAATCTGTGCTCTCGGTTAGCGTGACTATTGCACTACCACCACACCACGGTCGCCTTATACTATTCACATTATACTATTCAAATCATTCTCTACAGTTATGAGGACACATTTTTGTGTATTTCTTCGATACAAAAAAAACAAATAATACCCATATATTAAACTTAGAACACATATATAGAGGTCGTATATCTTATTATGTTAATATTTTTAGTAATATATGACACGAGCTATATGTCGTAAGGTCGTGATCCTCCAAACAAAGCTATTGTTAAACAAACATGTCTTTATCTATAACAATAGATACATTTTAAACTATACCTACAGCATCTTTTGTAATGGGTGTATTTGTACTTGAATTTTAAAGTTGTATAATAACAGAGCCTGTATGAAGAGAATTGTGGATGTGAAGAATGCAAGAGAGTTGGTTAAGGATCGTGGTAAGTGGCGCTCCATTGTCTCTCCGTTGTCTCTGTTTTCTCCTGCCTATCTCTGTGGGAAAAAGGCGTGACAATTTGATTGATTGATTGATATAATAAGTTAGATGTTTTTTTTTTAATAATTCAGGCTGTAGTATTCACAGGTATAGTCAGAACAGAACCTAAAATGTAGATTTATTACTTAATTGATAACCTAAACAATCGCAGTGCTCTAAACCATTGAGCTGTTGAGAATTGCGGATGTGATGGAAACAATATTTGTGTCAGGATCGTGAAAAGCGCTCCATTGTCTCTCCATCTATCTTTGTCTATCCCCGTTAGAACTACAATTTGATAGGTTGATTGAAATACTTATTTGAAATTAATAATAAAAAATGCAAGTTGTTATTTATTTTTTAGTTATATTTTTTATTTAAATATTCTTTTACTTTAATCTATATGCGAGCGAATATGTACTTCAGTTATAAAATAAAATACAGTATTTTTTATTTGATTATTTCTTTATTTTTTTGTTTACATTTCTATACTACGCTACTAAAGTGTTTGTATCATAGAAAGATGGACAACCAAAGCACATATATCAAAGATACATTGGTACCGGCAAGTGGTTTTGCACCCGTGCTTTCGATTTGCATAACCATTGCACTGCCACTACACCACGGTCGCCTTAATGATAACTTAATATAGCGCACCCACTTTAATCTTTTTAAAAAGTTAAACCTCTACCAGTAACATCATCTATAAAACATGCCCAGTATTTCCTGCATAAACTCGTTGATACATAATTATTGATATTGAAACTTTAAACCTAATAACAGTCATTATATTGTAACATTATTATCATAAAGTTAACTTGATACCAAATCATGATTATCTTTAATATAGGGTTTGTTGTTGTGAACCAAATTAAAAAGCCTGCCTTCAGGTATACGATATGTGCGCGCATATTTTTGTAGTTTTATAATGATTTATAGGCTCAAAGTAAAGAGTTAACTATTAAAACCATCACAAGTACACTAAAAAATTAAACATAGATATAATTTAAGAAGACTTTAAACTCAGTATAAATAAAGTCTACTTTAGGCTTACATTAATAAAAATTATACATATTTCATGTAAACAGATCGTAAAGTAACTCAATCGCGTTTCGGGATCAGTTAGAAAGTTGCCGGTTCTACCAGCCCATGTGTTCTTCCTATCCAATAAACTGACGCGTGAAGAAACACCTATGGCCGCAAACTGAGCCGGATTTTTCAGTCGACGGCACTCTTAAACCTTGCTTACCATCTTCAAGTGAATGTTGCAGTAATTTAAATGTACAAGAAGTCGCCTCCATTATTGAGCCGCACTCCAGCTTAACATCAAGTGGGGTGCTGCCATAAACAAGAGGAGGTCCAAAAGTGCCGACGACTGATAAAACCGACTCAGTTCACGTTTGCCTCTCCGCTACTATTCCGGCCAAATATAAATCAAATTCTATAATTTAAGTACTTGAAGATTTCCAAATCATAATAATAGCATAGCTAATCAGGCTGGATTCCTACTACTTTCAATCTGATCTATCTCAATCCCCGCAATCAAATCTGATCCGGACGAAAAATGACGCGACCACGTCTTTATGGTTTTTATATTTGTAAGTGGTGGTAGAACTCAGCAGAATTGGCCAAATGACCGCTAACTTCCTACCTACCACCAAATACCACCACTCCTACTGTGCAAAAAGTATAGATCCCGGCAGAAAAAAGAGTGTTGTCATTAAAGCTGCAACTTGTTTTGTTACCTACATGAATTCCGGTTTACGAATATGTATAAAATTTAAAATATTAATAATTATGTACACGACTGTATAGATGCACAGACTTTCTCCAACACAGATGTCCAGCGCTATTTTTATCTACCGGGGATATAATTATACGATTATTCGACACAATACGTTACGTATAAATTTATTAAAACCAAAAATGTTTACTAACTTTCGTACAAAAGCACTACAGAGTACAGAGTGCATGTCTGTTTGTCTATGTCCAACTGTCTAATCGTTACTATACCGACCTTGTCGTAATCCATCTTACGCGCTAACAGTAACGAATTTACGATCGACACACGCTCTTCACTGTGACCCGTACAACTCCAAGTAACAACAACGATGAATTCGATAACAACATATGAGTTATTTTACCTTAATAACTTATAATTTGTTATACTAAAAATACTATGCAATCATAGTATTTTCTTAAATTGCGCGAATATTGATTAATAAACAAATTATATGCGGCTTACTATCGCGTTTATTTTTGTTATGGATGCAGCTATTGTGGTCACGGAGATAGTAAGCCGTTAAATGAACATCGAATAAAAATGAACATCGATTCACATTGATAGATGTGGTTTGAAAGAAGATGTAGTGACAAGGATTGACAAAGGGATGCTTCGATGGTTTGGGCACATGGAAAGGATGAGTAAAGGAAGATTGACGAAAGCAATTCATAAATCTGATGTGGATGGATGCGTTAAACAAGGCAGGGTCAGGAGGGTGTTTTTTGATCAAATCGGAGACATCCTCAAGAAAGCTAGGTTGCCTAGTGCCCATAACCTTAGGGATTGTAATATGTATAATAATATGTATTATGAGGAGAGTTGTGGATGTGAAGAAAGCGAGGGAGTTGTGACAGGATCGTGGCAAGTGGCGCTCCATTGTCTTTGCCTATCCCCGTGGAAAAAAGGAGTGACAATTTAATTGATTGATTGAACATCGATTCTTAGTGTGTTGCTCGGTCACAATTTCACTTTTAGAGCTCCTTAATAGAACCTTATTTATTACCTTATTAATTGTCAAAACGAAGCCCATTGAGTTACGCAGCCGGCCCGCAGACCGTACAAACCATAAAGCCATGAAACTCTTCAGAACCTTTTGTAATCGCAGTAGCATACCAACAGCCACCTTTTTTCTATACATTGTGTCTAACTATTAGGTATTTATTATAGAAGAAATCATAACTACGAAATTATTTATAAGAAAAAATAATCGTGACAGGACAATTGAATTTGTCATCTAACATACACGATGTAACCAGAAAATCATAGGAAAGCAACGTATGTTTGCGAATTTTATTTCCAACGTGCGCTGTTGAATCGTACGGAAATTGTAACTTTTCATATAAGATATCGGGGAAAATGGCTTTTCGATTTTATCTTGTGACAGGTCAAACGCTCCAAATATATTACTTGAGATAACTTTTTTTGTTTATTCTTATACAACGCTGAGTATGGATCCGTTCAAAGCTTTGTGACTACCACTTGTAGTTATTTAACTGTAGTAGCAGTCGTTTTATTCGTGGATCGCACTCCAACTTAATATCAGGCGAAGTACTAAATAATGTAAGTATCATAATATATTTCCATTATGTAATTTTTTTTTTTATTTGAGGTCAGTATTTGATTATTTTTACGCCTTGTAAATACTATATAGTAGAATAGGCACATATTTTATCAAGATTAAGAGATTGGCATAGACAATAGAGCGCCACTTACCACGATCCTGGCACAACTCCCTCGCTATTTTATTATACACAATAATACCCAACCTACTTCATGTTTGATAATATTTTATTATCGGAAGTAAAGTGAAATTACATTTAACTTATTATTTTTTGCACACAAGATTCCAAAGAGCGAAGTTCTTTTGATTTCGCCTTGAACTTGAACTTTTCTTTAGTACACTCTGCCACATCAATACTGATAATATTAAATGTAATAAATTATAGGGTTTCAGGGTCGGCTTGCAAGTTGCCGGTTTCAACTAGGCCGGCATAGTGGATTAAACTTCTTCTTACTGTTATTTAATTGGTAGTAGCAGTTACCTTCATTCATAATCCGCACTCCAGCTTAACATCTTGCAGGGTGCTGTCATATTTCAAGTCTCAAAAAAAAAACGAAAATATGTTGGTCACTTGGCCCAATCTGCTGAGCCGAGGTAGTACACTTTATGATCTAGTTTTCTTTATCACGCGTTTCGGAAGTGCAGATTCATAGATCGCACTCCAGCTTGATATCAGGCGAGATGCTGTCACTTTTAGAGCCTTAATAAAAAATAAAGATTTTATATATTTGTCAATGTCTAAATTCATCAACTTGTTTCTTGATAAATCTAGTTCATAATAAATAATTTGGCACAAAATATAATTGTGTATTTTACAAAACATGCTTGTATGTAGTTTATGTAATTGTATTTTGTATTATATTTGCACTCTGCCCATAATTTCTCATCGTCCCAAAGGTTAGTTGTTAGAGAATGCCTAATAGGCATTAAACTCGCTTATGTAACTATTTTTAAGTTTATTTTGGTGCAATAAAGGATTAATATAAATAAATATTTTTATAAATGTGATTGTACCTACTTAATGTTTATTTATTCATACTCACAGACCGCTTTCGCAGAGTACGCCCACACAACAAACCTCCCCACTGTTTATGTTATTTTAATATTAAATTTATAATTTCACTGGACAAAAAGCAATATAGTGTTTTCTTGGAATCACACAATTGTGACTGCTACTTAACAGTCAATTTAGTGTCTTATCAGTTACATCTATTCAAGGACCGCACTCCAACTTAGCATCAAGCGGGGTGCTGCGGGCGAATGTGACTACAGTTTAATAACTGCAAGTGTCGCATTTACCATTACAGCCTGATTGGATCCGAAAACTTACAAGCTGTTTCCGAAACGTGACTGAGTCACTTCACAGTTTGTACACGTGTATTATTAGTAAGTGGTGATTACTCTTTAAACCTATATTTATCGTTATATTTCACTTTACAATTTTCCACCAAGTATAATATTTTATATAGATTTAAATAAACCTTGCAAGGCGACCGTGGTGTAGTGGCAGTGCAATGGTTAGCACGGGAGCCACTCGCCGGTACCAATGAATCTTTGATATTGTACTTTGGTTGTCCTGTTTCTATAATACAAGCACTTTAGTAGCTTAGTATAGAAACTGAATTTAAATAATAAATAAAAAAAACTAATGTACTTTAAATTAATTTGGTTGTTTTTGTAGTTACGCTTCCTTTAGGACATCTACTAAGCTGGCAGATGAGATGCTTTCTTTCAGCAGTTACTTATTCCCTTATAACTTTCTTTATACTTTCTTATTCTCCGGGGTGAACCCCCGTACGTGGAATTTGGATTTACTCGTATGTTACATATTTATTAATAGCAAAAAAACAATAAAAGCACAAAGGTGACACCTTGCAAATAGCTTATCTATAGTACACCTATATAAGTAGTAGTAACTACGTATAACCGTATATTGGGTAAATCCGTACGTTAGTGAACTGCCGGAAAGGCGAAGGCGAACGATTCAATTGAAACCGGCCTGCGAAGTCTCAGCTGATTCATACACTGGTCACGATGAGAGCTTCATGTATGGTCAGCAAAATAAATCAAACTCTTTATTAGATTTTTATACGATTTTTTAAGGGAAGCAAGGGGTGGTTAAAGAAAAAAAGAGAGATTGCAAATTATCTTTTTATTTCTGAAATAATAAATAAGTTGACATTATATTATAATGCAATAAATGCATTTTTTTATTTATGTTATATAGTCTTTGAAAACCAGTTTTGGCAAACAAGTTGGTCTATTGTAAATACACGAAAGTTCTAAAGCTCGGATAAAAACATTACAACTAAATGGGTAATTTAGTTATTGTGATGTTAAAAACACTTACCTCTTAATGAAATGAATGAAAAATGAAATAAAAGTATTACAAATAAAGCCATAAAACAAATATTTGCTCCGACCGGCTTTACAAACTGTTGGACTTAACGCTTTACGCCTGTCGTTTGTATTTATTTGTGAAAATTATTTATTAAATATATGAAGATATTCTTAATAAAAATAATACTAATAACAGCAAGGATAATTAGATACACAACTACGGTAAGATACAAAAATGCATTTAAGAATAAAAAATAATATTTTAAATGAATCCATTTTTTTGCTGACCGTATCCAAAGATCCGTGTGTGCCGCTCGTCTGGCAGTGTCCAGCATATTGGCATGCATTACGTCGGAGGTTTTTATGCCCGTTTTACGACGACCTATTCCACTCCTATGTCCCTTTAACGCTTACAACACGTACAACAAAAATATCATATCACTTATAATCATTGTTTATAGTAACACAAACTATTCGCTGCAATTTATTATAATTGAATGTGAAATAATAATACAGAAAACATCTCGTTGTGTTAGCTCTTGTTAGAATAATTTACAATTTTATCTGTATTGTTAGTTGTAACAAAACATTGTTTATTTTTTATATATTTATAAAACGACCGTGGTGTAGTGGCAGTGCAATGGCTACGTCTGCCGATGTGTCTTTGTAGCTTTAGTAGCTTAGTATAGAAATGTATAATAAGAAAAAAAAAATATATATATATAAACAAGTTGTCAATAAGGTTATTATTTATTTTGTTTACTTTTAAATTAACGTTTACTTTATGATCGCTTATCGTCAGTTAAATCTAGACCTTTAATTTTTTTTAAACATTGTTTATTTCTCTTACGCTACTTTATATCTAATCAAAGATATATGGTATTATTAAAGCCGGCATATTGACCATAAACTGAATTGTTTTCATTAGTCATCGGCGCTCTTGGACTTTCCGTTGCTTACCATCAGTCAAATCGAATCTCAATAGAAAGGTGTAACAAAAATAAAAAATGTAACATTTACTGAAAAACCTTGTAAAGTTTGTAAAATATAATAAATAAAGCATAATAGTGAAATTGGTGTTTCTAACAAATAGTATTGTAAAGCCCCAGCTTGGGCAGACTTCGTCTCATTTGCACTGAATTATGTGCCCTAATGTGCATTATTAAAGTCCTTTTTACATTCAACTATAAATTACTGTGCACAATTGGATATCACAGACCACCGTACTGTTTTTTATGCTTAAAATTTATGAGTCTAAATGAGGTGTGGAATTCATTGATTATATATTGTTTTTAAATATGGCTCAAAAGATGACCCCGCCTGATGTTAAGCTGGAGTTCCGGCCTTGTTAGAACCGGCAACTTATAAACTGATTACGACTAAGTCAATACAAGGTCTGAATATGTGAAGCGGTGGTACTACCCCGGATTTGTAGACTGGGCCTACCACTCTTTGACAACCAGACCCGGAGCAAGTATCCGCCTTTTTTTTTATTAACAAATATTTGTTTTATTTAATGTTATTATTAAATATTACAAATAAAAGCTATAACACGAGTATTTACTTCAACTGGGAATCGAACGCTGTACTTTACGCGTTACGAATTAGTGTGTCAACCAATGAGCCACGCCTGTCGTCAAAAGCTGTTGTTATTATTGAAGATTACTATTTATTATACCCACACAGTCCACATTCTTAAGAGAGATGGCCTATATATTGCAAGTATCTAAAGAAGTATGTAACATATATTTTGATTGCAACGCAAGTACATATGAAACAACCTACATGAACTAAGCGGCGCCGGTCCAAACTTTAACATTTTTTTATATTGTAAGCGGTTTTATAGCATTTCTATAATTAAAAACATGGTATTTATAGATGTTTAAAATTACTAAAACCTAATATAACTACTTTAGTAATAAAAGCATAATCTACAAAAGTACCTCATCCAAAACTTTAAAGAATATTCATTCATTGAAGTTTGTACAAAATTCAACGCGGGCCAAGGTGGCAACTATTCGTAAAGTGCCTCGTTCTAGTCGGCCCCCATGACTAACTGCTTCAAGATGTATGTATGTTTTAATTGATTGCCTTGTGTTAATGTTTCAAGGTAGATTATTATGTGTTTATTTTGGCAAAACCCACCCCTCACTTAATATTGAGGCTTGCTTATATTTGCACCCTTAGGTACGAGTATTTAACCCCTACATAGAACGAGTACGTACACTTATAAGACGCTAAGGTCTTCAACAAAAAGAGTTCTCCGTGTTTTCTTCGGCACGTTCCACGTACGGATCGTGGCAACCGTAGCAACCTGATTGCCACAAGTTACGCCGGTGACAATATGAGCGACGTTAGTATTCGATCGTTTCAAGGGCCATAACTGTAAGGTAGGAATCATATCCACTATGCCATATCCACTTAAAACTGGCAACTAACAAGCTGATCGATGATAACAAGCAATCGAATCATTTCACGGTCCGTATACTTGTAAATGCAATACGTTGAAAGACATATTGTTTTATATTATTTACTTTATTTATTTATATACATTACTTTGAATACATGAAAAAAGAGAAAACATACACACACACACACACACACACACACACACATATTCTAACAAATAGAACTGTTTTAAGTTAAGATGCATTAATGGTGAGAAATCGGAGACATCTTTAAGAAAGCTGGGTTGCCTAGTGCCCATAACAGTAGAGCTTATATGAAGAGAATTGTGGATGTGAGGGAAGCGAGGGAATTGTATCAGAATCGTGGAAAATAGCAGTCCATTGTCTCTGCCTCTTTCTTTGGAAAGTGGCTGAGAAGGCATGGCAATTTGATTGCTTGATTGATATAATAAAAGTAACGTTAATAATATACCTACAAAGTAACAAAATTATATTTTATATAACAACAAAAACATTAAACAAAACTATGGAAATAATTAAGAATTTAGCGTAAAAATTAAACGCCCGGTGCCTTTGTAACAAAACAATTTAATTACAGGGTGGGAAAAGTTTTCATTAATAAATCCGTCACGAGAATGTTACTTGAGCTTTTATTATCCGTTCAAGTTTTCAGCTGAAAAACACTTGCAGGTGCAAATTACTTTACTTTGCATTAACATTATTCAAAACATGATGCTTATTATTTACATTATCTTTATTATAGAGAGACACGACATCTGTTTTCGGCTTGGCTAATAGTAAGCAAGGGGAAATCCAAAAGCGCCTGCGACTGAAAAAACCGACTTAGTTTACGATTGCCTCACTTGCTGTCACCAAAGCCTATTTTTATATTATTATATTAACCGGCAACGCGACATAGTATAACGACAAGAGTAGCGAAATGGTTAATGCCAGTTTGCTGCTTAGTAAGTCCAGAGTTCGTTCTCTGCCAGTATATCTTTGAGAAGGGAAAGAAATGTTATAATAACGTAGGTGCTAAGATTTAACAATCATCTATTTATAGACTGGATCTTATTTATTTATGATAAATATTATGAATAAATGAATAGAGTATTCATAATAAAGTATAAATGTAATATTAGAAAAAATCGTAAAAGGTGGTGCCCAGCCTGAGTAGTAACACAACTTTCAAGTGTACACACCATGAAGTGACTCAGTCGCGTTTCGGGATCAGCTTGAAAGTTGCAATAGTCGACTGTAGTAGTAGACGATGTCTTGATTTATAGACCGCACTTCTGCTTAACATCAGTTCTGTTAAATTTCGAGCCACAAGGTAAAAGAAAAAAGTTTCGTAACTTCGTATTAAGAGTGAGGCTTCAAAATTTTGTAACCGTTGGACTAAAATATACTGTAGAATTTTTCAGTATTTTTCAGTGAGCGATTAAATAGTAATCTTTTCATTAGACATTATTATGATTAATTGTCTCAAACTGGCTTTTGTTTTTAAGTCAAATTTTTATGCCATCCATCATTTTACTTGTCACTTCATAATCTGCTAGATGAAAAGTTCTACTGAAAACTTTGTGATAGTGTTTTAATTACTAGTTGTATATATATAATAGCTATATATTTTAAAATCTAGGCGATAAAGTAAGGAACATTTTAAAAGTTTAACGCATCCTTTTTCTACCGCAAAGTGGAATCTTTTACCCGCCCACGCACCGCTCAAGGCGTTACAATTTGATTGATTGATTGTATTTTCCTTCTTCTAGGACCAAGGATCTTTTAAGAAAAACGTGAAGAAGCATCTGCGGTCATCGGGATTGGGGACATCGCAACCTGCAGTAAATGCACTTTGGATACTATTCCCATCTCTTTTGCTTACATCTGCTATGCTCTTTTATCATATCTATATAAAAAGTGTGTATCGAATAAGTTTCACCCCCGACCCTTAGCAGATCATCTTCGTATGGGAGAAGTATCACACGATCCTTACAAAGTTCTCTTGCTTTTTTCAATTCCATGATTATCTTACGTTGAGATGTTAAATAATTGGTTTTAAATCACTTTTTTCTGTCTCCACTGCTTGAGTACTTCTCATTTTATTTTTATTTAAATATTTATTCACAGAAACATTTTTATTGACATTACTTTAATAATTTTTTATTTCTAGAAAATTAATCATCATAAAAACTAAATTGGAAAGTTCTGAGAAGTACTTGAGCAGAAAAAAAGTTATTTAAAAGCTTTTAATTAACATCTCACAATGATAAGAGAGAAGAGCTAAATTTGCTAAAAGGAATAAACTCTGAATTTAGGAGATTAAAGAAGGGTGCTCGTTCTCATTATACACCGTCTTCAGGACTTAATTTTAAAATAAAATATTCAGTAGATTTATTATGTACTTATTGTTTTATTGCCTTTAAATACAACTGATGTAGAAACATACATAAGTATATCTGGATTTGAAGGAAGCAAAAGAGTTGTGTCAAGAACGTGAATCATTTTATCCGCCCATGTTTCCTATTGGAACATTTGTGTGAAGCGAGAAAAATCACCTCTAGCAAATTTCCCTGCAAAATACGTATTTTTAGTCGTCGGCGCTCTTTGACCCCCCTATTGCTTACTACGAGTAATATTAATATTAATACTTACTCGTATTAGGCAAGTTATATCCAGTCTCTTCGAAATTACGATGCCTGCATAGCTCTCGAAACGTCGGAATAATAAAAAAATGTAAAATCTAAACCAAAATGAACGCGATAGTAAGCCGCATAAAAGTTGTTTAATTCAAGTTATGCCCAGTCACAATAAAATATACCCTTTATGCTATTCTCTGTAAGAGTAAAAGCATGAACATTTTGTTAGTTAAATAAATTTATATGGATAATAATGTTTATATTTTCTTAACTTCGATTGAATAAAAAGAATAAAATGGAAACGCATAATTTTGAACAAAATAATACGATGCTGATGTTAGCAATGATGGTGCGAAAAAGAAACGTCACAATTAAGAATAAAAAGGCTTTAATTAAAGACAATTATTAATCTAACTTTAATATTATGTATTCAAATATTCTTTTAAAGAACTTAAAGGTCAATTTCTTCATAGAAAAAATAATAAAAAAACTGAACCATCCTAGCCCATGGATGTGAAAGAAGCGAATGGGATGTATCGTGTATCAGTATCGTCAAAATTGACCCTTTACCTTTTCTGCTCTGTGGGACTTCAAGGGGTTTTTGTTAACATACTTTTCATTCTTTGGCCAGCATAGTGACGGCGACTGAGGCAGCCATGAACTAACTTGTTGTTTCAGTCGTCATCACTCTTGGATCTCCTCTTGCTTACCATCAGGCGGGTCGAGGTCAAATGTCGTGTGACAATTAAAAAAAGACTACTTGAACTCTGAGTAATATTTATATTATATTACTATAAATATAAGAGCTCGAAAAAACTTAGCAATAATTAAACAAAAAGTTTTTAAAATCAAAGAAAATACGGCCTAGAAAAGAGTTATTCAAGTAAAGATATAAAGCAAATGTATTTCAAACGATCACAATTAAAAAGGCAGAGTTTAATCCCGTGAAAATATCACATTTTGCACCCTTCATTAATTCCAAAATAATTAACGAACTGATTAAACAATAAAACGTCTCTGACAACCCTATCGCCCTTGAATTTCACAGTTTGTGTTCAATTCGACCCATTCCGTTTTCGCCTTCGTCCTGCCACCATATTTGAACTAGGATAATTATTTTTTAGATTAAAATTATAATTTCTTCTTAGATTTTGCGCGAACATTGAATATTGCGCGAACAAATTTTATGCGGCTTCTTATCAGGTTTATTTTGGTTTTGATTTAACATTTTAATTTTGATTTAACGTTTTGAGAGCTTTGCGGCCATCGTGGTCACGGAGAGAAATTGTAAAATCAAAACCAAAATAAAGGCGATAGTAAGCTGCATAAAATTTGTTTAATTTCTTATGGTTTATATTCTGTTTATTATTTCATTATTAGTCCTTGGTTATCCACATAGAGCGTTTTAAGAAATTAATTATAAATTCAATTTTATTGAAATTATGTTATTATTAACAGTTTTGTGATTGGACCAATCCAGGACTAATTTGTTATAGTACGAATTTATACATTTATAAGGCTCCTTGTTGAGATTGAAAAGGGTTATTGTCGGTCTAATTTGAAACAATATATTTTTTTAATTTATTAAAAATACACATTTAGATAACTATTAATGTCATAAGACATAAAAAAAAGACAATCAATTAAATTGCGCTTCTTCCACAATTTTCCTACATTTAATATGTACTCGTAAATATGTTCAACGAATAAAATTTATTAAAAAAATTATGTCCTAGATAATTTATATAAGAATTATAACCTATTATAAAAATAAATAAATATTAAAATACCTAATTCTTTTCTAATATCATCATCTCATCATATTAGCCATTAATCGTTTACTGCAAAGCGTTGTGAAAGCGGTCTTCATTCGGTGGCTTAGGCTCGCCAATGTACTAAATCAATGAAGATTTTTTATTGTATAAATTATAAACACTTCAAATACTTAACATTATTATTGTAAAAATAATATCGTACTACAGCAGTATCAATCACGAATTACCCTATAAGAACAGGGTTGTCTCACGCAATAAACTCCGCAAAGGAATTTCATTAGTTTGGTTCAATAAATTAAAAGGTTATGCCTGCGTGTGTCTACCCTGCAATTAGATAGTCGCCGTGAACGTATAATGAAGAACACCAGACGAGGGGTTCAGGTACAAAGATGTTTAGGAACTTTAAAATATTAGGGACGGGGGAATTTAGTCTAATTTGAAAATTAAATTAACGCCTAATTTCTTGCTTAGGTGTTTTACGAGTAAATGTACAATTGTCTTTATTTTACGAGTAACAATATATAGTTTTTACAAGTAATTATAATAATAAGTTTATACCATATACGAAGGTCCTTTAAAAAAAATAAGTTCTTAAACAGTATTTTAGTTATAAAGTGTTTAGTCTCTATTTTATCAATAAAAATAAACATGAGCTTAAAATAAACATATTTAGTATTTTCTTAGATTTTGTGTGACCATTTATTGGTCATGAGGTGTTGGTCGTCCTATCGGTTGATGCCTTAGTTTCTCTGTGACCAAGATGGCTGCAAGCTCTCGACACGTCAGAATAATAAAAAATGTAAAAACAAAATCAAAATAAACGCGATAGTAAGCTTCATAAAATTTGTTTAATTCATAACATACTAAAATACACTTCAATAACGTTTTAAGCATATGAGAAGGCTATATCACTAATACAAAACAAGTTAAATAAACGTCAATTAACTAATAACAATGTTCCTTAACTTTCCATTCTTTACCTTCTAAACACATAAATGTGCATATAGGTTACACTAATAAATTTCTCCAAGAACATATTTTTTCTCTAATAATACTTTACAAGCAATGCCATAGCTATGACAATATTTTTCATAATAAACGTCGCTTTCTTATTACGCTACCCTTACAAATATAACTGAGTTAGGCGACCATTTATTGGGTACAGTCTACTTCTTCATTTAGTCGGATTATGTTTATGATTTTGTCCTATATGTTATGTATACAGGTCTGGAGAGTACTCCAGCACTCTCCACTCTGCCAATGCACAGGCAACTAAAATGTGACAAACAATTAAATTATGAAGACATTATGAAAAAAAAAAAGTTAGGTCTCAAATCTTGCAGTGATATGCAAAATCAAATGGTCGCCATGATATCTACTGAACTTTTGATGTTGACACAACTTACTAGCTTCCATTACATTTACAATTCTCTTAACATAAAAATATATATAAATGTCTTTTAAATGATATCAGGGATAGGCAGAGACAATGGAGCGTCACTTGCCACGATCCTGACTCAACTTCCTCGCTTCCTTCTAATCACAATTTTGTTCATACAAGCTCTATGGTTATGGGCACTAGGCAACCTAGCTTTCTTTTAAATATATACATAATATTTATACATCTTACAGTATAATGTAAATTTAATTGGGTGTTGCGAACTGTTCTTATGTGTTTCATGTTACTTTTACGAGCAAATAAACTCTGACATAAAACAGCTTGTTATAATCAAATGACGTCATAATTTTATGACGTTTTTGAACATTTATTGAAGTGTCACATACGAGTATAAACAGTATTTTTGATAGATTTTTGTAGGGTTAACTAATTATTTTTTAATTGAAATTTAATATTCTTTGTATAATATTATAAATTATATAATAATAAACTCATCGTTATTTTTTTAAATAGACCTTGTTAAAATTAAAATTATCGTTTACTTGTTGATGTTAAAGCCCTATATAGTGACTACCACATTATTTTTTTAAAGCATTTATTCTGTTTTCATGTTTCTTTTACCATACCCTCTCATACGCATTTACTCTCATACATTAATGCTGCATTAATCCTACATACCTTATAATATGTCAATCAATCAATCAAATTGTCACAATGGAGCGCCAATGGTTCCTTCACATTCACATACAAGCTTATGGTTATGGGCACTAGGCAACCTAGCTTTCTAATATGTCCTATACATATAATAGTTATAATAACTTTGAAAACAATAAATACAATATTACTTTGACAATTTCCATTTAGTGTGCAATTTATTAAGTTGTGGTGAAACAAAGGTCCGCCAGTAATATGAAATGTTAGTTACCGCCGTCATGCCCCACAATATTTCCCAGACCCACCTAGATTATCTTTGGACGGTACAGTTATGAAATTCGATCCCAGAACAGTAAAATATGTAATTTAGACCATTCTACATAACTCTAAAAATTACGCCGCCTACTAAATTTAATAAAAACCACGGTTTCATTCCTTATTACACTACCACGAATAAACTTATACTAGAATTTGTATAACACGTTTTTCGGACTGAGCTTTAAGTCGAATAGTTATTGTAATGGATTTAGGGAGTAGTAACCTAAGATGGGGTTGTCACTTTATTGTATTAGAAATAGTAAATTTTGTACGTAACACGTGCTTACAACGGCTGTCTCACCCTATTAAGAATATATGGCCGTGAATATTGTGTTCTATACCGCTGTCTGCACTTAATTCAAATGCAAACGGTGCATTTAAATTAAACATTTTGTTGTTTATACATTTTTTTTAAAATATACTTGTTTATGCCGGCATAGTGATAGCGACTGAATCAGCCAAAACTGAAACCAACATTTTGAACTCTCCTTGCTTACCACGAAGCAAGACAAGAAAATACGTCACGTCTCAATAAATAATAAAAATAATCAGGTAATATTTTCACACATCATCTTGTTCGAAATGTTTCATCATTTTCCGATTTTACGATTTTTCATTATTAGACGTTTCGGAAGATTTGCAGCCATCGTCGCCAACGTCGGAATAATAAAAAAAAATGTAAATTCAATAACCAAAAAATAAACGCGATAGTAAGCCGCATAAAAATTGTTTTATTCTTTAATCAATGTTCTCGCAAAATCTAAGAAAATACTATGTTTATCAATATTATATTTAAATAAATAAACAATTTCAAATGCGATAATGTGAAATAACATGTATATCAAATAATATGATAGAGTTGATTTTAATTAAATTTGCCGACAAACTAAGCATCACTAAGCGCCGATTGGACTGTCGATTTTGGTGACAACTTGTACTTCAATAGATGCAAACGTGTTCACATTCGACTATTTATTATTAATTATTAAATTGTCCCCTCCTAATTTCAATAGGAATAGACATACAAAATTAAACACTATTTTCCGCGATCTTTAAAATTATAAAGATCATACTGGTTAGTAGTTATCGACACTGCGAACCCTATTCTTTTAGGAAGTCCCAGATTTGATGTTGGATTAATCTTGTCGGTCGTCCTTGCAGTCATCTCTTTTTTTTTTTATTGTGACTCGACATCTAACCTTATCGTGCCTGATGGAGAGCAAGGGGAGACGCAAAAGCGTTGACGACTGAAAAGACCGATTTACTATAATATGGTTGGCTCAGCTTTCGTTACTATGCCGACCAAAGGTTCTATTTTCCGCCCTGCGTGATGAATACAAGGTTATAGGATAAGGTTAACACATAATTATGCTTACTTCTTTTAGTCAAAAGGTCTAAGTAAGAAATTCATCATCATGCTCTTTAAAAAGATTAGTAGTATTAATAGTATTGTTGATTGGTAAACATCGCCCAATATGAACACGCAAACAGATAGCGAACGATTGAAGCGAACAAAACAGTCTGATTCCGGAGCAGATGTTTAATTATGAACAGGGCGTTTATTGAGATGAGACTAAACACTAATTTCACAACGCGTCATACACATTAACCGAAGCAATAGTAATTATTATGAATATTGAACTATTATGTACATAATTAAAGAACACATGAAGCGTAGAGCTTGTCTGGAAAATAGCTTGTGAGGCAAGCGAGAGTGTTGTGTCAGGACGTGGCAAGTGGCGCTCCAGTGTCTCTGTGGGAAAAAGGCGTGACAATTTGATTGATGTACGATCTTTAGTTGTGGAAATTTTAACTCTCTAAATATATATATATATTTAGATTGTAATTAGTACGATTGAAGAAACATTATTAATGAATAAAATATAAATAAGTGTATAAACTTTAAAATAATACAAATTATAAAATAAAGGATGGGCGTCATAAATATTTACCAATGTTAAAAAAAACTTCCTAACAAATGAATATAGTTTGTTAAGGTTCACATTTCGAATCACATAGTAAACAATCTTATAATTATATCAAGCAAACAACTGAAAGCTGTTTTAGAATTGTCCATTTATTTAAAAGGACCTTAGTTAATTTAATAAGAAAATAATTACCCTAATTATAATTTTATGATACCTATTATGCTATTGACAAAAAATAAAATAAATAAGTAATATAGTCGTAAACTTTCAACAATAAAAATAAAGCAACAATTTTATTTTTCTCGAACGACCGTCAGTTTTAATCTAAATTAGCAGCTCAACTATAATAAATAAGAAATTCTAACGAAAGGAATCTTTCAGGATCTTTTAAACTGCAGCTGAAGCCATAAAGACTGTCACTTGATATTATGAAGGATGAAATTACATGAAAAAAGATAACCTCACAGTGATTTATCATAATGACGGTCCGAGTTAGGGTTACCATTATATTTTAGGATCCTGAAACACTGCACTTAGTTTCTTAGGATATAAGATGCTACACCATATTAACATTCTACGCTTAAAGAGATCCCATCAAAAACAATACTTGTCAAAAAAACCAAGTCTCGCAACTCGGTTGTTCTGCGGTAAAAAGTTGTGAGATCCATGTAAAACCAAGTCGGTTATTAATTTATTCAGTCTCTACTTAAGCGACTTTCTGTCTTAATACGTCCAGTCTCTAAGACCACGATCGTGGTCCATAACAATTGAAAATCAATTGTGTCTGGAATCTCCGTACTCGAAGCATTAAGTTATTACGTAATAATTAACAGCATCTTATAGTGACGCATATCAATATTAAAATTCTTTAATGTTTTATATAAATATATTGAGACTTGGCCATCGCCTGAAAACACGTGTAAATTCAATCGCCTGAAAACACATGTAAATTCAATTATTTAGTGCGATGGCCAAGTCTCAATATATTTATATAAAACATTAAAGAATTTTAATATTGATATGCGTCACTATAAGATGTTGTTAATTATTACGTAACAACTTAATGCTTCGAGTACGGAGATTACAGACACAATTGATTTTCAATTGTTATGGACCACGATCGTGGTCTTAGAGACTGGACGTATTAAGACAGAAAGTCGCTTAAGTAGAGACTGAATAAATTAATAACCGACTTGGTTTTACATGGATCTCACAACTTTTTACCGCAGAACAACTGAGTTGCGAGACTTGGTTTTTTTGACAAGTATTGTTTTTGATGGGATCTCATTTCTTTTTGTATTTTGTAGACGGTTATTTTGTAATGCGCTACCACATACTCGATTATAGCAAGTCTAATATCATACGACGACTCAATATTCCCATACATAGAGAATGACAAAGAATGAAATAAACACGAACCATCACCAGGTATAGGAATAACCCAGTGTGGACAAGGCTGATCATTCACATACAGTATTACTGAATCCATTGCGACTACCTACAAGTTAGATTGCGAAGTTATTTTTATGCAGAAATACGATTAGGTAATAAGAAATTTATAAATACTTAGGTACTTAAAGTATCAATATTTAATTTAAATTATTTATCCGAACAACGTCCAAATTGTAAGCAAATAATATCAGTAAACCAATGAGAGTAGCCTTTAGTCGTCAAACTAATATAGCAATCGAAATTATCAATGAAAATCGCAAACTTATAGGTAAGAATTCTGGGCACATCCGAACAGCATTGGGTCGCTCGCGCGTATGAGCGCGGCTGCTGCACGCTCGGCGACATTCACCTTTCCGCGCGCCCCGCCATTGTCCCCGCCCCGCGCCCCGCCACTGTCCCCGCCTCGCGCCCTCGCGCTAGCAATAATAATAATTCCCGTAAAATAAATAGCAATAATAATAATTGCCGTAAAATAAATAAAATCTTAAAACATCGTTACGAATAAAGCCAATATTGAAAAATTTAACTGAAGACTTGGCTGTATGGGTTTAATTTTCTTTGCGGTCTTTTCTAGATTTTTTAGTTTTTCCTTGATTCATACACCAAACACTACATATATTCCAAATTTGAAGCTTCTAGGTCTGCTAGAAGTGCCTTAGAATTTTGATGATCGGTGAGTCAGTGAGTGACAAAATTTAAGAAATTTGACCCGTTATAATTCTTAAAATACTGGTTCAAATTGAATGAATTTTGAAATATACGTGTCTTTACAATGCCTGCATGTGGTTACTGAAAATTTCAGTCTTCTAGTTTTATCCACAACGAAGTTACAGGGGGTCGAAAATGGTCTGAATTGCTTCGAGAAAAGGATGGTACGGCCGTGACGCTTTGCTCGACTTGGTCGGGGGCACGACCGTGCCCCCAGATCTGAACTTTACCTTCCGTTTAGATGAAGTCTTTTTCCTGTTGTTCCTAAAAGATTCAGCAATATAATACATGGGCAAGACTAGTTCGGGAAGGCCGTCTTTCCACTGAATGAACAACTGAAGAAGGAGAGCAAACTTTTAGGTTGCTTTTTTATGTCTAATATAATTGTGATTGTTTAAGTTTTATATGAATTAGAAGTCAATTATTATGATTAATTAAAGGTGGTATAGTAAATTTTGTCCCAAATTCGTCAATATTAATGGTAAATCTAGTCTTTAAGAATTCTTGGTTGATAACATTATTTTCTTGGTGAACGACCTGTACTAAATAAATTTACTAACAACTTTCTGTCGTATTTCTAATATAAAAATATTAAAAATTATAATTATAATGATGTCGTCCAATTTCGTCAAATGACGCCGTATGAATTAGGATGTTTTTGGCATTTCTTGATTTACATTCGCAGATAGGGATCAGTTTTTGGTCATATGATTACATTTACATATCGATGGGCTCAGTCAATGGCCGGCATAGTCACGGCGACTGAGGCAGTCCTGGAATAGAACGGTTATATCAGTCGTAGGTGCTCTTGGACCGCCCCTTGCTTACTATTAAACAAGTCGATGTAAGATGTAACGTCGCAATGAAATAATAAATAATGTACTCTTTCTTTGATATTAATAATATTAATTAATATTACTTAAAGGAGAGAGCAAAGAAGGTGGAAGATTTAAACTAATAAATAAATATTAATAAAATTTGTAACATAAAATTGTTTTTAAATAGTCACTTTTTATTCTATTATATTTTATAATATTAAATAAACACGAAGGGTTGTGTAATATGTTAATAAAATTAATTTAACCCTATCATCCCCTAATTTGATCCAAGTACACTTCTAGATAGCTGAGTTTCTTGCGACGCGAAGTACTTGTTATTGCACAAACATTTTACCTTATATTAATATTTTATCATTTAATTATTTGACAAGAATATTAAAACATACACCCACATATTTGCCTGATATTTTACTTTATTTGTTTTATTATTGCATTAAAAAATCATTTTTTTAAATATCCATAAAGAAATATATAGGTTTCGAACTATTAAGACCTAGACTATCTCTCCCGACTTGTAAAATTTTCCATATAGCATAAAGAAAGCTTTATTTTAAAATCAGGCACTATCCACAATGCCATGTTGTACTAATAATATTCAAAATACATTTAGGAATACAAGTATAACTTGCCTAATTATTATACAAATAGTTAGATTATTATAATAAAAACTTGCCGTTTTAATGCTGGAAGAACCGACAACCGATGGGGAAGAAAGGTTCTTGAGCGGAGACCACAAACCGGAAGACGCAGCGTAGGTAGGCCTACCACTAGGTGGCCTTCAACTGGCATCTTGTCGTTCGGAATAGCGTTCTAAGGGGAGGGCCTATGTTCAGTAGTTTATGCTTAACTATATGCTTAAATTTGTCTAAACACTACATCTTTTCCCCGTATGAAGTAGCGTACGGAGAGCTGACTTCTTAATAAAATCTCAAACAATTTACCGTGTTTATTTTCTGTGTTCTCATCAATTTTGTACCCCTGATTAAATTTCTATGGTGTAATAAATTGTTTAATATTGTATTTTCTTGTCTTACAAATTTATTTCATTGGTCGTTTATTTACCCCTTGATGCGTTTAAGTGTTGATATTAATTGGTTTTACAGATTAAATTGTTTATTTATTATCTTATTTCAAAAGGATATTTTGCTTTGTTAGGATAGAGCTATTCACGCCCTTTTTGTTTGCGGTAGGCAGTAACAAGGTTTGAAAATGTATACGTAAAACTTGTAAGACGTAAGATACGTATTTTTATGTTTTGTCCTATATTTTTTTATATTTTCTGTTTAGATCTAAGGTTACCTGGTATAGAATGTCAGGCACTTTTAGATACATTTTTGTCTGTAGTGCAATAAAGTTCTAATAAATAATTAAGAACAGGGTACAGTCTTTTTTTTTCTGTGACTCGACAGCTGACCTCGATCCGCCTGATAGTAAGCAAGAAGAAGTCCATGAGTGCCGACGAGTCTTCACGACGGCCCCAGTCGCCGTCACTATGCCGGCCAAAGGTGAATCCTTCACGGATCGCTTGAAGGATCCAAGGCTATAGGATGGAGAGAACACATGGGCTGGTAAAGCATTCCATTCCTCTATTGTTCTACAAAGAAATGACGCTCCAAACTTTTTAGTTCGACTGCCGATTCGGTCGGCAAAATGTACATTGTACATGTACATGTACATAAATGCAAAATTTCATCAAATTATGTTCACAATTAATATGTGCAAAATTTTCAAAATCCTTTTCCTTCATTTTGAAAGATAAAGCTATCACACGAAGCGCGATGAGAGTAGCCACGCAAAATTTAATAAGCGTTTCCCACTTGAAAAAGCAGCTATAGTGTAATTTTGATGTTAGTGTGGTGAAAACAGGCATTCTAGTTTGATTTGAAATTGTTTTATGTTTTGACCTGGATTCTTTTTATTTGTTATTATTCAATTAAATAACATTCATTAAAGACCACAATTCACACAATTAGTTACAAATAAAACATTATTTGAAAAATAAGAAGACAAAATAAAAAAAAATATATATTATCATTCTAGGTAGATAGCTATGCGCCTGCCCAAGGAGTTGTTCAAGCGGCTAACGGAGAAGTCTGGAGACAGGAAGCCTGGTAATTATTTCTGCCAAAGTATTAGCCTTACTATATATACAAAGGGGAAATGTTGCCAGTCTCCTCTGATATGACATCATTAGATGATATTTTTTATTAAAAGTTTAATTTTATTTTGGTATATTATTATTTATTATTTTACAAAAAAATCCTAATATAAATTAATAACAGCTCTTAAAATTAAATATATCAAACTCATAACTCAGCTATTAACATTGTTACTCACAAATTTAAAAAATAACAGGTCAAACTTTAATAGTTAAGTCAAACTTGTTTCAGGGTACAATACCTTTAAGCGTATTTAGCTGCTCAGTAATTGCTTTAAACACCATCCCGCAGAAAAGATTAATTAGTGCTGCAAACAGCTTTAAAGCGCTTCAATGCTCAAAGAACTTGATTTCATTTTCATTTGTACTTGCTAATATTTTAATTACACTTTTCGGTTTTTTTTCTTTTGGTTAATTGATGCGATATTAAACACTTATATGTTAAGGTATATTGACGAATTTGTGGTCTCTTTTTACTATCAGAATTAAATAAAACAATATTTCATCATCATTATGCTTCCACTGCTGAACATAGAACGCTTAGAACTCCATATGTACGACAAGATGCTATAACATCCTCAGGCCCAGGAGGGTGTTTTCCGATCAAATCGAAGATCCTCAAGAAAGCTGGGTTGCCAAGTGCCCATAACCATAGAGCTTGAATGATGATAATTGTGTATGTAAAGGAAGCGAGGGAGTTGTGTCAAGATCGTGGAAAGTGGCGCTCCATTGTCTTCGCCTATCCCCATGGGTGAGACATTTTAATTGATTGATTGATAATAATGATATTTACTTTTAATTGTAAAGCGTATGTACGCGTAAAAATGTTAGCATGTCATGAAAAAGTCACGCAAATAGTTTTCTAAAAAGTTAAACCGCACATGAGTAATTCGTGTACTGAAAGTTATGAAGCACAAACTGAAGTCTTCTATAAACCGTACCCATTCATTTAACTCTGACTCATTCCACATACTTAGTCTAGTTTAATATGCTAAAGGGAAACATGGCAAGGAAAGCTACAGGAATTTAATTTGTCTAGGAAATAAAGCTGGCTCTTTACCATATCAATAAGTGGTAGGTAAGTGCTGAGAGTAGTTGATAAAACAAAAGTTCTATATATTTACAGATAATTTTTAACTTTATTTGGTAATGAAACTATATTTTCAGTATAATATACTCGTATATTTTAGAATCCTGTGGTATTGCGCGGAGCGACGGCAAGAGACCTGACCTGCAAAAGTGAGGGATGCGACTTTTGTAGACATATTCGCCCCACATCGTTAGTGCGGGAAGCGCGAGAAGTGCGGCGTTTCCTGCTGAGAACCTGAAGCTGCGCAAATACGCTAACCTTGGTACTGGTTACGAATTTGCGCCGTTTGGGACCTTCAGCTAAGCGCCTGGCCAAGGAGTTGTCAAAGCGGCTGACAAAGAAATCTGGAGACAGGAAGGCTGGCAATTATTTCTGCAAACGTATTGCTTTACAAAGGGGAAATGTTGCCAGTCTCCTTAGTCCCAAGGATGCGACGTCATTAGATGATATTTTTTATTTATAGTTTAATAATAGTTAATATACTTTTAATTTTATTTGTTTTTTAATAAAGATATATGTCTTTATGAAATATCTAAAGCAACTTGTGAAAAGAGAAACTAAGATAAATAGAAACCTAAAAAAACGTTATTAAAAGAATTATTATTATAGACGTGATGCAAAAGAGTTGGGCCAGGATTGTGACAAATTTCTGTCTATGCTCTATGCCTATCTGTATAGACATAGAGGCGTAAAACCTTTTGTCTATTATGCACTTTTTAAGTAGACGAGTTTAATTTCAATTCGCAATTTGATCTCAGAATCGCTGTTAGTGTATTAAGCATTTTCGCTACTCGTACTTTATTCAAACAATTATAAAGTAGACGATCTCTATTCATTCATTCACTTGTAGACGGTTCGGTCTCAACATATTCATTCGTATGTAATAGTGATGTGTTGTGGAAAACTTTTACCAAAGAAACATAAAAAAAACTTATACAATATATTAGCTGATTAAAATTGTAGTCGATAAATTTGTATATTGCATCTTTTAATATTTATCAAAAATAATATTAAATTAAACAATTTGCTAAGCCGCAGATTTTGACGCTTAGCAAAGATTTAATTTTTGGTAAGGGGAGGTCCAAGAGCGTCGAAGACAGTGAAAAACATTTTATTTTACGGTTTCCTCAGTCGCCGTCAAATATTTAATTTTACAATAATACCTATAAACCCCTGAGCACTTGAAAAAAGTTTAATATTATTTTGAATAGCTTAAAGTTAATACATAGGAAATATGAGCATACTCGTACAAGCCAGTTACTGAAAATACAAGCATATGAGTAGAATTTTACAGGCTATTACGAATTGTGTGTGTTACAAGTATGTTCTTCCAAGCAGGATGCTACTAATTCTTGCAGACATTTATATTTGGCAGCATTCGAATGATAAAAAAAAATAATAATAAATAAAATATCGATACATTTGACATCGTACATCACTAGTAATTTTCTAACACCAGTCTAGTATGTTAAAGAAAATATTCAGGTAGCTGTAAAAAGCTCTAACTATATGCCATATAGGTACTCAACTTATGATCCCGAGTTTACTTTCAATATTCTTGGTAGATTTTAAATCGTGACAAGATCTTAGTTTTATTTATTAAGTTAAATAACTGTAAACGCCTTTTGTACACCAAATAGTGCGCAATTTTCACACATGAGCTGAAGTAATGCGATTTTATAATCCATTATTTATTATCAATCAATTAAATTGCCACGCCTTTTTCCTACATGGATAGGCAGAGACAATGGAGTGCCACTTGCCCTGACACAGCTTCCTCGCTTCCCTTCCATCCACAATTCTTTTCATACAAGCTACACTATTACTTGTATGGACACAAGGCAAAAACCAGCTTTTATAAGAAGTCTTCGATTTGATATTTACTATTAATTGTAGTAAAGAGATTATATTACAGGCATAGCGCTTAACTGTTTGGGTTCCTGTGTTCATGTAGCGGTGCGAGAGAGGTGACTTCTGAAATAAAACTCCTCCTATACCTCCTTAGTAAGAGCTAGAAGCATACTAAGTTAGTTAAGAACATTGAACAAAAAAATAACGATGACGATAGGATAAAATAATTCTTTGTATCTTTGATGTAAATAAATTGGATCGAAGTTGAATTATTTTCAAGAATATAGCACCTGCTTAACATTCTTTACGAAAGCATATTTGCTGAAATACCTGTTTATTAAAAGGATATGAGGACGACATCGATGCGAGAATTCTTTCATTACTATTTTCAGGGTTCCTGTAAGTTTCATGAGTGGTTTTCATTTAACTCTTAATTACTATGGTCTTTGTGGTGTTTTAGGAATGTAGTTGGCGTGCATGAATTTAATTTTTTAAGGCAAATTACACAATTCCTTGGTTATGGGCACTAGGCAACCAAGCTTTCTTAAGTATGTATTCTATTTGTATTTCCATGTACCCAAACCATCGAAGAACTGTAGAGATTGTATAAAGAGAATTGTGGATGTGAGGGAAGCGAGGGAGTTGTGTTAGGATCGTGGCAAGTGGCGCTCCAATGTCACTGCCTTTCATTGTGAAAATTAAAAATAATTGTGAAAAAGGGCGTGACAATTTGATTGAATGATTGATATTTTAAAATCACTATGATTTAGTCTCTATGATATGGTAGGTAAAATGGTTACCATTTCTTTTAAAAATTATGTCACACTATATGACTCGGCACATCGCAGCACTTTGCTGGATGTTAAGCGACTGTTATACTTAAATAAGTAGCAGTGGCATACACTATGCCGGCCTAGTTGACAGCAGCAACTTTAAAGATGATTGTATAACGCCACTAAGTCACTACACGGTCTGTACACTAGCCCTTATCGGCAGAATCCTAATAAATTAAAATCCTAATAAAAATACATATTTTTAGGTTTATACAAACTAAGTCATTATGGGAAGGCTAAGTTGGAATTTTCATTTCTCGTCTCTGAGGAATCAATTAATAGAATCGAGCGTGTTTGACGGCAAATCTCCGCTGGGATCGAAACAATAGTACGCTCCTCAGGATTAAAATAGCGTCAGCAAAATACTCGTAATAAAAAAATAATACTACGTATGTATTACCTATGTATCGGTTATGTATTTTATTGGTAACAAAATAGAAATTTTTTCCATATGATTTTAATTGTGCAGACTTTTTTATGACGCGACATCTTACTTCGACTTACCTGATAAGCAAGGGGAGGTACCGACAACTGAAAAAATGGTTTCGGTTCATGATTACCCCAGTCGTCGTCACCATTCACGCTTTGCTTGAAGGATTCCATTGGTAGATAAGAATAATCTTTATCCTATAAACTAATCGATGCATGCATAAGTACAAGTGAAAACATTGTCTACCTATCCCTGTGCGTTAAATTAATAATGATGTTGACTAATATTAAATATAATTGACACAAACAATAATAATTCCAATGTTTTTGTTGACTGTATCAAGGTGTAAGTAAGTACGGTTGTCAATGTGCTAGCAATATGTTGGGCACAGCTGCACCCAGTACAGTAATAAGTCGTGATAGGAATTGGCGAAAGACCGAATGTCATATATAACATTTTACTGCTTAATATTCTGACTATTTTCCTCAACATGACACATTTTGTTCATATTAACATATGGGAACTTTTCCACACTCTGTATACACACGTATACTAGGGCACCTAAAATTATATATAATACGATATAAAATTCTATATATACTTAATACTTTTTTTACCTTTAACCATGTTGACAACTTACGTAGCATTTTTTTATTATTCGAAAGTATTTAATCCTCATGAATTCTACAAGATATAGATGGATATACCTAATATTTAATATATCTATATACCTAATAATTCATTACTGTTTAAAAAAGATTAATCAGTCAAATTGTCACGCCTTAATTCCTACAGATATAGGTAGATCGATACTTGCCACGATCCATCCACAATTATCTTTATACGCATGGTTATAGGCATTGCAGACCCCTGCCTTTTAAAAATATCCCCGATTTGTATAGTTATCTTGGCACCCGTTTTATTCTCCTCCCACTTACCTAAAATAGAGGTCTCAGTTTTTAGAAATTATTGTTTATTTTTTATTGCGACATGACATTTGACCTCGACCCACCTGATGATAAGCAAGAGGAGATCCAAAAGTGACGACAACTGAAACATCCGAGTCAGTTCACGGCGGACTCAAAAGCCGTCATTATGCCGGCCAAAGGTGCTTCTTCACGCATCGCTTGAAGGAATCCCTTTCATTATTTTTTCTTTTATATTAGTTCATATTATAAATCTTTAAAATAAATGACCTAAATCTCTAAAGTAATATAATAATACAACTTTACATAAGACGATAAATATTGACAATGCCTTTGAAATCTATAAAACGTACAAAATTGAATTCTGAAACTTTCCAGAAATCAAACGAAACCTTTGAAGAAAATTTAAATATAAAACTTAATTCGACTTTACAAAAGGCTTTAGCGCACAACCACGTGCATTCTCATACAATTACTAGACATAGAAAAGGGAACTCCTTTTTATGCAAAAATCACGTTTAAGACCCGGCATTAGCAGATGGGCTTCAGAGGCAACTCGGAAATTATAAAAAAATCTATCCCATTGCCTCTTCATCCGAAAAATTGAACCCCTAAGTTGTATCTCAAGTAAATCTATTATCCAATAACATTTAGTAATGCGATAGACTGGTTCTGGAATGTCATACGGTATCTAAATCAATCGTGTTTTTTTACCAATTTGCACATTGTATCTTAGTATTGTATCTACATGCCTACTGTCTACATCATAACTTTCCTTCAGTAAATGTTAACCAATCGACACGCCATTCAGCAAGCGAACACTTAGTTAATCGCAAAGGAAAGAGTTGAAACTTTTATAGGATTATGTTTACGGTCGTCTTAGTCGCTGTCACTATGCCAGACCGAGGTGTATGTCACGCTTCGCCAATGGGATCCAATTTCATAAGATAGGAAAAACACCTGGGCTAATGAAGTATTCCACTTTTTATTTATTTGTTTGTTTTACAATAAAACCACACCTTTAAGATCCACTGCCGATTCAGTCGACAGAATGTGATTGCTTTACTCGACATTTATTAACCGAGTATCACGGGGAAAAAGACGAGGATGAAACAAGGTTACAGTACTTTTATTTTCTGTAAATATTTCAGCGTAAAATAGGAACTAAACCTCACAAAGGCTGTAGGAAATTGTAAAAAGAATCTAAGACTGGAATCGCTAACGGATAGCGTAACAATAGTAGAAAAAGGTGAACGGAAGATATCTGCTGCCAAGAAGATTTACTAAAAAGTACCTATTTTAAAATTTAGACTTAGATATATAAATTTAATAAACCCTACTGATGTTGTATGTAATATATCAATATTTTTGGTGTTTTTAACCATAGATTTTTATAGTGACTCGATATATGACAGGACCCCGCCTGAAGCTAGAGCTAGAGTGCAGTCCTTAAATGGAGGTAACTGCTACTATAGTTAAATTTTTTTATTAACAAATATTAGTATAATAATAGTAGCAGTCACATCCACTATGCCGGCCTAGTTGGAACCGACAACTTACAACTTATTGACGACAGGCGTGGACGAACGGTTTAGCGATTGGTTTGTGGCGCGTAAAGTCCCGGGTTCGATTTCCGGTCGGAGCAAATATTTCGTCGGTCAAATCACGAAGAGACGTATCTCAGTTTTTATACTTTTACAGTAGAGCGATTTTAAGGAAAATGTGTTCATACTCGGGGCCCTCCTTCAAAATTTAAAAGTTTTATAGACATATTAATTATATAATTTATGAACGGTATTATCTCTTTAGATGTCCCTATATTTATTTTTAATTAAGATGTACTAGTTTTTAAGTAATATAATTTTTATTAAATAAATATTTAGATACGTCCATTCGTGATAAGGAAAAATGGCATCAATCTCGTTTACGCCAAACAAATATGTATTATAAAACACCAAAATACGGTTTTATTGTTTATTATATTTAGAAAAGAAATGCAATAAACTCATACAAGGATAATATTAATAATGAGGTAGTGGCGTATAATAAATAATATGTTATTGGCTCCTTATCGAAGCGCACATCTACATCAGATCTACGACCGTAATTTTCATTTGAAATCTTATTTTCATTCGGTGTTTTATTTAATTGTTTAATATTGCGTGGGAGATTTTGATGCATCAGTTATCTGATTATTTGGATATGTTTCAGTATGTCTTGCTAAATATATAATATTCCTTTTCTTTTCTTTGTAACATCTCCCTCGGTACTTCGGACAGACTGGACATATTAGAAACGACACAGTGACCACATCGGGAAGCCTCCTCTTACTGGCCCGCCCGACCGAAACTTGGCATCCTGCCTGAACAAGGTGCGGCCGGCGGTTCTTCACGCTAGATTCGCCAGCTACACAAGGTTCAAATTTGATTTTGCGCGGAGTACTGTTCGCACCTCTAGGACTGGTCTGCCAAGTATATTCTTGATGCACTAGATTCATCGCAGCGCCCAGCTGTCCGACTTATGGGAGATGCAGAGGCCCCGCGAACTCTGAAGCCCCTGTAACTTCGCATAGATATAGCGGCTTTGTGCCTCTATCGCCTATACCACGGAGAATGTACCAAGGAGCTTTTTAACCTTGTTACTGCCTCGTCTTTACACGCTTGTAATACCCGCACGGGTCGGGGGAAGCATCCACGTTTTGTCCTCGAATCGGCAGTCGAACTAAAAGGTTCGGTTTGTCGTTTCTTTGTAAAACAATCGAAAAGTGGAATGCTTGCCCATGTGTTCTCAAAGTAACTTTGGTCGACATAGTAATATTGAACCACGAACTGACTCTGTTTTATATAGTTGTTATTTAGTTAGTTGTCTGGATCTCCTCTTGTTAACCATCAAGGTGCGATTCTTGAATACGCGGACAGCTACACAGTTGTGCAGTCGTTATAAAACGTTGCGTAATAAAGAATGTCAAACACTCATCTTTTGTAACTTTTCTTAGAAGAGGAGGAGACTACGATTTGTTTATGTTATTATTATACCTACATACTACAAGTAACAGAAAATCAATTAATCAAACTGACAATGGAGCGCCACTTACCACGATTCTTACACAACTCCCTTGCTTCCTTCACATCCACAATTCTCTTCATACAGGCTCTGTGGTTATGGGCACTAGGCAACCTAGCTTTCTTGAGGATGTCTCCGATTTGGTCGAAAAACACCCTTCTGTGCCTGCCTTGTTTAACGCAGCCATCCACATCAGATTTATAAATTCCTTTCGTCAATCTCCTTTCACTCATCCTTTCTATGTGCCCAAACCATCGGAACATTCCTTTGTCAATTCTTGTCACTGCATCTTTTTTCAAACCACATCTATCACGTAATGTGCTATTCCTTATTCTATCCGCTATCATCACTCCACATACACTCCTTAACACCCGCATTTCTACTGTGTTAATTCTACTCTCATGCTTCTTCTGTCATATTCAACATTCACTAGAAAACAAGCTTAATATAGGATATTGCAGATCACACGAAGAAAGTTATTTAATACGATCACTGGCACTGCGGCCAGATACACTAGCGACATGCGGCGGCTGCAGACCGCAGTGTCGCCTTGCACGGAATCAATTTCATATAGATTCATTCAATTTCATATAGTAGTGAGAAGTCTGCAGTCACAGTCTGGAGACGCCAACGGAATCGCACCTTCAAGCAGATTGAGGTCAGAATGAAAACAAAAATCTCTTTGCGAAGCAATATTAGATAAGGAGTAGCAGTCTAGTATTAATCACAACATAAACATCACGAACGTGCGACAAATAATTATTATAATTGCAAAAAATTTTGTCACGAACAGACGTAAATCGAGATACGCCTTTTCGTGATACCAAAATGTTCCTTAAAATTGAGTTAAGTCTCTTCGCGACACGTTGTACTGGCATAATGGAATGGAATACAGTCACGTCCTTTGGTGACAATATAAAACTCGAGTCTGTCAATGCGATGGCATACTTAACTCAAAACAGCTAATTTTTGAGATACGTCTCTTCGTGATTTGACCGACGATTTGTTTCATAATATTAAACATTGCAAATATTTGTTAAAAAAAAGAGATGGATATTTGCTTCGGGTCTGGTTATCAAAGAGTGGTAGGCAGTGGTAACCAGTCTGCCGATCCGGGGTAGTACCACCACTTACAAGTATACAGACCATGAAGTGATTTGGTCACGTTTCGGGATCAGCTTGTAAGTTGCCGGTTCCAACTAGGCCGGCATAGTGGGTGTGATTGTTATTGAATTGTATTAGCAGTGACATTCATTCATGGACCACACTTCGACTTGACATCAAGCGGGGTGTTGTCATATGTCGAGTCACAATAAAAAAAAAGCTGATCCCGAAACGCGACAAGTCTGTATACTTGTAAGTAGTGGTACTACCCTGGATCGGCAGACTGGGCACCACTGTCTACCACCTACCTACCTATACATATTCATACTAAGGATAAAAGACAACCCAGTACTAAAACAGGGGGTAACAAAAGTATCATTGGTATGAGAGTACGACCAAACCATAGTAGGTACTAGGTATAGATTTCGGCAAAGAAAAATAGCGCTGGCATTCAAACTTCGCAGTACCTTGTTATGTAACCTACTTACATTTTGTTTAACAAATGTATATAACTTTTAAAATAATATCAATTTTGTGCACGACTATATATTCGTGGACTCTTCTAATCAATCAATCAATCAATTAATAAAATTGTCACGCCTACTTCTTAACGGACCCTTATTGAAACAGAGGACAATTTACGATAAACGTTTCTTTCTTATAAAACTGATTTTCGAACTGTCGCTAACAAAGTTGCAAATTAATTACGGAGCCTTACATTTTGTTTTGTATGTAGTTTTCTGCAATTGAGTGTGGCTTGTTCATACACAACGGGGTGGCTGACTTTATGTTCTTAATTGGGACCACCTGGGGTGTCAATAGACTTATTGCTTACAAATCGATTTCTTAGCTTAAGCTATTACAGTCTGTTCGTGACGCGTGCTAAGACATGAAACTCATTTTAGCTTACTTATTTTTGCATTTATAAATAAAATTATAATGAATAATTATAAAATGTATTGAAAAACAATATTCGTTCATTTTAAGGAATATGTGCTTGTATTAAAAAAAACTGGTCGAATTGAGAACCCCCTCCTTTTTTGAAGTCGGTTAAAAAAAGGTCTTATTTCATTGCAATAAATGGGCGCCACAATAAGATCAGCTATTTAAATTGTCAACATATTTAACCGTAGAGCTTGTATGAAAAGAATTGTGGATGTGAGGAAAGCGAGGAAGTTGTGTCAGGATCGTGGCAAGTCGCGCTCTTTTTTCCCTGTCTAGCCCCGTGGGAAAAGGCGTGACAACTTAATTGATTGATTGTTTTTTTATTTTTTTTATTGATACGAAACATCTGACCTCCAAGGAAAGGTCCAATTGCGCCGAAAACTGACAAAACCGTTTAACCGTGCGGCTGCCTCAGTCGCCGTCACTATTTAGGCCAAAATTATATGATATTTTGAATTATAATGTTTGTTAACATAGAAATTGTGGAGCGACAATCTGACAAGTGGGAGCTCGTTATAAATCGGGAACACGAATCGCTAAATCACGAGGATTAATAGCCAGGTGACGTACTGATGAAGGTGCAATTACTCCAACGTCACGCTAAATCCATTGACTGATTGTATATTTGGTGTACAATATAAATTATACTAATAAATGTATCGGCGTTTCAAACAAATATAACGTTGACCAAATTATTTATATTATACTAGAAATTAAATAATTTAAACAAATTTTATGCGGCTTACTATCGCGTTTTTTTATTTTATTGAAAAAGTCACGAAGAGTGACCACGATGGCTGCAAAGCTCCCGAAACGTCGGAATAATTAAAATTGTATATAAGTTCTTTGGTTATCCTGTTTCTATGCACATAGTTTCAGTAGCTTAGTATAGAAAGGTAAATAATTTTAAAAAGTTTATACAAATAATTTGAATATTGAAATAGTGTTATTTTTGTTTAATTCATCAAATAAAATAAAGATTAAATTCATTTATCAGCGCTTAGCAATCGATGTTACCATTAGTTTCCTGAATTGCACTTACATTTTTTATTGTGGCTCGACATTATGACAACACCCTGCTTGATGTTAAGCTGAAGTGCAGTACATGAATGGAGGCGTAAACTTCTCACGATCCTGACACAACTCTCTCGTTTCTTTCATACCCACACTTATCTTCATACAAACATTTATACCCCGATACAATATCTCAAATACTTTAATTAATATATTATAATTCCTTACTAGAACATTCATAAATCAAAATCACATAAATCAATAACATTTCAATATGTATAATTAATGTTATTCCAGAACGGTGGTTAAATTGAAATTAAAAATAAATTAACCATAATGCCATGTGTAAGTGCAATAATTCATTAGCAAAGCACCGCAGAGTTATCGATAAACATTTCGATATTATCGACATAATGTTGCTCCTGTCGATATCATGTCGCTCACAGCGGTGGGCACATCCCTGGAAGGACCACCTAAGAATTCTTATTAACAGTTTTATTGCGCTTTGTTTTAATTATTTTATTTTATCTATTTTTATTTATTTACCTTCTTTATTGTTATTAGTGAGTTATAAGCTATAAAAGTTTAAGTAATGACTTTTTAAATGCAAGGCGGTGGTAGTGCAATGGTCACGCAAACCGAGAGCACGGGTTTAATACGACTTGCCGGTATCAATGTATCTTTGATATATGCACTTTGGTCGTCCTGTCTCTATGAAATAAATACTTTAGTGGCCTAATATAGAAACATGAAAAAATATATATACATAAGTAGGTATACGGACTTATTTTATTATTTGTTCAACATTATTTGACTGAGCTCAGTATTTTAATATTAAAAAACCGTTCCCGCATGAGTCTGATCGCCAAATAGAGAAGCAATAAAATTTTCTAAAATGAAAGTCTCCACAAAATGAGCTTACTATTGAGATCGCTTTGGGATATCATCGAAGGACTCCGTTACACTATTACAACACAATTACTTGAAGATATATTTTGTTATTCGTGAGCGTGGCGATTTGCTGGAGAGATTGCATAAGTGGAGGCGGTTTCTGCCAATATCACCAGCAGCATATCTAAAGCGATGCGTGAAGAAGCACCTTTGGCCGGCATAGCGGCGGCAGCCGTGAAGACTCGGTTTTCGCAGTCGTCGGCACTCTTGGACCTCTTCTTGCTTCCATCAGGTGGGTAGAAGTTAGATATCAATCCACAATAATTTTTAAAAATAGTCGCTCATGCGCTGGAACTTGACGTCAAAAAACGTGACGTCAAACTATAACGTCATTCGACCAAGGTCTACAACCAACTACAGCGTATTGTACAAGTATGATAATATTGGGAATGTATTTATTCAATAACATTAGCAGAATAGTTCGACGGAGGTATAGCTTGTCTATAAATGACGCGGCCCTCCACTTTATTAGTTTATGTGTGAATGCAAATATTTCTAAGTATACTATTATACTTTATCAGCGTGCTCCTCCTTTTGTGTCCAACCAGCAACTGAATGACCAAATAAATTTGCATTTTTGGTGTATAATGTGTATTCATTTTATGTTTTCGGGTGTGCGCAAATGCGGTGGAGGGGTGCGACATTTCGGCTTAGACAGACTATAATTGTTTTGCTGGTGGTAAAACAGTGCAACGACAGTATGAAGTCGGCCCGTCGTGTGACGTCACGATCCAAGCGCATTAGTAACTGCAGGGGATTTGCGTAGAGCCTGAAGTCAAGCGACCGAGTCACTTTATCGTCTTAAAAGATATATTAAAATAATGGAAGACTTGGCACCAAGTGCTATCAGTTTTAAAATTAAAACTCAATTCGGTCGGTACAATCGTGCATCGTGTAAGTAAGCCTTATGCCATACGAGGAGTGGGTAAAAACGCTGATTGAAAAGCGGATGGAATGAAGAAGATACTCTTACTCAAATGTCTATTCTTCAGACATATCAATGTAATCACGCTGTTCGGTGAAATTTTGTGTGTAAATTTCATTAGGTTTCTGGATGGTTAGTTCAATTAGACCTGGTAGGTGGCGCTGTCAGTAGGTGGCGCTTTTATATACTTTTTTTGTTTTCTGAATGGTTTTAGTTATTGAACTTGACACATTATTTAATTCTGAGACGGTTCACTAGGTCAGCTAGTTACAAATATATTAATTAATTTTATTAGCATTTTTGGTCGACATAGTGACGGCGACTGAGGAACTAACTGAATCGTTTTTATTTCAGTCATCGGCACTCTAGGACCTCCCCTTGCTTACCATCAGGCAAATCAGATGTCAAGTTACAATAACAAAAATACATTCAACAACAATGTTGTATAGTATTTTCTTAGATTTTGCGCGAACATTTTATTTTATTTTTATTTCTTTAAGGATAACTTACAGCTATCCTTACACATATATATATATATACATATATATATATAGATGAGTTTTAGACATGAAAAAAGGCCAAACTAAGAGTGGAAACCCATAGCATATCTGCGTGTAAGCAAGCGTTTTAATGACGCTGGCGTTGTAACGAAGGGATCAATGTCAGCACAAAAATCATTATAGTAATTGCAAGTTCTTATAAAAAATGCATTTTGCATGTAATTGGTTCTGGCAAATGGTACGTGAAAAATCCTCTTAATTCTAGCAGAGCTCGGTACTCTGAGTCCTATGTACTGAAGCAACTCAGAACAATCGACTTTAGATTGGAGAATAGCAAGCAGATACGCAACGTCAGCGATGGAACGACCCAATGAAAGGGGTACTAAGAGGTAATAAAAAAATTGATTAATGATTTAAACTATCGCGTTTATTTTGGTTTCGAGAGCTTTGCAGCTTTCGTGGTCACGGAGAGACTGGGGTCTTGGTCGTTCTATTGGTTGATGCTGTTATTTTTTTATGTTTGATTGTTTTCCGGGTTTATTAAACCAACAGTTATTTTTGCAAAAAATTTAAATAAACCGGGAACAGAAAAAACAATCAAAACATCAAACGGGGTAGTTTTGGAAACAGTAGTTATAAAAATTGTAAAATCTAAACCAAAATAAACGCGATAGTAAGCCGCATAAAATTTGTTTAATTCATTAACAATGTTGTAGTTGCAAATCTTTAAATATTTTCCAATCGTATTACTTACTTAATCCAATAACTAATCAAAATCATATCTTAAATCGAAAACTGACTCTATATCTCTATAAAAATGTAAAGAAACATAAAAAAGGCTTTAAGTAATGATAAAGAATATACGATCATCGTAAAAAGAAGGGGGATTTTATCAAACGTCAGGTGATGTCTGATCGTAAATTGTGAATTATATGAGTCAATTTGTCCAAATATCAATGATTCAATCATAAATAAATAACCCTCCAAAGTATTTCGTAATAAGATTTTTGAAAACTCATTCCTTTTATGACGATAAACCAAGGCTCTTTAAATATGTAGACATACAGAGAATGAATATTATCTGTATGTATACAAATATAGACTTATTTGTTAAAAGTAGATAGACTATATTTATTTGAAATATACCCAAATACCAATAGCTTATCTTAGGTACCAATAGCTTAGGTAGGCAGAAGTCAGATGTCGAGTCTCTATAGTCGTATTAAAAAAAACTATTATTATGTGTTTAGCTTTTTTCAAGATAGTGTTGAATATCTCCAATGTGTAGCACGAATTCACATTTTTAAACAGAGATTATTTTTCAAAGTCATTAAAGTGAAGTATTTATGTAGTTAAGATACTTAAAATAGTTATAATAAATAATGCTAAGTATGCTTTGTTTATTATAATTATAACAGTAATAAAATAAATTATTTATTGTATTGGACAAAATAATTAAAATTTTCTTTTGGCTACGAATCCTTTCTGTATTTTTGGAAAACAATTCTAATTGTGTAAGTAACAAGTTATAAGATAAAAAAATCCTGATTCTTTTATTAAAGAGATCAGACACTATGAGTAGGAAATACCTACAAATTTATGGGTATTTCTTTTATTAAGACTTGACATCTTCCTCAACTTGCATAGTAGTAAATGCGGATGAATAAAAAAACAACTTAGTTTACGGGTGCCTCACTATGCCGGCCTCATTACTACACAATATGAACAAAATTTAATTTATATTATCATTTAAAACGAGTATTTACGCGAATAATCTCTGTTTAAAAAATTGTATTCGTGCTACACATTGGAGATATTCAATATTATCGTATATGAAAAAAGCTAAACAAATATTAATAGTTTTTTTTTATACGACTCGACATCTGACTTCTAGCTACCTGATGGTAAGCTATTGGTAATTAGGTACATTTTAAATAAATATAGATAGTATTTTCTTAGATTCTACGCGAACATTGATTAATGAATTGAAACAGTCACTCCGTTACCACGATGGATGCAAAGCTCCTAAAACGTCGGAATTAAAAAAAAAGTATAATCTAACCAAAATAATTGCAATGGTAAGCCGCATAAAATTTGTTTAATTCATTAAATATTGTACTTTTATTACTTTATCGTAATCGGTTACGAGTATAACTAACAACTGTAACAATTCGGTATTCGAAGAAAAATAACTACATATCATACATACAAATGAAAATTGATAGTCTTGTTTATAGATTTGTACATAAGAATTCCTTTTCTTTTATGAAGTGTAAGACACAGTTTTATTAGAAGTCAAGTTTTGGGGGAAAGACAGATTCGGGAGAAATCTTTTGATTTGTACTTCCAATACCTTTTATTGTCTAAAACCAATTCTATTGTGGGTATCATTCTGATGTCTACTTTCACATGTCAATCATTTAATTTACAATTATAATAAAATGAATTTGTTGTCAATTTATTAATAATAATCTGATATCTCGTAAGGTACAGACAAACAAAGCTGCATATGCATTTAGAATTTTCTTAGATTTTGCGCGAACATTATTTAATTAATGATACTCGTACAAGCATTTTAGTAGCTTAGTATAGAAATGTATAATTAAAAATATAATTAATTAACTTTACTTAAATATATATGCATAATTAAATAAATAAAGTATAATTGTATAATAGTTATTTTATTATTAAATTAGAACATCAAATTATAATATTTTTTTATATAACATCATATTTTTATGGAAGTTTATTACTTTGGGCCTAATGCACTAATTTTAAGTTGTGTAAGGATCGTGGCAAGTGGCGCTCCTTTGCCTCTGCCTACCCCTGTGGGAAAAGGCGTGATAATTTGATTTTGATTGATTAAATATAATTTTTTTTCTAATTAAAACCTAATATTAAAGTACTTTTTTGAGTCGAAAAAATAGCGAATGTCACCTGAAATCGGAAGTATACCCTTCACGGCGCTGAAGCGTCCATTGTATCTCGACTGAGCGATCTTCTGAGTAATTAGTTTTGGACAAAGACGCACTGAGAGCATTCTTAGCCAGTATTAAGTTAATGGCGATAGGTGACAGGAATTTTCTAATACAAAGGTGATCAAAATCTATGGACCATGGGTTTTAACTTAATTGATTTTTTTTTCTTTGTAAACAAAAATACGTAGTTTCTTTAACTAAAAAGAATAGAATTTTATCTTTAATTAGTACCTATTTTCATTTTGTTTCTGATTTGGTCGGAATACACCCTCCTGGGTCTGCATCGTTTAACGCATACATCCACATCAGATTTATAAATTCCTTTCGTTAACCTACTTTCACTCATCCTTCCATGTGCCCAAACAATCAAATCATTCCTTTGTCACTACATATTATTTTAATACCAATTTATTATAAGTTAATTAATTCTATTTTATAACTATATTTTAGTAGAATTTGGTAACTATAGCTTTTCAGAAAAAGAGAATAAATTTTTTATAGTAAGCACAAAAAATATTATCAAATTTTATTATCGAACATAAAAAAGCCTTAATCCAACAAAAATAAATATCTTTATAGGCAATTCATGTCAAAAATCAGCCTTTTTTCAGGAATCCCTTCTTGAAAAGTATGAAATTATCCAATTTACATTCACCGCGAGCCTTCGACGCTGACCTGCTATAAATAAAGAGTTTATAACACCCTCGAGAATCAAGGTTCGATAGATAAGGTAATACTGCGATGAAACCGACAAATCATAATGTATATATATGAAACCTTGCACAGTGGTTCAAAGATCTGGTCAACTTGTACATTCCAAATATGAATTGCCATTTTTAAATTAAAAACCTTGTTTCCACTTTTTTTTATTGTGTCGACAACTGACTTCGACCCGCCTGATGGTAAGCAAGAAGAGGTCCAAGAGTACCGACGACTGCAAAAACGACTCTTGTTCGACAAATTACTATTACAATGATTAAGTACCTTTAAATTTTAAGATTTATCATTCAAATGGTTCCCCTTAATTCCCATAAGGATGAGCAGAGACAACGAAACAGACTTTCCACGATCCTGGCCCAAATTTTTTGCTTTCTTCACATCCACATTCATCAGGTCATGGGTACCGCCGACTACTTTTGTTCAAGAAGTTCCTCGATTTTAATAAAGTTACCGTTATTCATTGAATCAATCAACATGTAACGTGTTTTTCCCACAGGGATAGGCAAAGTCAGTTAGGCGCCACTTGCCACGATCCTGACTCTACTCGCTTCTGTTATTCCTCAGATTATTATTTTTTAAATTTTGGTTGAAAATAATTTCTCTATAAAAGCTTCCTATAATAAAAACCCCTATATTTAATTTACCATCTATGAGATCTAAAACGAACGCATTCTTATATAGGAATTTAAACGTACTAGGTACTGAAAAAATCTTCACTGGAAAGTCTGTATTATTTTGAACCGCAATAAATCCATCAAATGTCAAAGTAAGCCCCGTATCGAGTACAACAGCAGCAGTGGACACTAAATTATGAAGTCCAAGCCTGCTGCGTCCAAAACATTTTTGATCTCATATTAGGGGTTTTAAATGTTTTTATAAAATAACCATTCTTTTATATCTTTTGAAGTAGTTATTATCGTATATATTAGTAGGCCGGTTTTTCTACTTGCAGATTTTGTTAGTTGCGTAGCACATTAGTTAATACACCAGTCGGCTACGTTTAGGTCCGGGTTCGATACCCGGTCGGAACAAAATTTGTATCATAAATACTTGTAAACCAAAAAAAGTGCAGGTAATTTAAGAGTGGTAGGCAAACAGTTGATCATTTTAATTCCAAAGCATTCCTTTGTCAATTATATCTTTTTTCAAGGCGCATCTATGTGCACTGTGCTATTCCTTATTCTGTTTCCTATCGTCACTTCACATACACTTCTTAACCGCATGATTTGTTGATAGAATGGAATAGACAAAATTATAACAGTAGATATTACATCTACTTGACAGTTCCATGGTAAATAAGGAACTGTTTAGTTCGACTTTCGATTCGGTGAACTGAATACTTTTCCTGACAGAATGCTTTCCTGAATGCTTCCTTTTCCCTGTATTACTAATGTATAACTTTTAAAATAACAATAGTTACATAACGAAATAGGGGCATACAATGGGTTATCAGTGTGAACAGCCCTGGACCTGACTCCTATGTTTGCTAAGCGCTTATCGGAACTGAAGCTCAACCCATTGAGATCAGTTGAGTGTTTTCCTATGTACTACATACATACTATAGCTATATATTGTACCAACAAAGGTATTGTCAAGGAACTCTATTCATTAAGTAGACATGCTAAAGGCTGATATTTCTTTGCCAATTAAGAGTGTATTATTAAGTGTTATTCTAATGATTATTATGTAAATGTTTTCTTAGGTAATAAGATTTAATTACCTATAACTATATTCGGCATTGTTTAGCATCCCCATTATGGTTGGTGAATATAATACCATAAATTTTCAATACATTTTCATAGCTTTTATTTGTAATATTTAATAATTATATTAAACATTGCAAATATATATTAAGAAAGGAAAAGAGGCGGATATTTGTTTCGGCACTGGTTATCAAAGAGTGGTAGGCAGTGGTACCCAGTCTGACGATCCGGGGTAGTACCACTACTTACAAGTATACAAACCGTAAAGTGATTTGGTCGCGTTTCGGAGTCTTTTATTGTAGCTCGTAATATGACAGCACCTCGCCTGATCTTAAGCTGGAGTGCGGAGTGTGCCTATAAATGGAGGCGAATGCTGCTACAGTTAAATAACTGTAAGTAGCAGTCACATCCACTATGCCGACCTAGTTGGTACCAGCAACTTACAAGCTGATCCCGAAACGCGACAAAGCCACTTTCACGGTCTGCTTTTCACTACCAAGTATCAACAGATTGTATATAGGTGTATTCTTTTATTAACCTCGATTTGCCTTATGGTACTCAAAGGAAGTTCGAATTGAAAATACTGACTCAGCTAACGGTTGCCTCGGTCATCGTTACTATGCCGGCCAGGTATGTATGCTTATATAACAGAACTAATATAGGTTATACACACGCGTAACAATGTAGCTCAATACAGTTCTACATTAAAAAATCTGGGTTGCCTAGTACCCATAAAAGTAGAACTTGTATGAAGAGAATTGTGGATGTGAGAGAAGCAAGGAAGTTGTGTCAGGATCGTGGCAAGTGGCGCTCCATTGTATCTGCCTATCTCTGTGGGGAAAGGGCGTAACAATTTGAATGATTGATTCATTACAAAAAAAACTCCTTAATTAAATTCATTAAAACATAATATTTTTTAAGTCGTTAACCATTGGTAAGTATAGAGTTTATTGAGGAAGAATCGTGAAGAAAAAGTTGTGACAGAATCGTGGAAAGTGGCAAGCACTTTTAACGGTATGTGTTGGAATGAAAGCGTGACATTTTAATTGTTTGATTAATGCCTTCTATTCTGTGTAGGAATTCTTTACTTCCTTATTCTTGTATTCACAAAACCACTCCTGGATGGGTATCCATTAGTTTACGTTTAAGCAAACAGGAACTATATGGGAACACGTAACAGGAACCAATATATAAAAAAATACCTTTGGCTTTAGTTAAATAAAACGGAATACCGCACAACATTTTAGCTTGCGACTAAGTCACGGGCGCCTTCGCTACGTGCACACAATTAATGAGGGGCAGGTAAGGAAATTACACGAGTAGGCTGCCTACCTAACCCTAACACCTATGTATCGATAGATAAGGTTTTATTTATAAATACATTCATAGCTTGATTTTGTTTGTCTCTCAGAGTCACTGTTTACAACTAGTGGAATCATACGAGGATAAAAGCGTTTTTGAATATCCTTGGCGCTCATTTATTATCTATTGCTTCATGTATAGCCACAGACAACGAAGTGCTACTTTCCACGATTCTGACACATAGCTATTGTTTCCATTACATCCACAATTTAGTAACGGAAATGGTGTACTCCTTATCCTATTAGATTGGCGAAAGGTAAAAAAGCGCCTTTTACCAGAATAGTGAAGGCGACTAAGGCCCTTACTTATCACTAAGCAAGTGAATAAAAACAATAAAACACAATAAAAACAAAAATAATAAAATAAGGATATAGGTAATAACAACAATTAATTAATTGTTGACATAATTAGTCTTATCTGTGACAACGGTAATCTTTGTAGCTAAATTAGACGGGTAGATGCGCATGTTTGAACTCACTCTAGTTAGACATGCTACGTGTCCGACAATTCTGGCTTGCGGTCTTCCTTTTGCCCGCACCGCATTACAATCGTATGCCTACTATTTATATTTGTACTTTATCTTTCGGATAAATTCACTACAAAAAAATATATTAACTACAAATACTTTTTCTTAAATAGATACTCGTACTACTAGAGTTGGAATTTAAAGTGGGTAAAGACAAAAATGCGCTGATATTTGATATACTTAGATGCCTAATTAGAAGAAAAAACTAAAATGTTTCATAAACTTGATTTATAAAAATATTTGCAACAATATCTATTTAGAATAAATCACAAATTATTAATAAGAATAAATCAGTTACTTTTTATTTTTTCTAACTTGTAATAAAAATACTAATTTTATTAAATACAAAAATAATAATATTATATTTTTGTTAGGAGTATTGTGATATAGGTAGTAATAACAATATAAACAGCTATATCAAAAACCCCTTAATTCAGCCACAAAGCCTCCCCAGGATTTGTATCGAGCGAACATCACAAATTAATTAAAGTATTACGAAAATTACATTGAAAACAAATTCAGTTAAGTATCAGTTTAATCCCTACTTAACGTTAAGTTACTTAACTTGCTTAAAAGCCTATTTAAAATATAAAACGAAAATAATAAATAAATAAAAAAATTTACCTATACAATGTTTTTTGCATTATTTAACCGTAATAATTATTATTTTTTAGGCTCATCCCGAAACCCGACTAAGTAACTTAACGGTCCGTACCATAACCATAGTAAGGTGGTGGTACTATCCCGGTCCGGCAGACTGTGCAAATTACAATTAAAATATAACTATAGTTGAAAATTGAAGGTTGTTTTCAAACATCCTTTTGTTGGGTTCCATAAGACAGGCGCTCTGCCTAGTATGGGTCCACAGTCCACCACCCATTCAGATTTTAAAATGTTTTACATGTACAATAACAGAATTTAAATTACAATAAACATGTCTTATTATAATTGTTATGATGCTTAGGTATAAATATTTATTATTATTAAAAAAATATGTAGGTACTTTGGTAATAATAAAATAAAATCGTGGATGAAGTAAATAATCTTGTACATAATGAATCGGCAATATCATTACGTTAACGGTTCACTCGTTATACTGAAACACCTCTCATTTATTTTTGAAACTTTGACTGTATACGATTTATTTCACGGAGACAGCTCTTAAAGCTTTTATCAAGTGGGCTTAATTATGTTTTTTATTATAACACAGCCTACAAAATATATTCATTTTTTATATTCATTATTTCCTATATTGATTTCGCCTGATGTCACGCTGAATCTATCCATTAGCGGAGGCGACTGACACAGATGAATAACTGAAAGAGGCACACAGTTGCTGGGCATTCGCCTTATCCGTTGACCCCGAATAGTACCATCACTATTGTTCATCACCACCACTTTCAAGTTGATATTGTGCGAATTGCCTTAGTCGCGTTTCGGAATCAGCTTGAGTTGTAACTAGTTGGCGGTTGTAAGTAGGCCGGCATAATGGATGCGACTGCTACTTGCAGTTATTTAACTGTAGTATCAATCGCCTCCATTGTGGACCGCACCAAAGCAAGATTATGCACGTCTAGCCACAGTAAAATCGGATATACCGGTCTTACTGATTATTAATGCTGTAATTAAACCCCGTTTTTGCACATACTGAGGTACACTAAGTAATTTATTACATACACAAGTATTTTTTAATTTCCGACAATTTTTTTTTTCATAGGGAATCTGAAAACTTCTCTGTCAGGTGTGCAATAACAAAAAAGTAATTTAACCAAAAATATAGATATGTATATATATTTTTTCATTTATCATAATTATAAACTGTTTTATCTTTGCCTATCCCTGTGGAAAAAAGACGCGATAATTTTTATTTTTATGATTTTTTGAGATTTAAATTAAAATATTTTTATTACAAGAATACTTAAACACGAAGAAAATTAGGCAAACAAGAGGTGATTTCTTTAAATGAAAAATGAGAAGTAATAAACAAAACAATTCAATAAATAAATCGAATAATTATAATATAAGTGCTTATAAATAATTATCTATTATTGTTAATAATCGAAGGGACAATCGACATAAGAGTCTCTTATGAGTAATTATTTGAGAGTTGGGGTGTCTAATACGTAAAGAAGTGCTTCTTATTTTATTTGTAGACCGAGATATAAATAAATAAAACAATGTAAAACGATATAAATAAATCCATGGATTTTCCGTGCTAAGAAATTGTTTCGTTTCACATTAGGTTTTTTTCAGTCGTCAGCAATCTTGGGCTTTTATTGGTAAGCAAATTAGGCAATTCAAGCTCCCATACCGTCTCACAATAAATTAATAATACTGCAAATGTAATCAAATACCACGGAAGGCAAACGGTATTTTTAAATATGTTTCAATCTGTAAAGAAACGCGAGATCGTATATTACAAAAAATCCGGCATTAAAGATTTTTTTGTCATTAAGCTCCAAAACATGTAATTATTTAAAACTAGCTGATAAAATTGTACATTATTTTTATCTCAATAAGTAACTGCTGTCTAATGTTAATATTTATTATTTGTAGTTAATACAAAATAGGGCAAAAAATCTTTATCTAATAATAATTTATTTTATTTATCAATCAAATTGTTAAGCCTTTTTCTTACAGGGTTAGGCAGTAACAAAAGAGCGCCACTTACCATGATCCTTACACAACTCCCTTGCTTCCTTCACATCCACAATTCTCTTCATACAGGCTCTGTGGTTATAGGCACTAAGCCTCGGATACACCCTCCTGGGCCTGCCTTGTTTAACGCAACCATCCACAACAGATTTATGAATTCCTTATTTATATAAGGTTTATTTATTATTTAATCATTTATATCCAACTAGTGCCTTAGAAATATAACTAAAAACCTCCAATTAAATCAAAGAAGTTGTTATTTTCTTTTTATTTGTGTCTGGCTCCTGGTCTATCAACTGAATAAGACACAATACGTGTCTGAACAAATTGCAAGGACACTTCAATATTAATGATCACAGTGAAATCAGTGTGGGGTTGTTTGGGGACCTCCTGCAGCGATGACCCGTGGGGTGGGGACACTGCTTCTGACGTCACTCAATGTAGAAATAATAAAAGCTTTTAAGAAATATATTGTAAAAACAAAGTCGCAATGTTGTGTTTATATAGTATATTTTTATTATTAACCCAAAAAAACTTTATTATAGGGAAATGATTGTTGATGAAAACAATAGTTTTCATCAACAAAAAGTTGATGTAAAAGTGTGATTAATGTATTAAAACAGACATAATGCGATCAAATTAGCAGCTCTAAAGCTAGACTGATGCTCCACACCAAATAAAGAACGGTCCGAATCGTTTAATTAATAAACTAAATATTTACAGATCAAATAATTATTAATAAAACCAAAAACACTCATTTAAAAGCTTCCATAAAAAAAGTAAAACTTTCAGGATTTCTCTATAAAATTCGAACCGGGTGACTTAGACTCCATTGGTGTGAAGAATTTCACGAGACTATAAAAAAAGTTAAGCGGTTCTTTGAATAATTTTGTTATTTTAGTAGTACATCATCCTTTCTCTGCCTATGTAAATGTTAGGGGATTCAGATTGAATAAAATTCGTTACACCTATAACCAAGGGCAATGTCGCCACGTTAAAAGTGAAATGAAAAGATTAACAGTTTACTACGCGTAAGTCCTTGGTTCGATTCCCGGTCGGAGAAAATAAATGTTATGGTGATTTCATAGCCTTCATTTGTAATATATGAAATAACTGCAAGTAGCAGTCGTATCCACTATGCCGGCTTTTAAACTTGATTTGAACCGGCAACTTACAAGCCGATCCCGAAACGCGACTGATTCACTTCACGGTCTGTACACTTGAAAGTAATGGTATTCTACCCCAGATAGACAGACCACTGTCAGAGAAAGTCGATATATATAAAACTGTGATTTATATGAAATTGTGTGACGACTTTTTATTTCTAAATGAAACAGACCTGTATGAAGACCCTTACATTTTGTTACTTTTCATACTTGCTCAACATTTCCATCAAGTTTAAGGTTCGACGTTAAATTTCAGATAATTTAAACTTTTTAGCAATCTCCACTTTTTATCAGTTTTTCATACATTTATTCAAATGAGTGCCTTCTATTTCTTTATTTTAACATTCTCATTCTGTACCCACTTTGTGCCCAAAATGTTGTAATGGAAAATGTAAAAGATGTTAAATTTTTTTTTTTTCAATAAAGAAATTACCTGATATAGCATACGAAGAATAAAATCCAAATGGACATTAAGTATATAATATATACGTTACGAAAAGTAGATATATATTTTTTTATTTATTTACATTTCTATACATTCATACAAAAAGGACAACCAAAGTACATATAAAAAAGATACATTGGTATCGGCAAGTGATTTTGAACCCGTGAAAACCCGTGGAATGGTTTGCGTAGCCATTGCACTGCCACTACACCTCGGTCGCCTCGACATAACATTAAAAATTAAATATGTTTAAGTTCTTTTCTGTTCTTAAAAATTTTAAATTCATAGTGTTATATATCAAAACGTATTACTCGTATTGTAAGCCGTCCCTTTGTTTTATTTGGTAAAAATAAAACGATGGTAAGTAACAATTTCAAATTATGTAGAGTGGAGCTTTTGTAAATTTGTAAGCTCAGCGTGTCGCCAACTTTTTAACTTTTGTCAAGGGCAGACTTAAGAATGTATATTTTGACTTTTCGACCCTAATTTTTCAGTGAGAACGACCTGGATTTATGTATTTGACAAAAACACCCTTTTTATCGTGAAAACTACGTGATACTTTCATTTTTGTGAAAAACTTCTCTTTATAATATTTTAGACGTTATACTTCTTTTTATGTGGCTCAATACTTAACTTCAAATTTCCTGATGGTATGATGGTAAGCAGTGAATAGTCCAGAAGCTCCAACGACTGAAAAATCGACGAGGTGAGAGAGTTTAAAATTAACACACAAATCTGCTAAGCGTAAAGTAGAGTCACTCTAACTAGGTTCGATTCCCAGTCAGAGCAAAGGTTAAGTTTTGTAATATTTAATTATTGTATTAGACATTACAAATTATTGTTAATATACAAAGAGGCTCTTCTCCGAGTCTGGTTGTTAATGAGTGGTAGGCAATGGGATTATTTACCTAGTCTACAACTCCGAGGTATTACTTTCTGTACTTGTCTGAACTTTTAAGTGTACAAACTGTTCAGTGACACAGTCGCGCTTCGGGATCAGCTCGAAAGTTCCTGGTTTCAACTAGGCCAGCATAGTGAATGTTACTCAAGAAACGTATTTCAGCTCACCACCAGGCGGGGTCTGCCTTAATCACGAGCCACAATAAAAAAACAACAGTAAATTTCTTTTATTGTCTTGAACTCAAGGTTTAATGTTTATAACAAGTATTTCTCAATCAATTAATCTATCAATCAAATATCAATATCAAATAACTCAAATAAAAGCCTCTGCCTATCCCTGTGGAACTCGCCACTTGCCACGATCCTGACACAACTTCGATTCCTCCTTCACAGGCTCTAATTCTTAGTAATGTAACTATTTGACGACATCGTTCATTACTCTGTTATAAGGACTATTAGAAACACCCTGTATTACACGAATATCACATAAACTATCTAAGTTTCAGCACATCTTCATCCCCTGTCATGAGGGAAAAACAGTTTGGTAACTTAATTTATAACAAGTGCAACCACAAGGGGGTGCGTAGATTGCACCCTGGCTTCGAAGCTTGGAATAATAATAACGAGATTTTCGTCTGTGACGAGAAATTGTCGTCGTAATAGGTTTCTTAAATACTTTTTGAAGTTTTCTTTGTATAGTGACTCGAAATCTGACTTTGTCTCGCCTGTTCATAAACAAGAGGACGTCCAGAAGCGCCGACGACTGAAAAAAAGATCTCAGTTCACGGTTGTCTTATTCACCGTCACTATTTTTTTTTATTGTGACTCGACATCTGATCTTGACCCGCCTGATGGCAAGCAAGAGGATGCCCAAGAGTGCCGACGACTGCAAAAACCTAGTCTCCACGGTTGCCCCAGTCACCGTCACTATGCCGGCCAGAGGTGCTTCTTCACGCCTCGCTTGAAGGATCCAAGGTTATGGGATAGAGAGAACACATGGGCTGGCAAAGCATTCCACTTGTCGATTGTTCTACAAAGAAACGACGCACCGCACCTTTTAGTTCGACTACCAATACGGTCGATAAAATGTGGATGCTTCCCCCGACCTGTGCGGGTATTACGGGAGTGAAAAGACAAGGTAGAAACAAGGTTAAAGAGCTTCTCGGAACATTATCCGTGGTATGGGCAAAGAAGCTTCTTTACGCATTACTTAAGGATTCTAAGATATAGGATAGAGAGAACACTGATTTCAGATTATATTTGTTTTTTTTATAGAGACTCGATATCTGACCTTGATTTACCTCAAGGGGTCCAAGAGCGTCGACGACTGAACAAACCGATTCAACTTACGATTGCCTCAGTCGCCGGCACTATGCCAGCCAAAAGTGTTTCGATCGAAGGAATCTCGAAACTAGTAAAGCATTTTACTTATCGATGGTCCTACAAAGAAACTCTTAATTCGACTGCTGATTCGGTCGACAGAATGCAGTGGCTTCTCCCGACCTGTGTAGGTGTCACATGCATGCCTTGAAGTTTAATAAATACAAATATATGTTTTTTTTGTAATTAAAAATAAAAACTCTATTTATTTTTGACTTAATGTTGGTATTTTAATTAACGTATTTTTATTTAAGTAGTCGTAACTATTAATATATATTTATTTATGTGTTTAAATGAATGGGTTTATTTTTTTAAATCAATGACATCGATACAATCACTTCAAAGCGTGTATTAAGTAGTTACAACAAGCCGTCTAGTCATAACTAAACCATAACTAACTCTTTTGATATAAAGATCACATTACGTGCACTAAATGAAGACGCACTGCCTTACCTTATAGCAGTTATAACGTACACCTTGAAGTTATAATAGCCTCATCTTGCCGGTCTCCTTATTTCATATTATTTCTTATCCGCCCTCCCCACCATTATGTAGATAAATGTGTTTCATTACATCTTCAAGAAAAATACAATTATGTTAGTATTAGACGTGAAAATAATTTTCTGCTAAGGTGGGTTAATATTAAGCTATCAACGAAATTGTTTACATGTGAAATATTTACAAATATGACAATGTTTTTTTTTAATAAATATACAAGATAAACATTGCTTTTAAATATAATAAAATTTTATATTTTCTTAGATTTTGCGCGAACTGATTAAACAAATGAATTAAACAAATTTTATGAGGCCTTACTTTCGCGTTTATTTTGGTTTTGATTTTACATTTTTTTATTATTCACGGAGAGACAGACAACCATCGCCGTGGCTCTCGAAACGTCCGGAATTATGAAAAATTGTAAAACAAAACCAAAATAAACGCGATAGTAAGCCGCATAAAATTAGTTTATTTCGTAATAAAATTTATATATAAATTTTAAATTGAAACGCTATATCTGACCGATTCTGAGGGTACAACTGCAAAAAAGAGATATTCCTAAGATGTCAAAAATCAGGTCAAAGCGCATTCTTGGCTTAACATTGGCAATAATTATCCTAATTGATATCCTAATTAGAATTCAATTATTGCCAAAAGGACATCACTAATATACGTATAATATAGAACATTGTCCATATTAACTCATTAATAGGGCATAATGAATCGGACGTGGTCAATAACTCAGTGGGAGGTCCGGGAATTAACGTGTAGTGATGTGCTTCAATTGGCTAATACGAATATTTTTGTTTTAAGTCTATATTGTTTATGAAATGTCATAGGTATTTACGTAGATCCAAAGATTAAGAAAACTCAAAACAAGCATATACTCATATTTATATACTACTCACTAAGAAATATACATTATATATATATTATTGCATTCATATATGTTAGTTTCTATATCAATGTAAGTGATATGAATTAAACAATTTTTATGTGCGATAGTAGCGTTTATTTTGATTTTTGCTTTTACATATTTTTTATTATTATTCCGTCGTTTCGAGAGCTTTGCAGCCATCGTGGTCATGGAGAGACTAAGGTGTTGGTTTAAGTGATATTTTAATTTATTTACAGTACAGTATAAATAAATAGAAAACTAAAACTAGATAAATGGATAAAATATAAATAAAAAACTTGTTCCAGCATTGGGGCGCTGAATGGCAATGCTGATCTTTTGACCCAAATATTGCCCAGCCCTCTGAACAACCTGAGATGTTGATCAGCTGTTTCGACAACGCCTTAAAAAAACTCATGTGCACTTGGTCCCCACGGCCCGAGAGTTTCAACTTCAAACGGCGCAAAAACACATGCCCTACCCCTAGTGATAAAAAAATATTAATATTTAAATAAATATGCACACTAACATCAAATTGAATATAAGATTAATTGTTTTATTATTATTCTTTAAACAACCCGTAATTTATCTACTGGTGGTGGTCATTTACTGTACGGTGTCTCAGTCGCGTTTCGAGATCAGCTTAAAAGTTGCCAGAGTTTAGTAAGGCTGGCATAGTTTCAAATTTTATCATTTTAAAATTAAAACAATATACTTAATGTAAAAAAATCTTAGATTTTGCGCGAACATTGATTAATGAATTAAACAATTTTTTTGCGGCTTACTATCGCGTTTATTTTGGTTTTGATTTTATTTGTTTTTTTATTCCGACGTGGTCAAAACCAAAATAAACGCGATATTAAACCGCATAAAATTAGTTTAATTCGTAAAAAAATAGAAAATATTCATTGTAATAGGCCCATCACTAAGGCACTTATCCTTTGACCTTCGAACAGGAGTTGACCCCATGGTCTCGTGGGACAAGGGATGTCGTCCGGTGCAAGTTTCGCGGGAACAATTAACTTGATTGGCGGCCATAGTTAAGGTTCCTATGAGGTCAGGCTTATATTTAGAACTACGTGAAACAGAATACCTTTTGATTTTCAATAAAAATAAACTGGGATCAGGCCCGTGGAAAATGTCTCCTCTTTACGTAATCTTACTTTTTTATTGGGGCTCAACATATGATAGATTAATTGATTCTTTGGCTGGCATAGTGACGCAGACTGAGGCAGCTGTGAACAAGCTCGATTCTCTCAGTCGTCGTCACTCTTGGACCTCTTCTTGCTTATTATCAGGCGGGTCGAGGTCAGATGTCGTGTCACAATAAAAAAGACCGCCTAATGATTATCTGAATGCGACTGCTACTACAGTAAAATAACTGCAGGTAGCAGTCACATCCACTAGGCCGGCCTTGTCGGAACTGGCTACTTATAAGCTGATCCTAAAAAGAGACTTAGTTACTACTACTACGGAGCAAATATCCACCTATTTTTTTTCATTAACAAATATTGATATAATTATTAAATATTACAAATAAATGCTAGGAAACAAATCTTTGCTCTGACCGGGAATCGAATCCAGGACTTTAACAGACTGGTGAGCTAACCATTGTCGAACGCCACTGTATTTTTAACTTAAAATTTCTCCTGTTAACAATATTTACAGACAATCTATTATTACTTTGGGCTCCTTAATACATTATTCAAATTTTCATTCATTATACTTCTTTCATACATTATACTCAATTAATCAATTAAATTGTTACGCCTTTCTCCCACAGGGATAGGCAGAGACAATGAAGCGCCACTTGCCACGATCGTGACACAACTCCCTCGCTTTCTTCACATTCACGATTTTCTTCATACAAGCTCTATGGTTATGGGCAATAGGCAACTTCGAGGACGTCTCCGATTGGGTCAGAAAACACCCTCCTGGGCCTGCCTTGTCTAACGTATCCATTCACATGAGATTTATAAATTCTTTTCGTCAATCTATTTTCACTCATCCTTTCCATGTGTCTAAACCATCGAAGCAATCCTTTGTCAATACTTGTCACAATATCTTCTTTCAAACCATATCTATCGCGCACTGTGCTATTCTTTATTCTATCCGCTAATGTCTTTCCACATTTAAAATTTCTTTATTGTATAATATGTCTTATTTATTTAAAATTATACTCCTTTAATACATTATGTCACACAGTATACCTAAATGTTATATATAAGTTCACAGGCTAAGCAAATGGTCCGTTCGTTAGCACATACGTAGATAGATAATAGTGTGAAAACAGCTAATTATTCAAATACATGGTGCTCGTGTTGCATTCATTTGCAAATCTCAATGCTGTGATCCTATTAATCAGTAAAGTCAGCCATTGTTTGTGTACCTACGTCTGAAAGATAACATTGAACTAATAGAAAAGGATGCGGCATTTATTAAATAAACATGTTTAAGCAACATTTAGACAATAGTTGCGGATTTTTATTCAAAGTAAGATTTTATCAGATTTTTTATTTTTTTATTTTACATTTCTATACTAAGCTAATAAAGTGCTTGTGTCATAGAAACAAGACAACCATAGTACATATATCAAAGATACATTGGGCTTTGTTTGTGTTGGTTTGATTTTGTAAGTGTAAGAGTAAGTGGTTTTGAACCTGTGCTCTTGGTTTCGTAACCATTGCACTACCACTATACCACGGCTGGCATAGTAATGGTGAATGCTACTATCAGGCGAGTCTAGTTCACGAGTTCAGATGTCTCAATCAAAAAATGGCGTAGTGGACTTTCGGGATCAGTTTGAAAGATACCGGTGTCCTGGTTGACATAGTACTGCTTAGTCTATAAATTAGTATTTATATTTTTTACATTTTTATACTAAGCTACTAAAGTGCTTGTATCATAGAAACAGGACAACCAAAGTATATATATATATTTTTTTTTTTTTTTTTTATTGTGACTCGACATATGACAGCACCCCGCTTGATGTTAAGCCAAAGTGTGGTCCATGAATGAATGTCACTGCTAATACAATTCAATAACTGTGAGTAGCAATCACATCCACTATGCCGGCCTAGATGGAACCGGCAACTTACAAGCTGATCCCGAAACGTTACCAAATCACTTCACGGTCTGTATACTTGTAAGTGGTGGTACTACCCCGGGTCGGCAGACTGGGTACCACTGCCTACCACTCTTTGATAACCAGACCCGAAGCAAATATCAATCTCTTTTTTTTTTATTAACAAATATTTGCAATATTTAATACTATTAAATATTACAAATAAAAGCTATGAAACAAATATTTGCTCCGACCGGGGATCGAACCCGGGACTTTACGCGCAACAAACCAGTCGCTAAACCGTTCGTCCACGCCTGTCGCCTATATCAAAGATACATTGGTACCGGCAAGTAGTTTTGAACCCGTGCTCTCAGTTTGTGTACCTATTGCACTGCCACTACACCACGGTCGCCTTAAAATGTAGTAGCAGTCGCCTTCATTTACGGATCGCACTGCAGCTTAACATAAGGTGCTGTCATATGTCAATATACTATAATACAATAACAATACGATAATTTCTCGAGAAAGCTGAATTGCCTAGTTCTCATAACTACAGAGCCTGTACGAAGATAATTGTGAATGTGAAGGAAGCAAGGGAGTTGTGTAAGGATTGTATCTGGTGGCACTCCATTGTCTCTGCCTATCTCTGTGGGAAAAAGACGTGACAGTTTGATTGATTGATTGAAATATGCCATATCAACTGAACCTAAATCCATGTTCAGTGTTGAGTTTGGTGCAACAAGCCACGATAAGAGGTAAACAAACAGCGCGCTGGTCACTTCACGATAACATTGAGTGACATTGTCCAATTGACAACAGATTGACCTGAAATTCGAAATACATTCATCATTTTCAGTATGATTTACATGAATACAGGCGATATCTGAACAAACAATAGTGGTTCTCTGATAGTGTTTCGGAGATAGTGTCAAAAGGCTAAGTTAGGTAGTTGATATACAAACGATTGATTTCTAATAATAATTGTATTTCAAACTTATTTCTATATTGAGTCTCGACATTTAACTTTGACTTACCTAATGATATGCAAGGAGAGATCTAAGAGTACTGACGACTAAATAAACTGCTTTATTGTAAGGTTACATTCGTCGCTGTGACTATGCCAGTGTGCGACTATCGATGTGCGTTTTTTACGCATCGCTATAAGAAATAAAGGTTATATGAAGGATCTAAGGGAAGAATCCTTGTTACTGTAAAATCAACATACAATTTTTCATTTGTCTTCAATCACAAAAAAAATAATGTGAAAAAAATCAATTCAAATCAATCAATCAGATTGTCAGGCCTTAATGCTTGTAGAAATTGGCATAAAAAGAGATGGACATTTTCTCCAGGTCTGGTCATAAAAGAGTGGTAGGCAGTGGTGCCCAGTCTGCCGATCCGGGGTATTACAGACCGTGACCGGGATAATTTCGGGATCAGTTTTTTTAATAATGTAAGTAGTTGATTTGATTGAGAAACAACCTTCTTAGTGGTCCCCGTCTTTCGTCTTCTCATAGCAATCTATTTGTTGAAAGTATAATGTAAAAAAACTGTTTTATTTTAAAGTTACATTAGTCGCCGTGACTACTCGCCGTATACTATACCTGATGTCAATAATTACATACATTAGCAATCCATTATGGAGTACTTGAAGGACCCCACTTCACCTGCTATCTATCAAGCACAGAAGCCTTAACAAGTGTTTGCCAAATCTCTAAGTATAATAGGTAACATTACAATCTACCTAATGAATGTTTACTTTGGGCATTAACTTCAGTTTACCTAATACTTCATATTGTTATATTCGATTTACGTAAAACCACAAGTGTTAGGTAGGTGCCTATATACCTAGTAAACACTTTTACTTTTCACATATATAAATTCAAACAATCAATCAAATTGACACGCATTTTTCGCACAGGGATAGGCAGAGAAAATGGAGTGCTACATAAATTATGTATGTGAAAACATGTCTGTCAATCCTTGTAGAAATAAAGGTGTAAAAGTTACCTAATTAGGAAAACATAAGATAAACTATTTTAAAAAATGGTGGCTCGATATGACAGCTTGATGTTAAGCTAAAGTGTGCTCCATGAATGGATGCGACTGCTACTACAGGGAACTGGTCTAGAGGGAAACGGGAACTCTCAAGCTAATATCCGACACGCGACTAAGTCACTTTACGGTCTGTATACTTGAAAGTATACAGAGTCACTACACGGTTTGTACTACGTGGGATCGGCAGACTGGGAAATTACTGCCTGCCAGCCTACCACTCTTAAGCAACCAGACCGAGAACAGGTTTTTTTCTTTATAACAAAATATTTTTAAAATACAATCTAATTATTACCAAATTATTGCTATAAAACACATCTTTGCTCCGACCGGCAATCGAACCGAGGACTTTATTCGTTACATGGTGTAAATTCTTACAAAGTTTTAATCATAATACCAGCCATATGCGTGCACAGCCTGCCCCGGTAAATTGCTGTTACCTTTAACAAGTGGTCAGTTCATCTTCCTACGCTGCGATTGTTTGTGCTCCTTCCTTGTGATATTGTTTAAAACTGGTTAACAAACAAATTTAATTCGGAGAAATTGATAGAAAGCTACTACAAGAACAGCTGTTTAGGACTGGTACCAAATAAATAATACCAAGTAAATTTTAAAAGCGTCCCAGCGCTCTACAAAATGAATTGTAATAAAATCGATTTAGAGATTCGTCACACAACAATTTTGGACAAAAGAATCGCAATATCGAATGAACGAATACACAATCGATCATATAATACAATAGTTTGTCTTTACAGTAATGGAGACGCAACGATTTTGAGTTATAACTCACGTGTACAGTACGAATTTTTATTTGTTCACAAATATAAAATAATTTTAAAATTTCACAATTTCAAAATTTGATCTTGACTATTTTTTTCAAAACAGTTTTTGAGTCAATCAATTAAGTTAATTGTCAAGTAATTTTCCTACAGTGATGCTGCCCTCACATCCACAATTTTCTATACTCAAGCTCTACACGAAACACCTAGTTTAACGCACACAAATAGTCACGCTTACCAAACAATAACATTCCTGATAGAAAAATCCATAAAATTAAAATTATATAATAATATGATTTAATGTAAATACTTAAATGTGCAAATAAACTTAACAATAATGTAAAAATATAAATATGAGTAGAATCTTATAAAATCAATAAATTACAATACACATGATTTGAAAGACATATAGGAAATACTTAGATATTTAATATTTTTTTGCTATGTTTTGCTTGTCATCAAAACACCACCACTATAAATTACTGTAAGAGGAAAGGAGCTTTTTGGTCTGAGTTATTAAATTAATTATTCAATAACAAATTCACACTCAAAAACGATTATACCAGTCATCAACAATTGTGAGAGCATCCTTTATAAGTAACTTAACCCTCAATGCATTGCAAATAAAGTGTTTACTTTATACAGGGTGGGGGATTCTGAATCGTCCATCTTTATTATTGATGACCGAAACGATTTACAGCATGCAATCGTTTATAAAAAAATGTTACGAGATCTTTTTAGAGTAACCCTGTATATCTTGGACCGTTCACTTGAAAAACATGATTTATTTATTATTTTTAAATTGGTTGACTTCCTACCTTAGAACCAACCAGAAAGAATAAAATAGTGAATAATGTGTAAATACATTATCTCTGCCTATCCCTGTTGGAAAAAGGCGTGACAATTTGATTGATTGATTGATACTAATACACTCTAATAAAAGTTAAATATTTTGATAGTAAATGCACACATAAATATAATAACAACTATTGTTCTTTACATAAGTGATAATAAACAATTATACTTCTACTATAATTGTGTCGGCGACTGGGGCAGCCGTGAACTAACTCGTTTTTCAGTCGTCGGCACTTTTGGACCTCCTCTTGCTTACCATTAGGCGGGTCGAGGTCAGATGTCCAGTAATAATAATATGAAAATAAAATACTTTTTATTTTATAAAAATCAAGATGAAATAACTTGATTTAGGCTTTCGCGATTTAAATGAAACGCGACGATGTCTCGTCGTGACTATGAAACGTCAAGGTAGGTTATCAATCAATCAATCAAATTGTCATACCTTTTTCCCACAGGGATAGGCAGAGACAATGAAGTATGTTAAATATGTTTAATAATGAGTTAGGACCCGTTTTATTATTAATCTAATCTAATAATCTAACGTAAGGTTCAAACTAAGTTATTAAATTAATCTTAGTAATAAATTCTAAACAGTTTTGCATGCAAGTATTCAAATTTCATAGTATCATGACGCGCGTCGAAAGGGTTCTGATAAATTGATAGAATTATGTTAAACAATTTACAATTCACCCTTATATTTTTTGACGTGCAATTTTTCTTAAACTGTCCGAATATCTTAAAAGTATATACATTTATCATATTCATCATTTATTTACACATATATACGTGGCTCAGGTTCGCACGATGCTGACACCTTAGTAGTTAATTGTGTGGAAGTAATGGAAGTAAAATCGAGAGCGCGGGTTCAAAACCACTCACCGGTACTAATGTATCTTTGATATATGTACTTTGGTTGTCCTGTTTCTATGAAACAAGCACTTTAGTACCTTAGTATAGAAACGTTAGAAAAAAAAATGTTTTATCTACTAAAATTATTTATACAGAATACTACATCTCCTATATCCCTGGGAATTTCTTGACTACGTAGCCTTTAGATGTTAAACCCCCTTTAAAGTATGCGTGAAAAACCACATTAGGTCGGCATAGTGACGGCGTCTATGGCAGCCATGAATTGACTCGTTTTTTTCAGTCGTCAGCACTTTTGGACCTCCATCATGCTTACCGATCAGACCGGCAGATCGAGGTCAGATGTCGAGTCACAATTAAAAAAATATAGTTGTAAAATTAAATATTTAATTCTCTGGCACAAATATTAATATTCACCTAGTTTTACTTTTAATAACTTTGAATAATAATAATTAGCCATTTGTACCCCTGAAGCAATAAATAATTCGAGTCACAATTAAAAAAATATAGTTGTAAAATTAAATATTTAATTCTATGGCACAAATATTAATATTCACCTAGTTTTACTTTTAATAACTTTGAATAATAATAATTAGCCATTTGTACCCCTGAAGCAATAAATAATTATTTTTTGTAAATGAGTTGTCTTTATCAGTCGTCGCTGCTCTTGAACATCCCCTTGCTTACCATTAGGAAAGTCAAATGTCAATCAAATCAATCAATCAAATTGTCAGGCTTTTTCCCCACAGGGATAGGCAGAGACTTTTGCCATCCGTGACTTTTGGGACATTATTTGGCAGTCCATTAAACTATGGATGGCACCGTTCACTACGTTACCCTTTTGCACTCTTCTCTCAATATCTTCATCACACTTTCCATCTCTAGTAAACTTACTTCCCAAGTAAACAAATTGTTTGACTTGTTCCACTTTCTTTCTGTCTATCATTATCTCATATTCTGTCATTTCATCCTCTCTCTCCAAAACCATTACTTGTCGAGTCAAAATAATAATAATAAAACTACTTGAAAGTCCTAAGTTACCTAAAAGTCGCATCTATTTTGTATAAAACTAAGGTCTATTCTTCTCCCACGGTTTTCCTCCTATATTAATATTATTACTGAGTATTCTTTTAAGTGAGCTTATTCAAATAGAGAGGGACATGTCTTGAGAGGTTCGAGAGCGGGAATACTTTAATCTTATAGTAAATGGCTTAGATTACAACGAAACACCATCAGTCTAGAAGTCTTTGTGCGCGCCTGTGTGCCTATATAGGGCTGTGAATATTCATAACTTTCTAATTGTATACCTTACATTATTCAATATTGTTTAATACCAAAGTAGCAAAATTTCTGCATGAAAGTATTTGGACTACAAAATCAGTTACTTGTTTATTTCTCCATAGAAACACGCATGAAGATATTATGGATCATAAATGGATGTAGATGGTATTTTTTAAATGAACTGAGGGTAATGAAAGAGATATAGGATTATTTGAGGATTCGCATGCTTATATATCAAATAAATAAAAAACAAATTGTCACGCCTCTTGCCAAAGGGATAGGCAGAGATAATGGAGCGCCACTTACCACGATCCTTATACAGCTCCCTTGCTCCTTCACATCCACAATTCTCTTCATACAGGCTCAGTGGTTATTATCAAATATGTTTGCTACTTATTAGGCAAGTTGTGGTCAAAGATCACGTCCCAATAAAAAAAATCTATTGATTAAGCTGATTTTGCATAAATCTGCGGGCCGACCGCGTAACTCTATGACAATGTGAATGGGCTTCGTTTTGGCAGTTAAAATGTAATAATGAGCTTTAAAATTAAAATTGCGACACGCGCAACACACTAATCGATGTTCTTTTTCATTAACAGTTCAAGCTCATTTAAACTCATTGTCCGAATGAATAAAAGTTATTTTTGACACTAACCGCGTAACTTTTTGACAAATAGGAATGAATTTCATTGTCATACCCATTGAAGTTTCGGGGCCGGCCCCCTGATGTTAGTCATAAAGTAATATTTAAAATTGCATCGATATATGATTTTATCGTTAACAGTGCATCACTAAAGGGCTCGCAATGTCATCGCTAATAACATTTGTTCCGGGTTTGTGAGACGTTAGGGTGCACGCTTCGATTTAGTCACATCATTAATAAGCTTTACCCATTATGGGAGTAAAAAGTGTTTTGTGGGTCTAGACGTTGCAATTTGCTCAAGATACTTCATTTGGAAGCTCAGGAATTGAGCTTTCATGGTTATTAGAAGCTCTACTTAAAAATAAGGACTCTTTAATTAATAGTTTGGGGCTGTGATTTTATTTTTTATTGTGAGCTTACACCGTCTGATGATAAGTATATGTGATAAGTATCATAATTGCATGTGACTGCTACAGACTAATGCCTAAAAACAAGCTGAACTCCACTGTACTGGCCAGGTTACTTTCATACTGATCGTGACTAAGTTACGTCACTGCCTTTATGATGTAAGTAAATGTTTATTTGTAGCAAAACTTTTCTACAACTTTAACACAGAATTTCTAAAGGTATTATTTACGATGTACATTTATTTCGTTAATATTTTACTAATTGATATACATGAGACTAATTGTTAATAGAGAGAAAAAATTGTGTATTAGGACCGTGGTTGTCTCTGTATATCCTCATAAGAAGAGAACTAATATTACCAGTCAATTATTATTTATTTTAACCTAATATTGGTGATTATTGGAGGTGTCAAATTGTTAATTGAATGGCAACTCTATGAAGTGAAATATATCATTTGGAATAAACATGATGCCGCACCAAGCCAATTATCTTAAAGATTTACCGCCAACGACGTGGCATAGACTAATTGCATTTATTAAAGAATAGATGTGACAATTTGTTCAAAGTGTAACATAATTTAGTATCTCTCGAGTCGTTCTCTAATTCTTGAGTATCGTTACTCTCCTTAATATTCTCTACCACTCTTTTTCATGTAACCTAATCTCTCGTTAAATGCAATAGGTCTTGAAAAGTTATATTATGGCTGTGTACTTCCTGGTCCTATCAGCATATAGGGTTCCACTTGTACACAATTAGTCTTGATGGACTTCCCTCATTTCTTCCTGAGATGTGGCCGAAGTATTTACAAGACACGTTACATGATGCGTGGTCGTAGTCGTTTCTCAATAGCTAAGAATTTTAAAATTAAGAATTTAGCGCGATTTGCTATCCACGGTCTCTTTAGCTTACGCTGCCAATACCTAATCTCAAATGCGTCATTAATAGTAAACTATAGTATTAAAGTTAAGTTAATCTTGATTTAAACAGAACGAATATCGCTTCGTCAAAATACTACGTGAATAATATAGTAAACCAGAATTTTATTGGTGAACGTTATGTTAATCTTGATTTAAACACATCAAATATCCCTTCGTCAAAACATCAACCGGTAGTACCGTTTGATGTTAAATATTAAAAAATATATCATTAAAAAATTGCCATTCTTTTTACAAGCTAATCTATGTCGTAGTGATGTGTACCTCGTTATCTGCCACCCACACCGGCAGACGTGGCAAATGAGATATACAGAGGTGTAAACAGAAAATAGAGAGAGCCGAATCAATCCTCTGATTTAGTGGGCCATTGTATCTATTCATTTGTTAACTTGATTATTAACTTCTTAGCTAAACAATAGAATATAGTTACGAAATAACAAGAATTACTAATAAATACTAATTTATAAATAATGACAAAATATAACGAATTTCTATATTAATAAAATGCTAATATAACAAAATATAATATAATTAAGTTATTTACAAAAATAGACATCTTATTAGAAATCTTTTGATATAAAAAAACAATAAATACTTAATATCTACGAGTAAAATTAATGAAGCGTCTTACTAAGTTATGTGATATTATTGATATTAAGTATTATTATATTTTTGGCTTTTGTTTTGTCTACTGTTTTCTTTTTTTATTTGTTTTTAATTGAACTTTCTATTCTGTTTTGATTAATTCGGTTTTTCAGTTTTCATGTAAGTACTTACCTTATTGAGTAAATAAGGTGAATGTGAGATAATAATAATCAATCCTATTTTAGGTTTATTAGTAGTATTTAGGTTTATTTGTATTTAAAAATTGTACTGTTGTATTGGCTAAATGTAAATAAATAAACGATTTATTCATGTTTTTACAATCAATCAATCAATTAAATTGTCAAGAAATTTATTAATTTCTTTCGTCAATCTACTTTCACTCATCCTTTCCATGTACCCAAACCAACGAAGCATTCCTTTGTCAATGCTTGTCACTACATCTTCTTATAAACCACATCTATCACGCAATGTGCTATTCCTTATTCTATCCGCTATCGTCACTCCACATACACTACTTAAGTTACTTCCTCCTGTTTTTACACTTAAATAAAAATACCTTCTTCTTGTCTAAGTTCAGGTTTAAAGGCATGTGTAATTTATTTTGTTTTTACAAGCTTGAATAGGCTCTATTATTATTTTAAAACTTATTATATTTAATAATGTAATGTTCTCTTCAAATAAACCTAAACCTATTTAATTTTATTAGAACAATAAAATATAAACCTAAAAACTTCTTTAAAAGAAACAACTTGACAATAGTAAACAACAGTTTGTCTCTGCCTACCGGTACACAATACGGCGTGAAGGTATTTTACTTTACCAATCTCTGTACAAGTTTTGGAAGGAAAAGTTTAAAGAAGTAAAGACAAATAAAAAGTTTAGCAAATAGCAAGCGATAGTTGGAGCGAATATACCGTCTAAACGATAAAGATTCGCTAGCTACTAGGTAGGAATAATATGGATAAGACCTATGAAAAAAACATACGAACTTTTAATTCGTTTTAATGAATGAACTTATTCATATATTAAACTTACAATTAATATTGTTTGGTTCATTTTTTTAATTTTTTTTTTCAAGCCTGAGTGGCAGCGGCAGTTTGTCAAGAACGTCGTTCCAACTAGGCAGAGAGCACCACACAGCTGATATCTAAACGTCTACTCATACAGAAATCATATTTAAATCTATTCGCCAATTCTCAATTGTACTTTAATCGATAGTTCAAAATAAAACTAAATCTGCCGTAAATCTAGTAAAGCTATTCAAGAAACTTAAAAGCCTGATATCTTATTACTTTAAATACTGTACCTACTAAATTACGGATTTTTCAATAGGTGTGTGGCACTAAACGTACTCACTAAATGTAGGTTTTAATATGCTAGAAAAGCTTTATTTTAAGCGAAATTGTGCAAAAAATGCCTATAATTCATTATTGAACTAATAAAACATTTTAAAATTTTAATGCCAGTAATTTAATAAAAAAGGTATAAATAATGATATATCCATACTATTCCGTTCCATGCGATCTGGCTCGTTACCTCTGATCCCGCGGTGTCTGCGCATTACTCCTTGACAGTCGAAGCGCGAATAACGTGGGATTCCGGCACTGATTAAATAGATCCTTTTGTATATTACCAACCTACTATTTCAGACTTATACCTATTCTATCTATATATTATATATACCTTAATAAATAATCATTTAATCTCATTAGCCGACAAGATATCCCAGCAGGTTTATTTAACCTTAATTACGTTTGATTAGTTTGATTAAAGTTTATCTATTGTCTCTGTCTGACGTATAAATAATGACGATGATAATATTATAGCGGTTATTTTAAAATGCAAACACTATCCGCACTATTGGGATCCGTTGTGTTTATAGCCGTGGAGTTCCTACAATAAGGATTGTGGGCATAAAAAAAGCGAAAGCGTTATGACAGGATCGTGAAAAGAAGCGCAACCATGGCTCTCCCTGCCTATCCCTATAGGAACATAGGCGTGCAGTTTAGGTTATATATAGCACTTATTGGTGCTACACAAACTTTTTTATACTATAAAAAAATAATTATGGTATACTTGATAATTTTTATAATAAATTACAAAAAAAAACGATAATTTAATATGAATTTAATACAGTGAAATGGAAAAAATCTAAATACAAATAATAAATATAATAAAAATAAAACTACACAACAAGAATCCAAAATGACAACATAAACAATATACAAAACTCATACATCAAACAGACATGATGTCGTAATCTGTTATTACATAAAAAAGAACCAATCACAAAAAGAATTACCTTTTAGCTTACAATGTTGAAATTGTTACAATTGTCAAAAGAAAAGATTAGGATTAAGAGACGAAGTTTATTTACCTATATAAACATTATGATAATGATAGACAAGACTTAGTTTTTTTTTTTTAAATAATAAAACGACTTTAAATTATGGAAATAAGTAGCAGTCATATTCAGCATGGTAGCTGACCGTGATTTGCAACTGAAGCACATCGCGGTTTTACCACTTGAAGTTGGAGTAAACTCCGAATCGGCCGACTGGACGACTGACCACCAAACGCATACAATCCTATACCATAAAATGTAAAAAGTAAACTGTAAAACTATGATGTCAATAATTACTGTTGCTGCTGTTGCTGTTGCCGGTCCCGCCAAGGAGGTCATCATCGTGACAATAATTCAAATCAGTGAATAGCTTTATTAATAAACTTTAATATTATCTTTAATAATTAGACTTATTAATTATTATGTGTTAAGAAATCTAGTTATACCTAAGAGTAAAGATGACTAGTTTCTCTTAAAGTTTTATCTAACACTTTATTTAACTAAACTGATGAATATTATTTTGGTCCGATTCTAATTTAATTTTATATCTATGCCAAAAAATACAGTCAATTTTCTTTTAGAGTACATGTACAGAATAACCTATGCAATAATCATGATGTACGGGGATTAAGCTTTTCTTTTATAGATTTAATAATATTTTAGAATAAACATATGGAGTTTATTTTTTGAATAATTCTAATTTATTATTTATCCATGATCTAATATATGTAAGCGGGATTCTTTATTTATAAGACGATCAGTTTATAAAATAATTTAAATCGATGAAACTTTAATAATATAAATGAACCTCGGGTTTGTTGTAGTTTTATTTTTAATAATATTGTTATTTATACTATGACTAATATCGTTACTTAAATGCCAATTCTAAAATTTACCTTCATTTATAGATGTATGGTGTGTGTGTACGTGTGGATATGTCAAATTAGAGGGTTTTTGGTTTGTCTAGAAGTTCCCTTTTTGCTAAGTCGACAGACAGGAACAATTGATTTTGTCCCCTCTATTCCCCCACGAGTTTCCTCCCTGTTTACATTGTCAATCAGATTGTTGCTATTTAGTTTGATTTTTTGTTTACCGACTTCCTTGTACAAAATATAAAGATTTGGCGTATGTTTTACGCGTTATTGTGAATTTTATTACCTAATAATTATTATTAAAAATGACATGAAGTAGATAATTCTCAAGAAACATATCTTAATATTTATGAATTGCACCAATAATCGTATACTAAACTTACCTTTATTCAGGAATGACAGTTCAATCTGGAAAAACAAATGACATAATTTATATAACACAAAATAATAACAAGATATTGTACATTGTATCTATTTTATTTCTTTATATAATTATGTATAAGGTAAAATTCTTAAAATTTTAAAATGCCTACCTGCCTAAGAGTGGCAGGCAGTAATGCTAAGTCTGCTTATCCAGGGTAGTACCACCACTTACAAGTGAATAGACCATGAATTCACTTTCGAATCAGCAATTCGGAATCAGCTTGTAAGTTGCGGTTACAAATAGGCCGGTATAGAGGACGCGACTGCTACTTACAGTTGTTTAACTGTAGTAGAAGTCGCCTTTATTCATGGACCGCACTCCAGCTTAACATTAGAGGAATGTTGTATGTATGTAGATAATACAGGTTTTCTTAGTTTTTTTTTATCCTTTGACATTTGTAATACGAAATGCCTTTCTTTGTAACATATCCCACAAAGGATCCTCCTATGAATGGCGATTCTTGTTTCAATGACTACATTACAAAAATGTAGACTGTACATTTTCTTACATCAATATGAAAAAATAAAATCCCATCGCATCTTTTTTAATTGATGGGTCTAAACGTTGGTAATCAAAGAGCTTGTATAATAAATAATGTCAATCTATCAAATTGTCACGTCTTTTTCACATAGGCAGAGATAATGAAGCGCTACTTCCCACGGTCCTGACACAACTCCTTCGCTTCCTTTTCATCCACAATTCAAAATAATGTAAAGGAAGTAAAATAGGAACGTTTCAGGGGTGTCAAAAGTGGCGCTCTATTATCTCTGTCTATCCCCGTGGAAGCCGTTAAAACATTTTTAAAGTTATCAAAATTTTGAATGTTAGACAATCGTAAATTCGATTTGATATCGTATCAGGAATAACCCAAGGGAGCAATAAATAAAAATAAAGTTCCGCTTAGTTCAGACTTAAAGTTGCTATGCTGAAGTTTGAGGAATGTTTGGCATTCACTGAACTAGAATTGGAATTGTCAAAGATCTTACGAATTCGGCTACATGATCATATTTAAAAACGGGATAACTATACAAATAAATTATATATCAATTTTTTATTTCGATATAATGGAAACGAGATCAAAAAAAGATCGTATAAAAAGATTCTCCGTTGTTTTTGCCTATCTCCGTGGGATTTAAAGCGTAAATTTTATGATTATCTATTTTGATATAGAACTTATCTAACCAGTGTTTACTTTAATTTTTATATTTGTTATTGGGGCTCTACATATGACATCACCCTACCTGTGCGATTAATTGATGCGACCGTCACACAGTCGCATTATTAATTTAAATAATATTTATTATTAGATAACACTTTATTAGCTAATAAATCATATTTTATTATGCTACTACAAAAAAAGGAAAGTGGCGCTCCGTTGTCTCTGTTTATCCCCTTGGGAAAGTGGCGTGACAATTTGATTGATTAATTGATACTACTACAAAATCATGACTAAAAGTTAGTTACAAGTTCTTTATCAAACAATTAATTTTGCACAATATATATTTTAATAACATAAATAATATTTAAAAAAAGTTAGGATTTATTAACCTCCTTCTTTTGGTAGTCGGTTAAAAAATAACCGACTACCAATTTGAATTTATATTTATGTCACTATAAAATAAAATAATAATCAATCAAATTGTCACGCCTTATTCCCATGGGGATAGGCAGAGACAATGGAGCGCTACTTGCCACGATCCTGACTCCCTCGCTTCCTTTACGTCCACAATTCTCTTCATACAAGCTAAATAAAATATGGTCACTATAAACCGCTTCACATAACCTATGTTATCCAAAAAAAGCAGTTATAAAACCCAATTTCAAATAAAACATATCTTGCAATACATCACATTGTCTCAGCTTTCCAAAAGTTTCAAAATTTAAATTGCTGAAAGTTGAAACTCGTTTGGTGTGTCTTAGGCAATATTCTTGTGTAGCTTTTGATTCATATTGTTTGAAAGTTACACGTGTTTAGAGTGCTTTTATTTGGTTTCTAACTTTACTTGATATTTTAACTATACAGTGGATATACTTTTACGAATTATTTATTTTGATAACACCCCGCCTGATATTTGCCTGGAGTGCAGCCAATGAATGGAAGAAACTGCTACTACAGTTTAACAACTGCAAGTAGCAGTCGCATTCACTAAACCTGAAACTTACAAGCTAATCCCAAAACGCGTCTAAGTGACTTCGAGGTTAGCTTGAAAGATATCGTGTCTAACTTGAGGTTTTATGTGGTTTTAGTGTCGACCCAAAATGTATAAAAATCACAATATAAAAGCAAAAATAATTGCACAAGCTGTAATTACCTTAAAAAACAGAATGATGTCTTTCCTTTAAGAAACTTTTAGCAATAACACAAGTCGTAGAGATTGGTCTAGGATTGTGGTTTTAAAGGCGTCAGAAATGGCAATTTACTCAAGAAAATGTGGTCGAATTAGGTTCTAAAGGCAATACTGTTATGTCGTTCAAATTTGAATCTTATGCTATTTGTAATAAAGCGATTAGATTTAAGTGAGTTGTTAAAGGACAAAGTAGCGAACTTTGCTGTTATTTTAATGAGCCCGCAACCACCTAAATGGTTTCGAATATATGAAAGACGCAAATTTGTCAGAATGACGAAGACTTTGGTAATAATAATCCTGATGAAAGATTTATGAAATAACAATGAAAATATTTTAAATTGAAAATTGTCACTTTTCTTTAATTATGTCTCGACATCTAACCTCGACCTGCCTGATAGAAAGCATGATTGATGTCTAAAAGTGCCGACGACTAATAAAACTGAGTCAGTTCATGGCTACCAAAGTTGCCGTCACTATGTCAGTTCATGGCTACCAAAGTTGCCGTCACTATGTCGGTCTAAAGTGGATGAAGGTGTAAGTCATTTTTAGTCGGTACAGTGACGACTGAGGGGAAATATATATTAATAAAGTTTTTTTCAGTCGTCAGCACTATTGCTTACCATAAGGCAAAACAAGGTCAGATGTCGTGTCTTAATAAAAAAAATATCACGATTTTAAAAAAGTTCTATTCCTATAAAGGAATAGAAATAAATAAAATAATAATAATTTGAAATATGAAAAATGGAGTCAGTCAGATTAGTAAATCAAACCAATTGACGGATTGCTGATATTCACAATCCTGACACGATCTCACGATTCTTGTCAGTTGTGTCAGGATCGTAGCAAATAACTTAATTGTCTTTGTGTAGTTATTCGGTTATATATTATACACTATACACCATCCTTATGCCCTCCAGGTTACTTGAATTAAATACACAGTGGGTTTTACCATATATTAAAGAACATAAAGAAATTAACAATTTTCATGACTTACTAAAACATTACGACATATTAGACATGTTAGATGACAACCTTCAAATTTACTTCTTATAAAAGATTGTACATTCTCACACTCCTCCTCAATCTTTGAAGACCACAACACCTACTCATACTCTTGACACTCTAGTCCCGTGACACACCCATGTTCGATACACAGAACTCAAACTTACCTCTCTGTAAAGCTTTTGTCAAACTATCAGCTATCATCAGATTTGTTTCAAGATACTTTAAAACAACTACACCTGACTGAACTGCATCTCTCACAAAGTGTAACCTAACATCAATGTGTTTTGTATGGTTGTGTTGTACAGGATTATTTGCGATAGCCATTGACGACTGACTATCACAATGTAACAACATACCTGCTTTCTTATTTGTGACCTCCTTAATAAATCTTCTGAGAAATATCACCTCCTTAGTAGCTTCAGACAAACTTACGTACTCTGCTTCTACACTTGATAAAGCTACTGTTTTTTGCTTCTTGCACTGCCAAGAAATTGCACTACCTGCAAACTTGAATACAAACCCAGAATATGACCTTCTGTCACAAATGTCTCCAGCATGATCTGCATCTACAAAACCTTCTACATTTAAGCCCGTTTTGCTATAAATTAATCCATAGTCCTTAGTTCCTTTTAAATATCTGAGTACCCGTTTAGCCGCCTGCCAATGCTCTTCAGTATAACAATTGTTAAATTGACTCAAAAAACTTACTGCATACGCAATATCCGGCCTTGTACACACATTTAAGTACATTAGACTTCCGATCAACTCTTGATATGGAATCTTCCCTGATGGTGTAAAGTTTTCATCAGTTGGCTTACTTAACCTCTGACCTGCTACAATTGGTGTAGTCACAGCCTTACATTCAGTCATATCAAACTTTTTCAATAGTTTATCGATATACTCCGACTGATCCATCTTGATCTTTCCATTTACTTGTCTCAATCTAATGCCCAAAATCAATTCAGCCCTTTTTAAGTCTTTCATCTCAAATTCTGACATTAGATCTTTCTTCACATTATTCATTTCCTTTTCATTATTCCAGAATAACAGGATATCATCAACATAAACAGTTATAATTATTATATCATTCCCTTTTGTTCTGAAATAAACACAAGGTTCGTTCTCTGACCTTTTAAACTTTAACTTTAGTAACACGTCATTTAACTTTTCGTTCCACATTCTTGGAGCTTGCTTAAGTCCATAAAGTGATTTCTTTAACAAACATACATAATCTTCTTTACCTTTCTGTTCAAATCCTTCTGGTTGATTCATGTATACCTCTTGCTTCAAATCTCCATTCAAAAAAGCTGTCGTGACATCCATGTGATCTACATTGAGTCCAGCTTCTGCTGCGAACGCTAAAAGAAATCTCAGTGTACTATGTCTTACTACAGGAGAATAAGTCTGATCGTAATCTACACCTTTTCTCTGTGTAAATCCTCTCGCTACTAATCTAGCCTTGAATCTAGTCTTATTTCCCGCCTCTTTTTTGATTTTAAATACCCATTTAGAATCAACACAATGTTTACCCTCTGGTAATTTCACTAACGACCAGGTATTATTCTTTTTCAACGCATTCAGTTCATTCTCTATAGCTTCTTTCCATTCTTTATTTTTGGAACTTGTCATCGCTTCTTGAACGGTCTGCGGCTCAGACTCATCTTCTAAAGCTTGATATAGAATATAGCCAGAATAATCTTTTGGCTTACGGTTTCTTAATGGATATCTTCTAGCTGGAACCTCTATTTCAACAGCAGAAAAATATTCCTCTTCAGGAACTACTCCTCCTTGAATAGTATTCTCTTCTATCTGATTATCTTCCTCAAAAGAACTATCCATATCTTCTCCCGTATTTACATTTTCATTTATATGTACAACTGCTTCTTTATGTACATTATCACTTGGAACTACATTTCTCACTTTATCTGTTAACAAAATCTCATTATCATCAATTGCATCACTTACATTAGGCTTTCTATTTACAGATTTATACATCTGATTCTCAAAGAATACTACGTCTCTAGCTTTGAACACCGAGCCTGTTGACGGTTCAAGTAGTCGATACGCCTTAGAATCATCACAATATCCTACATGTACTAACTCTTTAGACTTAGGATCCCACTTTGTCCGCTTTTGGTCTGGAATATGCATGAATGCTCTACATCCGAATATCCGTAAAAAACTTAAATCTATTTTACTACCTGACCAAGCCTCCTCGGGAGTGACATTCTTCACAGCTAATGTTGGTGACCTATTCTTCAAATAAACCGCTGTATTGACTGCTTCAGCCCAATACCGTTTATCTAAGCCTGAATCTTCCAACATACTTCTAGCTTTCTCGTTAATTGTTCTATTAGCTCGCTCTGCGACGCCATTCTGTTCTGGAGTGTACTCTACTGCTAATTGATGTTGAATTCCATTTTCCCTCATAAATGTTTTCATTCTGTTGTTAACAAATTCTGTGCCGTTGTCTGTCCTTAATATTTTGAGTTTCTTCCCAGTTTGCCTCTCTGCACGTGAAGTAAACTCAATAAACCTCGTATAAACCTCATCTTTAGTTTTCAAAAAATATACAACAGTTTTACGCGATTTGTCATCTATAAACGTCAAAAAATATTTGTAACCACACGTCGAGGAATTACTCATAGGTCCACAAACGTCGGAGTGTACCAACCCTAGTATCTGCTTAGCCCTTCTCGCTATGTTCTTCTTGAACGGGAGTCGCGTCTGCTTACCCTTCAAGCAAGGAACACATTCTAAACTACTTAAAGAATTAGAAAAACTTACCCCGGTTACCATTCCGTCACGTAATATTTTAAGATTTGTCAACCCTAGATGACCAAGTCTCCTGTGCCATAGATAAGTGTCATTATTTGCGGCTGCTGCAAAACCTGTCTCATCTTGTGAATAACTTTGTGTAACTTTATATACCCCTTTATTCGCTTTGCACGTTAAATAGACTTTTCCTTTCAACTGACAATCATCTCTCTTGTATAACTCACAACCTCTTTGCGAAAATACACATACGAATCCTTTGTTTACAAGTGTGCTCACGCTTAATAAATTCGCTGATAATTCTGGTACATACATTGCATTATTAATACTAAATTCATCGCCACATACATCACCTACACCCTGACCTTTTAACACATTCCCATTCGCACATACTATATTCACATTATTATTATTACAGTTATCTACATAGTTATTTAACCAGTCTCTTCTGTTAGTCATGTGTGACGAAGCGCCCGAGTCCACGAACCATTCCTTGTCTTCTCCAACATTGTTAACTGACAGAGCTAGAAATGACGATCCTTTATCCGTATTATTATCTTGCTTTTTATTTGGGTTATTTGGACATACGTTCGCCTTATGCGGTCCATTACAAATATAGCACTTAATCGGTCTTCTTATATTTATCTTACTATTTCTACTCTTCTTATTAAAAATATTTTTATTTGACAATAATGCTGAACTTGAAGGTTGTGCAGTGATCTCCTGATTATCCATTTGAAGTAGTTTTGCCTTTACATAATCAGTCGTAAGTGTGATGTTAGAATTCTCCATAGCAATTCTCATAGGTGAATAATCTGATGTCAATCCTTGTAGCAATAAGGCAGCTAACATCTCATCATCGACCTCTTTACCAATATCTCTCAATTCTTGAGCTACTGACATAAGCTCCGTAACATAATCTCTGACAGTAGTAAAAGACTCCAACTTCAAACTCACTAGTTTACCCAGAAGTCTACAACGATTGTTGATACCCTTATCTTCAAAAGTTGTCTGCAAAGCTTCCCAAGCTTCTTTGCATGTCCTCGTCTGTCTCACATGGACTAAACAATGTGGCTTCACCATCAAGCAAATTTTTGCTCTTGCACGTTGATCAGCTCTCACGGCAGCTGCATCTGACACGTCCGGTGTCATTGATGTATATCGCCACACATCCTCATGGATTAGATATAGCTCCATTTGGAATTTCCATGTGTTATAGTTGCTCTGCCCATCCAATTTCTCAAAATGCGGCAGTCCGCTACTATAATTCTCGGTCTTAGACATACCTTTGCCGTCTCCGTTTTCAGTCATGGTGAAATCATGCGTAGCCCATGACCTGTAGTTATTCGGTTATATATTATACACTATACACCATCCTTATGCCCTCCAGGTTACTTGAATTAAATACACAGTGGGTTTTACCATATATTAAAGAACATAAAGAAATTAACAATTTTCATGACTTACTAAAACATTACGACATATTAGACATGTTAGATGACAACCTTCAAATTTACTTCTTATAAAAGATTGTACATTCTCACACTTTGTCTATTCCTGTTGGATTAATATCTTTAATTGTGTTTAAAATTAAATAACATAAAAACAAATTTTAGATTAAACTAAATTTCAATCACAAACAATACAAAACATAAGATAAAATCAATGTAAACAGTGGATCGATAAGAGAACTGAGCGTTTGTGTATAATACCTGGGTTATAGGTCAAACTTAGCTTAAAGCTACAAGCGACCCCAACCTTACAATCAAGATTAAGTTACATCTTCATTTATATGAGAGGATATTCACAACGGAGTTTAAGTTTACGATATATTTGTAATAATAGTGTATTTGTAAATAAGTTTCCCTGTACATATTAAAAGGTTTTTTTTTATACGTATATAAAGGCATATAATATATATATGTATATAATCAGACATCCTCAAGAAAGCTAGGTTGCCTAGTGCCCATAACCTTAGAGCTTGTATGAGGAGAATTGTGGATGTGAAGAAAGTGAGGGTGTTGTGTCAGGATCGTGACAAGTGGCGCTCCATTGTCTCTGCCAATCCCCGTGGGAAAAAAACGGGACAATTTAATTGATTGATTGATAGATATAAAGGCAGTAGAGCTAGTGGACATAGTGGATGTGACTGCTACTTACTGTGATTTATTTGATTTTGACGACAGGCGTGGGCGAACTGTCAGAGATTGGTTTGTTGCGCTTAAAGTCCCAGGTTCGATTCCTGGTCGGAGCAAATATTTGTTTCATAGCTTTTATTTGCAATATTTAATAATTATATTAAATTAAATATTGAATGGTTATAAAAGAGTGGTAGGCAGCGGTACCAGTCTGCCGATCCGGGGTAGTACCACCACTTACAAGTATACAGACCGTGAAGTGATTTGGTCGCGTTTCGGGATCAGCTTGTAAGTTGCCGGTTCCAACTAGGCGGGCATTGTGGATGTGACTGCTAGTGCTACTCACAGTTATTGAATTGTAGTAGCAGTGACATTCATTAATGGACCACACTCCAGCCTAACATCAAGGGGAGGGGGAGGGGGGAGGGATGTCATATGTCGAGTCACAATAAAAAAATATGTATATCGAAAGTTTTCTATAAAATAAATAGCATTAACATAGTTGGTTAGATGTCGATTAATTGTGGTTACTAAGATACGAGCAGGCTTCGCGTTAATCTAAAGAGCGTTATCATGTGCTTTCACTGTACGTATTATTTCTGTGGGCTTATGGTGGGTTTACACGAGTAAGCTAACTTGTACAAAAATGCATTATAGCTTGTCTAAGCTGAAATGACGCGCTCATTTACTGCGTTTACGCACACGAACACACCGAAAATCCAATTGTTACTAGTCATTCAGTTGCTGGTTAGACACAAAAGGAGGAGTACGTTGATAAAGTATAATAGTATAGTTAGTAATATTTGCATTCACACATTTAAATTAACTATTAAAGTGGAGGGGCGCGTCATTTATAGTTAGACAAGCTATACTATGATATTTAATGTAATGCCCATATGAAGTTTTTAAATCATTTAAAATATTTGTTTTTATTATTATGGTGGATAGACATAATATTATATTAGAATTCGATCCATGAATGGAGACAACTGCTACTACAGTTAAATAACTTTAAGTAGCAGTCGAATCTATTATGCTATCTTAGTGATGCAACTTAGTCACTTCACAGTCTGCACAGTTCTACTTATAAGAAGTAGAACTACCCCGGCAGACTGGGAACCACTGCTTACCACTGTTTAATAGTTAAGTATTACAGTTGGTAGTAGTTCATTAAATACTCAAGTTAAAAGATAACACAAACAATTTTTAGTTCTATACCGTGAACAATTATATCAAAAGATTATTCCTTCAAGTCCGCATAACTCATAAACAAAAAGCATGTATGGAGATAATTGTGGAGGTGAAAAAAGCTTCGTTGTCTCTGCCTATCCCTGTCGGAATCAAGGCCTGAAATTGATATTTATTATTTTATTTACATTTCAATATTAGGCTAACAAAGTGAGTATATCATAGAAACATGAACCAAAGTACATAGTATATCATAGATACCGGATTTGAACGTTAAGTGGTTTTGAACCTAAAACAACGGTTGCCTTTAATATATAAATAATTATTTACATACAACGTTCATAAAATAACTATTCAATAAGAAAATAATGAACCTTCAAGTATCTTAGCAGTGCAAAGGCGCCACAGCTGAGGAGATCCTAAGATATCTCAATACCTCGTGGGAGCTACAAGCTTAGTTCAGAGCTCTACACATCCCCAAGTCTAGAGATAGCTAACTAAAACCAAATTAAAAATAATGACAATATTATTATAGAAATAAATAATTACATACAATTAATAGTTTATGCAATAATATTCTATGACCATTCTATTTAGATTACCTTTCTAGATAATTCTTTTTATTATTTACATAATATATTATAATATTAAAACAAATCAAATATTACTCTTATGATACGAGTATATATATATATATATATATATTTTTATTCTCTCTCAAATTAAACTCGATTTTTTTTATCGTTACTTAACAATGTCTGCACCCCGCTTGATGTTAAGCTAAAGTGTGGTCCATGAATAGATGTCACTGCTACTACAAGTTTTATCTTTTTTTTTTATGTGACTCGGCATCTGACCATGACCCGCCTGATGGTCCAAGAGTGCCGATGACTGGAATAAACCGAGTCAATTCACGGTCGCTTCAGTCATATAGTTATCAGTCTATATATTATTAGTAATAAACTAGTACGTACTCTATTTAATTTTGTATTTAATCAAAGTTTTGAAATGTGTAAATAACGTAAAACTAATCAATGTGTAATTTTATTTATATTGCAATATTATCAGGTATTCCATTCAGAATCCAATATCCTCTTTATTTTACTTTGTTTAAGGTTCAAATCTACATTTTTTGCAAATAAATTAAATCACAACGACGAATCAGGTGCACGTGGAGATATTTGGAATATAGTGACCATGATTTGAGCTAACATTGAAAAATTAATAATCAATCAATTCAATTGTCCCGCCTTTCTCCTACATGGATAAGCAGAGACAATGGAGCGCCACTTACCATGATCCTGACACAACTCCCTCGCTTCCCTCACATCCACAATTCTCCTCATACAAGCTCTAAAAATTATAATTGTTATAATACAACATGTAGGCACGATGAACAGGGCAGTACTACTAAGTTCTACTGCTGCTTACAGACACCCCCTAGTCACATTAGGCGGTATATGCGCTATAGGTTATCATATTGAAAACATTTATTTACGATATATTATTAAATAATATCTTTAAAGGGTTTCTTACCAACTATAATAGATCTACCTTGTGGATGGACGTCCTGTGTTTTCCTACCAACAGCTTAGGACGCCCTTTTATGTTTAAGCCTATAGGAATCTAAGTAAAAAAGATTCCAATTATTTCATTCTCTCATTTTAAAATTTGCTGTCCATAATTATATCAATAACTGACTAATTATATAAAAAATTAGAGATAGTAATTTTGTGCACGATATACCTTAAATAATGGTTTACCTACAACGAAGGGACTTTTGTGAATTTTTACACTTTTTGGTGGGGCGAGGATAAAAAATGGTCTTTTTAAATAGGTTTTGTGGCGTCCTTTGCTTTAATGACTCGTACACCTATATAATGTGAGTTTCTATGCAAGTCGCGAAGTGGGGCATGAATCCCCAAATTGATTATATGGGTTCCCCAAATCAAGATTGTGTATTGAATAAATTATTAAGGAAATTAATCTTTTACTTTTATAAGGTGTTGAGTGCTCTTTTCATAAATATATTCATTTAAATTAATAAAATGTATGTTGAATTCAATTTATTGTGTTACAAATTTTAAAGTTTGGTATAAAATTCTTGGCTTGGTGTACTATACGAATTACACAAAACACAAAAATAAAGTCAAATTATTATTTATTATTTAAAACAAAAAATGATGTTATATTAAGGCATAATGCGTTATATTACCCAAATGTTAAAATTTAAATTAAGATAAATCAAATAACAAAATTCAACTAATTAAATTTATGAAAATAAATGAAAGTTTCATTGATATCAATTTTTTTTTATTTAAACATAAATTACAAGTTTAGTATGATAACATTTTTTTTAAATAAAAAGAAAATAAAGCATTTGTTTTATTTTAAATCGTAACCAAAAATTGAAATAAAGGTATATACGAGTATAATCTGTTGAGTCATTGTTTAACATAATGACGTATCCGCGTACAAGTTCCCCTTTAACAATTTCAACTATGATTTATAACAACATTAAAAATTATGAATATAAACGATTATTACAAATACAATTTAATACATAAAACAGAGAGGCGCTCTCTCAAAAATTTATTATCAACATTTGACATTTTCTCTTGCAGAATTGCTCCACGGTTCGCTGATAGGGGAGGCGCTGTCGATTTTATTTCGATGCCATATATGTCTTTTATTCCCTTTTTTCTTTATTTTTGACGTCTCGCAGCAAAATTTATTAAGAGGGTTGGACCACTTTTTGTTTGACAATCAAAGTCTAGATATATTGCGGCTGCGTGTTTAATGAACTGCAAAATCAGACCCCTCGGACAATATAAATGCACATATTGAATTTTATCTCGCAATGAAATAACCACCATTGAGGAAAATTGCTTCTATTTGATTGATATTAGCTGTTTGCTGACTTTTCGCAGTTTATAAGATTTGGTTGGGGACATCTCAAATTATATTTATGTAATTTTATTGTTATCCCTAATGTTGAAATTATTATGCCAATCTCATGCAATTTAATGCCTCAACATTCATAGATTGATATTAATGATGAAAAATACCTAAAATAACCTCAAATCCAGAACAAAAGACATTTACTATCGCATTTATACCATGTTTATTTTCATCAGATGTTTCAAAAGTTTTTGCAGCTAGTCTCCCTTCGACCAAGATAGCGTGAAAGATAAATAACACTAAATACCTAAATGTTTTATTAATAATTTAATATAGGCGTTGTTGTTAAATAGTAAGTGCCTTATGATTACTTATTAGGTAGTAACAAAGTAGTTCTTTATTACCTTTTTATGTATCTTTAATTAAACAATAGGCATATTTAATTAGTTTGATGTTTCGGTCCAGTTGCAAAAGCCGTCGCAGGTAAATAAAATGTTTAACAACGTTTATAAATATATAATTTACATCGCGTATTAGGAAATAAACAGCTTTATGTTAGCTGTACACTTAGAGCTAAGCCAAAGTTAGTTTAGCTTAGCTCGCATAGCTCATTTTATATACACAATTGTTGGTAGACCCAAACTATCTCATTTACCTATAATTATAGTAAAGTGACAAAAAATTGCCAAAAAATTGTGACTGTAAATATGCACAATCCGTATTTAACATGAATAAAAATAATCCTGAAACAACTGCCTCGCTTCCTTCACATTCACAATTCTCTTCAGGCAACCTAGCTTTATGAGTCATACCGGCAAGTGGCCTATCCTATGCCTATCCCTGTGGAAAAAATTGTGACAATTTGATTGATTGATTGAATAAAAATACCAAAAATAATGTTTTGGTGAGTTTTTCCATAGCAGATTTATCCCACAAAAGCAAGCATAACAATAATAGGTAGAACATATTTTATCAACATAAATATAAAAGTCAATAAATAAAGTAAAGGTTGTATTCGCTATCTATTGTTACACTCGGATCACACTGGATCCTCTTATCGTTAACAAAATTGTTATTGTTTTTGGGCGAAACATGTTTCCTTATTTTATCGGAAGTTGAAGAAATATTTATTTAAATATTGTTGTATGTAAAATCTTAAGTCGCGTTTTTTGCGAATATTATGACGGCATCCCGCTTGATGTAAAGTCTGGTCTATAAATGGAAGCGACTGCTACTACAGTTAAATAACTGTTCTACTACAGATGAATACAAGCTGATCCCGAAATGCGACTAAGTTACTTCACGGTTTGCACAAATGGTGGTACCCCGGATCGGCAATGACCACCAACTGTCCGCCTACCACTCTTAAACAACCAGAGCAGCATTTTTTCATCAACAAATATTTGTAGTACACAAAGTAATTATTAAATTGAACCCGAACCCGGACTCGTACCGGACTAGTATGCTAATCAATATGCCTCGCATGTAGTAACAAATATTTTTATAAGGTACAAATTAGATTTCAAAAAATGATAAGATTACTACGTTTTGTTTCTTGGCATTAACAAAAGTAATATTTTTAAAAGTTTTGTGAAAACATGTAGAAAAATATGTGGGAAACAAAGAATTTGGTAATGCCTACCAGACTTGATTATGAATCTTAATATTTCGTATTAATTGTTGTGAAAGCGATTAAGAGAGCTTCTTTTTTTAACGAATTGTCTTTTTATAATAATGTTAGACAACAAACCTATTGAACACAATATATAAAATTGTCCTATCAATTAATCATTCAAAGTCTCACGCCTTTCCCCACAGGGATAGGCTAAGACAATGGAGCGCCACTTGCCACGATCCTGACACAACTCCCTAATAATTTTACTATCTACACTTTAATTACCTTAAATATCATTTCAACAGCTCTACAACAAGTATCTAAAAACATCTAAGTTTAATCAACAAAATAAATTCTAATACAGGAAGTTGAAGAATGTAAAAACCTTAATAATACGTCAGTAAGTAGGCATTAATTTAAGTCGAGGAGCCTCGACGCCTACAGGGTGTTATAAATCTTGTTACGTGAATAGAATACTTTACCAACCCATGTGGTAGCCCTATTCTATAGCCTTCATCATCATCATCATCATCAGCCAGAAGGCGTCCACTGCTGAACATAGGCCTCCCCCTTAGAACGCCATTCCGAACGACAAGATGCCAGTTGCATCCACCGGTTTCCCGCGACTTTCACCATGTTGTCAGTCCACCTAGTGGGAGGCCTACCTACACAGCGTCTACCGGTTCGTGGTCTCCATTTTAGAACCTTCCTTCCCCATCGGTTATCTGTTCTTCGAGCGATGTGGCCAGCCCATTGCCACTTCAGCTTGAGAATCCTACGAGCTATGTCGGTAACTTTAGTTCTTTGGCGAATATCCTCGTTCCGGATTCTATCGCGCAAAGAAACACCGAGCATAGCTCTCTCCATTGCCCGCTGAGCGACTCTGAGCCTTTCCAATAGGCCAACATTTAAGGGCCACGTTTCAGTGCCATATGTCATCACTGGCAACACACATTGGTCGAAGACCCTTGTCTATAGCCTTAAGATCCTCCAACCGAAACGAGAAAAAGTATCTTTGTTAATTGTGGTTATTTCTCAAGAACGCTAGGTTGCCTAAGGCACATAACCGTAGAGATTGTATGAAGAGAATTGAGTAGCAAGTGACGCTCAATTGTCTTTGCCTATCCCTGCAGGAAAAAGGCGTGACAATTTGATTGATTGATTACATGTTAATTTAGTAGTACACTCACAGCCAAGACATTTGTTGCAGATTTAAATATATTTAAATATTTTTTTACGGTTGCTCGACAGTATTCCCCTTTTTGTTAGGCTGGAGTGCTGTCCATGAATAGAGGCAACTGCAGCTACAGTTTAATAACTTCAAGTTGCAGTCGCATCCACTATACGGCCTAGTTGAAACAGGCATATCGGACTACCCCATATCAGAACCCCAGTTCTTTGGTCAACATAGTAAAGGCGACTGTGGCAACCGTAGGATGGGACAGGTGTTTTTAGTCGTCGGCACTCTGGATCTTCTCTTGCTGACTATCAGGCAAATCGGATGTCGCGTCCTATTAAAAAAAAGATAATCGATCAAAGATGAGATAAAATTTCTAAGTTTGGTAAAGGAGGTTTGGATGTGGCATCAGAAAAATGCATCAATTCACAGCAGTCCATACAAATATTTTATGACAACTCAATATGGCATTGTAAATGATTGCCATTCACTATACCGGACATATGGTTACAAAAATACATTTGAATTTCAATATGAAAATTTCGCAATATTTTTCCGCACGAGTAGTTTAAAATCGCTTTAAATAATAATAAAAAATGATTTCATGCCTCCAGCACAATTTAATAGATTAATTGATTGAAATGTCGTCACTCTTGGACCTCCTCTTGCTTATCATCAGGCGAGTCGAGGTCAGATGTCGTGTCAAAATAAAAAAACATGTTAAAATTATATAATAATTTATAAATAATTTTATTATCATTATTATTTTTATTGTATAATAAATTCTATACTAAGCTACTAAAGTGTTTGTATCATAGAAACAGGACAACCAAAGTATAGGTACATTGGTACCGGTGAGTGGTTTCGAACCCGTGCTCTCGGCATAATGTCAAAACAAAAGACATCATGCAATATAAAAGACAGGATTCACATACTTGTACAGTAGTTATGAAATAAAGATTAAAAATGATAGCTAGCCAGTAGAGTAAGTTAGTAACTTCGCAAAAGTCTTGAAAACCAATTAATTATAAAAGTAAGAGATAAAAGTAAAATAGGAGCTTCGATTGCTCCCGGCAAAACCACTCCCAATATTATACTTTGAAAGAAATACTTTAAGAATCGATATCTCAATTTTATTGCTTTAAAATCTATTTCCAATAAATTTTAACTAATTCTCTTTTTTTTATTGGGCCGCGACATTTAACCTCGACTTGCCCTTGCCTAAGCATTTCGTCTTGGTTATTCGTCTAATGACGGTACTTGTTTTAAGACGGTTTCTATTGATTGTTAGTTCCTATTCTATCCTCTACTAAATCGTAAGAAAAAGTAAAATTGACATTCTTTAAAATGATTTACTAGGTTATGTAACTTCTTCTTAATCTTCCTCATTGTAAACTTCTCAATACTCATTAACTACCTCACTGTTCTCGTGTAATTCCTCATATCATAGTATATAAGGAAGTAGTATTTCTTCAGTAGTTTTCTTGTCTAATCTATTCATCTTGTGCCTTGATAAAAATCAGGTACTTTAATAAAAAAAAAGTATTGTATAACTTTTAAATAGATAAAATTAAATAAATAAAAAGCGAATAAAAAGTAGTCTAGTGGTAGTTAAAGGGTCTAGCAAACCAACCAGGTTCAAAACCACTTGCCGCAACTATACGTCATTTATTTATTTATTTAATAATGGGTCATCATCAAAATATACACTGATACAAGCACTTAACGTAATAATAACAAAATTATCTTAAATCTAAGTGTTATTTTAGTTAAAGATAACCACAACATGCATTTAGCTACATTTACAAAAAAAAAACTTAAATACTAATTAATATACAAAATGAACATATTATGATTAAATACACAAAAAAAACTTGTCAAATATATTTGCCACCCCGTTCGAAAATAAGGCGTAAATGATTTGAATTCGCGTCATTAAAAACCATTGATATTTTCGCACTCGTTAGCTTACCAAAGCCGGCACAATGGGTACGAGTAATTGTCGAATGACCATTAAAATGGAAATTAAATATCATTATTATTAAAACCAATTGGAATATTAAACAGTTACAAATTGAGTGATATCAGAAAAGTTTTCGGAAACACGAAATTCGTTTCAATTTCATAAAGAGTTTTGTTAAAATATTTGTATTCAATTAAATGGCTTTCATTATTGGGAGAGTTTTATAAGGCATTTAATATTTTGTGATTGTATTCTGTGAATGTGTAATCATTTGCACGTACTAATTTTTACAGGGATAGGCAGATCACTTTGCACGATCCTGTCACAACACTTATAATGAAATTCAGTCTTTTTTAATAAACGTTTTAAAAGTGATGGACAATTTTCATTTTAAAATCAACTTTGATTTGACTACTGTAATGAAACTATCCTAGAAATTATTTATAGCTCTAGTAATAATTTATGTTATTTTTTATTTTATTTACATGTCTATACTAGGCAGTGATCAAAATACTAATAAAAAGTACATTGCCGGCTTCGAGATCATTTCAGTACCACAGTCGTATCCAAAACATATCCAAACTATTTCATATACTATTGCCATTACTTTTACCAATTATTCTTTAATAATGACTGTGGATGTGACTCCTACTTGCAATTATTTAACTGTAGTAGTAGTCGCCTCCATTTTTGAACCACACTCTAACCTAACATCATGCTTCGATCCCGTTTTAAAAAAGTGGACTATTTTTTCCACTCCAGTTTTAATTGGATTAAAATGCTTCATAGTGGTTTCATCATGAGATGTTTTTCATGTTTGCCTGGTTTCATGTCACACCATGATCTTTCATTATTCAATCATTTCAAGTAGTTAAGTTGTTCAGTGCTGGCGCTAGGATATTTCTTTTGAGGCCTTCGTAAATAGACAAGCTTACCCCTGGCATATTTTTCCCATTCCCATTATTATGAACATTATTGCAAAAGCAACTTTCTTATTTCCCTAAACATGTATATATCTAGGACCCTAATAAAAATAAAGTATTTGTTGGTGCTTACATCGGCCTGATAGTAAGTAAGGTGGGCTCCATGAGCGCCGACGAAAAAAAAACGGTTAGGTCTTGGTTATCTATATCGTCACTTCGCCTAAAGCATCCAAGTTTATAGGACAGAGAGAACACATTGGCTGGAAAAGCATTCCACTTGTCGAGTATTTGACAAAGAAACGGCATTTATCCTTCTAGCTTGACTGCCGAACCTGTATAATGACAAGCTAGTATTTATGCATAAAAAATATTTACATAATTTGCCAGTAGATGGTATCTATTCGTTTTTAAATTATTGCATTGTGTATTGAACTAAAAGAAAAATATTCATGTTCTTTATCATGTACTCATAGCTGAGTAATAGATAAATCTTAGCAACGGCACTGGAGAGAGGTGCGAAGATATTTTGAATTATAAATGCCTAAAGACATTGGTAGCTCTTAAGCATCAGAACCGCAGTATTGCGGTCTCGCGTGGGAAATCAAACGTGTGCAATACTCAACTACAGTTATTGAAACTTAATCCTAATAATTAGGTATTAAGTTTCCAAAACCAGAAATTACGCCCAAAATAGAAGTGAGTTATTTAATTTTAACTTAAAAAATATATATATCGACATTTGAAAGCTGAATTCATCAAACATATTTCGCTGGCCTTTCAAAAACCATTTTGTTTTCAAAACATTGTTTTATACTTTGGTTTTCTTGTTTCTATGATACAAGCACTTAGTATAGAAATGTAAACAAAAATAAAAGTTTTTTTAATCTAATATCTTTAAAAAAGGTTACAACTCGTACAATAACCTTTTTATTAAACCACGAGTATTATAATAATAGTTATCTCACAATGTCAAGAACATGGGTTTTTATTCGCACACAAAACTTTTTATCGCAATATCTCGTGGCATTGTAATATGATTGCGTTGTTGGATTCCACTTCGCTTGCATTGTCTAAAATTAATTTTCCCTTTCCGCAGTTGAATCTTTTATGAGATGAAAGTGGGATTAAATAAAAATTCAGCCATTTAGGTACGAAAAAGACAACTATATTTTTAATTTAACAACTGTTCCAAGCCGTTGTATCTTAATTGTATTTTAACTTAATAATTAGCGTATGTTTACGTCTTCTATTTAAGTTTTTTTTAATAATTCACAGCTAAACATAATATTGGTGCAGGTAATAGAAGACTTAAAATAGTATAGAAGACTATTTGATATTTCTAATTGACATAGACTTAATTTAGTTGCCATTCTATACAATCTTGATGATGAAACCCATTGAAAGTTAGCGACATATCTAATGTGTAGTAAAATGTGTGTATGATATTTGACTTCGTGAACAGCTATAGGTTTTAGTTTAGATTTATCATTTGTTAAATGAATTACCCATTCTTATAAGAAAAAAACTTATTAAAAGAATAAAATAATAAAAAATGTAAAATGTAAAATCTAAACCAAAATAAACGCGATAGTAAGCCGCATAAAAATTTGTTTAATTCATTATTAAATGAATAAGTAAAAAAAATTTAATAATTTATGAAAATAATAAAAAATATATATTTTTTTATAAAGGTAAATAATGGAAAGGTAAACGATGTGCAATTTGAAAAATGTCAGGTATTAAAATGAAGAAAAATCTTAGGGAAACTAGTTACGGATGAATTAAAATAAAATGGATGCTCATTTTCGCGCCATTATTTCTCGCGCAAACTCCCTTTCTAAAGCCTAATCAGAAGATAACTTTGTATCTAATGATGCCTATAAAACAATGTAGCCATTAAAGCGTACGATATATGCCTCCATTTTATTTAATATAGCGATTTAGGCCTCTTCGTGAAGGAAGTTTTGATTCGAGTATAATTTGTGGCCTAATTTTTGTGACCTATGAATGAATAAATAGTGTATTAAAAATAAATATAATAAAAATTATAAGAGCGCTTTGTAACTTTAAAACGGTGCTGCTTTAGTTTTGCTATACCTACTTGCTATTGTTGAGAAATAATAACTATAGTACTATCATTATTTTAACAATAAGGGAAGATACAGTACGAACACAAACTACTGGCAAACTACGCCTAACTGACGCACTTGAATCCAAAACACGGCCTACTGCCGAACACACCTACTCTCATGCATTCTGTCATGTCACTGTGACAAATTTTTCTCTCTCTTTCATTAAATTTCACGGTAACGAAATCGGAGATGCAACTGTGGATGTGACTTTGCGTGTGCTGAGGGTATCGGTTCCACATTTTGTAGTGAACAATAAAACGCTTGCCGTGTTCTCTCCTTTTGATCTAAGAGTATTATAGATTATTCCTCAATCAACGACTTTTTGTCAATGCGATAATTTTTAGTCCATTATATTACGTACACTATTTAGGGAAGCAATGCACTGATTAAAATACGTTGACCAAGCGAAATAATCCTTTTAAATTGTGTGATAAGTATATACTTAGTTACCTACATTAATATGTTACATCTAAAACTATATATTAGTATATAAGTATATTAGTATTGAGTTATCATAAACTTCTTAGGTGACAGATGTAATATGAAAATAAATTATGAATATTTTTATTATTTACACTTAATACTTAAATAATAAAAATATTGAACTTTTTATTTATTAAAATATATTATTTCTTTTCAAAAGAATATTAAACACTTTAAAACTTTAGTGTTTTATAAGGTTTTGTAAGAACAAAGTATTCTGTTTTTTTTAATCTAATGATTTGCATTATAATTGTATACACCCCAACGGGGTACATGTATGTTCAGTTAATGTATGTTTACCTATTAATACTCATGTTATGCAATTTTAAATAAATAAATAAATGATTTGCAACCATCGTAGTATTTCAAAAATAATTCAATTAAATGCGATGCGTCCTCTCTTTATTGGGTCACAGGAAAACTCTGAATTAAACGGGTTATATTTAAAAGTCAATTTAGCACTAAACTTAACAGGGGCAAAGGTGCGGTCTTAAGATATATTGTACGGCGAAATTAAATGCGTTTTGTAAGATCATATACCCAGCCGTGGTTTTCTTGGGTAAGGTTATACACCTTTGCATTTGAAAATTAGTGCCTCATTTTGCTTATATATTCTTTTAAGTATTTTTAGTGAGTAGTTTTAATAAATTTTGGTTTAACTTAATTATATTTTTTATAGATAATGAAGTTATCTAACTTAAAGTCGACCGTGGTGTGGTGGCAGTGCAATGGTTACGCAAACCGAGAGCATGGGTTCAAAACCACTCACCGCTACTAATGTATCTTTGATATATCTACTTTGGTTGTCTTGTTTCTATGATACAAGCACTTTAGAAGAAATGTATAATAAAATAAAATAAAAATTACATAAAACTTTAGATTGGATATTTATTTAATAATTAATTATTTTCTTATAAATATTAAATCAAATAAAATATTGTACCTATTATCTTCAGCAAATATAATAAGCAGACAAAATAAAGAAAACTACAAAGAAAACCTCAAATTAAGATTGTAAAGTTAATCCCATAATTGCGTTAAACCTTAAAAATACGAGTTATAAAAACATTCGCCCTATAAAAATGGAATTGTGGCAGAATTGTCGAGAGCAAAAGTATTAAATTGAATAAAAGAGCAATATTGTATATAATAGGCAATTGTGAACATCCTATTTCAGTACAATGGGATTCCTGTATGCGCGATACTTCCCAACTTAAGTACGACTTAAATCGATTTATTCTTAGATGCACTCCTTATCTTCTCATGCTTGATGTATTCTTATATATTTAGAAAACTGAGTTTACAGTTTACTGCAAATGTGAAACAGGTTGAAATAAATATAAATAAAAGTAATTTTGAGGCGCACGTGTTTCTTACTTTTGTGCTTTTGACATTATTGACGCTTTAATAACAATATCTAACATAAGTAATTATTATTATTTTTTTTCATTTGTATTATTAATGTAGGTACATATTAAATAAATTAAATTAAATTTAACATATAAAAATGTAAGTTATTTATAAAAAGTTGAAATAGATTAGGAATTATTTCAATCATTAAAATATTAAAATTATTCATCATCAGCCAGAAGGCGTCCACTGCTGAACATAGGCAATTTCGAACTTAGAACGCAATTTCGAACATTTAAAACTAATAAATGATTTCAATCATTAAAATATTAAAATTATTCATCATCAGCCAGAAGGCGTCCACTGCTGAACATAGGCAATTTCGAACTTAGAACGCAATTTCGAACATTTAAAACTAATAAATGATTTCAATCATTAAAATATTAAAATTATTCATCATCAGCCAGAAGGCGTCCACTGCTGAACATAGGCAATTTCGAACTTAGAACGCAATTTCGAACATTTAAAACTAATAAATGATTTCAATCATTAAAATATTAAAATTATTCATCATCAGCCAGAAGGCGTCCACTGCTGAACATAGGCAATTTCGAACTTAGAACGCAATTTCGAACATTTAAAACTAATAAATTATTACAATTATTAAAATATTTAATATATTTAATTAAATGAAAAAATAAACTTATGTCCCAAGCCCTGAATCACTGACTGATATAAATATAAGGTTTTATTAAGGGACTTAGTTTCTTGTGTTGATAGGTCGTATCTTTGCTTGTCACAAAACTTGCTTCCTATAAATACACAAAAATATTTAAAGGATAATCTATGTCTAAATAGTCTTATTTAAGAAAAGATTTCAGTTATTTTTTAAATAATAACGTCTCTATATAATCTTGTCCTTACCTCTAATTTGTTAAATATAAATAATAAAAATAATTATGCGTAAATAGTTAAAACTGTCCTCATTTTAATATTCCAAAGCATTTAATTATTGTAACATTTTACCTAAAAACTGAAATATAGAGCAAAACTCATTAATGAGGCATACGAAACCCATTTCAGTCCTGAAAAGGCACACCGCCCTACTTTCATATGAAAATGGGAACGCGGTCTGTATATTCACGCTATGTCTTAATGAGGGCTGGCAGGCACAATTACTGCACTTTTTCCTATGAACATGGTTTATTCTTTGCATTTTTGAATCATAATCAAATGGTATCGAAAATAAGTTATATTCATAAAATATGATAATACGATCATGACATAGAATCTTTTTAAAAATTATATAGTGCCCTATATACTTAAATTTTAATAATAAAAATATATGGTTATTTATTGCTCTATCGTCCATTGTCTCCACCTATCCCTGTGGGAATTGAAAGTGGCTTGAATTAGGTTCATGAATATATACAGTTTTTATTTTAAATTAACTGAAATGTTTTATATTGTCAAAAGTCTCGTTGTTAAAATAATCATTCCTCTTTACATTTAAATCGTATCAGTTTTAAGAATAAGCCTTTTAGTAAGAGAAGAAAAGTGTGACAGGAAAATTAACTCGTTCAACGAAATAGCTGAAACTTTTCTCTTGAGTTTTCGTATTTTTACTGAAATTTGCCAATAGATTTTTACACTATACTTTCTTGGTGTTTGCAGAATTTTCGAGAACTTCTTCTTTTTAACTTACTGTCGCTAACTTTTAAATATTCCCAGTTAATTAGCAAAAGCTCATCAATAAAAGTCAAATTAATTAATATTCAAATGATGCAAAAGTTTTTACGTGGAAAAAACAGCGAAACAATTTACATAACTGAAAAACATGAAATTGCTCTAACTAGAGTTGAGCCAATAACTTGGGCGGGCGGGCTCCTGTAGTTGTCGCCGTAATAATAAAAAACGTCGGCAAAAGATAAAAAAGAACGCGGGAAAATTGTTATCATAAGACGCCCGCCCGCCCAGCTAGGTGTGCAAAACGATTTTATGCTAAATATAACCAACATTATCTAATTACTTTGGTAGATTCTTTAGTTCAACACTTCATGTTTTTATAATTAACCGTAGAGCTTATATGAAGCAGATTGTAGATGTGAGGGAAGTAAGGGAGTTACGTCAGGATCGTGGCCAGTACCGTTTCATTGTCTCTGCCCATTCCTGTGGGAAAAGGCGTGACAACTTGATTGATTGATAATTAACATTTTGTAGTAAAAGAGTAGATATTTGGTAAATAACAGCATGTTCGCCGAAATATAGCACCTGTTTTTTTTTTCATTCAAGCTATTAATACTATTACTGGGATTGTAGTTATCCAGTCTCGTCTTAATGTGTAAAAAAATATAACCCAAACCAAAATTGTATGTGATTTAATTGCAAACAATTTAGGACATTTAGAATATACATTTCCTATTAATGATTAAACAAATTGCATAACACCATCCAACCAAGTAAGTTGTGTTCTTTGCTTGATAAAATGCAAATTCGTTGGGATTCGCCTGAAGTTTTCTTATTACTTGCGCTAATAAACGATCTAGGGCCCGCCGAGACCCGCGGATTGTTCCACGGATAAACTCATACGTGTGTCATAATGCATGTAGAATGTAACTTTACAACATTCTGATTAAAATGTATAGAAATATGCTTGAATTTATTAATTTGCAATTATCTAACCAACCATATGATTTAGAAATTCTCTCAACTTTTTATTTAACTATACATATTACATATACCAAGTTTACTGTTGGCCTGTTAGAAAAGCTCAGAGTAGCTCAGCGGACAATGGAAAGAGCTATGCTTGGAGTATCTTTGCGCGACAAAAACCGGAACGAGGATATTCGCCAAATAACCAGAGTTACCTACATAGCTCTTAGGATTTGCAAGCTGAAGTGGTAATGGGCTGGCCACATCGCTCGAAGAACTTACTGACAACTGATGGGGAGAAAGGATCTAGAGTGAAGACCACGAACCGGAAGACGTAGCGTAGGCAGAGCTCCCACTAGGTAAACTGACTACATAGTGAAAGTCACGAATAACCGGTGGATGCAACTGGCATCTTATCGTTCAGAATGGCGGAACAGCATTTAAAATGGCGTCTTCTGGCTGATAATGATGATACATATGCCACCTTGGAAATTTTAAGCAAGCTTTGGATGTTTAATGAAATATAGTAAATAAGAAATGTATTTTACGACAATGGATGACAAAACTCTCACTGTGGGCTTAACGCTGTTTTTTTTATATATATAACTAGGAAATAGTTCAGTAATTAATAATTTGTTTAGTAAATCACTGGAAGATCTTTGTTTTGATAACATTGATTAGGAAAAATTGGAGCATCAAAAAACAATATTTATTAAGAAATTAGACAAGTTACATTCTATATCAACTTTTAAAGTATGTGTGTATATATTCAATTGGCTCATGTATACAATAATGTCATTTTATACATAAACATCCCCTCTTCCAATTCCCCTCTTTATATGTAAGAACATTTCAACATTCAAGATTTTATCACAAGCGACGTGTTATGAGTTCTCTGTGAAATTGTTTCTATTTGCCAAATTCCTCGCCGAATTTGGGCCTCGATTGACCTAAATTTGTTAGCGGATATAAAAAATTATTACGCTTTATTTGTTTGTTTGTTGTATAAATCATTTTATATTTAAGGAGTTGATTAACTTTATAGTTTAATAGTTTTATTACTAAAATATATGGTGGAGTGGCCTATGTGGGAGGCGTATGTTCAGCAGTGGACGTATTCTGGCTGATATGATATATGATTTCATTTAAGGAATCATACATTTTCTCATCTTCAAACAAATATTGCATCTGTGCTTGTATTATTTATATCTAACCAATGACATTGATACCACAGAACTTATACATCAGGAGATTAGACCACAGGAGATTCCATATTTACGATTAGAAAGTTTTTTTTAATATTTTCTGTGACTCGACAAATGACAGCACCCCACCTGAATTTAAGCTAGAGTGCGGTATATGAATGAATGCGGTGCTACTACAGTTAAATAAATGTAGTAGCAGTCACACCCACAAAGCCAGCCTAATTGATACTGGCAACTCATAAGTTGATCCCGAAATTCGATTAAGTCGCTTTATGGTCTATATACTTGTAAGTGGTGGCACTACCCCGGATCAGACTGGGCACCTGATTCGATAACGATGCTTAGGATGTGCGATCCAAGAACCGAAACAACTGCAAGACGCAATTGCATCCGCTATGCCACCCTGAAAAATACCTCTTTAGGTTTGGTAACTTAGAGGCATTGACGCTAGACTGCGACTGCGATCGGAATAGACTGGAAATCGGCCACTTGCCACCATCCTGACACAACTCCCTCGCTTCCCTCACATCCACAATTCTCTTTATAAGCTCTACGGTTGTGGGCACTAAGCCATCCAGCTTTCTTGAGGATGTCTCCGATATCGTCGGAACACATCCTGGGCCTGCCTTGTTTAACGCATCCATTTTGTACATCAGATTTATAAATTTCTCTTGTCAATTATATTATTTATAGGGTACTTTACCTACATATTTCTATTTTAATAGTAAACAGAGTAATTTTAAGTCATAGATACACCAAAATATCTCTAACTTTAGTAACAATAGAACTTTCATTCGTATTAGTAAGGAGAAAGTATGTAAATATCTATGTATGGATATATAAGTATGTAATCATTATTAAGTTCTCACAGGGAACTTACACCTGGGGTCTCTTTGAGTTTTGATATTCGCTAATTTCGGGGCACGGAGTTCTGACATCGTGAATTGACTGTTAATATGGATAAGATTTTTATTAAATATTTGAAAATGATCACAAAAAGTATTTGATATTATTTATGAACTTGTAGTTTTCTTTTCTAAAGGAATTTGCATCGCTTGAAGAACCGACGACCGATAGTGAAGAAAGGTACTTGAGTGGAGGTCACGAATCGGAAGACGAAGCGTACGTAGGCCTCCCACTAGGTGGACTATCGACATAATAAATAAAGGTCACGAATAACCGGTGGAGGCCTATGTTTAGCAGCGGACGTCTTCTGGCTGATGATGAAAGGTAATTTAACATAAATATTAAAAGTATATACTAGTATGATATATTATACTATACTTTTTAGTTAGATTTTATAATTATAAGAGAAAGAGACATTAGTAAATACAGAATTTTTATTTTTATTTGTTGCTAATTTTAGTTTACCAATAAAAAATCGATTTGTCAAAGCCAATATAAAAATATTTAATAAATGCAATATTTTTAACAGACAATTCATGTTACAAAATAACAAACGTAAATAGCTGAAAACGTAATTAACGCTGGTAAATCGGATTTGATGAAAGTTTTCGCGGCGGCTCGCTCGGCTGTAAAACGGCACTCATACAACTTTCTACAAAGGAAATTAACATATAATTTATTTTTTCATACATTATTTTAATGGAAAATATCACACGCGAACTTTACATGCTTTTTCAGGAAATATTTTCACGCACAGGTGTATCATACATACGTAGTATCTAACATGTTATTCGTGCATTATTCTTAAATGTATAGTTTATTTTTATTATAGATATGACAGCAACCTGACTGCATTTAAGCTGGAGTATGATCCAATAAATGTAAAGTTATAGTTATATAACTGTGAGTAGCAGTCGCATCTATTGTAGGTACCGGTCTAGTTGGAATCACAAGCTGACAACTTACAAGCATAAACTTACAAGCTGATCCTGAAGTGCGAATAAGTCACTTCGCGGTCTGTAAGTATTAAGTATAAAAGGTGGTACCTAGCCTGCCAAACTTTATTCCATATTTATTCTTTTTCAAAATAGCATATTGTCAAAATGGAATTTGTGAAGAAAGCAAAGATTCAGGATCATGGATATCTCGTGCCGGCATAGTGATGGCAACTGAGACAAATGTTAATTGAAACGGTGTTAACAGTCGTCGGCACTCTAGTCAGATCGCTAAGTCGGCGTATAAAAAAGTGGCGCTTTATTGTCTCTGCCTATTCCTGCGATAATAGGTGACTGACTATATATTTTTAAGAAAAAAGATTTTGTACTATTAAAGACAATAAAGAATCTTTTTATTACATTTCTATACTAAGGCCACGGTCGCCTTAGTATGCAAGGCAGTGCAATGGTTACGGTTCGAAACCACCCACCGGTACCAATGTATTTTTGATATAATATGTACTTCGCTAGTCCTGTTTCTATGATACAAGCACTTTAGTAGCTTAGTATAGAAATGTAAATAAATAAAAATGTATACAACTTTACTGAATGTGCTTGTATCATGGAAATTATGTGTGTCGTTATATATGTTTATATATGTTTTAATTGTGACTTTAAAAATAGAATCTAGAGAATTATGCGAACCTTCTTTAACTTAGAAAGTTTAATAACAAAACACGGTAACATCGGAGCGTTCAAAGTTTTCACAAACCTTCCCACACTTGAAAATACATACTTCTTAAAACATTTTTCAGGAAGTTTCCTTAAGTACGAAAAGCAGAGACCCCCAAGCACTTAGTGAACAAATTAAGCTCAACTTTACGAGCCTGTAAAAATATTACGACATACAATTTGCACTTTTCAACATTTCACTAGTTTTAGCTCAAACTGTATTTGCTCTGTTAATTGACATGTTTCAGTTAATTAAACTGAAAAAGGCGACTGTGGTGAAGTGGCAGTGCAATGGTCACGCAAACCAAGAGCACGTGTTCGAAACCACTCACCGGTACCAATGTATCTTTGATATATGTACTTTGGTTGTCCTGTTTCTATGATACAAGCACTTTAGTAGCTTAGTATAGAAATATTAAAAAAAAACATGTCACTCACACGATAATTACTTAAGACATCAATTTAACGTACCAACATTATTTAATAATTAATTAATTTCTAGTTAGCATTATTATTTATTAATTATTGAATTTAACAAACTTTATGCGGCTTACCATCGCGTCTATTTTTGTTAATGATTTGACATTTTTTCATTATTCCAACATTTCGAGAGCTTTGCAGTCATTGTGGTCACGCTATAGTAAGCCGCATAAAATTTATTTAACTCATTAATCGATGTTCGCGCAAAATCTAAAAAAAGACAATTTTACATATTATTTCATTGTGGCTCGATATAATAGTATGACAACACTCCGCCTGACGTGTTTATAAATAGAGGTTACAGCTATTACAGTAAAATTACTGCAACTAGCGGTTGCGGCGACAATCAGCATTGCAAGTTTCAACTAGGCCGGCATAGTAATAGTTGAAACTTGCAATGCTGATTGTCGCCGTTATTATCATAACAATCTGTAAATGGCGGTCCTACTCCTTCCAATTAAAATATTAGGCGACCGTGGTGTAGTGGCAGTGCATTAGTTACACAAACCGAGAGCACAAGCAGTTCGGTTCCACCAACCTGTACCAATGTATCTTTGATATATGTACTTTGGTTGTCCTGTTTACTATGATACAAGCACTTTAGTAACTTAGTATAGAAATGTAAATAAGAAATAAAAATAATGATTGCTCCTTCTTTTTATATCTATAATTATTTTTACATTAACTTAATTTTTAAGTATTGAGTCGCGAAATTTAACCTTGAATTGCCAAATGCTAAGGCAAAGCCCAATAGCGCCGATGACTAAGACACCTATACGAGTATGTTATAGTTTACATGTTTTTTCAGTCGCCGTTACTATGCCAAAAAAAAACCGGCTAAAATGGCCTAAAACGGCAAATCATGGGTAAAGGCCCTGCGGCCCCCTGATTTTGGGTCACTCGCATCTTATCATTCTTCCTACCTCTGATACAAAATAATATAAGCACAATATAGTTAAAAAGTAAAAGTAGGTAATGTCAAGTCATTTCAGACAAAGTCATTACGTAAGTCTTTTCGGGAGGAAGCAAATAAACTAGCCCTTCTAAATGTGTTGGGGTCATTAACCTTTATTTTTATTAAGCCTACGAAAGTGCTCGCCTAAGCTATGCTACATTCATATTCACAAGTAATAGGAATCAGGGCCGTCTTTACCCGGGGGTTCAAGGGGTGCAGTGCACCCGGGCGCAGAGTATTAGGGGGCGCATGCCGACCGCCATAAACTTCGATAGGTACCTACTACACTGAGACCACGCGAGCGGAGCCTAGACTTTCGCACCCCGGCGCTGAATATGCTTAAGACGGCCCTGATAGGAATTATCTGTAGATATTTTTTATTATTATTGTGGTTTGACATATGATAGCACCGCGAGCACACGAGTACTACTATAGTTAATTAAGTGTAAGTGCCAGTCGCATCTACTATGCCGGCCTAGTTGGACCGGCAAATTTTAGGTTGATCCCGAAACGCTACTAGGTAACTTCACGGTATGTACACTTAAAAGTGGTCGTACTACCCCAGGGCGCTTACTACCAGAATATTATTTATATAGTATATATTGTTTAATTTTTTATTTATTTACATTTCTATACTAAGCTACAAAGGGCTTGTATCATAAAAACAGGACGACTAAAGTATATATATTAAAGATACACTGTTACCGGCAAGTGGTTTTGAACCCGTGCTCTCGGTTTGTGTAACCAGCACTGCCACTACACCACGATTGCCTTAAATATTAAGCAAATTGTTAAATTGTTAATAAGGTAATTTGTAATAGGTAACGTGTTTTTCTATATACCGCAACTTACTCAATAGTAAGTTGCGGTATATAGAAAACACGTATTACAGATTAAAAATAGATTGTTAACTTATACCATGGAGGAATTCGGTATCTTTCTCAACGTTTACATCTTTAAAAATTAAGCACTTATCTATGTTTTTTATACTTATAAAGATGTAATGTCTTTTAGGATATAACGACTATTTTTTTCATTCTGGCATGACAAGTACTTCAACTGAATGTTAAGGTGGCGAGTGAAGGCGAATGCAGGCACAAACAAATGTCTGCGAACAGCAGTCGCATCCACAATGATGGTCTGAATCTCAGCAAACTGAGTCCAAATATATAGAAACAGGTGAAAAATAGAACTAAATATAATGGTATAGATCTATCTATTTATACCATTTTTCTCACAGAACTATTTCTCATAGAAATCACATGCACGCTCTTTCCTATTATTGTATTCAAATATATCGGCTCCATTAACCGCAATATAAACTGAATATTTCTACAAATACTCACCAGATGTCGCAACCTGCTTGCTCTATTTGCTTCCAAAATGGAAGACTAACCTGGCTTTGTGTCATACGCACGGATTAGACTCGCACGAGATCAAAAGGTAGTGCGAATTGATAATTTATAAATTATTTGTACTATTTACATAAATACCAAATTTAAGTCGACCGTGGTGTAGTAGATTTTGAATATCCACCAAACTAAGAGCCTTGGGTTCAAAACCACTTGCTGGTACTAGTGTATCTTTGATAGTAAAACTTTGGCCGCCCCATTCCTATGAAACAAGCACCCTTAATAGCAAAAGTATACTGATGTGAAAAAAAAAACAAATAGACCTTTTGATAAAACATAAGTTCAAATAGGAACATAATTCTAATGACAATTCGCATAGTTTAATCCATTCTGCTGCAGCACAATGGGAAATTACCTCCGAAATGTGGAGGCTCTCCTGACAGAATTTATCTATAGCAAAACATATTTTAAACTTGCGTTATTTCGTTACAACTTGCAGTTATGATTTTCAACCGTAAATGTTTGCAAATTAAGGTATATATTGCTTTGGGATTTTTTATATTTTAGTTGTAGTTTATTGGCGATATATTTGTGTAGTGGATGCACTTTATAGCCGGAGGAGACGTGTACCCGTTGCAACATACAAATCTCTTTGGTAGTATATAATTTTTTGCCCGTTTTTCCGCATGTTTAACGTTCGTTTCCGCTAAACTCAACCTTCAACCTTAACGTTTGTTCATTTATGTGGATTGGTTTTTTATTACCCCTATTTACCCTTCAAGTTATATTTTTAATTTTATTTAAGATATAAAAATTACTATGTAAGTTAACTTTTCTAAAAATCACGGTATCCACCCTTACAGATGTAAAGACAGTTAATAGGCTTAGTCACAACTTGAAATAAACTTATTTTTTTCTTTAGGCCAATATTAGGGATACTACTTGACTGAAAATCGGTAGTAAATGCAATCAACGATGATGTAAAATTATTTAAAAAAGTAATAGTTCAAGTAATAGTTTAACCGACAAGGAGTCGGTTAAACAAATTGTCACACATTCTGTATTCGTAAGATTAAACTTTAATAAAATTTGTAATAGGTAACTTTCTGAAAGCTCGCCTCTTATATTTTACGACTTTCGTAACGTGAAATATAAAATTATAAACTAAATGCATGTTTATAAATAGAGTCCTGAAAAATGCTTAAATGGCGGATACGAGGGAGACATTTCGGAAATGGCATATGCCTGAAGCACACCTCTTACCTCATTTATAAATTGAAAAGCTTCTTAGCTGTGATGGCTTAAAATTGAATTTAAAATGTTGATTTTATATATTTTTACAGTCATGCAATAAAAAATAATTTTGAACATATTATTATATAGGTATTTGTTTTCTTCTGTAATTATTAATTCTAGTTATATATAATACTATATAATAAATATAGACCTGCACGCTACTGATACTGATAAGTCAGGATATCAGTATCAGGAGTCTAGTGCTAGATAAATGATCTAGTAAACATGAGCCCCTAGTTGAAAACTACTTGCCGGTTAAAATGTTTCTTTGATATTTGTATTTTGCTCGTCCTCTTCTTATGAGAACATCTTTAATAGCTTAGTATAGAAATGCTAAAACATATATTTAGCACAAATAACGAAGTGTGCAAAAAAGCAGCAGCTATGTTAGCCTGATTAACACTTTCTCATGTATCTGAAATGAACCAGAAAATGGAAACGAGGTGGGTGAATATTTAGAAGACAAAAAGTCTCTATACTGTATGTAAAATAAAAACTTCTAAGGTTGTAAAATAATGTCTGTATGTGCAATGTTTTCTTTTAAAACAATTATGCTGCGCCAGCAACGCGCAGACGAATGTCACTGAATCGTATAATGAATGACACTTGACAACGTGCACTCACCTCCTTAGTTTCTTTAGAAGAAAATGTCTTTAGGATAGAACTTTTTACAAGGATTTATCTTGTTTTTTTTTACCAATTAAATAACTGTAAATTGAAATCGTTGGACAAAACTTTATTGTTATTATTTTATTACTATTATAAATTTAGTTTTAATTTAATTAAATAAATGATTTTATAAAATTAAATTTTAATTAAACAAGGAAACCTTTTTTAATTAAATAAAGCAGTATCTTATCTTTCTGTATAGGCTCTCTAAACAACATATTTTATAAGAAAATAATTCCTGATATAAAAAATTCTTAACAAAATAAAAACATAAGTTTTTCTTATCTAATATAAAAGGTATAATTTTTATAATAGTATTGAGCATAAAGCAAAAGTTTCCTCAACTAACAGGCTTAAAGCTCATGCTGGGATAAACGCGGCAACCGTTAAATTGACATAGATTACCTTCTATTGCATCATAGAATTTCCACCATTATATTTTATTTATTTGTTAGAAAAATAAATAGGCCACTTTGTGTGGAGGATTAGTAAATAAAATACTTATATCTGTCCGTAATAAAATGCCACACTCCATTGTCACAAGTATAAGCAGAAATAAGGCGACCGTGGTGTAGTGGCAGTGCAATGGCTACGTAAGCCGAGTGGCATGGGTTCGAAACCACTCACCGGTGCCAATGTATCTTTGATATATGTATTTTGGTTGTCCTGTTTCTATGATACAAGCACTTTATTAGCCTAACATAGAAATGTATAATAATAAAATAATATAATAGAGCGCTACTTTCTACAATTTTAAGATAACTCCTTTGCTTTACTTAACTTTATTTACTTTACTTAACTTTCGTTTTACTCTTTAAATAAATTCTTTTTTTGCATTTGATAAGAATTTAAATAGGACACGATGTATTCTTATTCTCCTTTAAACGGCCCTAGATTCTAACATTCTTAGTTATAACTATAGCGGCACCTCATCAAATGTTAAGGTGGAGTGCAGTCCTTTAATGGAGGCAACTGCTACTAGAGTTAAATAACTGCAAGTACCATCATGCTACCATTAGGTAGGTCGAAGTCAGATATCGAGTCAACAAATAAAAGAAAGTAGCTTGTGAAAGATTAATACAAATCATCTGTATACTGTTTCTGAAAATATATCTACTGAAATATTAGTATAAAATAACCGTGTTATTAAAGTTAATTGATAACAACAAACTTTACAAACATTTAAAAAAATAACAGTTTTCAATGAAATTTTTTCTACAAATACATGAACATAGAGAGGAAAACTTTGTTAGGTAACATTTTTATTTCCTTTCTGTCATGTTTCATGATTTATAACACAAAATGTTAAAATATTCAAACGGTAGAAATATCAAATGAATAAATATACCATTTAATAAACCGTCATTTTTTATTACATTTAATGTTTTCTCAATATATTTGATTTTTTATGAAACTCTAAATAATACAAATATTATGTAGAAATAATGTGTTTTTTCTTATAACTTTTAAATATAATTCAAACAAATAAAAAGTACAAACTGAATATTTGTACTTTTTATTGTGGCTGTCATAATGGCGGCGATTGAGACAATCGTAAAGTGAAACGGTTTTTCAAATTGTCGGCGCTCTTAGATTTCTCTTCGCTAATAACATCCCTTATTCTATATCTGACCTCTATAGGCAAGTAGATATCGAGTCTTATAAAAATATTTGTTTTTTTAATAGTAAATCGCCTAAGTAAATACACTCTTATTTATTTAAGCGATCGTAGTTTGCATTTTTTTTAGCAAAAGCTTACGAATGGCAAAATCGTTTTGTCTCCGTACGGCTGTAAAATTTTACAATAGCAATTGCTTCTCTGAATAAATTACTCGGTAGTGGATGGAAAGTTACGAACAACACTAGGCGAGGTTTTAGACTACCACAATAGAGGGCAATTTAATGCTTCGCCGCTTGTTTAAAAGTTGCAAAATTGCAACCAAACTCAATGATAATGTTGACGAACTTTGCGTGTTGCATTTTTTATATTTAATACTTTCTTATTTCATTTGTAATGTTTTATTTTATAAAATGTTTGTTTTTATAGTACATTCTTTATTACTACCACAATATTCTAAATAAATTTTATTCAGTGTGATTCAATGTTTCTATTGAATAAATATTGAAATAAATACCTTTGCAAGATACCATGTTAATTAATATTTTTACACTGATAAAACCTATTAATTATAGCTAAACGTTTTTAAAATTTGACGGTTTAAACTTGAAAGTAGATGTTACAAATTGCTACGGACGGAAAACAGCCCCACAGAATCACGCTTATCAACGCAGAGTTACGATATAAAAGCTTATGATATATATCTGACATTTAATTAATATGATATGTTATTAAATTTAATGAATAAAAATATATGGATAACAATAGATTAACTAATATTAGCTCACGTTTTTACCAGAAATAATCACTTAACAACTTCTCAAGACATCACTATGAAACATTTATATCTAACGGATTCAAACTAATTCAACGGATTTAAAATAAAAATTACACTATAAAAACTATTTATTACATTTGGGTGAAACTTGAGAATAAAATAGTATATCGTTGCATCCACACGAGGTATAATGCAAAATCCAAGTGGACATAATTTATACATTCACATTCCAACCAATAAACGTAATAAAAAACTTTTATATAACAACAAATAAACAACTCTGTAACTGTAAACATTTGGTTCAAAGTTGTGTAAACTTTAGAAATAGTTAGGCTCTTTTGGTATAAAGTAAGAGGCAAAGTGTTATGCATTTTATAGTTTACTGCAAGCGACTGGGAAATTAAGACAGTGGAAAACGCGACAAATCTTCTGTTTAGTTCATATATTACCTGGTTGAATTTTAAAAAATATATATGATATTTTCCTTATGATATAATTATGCCTACAACAGTTTACTGTTGGATCATAAACACTATATTGGCATACATTACCAACCAGCACGGGGGATAGGAACTACTTGATTAGGAATTACCAATTATCATTCTGAATTTATTTCAAATCAAGGTCACGATGCCCAAAACAAATTCGTTGTAAAGGCATTAGTTACACAGTAATAAAAAAAATATTTTAAAAATAAAAAATCAAAAATGTTATAGATGTTTTTATTACAAGTTATATAACTTTTAACTTATTCCAAATAGTCCCAAAATATGAATTTAAAAAAAATAACATTTAAATATACTTTTTCACGTCCATTGTAACTTATGGGTTTTAAATGTTTTTATTATAATTATGTGATTTTCTTTATAGAATAATATGACAATACGAAAGAGCCCACGAAGACTTATTTACAAAAAATATTTTGATTTTTGTATCAGAAAAAGCCGCTACTTACAACTATTAGATTATATATATATTTTTTTATATTTTTATATAATTTCATTAAGCTACTAAAGTGCTTGTATCATAGAAACAAGACGACAAAAGTACATATATTAAAGATACATTGGTACCCTTGCTGATACATTGGTAAGTTTGCGTGACCCTGCACCACTACCACTACACCTATATTAAGTTTGCCTGATATAATATCTGCCTGATGATAAGCAAGAGGAGGTCCAAGAGTGACGACGACTAAAAAAAACGAGTTTTCTAGTAATTCCAATGTAAATATAGTTTTCCAGTTAGTATAAAAATAAATGTAATAGGTGAAAACGTAGATTTTTTCTACCTTTTCTTCAGTAGCCATTGAGTTTAACTGTTTTCTTTGGTAAGAAAATTTATTAGGGCTCGATTCGAATTATGGCGGAGATCTCGCAGGTGGGCAGATTGTACTTTACTACTTGAATTACTTTGCCTGAAAATATACTATAGGTACACCTACTATTAGATAGCTACATACTTTTCAGATAAAACGAGGTAATTATTTCAGAAATAAAACAGTTAAATAAAACCACAGAGCCTGTATGAAGAGAATTGTGGATGAGAATGAAGCAAGGGAGTTGTGTAAGGATCGTGGTAAGTGGCGCTCCATTGTCTCTGCCTATCCCTGTGGGAAAAAGGCGTGACAATTTGATTGATTGATTGATAAAACCGTTAAATGACCGACGCCTTTTAGGTTTAGCTCAAAAGTTGCCTGAGTTCAGCACTCACAATGACTTTATGAAAGAAACTTGATAAAACTTATACGTACTATGGCGTTTATTTTGTTCATTTTATTGTCCATTTAATGAGTCTTTCGCGATAAAGATGATCTCTCTAGGTAAACGTGATTGTAACCGGAAAAATCATTTATTAATCTTTATCAGCCCATGTATTTTCTCCTTCCTATAACCTTGGACTCTTCAATCAACGACCGTAACAGCCGTAAACTTTTTTATTTTATTGTGACACGAAATCTGACCTCAACCCGCCTGATGATAAGCAATGATAGGAATAATCGAGTCAGTTCCCAGCCACTATGCCGGCCTAAAATGCTTCTTCGCGCATCGCTTGAAGGATCCAAGGTCATAGGATGGAGAGAACACATGGGTTCACTACAACAGTTTTTTTTATAATATAATTATCAAATTTAATGTCTCGTCTCAATATGAATTGAAAAAAAAAATGATAATAATAAAACGACTTTAAAATAGACTGCATCTATTTCGTAGATGTAATTTCTACGTATAACTAACAGTATAGCTATACACATAAACCCTTTATAGTTATATAGGTAGTCAGAATGTCGTAATTAATCAAATGAATTGACGTTGACACGATTCGTGATAATTGATGCGATCGTTTCACTATTTCGACATCCAGTTGTAGCGGTATTTACATAGGAATTATTAAGGATTATTATTTAATATATTTTTTTTTTTATGACAGTTTTAGGATCCTTACGGTTTCAGTGATGTAAATTACAGGTGCATTAAACTCATCTACATCATTATTATTTTAATTGTGACTCGTTATATAACAGCACCCTTCTGATGTTAGCCTGGAGTGCGTCTCATGAATGGAGGCAACTGCTACTATAGTACAATAACTATAAGTAGCAGTTACATCTAATATTTCGGTTGAAACCGCACCGACACGCGACTAAATCACTTCACGGTCTGTACACTTGAAAGTGCTGGTACAACCCCGGATCGGCTGCCTACCACTTCTTATTCACATTCACAATTCTCTTCATACAAACTCTGTGGTTATAAGCACTAGGCAACCTAGCTTTCTAATAACTTATAAAGGTTTTAAAATAATAACAAATCTATATAATTATAACTATATGTAATATATATGTAGTTATATACATTGTATAATACACGACTCACACTGAACGCAAAATGGTTGTTATCGCAAAATATTAATCACAGCCTATGCTAATTTCTGAAACGGGCGCCCAATTCTTTTCATATTTATTGTCAATTAATTTTATTAATTTTATTTATAATAATTTTAGTGTTTTCATTTTTATGTATTTCATTTAAAATTATGTTATAGGGAAGAATCAATCAATCAAATTGTCATGCCTTTATACCACGGGGATAGGCAGGGAAGAACATATCTTTGTTATATAAAATGTTCTTAATTACAACTAGCTGTGGTTTACACACATAAGTAAGTAAGTAAAACTTAAAATATTTTTAGGACATCTACATTTACTCACATAAGCTTCTTTATACCTAAACTTGTGACGCGACATCTGACCTCAACTTGCCTGGTAAGCAAGGGGAGGTCCACGAGCGCCGACGACTGAAAAAACATCTCATCTTACAGTTGCCTCAATCACCGTCACTATGCCGAATAAAGATATTATAAATACGAGTAATATTTTACATTCAAGAATACAACTCCATTGGAAGGGATGATTATATTCAAATTAAGCTTGTGTATTATTCATTCTTAAACAGAAATTCTGTCTCGATTTTCGTTGAATATTTTACGACGACTATGTTAATTTTGATGGTGAAAATTGTAAAAGAACTCCATTCAATTATAACGTTTCAAATAACAAATAAATGCAGCAATCAGCTTCATTTTACAAAACACATAAAAATAAACGTGTTTTAAAGTCATTATACTTTAAAACACGCAATTTATTAGGATGTATCTTTAATTTATTATATAACCGCAACTTATAACCATAAAGCTCGTATGAAAAGAAACTATTAACTATTTATTATTCTGAAACTCAAGTAGTTATTAATGATAGGTAATAACTACTGCATTGACTAAATACCTTGTATAATTAAAAACAAATTATTGAATTAAACAATTTTTATGCGGTTTACTTTCGCATTTATTTTTGGTTAATGATTATACAAATTTTTATTCCGACGTTTCGAGAGCTTTGCATGTCTTTCCTTGACTACGATGGCTGCAAAGCTCTTGAAACGTCTAAACAAAAAGTTGTACCAAAAATAAAGGCGATAAAATTTATCAATCAATCAATCAAATTGCCACGCCTTTTTCCCATGGGGATAGGCGGAGCGCCATTTGCAACAATCCTGACACAACTCCCTCGCTTTCTTTACATCCACAGTTCTCTTTATACAAGGTCTAAGGTTATGGGCACTGGGCAAAATTTATATATTTCAATTGTTTGTTTTTAATTATACAAGGTATTTAGTAATCAAAGAAAACAATAATAAACCCTTAATTATTAATATTACCAACTGCCCAAGTCTCAGAATAATAATTAATTAACAGTTTTATAATCAACTCAATTGTGAAAGAAACTAAGCACCAAGACCTTATCAAACAAGATGACATAACGAAACAATTCAACCCTTTATTTAAATTAGTTTTTGCACATCTTTAGTGAGGCATGTGAAGGGTCTGGCAGACCGCAGTCGGTTGCGACCAAATTTATAGCTTGAGGTCTATTAGGCCCCTGTTTTAAATAGTTTAGAGACCCTGCATCCACTGCAACCCTACTCTTGTTGACATATTTATTGTTGTATAATCATTGTTTTTGTCTTAAGGGTTAAGTTTATATATAATATACCTACTTGGCAATATTTGAATTTATCCCTAATTAATTTTAAGAAAGGTCATTCATTCCTTTAGGCTATATTACTTACAGCTTACCTTAAGCCAATTTTAAAGACCTTAAAATTACACATAATAAATAAATACACAAATAAATATATAATGCCTCATGTGAATGTATACGTTAAACAAGGCATGCCCAGGAGGATGTTTGCCAACCAAATCTGAGACATCCTCAAGAAAGCTAGGTTGCCTAGTGCCCATAACCATTGAGCTTGTATAAAGAGAATTGTGAATGTGAAGGAAGCGAGGGAGTTGTATCAGGATCATGGCAAGTGGCGCTTCGTTGTTTCTGCCTATCCCTGTAGGAAAAAGGCGTGACAATTAGATTTTTTGATTACACAAATAATAATAAAAACTTTACATGTTAGAAAATACCTACAATAAGTAAGGAAGGTACCAATACGTGATGGGCTTTCGAATGAGAAAAACTTCTAGTATTTGTTTATCTACGGTTTTGGAGTAGCTATTTTGCTATGCACAAATTGCACAACGCCATCTAGTAGCGCACCGTGGAATTAAAACAGATTCTTTTAAAAAGTCCCTGCTGCTAACTACTATTAAGAAATTTACTCTCGGCTTATTTCCGATATACATTTGTGTTTTTCTTATTCTATTAGTTTGAATTATTTAAGCAAGGCCGCAAGGCGTTGGTTGGCATAGTGACCGCTACTGTTGCAGCCGTAAACTGCGACGGTTCTTTCAGCTTTTTTCCACAGGGATAGGCAGGGACAATCGAGCGTTACTTGCCACGATCCTGACACAACTCTCTTGCTTTCCTCGCATTCACAATTAATAATAATAAATATAATTATTAAATAATAATAATAATTATATTGGATATTAAAGTACGCATTAAAAAACTTTTTTTATGTGTTATACATTTCTATATTAAGTTACTAAAGTGCTTGTATCATAGAAACAGGACGACCAAAGTACATTGGTACCGGTGAGTGGTTTCGAACCCGTGCTCTCAGTTTGCGTAACCATTGCACTGCCACTACACCACGGTCGCCTCTAAAATAAAAAACTAAAATATTATACATAGGATACAACAAAAACCTGATGCCTAGTTACAGATGTATTCCCTAGACGTCAATAGGCGTCCTAATTACGGCTGTAACGACAAATTGACGCTTTTCGAGTGTCACTTGGAACCAGACGCGACGTGACGATAATACTGTTCCACCTATGTGGAAACTACTGGCGTTTTTCATAATGATTTCAGTTTTCATGATGATTTAATGATACATGTACAGTAATAAGTTATATTTATACAACATAGCACTTATTTTGCGCTAACATTCTTAAATGAAATTAAAAAAAAAATTGCGACTTACTATCGCGTATATTTTGGTTTATAAAAAATGTAAAATCCAAAACCAAAGTAAACGCGATAAGCCGCATACAAATTGTTTAATTCATAATACTTTATTTTTAATATAAGATCGTAAATGAAATTGTCAAGCTTTAATTGCTACAGAGATTGAGAGCGCCACTTTCTACACTCTACACCTCTTTTACTTCCTTCTCATCCACAATTCGCATACTAATAATCATTTAATTTAATAATAAATTTGATCACTAAATCATATGAATACTCAAACATTCATTAAAAACAACTAACATTCGATCCATTCACAGTTCTAATCCTAAAATCGTCGTAGCTAACCCGCACACACTTAGTATATACTCGTAGAGAAGGTACTGAAACGATGTAATTACTGTAAAAGCTTGGCAAATATTTTTATATGAAATAAACGTTCCAGAGGCTGTATTATTGCTGACTAATCGTATCAACATTGAAACTTTGACCCACGTGCTGTTTTATGACCTTTAATCGCGTAAAATTATCAAATAATAATATTTCTTTATTGTTACTCGATATCACACCTCATTCCACCGAAGCAAGAGGAGGTCCAAGAGATTCGACGACCGAAAAAAACCGAGTCAACCAGGAGTGGCCGTCACTATGTCGGTCAAAGTTGCTTCTTTACACATCGCTTGAAAGATCCAAGGTTATAGAAGGGCGAGAAATATATGTCGATTTTTCTACAAAGAAACAACGCACTAAACCGTATTTTCTTAAATTTTGCGCGTACATTGATTATTGAATTAAACAAATTTTATGCGGCTAACTATCGCGTTTATTTTGGTTATTGATTTTACATTTTTTTTATTTTTCCGTTTCGAGAGCTTTGCAGCCATCGTGGTCACGGAGAGACAAAGCTCTCGAAACGTCGGAATAATAAAAAAGAATGTAAAATCAATAACCAAAAAAACGCGATACTAAGCCGCATAAAATTTGATAAATTCAACGCACTAAACCTTTTAGTTTAATTGCTGATTCGCCAAGTTATAACAATTTCGTAGTACAGTTAACTGGATGGAAAACAATAAATTATATAATATGTAAAAATTTATAAAGCATTAGAATAAATAAATTGACAAATCTTTGTTAAATTAATGTGGAAGGTATAGTTACGACAACTGAGGCAATCATTAACTTAATAGGATTTTTTATTCGCCTGCGCTCTTGCCTTCTCTTTGCTTTTCATTAGGCAAATAAATCTAATCCAAATGTCGTGTCTCAATAAAAAGTAAGTATTTATCAGGGTCAGGGTATAAAGGGTCAAAATTTAAATGTGGTACAGGTTTGAACGAGCATTATTAAGGAGGCTTGTTGACCGACCGCATTGAGTTTACTTTCGCTGAGTAATAGTTTAAACAAATCCTTTAAGTAATTTTAGTTGATTATTCTATTGTATTAAATGAAAACCTGTATTTTTTCCTAACAAAATAATCAATTACTCAGGTTAAGTAAGAAAATATACTTACTTGTATTTAATCTGACTTTGGGAGAATTTTTTATTGGCATGTTTCTATAACGTCATTATTATGGTATTTTGTGAGGTTTCTGAAGTGAACATGGTTTATAAAATAAAAGTTAAATCAAATCAAAATTAAAGTCTTTAGCGGTTTTTAGTTACAGTTGCCGTCATGTAGCCGTCACTATGCCGGCCATTGTGCGTTTTTTTTTTCGACTAATTTATTCTGAAGTTTTAAAATCTTTGAGGCCTGTAAATACAATTGTTTCTAATCAAGATACAGGTGTGTACCATTTTGAATATGACTGTGGATTATCCTACTTAGGTTAGACAAAAATAAACATATACAGAAACATATTTCTTACATTAAAAACCAGCGAAGCGGAAAGTCTGCAGTTTTTAACCGACTTTCCAAAAAGGAGGAGGTATATTCGGCCGTATGTTTTTTAATTTATTTTTTATATGTGTTACCTCATAACATTTTTCTGAACCGATTTTAATTTTTTTTTAATTTAAAATCTCGCGCTTTCCATGTGGTCCATTTAATTTTGATCAATATCTCACCAGTATAGTTTAGGAGTTATTCTTAATAATGCGTATTTAATTGACAACTACATTAATGATTTTTAATATGTTTACCCCGATTTTTCCTCAATTATGGATCGATTTTAAAAATACTTTTTTTTTGCTTGCAAGGTTATACCTTCGGGGTGATTCCATTGTGACCAAATCTGAATCTGATGAGGGGATTCCATGGAAATCAAGGATTGAATCCATAATTTTCAATAAAATTATGGATTGATAGTATTAATTAGGAGTATATGAATACAAATGGTTAATCAGTGTAATAGAACCAGCTTAAACAGTTTTGCAGTCTGGTAGAGTTTATGAATGATCGAATGGCAAACCTACTATTTAATCGTTCACTGCTCCCGCGGTGGATTGAATGAATGAAACGAACAAATTAGCATTTCAATCAATGCCAATATTATTTAGGGTGTGTAAATAGTGGGGGATGCATAACTGGCATAAGAGGTTGGACTTTATTGTTAGTACAAGGTATTGGGAGAAATGTGAATTTTATTTATACAATAAAAACAGTTTTTTACTGTATAGTTTTAAAGAATATTCATCAAGGTCGTAGCCAGTGGCGCTCCATTGTCTCTGCCTATCCATGTGGGAAAACGGTGTGACCATTTGATTGATTAACAAAAGTAATAGAATTATTTTACTTTAAGATGAAATCTTTAATTGACACTTGGCTAAGCGAATTGGACTACGACGATTGTGAGAAGCTCATAAGCAACTGTCCGATCTGAGTAGAGTGTAGTTTGTATGGTGGCATGTTTTCAATGTTTATTATGTTGTAATATGTGTATTGTAAACTTTAATTGTCATTTTATTTTACTATGAATTGTAATATCAGGAAGGAACTGTCTCCTGTCATACAGGTTATCCTAGTACAGGAGACAGGGGAATACTGAACACATTATTATTATTATTATTTTTACATTTTAATGCCAATTCTAAGTTACAAAATTTACTTATATCATATATCAGTAGTAGTATCAGACATCAGACAGTAAATAGTAGTAGCAGTCGCTTTTACTCATTTACATAGACATAAGTAGTGTGCGGTTGGTGTGAGCCAATAAAAAAAAGAAATAGAAGAGTAGTAAACCGACCCTGCCGACCCTGGGTAGTTCCACCACTTACAGCTGGTAAGTTGCTGGCCTTAATTAGGCCGACATAGTGCTACTACAGTTGCAGTTATTTAACTGTAGTAGCAGTTGCCTTCATTCATGGAGCGCACTCCAGCTTAACATCAGGCAAGGCGCCGTCATAATTTTTTACTTATTATGACGGTTTACTGAAAATGGAACTAGGTTGTTTTTATAGCAAGAAAGTTATGACAGGATCGTCAAAAGTGGTGCTCCGATCTTTCTGCCTTTCCCTAAGAAGATTAATTGATTATTTGAGTTTTTTTGTATATTAACAATTTTAAAAAAAGTCAAATAATTTGCAATTAACCGCAATTTGCCTGGTATTCCATCCATGGGAATTCATAAAGAAAGTAGACTCTCACCAACTAGTGACGGCGACTGAGGCAATCATGGACTAAGTTATTTTTTTCAGTCGTATGCGCTTTTAGAACTTGCTTACTTGCCTAATAGTCGATGCCAGATGTTTTTATTTTATTTTATGTCGCAATAAAAAAAAACATTCTAGTGATATCTTTTATTACTACGTTTTAATTTGTATAATATTACAAATGCATTTTAAGTGCAGTTTAAGACGAATATTAAATATCTTCCACCCCCTTTTTAGTATGCCAATGACAGGGAGGAGGGTGGTCTAAAATGAATAAGTAATTTATGAAAATTTAAACAATAATCCTAAGAGTTGTAACTAGTATACCCTTTGGAATAAAAAGGATTTCAATTAATAACTTTTAATTGGGATTTCGTTTTGTAATATATTTCATTTTTTACTTTTTTTATTTAAAATTTTTATTGTATTTTTTTACAAAAGGCGAACTTAGTGCCCCATGGAATTCTCTACCAGCCAAACCTTCATATACGGTGAACGTTAAGATGAAGGTGGGTAGTACAACAAAGTTTAAAATGTGGCTATATATGTATTAAAATGAAAATATTATTTATAAGTAACTAAATATATATAAACTACATACAAAAAATACATACTATACATTTTACCCATAGCTTTATAAATTTAATTCTAAATATTCAAAACTATTATGTAAGAATGTGAGGGAAGCGAGGGAGTTGTGTCAGGATCATGGCAAGTGGCGCTCCATTGTCTCTGCCTATACATGTGGGAAGAAGGCGTGACAATTGGTTTTTATTGTGTCTCGACATATGACAGCCTGATGTAAAGTTTAATTTGTAACTACAAATAATAATGTAAATAGCAATGACATCCACTATGCCGGCTTGGTTGGACCTGGCAACTTACGAGCTGATCCTGAAACGCGTAAAAGTCAATTCAGCGTATGTATACTTTAAGTGGTGGCACTTACAGGGCACTGGGCGGACACTACTGCCTACTACTTTTTGACAACCAGACCCAGAGCGAACATTCGCCTTTTTTAATAACATTTTTTTTTTTCAAATTATTAAATAATACAAATAAAAGCTATGAAAAAAAATTGCTACGACGGAGAATCAAACCCGGTACTCTCCGCGTAGCAGACTCGTGTGGTAACCAATACGCGACACTTGTCGTCAAAACAATTTCGTCGATTATTTTATGTTATAAATTAAAATCATCATCATCAATTTCACGCACGCCTCGATTCCCACAAGGATAGACAACGACGAAGCGACTTTTTCCACGATCTTGACACAATTCTCTTGCATCATCCACTATTATCTTCAAAATGCTTTTTAGTTATAAATTAAATTAAAAATATAAAAATATTTTTTTTAATCAGAAAATGAAAAAAAAATGAATAGCATAATAAATATCACACGCAACATTATTTACTTATATTAAAAATATAATATATAAAGAAATATTATATAATACATAATATAAATTATTTACCTTGTTTTCAGCAAACTGTGGCGTCGAACCCCTTTCACACGCGCCGCGAAAAAGTTTAAAAGTTCGTTACTTTACAACAAAGTTCAATTTCATAAACCACTAAGTCCAATAAATATATAAAACAATCACTGATTATAATTTAATATGCTAAACACTAGATTATTTAATGGAAATCTACTAAATATTTAAAATCCTACAATATTAATACAGTATACTTGTAATTGCCTTATACTTTATGAATTATACATACATACATAAGAGCGCTAAATTTGCTAATAAACTAGTACTTTTCACAACCGAGCTGAGTGCCTTTCTACTTAAAATAAAATACAAAATCTACTCTATAAAAAAGTTCAAAAATTAATTCAAAAGTTTGTATAATATAACGTATGGATCACGCCTTACGTCAGATAAGTGTGAACATGGGCAAGCATTCGACGAGAAACTTTATATAGACTTTATAAAAATTTCAATTGGTCGCGTGCTGCGTTGATCAAGGGCCGCCTAGGACTGAGCCGCCCGCCTATCTGTAACGTGTAAGCTAGATATAGTTCATACCTAGGATGCCTATAGGAGTACCTACATATGCAAGCCTGCAACCGTACAGCGGAAGCTAAACTTGAGTCCTTGAGACTGGATAAGCATTGAACTTTGGGTTTTAATAAAAACTTTGCGTTCGCAGTTAGTTTAAATATTTTGTTCGTTACTTACTTTAATCCAATTAGCGAATTTCTGTGCTTCAATTACTTGTATATTTTGCATCGATGCTAGTTATGGTTGATTTATATAATGCAAATGAAATATAATACATATTTCAAATGTGAAATCATCTAGGATCAACTTAGAATAATTGGTGGTACCGGTTCAAAAACTAACTGGTACCAATGTATCTTTATTTTATTTTATTGTGACCCGACATTTTACCTCGTCCCGCCTGATGATAAGCAAGAGAAGGCCCAAGAGTGACGACGACTGAGAAAACCGAGTTTGTTCTCGGCTGCCTCAGCCGCCGTCACTATGCCGGCTTTGATATATGCACTTTGGTTGTCATATTTTTATACTACAAGCGCAAGCGCTCTAAGTAATATAGAAAGGCATATTTGATTGCTACAAAATACCATTACTAGCAGGCACCTTAACCTAATTTCAAAGTTTTCATAAAACATATAAATTACCTCTTAACAACTAAAACTTTACTTAGACATTTATTTTTGTAAAAAGTTTAAAATGACAATTTAAAGAGAATTCAAGTCAAAAAGGAGAACGAGCAAAATGATGCATTTCCTATACCATTGCTTCTTTCTTCTTTAGATAGAAAATATAAAATAACAATGAAAAATACACTTTAAGACAAAATTGTTTGTCTGTAATACGTTTTAACATTATGTAGAACTTTTCATTGTTTCTATTTATTCGAATAAGACATGTAGACTATCTGCACCGAAAATACCGCTTTCAGGCACAGCGGATGCGACTAATTCTCATTACTCATGTAACGTACTCCGGCCTAACACCATTCCGCCTGGTTATAACATTAGGTAGGAGCTCTTTAACTTTGTTGCTGGATCGTCTTTTTACCCTCGTGATACCGGAACGGAGAAAATCATTCACATTATTTTAATCAAATCAGCAGTCAAACTAAAAGATTCTACCACGGCCTTAGAAATGCATTTGGCTTTGGAAAACAACATTTTAATAAAATATATTATTCCTACAAGAAGGAATGATAAATTATACGATTATTTAAAAATTATATTAAAATAACTTTCACCAAAAGTGTAAATTAAGAATTGCAGTGACTCATGGCGCCGGAAGTGAGGTCAAATTGTCACGTAATATTTCACAATACAAAATCGCCGTTCATTGTCACCAAGTGTTAGGCGCACCATCTATGAAAAGACATTGGAACTACTTCCTAAAAGTACAAATTCAGGAACCTGTAAAGCTGCCGCTGCAAATTGTGGTAGCTACTAGGAGCTATCGTAGTAAAATGCCAGTTTTTTATAGTTAATGTTTCATTTTTATTTTCAAAATATATATAACATAACACAGTCCGTTACGCCTGGGATTACAGGTTCGATTCCCAGTCAGGGTAAAGATTTGTTTCACAGCATTTATTAATTATTTAATTAAAGAATACAAATGGATTATTTGGATTATATTTTAGTTTAATTCTTTGAGAATTTCATAAAGGATGTCAATTAAATTGTTACGCCTTTTTCCTACAGGGATAGGCAGAGACAAGGATGTCTTACTAAGAATTTAAGTTTAAACTATTATCTTTGGACTCTATCACATGCAAACACGTATTTACGTAACAAATTGTATGTAAATGTACAAAAGTCACAATGTACGATTTCCTTGGAGATTTTTACACACACAACATTATATTATTATTGTTTACATTTAGTTTGAGATAAAACTCAAACAAGAGTTTTTAAATTGACATTTATTTATTTATTTATTTTCAACCTCGTTCTGTGTCCCACTGTCGTTTCTTTGCCAGAGGAAGCAGCTGTGTTCAAGTTTTGTATAAATCACTTCAAACTAGGATTATAAAACTTTAGAAAGATATGTTAAGGAGGGTTTTTTAGACTCTACTTGCAAAGTTTAAAGAGTGGTAGGCAGTGGTACCCAGTCTGCCGATCTGGGGTAGTACCACCACTTACAAGTATACAGACCGTGAAGTGATTTTGTCACGTTTCGGGATCAGCTTGTAAGTTGCCGGTTCCAACTAGGCTGGCATATTGGATGTGATTGAATTGTAGTACAGTTATTGAATTGTAGTAGCAGTGACATCCATTCATGGACCACACTCCAGCTTAACAACAAGCGGAGTGCTGTCATATGTCGAGTCACAATAAAAAAAATTTCATGCACAGTAAAAACTATCCAACTCTACAGTCTCAAATTATACTAAAGCTGTTATAAGTATAAGGATGGGTAAAAGAAGATTAACGAATGAGATGTATAACTCAGAGGTGGAAGAAACGAGCCTGAAAATAGTTCCTAAATGAAATTTAAAACATTTTTTAAAATAGCAAGAATTGTGGATGTGATTAATGGAAGTGACATATTTGTGTCAGGATCGTGGAAAGTGGCACTGTATTTTCTCTGTATCTATATCCCTACGACCTGCAGACTCCCGCTCTCTCGAGAAAAAAAATGAAGATCCAAAAGTGCCGACTACTAAAGAAAATAAGTCGGTCCACGGCTGCCATAGTCTCCTTTTTTATGCCGGCCAATAAAATTTATCTGTTTTGATGGGTCGTCCCCGTTTCACTGTTCCGTCATCCAATCATTAAATATATTTTTTTTATTTTCTCGTTTACATACTCATTTATAATCATATTTTTATTGATATACGTAAAACAAACATAATAATATAAAAATATAAAAAGTAATTTTTAAATTATTATGTATTTACAATAATTATTATTACGTAATTAATAAACAATTCGAGTATATAGTAAGTCCATGGCTGTAACAATGTCCTGGGGATGTGCATAAGTTAAAGTTGTATTTCAGGGTTTGTTAGATTTGTGGGGGAAAGTTTCCGTCTGCTCAGGTGTCTACAGTTAAGTTTAGTGTAAAATTTCATTATGGAAATTGCGTCCAATTCTAACATCAGTTTTAGTCGCGATACTAAAGATCTTTACTGCTAACGACATCAATGCTTATAATCTAGTATATTAGTATATTTCTATTATAAGCATTTTTTATTATTGTTCACACAACAACAAAAAACTGTGTTGCCTAGTACCCGTAACCGTAGAGATTGTATTAAGTGGGCAAAAGACGTGACAGTTTCATTGATTGACTGATTGTCCACATTTAATTGTGTTTTATGTATTTTTTTATTTAGCCACTTCACATTGTGACCTAACTCAACATCATGAGAGATGTCGACTGCTGCAGAAGATGCCACAGCAGTGACACCTATATGCCGACCAAATAATTTTATTTAGAGTTTAGGAAATGCGGCTTAGAGCAATAGCCTTTTAATCATCTTTATTTATTTTTGTTAAAATGTCTCTAAATATAGATAATATAGTATGAATTAGACTCTGAGATAGTACAGGCGGACACGACATGAACAGATAAATACGCCTCCTGTACTCATTACCTATGTATGAAATGTAAATATCCGGTTTCGTTTATAAGCCTAGAAATGCCTCCGTACTCATAATATAATATGTCTAAAACTGTGATTTCTTTAATAATGTCTGTTAGTCTAAAGTAAATTTGAGATTAAGTAAAAGGCAGTGGTCCATTTTCTATAACATTATACTGTTGAGTTGGTATCCCTGTGTTGCAGTTTGGAAGTTTGTCTGCGCCCGACTATGAAATGCCTTAGTTTTGAATAATAATACGTATTATCTATGGAGATTGCTCTCAAGCTGATTCATTCAAAACTCAATTCCAATCTCGTTAAGTGTTTATTAAATTACTTTGTACTTGTCTTTCGTATTGGCATGACTTAATTATAACCTATGTTAAGCTAAAGTGATTTATATGAGCGGAAGCAAGTGATGTAATAAATAAATAAATATCTGGAAGCAGCAGTCCATCCGCAGTGCCGGCTTTGAAGGACTATCAATTTCTAATTTCCTCAACTTTCAAGCAGAACCATGAAAGCAACTAAGTTACTTCATCAGAGTCTTTCACTGGTCAGACAAACAATTAGTAAACGTTTTAACCATACGTAACAATAATGATTTCTTTACTTTATGATTATGTTTACAAGGGATTTTAATTTGAATTACTTTTCCGTTACTAATCGGTCATTATTTGGCTGTTCATTATATACTATAAATACGAGTAGCACCGTTCACTAAATTACACTGTTGCACTCTTCTCTCAATATCTTCATCACAATTCCTATCCCTAAACATATTTCCCAAGTTAAGAAATTGTTTGACTTGTTCCACTTTCTTTCCGTCTATCATTATCTCACATTCTGTCATCTCACTCTCTCTCTCTCTCTCTTCAAAATCATTACATTAGGTATTTAGTTAAAAATTACAATAATACGTGAGAAAGAAATACAATATTTTATTTAAAACTAACTCTAGTTAACTCTAAGTTAACTCTAGTTAAAAACAAATGTATCGTATTGAAATAAAAATGTCAGTAATTATCAATTAATAATAGTCAATTTAGTTATCGAAATGCAATTGAAACTATAAAATGAAATGATTCAATTTAATCGGGATAATCGTATACTGAGTCTGCTCTACCCGCAACGTTATTGGGCCGTTAAGTTTTATTTTTACTACTAGTTACCTTCATATAGTAAAGTATTATGTACAGCTCAGGTGTATTTTATTAACTCGAAACGATTACATTAAATATTATCTATTTTACGTATAAACCTAATATTTCGCTTTTATTTAATTTTAATTATTTAGTATAGATTTAATTTAGTAATAATAACTTTCCAATTAATTAATTTCAAATTCAAGGAATATGGATGTGAAGGAAGCGAGAGATTTTTTTTATTGTGACTTCAAATCCGACCTCTCCTTGCTTAATGTAAGGGGAGGTCTAGAAACGCTGATGATGGATAAAACCACTGCTAATGTATATTACAAACTTATGAAATTTAATATCACAAAAAAACTTTAAATACAAAATTCATATATTAATAACATAAATAATACCAATTATAATACAACTTTTTTACATATACTGTATGACAATGGACATCCTCAAGAAAGCTAGGTCGCCTAGTGCCCATAACCATAGAGCTTGTATGAAGAGAATTGTAGATGTGAGGGAAGCGAGGGAGTTGTGATAGGATCGTGGCAAGTGGCGCTCCATTGTTTCTGCCTATGAAATATTATTTATATAAATATCGCATTATGTTACATGTTCTCCTTTATATGTGTCAATTACGTATTCATATCGACAATAATGAATGGTGATTGAATTCCAATTGCTTTGCTATGTGCCCAATGCACTTATACGATCAATTGATTCAATCAGGTTTCAGGCGTAGAAATAGAAAGCCAGTATAAGCTAGAGTAAACTTACCTCTCTTCATTTTTTGTATTTTATTGTAAATCGACATCTTACCTTGACTTGCCTGATAAGCAAGGGGAAGTCAAAGAGTGCTAGCGACTTGGAAAACTGCATAGCTGTTTTAGTTACTGCCACTATGACGTCCAAAAGATGTTTCCTTACTTAAACATTTTTTCTCCGGCTTTTTTTCACAAACAATTCGTCTTGTACAAGTTGCACTATTATTTGTAACATAGATTATTTACAAATACGTAAATACTGACTATTTTGGAAATGATAAATGGATAATGAATCTCTGGGTGGTAATATCGTTGGGAGAAATTCTGCTATCAATGAGCTAATGGGCTGTTGGGATTAATGATAATGTTATCAAAATTCACATATTATATGCTCCCTTTACAATGTATATTGTAATTTACGAATTATCTTACATTACAATGTCACAAGGCTCTTAACTCAGGGCGATTTAAAATAAAAAAATTAGAGTGACATTAAATATTGTTTAATAAAAAAACCTTTTATATAAAAAATCTACGTGGGTATGACCCTATATCCAGATAAGTTGATTAATTGCGAATCAGCCTCTGAAGGAACTGACAAAAAAAGGGGTGACTACGTGACCTTAATGATGGTTCTCTCACGTGGTTTGAGCCTTACGGGCAACTTCAAGCCTGTGAGCTACACGCTACTCAAAACCACGGAGACAGGTGTTCGCAGGTCCACGTAGCGAGCTGGTGGGAGTGCTGGTGTGGTTCTCCAACCGTATTCAGTCCAGCTGTAGTCCAATCCGACCGTAGTCAATAGTCCGACCGTGGTCAATAGTCCGACCGTGGTCCAATGGTCCGACCGTAGTCAATAGTCCGACCGTAGTCCAGTCCGACCGTAGTCAAGTCCGACCGTAGTCCAATGGTCCGACCGTAGTCAATAGTCCGACCGTGGTCCCCACTTAATATGGGGGAATACGACACGAGTTTAACTTTGTATTTTTAACTTATGGATTTCTGGTGGCAGCGTCCAGGAGGCAGTGATGTTGCTTCTGATTGAAGAGTACGAGAAAGAGGCCAGGACCATGGAGGTGCCGCCTTAAATAACCTTCCCTTTTTGCAAACTGCCCTTTTTCGAAAATACCAATTGTGCGTGTGCCCGCTTTCACTTAATAAATTTTACAAGTTCAAAGTGACAAGCAGTTTCTTATTCGATTTATTTTGTTTAGCCTCAATTGGCAAAGGCAATCAGCTTAATGCCAACAAAATATTTTGATTTAATAAAATTAGTAAAACGTTAATTTTTTAATATATGTTTAAAATGAATTTGTAATTAAAATTATGATAAGCAAAAAAAACTATATTATTAAGATATTTCAGAAAATATTATGATAAGTAAATAGTAATCAGGCCTTGGGATTTTAGTGCTGGCGCATACATGCGGAATTCCGGATCTGAATTCAGATCAGGAATTCGTGAGTCTAGTGCACACTACCGGTTTTTTTTTATTAGGAATTTTTAAGACTGGTAATTGTTGAGACGCTATTGTGTTAAAATTTAAAAAATTATCAACCCCCGATAACACTTAAAACAACTTTAGTCATTGTATCATAGTTATATGTGAATTAAACAAATTCAGATCTTCAATTTCATGACAGCCCAGCCAATGGCTAGTAAAATGGAATAATTTTAGTTTAAGCACTAAAGTTCTATCTCTTTTGGGCTGTTATGAAATCGAAGACTTGAATACCTGATGATGGACCATGATGATGCAAGGGATATTTAGGAAATATAACTATATTTTCTTAGATTATGCGCGAACATTGATTAATGAAATAAACAAAGGACATCATTTATTTTGTATGGGGACTTAGGCTTAATTGTATTAACAGTTTAATATGCATCTTAAAATAGTTTGATGTACGAAGATTACAATGTAATTAGAATATATCCTTTATTTTGCATAGTTTATGTGTGAAAAATGACCAAACTATAATTATGACACTTCAAAGCAGAACAAATATGGCGTTGATTGACAGCTGATACAAAATTCATAGAAATTTCTATCTTATTTTCCAAATAACTTAATTGCACAGCTATTAAAAACAAAATTGTTATTAGTTTTATCAATAGAAGTATCGAAACTACTATTTATATATTTCTTCATCATTGGACATTACAAAAGTAGTACATAAAAGCCCAAAATGAATGATGTCCTTTATGCCGCTTGCTATCGGGTTTATTTTATTTTGGCTGCATAGCGTTCTCGAAACGTCGGAATAATAAAATAAAATTGTAAAATCAAAACCAAAATAAACGCGATAGTAAGCCGCATACAATTTGTTTAATTCAGATATAACTATGATACAATGACTAAAGTTGTTTTAAGTGTAACACAATAGCGTCTCTATAATTCTACCAGTCTTAAAAATTCCTAATCAAAAAAAACCGGTAGTGTGGGCTAGACTCCTGAACTGAATTCAGATCCGGAATTCCGCATGTATGCGCTGGGGCTTATATTAACAAAAAAAATGTATACACGACCTAAAATATATTCGTCTTAAATAACTAGAATTGTTGATGATTTTACAGAAACTATTATTTTGCGTAATTATTAAATAATTACGTTACAACAATGATGTAATGTAATATCTAATTTAACGTTTAATATGGCGACCGTGGTGTAGTGGCAGTGCAATGGTTACGCAAACCCAGAAAACGAGTTCGAGATACCAATGTATCTTTGATATATGTACTTTGGTGGTCCTGTTTCTATGATACAAGCACTTTAGTATCTCAGTTTATAATAAATAATAATAAAAAAATGTAAATTAAAACTATTCCAAAACAATAAATGTAAAATATACCGGAAAGGAATGTTGCTTACAGTCGCGTTGTAAATTAATGGTTTTTATGTTTAAAATTTAAATAAAGCTTGCAGTTAACTAACTATGTTAGCAGTCGACTCCATTAATGGCCCGCACGTCAAGATAACATCAGGCGGGGTGTAATGTTAATGTCAAGATACAATAAAATAAAAAATAATAACATCAATATTTTTACATCATAAAATATACTATATACGACGCCGGGCCTAGCCGAACGGTTAGCGATTGGTTTGTTGCGTGTAATATCTCGGGTTCGATTCCCAGTCAGAGCAAATATTTGTTTCATGGCTTTTATTTGTGATATTTAATAATAATAATAAATATTACGAATATTTATTAATAAAAAAAAGGATATTTGCTTCGGGTCTGGTTATCAAAGAGTGGTAGGCAGTAGTACCGAGTCTGCCGATCCGGGATAGTATTACAACTTAAAAGTATACAAACCGTGAAGTGATTTGGTCGCGTTTCGGGATCAGATTTTAAGTTGCCGGTTCCAACTAGGCGGGCATAGTGGATGTGATTGCTACTTACTGTTATTGAATTGTATTAGCAGTGACATACATTCATGGACCACACCCCAGCTTAACATCAAGCGGGGTGCTGTCATATGTCGAGTCACAATAAAAAAAACAATATAACTTATTTTTGTTCTACAGTTTTTAGAACAATTTCCCAACAACCTTTTAACTGCGATATTGTAACTACTTGAATAAAGATCATTTCACTGTAGCCCTTTAATAAACTGTGCTTACTCTAGTTGATGTATTTTCCATAGTAATTTCGTATGATAGAGTCTGACCCCTATATTTAGCGTTTCCACATCTCTTCACTCCAATCGAGTGTCACTGGGGAGGGCAGTCAGACGGACAAAAGGCGCATTTACATAGCAAATTGCTGAGTGGCCAATGCTACGGTCACTTTGTGTACGATTTCATGTCTACAATGTATTATACTTTGTTTTAATGCTGTATGTGCTTTTTATTGTCATGGGACGTGATAGTTACAAGTTTAGACATGTTTGCATTACTAGAAATAGTCGATAAAAGCACTCGATACGATAAAAACATTGTGAAGGTTTGAATTATTATAATTTAAAATTATTTTACATTTCTATACTAAAGCTACTAAAGTTTCTTGTATTATAGAAACTGGACGATCATAGTGTCCATATCAAAGATATATTGCAGTGTTTTATTACAACGGGGTTTGCACTACAATTTCACGATCACCAGACTACGCTAAAAATAAAATTAAATAAAACAGTAGAATTTCAATCAATCGATCAAAATGTCACTCCTTTTTCCCACAGGGATAGGCAGATACAATGGAGCGCCACTTGCCACGATCCTGGTACAGCTCCCTTGCTTTAATTTAGTTACAATAAATGCAGAACAGGGGTCCGCAGCGCCTATACCGAAGTAAGAATAGAATTTTTGAAGCGGAGAAAACTAGAAAATTGTGTTTGGATGTAGAATGTGCGCCAATATCTCTGCTTATCCTTGTGGGAATAAAACATGACTATATAATTAATTGAATAACAATACCAAAGCGTAAATATAAATAATAAATATTTAAATAAATCTGCTTTAAAGCATTTAAATTATGATTAATGGATTATAAACAAATTTTAAGCGGCGTTTATTTTGGTTATGATTTTTCATTTTTTTTTATTCCCACGTTATTTTTATATTTTTTGTAACGATGATTTATACTTATTGTAAAAATAGTGTCTTTTTTGAATAAAGTCAAACATATAAAAATCTATCGCGCGGAAGTAACGAGGCAATTCACGTTAATGAGAATGACTATTGCAGGAGCGCTCATTATTGTAAAAGTGGCTATTTAATTATTCCACATTGTAGGCCGTACGATATTAATAAATAGTACTACGCATGCTCAATAATATGAAACTTTAGTCAGGTGACGTCTTTGTTGTCCGTCCGTCCGGTATCGTTCGTCTTACTAGGGTAATCAAACGGGATTAAAGGCTTTGCCATCTGAAGAACAACGAAGAGTGAGAAAAAAACAATATTTTATTTAAATTCTGCCATAACTCTAATTAAAAACGAATGTATCGTCGTAAAAATCTTAATTTATTCACATCGCTCGAAAAACCGACAACCGATGGGAAAGAAAGGTTCTAGGTGGAGACCACGAACCGGCAAACGCAGGGAGTCGCTAACTGTAGCGGGCGGGAGATCGTACACCTATCGATGACATGTTATTATTATTATTATTATGTTTTTTATAATTTCTATATCAAAGAAAAAGAACAACCAAAGTACATATATTAAAGATACATTGGTACCGGTGAGTGGTTTCGAACCCGTGTTCTCGGCTTGCGTAACCATTGCACTACCACTACACCACGGTCGCCTAACCTATAACTTTCCTGTGTCCTTCACGCCTACAAGTTTTCTTAATACAAACTCTATATCTCCGCTATTTTTAGGAATGTCACCTATTTGACAAAGAAACCTTTTTTTCTGGATCATACTCGTATTTTTTTATACTGATATTACAATTCGTATGTAAATTAAAAGTAATAAATCTTATAATTCTTAAATAACGATAGCAATCTTTATGATTGATCTTTGTTCATAGTATGACACTTTCGCCCTTTATATTAAAGTATTTGTAGCTGAGATAATACTTCGACGTTTTAATGTATTGTTGTTATCGGTATAGAACGACATTGTGAGAATAAATAAATCATTGCGAAAAGAGGGAGCCGTTTTAATAGCTTGAAGAAAGCACGTAAAGGAAAATGTAGGACGGCATAGTGGCAGGCATAGAGACAGCACCGTATAATGAAACAGTTCTTTCGTCGGCACTCTTGGACCTCCCCTTGCTTATCAGGTAAGTTGAGCATATAATGTAGATAGACATTAGAACATTACCAAGAAATCGAAAATACTCGTAGTTTGTAAATTATACTAATATTATTATTGCTTTTAGAACAAAGTTCCTTATCGTATAACAATACGATAAGGAACTTTTATTCAGCGACCTAGAGAGAGAATTGGCTAAAAAAATAAGAATATATGATACTTCTTCTATAGTAAGTTACAACTATGCCTGTAGTGCAGTGAACCACACAGTCGACTCCTGCGCAAAGAAAGTACATGCTTTTTGCGTTCTTACGTGGTTGAAACAGTCACTTTCTATAGATAGGCCGGCCACTATTAGACGCCTGAAGAATTCAGCAAAAAATATTTATTAAGATTCTTGACATTGTCATTGGTATTCATATTTTAGGTTAATGTTGCGTGTAATAAGGTTTTATTTTTTACCGTTACGATACGTTTAAGAACAGGATTGGGTAAAATTATTTACATTAATAAGAAAGAAGGAAATTTAGGTCTTTATCTTGGTATTAATTTATTAAATAAATCATGTTTAACATTCACTAATCTGAGATATTTCATATCTCATAAAATTTATATTACTTTTTTATTGTGTGAGCTGTATTTTTATTATAGAGCAATTCTGTTCAGCTGATTTTGTTTGATAGCCCAATATCTGGGCAGTGGCCAGCAGTGGAAGACTAATTCCTAAACGAGAGATAAATATAATCACAGTAATGAATGTCGGCCAAATGGAAGTTGTAAGAAGTGTTAAACACCATTTTTTAGTAATAATCAACAATTTTTATCACAAATATTAGAAAACATTTTTTACTGTACCTTTGTATAGTAAATATAATTGCAATGTTTACATTTATATCCTAAGCCACAAAACATGTTTCTTATGTTAGACTACTACAACTATTACAAATATACAAAACTGCATTTTTCCCATTAACAATACATAATCGAACATTCATACAACAAACATTGGGTTTCTTTACAAAATCAGTTCTATAGTAAAAGGTTGGGAGGGGTCATTTACAAAACTATTGACGGAAGACCGAGGGTCTTTTCATCATCAGGAGAAGGTTTCCTCATTATATGGACTTCACTACCTTGAGGTAAGAAAAACACAACTTTTAATTTTTTTTCTTTGCCAAATTTACTGTAAATTAGCACTCTTAGAATTGTTTACATTGTCAAATAATTGTACAAATTTTAAGTTTATTAGCTTATTGGATCATCATGGATCATTTTAGGGGATTTAACATAATCTTCACGCTTGGCTGGCGGCTTGGGAATCGCAGTATACCTACAACATGTTAACAGAATAGTCAGACTGGTCGAGTTTTAAGACATCCCGAATCTATTGGATATCAACTTTTAATACTTTCTTTGGCCGGCATAGTCACGGCGACTGAGGCAGCCGTGAACTAACTCGATTGTTTCAGTCGTCGTCACTCTTGGGTCTCCTCTTGCTTATCATCAGGCGGGTCGAGGTCCAATGTCGTGTCACAATAAAAAAAAATAGGCACTACTTTGCAACTAAGACAATCTTCTTCAGCAAATCTCCGTTTTACTTATGTTTCCCATACAAATCACATCAAAGAGAGTGATGTACCTTATCCATATATTTATTCTTCTTGTAAGACTATCCCTTATATACTCGGGTCTGGTGGTCGAAGGAAGCAATACGTTACGCCCTAAATGAAAGGGCGGGCTGATTAGGGGTGCATTCTCTTTTTCAATTCTTTTCTAATAAATTACCATTTTGCAATGCAGGTATTTAGGGATAGCGCTTTCTATAGGCAGTGGTTTGAGCTTTTTTTTCACTTTGATCTATTTCATTATGGATTTTCTTTTATACGTATTTGTTATTTTTACATCAAGGTTTATAAAATAATTTCCATTCATAATGGGATAATATTCTTCCCATTCTTTAATATAGGATCAAAAAAAGTGAAAAAGCACCTTTTGTCAGCATGGTGATAGCCGAGACGGCCGTATACTGCATGGATTTTTCAGTCGTCGGCCCTCTTGGATTTCCCTCTGCTCACCTTTATCCAGGCCGAACAGCGAAGTCATATTATTATTAAATAATAAAAGCATTGTAACATAACTTGTTTGTATTTAAGAGGTCCTGAATTGTTAAAACACCAAAACGTAAAAAAGATAAAGTAAGGTAAAATAAGGTCTTTGGCGACTGAGGCAGCCGTTTACATTCTGTTATTTTCAGTCGTCGTCACTCTTGAACCTCCTCCTGCTGATCATCAGGCGGGTCGAGATCAAATGTCGTGTCACAATAAAAAAATCAAAGATTAAATATTTATAAAAAAAACAAGATTTGTGACTTAATAATAGATAATATACGCTATTATTAAGTGCCGATCCGGGGAGCACCACCACATACAAGTATACAGACCGTGAAGTGATTTAGTCGCGTTTTGGGATCAGCTGTGACTGCTACTTACAGTTATTAAAATTGTTATAGCAGCGACATCCATTCATGGACCACACTCGAGCTTAACATCAAGCTGGGTGCTGTCATATGTCGAGTCACAATAAAAAATTAGTTATTTTTTACTAATTAAATTGTAATAAATACTTTACACAATGGTAGTTAAAACAGAGCGCTACCTATTATTTTGTTTGTTTTCTAACATGAGTTAATGAATAAATTTAAATAATTAAGCTACAATGTTACTTACAAAAGTTTGATTTATTCACAGCAAGTGTTGCTTGTCAGAAGTTTAGTTTTTTTTTAAATAGCTTTCTATTGCGACATCGGCAACAACTGAATATTCATGCAATTATCTTTACAAACTTCTCTGTTTAAGGATTTTTTTCTGAAATTGTATTTAATATCACGGTTTTTAAATCTGGTTTTCATAAAATTAAGACGACCGTGGTGTATTGGCAGTGCAATTACACAAACCGAGAGCACGAGTTTGAAACCACCCACCGGTACCAATGTGTCTTTGATATATATATATGTACTTTGGTTGTCCTGTTTCTATGATACAAGCGCTTTAGTAGCTTAGTATAGAATTTTATTACCAAATCTATATATGAAATGTAATGAAAATAATGTTATAAGCATGGGCATGTTCTCATCATGCACTTGCTTATCATCAGATTCTACCATGGCTTAGGAAAGGCATATGAAGAGAAGAAGACCACAAGAAACTCGTCAATTGTAGCCTGTACATATAAAACATCCATATAGGCAGGGCCGTCTTAAGCATATTCAGCGCCGGGGTGCGAAAGTCAAGGCTCCGCTCGTGTGGTCTCAGTGTAGTAGGTACCTATCGAAATTTAAGGCGGTCGGCATGCGCCCCCTAGGACTTTGCGCCCGGGTGCACCGCACCCCTTGAACCCCCGGGTAAAGACGGCCCTGCATATAGGTATATATAAAAGTAAATACATACTATCCATAAATTATGGAACACTAAAATAAATAACTCAACGAACCCACGCTGCAACCACACAGTTACCAATACACGCACACAAAAAAACTAATTATTTTGTTTTATTGTGAATAGTTTTCGCAGCGTACGCGATTTTATGAATTTTTTTTACACCTTTGGTTACATTAGTCGAGATTTCATACGGAACCCTAAAGTCTATTCATTATATACTAATAGATAAGCCAAAACAGATCTGAACGCATTATTAAACATACTTTATGTATTTTGACACTAATTAAATAACGTATTTACTTGTAATTTAAAATAGCCACAACCACTGACGGTGGTAGGCGATAGCGCGATGGAGCTAGTAATTCTCAAGATGATCTAGAAGCACAACTAAGTCACTTCATGGTCTGTATGTAGGCATGATAGTGGTGGCACTACCCTGGATCGGCAGATTGAGTGAACGATCACCAATTCCACTAGTAGTCTGTTTAGGTGAATTATTAAAGTGTTGTTATGATTTAACTTACTTTTTTTTATTATGGCTCGTGTGACAACACCGATCCTATCGTTAAGATGGAGTGCGATCCACGAATGGAGGTAATTGCTACTAAAGGTATGCTACAAGTATTAGTCGTATCCACTATGTATTCGTAAAACTCACAGTTTTACATGGTACATCAGCAGGGAAGCACGAGTCAAAAAAAAAACATAATAAAGAATAAATAAATATGATCGAGTTTCTTTTTATTTACTCAAACAAGAGCTTAAATTTAAGATTATTTTTTTATATTCGTAAAAACGCTTCTATTAAAAAGTTGAATAACTGTATAAAATTATGTAAAAATATTAATTGTCAAAAAGCTTTTAAAAGCTTTTGAGGAAAGAATAAAAGTTTAATATCTCACACATCTTATAAATATTGAGAAGGATTTTTTATTACTTTTAAAACAACACCGCGGCAGGCAATTTGCATTTTCTTAATTCTCCTTACATTTTTGTTATATCTCTTTAATAACTTTTTTAGCAGAACGTAAGTAATCGTTATAAAAAATAGTCAATAAATTTAATTATAACTTTACAAACTTAACAGCTATTGAAACCTCGAGAGATTTGAGGCAGCAATTCACACTAAATTGGTGTTTTATTAAAGACGACCATTTTATAGTGATTAAATGGTGATAATGATTAATAATGATTTATAATGATTTATTCATTATTAATACAATGGTGCCAAAATAATTTTGTTACCAATTTAAAAAAAAACATAACAAACATTACGAGTATTCCATTCCATAAGAATACTTTTAAAAATAATTTAGGTGGACCTCCCTTATCGTCCAGAAAGAGATCTCAGATAAATTTAGTATTATAAAAGAAATGCTGAGTCAACAAAATATCTTGATCCAGCACATTTATAAGGAGACAATCAATGCACTGACTCAGTTATTCTTTTCTGCCCACCCCAAAATACCTAAAATGCCAAAAACAACTATTACCTAAGCATTTATATATGAAGAGGGGTGACTTTTGTATTTGTATGTAATGATCTTAAGGGGATGTCATTTCATTCACATTATTATTATAAATATATCCTGTGACATTGCTATTTGAAATATATTAGAGAAAACAATATTACTTATTCCACTTATTTTAATTTTCGGGATTGTATTTTCTAAATATTATGATTTCCTGCCAATTTCCGTCACGAAAAAACCATGACTATCCTTTTTATTGAAAGTGGACATCTAACCTTGCCTGATGGTTAGCAAGAGTACTAGCGCCAACAGCAGAAAAAAAAACACGATTTATGCTTTAAACGATTTAAACATGACGAGCAAGCTTTAAATTTCATTTCTAAGATAGAATGTTCTCGTCATAATCAATTATTTAAATTTTGTGGACACACGCCGCCGCTGGTTATCTTACGTATTAGCTTACAACATATAATATTATTCACATTTCACATCCACAATTCCAAGAAAATTAAAACGATATATTCTGCATTCGAATTAATCTTACTTTTTTATGTTTTAGAGCGGCTGTTGTCTGATGACGCAATCAGACAAGTACGTAACTTTTTATGGGATTTACATGAGCTCTTTTAGTAACAGAATAAAAATATTACAATAATATAGCTGGAGAGTGATCCTTGAACGGAAGTAACTGCTACTACAGAATCATTTGTAACTTTTGTTCTTAAGGTGAATGCGCTGAAGAGAAAAATTAATGCTTTTTTTTATCTATTTTATTAGGGGAATCACGCACATAAAATGGCGATGCCATTCCCATTATAAACTAAACCTAGACTATTTACAAATACAAGCTCATACAGATATAATGTGGATAAGGCATGCATATTTTTAATTGAAATAGTTAACTTATATATCATCTCCAGTATTCCTCACAGAAATATTTGCATAATATTATAATTTGTAACTTGAACAAAATATCGAACAGGAAATAATGTATCATTTGCAAAGTGTCTATTCTTCAAATAAGATTTATTGCTATAAATACAGAATAAGAAACAATGTGAATTTCAGTGAAAATACTGAAATATATTCAAATCCTATACGAGTGGACAGTGATAAGGGTAGCAATGCAGCGCTGCACGTTGCGATCCAGTCAGACGGCAAAGGACTTTGTCAAACTTAGTTGTAAGGTTTGTTTAAATCGACCAACTAGCGAAATTTCGCTTTAAAAAGCGCTTCCTTAGTTCTCTGATTGTGCTTGTTCGAACATTTTGGCTGTAGGTTGTCTACTATAAAAATATATTTAAGTACTATAAATTGCAACTTTTTTAGATTTATAAAAATTCCTTAGTAATGGGTTTAAAAGATGTATATTATAATATAATACAATAATAAATTATGTTTAATATTTAATTTTAAATAACTAAAGAATTATTTATATATGGTATATTTTAATAAATATACATCCTTAAGAAATCTGAGTTGTCTAGTGCTTAACCATAGAGCTTGTATGAAGAGAATTGTGGATGTGAAGGAAGCGAGGGAGTTGTCTCAGGACCGTGGCAAGTGGCGCTCTATTTTCTTTAAGGAAAAGGCGGGTCAATTTTATTGATTGATTGAACTGAACCGTCGAGAACAAGTAAATACAAGCCTAATGAATTCCATTATTTATGTAACTATACGTCTAACAAGTTTACGATTTACCTAAAACCCTTGTTTATTCAGGTATTCTGATAAAAAAAAGGTTTACCTCGTGTGGGACTTATCAGTGCGATATCACGATTGGCGGATTCAGCCTGAAATTGGACCAGTCCCAGTTACGTTATGCAACACTGAACAAACTTATTAGTACTTCGCGCAGGAACGTTATCTGTTACTTTGCTCCTTTTTTCGTACCAGAAAATGGCATGCATTCTCTATTTAAGTAACACGAGTGAAATATTGTATTATTTCATTCAAAGAATTATTAAAAAAAATTAACATAATTACAATATATATGAAATATATGAAGTAAGCGAAGGAGTTGCGTCAGGATCGTGGCAAGTGGCGCTCCATTCTCCCTGCCTATGTTTGGGGGGGAGACAGCGTGACAATTTGATTGATTGATGTGATAGAAAACACACACAGAAACCATTATTGAAAAAAACGTTTTTCTTTTTTTGAGTTAGGGAAAACGAAATTATAATAAAAATAGTATAGATATGGTAGATATGATAGAAATGGTAACTGCAATTTGACTAGTGCATGATTCATAGTTTCAAAAAAATTTAGTCATCAGTCAATAACTTCCCTAAGGGCGTTTTTGTTGGGTGATGGCTAAAAGTCTGACATTTGGCGCTGCTCCACGTATCCCTCTGCTCTCAAAGGAATACATGGAGCAGCAAGTTCATATGGCCATAAATGTTTTTTTTTTCGGCCTTTTGGCCAATACAATAAATGATATTGTTTAGTTTTAATACAAAAATGCAGGCACCAATAATTAAGAGAAGAACAAATTTCGCGTAACATTTGAAAGCTAGGTTGCCTAGTGCCGTTATAGGCATGTCTGAAGAGAATTGTGGATGTAAGGGAAGCGAAGGAGTTGTGTTAAGATTGTGACAGCTATCTTACATATCAGACATGACTTTTTAATTTGTTTTGATATAACGATATTCTCGTTAAGTGTACAGTGAATAGTAGTCTCTCCGTCTAGGGTGATTGGATCTCTGTAGATTGATTGCAGTCGACCTGATAACTCATTTTTATTGGCGCTACGGAGTTAAGGACAAAACTCATCTCTGGCACACTTTAGCTCCATAATAGATATGAAGCTAAAGTGCTTAGCTCCATATTGTGAATTTTTATAGTGTCTTTATTATTATTGTGATTTTATACAGTTTTGTATAATAAATAAAATACAATTATCAATCAATCAAATTGTCACGCCTTTTTCCCACGGGGATAGACAGGGACAATGGAGCGCCACTTGCCACGATCCTGACACAACTCCCTCGCCCCCTTCACATTCACAATTCTCTTTATACAAGCTCTACTGTTATGGGCACTAGGCAACCTTTCTTGAGGATGTGACCGATTTGTTCGGAAGACACCCTCCTCCTCCTGCACTTGCCTTGTTTAACGCACCCATTACTACAATTAGATTGTAGTAATTTTTGGCATCATCCAATGCTATTATTATTAGTGAAACAAAATAATAATAAAAATTGTAAATTAAAAAACATTTACGCTTGTACATCAGTAAAAAGTAGAGCTGCACTTCAAAAAAAAACTAAAAAGTGGAGCTTGTATACTGCAAGTGATATTAGCTTGGCAATATGCGACGTAGACCAAATTAAAGAATAAGTGGCGTGCATAGTGACAGCAAAAGAGACAATCGTGAACTGTGTTTTTTATTCAGTCATTGGCACTCTTAGACCTCCTCTTAATTACCATAAGTCAAGTCGATGTTACATATAAAAAAAAAACAACAATAAAAAACAGCACAATGAAACGAATAGAAGAATTTCGACGCAAGCGCTTCAGCTTAGTGTCTGAGTGATCATGCATTAGGTAATATTAAACTGATGCCGTTCCCGGTCACAGTGACCGATGTGAATGCGTAAAACATTCATTCTAACCCATTTTTGTACGCATTCATACGTAATTGTTTAAGATCATACTACTTGTTTTATTACTTACTAGCAATTGGTCAGTCAATATATTTATTACTATTTTACTTAAGTTAAAAGGCGTGACAATTTGATTTGACTATAGTAAAAAAATATTATATTTTAAATTAAAAGTTCCTATGTTACTACTTGTACCTCCAAAAATATGTGTACAAAGTTTCATGATAATTGGTTAAGTAGTTGTTGCGTGAAAACGTAAAAAACAAACTCACATTCACATTTATAATAATAGTAGGATTATATTTTTATTGTGACTTTAGATCTGACCTCGACCTGATGGTAAGCAAAAGGAGGTCCAAAGGTACCGATGACAAAAAAAACGAATCAGTTATCCGCTTCCTTAGTAGTGCCATGCCGCCAAAAAGTTTATTTTTTTACTACTGTAAGAATTGAAACTACTTTCCAATACACTTAAAAGCTTTAAATTTCTATTGAGTCTTCTTTAGACAAAGCTCATCACAATTCGTTGCAAGATTCCAGTGCATAGTAAGAAGTTTACCAAATTCCCTGTGTGCCGATAAATCTGGTCCCCGTCTGTTCACACCCGCGTACAATTTTATTACTGCAGCCTGATAGGTTGTGTGCCCATCACAACCTCAACTTTTGGCTACGAATTCTAACCCTTTATCTTGAGTTATATTTTATTGTAACTCGTTTTGTGTCATTTACAGGCCTGATGTTAAGCTTAAGTGCGGCGAAGTGCATCCATTATGTTGGAATCGGGATTAGCTTATCCCGAAACGCAACTGAGTCATTTCACGGTCTCTACAAATAAAATTTGTGGTTTGCTTCGGACTTGCAACAATTTTTAAAAAATAAATACTTGGTATAATTATAATTGCTTGTATGAAGAGAATGGTGGATGTGAAGCAAGCGAGGGAGTTGTGTCAGGATCGTGGCAAGTCGCGGTCCATTGTCTCTGCCTATCCCTGCGGGAAAAAGGCGTGACAATTTGATTGATATAATTACTAATTGAATATGACAAATAAATGCAATAATATGAATTCTTACTTCGACTGTGAATCGAATCCCATGCAGGTCATTAAATACTTCGTATTTACAATTAGAGATATTTCTTCTCTATTATTTTTTAATTTTCATTTCTATACTAAGCCACTTAAGGGCTTGTATCATAGCAACAGGACAACCAAGGTACATATGTCAAAGATACATTGGTACCGGTGAGTGGTTTCGAACCCGTGCCACTCGGCTTACGTAGCCATTGAACTGCCACTACACCACGGTCGCCTTAAATTTTTCACTAACTCTATATTTCTATCCGGTTCTTTTAAATTCAGGTCGTATCTTGCAATAGCCAACAGGTTTGTAACCTATGGAAGGCCTTATTTGATTCGCACCGTCAAAGTAGGTTTTACATACGTTTGGCTCAATTCAGATGCGTTATCCCCATCTCAGCACAGTTTCTCACTAGAATTTGCAATGCGTTGCCTTTCAAAGAATTTAAAATGGATTGCCGAAAACTCGTAGGCATTCGGAAAACGATTTTGTTTTATAGTTTACGTGCTGGTAGTCCTCTTCGGATACTTATTTAAGAAAAATTCGTTTTGAATTAGGGATTTTATTTGTTTTTTATTGGTCAAGATTCTTCTGCTAAAGGACCTTACCGTTTGATCCAGAATTGACACTACGTTTAGTATCATTTGACTCAAATTCTGTAAGTATCTAAATACTCAATATTTTATCTTAAAATTGTAATATAAATTATAATATTTAAACCCATTATATATTTTTTTTAATATATTAAATAGGAAAATTGTACTCGCAGCTATTGTTTCCTCCAATTAATATAACGGAGGTAATTGCTGAAAAAAATATTTGCAAATCTTAGGTTTATACATAAATAAATCATCATAATTAATTCTCATTTCTCAATATTTGCAGGGATAGGCAATGTGTTTAAATAGAAGCAGAATTCACGGAGGGAAAACCCAAATTATAATAATATCAATCGATATTCCGTAACATATACTGAGTCAAACTACAAACTGATTTAATTATGTAAGTACTCAAAACAGAATTGAACGATAGTGCAAATATGACGTATATTTATTTATTTATTTTATTTAAAACTCAATACACAATAGTACAAAGGCGGACTTAATGCAACTGGCAGAGAGTCAAACCTTTAGGATGTTGATCCGACAATATAGATAAGAGGTAGGGTACATTTTGAAAATTATATAAATTAATTCATAGATATGTATAGATACATAAATAACATGTATAACACATACAAACATACATTTAATAATATAATATATTATATGTATATATAATGTATATTATAATATATCGAGGGTATACTGGCAGAACATGATAAGTGTCAATTTTTACGAAAACGACTTAAGTACATGGTTAAACTCAGTTTTTTATGCTCTTTCTACTGATGTAACAGACTAACTTCTAGGTTGGATAGTTACGAAGTTATAGTCTTTGATAAAAGGATATCAAACATGTAAAGGTCTATTGGCTTCAGGTACGTTGAGCTAAAAGTTCTTAACTACTAATTTATATGAAAATATTCTGACACAACATTATAAAGACGTTTAGTATGTTATCTTAGCATAATGATGTTCATTTCACTATAGAAACACATTCAAGTAAAAACACATAAATTGCATTATCATTTTTTTACTAGTTACAAAATTAATGACTTTGGTAGATTTTATTCAAGTAGAATATGATAAGTTCGATTAATTTGTTTTGCTTGAAACAAATTACAATAAAATCATTACAATTTGAGTTGTTTTTGTTTATGCCAAAGAAAGATATTTATGTAATTTGTTCAAAATATGAAAGAGTGGATAGTGAAAAAAAGGAAGAACTTGCCAACAGTTACAAAAGTCACATTAAGAGAAAGGAGAACTGTAATAAAGAGAAAGAAAGAGATAAAGAAAAGGGCCTTATGAACCGTCATTTTGCATCAGCCACGTTGGATTTATAAGCAGTACTCCAAACTCCAATATCTAATATTAGTTTCCTATATTATTCCCGAAAACTAGATGGATTTAAAATCTCATTATATGAGTTTGCTCTTTCAAATCACGGATATATGGTTTTTGTATGGTCTGAAATAAATGGAAAAAGGGGAAGCTGCGAAATTGGGACCATTTTAATGTATTACCTACGCAATTGCATATCTTCGACAATTACGGAAATAACACTTTATTCAGATACATGCGGCGGACAGAACCGTAATCAATTTGTAACTACATTACTTCTATGGTTAGTTTAACAGAAAGATGTAAACCTTCGAATTATCGAACAGAAATTCCTAGAATCTGGGCACACTTACTTGGAGCATGATTTAATGCATAGAAGCATGGAGAGAGTAAAAAAGCATTCTTGAGTGTATTCTATGATGGATTGGATTTATATTTTCAAGAGATGGCTCTACTAGTAAGTGCTGGACGATTATGATATAACGAAAACATCATGAACCAAGCTTAGATAGGTAATGGTAAATAAATCGCTTTAACACATTAGTGGGTTTGGTTTTGCGTCGTATACTTTTGGTTGTGCCAAAATATCTGATTTTATGCCAAATAATCGTCATTTGCAGATAGTGTGCTTTTCTTCTTTCATTCTAAGAAAACGGCGGCTGAAGCGCATCGAGAACTCCAAAAAGTTTAAGGAGATGCTGCCCTAAGTGAAACAACGTACCATGATTGGTCCCGTCGCTTCAAAGACGGTGATTTCTATGTTGACGACCGTTCGCGTGAAAGAAGGCCTAAAACCTTCGAAGACGCTGAATTGGAGCCATTGCTCGATGATGATCTGCGCAAAACGCAGAATGAGCTAACTTCAGCATTGGGAGTTACCCGCCAAGCCATTTCCAAGCGATTGCATGCGTTGGGAATGATTCAAAAACAAGGAACTTGAGTTCCTTATGATTTAAAGCCAAGAAACGTTGAGCGTCGTTTTTTTGCTTCTGAACAACTGCTCCAGCGGCAAAAAGAAAGGGTTTTCTTCATCGCATCGTTACAGGTGATAAAATATGGATTCATTACAGAGAAAAAATCATGGGGACTGCCTGGTCATGCTTCTACGTCGTCGTCTCGGACGAATATTCACGCTTCGGAGGTTTTGCTGTGTATTTGGTGGGACCAGGACGGTGTTATTTATTATGGGCTGTTGAAACAAGGCGAATCCATCACTGGAAAACGGTATCGAATTCAATTGATGCGATTGAGTCGAGCACTGCGCGAAAAGCGGCCACAAAAAGTGATTTTACAGCATCGGCCTCACGTTTGCCAAACCCGTTAAAATCTACTTAAAAACGCTCTAATGGGAAGTTCTTCCACCTCACCCGCCATATTCCCCAGATATGGCGCCGTCCGATTATTACTTGTTCCGTTCGATGGCACATGGTTTGGCTAATCAGCAGTTCTGCTGATATGAAGACATCTCAAATTGGCTTGATTCGTGGATAGTCTCGAAAGACGAACACTTCTACCGTGACAGAAAACGTTGTCGCTAGAGATGGGAAATATTTTAAATGATTATTTAATTAAAACCATTTTTTCACAATAAAGTGTCATTTTCATCAAAAAATCAATAAAAACTTAGTTATGTATGTATTTAATATGTTTTTTTTTCAGTTCATCTTAACACATTTTAATATTCAACCAAAAAGTTTACAAGTAGAACATGTTAATTTATACAACAATAGCTCTACTGTCAATATACTGTTTAATTTCAGGATTATAGATGTTGTAAAATTATTAATTTAATATCTAAAGCTTTAAATGTATGTCTCTTGATTGGAAAAGCTATATTTCAAGAGAAAAATTCAATTTATTGCTTACTGGTAAAACATGCTAAGTGCGTACCCTCTGATTAAAAAGTCACAATAATCTTAAAACGCAATATTAAATACTACAGTTAAATATATATCTATATTCTTAATGAAATTATCTATCCAAAAATCATGAAAATATGTTTGTAAATAGCTTTAATTGCAGTCTATATTAGATTAAACCTTTAACATTAAATATCTCGAAACATGACATTCTGCACTTATCATGTTTTCCTAGTATACCCTCGATATGTAATATAATTTATTCACTATTTTAACATTTTGAAAAATCACTCGGCAATCGAATAAAATTTCGAAAGATAGCAATCGAACCCAATATCAAACAACGGAATATCCATTTATTATTTTACAATTGTAACTCCGAGATTATGTTGTAAGTGCATTTTCAAAGCTGTCTATAAAATATTACTAAACTTTATTAGATTATTCTTTATATTCTTTGGGTATTACGTAGAAAGGTCGTCCAAAAACAATGTACAAAAACGATAAATAGAAAATAAGAAAATCGTTTCATAGGTTAAAACTAGGAAGTTTAAAGTTATTCAAATCCTTTTTGGCGGAGCAAGTCATGAAAGTATATTTCTTATTTGCACATCTTTAGTGTCCCGGTTTATTTAAAGAGCCCATGTGACCCTTAATAAATATACTTACATTCGTAACTATGTTATTAAAAAACAACTATTGCAACAGGGTTTATAATATGAAAGGAACTTTATTTGCAGGATACATGGTATACAGTAGATGAAATATAGATGGTAGTGTCAAACGATCCACCATTTTAGCATAAAAAATATTAAATATACAATTTTAAAATTAAAACAATACTTTAACTTTTATAAAGGTAATAAATACATTTAAAACTTATATTATCAGATGTGTTATACCATCCATGGTCACTTAACAATCTACAATCTAAAACCATCAACATTTAATAATAATGGCAATGCAACTATTAATTATTTATCTATTAATTAATTAATTAATATGTCACTACTCAATTGCCATTAGCCATTGTCGATTAATCATTATCATGTTCATTATGTAATTTATTTTGTTGGAACAAAGGGACACAGGAATTTTTTTGGGTTACAAATATACAACTAAAAAGGTACAACACACGGAGGTCGGCTGCTCCTTGTGTTGTCATTGCATTTCATTTAAATACATACATATTTAACAATCATACTGTTTACTATGCGACTTAGTCGGAGCCTTTGCCGATTCAGGGAGTTTCGGCTTTTTGCAAGTAACCTTTAAAAACACACTTTAACTTTTATATTTTATTAAAATGGTATGCGTTAGTTAATCTACTTATACTCTAGATATACTTTTGTTCGTTGATTTAGTTGATATTAAGATTGTATTTGCTATTACAATTTTCAGTACTTACCTATAACCATCTAACTAGTGTAAAGAGATTTATAAGTATGAAGAAAACAAATAGTAATGACAGAATATTGTTTAAATTGCGCCACACCATTGTATCGACTTATCCCAGTTTTATACTGACCGTCGTGTAGTGGTAGTGCAATGGTTACTCAAACCGAGAGCACGGGTTCAAAAGACGGTAACAACATATCTTTCATATATTATGAACTTTGATTGTCCTGTTTCCATGATACAAGCACTTTAGTATCTCAGTATGGAAATGTTAATAAATAAATATATATTTATAATAAATAATATTTTTGTATGTGGTGAAAAGAAAATATAATCTCATCATAAAACATAAAGTGTAAAAAAATCTCGGATACGGTTATAACTATATCAATATTTGTAATATTTGTATTGATATAGTTATAACCGTATTAATATTAGACATTTGTATTTCTATTATAATTATAATGACTTGGCAAGTTCACAATTCCTTTATAGGCTAAATCTAACTAAGATTTGAAATTTGTGCGACTGCTACAAGTACCTTGATGATCAGTGAGTAAGTGACAAAATCAGAGAAATTTGATATGCGATAATTCATAAACTACAAGGTATAATTGATAATATATTCAGTTATAGTATATCCTAAAATCGCTAAAAATTAAAACTTTTGCTGTATCCAGAACCAAGTTACACGGGGGCCCAAATTCCGTGTATCACACCGAAAAAGTACGCCAGTGCTCGGTAGTGCCATTTTAAAGTATGCTTTATATTTTCTAAATTTACGCACATTTTATAAAAGATTTATCACCTACAACACGCACCATAATAGTAATAAAATCGAATAAAATTAATCCGAATTCGTAAAGCCACAACCGTCAGCGTGAAAGGCTAAGGGGGTTGAGCCGACAGGTGACGTTGTACCGCTGGGATTCAATTAGCTGCAAATAGAAAATCCGATTCCAATAGCTATAATACAGATATAATAACTACGAGGGGACTTATCGTTTGAAGGGTAAAAAATATACTTCCATACATTTTAGGAAAAAAGTTTAATAGATTTTATATAAAAAATATATACATTTTCCTTAATTTATTTACACCGCCACATTTAACAAAATCGATTTCAATAGATTTTACAAATACATATGTGAGTTTTTCCTTTTAATGATAAACTTATTCGTTTACAAAAAATATGAATAATTTCATAGTAAAATGTGAAGTAATATACTATGTATAATTTAATAAAAAAGGAAAAAAGAATAAATAGATATCTTTAATGCGATACAAATCTTAATACAAAAAGATTTTAATTTAAAGGCGAGAAATATCTTATTTGTAATTAAAAATACAATAGTATATTATTTCTTAAGCAACCCCTATCTTAGTTTACATTAAAGGCTCAATAAATTATTCATTCATACTACTCTATATGCATGACAATTTGGAGTGAAAATATATTCAAATTAAGCTAACAATAACAGAGATACGTTATAATTTAAGGCCACATCTTAATAGGGGAATGGAGAATAACCCTAAATAATAATTACATGATTTTGTTTTTATAAATTGTTTTAATTGTTGCCTAAATATTGTCATGTAATTTTAAAAATAGTTACCCGCTACATGCCACTACATGCTCACAACTGCAAGCGCTACCAATAAAATGATGTAAGGTTAGCATATAAACACAATATCAAATATTTTTACTGTCAATCATAAAGCAAAATAAAAGTACGAAATGTCAATTGGTATCTAGTAATATGCATTATGCATTTATTTTACTTTTCTAGATAATTATAACTAAGTGGCAATTTTTTAAAAATTCTATTTTTTAAACATTCTAACGTAAGTATTTTATTATCGTATTAAATGGATTTTTTTAATTTTATTGTATTTATCCACAAATCTTTAGTTATAAGCATATAAAACTTTTTTTAATTAAGCTACTAAAGTACCCTAGAACCAGGACAACCGAAGTATGCGTATCAAAGATACATTGGTACCGGTAAGTGGTTTTGAAACCGTGCAATAGTAACATTTATTGATATTTTAAATTTATTTAATAATACTATCTTTTAGATAAGCTAAGAGACTTGCAAGTTTTATCACAATGAGTAGAGTATATATATATCATTTTAAAATGATATAATATAATTTGATTGCTGACCGTACCGAATGGTCGGCCTAGGCACACGTGTAGCGCAAACGAGCACCACCGGCTGCCGTATAATGAATAGCCGTCGCCCTCCACCATATTTTACAGAATTAACAAATGACCCGCTGTCACAACGGTAGCGGCACACGATTTTTCTGCACGCCGTACTGCCGAATGGAGCTGTGGTCGTACTCGAGCCAAATTAATGACAGGATAGTTAAAGTACTATATACACAGGTGGGTACGTGATTTAAGTTAAAAAAATGCTATTTTGTGTTATAACTTGATATAGTTAAAAAAAATATTAATGTAAATTAAAATACGAAGATCCTACACGACGTAAAAACCTTAAAAGTCCTTTTTTTATATTGATGGTAGGCATTATGCGGTCTATTAATGAAAGCGACTTCTATTACAGTTGAATACCTATAAGTTAAAGTCGTATCAACAATGCCAGCCTAATTAGAACCAGCAATTTTTAAGCTTTTTTAAGTCACTTTGCTGTCTGTACATTTGATAGTGGCCAAATGACCACCACTAACTACCTGCCTTTTTAATAATCAGGCTTTACTGATGTTTTGCCATGTTGAATTTAAGAATGAAATTAAAAATGTAAAGAACTTTTATAATAAATAATTTATAATTATGTTATTTACTTCATGGCGAGAGATGGCAGTGTACTGAGTTATCGAAAAGAAGAGAGGAAAGCCTTTGCTAAGCAATGGCACAATTAAATATTTAATTTAGTAATACAAAATCATCTCCATAAATTGCTAACGAACTGGCTAGTTAATGCATTTATTAATACAAAATTCATTAAGCCAATTAAACTGCATGAAAATGTTTATTTAAATTTGGAAACACGATATGGCGTGCATCGTCCAATGAGAGCGCAGAACAGTCGCCTCCATTCTCACGACGGATTACCCCCACCTCGCCACACCGTCACTGCGCTGTGATCAAAAAGGATTTGCATTATGATCATCTTTAATCTGCTGACTGTACCCAAATTTATTCTGGGAACCGCTACACTGAACAACGAAATTGTTTATTCTACAATATCTATTGCATATTTCCTTTATCGCCTATACCACGGATAATAATCCGAGGTGCTGTATAACTTTGTTCCTACCTATTTTTATACCCGTGATACACAAGTCAGGAAAAGCATTCGTAATCTGTCAACTGAAACGATAATGAACTGAGTATTTTTTTTTGTCATTAACACTCTTGAACCAGCTTATGCTTGTCATCACGCAAGTCGGAGACAAATGACTAGTCACAATATATTTTATTTAAATTTACGTAATAAAGTAACAACACAGCCGAGCATTACAATTGTATTTTTGTCTATCTAAATCACTTTATGTGTGATATAGTAAATTAAAGTTTTTCATTGATGTTGTACAAAAAGCAAACTTCATACTTTATGGAAATTTTGAGTATATAAAAGAGATGTAGGTGCATTAGCTGCTGTGTAATCATAATAATAAATCATCGTCGTCATCAATAATTATAATTACTATTTAATGCATTAAAAAACATTTAAACTGCCTAAAATCCAAACTACTAGCTTTCTAGTAGACAGCTTAATATCAATCTATACCTAAGTCATAATTAATGTCGGACAAATATTTTTAAAAATGCAAAAGTCATTAATATTCATAATGATAGAGCAGCCATCACTTGATTCACAGCACAACAGTTGATTTGATTTTGGCGTCAAATTATAATTGCCAATATTACATTTTGCTTTTTGTTGCTGCCAACTACTATATCTGTGACATGAATAGTAAAATTACAAGACTTCTTATTATACAAAAAATTATAATAAAAACAATCCTTATCTCAAATAGCACAAAGTCTAATTTTATACAATGCATGTGTGTATTAAATGTGAGACATACGTTTTATAGTTCTTCCATGACAGTTTATTTAGGAAATAAACGCTTTTGATATTAAAATTAATAATGATTTAATAATATTGAGATGTAAAAAATATTTGCCTATAAAAAGTAATGCTTTTTATATGTAAATTGACCAAAAGAAATTTTCGTTAATAAAGTTACGAAATTTTATCGGAAAAAGATGCCTGATTTTTTGCCCGATATATACAAAACTTTTAGAACATTTGTTTAAAATAATCAAAACAAACGCAATATGTTTTTTTATTTCAGGTCACTGGCACGGTAAGGTGCTAGATAATAAATACTACATAAACAAAGACAGCTGACCGCCATGATCCTGACACAACCCTCTTGTCTCTTTCCCACCCACAATTATTTTCATACAAGCTCTACGTTAAGTTTTACAGTCACTCAATTTAGGTGTTCATGGTAGACCTGCCACAGGGTAAAATATTTGGACTGTCCGATCACGTAAATATTTTGCGAGTTGCACAGAAATATGTTGAGTTAACTATTTTTTATACACATGACAATCACAGTTTTCCGTGTCTTACTTTTTTATGTAGTGATAGAGCAAATAAAATTATCCTTCTCGTAGTTGTGGCGCGTGAGACGCCTAAACCCCGGGTTCGATTCTCGATCGGAGCAATTTGTTTCGCGTAATTTATTTGTAATATAAAATTTTATTTGATTTGGCATTGCAAATATTTGTTATTAAAAAAAATATAAGGCAGATATATGCTCCAAATCTCCAAATCTGGCAGACAGTTCCGGTAATACATACAATACGGCTATTCCATAGTAGTACTACCACTTTCAAGTGTACAGATCGTGATATTTACTTAGGATCGTGGCAAGTGGTGCTCCATTGTCTCTGCCTATCCCTGTGGGAAAAAGGCAAGACAATTCGATTGATTGATTGATTCATAGTGAATTCGACTGCTACTTGACTATTAAATTGTACGAGCAGTAGCAATTGTCTCCATTATTGAACCGCACTCCAGCTTAACATTAATTCGGCGGGATTCAATCATATGCTGAGCCACTATAACGAAAATTACTAGAATCCCAAATCCCCTTAAATCTCATTGCAAATCTCGAAAGCAAAAGTTGTACCAACAAATAGATAGCATGTAATGTTAAACTATTCTGCCACTTTTAAAACTATCTAGTTGGTATCAAATTGAAAGTCTAGTGTCTAAACTAACAATTAGGCTGTCTAACTACGCAGACTAACGACCTATGGTATGCACTAATTTAATTTGGGTTTGCTAACTTTAAGAGCAGCTGTGGTCTTGTAGGTGGGCACCAATCCTAGATGGATAATGGAGAATGATTTATTTTAATGTAATGATGACAATTGAAATGATTGACGATTCAAATAGGAAGTTTTGATTTTAAAATTTAGAGGGGTGTCTAGTTTTTATATCTGTATTTATTTAAATGTATATTTACGCAAGAATAATGGAATAAATAAAGAAAATGTCTTAAATATAGATTCCTGTGGAACAAACCTTGCCTAATTTATGTCTAAAAACAATTTAATCCTGGCTCAATCCATAATATAATAGTAACAATAAACCTAAGAAGTAATGTTAATACTTACTCAATAGTTAGGATAGATGGATAAGTAGTCATCTATGCATCGTTGGGGTATTCTACCTGGCCGCAAACAAAATCAAAATAGTGCCGCAGCCAATAAAATAAATAAATTATTTCTTTATTTTATTTATCAATAAATTAACCGTAAACAACCCTATTATATGACAAAAAGGTTGAAAGTAATAAATATTAGGTAAAAATCAAATAGTAAATTGTAATCCAGAGAATCCAATCAAAGTTTAACTTTAACTTAGATCTAGGAATCCAGTTTCAAACAGAACTTAGACTAAGGACTCATTTACACTCCAATTCAGTATAGTATGGATATTTTTCAATTACGATATTTTTGTTGTAATGAATAATGTGTATGTTTTAATTATTTAGCCGGTAAAGTGCATGTGACTTTTGCCTTATGGATGGCACTATAATTTATGTCTGGTTATTGTCATACTAATAAGTAAATATATTAAAAAAGAGCTTTAAGCGTAAGTTTACGACTATCTATATAACTTATATAAAATATCAAAACTCAGAAGAAATAATTGGCCACCCCCACTATTTTGCAATATCAAATTTAGGAATCGACTGACACACGCACACACACACACACACACACACTTATATATATATATATATATATATATACCTATATATATATATATATATACACACATATATACTTATATGATCTGAGGTCGAGACCTATAAAACAGAGACGCCGAAACAACACAACTATCTCTTTCCAAAACCCGAAGTGCATTACTTACTTCCCGGTACCTATTATTATTATTCTTTCAACATGTCTATACTAAGCTTCTAAACGTGCTTGTAACATAGAAACATGACGATCAAATTACATTTATCAAACATACATTACATGTCTTCCTGATCACATGTGTAGTAAGCACAGTGTATAACTCCCATTATAGCACTTGTACACTTGACTCGTTTGCTTTACACTAAGCCCAAAGTTTCAGAATATGAAGTGGATTCAATTCGCTTACTTTAGTTGCTTTTAGCTCAGATTACACTACTTACACAACAAATTTACGCGATTAATAATAAACTTATACTGAAAATAGGTTTAAAATATTTAATATTTTGCATGGGATTTGTTATTTTAGTGCATCAGTGAAACAATTAAAGAGAGATTATAAAAAACGGGTATTTAATTATTTGGTTCAATATTTGATTCCATTTTTTTTTGATTCTATATTGTTAAATCAATCAATTAATCAAGTTGTCACGCTTTTTCCCATGGAAATAATCTTTTAAACCTATTTTCAGTATAAGTTTATTATTAATCGCGTAAATTTGTTGTGTAAGTAGTGTATTTATAAATAATATTTTGCATAATATTATTTTTATTCATATAATTAAAATTCCTAATGAATTACCAACATTTGAAAAATAATTATAGGCGTGCAAATTTAAAAACTATAATATAATAATGGTAGTTGTATGATTTTACTTTATTGCTTTTATTATTATTCTGAAAAAGAAACGAAAAAAATTATGTTAATAGACAAATAAATATAAAAGATAGATTTCCGATGTAAATATAGAAGCTATGTCTGGCTCGTGGTGAATGCGGTCCGTTGTCTCTGTCTATCACAGTGAAAAACGAGTCTTTAGAAGTTTTTATATAATCTCTAAAATATGAAAGAAGTGGTTATATTAAAAATCCTCACACACCTCTCTTCTATATGAACTTATCTAATGATGTCAATTACACGTGCTGCCCTCCCCTTTATCCTTAACTCTATTGAGAAAATAGGGTAAACTACACACTTTTTGCACTTCAACTCATTTAATTATTTATTTTATTTATTTATTTTATACGTTACTGGACGATCAACCTCTATATATAAACTTTCATTGTAAATTGGTCTTGAGCCATAGTGACCGGCATAGTGACAGAGACTGACGCAATTATGGGATAAGACAGTATTTTCAGTCGTCAGTGCTCTTGGGCCTCTCCTTGCTTACCGACAATGAGGTCGGTAAGATGCGACTTAATAAATAAACTGTTTTACATTGTGAATGATTCTACAAATCCATGGTTTCAGAAATACTTCGTCGAGATGAAACCATATTCATCTCTATCTAATTCAAATTCAGCATCAGTTTTCTTGTAACGCGATCATCTGATCTCGGACTGCCAAGAGCCCCAATTACTGAAGAAATTGACTCATATGACAAATGCTTCCATCGCCGTCACTATGCCCGTCAAAATCCTCTCAGAGCTCTTTGTACACAGCACTCTCGTACATCGTACATCGTACATAGGTATTTCATTCAGACTTGTTTTGTTTGTTAGAGAGACCATTTTATTACGACACATTGCCTAGGTCGTGTTTATTTAGAGGTACTCGTATATTATATAATAGTATTTTTGATCGAATAATTAATAGTAAAATTATTTAATAATATTTAATAAAAATATTAAATGAATACATAGCACATAGTTATAATTCTTGTTTTCGCAATAATTTGTTATTTTTAAAATTCTAATTGTTTAGTACTGATAAAAGGGTAAATGAAATTAATAAGCATTATTAAATTTCGTTCAATCATATTTGTGATAATATTAAAACTTAAGATTTGTAAAGTTTTATTAAATTCAGTCCATAACTAGTACATACACCCAAATACACGGAGACTTCTTTGAAATCTTACACACGCTTTTCGATTATTCCGGGCAAATGGTCAGCTTAAGGACTTAGCGCACATTGCGGCAAAATAAACGCATTTATTAGCGCAAACTATCTACACAGTTTTCTCTAGTGTAGATTATAGTCTATACCCGTTCTGAAAAGTTTTTCTAAGTAATATTGGTATGTAAAACTATTCTACGTTAGACAAAATATACACCTCCAATATACTATGTACTATGTAAAATATACTATGTACTATGTACAATCCTAAAATACTATGTAAAAACATATAGTATATTAGGATGATTATGTCAAATAAAGTATTAGTCAAAACCCCTATTTTCTACAAATATAACTTTATTAAATTAATATTTTTAATTCATTTGCAATTATAATGCTTAGGCATCGGAACATATTCTAGAAAAATACAATATGTCTAATACCATTACTTATAAATATTTGTAATATTATTGTGTTACAAAAACAAAATTGTTAATAGAAATCTTTAATGATACAAAAAAGTGAAAACTTAATTTTCTCTTGAAATAAACTAAATATTTATATGTGAAAAAAAGTGTTATCATTAAAATGAACAAAATACAATCTGAGAGAGCCCTAAGAAACCCTAGGCTTTGATATAATTTCAGATATAAAATATAATATTTTTGTTACAATATTATTTTACTCTATAAGGAAGTATGTTATTGTTTTCTATTAAGTTTTTATTATTATTCTTTTTATCAGTGTACTCGTCCAGCTATTTGAAACAAGAGCCTTATTGAGAGTGGGTAAATTATTTAAAAAAAGGCTGGGTCGGAATTATTTACATATACGAGTTTAGCTTGTGAATGTGAGGGAAACGAGGGAGTTGTGTCAGGATCGTGGCAAGTGGCGGTCCATTGTCTCCGTCAATCCCTGTGGGATGAAATCGTGAAAATTTAATGAATTATTTGTTTTTAATTGTGACTCGACATCAGCATCTAGCCTGTTATTAAGCTGGAGAGCGGTCGATGAATAGGGGCGACCGTTACTACAGTTTAATAACTGTAAGTTGCAGCGACATCCACTATGCCCGCCTAGTTGGAACCGGCAACTTACAAGCTAGGATCTAACAGCTTCCAAACGCGACTAAGTAACTTTACGGTCTGTATACTACCCCATATCGGCAGACTGGGCACCACTGCCTTCCACTCTTTGACAACCAGACCCGGAGCAAATACCCGCCTGTTTTTTTATCAACAAATATTTGTAATATTTAATCAAATTATTATATATTACAAATAAAAACTATGAAACAAATTGTTGCTCCGTCCGGGAATCGAACCCGGGACCTTCCGTGTCACGGACTGGTGGGCTGACCATAAATATTCCAATGATAGTATTAATTATTAAAGGCACTGAATTGTTAAATTAATATTGAAAATTGTATGTAAAAATTAAAGCGTGTACAGCTGTTAACTGTGACCGGGAAATTAACGTGGTGTCTCCAGTCGTAGTTGGCCTATGTGAATGCGTCTTTCTTTTATTAAATTTTAAATATATAATTTATATAGTAAAATTTGGTTGCAAAAAATAAATAAAAAGAACGTATGTAGTTGCCAGACAAAATTACCATACTATGGCCAAAAAGTCTAGTTTTAAAAAAGAATGAACTATTCTCGAACTCCCCAATTAAATTCGTTGATGCGTGACAACTATTTTAGCACGTGCCCCCAATAATTGGCTCAGTCACATCAACAAAAGGGCACAAAATTGAACCCTTTCAGGCGAATAAACGTCCCTAAACGTCACGAGGGGGCGACCATTGACCATTGTTGGGACACTTTTATTGTTACCATATTTTTTCTTACAAAACAGTGTCGTATTTTTTAGCATGACAATAAACATAATGTTCAGACATAACGTTCTTTTTTCTTTAGCTTTAAAATTAAATAACATAAATTCATTTATTCAGATTACATAGGCCAAATTAATTATTAGTAATACACATACTTATGAACTAAATTACTATACAAAAAGAAAATAAAAGAGTTACAACTATACTCATTCGATTAATTAATGCAGTAATTTGGATTTACCCATGAAATTTTTGTATTATTTTATTTGACTCATCAATGTGTACGTTGGTGTTTTGAGAAACAAACTACTATATTTGATGACAGGCGTGGCGCATTAGTAGCATACTAGCCCGCTACATGTAAAGTCCCGGGTTAGATATTCGGTCGAAGTAAATATTTGTTTCGTAGCATTTGAATAAAATTAAATTTAATACCAGGTAGAGGCTACACGGTTGTTCAAAGTGTTGTCAGACAGTTGGTAGTCAAATACACAATGCCGATCTGGGGTAGTACCACCAGTTTCAAGTGTACTAACTGTAAAATGACTCAGTCGCGTTTTGAGTCAGCTTATAAGTTGCCGGGTCAAACTATGGTTCAACTGTTGTTCAAAGAACTTTTAGTATTCTAATATAGAAATGTAAAGGTATAAATACAAATACAATTCTAGTAAAAATATTAAAATATTTTATTGAATGTAATAAAAAGTGTAAGTTTGAAATATTGTAACATAACGACTGGGGAGTTGTAATAATAAATTCCCTGTTAGTGTGTGGTGTGGCAGGATTTGAACCCTGGGGCACGCATTCGAGCCGGCGTCAAAGTTAACAATTCATCACAATCACTTGATTGTCACTCAGAGACTCAGATTTGCATATGTTACAGCTACGATAAAATATTATGACAATTAATAAAATGTCTAGATTAAAAACTCTGTGGAATAATTGTTATTTTTATTTAATAATATTCGCCATGTTTTATTGTATCACTATAATAAACTAGTGCCAAAAATATGGACTATTCATTTATTTGTTCATATGTTTTATTTATTATAATAAATATGTACAAAATTAAGACCAAAATAATTGAAATGAAACAATTTCTTAGCATCCATGGATTCTCCGTGAAGGTGCCGGGTCCATCGCGTGGCAGGCGGGAGATGATGGCAGAGTTCCGGACTTGTGACCGAAATGTAGGTTATTATTTGTAATAATAATATTGGTAATAACTAAGCTACTACGTTTATAAGCCGGGCACTTTGAAAAGTCTCAAATATTCATTACTACAGTTAACACATAAACACCCTCAGGCGTTGTTAAAATGACAACTCAAGCGAGCCGTGTAACAACCCGCCGTAAAATAGAGGTCTCTATGCATTGTTTTAGTGGAATTTTGATGCGGATATAATAGTTAGTTTTGCTTGGCAACCATCTATATTTGCATATAAAATTGCCGCTACTTTTGGGAGCTGTTAGCTAGCTTTACGCCTCTAGTTCAATGTCCAAAATGTTTATTAAATATTACAATACCCACAGGTTTAACTAAGGCTTAAGTTTTTAAGGATATGAATGATCTATACTATCAAACTAATATAACAATAACAATCCTTAAACTCTATCCCAAAAGCCAAACGTTTAAAATCAAAAATCTTACTACTTTACTTTGATAAAAAATATTCCTGTTTTTTTGTTTATTATATGCCCTCTAAATGTATCATTCACGAAAAATAATACGGTTTAAATTCTCATTTAAAAAATCAAAACGGTACCATTATTGAAATATTGCTAAAGAATACTGAAGAAGGCGTGATACTTTTGAGTTTTAATGCGTAAACATTTTGTTGAACAATTACAGCGAAATTTTACTTAGATATAAAAAGACTAATAAATACCAAATGAATGCAAAAACTTTACCAATTCATTGGAATATTTTTCATAACTTTTGAATTAAGTTATAACAATGAGTGACGTTATTTTTAAGTAACAAAAAAGAGGCATATTTTTAATCCCACACCACCCTATTTAACTTGTAAGTACTCCCGTATCGTTTTTCACGTCTTGAGAATTTATTGCGCCTGAATTTGTAAAAGGAACACGCTAATCTAAATAAGAAATTTTGATACGTCCGTTAAATTTATACGTTGAGAGATTAATGACTTAAATATTCTTTGAATTTCACGCGGATATTTACATTTTTTATGGAAAAAATATGTTTCATTTTCTTTTTGTCTTCTTGGTAAAAATTTATGTTTCTATAACTGCATTCTATTTTACAATTACATATAACTATTGAGAGAAGTTAGCAGGTTGTTACACGTTAATAAAAAAAATCGTTAGGTGCGACATTGAAAAAAGCCTAACAAAATGGGCATATAATAAAAACTGCGTCATAAAAAAACACAGTTTTTTGTAAATCATTTGGAAAAATAAATTGGCGATACATTGGTTTTAGTGGAGCGTGGTAACTCATATTTCAAACTATTCATTACGTACCAAACAATTGTAGCTCTTATTTATAAATGATTCAAAGGTGTAATTTCTCTTTGTATAATTTTAAATATGGTTACATGATTTTTTTGAAAGACAAGTTAAACTGAGTGTGATAATATGACAGTGTCGAAGCCAGTTCGTTTATTTGACAAACCAATGAAAACAATGCACACACAAAACATTGCCATTTTTTAGCAATATAAATATTTACTTTATTTTATTTTATAACGCGCTATTGGGCTTTTTATATGACTGAACATTATCTGATGCAGGGGCGAATGTTGCTACAGAGCTCGTTTAGCTCTGGCAAATTGTAATCACTTACTCCAAATTATCTTGCGAAAAGAAACACTAAAGGATTAATAAGTGTGGAAAAATTATGGTCTTTTTCAGGAAGCTTATATAAAAAACTAATTATTTTTAAATTTTAATCAATTTTTACTAAACGCAGTTAAAAAAATATAGTCAAATATACTATTATATATAAAACATGAATTTCTAAATCTGAATCTTAAAATGAAAAGTTCAAACAAACAACTTGACTCGACAAACTCCCAACACCAATCACACAATAACCTGCAATAACCTAATCAAAAAATTGCTTATTAATCTACAACGCACAATTTAATGATATACACTCACAAAATAATTTAAATAATTAATTAAAAACAAATTTATTTGCAAAATATGTCATTTTTTCGTTTTAGTGATCTATCAAGTCGTGCTATAAACTTAATATAATACTTTTATAAGCGGTTTTAAATAAACTATTATCACATATTATAATACAACCCGCTTGGCACATTGGTTAGACATCTGCCACGCGCAAGTCTCCGTTTAGATTCTTGGGAGAAAGAAAGATTACTTTCAAAGCATTTATTTTTAATATTTAATTATTAGATATTTTTAATAAAAAACGAGCGAGGTATTTGCATCGGGTCTGGGTGTCAACTGCAGTAGCAGTATTTTAACAGTTTATTTGGGCCGTGTTGTCTCTGCCTATACCCATGGGTAAAATGCGATTGATCGATATTTTTTGGAATGACGATAAATGCCATTTTACACATAAAATAAATATAATATGATCAAATAAATTGTCACTTACCTCACCTCACATCCACAATCTTCTTCATACACGCTTTTCGATTATGGGCACTAGGCAACCCAGCTTTCGTGAGGATTTCTTGATTTGGAAAATTACATTCAATTAATCAATGCAACACTATACTTATATAGTCTTATGGTCATATTTGATTGTGTCTATTTTTTTAGTTATAATAAAATACATGACTTGCCTTTAAAAAGTCGTTGATTGCATAATAAATGTTCTCATGCCAAATAATACTTTGTATCTTGTCCAATAAGAGCCAGTTTCGAACGAATCAGCTTTGAAGCGTCAGTAACTATTAAATTGATTTGATTAGAAAAGTGATTATTCGTGCAGAAACATCCATGTACTGGAAAGCGGGAAAAGTTTGACTGTGCTCTCGAAATTGTTTAAACAATTCTGATCTTTAATACGAAGAATCTAAAGGTTGTTTTTGTTTGATTAATAAATTGATGTGTGTCGGCGTAATACGCAAAATGGAAAACTTTGCCTATATGCCTTTAATATTAATAATGCATGTATTATATGTAGATTAAAGTATGTTAAGATAAGACACAAAAGAACTTCTTTCTTTCTTTTTCTGTCAGTGCTAATAAGTGATATAAGAAGAAAAAATAAAATAATGAACGATAAATAAGCGTAATACTTAAAGGGTGAATACCGACTAAAATCTTTGTACCTTTTAAATTTCTAAACCTGGATCTTTAAAGATCATCTCGAGCAGAAAACTCACCAGGCTGATATAGCGAACAATATAGCCACAATCCAGCTAAGCATCCTTAATTGTCAATTGTCGTTGCCAATGTAACACATAAACTGTTTTTATTAAGACGCGACATTTGACTGACTTTTACGATTGTAGGCAAGGGCAGGTGCAAGACTACCGACGACTGAAAAAAAATATTTTATTATATTTCTGCCAAAATACATATTTTTTATAAAATAACTTCTTCTTGGCCTGTCTAATATTTATTATTCTGTGGTGTGTATACTCGTACTTTTTAAAAATTGTAATAAGTTTTGAAGTAAGCCTGCTGTAATACAATTTTGCTGTAATTTCACAAGAGGCAGCAACTTCGTACGATGAATTATACTTTTGCAACATAACTAACATTTCACAAATATGCTAATTGCAGAGATATTGAAAAACTTTTAAATATGTAGTTTTATGTTGAAAACGACCGTTCATTATTATTGTATTTTAAAACAGGCTAAGATATTAACTAAGTCATGTAAGATGCCAATTAGGTAGATAGATAGATAAAGGTGACTGTGGACCACTTAGCAGTACCAATTTATCTTTGATATGTATACTTAGGTCGTCCTGTTTCTATGATACAAGGACTTTAAGCTATTAGTATGTAAAAAGAATGTAATGTTTGAATAAAACAATAAAGAATATTCTTTGAGCATATCTTCTAGGTATAAACACTGAATTTTGAGTATTGTTAAAAACATTTTTTAATAACTTGTTATGTTCTGTTTAGGCAAAGGCTCAAGCTAGCAAGTGCGAGAATGTGAATGAATGATTTTTTTTCCTTTTTTTTATGGTTTTTATTTAAATTGTTTTCTTATAGGTACATTAGAACGTTTGGCTTATTACAATATCTTAAATATAACACGGCTTTTCACGTATTCATTTTCCTAAGTTGTGTGTTTATTACTAATTAATAACACTTTGTGGATGTAAAGGAAGCGAGGTAGTTGTGTCAGGACCGTGGCAAGTGGTGCTCCGTTGTCTTTGCCTATCCCTGTAGGAAAAAGGCATGACAATTAAGATTTCTTCGCAACATAGTCTTCCATAATTTTACCATTAAGTAGTTGTAGATGCCTTTGGAAATGCGAAAGAGCCCAATAAGGCTTTTATACAATTTTCATTTTAAACAAATATTTCAAAAAATTAAATTATATTTTATTGTGGTTATACAAATGAGAGTACCCCGCCTGATGCCGTCCATGAATGGAGGCGACTGTTAAACAATAAAATATTTAAATAAAACCAATATTAATCCTGCCTATAAATATTGTAGAAAAACAAGCGTAACAAATGAATTAAATAACTATGCATATATTTATTCTGTTGACCCTCCCTGTGTGTACAAGTAGTCAGTTTCATGGTCCAATACTTCGGTCAGTATAAATTGAATTTGTAAAATCTGTCCGAGGTCCGAACTCCAAATGGATTCAACAAATAAAACGTCGACTTAACAAACCGAATTGAAATACTATTTCATTGGCGAAATTTCATTTGTTTATCCATAATAATAAATTCGAGTAAACTCTATTCTGTTTAAATAGAAAAACCAATTTCAAAATATATATATATATATATATCCATATTATAAAGAGCCTTAAGTTTAGGTCTACCCCAACATTAAGGTGAACTTTCAATAATAGACTTTTCTTTTCTTTGTTCTTATTAAAAAACGAAGATAATTTTGGTGAATAAGCACCTTAGGCCTGCATAGTGACGGCGACTGGGGTAGCCGGAAATTAACTCGGTTTTTTCAGTCATCGTCACTCTTGGACCTCCTCTTGCTTATCATCAGGCGAGTCGAGGTCAGATGTCGTGTCACAATAAAAAAATAAAATAAATCTTTAGTATTACGAAAATTTTGCTATAATATTTGATTTAAAATATGTTGTTTTTCAATAGGTAATAGTGGTGGACCTAATTTATGAAAATTATAAAACAAGAGGGAGTTGTGTCAAGTGGCGCTCCATTTTCTCTGCTTATCCCTGTGGTAAAAAGACGTGAGAATTTGATTGATTGAAAAGGAATATTAGTTTTAGTCCACATTGAGCTGGTCGCATCCGCAGCACTATGACTAACACAATAGAGAGATGAATCCAATTATAGATATTGCTCTCTATTCACCATAATGGAAATTTAAATATTCACTTCCGGTGATTTGCCTTTTAACACATAAGTGGTGAGATTAGGGAACTGTTGGACTGACGAAAACTTAGCGGTTCATTATCATCATCAGCCAGAAGACGCCCACTGCTGAACATAGGCCTGCCTCTTAAAACGCCATTTCATTAGGCACCTCATTTTTTGCAGTCGTCGGCACTCTTGGATCTTTTCTTGCTTTCCATCAGGCGGGTTGGGGTCAGATGTCGAGTCACTATAAAGAAAAACTGTTCTTAGCTTTTAGATTCTTAAAACGATACATGGATTATCCTCCTACCTAACCTAGAAATAGAATGAATGAATAATTATTTGTTATTGTAACAATAAGGCAGATATTTAAGACGGGCAGGGAGACAGTTGGTGGTCGTTTACCTAATTAGCTGAACCAGTTACAAGTGAACATACAGTAAAGTAACTCAGTCGCGTTTCGGGATCGGCTGGAAAGTTACCGACACCATTTAAGTTCTGATTTAACTGTAGTGACAGTCGCCTCCATGGACCGCTTAACATCAGTTGAAGATATATTACATGCCGAGTCACAATAAAAAATAAAAGGAGTGTCTAAGTGAATTTAAGGCGACTATGGTGTAGTGGCAGTGCAATGGTTACGCAAGCCGAGTGCACGGGTTCGAAACCACTTACCGGTACCAATGTATTTTTGATATATGTACTTTGGTTAGTATAGAAATGTGTAATATATATAAAAAAAATATATTAATAAACAATTGTACCAACATTATGATAATATTTTTGCATTTAAGGTAAGCGCACCATTTAGATACGTTATCTAAATATTGCGGAACCATACAATTTAATACTTGTTCCCGCATGACGTAATTTTTCCCTCCCATTTGGAATGTCAAATTGGCTCTATTGTGTTCGGGCAATCATCGCGCATTGAGTTAGGGCGACTTTTGTTACCTTTGCTGAAATAAAAAAGTAACACTTACTACTTGTTTATTCATTTTCTTACAATCCTAAAGGGTGACTGGTAGAGAATGCCTTTGGCATTAAGTCCGCATTTATACTATTGTGCATTAAGTTTAAAAATAAATAAATAATTATATTTCTACATACATAATAGGTTTCTATTTTGCATATATTTGTAATTTTATACTACATAAAATAACCAAAATGAGGAGGCTAAACAACGGTTTCCTGATACGTAGACAGGATCAGGGAACCGTTGAAACCTTCTGTCAAGTTTCATAAGTACTTTGGGCTACTGATTTTTATGTTATCTATTACATTTCCTTTAGCCGGCATAGTCACAGCGACTGATGCAGCCGTGAACTAACTCGGTGGTTTCAGTCGTCGGCACTTTTGGATCTTCTCTTGGTTATCATCAGGTGGGTCGAGGTCGAATGTCGTGCCACAATAAATTTTTTTTATAAAAAAACATACTAAGAAATACACCACATGCTTCTAAATTAAAATTTTTTACTTAAACTTTAAACTCGGAATCGAATTGCTGCAAGTGTCTGAACTTTAAAACCACGTCCGTTCATTAAACGTGTTAATTCATGTGTTAATGAGGTTTTAATGATAATTGTAAATACAGACAGAGCGTCGATACTCTGCTGCACCTATAGAATAGATCGTAAACCACCAGACGCCGCATGGGTTTTAGCTTTAAAGTCAATCATATTAGATTCAATCTCTAATTATTTATTTATTATATTTACAGTTTTTTCGCAAAGGTTAAAATCTAGGGCCACTAAATATTTTTTGCTTATAAGAAAAAACAAATTGTCACGCCTTTTTCCAACAGGGATAAGCAGTACAATGGAGCGTCGCTTGGTTGATCGTTTCTGTCACATCCACCAATCTATATTGATACACGCTGCACGATTATGGACACTAGACAACCCAGCTTTTTTGAGGAGACTAAATCGGAGACATCCCTAAGACAGCAAGTAGCGCTCTATTGTCTTTGCCTATCCCTGTGGGAAAACGCGTGTTAATTAGATTGATTATATAAATATTTGAAAGTGGTGAGTGGTGACTAAAGCAGCTACAAAGCGAAGTCTATCCGTATATCACCGTGATGTATCCACTGCTCGTTAGACGATGTTTACTTATGTTAACTCAATTATTTTCGCGTGTGTATAATTTTCAGTTGCATCGCTCAGAGATAGCTATAGAAAGCTATATCTATTTTAATTGTATTGACTGTGTTTCTTTATTTATTTATTATATATTTATTAATCATCCAATCCACTCACCTCCTATTTATAAATCTATTTTATCAATCTCAATAGAATAAAATATTCTCACAATAAAAAGTTATATTTCATAATTATAGGGGATCTAAAGAGAGTGTCAACTTTATTTCCTATACGTTAATAGCATTTTCGATAATTTACAATTCAATTTAGAAGATGATTAGACGTATTCATTGGGAAATGGGTTAGGCCCTTTTAGCCTCAGGGGAATTGCCCTCACAATATTTTGTATCTAAATATTCCATTCAGGAAGTAGTTTTAAAGAAATTTATTTCAAATGGTTTTTAAAATTAGAAATTATTAACTCTTAATAATAATTGTTGCTTAGTACTTAGAAACGCTGTGTTCAATCAGTTGTAACCAACTAAAAAAAACCTTTGTAAGTTGGCCGGTCTTTTAATTTTTTTTATAAGTATTGTCAAATTATTTTACAACTATTATAGTTTAGTCTAGAAAAAAAAACCAGAAGAAACTCGACACCAAAATTGTTAATCATTGGTAATACATTAAAAATTTAATTAAAAACAGTATGTATTGATGAAAAAAAAAACAAATATTCATATTTACTTATTTTGTAATAAGCCTTATTTATAAAAGTCTGTTCTACGAATATCTTAAAGGACCTTCCTTTTCAGAATTCCTAAATTCGTAAATTGTACAACTTTGTATTTTGTTTGATTATTGTAACATATATGAAAAGCACGTGTAAGATTATTTGATTTTATTATTACTGACTAAAGATAGTTAAACTTCAAGCTTTTATACATATTGGTGTAGATATATTATATTCTACTATTGACTAAGACAAAACTACTTACAGTTCTTAATTTTGCTTGCTTAAACAGACAAATCGAGGTCAAAAATCGTGTTACAATTTTAGTTAAAAAAAAAGTTAATTCACAACTAAATTTAATTATAAACAATTATTAAAAGCACAAATAAATCAGTTAGATTAGCTTTATGAGAAAGAAATCTAACAAAGCTTTTTGACGTGTGACATGATTTAGGGTAGAGTGTCTTATTACCGTCCAGTTGTCGCTTAATGTAACCAATCAGTAGGGTGCGTGTCAATACACGTGGCCATTCACACGATGGTTACACCCCTAACTTACCCCTTCAATTCAAGGATTAATTACAAACATGCTGTTTTAAACGTTAATATTTAATTTTTACAATAACATTTAGTTCATCATCTTCATTGTCATCTTTGCCTCAATTTCCGAGGAGATGGGCAAAGACACTCTCGTGCTTTCTTCACATCTTAAGTTTCCTTAAAACAATACTCTTCATTCTTTTAATCCATACATTGTTATAAGCACTGCGGATATCTGCATTTTTAAATCAATCAATGAATCAAATTATGATACCTTTATCCCCTTAGGGATAGGCAGAGACAATGGAGCGCCACTTGCCACGATCCTGACACATTTATCTCGCTTCCTTCACATCCACAATTCTCTTTATACAAGCTTTATGGTGTTATTTAAGTTAAATTTAAGCTCTATTGTATTTTTAAATCATTTAATGAAATACAATTTTTTTATTTTGTTATAAAACATTAAATAAAATCAGTCATTACTTCCCTTGGTGAAGTTTTTAAAAAATAAATAAATATTATTTAGAAGATGTATTGTTTATTGACTAGAACACAAAGAATAATCGTTTTTATTTTAGTCATCGGCGCGTCAAAAAACGCGTCTATTTCCCCGCTTGTTTGTGTTGAAAATAAACCCCGTGCGACTTTTGCATGAGCACATTGCTTGTGACGGATTATCCTTAAGATATCATCTTTAATTTATAGTCCCCCGTAACTGATATTGTATGTTTTTTTCGCGTGCGCAATGTCAATACGGATTATTATGACACGTCGGATTATGGTGTAACAACCGGTTTGTTTACCCTATGCTCTTTTTTGCAATGCGACTTAGACCTAATTAATTTTTGCTCTTTTTATTTTGTTGTATTAACTGACCATTCATTTTTTTTATTGTGACTCGATATTTGACCTCGATTTGCCTGATGGTAAGTAAGGGGAAGCCCAAGATCGCCAACGAAAAAAAATCTCTGGTATATCTCGCGTAATAATAAGAATTGTGAATGTGAAGAATACAAGAAAGTTATGCCAACAACGTGGTAATTGACACTCGCTTGACCTTACCTATCCCAGAGGGAATGGAGGTAACATTATTTGACTGGTTATTATTAAAATTGGGTATTTTTATAGGGAACGCTGTAATGTTTTGAATACTTTAATAAACACTATTTTATTCAACACTTTATTTGATCAAAAAATTCATGGACTCTAAATCTATTCATGGACCGCAATCCAGCTGTAACACCCGTGCTGTATGTCGAGCAACAATAAAAAGAACTCATAAAATAGTAAGACCGTGAAGTGACTTAGTTGTGTTTCGGGATGAGTTTGTTGCCTGAGCTGTACTGAGTTTCCGGTTTCAACTAAGCCAGCATAGTGGATGCGACTGTTACTTACAGTATTTTAAATGTAGTATCAATCGACTCCATTCATAGACCGCAATCCAGCTTAACATCAGATAGGGTGCTGTCATACTCGTATGTTGAACCACAAGAATCAATATACGAAAACTATTTTATTTTTTATGTAATTATAAAAAACTTACACACTATAGATATTTAGAGGGATGTTTTAGGGAAGTCCCAAAAATTAACATACGAAAATTAGCATTTTCAACATTATTATTATAAAGGGACCTCAACTCAAATCATGTGCTTATGAAAAGCTCAACATGTTTAAGGTTTCAGTTAAAAATTTAGTTTAGGACTTTATTTGGATTCATGCAAAAGTTACGATATTCTAGAGAAAAATCATTTTGTAGAGAGACAAGTATATATTTGCATTGATAAATAGTACTTTAAAGGCGATGAAATTTATTTGGAAAACTATAAAAACAGTTTCATTTTTTAAACAAATTCACCTCTATTATATTATTAAATTTAAAAACAAGTATTTTTTGAATAGTTTTCCAAAAAATGTATTGTAGTAATCATCGTCAAAATTTATTTTGATGTCACCCGATTTTAAACTAAAATCCGATGATTATTGTTTCAAGTAACAGTTGCTCCATAATTTATAATTTTTAGTCAATTATATTTATTTCTTATAGTCCAAAGACTGTGGCATTTGCTACGAGTATTATACAAAGATATAGTATAAGAATTAACTATAAGAAATATAGTTAATTCATAATAAATTCATATTCATGAAAAACAGCTTTAATAAAGTTACAGATATAAATGGACACGTACATAAATTAACCGTTTTGTTTATCTTTTTATCTTTCTACTGAAAATGCATTTACATGGGAATTTAAACTGTCGCCGGTACAGTGTACGGTGCGCATAAAAATTAGCAATGAACGGCCAACGTGTTAACGACATCATAATTTTTTTGCTGACTACGTGTACAGAATTACCAATGGCAATTTGTGAGGTTCCAATTGATTGAAAATGTTGTTTAATTTACGGTGTAATTCACGGTGTAATTTACTATAAATATAGTACCTATACTAGTAAGAATGGCAGGTAAAAAATAGGAGGTGCAGTGGAAGTGCAGACCGTGAGGTAACTTAGTCGCGTTCCGGGATCAGCTTGTAAGTTGACGGTTTCAACTAGGTCAACTTGCAGTTATTTAACTGTAGTAGTAGTAGTCTCCACTTAGGTATTGACCTCACTCGAGCTTAACATCAGATGCAGATCTCCACCTATTAAGCCAGAATAAAAAAAGGACTGCAGTGCCTACATGAGTGTAGGAATTTATTCCTCAATAAAGGTTCTAAATATACATTTGTATCGACGCTGGAAGGTTTAAAGTGTTAGTTTTTTGTGTCTTCTGTTCGACGGAGACCCGAAAGTCAAGTGATTGTTATAGATTTATTTTCACGAATTATAATAGAGACCACGTAAGCTAAATTAATTGTGTAAATTTTGCGACATTATATTGTAATTATAGTAGGTTCCATAAATGAAATTGAGATGAAAGAGATATATTAATCGGAGGCGAGAGTCCGCAGTGCCCATAAATAACTATTCAGTATATATCAAGAGAGTTGTAAATGTTAAGGAAGCGAGAGAGTTGTGTTATGATCGTGGCAAGTGGCGCTCTGTTGTTTCTGCCCATTGTAGGCAGGCAGAAACAATTGATGATTGATTTGATTTTGAATAAATGATTCTCGACTATAAATATTATTCACCTCTCTGTTGTGAACAATAATAACACATACTTGGATGTACAAAATGATGAATACACTGAATATTAAATAGGTTAATTAAGGACTTAAGGAAAGCGTCAATGAATGGATTTTTCGCATCGCTTACGTTCATTAATTAAATAAATGTGTTAGTTAAATTTTCATGAAGATTTCATCGCGAAAATATGCAAAGAGGATTGTCACTGAATACATTTTGCCAAATTGTAATTGCGAATTTTGATTTGCATAAGTTTTATTACGGAAAATTGTATAAGTAGTACATAGGTGTATTTATTGAGAGCGTGAATCAAAAGCAAACGAGAATAAGGCCTTTGACATGTTTTACACGCAAACAATTATAATGTTATATATAGTCATTACAAAAATGTTTACTAATACTTTTATAAATCCATTTTTACATTAAAATGCGTATAAATAGTTTTTATAAGTTACTTCGAAGTACCTGCGCAGCAGTCTCATTTGTGGAAAGCAAGAAGGAAGATCTTCCGCTGCACACAGGTCTCGTGTGGGGCCCACTACTGGCCTTAACAAAGATTGCGAAATATTTGTTGACCACTTGCAGCCTGTCGCGTCCACCACATTACTCCCTCCTTTACCAAGTAAGGTAGAGCGAATATGACAGACACACATAGTAAATATAATCATAGAGCGCTGTACGCGCTGTGCATGTCTCTCTGGTTTCGAACGTAGGCGTCTCGGCAATTAGCAGTTGATTGTATTTATGTTTGGTTTTATGTTAGTCAGCGCAGCGTTAGATTTTTCTTTTCCGCATACACATATATTGCCATTATTTATATGCCACTTACCTTTATAATATACCTCCCTATTGAAGTATTCATACATCTCATGACACCAATTGATGTTGAAATTGCGATCATAAATTAAAAATAATAAACAGCACTGTAACATCCTCCCCTAAACTCATGAATCCTGTGAATTTTATTGTCTAGACTTTAAAGTAATTAAATTTCCATACGACTGCCTAGGAAAGGGGTAAAAATTCGCTATGACAACCAACTAGCATAGCGGAAAGCGATAAAACTTGTCATCGTGACCCTACTCTCAATATTTTTAAACATTGTGCGCATGAAAAATCTCAATAAAGCAATATAGTATGTGTAGATTTTTCATGAAAATATCACAAAGTTGCAGTTATACTATACTGTTAAAGTAGTACGGTAGGTAGCCATTAATACACGTTTGAGCTAATGACGTCATCAGTACAGGTAATAGAAACGTCCACTTAAATTATTGCTATAATAAAAGGGTTTGGTACCAACACACTATATTGACACCATTATAATTCTAGCAGGTAATATCATAAACTATCTTGGCTGTTTTCTATATTAAACAGCTTTACCTAAAAAAATCCAGAAGGATTTCATTTATTAAAGCCTTTGTACGTAAGATTTTGTACGTATGTCTTTTTTATTGTGGCAAGGTATTCATGTTCTTATACCGGTAATGTTGAACTAAAGTGCGATTTATGAATCGTGGCGACCGCTGCCCCAGATAAATACGAGTATTTTCAAGCTGCTGTCGTATTACCGGAAAATTACGTTCGGGTAATATCTTTTCGTCAAACATCCCACCGTACCTGAAGACTGTGATGACATATGGCACTGAGACGTGGCCCCTAAATGTTGGCCTGTTTGAGAAGCTCAGAGTCACTCAGCGGGCAATGGAGAGAGCTATGCTTGGTGTGTCTCTACGCGATAGAATCCGAAACGAGGATATTCGCCAAAGAACCGGAGTTGCCGACATAGCTCGTAGGATTAGCGAGCTGAAGTGGCGATGGACTGGCCACATCGCTCGAAAAACCGACAACCGATGGGGAAGAAAGGTTCTAAAGTAAAGGATGTAACTGGCATCTTACATGGGGGGAGGCCTATGTTCAGCAGTGGACGCCTTCTGGCTGATGATGATGATGTCGTATTACCAATGCCAACCTGTCAACCTTCAAGCTCGTTTAGTAAATTGTATGTTCTATGCACTTACCTAATAATTATCTCATTTATACATATAAATATTTTTATTATTATTGTGACTCATCATATGACTGCACCCCGCTTGATGTTAAGCTGGAATGTGGTCCATGAATGGATGCCACTGCTACTACAATTCAATAACTAAGTAGCAGTCACAAGCGATTATTAATCGCTTATCTTATCGCTAAGCTTATTCAAAGCCTAAAACATTACTTTTACAGTATTGTAAGTGATTTTAATAATTTATTGGTTTCGGTTTGTAGCTGTTTTACCATACAAATATCTGCGTTCTAATTAAGATAACACGTTGCAACTTTGTTAAAGAACAATGTTTTCTGTCTCATAGCAGAAATTAGTTTTTGAACTTTCATGATAAAAATGTAAGAAACAATGAAGATATTTTCTCTTATAACCACTTGGAGTTAGGAATTAATTATTTCTGTAATATTAAGTCTATACATTTATTATATTAAGTTATAAATGCTTGTGTTGTTTATGTTGTATACCTTGTTAAATTATCTAATTAAATACATAGAGTATAGTGAAGCGAGAGTATTTTTATACGACTGAGGCAGCAGTAAACAAACTGTTTTTTTCTGTCGTCGTCACTCTTGGACCTCCTCTTGCTTATCATCAGGCGGATCAGATGTTGTGTCAAAATAAAAATAAAAAATAAAAAATGTGTAGGGAAAATGACAAATATTGACACATATATGACATATACACATAAATGACACATATCACACCCTGTGAGGATTTACACTTTATTTATTAAATTGATTACTTACTACTTTTCTAATTATATCTTAAAATTGTACTTGAATCTTACAAATAATTTATTAAATCAAAAGTGGTTTAACTTCAACAAAATATATATTTTGTCTTAATGTCTATCTTATTGCTAATTTTAAATCAAAGCAATTTTAGTAAAATTAAAAGCAATTGAACGTGAAAATCTAATCTCAAGTTTTCTAATTAACAGTTTTATTATACAATACGGAAAATAATTAACTAATTTCAGGATGTAATGAAAAGCATTTTCCCTAGTCTTAAGCGAAGATTTCTTCAAGATTTCAATTTATATACTATTCTATATAAGTTTCATTTTTTTAAATTAAGTTTTTATACTCATAAAATCAAATAATTAATCAAAATATTAAATACATTTTTATAGTATATATAATACAATAGTCCATTTATTATAGTGGTATACACTTGACGACAGGCGTGGACGAACGGTTAGCAATTGGTTTGTTGCGCGTAAAGTCCCGGGTTCGATTCCCGGTCGGAGCAAATATTTATTTCGTAGCTTTTATTTGTAATATTTAAAAATTATATTAAATATTACAAATATTTGTTAATAAAAAAAGAGGTGCATATTTGCTTCAGGTCTGGTTATCAAAGAGTGGTAGGCAGTGGTGCACAGTCTGCAAATCCGGGGTAGTATCACCACTTACAAGTATACATGCCGTGAAGTGATTTGGTCACGTTTCGGGATCAGCTTGTAAGTTGCCAGTTCCATCTAGGCCGGCATAGTGGATGTGATTGCTACTTACAGTTATTGAATTGTAGTAGCAGTGGTATCCATTCATGGACCACACTCCAGCTTAACATCAAGCAGGGTGCTGTCAATGTCGAGTCACAATAAAAAATATCTACCTGTAGTAGTAACAGAAGCCACTACTTTACCTACCTACCTTACCTACGCACCTATTTGTTTAATAATAAATATAAATAGTTAAGTGTTTCTGATAACTGTAGCGCCATAAACACAATTGTTCGTGTACTATATCAAAGCAAAGTCATTAAAGACACGTGGTGCGAAGTAAAGTTCATTGGACACGTTTCCATTATACGTACCTAATAAAATAGTAGTGTGGATTAAAAAGATTTCTAATTCAAAGCCAGTGAAAGGATAAAACCATACAGTCTTTAAAAGCAAATGTCCACAATGCTCATAACTATAAAGCTGATATGAAGCTTTGGCCGGCATAGTGACGGTGACTGAGGCAGCCGTGAAGTAACTCGGTTTTTTCAGTTGTCGTCACTCTTAGACCTCCTCTTGCTTATCATCAGGCGGGTCGAGGTCAGATGTCGTGTCACAATAAAAAAAAGAGAATTGAGGTTCTAAAGGAAGCGAGACAACCTCGTGAAATGTGGAGCTCCTTTGTCCCTATAGAAATTGGGGTTCAATTTGAATCGATCAATGCAAATTGAATAATACCTGATTGAATTACAGTCAATGAAAATATTCGCTTAGTTTCATTCATTAAACAAAAAGTTTTTAAATAAGGTTATAAAAATAAGGTTTAAACTTTAAGATTAATAATTTAAAAATAGTACAGCGTTACGTCCTTTTTGACCGACTTTCGATTTTGATGATTCTTTTTTTTATTCGAAAGCTCATGCTTTCTATGTAGTCCCATTGAATTTTGATCAAGATTTGACCATAAGTTTTTGAGTTATCCCTAATAATGCGTATTTAATTGGCGATTTTTAATATATGTTACCCGATTTCTCCATCAATTATGGATCGATTTTAAAATTCTTTTCTTGTTTACAAAGGTATACATTCGGGGTGATTCCATTGTGACCAAATCTAAATCTGATAAGGAGATCCCTTGAAAATCAAGGAAAACACTTGATTTCCTATGGTATATTGACCGATTTCGCCATCAATTATGGATTGATTTCGAAAATTCTTTATTTCTTTGCAAGAGTATACTTTCGAAGTGGTCACATTGTCACCAAGTCAGGATCCGATAAGGGAATCCTCTGGGAGTCGAGGGAAATCTTTAAATTTCATAGGCATATAGAGATGTTTGTTGTAGGGTTATTATTGATCACAATAACCGTAACTAAACCCGACTCCCTAGTAGAGACGGCCATGAGGCGAGCCCACAATTTCATGTTACTGAAAGATAAAATATCATATGTCAAGTCACAATATAAAAATATAAAAACATATAATTTTTATTATTATTATAACTTAGTTTAGTTTTGCCGAGATCGTAGCAAGTAGCGCTCCAATGTATAGGCTCTCTGTAGGAAAAAGACATGACAATTTGAAAATGTAGGATATTAAAGTGATAACTAGTAGAAAGTTAAAATGTTAATTATTTAACGTTGAACAATGGAACTGTTCAAAACAATGAAAGTACAAGTGAATGGGCACCCTTACCGTAGCAATTATCTGTTGAAAGTTACTTGTTTGTGTGACTCTTTATAATTTATGGTTTATTATTCATATTTACATGTCTGAGGGTGGGGACCCTTTTAAGGGTGTATTGGAACGTTTATAAATATAAACAAAGTTTTCAAACTTTTGTCTACATACCTAATGTTAAATTATCATTAAAAATATCACACAAAATTTTGAAATTTTAACTATTAATTATTCTATATTCTTCAAAAGAAAAAATAATAGTCATTTCTTTGTTTAGGTACCCCTTAATTTGTATTCTACATAGAATACAGTCTTTTTTATTCTGACTCAACATCTGATCTCGTCCCGCTCTCGCCTGATGGTAAGCAAGAGGAGGGCCAAGAGTGCCAACAACTGTAAAAACCGAGTCTTTACGGTTGCCCAGCCGCTAAATGAAATAAAGTGCACTGTTCAGTTTTAATTTCTGACCGATCTAAGGTTAACAATCTAAAAGAAAATTTAATACTTATAGATGAATTTCGAATGACATCGATATATGCTAGGTTGTCAAACAATGAAATATAATATGCAATGTAGTTAAAGAGCTGCCCAAATGATTTACTGACTGGTTAAGAAATCTTCTGCTGGGCATGAAATATTCTTAGTAGCTTGGATATAGGTTAGGTTAATATTGTGCGTTTAAAAAACAGTAGTTTGTCACTTATGTCCCACCGTATTCTTAACTATTACAAAATTCTTTACCTTTACTTTACTTTAATACTGTTTACCTTCACCTTAAAAATACTATAATTTACTCAAAATGACTTTTTACTCACTTGCATTTTTATTTACCTCCATATTTTTATTATTAAAAGAGCAGAATTGCCCCTCATATTAACAATTCTTCTAAAACAATCACATTAACATAAAGGAAGAAATAAACCCTAAAAGAAAATATAAAAATCCATCAACTATAAACATTTTAGAATTATCGTTCCCAAAAGTCGAATAACACCCACATTAGGGATATTAAAAAAGTGACAGAAACCGAAATAAAATTAAGTCAACACGTAAAATTATTCATAGGATATAGAATCGTTTGGAGTCAAGTGTGAGCTACACACAGTGCTTGCTAATATCGCACACACTCGTCACGTTCTCTATGAAAATATATTACGCGACTAAATGCAAAGCCCTTTTCGAAAAAAGTAGATAAATGAATACCGTTACTGGGTCTAAGAGTGCCGACGACTGCAAAAACCCTATGTAGCTTGTGTTAGAAAATAAAATTTACAATATGTTTTTTATTAGTATTATTACAAATAAAATAAAATATATTACGTTTTCTTAGATTTAGCACTATTACGTATATTGTCTTATAAATTAAATTAAGCATTCACACGTTTTACAATGCCCGTAATGTAAAATATGTAAATACAAAGACCTGCAATATAATAATGAAAGTCTAAATCCTAAAACCTACCTTCCATCTCAATTTAGTCGTATAACAGAAGTGGTAAGAATAGTATGGACATACAACATCATGAATCGGGTCATGAATTGGTAATGTAATTTGGTGGGTCGTGTTTTGTGCAATTGTTTCACGGCTCAAATTGTTCATGGGTCGTTGTTTTTTTCTTTAGATACAGCCTCATATTGGGACCCCCGAGTCTGGGTAAACATTTGAAAGTAAATAGCATATTTATTCCGTATCTGTCTTTGAAACGGAAATTGACTTCTCTTTAACTTGCATTTAATATAAAGGATAAAGTAGGATTTATATAATATGATACATTTAATATCGTAGTAAATAACGGCTTGTATATTTTCACGTACGAGTATAGTGAAAAGATTTGATTGTTAAATTGTGATTGTACAAGATTTTTATAATATTCCGTTATAATTTTTAATTAATAAAATAGAAATTCCGTTATTATAAATTGAACTCTATTACATTAATCATTTTTTTAAGTTAATAACTGAATATTAAATTAGTAATAACTGGTTATCTTGATAGTGTTTAAATTACAGATTTATTATAAGTTGTGATGGTTACGTTTTTTAATAAATGTAGCAATAAAATATACTTTTATAGTATATATTTAATATTGACACTAAGTTTCATTTCATATACTTAATTCCTAAAGGACCTACGAGTACGAACCTGTCTCTAGCAGATATAGTGTTTTACTTACCCTTCTAGATTGCTACCTAACTGCTAGTGATCGGTTACACTTTAGGATAAAATTATTTCAATGGTTCATTTTTATAATTTTGTTTCGCTTTTTTTTCTTTTTTGTTGAAATTAAAATACAAAAAAAAGATAAAATATAAAAAATATATAAGACTGCTTGTTTATTTTTTACCTTTTCTACAAGTCTCTATTTCCACAGTATAATTTTAAATAAATTATTTTAAAGTTGATGCAATCTGTTGCAAAGGTTGTATGAAAATTGGTGTCTGCCGCTTTTATTGGATTAGACCAGACAAGATGTTTGCCAAGTGAAAATTGCGAAGATAAAAGAAATAACAAAACAATTTGGGGACAAAATTGTTTTCTTACAACACTGTAGTCACTTTGCATTATAATTAAACATTAATAGAACATAAGTGGGTATATAATCTGATAAAAAACATGTAGATACATTTATGCTAATACTATAACTGGAATGATTAACCAGCCATATTCTCCCCTTCTTATAAAGCAATTATAAAGGACGGAAAAGCACCTATAGCTTGTTGCATGGTGCAGGCGACTTGGGCAACCGTAAACTGAGTTTTTTTTTCATTTGTTTTATTTCAAATTTCAACAATTTGATATCAAGTCACAATAAATAAATATATGTATATATTATATTCTTATACTCTATATACTATATATCTATATATACTTGATTTTTTATAAAAGTATTGTTAAAAGAATAATTGATAGGTTTTTGGATCAGATTTTTGTGATATACGAAATATCGTTTCTTTTTTCATTTTTTTTAATTATGTATAAAATAATTAGTGCAAAATCATTCATGGAAATACCTTGATTCAAATTAGGTTAAATTATAGTCTAGCCTCGGCTAAACTCCAAGCCAAAACTATCCGATTATCTCTTTTGCATTAAAGGAAAAAAATAACCCGAAAAATATTTAATCATGTAAACGTAATACTAATAATATTGCAGGCAAGTGTGACCGATTCCCTTGGGATAGTCTCTATTCTAGGTAATTCTGTTTTTAATTAAAGCTCAGGAACCGTGAAAAAAGTTCCTCCAATGCAAATGAAAGCTTTCCATCCTCCTTGTAGACTTCGTTCAATTTAAATAAGCTTTTATGGAGAGAATTGATTTTTATTATTTATATGCATACTAAGTTATCTCAAAAATCTACTTAGCTATTTTTATTTTTATTGTGAATCGACATCTAGATGTCGGCCCACCTGATGGTAAGCAAGAGGAGGTCCAAGAGTGCCGATGACTGAAAAAAACGAGTTTTCACGGCTGCCCCAGTCGCCGTCACTATGCCGGCTAAAGGATAGTTTATTTATATTTACATGCTATATGATTACACCTTTTAACAATTGTCTGTTTGCAACATTCGCATTACTATCACTGCGTTGGCAACTTGCAAGCTGCCCCTGAAACATAAATAAGTAGGCCTGGTAGTATACGAGTATTAAGATATATGAAATCGTTCCATTGATGCATTGGTAAACATTTCACATGAGAATGATTATTAACGTGAAGAGAGCTCTAAACGCTCTGAAACCATACAGATACTGCACCTACAAATCAGAGAACGAACATCATTAAAGATTGCCTAACTCACCGTTGGTATCACACTTTCACACTTTTTCGTATATTAAAATATAATAGAAAATGAATTAAAAACATCTGAAAGTATATGAAAGTAATTTGTATGGAATGTTGCAATGTAAATGCAAATGTCTGAAATAGTTTGTGAAGACATAACTTAGGATATACCAAAACTGTTCCTAAAGTCTAGACCGAGAGAGACAAACAATCAAACATAGGGAGACCTAGATAAATATGCCAACAGGAAATGTAGTCCGATTATTACAATAAATCGCCGATAAATTAGTAAAACTTGAATCCACAAAATGTATTTTTAAATATACATATATATTTAGTAAAGACGTAGACTTAAAGGCGATTGTGGTATAGTGGCAGTGCAATGGTCATGAAAACCGAGAGCACGGGTTCGAAACCACTTACCGATACCAATGTATCTTTGATATATTATATGTACTTTGGTCGTCCTGTTTCTATGATACAAGTACTTTAGTAGCTTAGTTTAGAAATAAATAATAAATAAATAGACTACAAAATACGTAATCTAAATAAGATATAAAATATGTTCATTAGGGATAAAATAAATTAACCCTTGAAGTCTTTTAAGTACTTTTTTAATAAAGTGGGCAATAAACGCGAAATGCGAAAAATGGAGCTACACCATTTTTGTATTTTTGTGGGGCGTTTTCGTTTTTACTAGAAACAAAACTTTTGGAAATGCAATGGTTCAAGTGTGTTGGAAATGCCATAGAATAAGATTGCAATCAGTCGCGGAAGTGACAATATACTCGTATATTCTCGACACACCCACGCCAATAATATTCTCACAAAACTTATACAACGATACAAACAACTATACATTATATAATATTGTTTATATACTATTTAGTATATAGGACTGTATATATATAGGTACGTCTCTCTCCCAGCTTCAGCGATTCCACCGTGATCTGCTGGAAGTGGCCTGCACCTAGCGGTTATCTGCCACCTTTAGCAGGTCGTCAGTCCATCCTGTGCGTCGACGTCCCCAGTCGCGGTTTCCAGCAGTATATACTACATAACCGCTGGGTGCAGGCGACTTCCAGCAGGTCACTGTTGAATAGCTAGAGCTTGGAAAGAGATATACCTATTTGCGCAGAGTGTAAATAAAAATGTATCATATTGTGTTTTTACTAAAACAACCATTCCCTATAAATCCAATTCTTTTATTTCAACTCTACATTAGACAGCATCCTATAGATATCAAAATAAATAAAAAATATGCCGCTAAACTCCAGTAATATTCAAGCTAATAAATATATCAAGTTGATACCGAAACGCCACTGAGTCAATTCAATACATTCATACCTGAAAATTCATTACATTTCTATACTAGACCACTAAAACATTTGTGCCTACTTGTTTGCGTGGCTGAAAAACCACTAGTACACGGTCGCCCTATTATACACCACCGTTGTGGTACTGCTATGTATGGGTAACCACAGATAACTATTATACTAGTGATAATGGGTAACACAATATCTATCACTATTATTTACTTATATTGAAATAGTACGTATATTGCAATGTCAAACAATTATGAAAAACATTACTAATTAAATTACACGCTTGTAACAAATATATGAACGCATACAAAACGCATTCATACTGTAAATGAAAAGTGTAGAAGCGGCACATCAAAGAGCTGTGGCCATCCTTTGATGTTAGCACACACAGGTTTTATATCGCTAGACTGTACAAGAATAGAGGATAAAGGAATTCAAGAGTTACGGTTTCAATTCGCTTGTTTTCTCAAATCACCATCACAAATCCAGTAGCAATTGGCTTGGCGAGTATTAACAGTAAAACAATAATAAAATTACTATATATCAGCATCTACTATGCCGGCTTCATTAAAGAAACATTAAAGTAGTTATGTGTGTCTACATTAAGGAGTGTATGTGAAGTGACGATAAATAGAATAAGGAATAGCACAGTGCGCGACAGATCTGGTTTGAAAAAAGATGTAGTGACAAAGATTGACAAAGAAATGCTTCGGTGGGTAGAGCACATGGAAGGGATGAGTGTTGCCTAGTGCCCAAAACCATATAGCTTGTATGAAGAGAATTGTGAATGTGAAGGGAGTTGTGTCAGGATCGTGGCAAGTCGCGCTCCATTGTCTCTGTCTATCTCTGTGGGAAAAAGGCCTGACAATTTATTTATTGATTGTGTCAACATTGCAAGCCAAGAAATTTTAATTCTGATTGTGGTGTAGAGATTGTGGAATAGCCTCGTTAAAAACACATAACGGTACAGTCCAGTATAGCGAGGTCTAAGCTGAGTTTTGCATTTGTGTGACCAAATTATCAAAAATAGAGTCAGAAAGCAGTATAAACCGGTTTAAACCGCCCTTTTGCGTTGCTTCTAGGTAGACGTAATACCTACACTGTCTATGTGCTCACAACAATGCAAAGCTTAGCCTAGGCCTTACAGACTGTACTAATGATCTTTAATATACGAGTATGTACGAGTATATAATATGTACTTTGCCTTTTTCTATGATGAAAAAAAAACGAAAGCTTTGTAATACTCTTCTATGGAGTGTCTAGTAGTTTATGATCTATGTCAGCGGCCATTTTAGCGATATTAGTTTTTCCATCGTTGCATTTCGTTTTGGCTATTGTACCGTAATATGGTGCGGTCTATCCTATTGGATTGTATTACTACATTAATTAAAATATCCGTTTAATTAATTACTGACGCGAGTTAAATTGGCAAATCTAATTATATCATTATTTAACAGTAATGGATATTTCTATGTGATATAGAAATTAATAAAAAGGTATGAAATGGAAGACTTTTGAAATATTTAATTCGATATTTCAGTCTTTTTGCAACCATCATCGTCGCGATAGTAAACTGCTAAAATCTTTCATAAACAATGTTCATGCATAATTACAGAAAATTGTCACGCCTTTTTGTTACAGGGATGGGCAGAGACAACGGAGCGCCACTTGCTGCGATCCTGACACAACACCCTCGCTTCCCTCACATTCACAATTTCTTTATACAAGCTCTATGGTTATGGGCACTAGGTAATCTAGCTTACATAAAATTTAAAGATGAAAATTGTGTATAATGTTTATTAAATAAAAAAAACATATTTAAAGTATTTAATTTATTATTTACAATAAATCAATTAGTATATATCCTATACTTTACAGTGTAAATATTTTTTCACGAATATAAGTGTCACAGGGGTAGACAGTCACAATAAAGCAATAATTGCCACAATTCTCAGACAAATCTGTCGCATTCTTCTGTATTAACAATTTATTTATTACATAATAATAATCAAATTATTACGCATTATATTCCAGGAGGTATAAGCAGAGACAATAGAGCGCCACTTGCCACTATCCTGACATACTTCGCTTTCCTCACATCCACAATTCTCTTCATACAAGCTATTATATTAAACGTCTTATTAATTAAATACATGTTAATATTAAAACAAGATATTAAAAAAGACAAATTAAATACTTATACAAAGATAAAATGACTGAATAAATTGATATTTTTAACCACAGACGAGTAAGCTTAAGTACTTTGGTAAATTGAATTTTGTACATAAAAGTTTCTAAAGTTTGTATCAAATCAAGTGAATGTATCAAGTGAGAGATTCAGTTACTTTCTATTGCCCAATAGTTTTAGACTGAGCTTATGGTAGGACCGCGTTATACTCTATTATAAGGGTGACCATCATTTGAACATGTTTATAGGACAATTTCGATAATAATAGATTTTTAAAATATACGAAAACAGCATAAACTGAAGACGTTCATTTTTTTTTTCAAAATTTTTGTCGAGGCCTTTTCATTAAATATGAATATGTCGGCCTCATTATATCCACACTAACTTTATCTACTTATATCTATAGTAATGCAATAATAAATCTAACTTATTCTATGTTTAATATATACATTTTCGTAATCAAATAACATTTTAGCGGAATCAGAAGTTGGTTCAGCCAGAATGCCATTTAAGACGTCTACATTTAGTAAATTAATATTAAGATGACTAATTAACCTAGTGCGCTCAGAACGACACAAGTCACAATCCCACAAAATATGCATATGCATGAAGACGTTCATAACCTAACCCGCTTGCAGTGCGGTCCATGAACGGGGGCGACTGTTACTTCAGTTAAATAACTGCAACTAGCAGACGCATGCACTATGCCGGCCTAGTTGAAACCGGCCACTCACAATAATATACACTAACTGTCTGCAGATCACTCTATCTAGTATCAACAATTTTTAATCTTTGACGTCAAATTGACTTTAAAACACTAATGTCCTGATTTATTGATTTAAAAAAAATTAAAATGAAAAAAAAAAACATTTTTAATTTTACAATCAATAATAATCAATCAAATCAAATTGTCACGCCTTTTTCCAACAGGGATAGGCAGAGACAATGGAGCACCACTTGCCACGATCCTGACACAACTCCCTCGCTCGCTTCCATAGGTTATAACGCTCAAATATTTAAACTCAGATTGATTTTATCTAACCATTTTTTTAGTTAATTCAAAAATATAATCCTTGCATTCCCAAATTCTTGTTCACCGCACCGAACAGAGGCGCACTAACCGATTCAACGCAACATTACCATAGGAAGTGCTTATTAGAACATTACCTGTACCAACTAGGCACTACATAAGGTTTAGGTTGCAGGCATTATGGCTTCCAATATAACTGACTCTATGCAGATAGATTGCACCGATATTCACCTTAAATTTTATAGCTTTTCAACTAACTCTATTTTTTTTTTTTTTTTTTTTTTCAAAATCAAAATCAAATCAATTTTATTGTAAAAAAGTAGGTATTACATTAGATATTAATATTACAATAGATATTAAGTTACGCATGTTTATCAAATCAAATCAAACGGCGACCGTGGTGTAGTGGCAGTGCAATGGCTACGTAAGCCGAGTGGCACGAGTTCGAAACCACTCACCGATACCAATGTGTCTTTAATATATGTACTTTGGTTGTCCTGTTTCTATGATACAAGCACTTTTTGTAGCTTAGTATAGAAATGTATGATAAAAAAAATCAAATCGTCACGCCTTTTTTCCCACAGAGATAGGCAAAGGCGCCACTTGCCACGATCCTGGCACAACTCCCTCGCTTCCCTCGAATCCACAGTTATCTTCATACCAGCTCTATTTTATCTTTTTTATGATCTTTAATATTCGAATTAGGTCATATTAAACAGTGTTAATATTGACAAACAAACCCAGAGCAAATATCTGCCTCTTTTTTATTAATAATTAATATTGATGATTACAAACAAAAGTTATGAAACAAATCTCTAATACGAAATCCGGAAATCGAACCCGGAACTTTACGCTAAATAAACTAGTACGCTAACCTATGGGCTATGCGTGTCGTCTAAGTACTTAATATTACAAGTTCTATAAGAAATGAATAAAGTAATTACTTGTTTTTTTACCTATAATGTTTCCTAAGTATTATTTTTTTTATTCAAATTTTTATAATAAGCTACTAAAGTGCTTGTATCATAGAAACAGTACAACCAAACTACATACAATATATCAAACAAACATTGGTGCCGGTGGGTGGTTTCGAACTCGTGCTCTCGGTTTGCGTAACCATTGCAATGCCACTACACCACGGTCACCAAATATAACATAAATAAATTATATAACATATAATTTATATTTGGTGATTTAATTAATTCAATTGCAAATTAGTTTCTTTGGCCGGCATAGTGACGGCGACTGAGGCAACCGTAAACTGAGTCGTTTTTTCAGTCGCTGGTACTCTTTGATCTCCCTTTGCTTACCATCAGGCAAGTCGAGATCAGATGTCAAAATAAAATTTAAATACAGTATAGATTTTATATGTGTTTTTCTAATGTTTCCAAAGAGGATTTCAGAATCCATACTTCACTTGTATTTGTTACAGTAAGTTGCAACTGTACGCTGCCATTGCCACAAAGCCCAATGTCCAGCCTTATATCTCTCGCACATAAATCCTATTCTTTAGCTCCTCCATTGACATGTTTCAATATGTCTATTTCAAGTGAAAATTTATTGTTTAAAACATATTTTATTTATATTTGTTTTTATATTTACATTTCTATACTAAACTACTTAAGTGCTTGTATCATAGAAATAAGACCACCGAAGAATATATATCAAAGATACATTGGTACCGGAGAGTGGTTTTAAACTCGTCCTCTCGGTTTTCGTAACCATTGAACTACCACTACACCACGGTCGCTTTGAATAACATTTTCTATTATACAAAGTGGATGTGAGTAGCAATCACATCCACTTTGCCGGCCCAGATGGAACCGGCAACTTACAAGCTAATCCCGAAACGTGACCAAATCACTTCACGGTCTGTATACTTGTTATTATTTGCCCAATGTTTATACCCTGGGTTGTCACTACTTGTCAGGTGTGAAGATCGTAAATCACATAGTCGATTGTCTCCATTCATGGATTATACTCTAGGCGGTTTGCAGTCATATGTCGTGCCACAATGAAATAATAAATATATTTATGTAAGTTTCTCTTATTTTAACAATGAAGACACTTAATATTTAGCTTACAAAAATAAGACGAATAACTTTTTTGTTCTTTATTAATGAACTTTTTCTTTATTTTAAATTATTTGCTAAATTTATCTTTGGCTAATTCTTAACTGTAATTTATTTAGAAATTTTTCAACATATAAAGAAATGGTGGAAAAATAGTAAATAATAAAATAATTTCTAACAAAAAAAAACCGACTTCAAATAGTAAACTAAAAAGCAAAAAATAAATTTTCTTCGCACAAAGTAATACGTATTTTCATTTAGTTAAATAGAAATGAAAAAATAATTATTTTATAATTTTAAAGTCGGTGCCAAGTAAAACAATAACTGTGTATAGATGAATCTTTCTAACAACTGACGATAATATTAGTAGGTAATTATCACAAAATATCTGTTCTGTGGTAATTATCAGTACTTCCTTATAATTCCTTGTTTTGGTTTTGCTAACAGATTTTGTGATTTTTTTTAAATTTAATACGTTCATGCTATTATTATAAGTATTGGATAGTTATTCATATTTAAATGCCATTGGATTCCATTTTGAGTATTTCATTTTAGTAAATTCTTTTGATTTATTTCAACATTGATATCTTGAGTACATTTGTTATGTAAATAGCTACTATATGTCTAAGTTGTATTCAGTGTCCTTTCATAATTCGTTTTCATTTACTAGTAGTTTGTAAGCCAGTATTTAGGTACATAATAATAAAAAAGTTACTTTGATAGTTAGTAGGTACCGATTCTTATATTTTTATAAGAATATTTAATAATATTGTGTGTACTTAGTAATTTGATATAGTAGTAAGGTTGTTGTAGCATTGACTTGGCACCGACTCCAAAATTATAAAGTAATTATTTAATCATTTCTATTTAACTAAATGAAAATACGTATTACTTTGTGCGAAGAAAATTTATTTTTTGCTTTTTAGTTTACTATTTGAAGTCGGTTTTTTTTTGTTAGAAATTATTTTATTTTACGATTTTAAGTGATGGTTAGACCGAGCAAAGATGCTTCTCGAATGAAGAGAAGACGGTTACTTCAGACGGAAAATGATAGACGGAAACGATTAGACATAATAAAAAAACTTAACAAACGCACTAGTCGCCCCTACGATGAAGATCCCCTCAATTTCTCTGGTCTGCCATCATCAAACCCTGATTTTCTTATCATGGGACCACCTTTGAAATATCTTCTTTCCAACAAAAAAAGAATAATAAAAATCGGTTCATTAACAACGAATATAAACGGCTGAATTGAGAAACTTCCTCTTTTTTTGAAGTCGGTTAAACTTTGATTCCCTTATCATCAAAATCGGTTCATAAACAACGAAGTTATCCGCGAACAAACATAAAAAAGATATACAGGATGCGATTGGCAAGCGAGCAAATATTTTTTTTAGGCTTCAGGTGTTAGTATTAGAACCCATTTTTGAAATAAAAAAGGATTTTTTTTTTTCAAGATAATAAAAATTGTCCTGATAGTAAAACACTACTGCATGGTAAATAAACGGCGCGCGCGCCGCCATGTCCGGCGGCCTATACACGAAACGTGATAGAAGTGTGTCAAGGTCACCCCGCTTCCTTTAGTAGCCAGTCAGTAGCTAACGGCGCCCGCGAACGATCGCACGTGTCCGCCCGCATTGATACTTAAAAATGTCTTATTCATCTCGAGAGTGCTATGAAATGGTACGATGTTATCATTTATGTGGCGAGTCTGCACTCGCAGCCCAGAGGTTATGTTGAGGAAGCCCAAAACCGAGATCACTTAAAAACGCTAATAAAACGCGCGTTTAATGAACTAAAAAGCGATACGGTAGTTTTAAATAAAATAAAAAACAATTGTCAAAAGCGTGCAAAACTCTGCTTAGAGAAAAATGGAGTACAATTTGAACATTTACTGAAGTACTACTGAGTTATAATGGTAAGTAATTTCTGATAAATAATTAAAAGCTTTTACTTTTTGATAACAGATTTGTATTATTATTTTTTTAGGTATTATTTAATTTAATTTGACTTTTAGTTTTGTTAATTTTATTTCTTGTGTGAAACAAAACAATAGTTGTATAATGTATCTCTTTCTAACACATAAAGCTAGATGAGAAGCCATATGCATCGAGCGCGGCTTTTTCTATCTCGCTCACACCCCCGAGACTTCCTACGAAATAGAGAGAAACAAATACAGGCTCAAATTTCTTAAGTCATTCATTCAACATTCGCGCGAACGTAGTTTAGGCTCACAATGATCGTCGACATTTTCAGGAAAACTTCTCTGCTCCGTTACTTAAGATTTTAGTACTGAGTGGTATTAAAATAAAAAATACATAGTTACTTAATTTTCTTTTAGTATTTATTATAAAAATATTTGCTCGCTTGCCAATCGCATCCTGTATACAGTCATTTTAGAAACCTTCTCCTTTTTTGAAGTCGGTTAAACCCTGATTTCTTTATCATGGGACCACCTTTGAAATATCTTCTTTTCAACAAAAAAAGAATTATCAAAATCGGTTCATAAACAACGAAGTTATCCGCCAACAAACATTATAATGTTGAAAATTTAAGACTTATATGATTTTCTCATGGATGCCATTATCAGAACTGGACCAAATTAAAATGGGACCAAACGGGAAGCACCAGCTATCAAATAAAAAAAGAATCATTAAAATCGGTTCAACCAGTCAAAAGTTTTGAGGTAACAAACATAAAAAAAAAAAACATACTGGTCGAATTGAGAACCCCTCCTTTTTTGAAGTCGGTTAAAAATAACAAATGCCTATTACTAGCAAAGATTATCTTGTGTTGCGGAAATGCTTATACCAAATAACTGTAGCCAAAAAAAGTGTAGCCAGTTATTTGGTATCTATTTATAACAAAAAAAAAACAGTCCCGTAAAGTTTATTTATGTGTAAAGTCCCGGGTTCATTTCCCAGCCAGAAAAAAGATTTGTTTTGTAATTATACAACTTTTATTTGTAATATTTAATAATAAGATTATTAATAAGGTACAAATGTTAATAAAAAAAACGGATATTTGCATAGGGTCTGGTTGTCGAAGAGTAGTGGGCAGTGTGCCCAGTCTTTCGGTCGAGGTAGTACCACTACTTGTAAGTATACAAACCGTGAAGTTACTTAGACGCTATAAGGTGTCTGGGTTTGGTTGTCAAAGAGTGGTAGGCAGTGGTACCCAGTCTGCCGATCGGGGAAGTTCCACCATTTACAAGTATACAGACCGTGAAGTTTGTATACTTGTAACTTATGTCGCTGTAAGGTGTTTTTTGATCATAGCATAGTGTATACAACTGCTGCATACAGTTATTTAACTGTAGAAGCAGTCACCTCTTAACATCAGACGAGGTGCTGTCATACAAGTATATCGAACCACTATGAAAATAAAATTTACAAAAAACATTTTAAAATTCGAATAGTTGGTGCATTTTCCAAATGTGCAGCGGAATTGACTCCCGTCTTGACGAGGCTATACCGACTCTCGTACGCGTCGGGCTGTGTGCCTAGGGCTTGGAGGGGGGCCAATGTGCAACCGGTTCCTAAGAAGGGCGACCGTTCGGACCCTGCAAACTATCGTCCAATAGCTGTAACCTCAGTACTGTGCAAGGTCATGGAGCGAATAATTAATGTTCGCCTCATGGCCTACCTGGAGGGTCACCAGCTGTTAAATGACCGTCAATATGGCTTCAGGCCGAAACGGTCAACTGGTGACCTTCTGGCGTACACCACGCACGTCTGGGGTGAAGCTTTGGATGGTAATGGAGAAGCCCTTGCCATTGGCTTGGACATCTCCAAAGCGTTTGACAGGGTCTGGCACAAGGGCCTTTTATCCAAGCTCGAGGCATACGGTTTACCTGACAGTCTGCGGGGTTGGATAGCTGACTTCCTGCGGGACCGCTCCATATGCGTCGTTGTGGATGGAAGCGCATCGCGCAGGATGTCAGTGAATGCCGGCGTCCCTCAGGGCTCCGTGCTGTCGCCGACTTTGTTCCTTCTGCATATCAATGACATGCTGGATCTTGGATCCGGCATTCATTGCTATGCGGACGACAGCGCGGTGCATGGACGCTACACTGCCCGCCCCGCAGCCGGCAAACAGGAGATAGCCGATATGAGAGAGTCTGTTGTAGCGGGACTGAACCGGGTTCTTGATCGTATTACCCACTGGGGCGGAAAGAACCTGGTTCAGTTCAACGCAGACAAGACTCAGGTTTGCGCGTTCTCGACGAAAAAATCCCCGTTTACTCCCCTTCCTTCTCTTTGCAACAATTCCCTTGGTACGTCGGACAGACTAGACATTCTAGGAATGTCCCTTCGCAGCGACTTGAATCACAGGGACCACATCGAGCGGGCCATTAAGACCACCTCCCGCAAACTTGGCATCCTGAACAAGGTGCGACGGTTCTTCGCGCCGGAGCTTCGCCTGCTATTATATTTACAAGGCGCAGATTCGCTCTTGTGCGGAGTACTGTTCGCACCTCTGGGATGGCTCTGCCAAGTATCTTCTCAATGCCCTAGATACATTGCAGCGCCGAGCTGTCCGAATTATAGGTGATGCAGAGGTCTCGCGAACTCTGGAGCCCCTGCAACTACGCAGAGACATGGCGGCTCTGTGCGTCCTCTATCGCCTATACCACGGGGAATGTTCCGAGGAGCTCTTCAACCTTGTTCCTACCTCGTCTTTTCACTCCCGTAATACCCGCACAGGTCGGGGAAAGCATCCGCATTTTATCGACCGAATTGGCAGTTGAACTAAAAAGTTCGGTGCGTCTTTTCTTTGTAGATCAATCGACAAGTGGAATGCTTTGCCTGCCCATGTGTTCTCTCCATCCTATGACCTTGGATCCTTCAAGCGATGCGTGAAGAAGCATCTTAGGCCGGCATAGTGGCGGCGGCTGGGACAGCCGGGAACTGACTCGGTTGTCCCAGTCGTCGTCACTCTTGGACCTCCTCTTGCTTATCATCAGGCGTGTCGAGGTCAGATGTCGTGTCCCAATAAAATAAAAAAAATTCTATATGCGACCAGGACTTACCTACTCTTTTCCACTATACTATCTATATACCTACTTCCTTTACTATAGTTATATTGTCATAACACAAAATTAATACAGTTACTGAAAGGGGTAACTTTAATATGAAGAATCAATATAAAGCAATATTAAACGGATGTCCAAAATTAAATTATGTTGGACCTTCCAATAACGAACCTATGTCCCAACCATATTTAACAAGTTATGGTATTACCATTGCAAATTCCAGACAAAGAATAATTTTATTTTTGTACCTTATTTAGACCTATATCTGAGATGAAAGATAATTTAATAGTACTTATTTAATATAGTGTCTTTTACGGCGCAATGAAATATCTTTTAATTCTGTGACTTTAACAACTCTTTTTATGCAAACTTTACGTTTATGAGCACTGCGTATACCTGTACGTATAAAGAATGTCCCTGATTTGATAAAGGAACAAACTTCGTCCTCCTCATTTTATCATCTGATTAATTTAAACAATATATTTTTATATATAAAGGCTTACCTATCTGTTATAATATAGAGAATACATAATCTCTGACAAACTAAACAATATTAAAATGTGCTGTCCAGTGACGGGTGTTATAATTTTATTTGCCATTCCAATTTCCTACCCTTCATTGTGTCCACTCTGACAGTTTGACAATTGATTTTATTTAATAACATTGTGCCAAAGTAAATCTAATAAATACCATTGCAATATCCAATTCTATAGTATCTAAAGCAAGCGCATTTTGTCGACCGACTAAAAGGTTCGGCAAGTCGCGTCGATTCTTTGTAGAATATCCAATTTCCAATTCCATATTCCAATTTCCTACCCTTCATTGTGTCCACTCTGACAGTTTGACAATTGATTTTATTTAATAACATTGTGCCAAAGTAAATCTAATAAATACCATTGCAATATCCAATTCTATAGTATCTAAAGCAAGCGCATTTTGTCGACCGACTAAAAGGTTCGGCAAGTCGCGTCGATTCTTTGTAGAATATCACAATAAATAGAATGCTGTACCAGCCTATGTGGTCTCCTTATTCTGTAAGCTTGAATTCCTAAATCGAAGCGTGACAAGGCATCTTTTGTTTCTCGATTTTTTACCGTCAGCTGGCGCTCTTGGAGTCCCTTTGCCTACCATGAAACGAGTCAAATTTGGCATCTCAATAAAAGCTTTTTGTGTAACAAGTCAGAGTTAAAGAATTAAACAATTCGTTTTTAATCAAAACATAGAACGGGGTAGTTTTGGAAACAATTACAGCATCAATCAATCGGACGACTAACTCATCAGTCTCTCAGTGACCACGATGTCTACAAAGCTCTCGAAACGTCGGAATCTGAAGTCGGAATCATAAAATTAAATTGTAAAATCAAAAGCAAAATAAACGCGATAGTAAGCCGCGTAAAGTTTGTTTATTCATTAATCAATGTTCGCGTAAAACCTAAGAAAATACTAAGTCAGAGTTAAGTTAACTGTGTAAACTTTAGAATTTACATGGTTAACTTAAGTTAATTTTTGATATAGTTGAAGTTTTTGTTAGTTGTAAAGAACATTTTGTAGTTTTGAGCTTTGTCGCGTAGGAAAGGCCTAATGAACTGACTTGGCACAGAAACATGCTCCTTGTTTCTCTTTTCATTTGTACTAAAACTACGTGAAGAGAATAAAATTGTTAAATTCTAACACAATTTTAGGACTAAATGTTTTCTTTTAAATGCGACACTTTAAAAGAAAATGTTTATTATTTATTTTCTTTTATATTAATTGTAGGTTACCTATTTTTTTTACTTTTTCTTTTGTGTCAAAGTATCTTTTGTTTCAAATAATTATTAATAAATTCCTTATCGCCTTTTTTAATTTGGCTCGATATATGACCACACCCCGCCTGATGTTAAGTTAAATGCGGTCAAAAAGCAAGTCGCATTCACTATGCAGGCATGGATAGAACCTGGACTTCACAAACGTTTTTTTACAAACAATGTTCGCACAAAACCTCAGAAGATACTATATTGAAAGGATTTCCTGAAATGCATTTTAAATTTCCGCCTACCCCCGAACCTTAGCACTTATATACGTAGATATCTGCAACTCTTAGGGGTGGTCATATAAAACGGGCGAGTAGACAAAGCCGAACACAAATAGCGACTAACGTAGCAGAACTAATGGTTGGCCCTTCATTCCTGGTGCTTCACGACCTACGTACATATTGAGGGTAGCTAGAGACCACAACTTACAACTATTGTATTGTATTTTATACTGAATTGGAATTTATATTTGTATAAAATAATTTTATTGTATAATAGCTATAATGATATTAAATACCATCATTGTTACCGTAGTAACATGCAGCTTCATTCATGGACAGCACTCCAGCTTAACATCAGGAGGGATGCTGTCATATGACGAGTCGCAATGAAAAACAATCTACAAAGCTTTCGAAACGTCTCGGATTAAGCGCAAGAATCTTTATTACAATAAATAAATTAGTAAATTATAAAAAAGACACAAAAATATATTTTACTTTATTTCAAGCTATGTGTCGAAATTAACGTTATATTCTTGGTACCAAACCACTTTTTAATTATAAAAAGTGGTTTGGTAGCAAGAATATATAATTACCTAAAATATTCAATGATAAGTAGAGATAACTAGAGACAATGAAACGCCACTTTCACTATTTTTGCAGAAAATTACAGTTATTAGGCGATGGTGCGTGTAATGTATTTGCACTACGCATACAATCCAATTTAATTACATTACTACGCATAGCCCAGATTAAATACGATTAAATATGATAAGGTTTGCTGAGAAAGGCGTCAAATAATTGCGACGGTTTTTCAAAGAAAACTGTCATATAATAAAGGAAAGGTCAAAGGGAAGTGACAAGTAAAAGCCACCCCTTCGCGACAGGTAAATAAACTTAAAGTAAAGAACTGTCTAATTCAATGAACCACCCTTTAAAATAATAAAATATTATAAATTGAAAATAATTCAAAAGTAGTTCTTAAATGTTCCTTAAATATTAAATCCCACAGGGTGAGTGATTACCTAATTATCCGAAAAACTGAATATTGTGTATTTACCTAAATCTATCATTTCATTTACCAAGGCTTAGAACGTATACAGCCGGTTGTATCAAAAATTATAATTTACGAATTCTGAAAACACACACACAACATTCACGAGAGTATTGCAACCCTTTTTTCCTTTTTTCTTTTACTTAGACGTAACTATTTACGAATTCGTAAATTAAAATTTTTGGTACAACCACCTGATAGCTTACGGCTTTATTGTAATAAGTGTTATTAATTTTAATCGACTGACAGCGACCGTTGCTTAGCGGTATTGAAAAGCCTTCACAAATCAAGAATCTACTTGATTGTGCCACTGTATCTTTAATCTTTATACTTTCGTCGCCAACTTCTACGATACAAGCATATTTGGTAGGTAGCTTATAGAAATGTAAAACATAAATAAATTGTAACGCCTAATTCTTATTAAGATGAAAAGAAACAATAAATCACTACCGTCCACTATCCTGATAAAACTATCAAGACAAGACATACACTTTGATTTATAATTCGAACCAAAGTAAACATTTCGAATCAAATTCAAAAACGTTTTCAATCTCATCCTGTTTGTATGTACAGTAAAACCGTGTTGCGTTGAAAGCGAAGACGATTTTATTTAAACCCCTAAATAGAGCCTTCAGAATACCTTTAAGATATTTATTAAAGAACTCCCCACACAAAGAGAAAAGATATTGAATTGTGAAGAAAATAACATGAATGTGAGAAATGTTTGAAAAGTTCTTGGATATGATATTCTCTTTATTAAAACCATATACTTAAAAACTTAGTATAAATATATGAGATAATATACTCCAAAATAGCAGCGAATTTCATTAAAGCCACTTCTCACACAGTGAGCTTTGATCAGCATTAATTTATCTAATATTCACTAGCAAACCGAAATCACCAGCCTATAGTATAGCAAATCGCGCTATTTATACAAGTAACATGACTTTTTTAAGAAAGGTAGGGTTATGTGCCGAACCTGCCACGTATATAGCAGCACAATGGGGAGTGCATTGAGAACTCTTTTCGTCTCTTTTACGAGATCTGGATTATGGAAAGCGGCACGAAAACTTAACTAGGGAACATGGAAGCTACAAGCGACAACGCTCGCGCGAACGATGAAGCGATGAGATTGGATTGGTGGTGGAAGCGTATGGCAGAGATTCCGTGTTCAAATATTGGGAAATGTTAAAATACTAAAAGTTTACAAATCCTAATATTAATGACAATTGGCTATCTAGAATTAAATACTAAAGGCGACCGTGGTGTAGTGGTAGTGCAATGGTCATGCAAACCGAGAGCACGGGATCGAAACCACTCACCGGTACCAATGTATCTTTATTATATGTACTTTGGTTGTCCTGTTTCTATGATACAAGCACTTAAGTAGCTTTGTATAGAAATAAAAAGAATTGTCAAAAACGTCATTAGGTCATTGGTAAATAAATGTAACATAATATTCAGTCAGATTGACATAGACATGATCGCACTCAAGATTATGATAATCAGATTAAATAGGACATCTTTTTAAATGTCATATCCATTAACCATTAAATTAATTTTTTTATATACTCTTAACCTTTCTGAAAAATAGCACTTTTTTCTTACAGGAGCTCATTTTGCGGCGTTGTTAAATAACGGAGGTGACATACAAAGCAAAACCCATGACTTTTTCATAGTAAATTATTCTCTGTCTACCCCTATAGCAGTGCTATATTACTATGGTAATATTAGTAACCGTTTCCTTTCACCTTTTTCTTGGAGATTAATATTAAAAGCTTTGAATCTAATAAATATTTCATTACAATATCTTAGTTGAAATCTTCGCCTACTATAAAGGGTTTATTTTTTCATTTATTTTATTATAATATTTTTATGAGTGTTAGATAACTTAGATAAGACTAGTGACGCGTAACAAGGCCGGCATAGTGATTGTGACTGCCTCTTTATTTCTTATCTTTTTTAATAATAAATAATATTATTATTAAATTGATGTTTTGATTTTGTTTTTCTGTTCCCGGTTTAATTCATTTTTTTGCAAAAATAACTGATGGTGTCATCTAATTTGGCAGCTTGCTAGACTTGGGACTTCAATTTGTGTATGGGGTTCCAGGTGTTAGATAACGTCGGAATAATAAAATAAAATAAAAAAAACGCACCGAACTTTTTAGTTCGACTGCCGATTTGGTCGATAAAATGTGGATGCTTTCCCCGACCTGTGCGGGTATTACGGGTGGGGAAGGACGAGGCAGGAATAAGGTTAAAGAGCTCATCGGAACATTCTCCGTGGTATAAGCGATAGAGGACGCATAAAGCCGCCATGTCTCTGCGTAGTTGCATGGGCTCCAGAGTTCGCGTGACCTCTGCATCACCTATAAATCGGACAGCTCGGCGCTGCAATGAATCCAGGGCATTGAGAAGATACTAATTTATTAATTCATTAATCAATGTTCGCATAAAATCTAAGAAAATATTATCGTATTTTATTAACAATATTTGATTGTTATTAAAATATGACCTATAAGCATCACGTCACATCATCAATCAATAACTTTGGCCTGTGCACATTAATACCTACCCACTTATTTGGAAAAATTATCTATTGGCAACACCAAATGCGATGGCAGCGACGCCTTCAGCAAGTCAAATATTTTTGTCAAACTATATGGGACAGATCCGTTCTGTACGTGTATTTCGGGGTAAGGGATTCGAAGCCACGGCGTAGATGTAAGCGGACACGCGGCCAATCACATATGGTAGAGTAAAACACTACACTTCACATCCACAGCTCTCTTCTTACACGCTCTATGGTTACGGACAACTCTTATCCTAAATAAAAATACTTTACTTATTTATTAACATTAATTAGTTTTTTTATATTTTTTTTAATCCAATTCAAATATGGACTGATGGGTGTAAATATTACAAGAATTGAGTTTAAACGAGATGCCTGTTTTGTAGGCAATATAGTAGCTGTATTTGTACCTATGACTTTTCCATCGTGAATTATTGGACCGCCAGAGTCACCACCCGCTGCTGTTCCCATTTCTTTGCACTTTCTAAATATACAACTAAGACTATAAGTACCTACAAAAATATGAGGGCATTTTTCAATAACCCCGGAGCAATATTTTAGTGAACCATTACCTGTAACCATCATATCATCATATAAATCATATAACTTTGTTCGGCCAAAACCTGCGGAGAAGGCTTCAAGTCCTATCAACGAAAAATGATCTGAAGAACTTAACAGTGCGTAGTGTTCAAGTGCAGATCTTTCAACTTTATATAACGCAATGTCGTTCAAAGGGGATTTATGATCTTTGTGGCTGATTCTCTCCAATACTTTACGGTACTCTCCTAATGCTAGTTGTAAACGAATATAATCGCCGGAGCAATGTGCAGCTGTCAAAACTATTTCAGCATGTATAAGGCTCCCACTACACACTATAATTTTATCTTCACCTTCACTTTCACATAAGGCTACGACCCATGGAAATTTATTATCACTGTCGATTTTACCTCCAATGATTCTTAAATTATTACTCTTTCGTACGATAGCGTACGAGCAACAAAACAATGTTACCAAAACAATATAGTTCATATCTGAAATTTAATAACAAAAATAATAAACAATGAAGTTTTACGAAATATCACCTAGTACTCGTATAAATGTTGCGATATTTTTTTATGTAACAAACATATTTTATTCGTAATAAAACTATATTTTATTTATTAATCAATTCAAAACCACTTGCCTGTTCCGATGTATATCTATACTAATATTATAAAGCTGAAGAGTTTGTTTGTTTGTTTGAACGCGCTTATCTCAGGGACTATTGGTTCAAATTGATTTTTTTGTGTTAGATAGATCATTTATCGAGGAAGGCTTTAGGCTAAATAGCATCACGTTGCGACTAATTGGAGCGAAGAAACAGTCGAAAATGTGGAAAAGGGGGAAAATTATTCATCTTTGAGGGCTTCCGTTGCTTGTTCTATGTTTGTTTCTACAAGTACGAATAATAACAAATACTTATTTCATAGTGAAGAATCGTGCTCAGAATCAACAATAAACTTATATTCAATATTTATTAGCTCTGAACTAATATTTCGAGAACTACAGAATGTTAACATTAACAATGAATTTGGTCCTGATGATATACATCTCGTACTTAAATAAATCCTTAAATTTCGAACCTGAAATTCATATTTTTGTTGTACCTATGATGAAAATTCCTTAATAAGGGGGCGGCAATTTTTTTGCCACCCCGGGCGGCTGACACTCACGCTACGCCACTGAACCAATTACCCACATTTTCAAATTATCAATTGAATCCGGTACATTTCCAAGTATTTCTAACCTAACCTAACCTATACCGAACAATACTTAACGAGATACAATTACAGAATATAGAACTATTTCAAAGCTCTGCGTGCTGAAAAAAAATTTTAAAGTTGGTAACTTCTCAGCTGTCAAATGCTTTTCGTAACACAATTAATGAAAACCAAAACGGATTTTTTAAATCGCGTGGTGTTATTACTAACATGTTGCATTTTACTGATTTTCTACTATCGTCAATGGATAAAAATGCTCAGGTTGATGTTGTTTACACTGATGTCTCCAAGGCTTTTGATAGGATTAGTCATGATCTACTACTGGAAAGCTTGGAGGAGCGGTGTGCAGTAATCTATTTCGATGGCTAGAGTCCTACTTGCGAAATCGAAGTCAAGCCGTTTTCTTGAAAGGTTACTGTTCTCAATTCCTAAATATACCATCTGGTGTCCCTCAGGGCTCACATCTGGGTTCAATTTTATTCTCATTATATATCGATAACCTAAATGACTATCTTCCAAACTAGTGGCGTAGCGTGGAAGTCAGCCGCCCGGGGCGGAAGTCGGCCGCCCGGGGCGGAACAAAAATTTGCCGCCCCCTTATTTAGGAGTTTCAATCATAGGTACAACAAAAATATGAATTTCAGTAATTAAACAAATTTTATGCGGCTTACTATCGCGTTTATTTTGGTTTTGATTTTACAATTTTTTATTATTCCGACGTTTCGAGAGCTTTGCAGCCATCGTGGTCACGGAGAGACTGAGGTGTTGGTCGTCCTATTGGTTGATGCTGTTATTGTTTCCAAAACTACCCCATTTCATATTTTGTTTTTCTGTTCCCGGTTTATTTCAAATTTTTGCAAAAATAACTGACGGTGTCATCTGGTTTGGCAGTTTGCTGGACTTGGGACTTGAGTTTGTGAATTATGGGGTCCCAGGTGTTAGATAATCGCCAACCACCTTCTCTATTGAAATTAGGATGCTTTTTAATCTCAATAGCCTCGCGTACCATCCTGGGTATCAGTCGACTTTCCTTTGCGAGGATCTTCGGTTTGTCGAAACGGATGTAGTGATTGGCGCCGTCCTGTTGATGCTCACAAACTGCAGACTTTCCACTACGTTGGTGTTTTATATCCGCGATATGTTCCCGTACGCGTGTGCATATATTTCTTTTTGTCTGTCCTATATACGAGAGTCCACAGTCACATTCTAACTGGTACACCCCTGCATCTTGTAAAGGAATGTTAGTTTTCACAGGTCTCAGGTATTGGTGTAGCTTTTTATGCGGCTTGAAGTATGTTTTAACCGATGCTTTTCTCAATACATGGCCGATCTTGTCTGTAACACCCTTCACATATGGCAGGATGAGGGGGGCACGATCCACTGTCGGTGTTTTCACATGTCCTCTGCGACGAGCGGGATGGATTTTCAGCTTGTTGTCAGCAAGAACTTTTTTGACATATTGAAGCTCTTCTCCCAGGTGTTGGTCGTCACAGATGCCACGTGCTCTCTGTAACAAGGAAAAGCCTACGGCAGATAATTGGCAGATAAATGAATTGTTTAATTCATTAATCAATGTTCGCGCAAAATATAAGAAAATACTATGAATTTCAGGTTCAAATTTTAACTATTTATTTCAGTTTTTATAAATTTTGCCGCCCCCTCCGCCCCCGCCACGCTACGCCACTGTTCCAAACACTCACAAATTATTATATGCTGACGACACTAAAATCTTTCTAAAAATAAACGACATTAACGGATGTCCTAAGATTCAGACTGACTTGAATGCTCTTCTTACCTATTGTACAGAAAATTAATTATCAATCAATTGGTCGGAGGATGCTTCCTCCGCCCAACGATATCTGCCAGCCTTTGTATTAATATATACCTTAAACAGTTTGTAATTATTGTAGAGAGCATTAATTGGCAATCCGATAAAAAGATTTAAAGGTTAGAGGGACAAATGAGATTTACTGCTAAACATTTTATATACCATACACATTTTGCAGCTCATAGTAATTAACCTGCTATACATACTCGTATATATTAATTATATAAATATAAAATCTTTTTTTATTGTGACTCCACATATGACAGCACCCCGTTTATTGTGGTTAATGGATAGATGTCACTGCTACTACAATTCAATCACTTCACAGTCTGTATCTCCATAGTTATAGCTATAGCTAATTCAGTTTACTTAGGAATGTCCTCCAAATGAAACACTCTTCTTTCTCTTTTGCCTCTAATTTAATTTAATTTTATTTTTTAATCGGGATATCGGGTCCGCCAAATAACTTTTTTTTTGAGTATGCTATAAAAATACTACTGAATATTTTTTCAAATTTCTTTTTTTATTTGAAAGTACAATCCTTCCGGTTAATGATGGAAAATAATTTCATTCAAATGGCTGCCTCGGCTCTTCGAAAATGAGCAAGGAGTGGACGCTACAGTCAATGGCGATCGTTATCGGGCCATGTTGAACGAATTTTTGTTCACAGAAATTGAAGAGGAGGATATTGGCAACATTTGGTTTCAACAGGACGGCGCTACGTGCCACACAGCCGACGCTACACATGATGTTTTACGCCGTGTTTTTGAAAATCGCATTATCAGCCGCAGAGCTGATGTCGTTTGGCCACCTCGGAGCTGCGATTTGACACCGTTGGACTATTATTTGTGGGGTGCCGTCAAAGATAAGTGTTACGCCGTCAAGCCAGAGACAAATTGGACCGATCGTGTAGGCTACTGCATGGCCAGCCGAGGCAGCCATTTGATTGAAATTATTTTCTATCATTAACCGGAAGGATTGTACTTTTAAATAAAAAAAGAAATTATTCTGTAGTTTTTTTTATAGCATTTTCGAAAAAAAACAAAGTTATTTGGCGGACCCGATATTTTTCAGATATATTTACTTTCAAAAACTTCGTATAACTGAAATTTAATTCGTATCCAAGTATTCGTATTTGCGCTGTGAAGTACTGAAGTTTTGCTTAAAGTGTATCTACTTGTCGAGTTTCAACCAATTATACACCCCTTTGAAAATGTAATAGGATATTTTCAAGTTTTGCATGTTTGGACTACGCTCGGATTTTTACTTATATTTAAATATATTTAAAAAGTGCTCATACACCTATCGTATTAAATATATTTTTATAAATGTTATAAATCAAAGTTCAAAGCTGCTGAAACAATTTGATAAAATGTTGATATTTTGTTGACACTATAAGTTATTTTAAGTTTAACCTTTTTACTAATTATTTACTATTAGTATTTTTTGTTAATCATGTTCGAAGGATTCATGTTTAGTTTTTTTTTTCTTGATCACAATTTTAGTTTTTTACGGATATTAATATTTACCCATAGATGTATATGTTGTGCTGTAAGTGTACCTTTTCCTAATAAATAAATAAATCAAGATAGTGGAGGCACGTTTAGTAGATTAATATTAGCAAAAATAAAATACAAAAATAAATAAATAAAATGTCTAAAATATCTTTTCAGCATTAACATAAAATAAAATAAAACTGAAATCCCTTTTAAAGATAGTAAAGAGTTGTTATGGGCTTAAATAAACTCGATATGATCACCGATTCACGGCTCAATGGTTAACTTATCAGGACTTTTTGTTATACCGGCCGCCCAATACAACCCTATTAACCGACTAAATTAAAAACGACATTCCATTTTTACATAAAATTAATTTATTCTTAGAATTTATCAAACGATCTTTTAATAGCTATAATTTTACAAGATTAAACATATTTACATATAATGTCTACAAAATAATAGTTATAAATCTATTATGGTTAGAGCAACATTTGCCCAGAAGAGGTATTAATAATTTATTAAAATGGTAGGTAATTATATAATAATAGCTTAATAATAACACTTCGATAATATGCAAATATACACCCCGATATCTAAGGAAAAAATCAAAGTTAAAAAATTATCATAAAATCAAAACAATCCGCTGACTATTAACTTTGTGTTAAATTAATTAACGTAACACTCATAATTTATATAAGTCATTAGAATGTAATAACGTTCGAGTGATATTCTCATTAGTCAGGTTATATCAGGATACAGGGTGCTCGGGCTTGCATGAAATTGAGCATTGTCGGGGCAGCGGCGTGCGACATGGTGTTTCACTCGAGCAGCTCATAAAATATTACTGACATTTAATGATATATGACTTAATGCTCTGACCTCGACGTGCGAGACCACATTTTATAAAGTTTTTCAAACTTTTTCATTTATATCTTCATTAAATAAACATATTATATATTATAGTTGTATAAACAGTAGTACGAGTACAAAGTATGACTTATAGTTAGCGTTAAATATTTTGTTGTCTCTGTTCTGTTGTCGTTATTATTAAATAAAAAATATATAAAATTTAGGATTTTCGCGGCTTACTATCGCGTTTATTTTGCCGCCAACGTGGTCACGGAGAGACCACGCAGAGCTCTCGAAACGTCGGAATTAATAATGAAAAATAAACGCGAGGCCGCATAAAATTTGTCAAATTCATATAAAAGGACATCATTCATACTTCATCATCAATCTACTTTTGTAATGTCAGATGATGAAAAAATATATAAATGGTAGTTTCGATACTTGTATTGATAAAACTAATAACAATTTTTCTTTAATTGCTGTGCAATTTAGTTATTGGAATTTTGTATCATCTGTCAACCAACGCCATATTTGTTCTGCTTTGAATTGTCATAATTATAGTTTGAACATTTCGCACACCCAAACTATGCAAAATAAAGAATATATTCCGATTACATTGTAATCTTCGTACATTAAACTATTTTAAGAGGCATATAAAACTGTTAATACAATTAAGCCCAAGTCCCCAAATAAAATGAATGATGTCCTTTAGAGAATAAAATATAAAATAAATTAGCTGATCATTGTAAAAATGCGAACTGCAGTAGTACAACAGTATAAGTGGTTGTCAATGCAAGTACTCTGAGTGGCAACAAAGCATCAAGTGTAAACATTCCGAACACTGTAAACTTCTGCATACGAACATTCAGCACACGGACTATGTTCTTTATTAATTTACGATCTGAATCTGAAACAAACATAATTTAATACTTATAATAATGCTGCTAAAGTACTAATAAAATAGTACTCAAAAAGTGTCGACTTGAGAAACGAATTAAAAACGTTTATAACTTGGTTATTCGAATAATAATTTATTATTATCATCATCATAATCAGCCAGAGGACTAATTTTAATTATTATGCTCTACTAATTTTTCATCAAATCAAATTGTCACGCCTCAATCCACACATAGATAGGCAGAGAAAATGAAGCACCACTTTCCCACTTTAAAGTAGTATTCTTGTTTCTAAAAGAGCTGTCATAACGTGTTTCAACAAGGAAGTAGCAAATAAATTTGTAGCTAAGCAAAAAGAACCAATGTGGCCCCTAGTTAACTTATCACCTATTACGCTGGATTACGTCTAGTAATCCAAGTATAGCACCAAGCGAACCACCTACCTTTGTGGCCTTAGCCTTAGAATTTATTTTTTAGATTTCAAGTATAAATAATAAAGAAGGGGTATAAAGAAATGTAAAATTGATTTACCATTACTATAGGCAGAATCTATATAATTTCTACACGCACTTAATAAAGTTGCTAATTGTATGTGAAATTGGTGGCAGGCAATACAAACGAATATTATTCGCGAAGTAACCATTACTATACCAAATATTGACATTATTATTACATTTAATGTCACATCCTGAAAAAAGAAGAAACTCATATAAAAAATATTTTTACAATTCTATATTTAGCAACTACTTTTATATGTGCTTGTGACATTGAAACAGAACAACCATAGCATGTATAAAATTTATATCGGCAAGTGGTTTTGAACCTGAGGTTCTTGGTTTACAAGGCCATTCCACAACTAATACATCACGTTTGCCCTCGGTTTTAAAGCGATAATTGATTCAATTGCAGTCCTCATTTTACCTTAAAACTAAACTTTATAAGGAAAAATTGTACCGATAACAGTAAATCAGTAAAACAGTAAATTAAAAATCCATAAAAATCCTTATTTTTATTTAAAAAAAATGTTCTTTTATTATTATTTTTATTAGAGATAGCATATTTATTGTTAAACTTAATTCGAAGTGAATAATTTGGATAGAAAAAACTAGCCCACTTGCTTCTAAATTATTCCATCCTACCTTTTTATCGAGCAGTTCTTATGTCTGTTTTGTATATTACCGGGTAATACTATTTGCAATACTTGCAAGAGCCACTTTGCAGTTCAGAACGCAATATATTAAGTTGCCTTATTGCTTTTTTTATAAATGTAAGAATTTAATATTAATTTATGCAGTTAAAACCATTAGATTATACAAATAATATTTAACCTGACGTTTTATTCACCTGTGCGCAAATATTTATAATGAACCTTTCATATACCATATTATACCATAGCTATACTTACACCTGCCATAATAATCCAGCGTCCAATAATAATTAACATCGAAGTTAATGCATAACAATTAATTAAAAACATCTGCAATTAATCATAGCCATTTAATGTTTGTATTAGGATAAAAAGAACACTTCTTCAATAAATCATCACATACTTACATAGAAAGCATATATTTTTACCAGGATATTATAAACTAATGTCAAACTTTCAAATGCTCTAAAAATACTTTCACTACTAACTTCTTCATCTGGCGAATATACAATCAAATGCCTCCATTTTAAGCCTCTTCTTTCGTTGATCAACATTTTAATACAATCAACTCTTAAAATCATGAAGTTCAATATAACACTGAATGCAACCATTTCTAAATCAACAACAGTGAACGACATAAATCCAAACAGAGATATTATGTAATTATAGTATGTATATATAGTATGTTGAGTAAAAACAAACACATACCAGAAATACCAGAAACCATAAAAACACAAAGTAATTGAAGTTACAATTGTTGTTCTTTTATTAAGTAAATCATAACTTCCACTTGTTTTATTCAATTTTAAATGTCTATCAATGTTTTGCATATAAACATAAATTAATGAATTTAAATATTTGTTATGAAAAATATTTGTCAATACTATTAAACAATATACTAAATAGGTCATAGAATATTGCACAGCTGCCAAAATTGATAAATGTATATTATCATTACTTATACCAATGGCTGAAGTATCAAATGTGACGTAATAAAATGAAAAACTTGAGATAATCATCATAAATAAAGTAAACAACTTCTGGCCAAAAGAAACAGGCGTAATGAATTTATCTTCTATACGAAATCTTAGAGCACCAAAAACATATTGTGTCACATAAATAGGACGAAATATGTGAAAGAATTCCCTATCTATCAAATCGTAACTTAATTTTTCTAATATCATTTTTGTGTGGTTCTCCTCTATTCAAAGTAAACACTTAACTGTTTTCGAATTAATATACTAATTGCTTTATGCCATTAATATTGACATTGTCTTTACAAATTACTTTTCTATTATTAAAAACATTAAGTAATTTGTAAAGGCAAACTGAGTTTAAATATTAATAATTTGTGATTAATATTTAAAACCAGTTTAAATATTAATTACAAATTATGTTATATCTATATCTATAGAAATGCGAACTGTAGTAGTACAACGGTATAGGTGGTTGTCAACGCAAGTAATCTGAGTGGCAACAAAGCATCAAGTGTAAACATTCCGAACACTGTAAACTTCTGCATACGAACATCCAGCACACGGACTATGTTCTTCGTGTTTCTTTTAGTTTTTACTGAAACAATTGAAATTATACAAATGTTTTAATTTTTTTTAAATTCATTGATATATTATTTGACTAGGTGTTTTTTTTTTAATATTTTGTAAACCCACTGTAAGATTCCACTAAAGTTGACAACTGTAGTCACTAATGACCTCCGATGTTGAAGCGAGTTAAAATCAATTAATTAAAAAAAAATGTAAATTGTATATACGGAAAAATGAAAAATTCAGGAGACAAGGCAAGGTTACTCTGCAGACAAGAGCTACCTAGGCATGACTTAGCATGTGTATTACTTTATTTATTTAAAACTTTTTGTTTTTTTATAAAAGGTGGTCTTAATGCCTCATGGCATTCTCTACCAGCCAAACCTTCATATATGGTGAACGTGTAGTGAAGTTTACAAATAGTATACTAATAAAACTTGATTCCAAGTACTTTATTATTAACTCACAATCCTTAGTTGTTTCCAATATTAACGAACAATGTTGTCGACATGTGTGAAACTGCGTCAATAGCACTTGGCACATAATGCCATCACACAGAGGCTTTGAGAAAATCTTGAAACATGTAAACAATACTTGAGACCACACTGAAAATAAGAAATTATATAAAACTGTTCCAAGTAAATACACAACACAGCTTACAATCACTTTTATGCGACATGCCCTTTCGTATGCGTCCTTTTTCTCTGACGCATACAAAATGGAAATGGTGGAAGTGGTAATAAAATCATAAATAAACTTACTCATTGAATTTTGACAGAGAAATGACTTAGTCGCGTTTCGGGATCAGCAGGTTGCCGGTTCCAACTAGGCCGGCATAGTGGATGTGATTGCTACTTACAGTTATTGAAATATAATAGCAGTGACTTCATTTATGGACCGCACTCCAGATTAACATCAGGCAGGGTGCTGTAATATGTCGAGTCACAATAACAATTGAAATTTTTATACAGACGATTTTAATGGTTATATTTTATTCCGTATTATTCTTTTTCTATATTAATTATTATACAATCAATAGTCAATTATTATAATGTGTTAAAACAATTACTTACTTGACGAGAATATATTAGTTTTTGTACGTTTATAAGTAAGTAAAGGAATGCAGTCACCATTACTGATAGTACCTATAACAAAATATGTGTAATAATCTATAAACATACACAATATTATATAAATACTTAATAGTTAATTGTGATGGTTAATAATTTTATTAATTTTAAGGCAGGCCCAGGAGAGTGTTTTCCGACCAAATCGGAGACATCCTTAAGAAAGCTAGGTTGCCTAGTGCCCATAACCACAGAGCCTGTATGAGTAGAATTGTGGATGTGAAGGATGGAAAAAGTGGAAAAAGGCGTGACAATTTGATTGATTGTTATGGTTAATTTATTACGAGACTTTTCAGAGATAAATTTATGTTTATTATGACTTGACATATGACAGCACCCCACCTAATGTTAAGCTGAAGTGCGGTCTATAAACTGCTACTATAGTTAATTAACTGTAAGTAGGAGTCACATCCAGTATGCCGGCCTAGTTGAAAGCGTCAAATTACAAGCTGATACCGAAACGCAACTAAGTTACTTCACGGTCTGTATACCGTGAAGTAACTTAGTACCACCACTGCCTAACACTCTTAATAACCAGTCGGAGCAAATATCCATCACTTTTTTTACTAACCAATATTTGTAATTCTAATAGATTAAATATTACAAATAAAAAAATTCTACTTACATAAGCACTATGGACGCGATTAAGCAAATTTAAACCCTTCACAATTTCATGATGTGCCAAATATATTTTTTCAAAACACACGTCATTCAGAGATTTCCCTTTGGCATTTTGTTCTAACATAGAATTAATATACTTAATGCGGTTGTAAATATATTTCGACATACACGTAATGTTGATCATTTCAATGTCTTCAGCAGTGGATGTCACAAATGCAAATATCAACGCAGGCAATTGTAACAACTGACCCCTTTCAATATAATAAGCAACACCCCATGTAACATAAATTACTACAAGGATAACAACAATTGCTTTTTGTATATTTATAATTTCTCCGCGATCCTTTTTGTACATCAAGTAGCGATTTATTTTTTGTAATTTTACATACAACTGTGCATTTTCTTCAGAGTAAAAGAAGGAATTTGTAATAGCCAATAACACAAAAATAAAAGTTGATAGAAATAATTCGTAAGCCGATAAATGTCTCGCCATAACTGTATGATGATATGACATTTGAAACGATATATTTAAATGTACACAATAAATTGCAAATAGCACTAAAATTAAAGAATATATTTTCTGAAAATTTGATTTTCTACTTGTGAAATTATATTTAAATTGAAACCTGACTGTTCCTAACATTGACTGCAATTGGCATATAAGACGAAATATATTGAAAAATTCATCGTCAACAATGTCACTTGATAACTCCTCTAAGCAACGCATTTTCAAGTTTAAAACAAGCTTTTAACTGATGTGTTGACGTAATAAACATGCACTTTATTTAATTACTTTCCAAGAACGGTGTTTAAATTGCATTTAACCATAGTTTTAAATATTATTGCTTTCGTTAATAACTACACATAACTCTTACTAATACTAGCTGCTACCCGAGACTACATTTGCGTTAAAAGATACCCTACAGATATTTTACTGCTATTAAAAACTAACAAAATGATACTGCATATGTCTATTACAGTTCGATAGCTTTATCGTTTATTTTCGGATAGGATTCTCCTAGTCTATCATCAGGTATTCAAATTCAATAAAGGCACACATTTTTAGTTTGAGCAATAAACATATTCGGATGGATTTTGAAAAACCGTTTCTTGGTATACCAAATTGTGGTCTGTTAAAGTCTTATGAGATACAAGCATGATTTATGTGATTTCAGGAACTACAGTCATTATATTTATGTAATCACTTTATGACATCATATATGACAATAATAAAAAAAGTAAAATAAAACACTTTTATTTAAAATCATATAAAAACATTTATAATATTGAACTTCTATTGACATTTTTATATAAATAAAACATTTATACTTTATTTTATTACACATTTTCAGCAGCACCCTAACTGTTGTTAGACTAGAGTGCAGAAGCTAAATGGAAACAACTGCCAGTACGAGTACAGAGAAATAACTGCAAGTAGCAATTGTTATCGTGGGGTAGCAACCGGCCTGGTTGGATTCGGTAATATTCCTCATATCCAATCTACATAATCATTTCCCGAGATTTCCGCGCTGCAGACTGGTATGTTATAGCCTGGTATGTTGCAAAATACAACTAATTTATAAAATTTGTTTAAATTTCCTTTAATTTCATTGTAGAAATGCGAACTGCAGTAGTACAACGGTATAAGTGGTTGTCAACGCAAGTACTCTGAGTGGCAACAAAGCATCGAGTGTAAACATTCCAAACACTGTAAACTTCTGCATACGAACATTCAGCACACGGACTATGTTCTTTATATCTCTTCTACTTTCACCTAAAAGAAAAGAATTGAACTTCACAAAAACATAGCGGCCTAATGTTACCTTTATCGCCTATACATCGGAGAATGTTCTGAGGAGCTCTTTAACCGTGTTCCTACCTCGTGTGTACAGGTCAGGGAAATCATCCTGAATACTGAATCGGCAGTCGAACTAAAAGGTTCGATGCGTCGTTTCTTTGTAAAACAAGTGACAAGTGAAATGATTTGTCAGCTCATGTGTTCTTCCCATCATTGGATCCTTCAAGCGATTCGTGAATAAGCACATTAGGCTGAATTAGTGGCGACGACTAAGGCAGAAGTGAGCTAAGACGGTTTTTTTTACAGTCGTGGGCACTCATGGACTTCATTCTTGCCTACCATCAGACAGGTCAAGGTCAGATGTCGAGTCACAATAAAAAAGTAGTTTTTAGGCAAAATATTTCCTAGGTTTCCATGCCAGGTCAAGGCAGCAAGAAAATCTTTACTATTACATCTAAAAACCAAATACTTATATAAAAACCTTATGTATTATTTGACATTGTATTGTTTTATTAAAATCATTTACGCAAGGGCCCAAGGTATCAGGCCATTGGGGACGGTAGACCAAGATACTGAAAGCCTCATTATTGAAAAAGTTTCGTTTCTTTGAATAATAAGGCGGCAAACCTTATGGCCCAAGGCCACAAATCTTGAAATACACTAATGACTGTCCTGGTGTAAAGTCAAAGTGCAAAACATGAGCGTACACGGTTACTATGTACAAAAAAATTGCAAACAGCAGTCGGATCCGTTTCGTTTCGAACGACATGATGCGTGAATTTTAATATTTAGGCAGATATTTTATGTTTACTTTATTATTTAAAATATTCTTATTAATTTTTATTATCCCTTCAATCAAACTGTCACGCCTTTTTCCCACAGTGATGGGCAGAAACAATGGAGCGCACTTGCCACGATCCATACACAATTCTCTTCATACAAGCTCAACGGTTATGGGCACTAGGATAATTATGGATTTGATCGGAGAACACCCTTCTGAGTCTGCTTCAATCGTCGCATCCAACCACATCAGTTTAATAAATTTATTTCGTCAATCCCTTTCTACAGGCAAAATTGCTGATTATTACCTGTAGAAAAATATAAAAGACAGCCATCCTAAAATTCGCAAGCTCCTATACTATCCTATATAGTATTTGGGAATTAAGAAACAATTTTGCTAGAAAAAAATACTTACGATCATCTAATTGTTCAATTAATGTTTGACATAGGTGTCTTGTTTTAAGTGTTTTATTAATAAGTTGCTGATTAACAATGCCAATTATAATGGGCCTCGATGTTATTTTGGCCAATGTAAATATACCAATTAAAACAAAATATATGTCCATGTTCTAAAATAATAAAAAAATTAAAAACAAACTAAAGTTAAAAAAAAAACTAAAAAACACGCTTAATGGTTTTAGTTTATCTATGCTTACGATTTCACTTAAAATTATTCTGCCGACAAAAACCAATAAAGTTATAAAAGTGTAAGTAATTGCTGAAAATGCCTGAAAAAAACAAAAAAAACAATTAACGGTAATTATATATAAGCTTCTGATCGATGACTAAGGATAGTCTGAGAGAGCAAACGACCACCGACCACAATGCCTACAATTTTTAAAAGCCACAACTAATCAATTATATTGTCACGGCTTTTCCCAATAGGGATAGGCAGAGACAATGTAGCGCCACTTACCACGATCCCAACACAACTTCCTTGCTTTCCTTTCATCCACATTCTTTCCATAAGAACTCTACAGCTATAGGCACTGGGCAACCCAGCTTGCTTGATTATATCTTCATATATTATTGACTCAACATTCGTATGACAACACCCGCTTGATGTTAAAAAAAACTGAAAGTAGCAGTCGCATCTCGAAACGCAACGGTGTCATTACACTTGAAAGTAATGGTACTACCCCGGATCGTAGACCAGGCAAATGACCACCCGGCAACTGCCAGCCTACCACTTTTAGAAATTCGGTCCAGTTTTTGTGGGCTGAATATATAGTGGATCGCTAGGCAGCGACGCGGCGGGTAAGCTGGCTAGGAGGGTATCGTCCACTCAGCCGATTGGACCGGGACCGATTGTATCCCTAGCTTTCCAATTCTTGCGTAGCTGGTTGCGCTTAAAAACAGATAACCTGCATAAAAGTGCATATTCCCAGACAACAGACTGCAGGCAGTCCCGGAAAGCACTTCTTTATATGGATAGACGCTTGAACGGACGACTGGAAAATCTTAGCAGAGCTAAGCTCCGCATCATGGTAGTTGCCATAATGGGACAATTTGCTTTTAACAAACACCTTTACAACCTCAACATTTCGGATAGTCCCCTTTTGTAGGGGCTGCCTGAATGAGAAGGAGACAGCTGCGCATGAGACAGCTGCGCTCTCTTGAGTTGCAGTAGTATAGCCGAAAGAATGAGAATTCCTGGAGGAGATCGGCTCCACTGAGGGAGAACCGTTGAAGAACGCACTAAGAAGCCGCAGAGGACTCAAGTGCGAAAACGAGTTCGTACATAACTGTAACAGTGTGGGCTGAATGGCAAAATATCTTTCTTAGACTTTGTATTAGTAAATTGTCTACTTACAAAAATACTGAAAACACGTTGAAACATAAGATAAGCTTCAATAACATCTTTGTACATTTTCAGCATACTATCATAAGATATTTGCCAATATTTCTCTCTCATTATATTCTTATTAGTTTTCGTATAATACTCTACAAGTAAACGCCCTTCTAATATTTTATTGATGTGATCAATTCTTCCTTTAATAAATGAAAATATCATCGTGTAATTTAATAGTTCAAAGTCTTCTGAAGAAATTACGTAGTAAAATGAAAAGTTAATAACGACATGGAAGTAGTTTGAGTTCGTGACAAAACCCAAACTAAACCAAAATGACCAAAAAATGTAGACGCCCGCCAAAATTAATGTTTTTACTAGATTTCTAGAATACATCGATTCATAGTACTCCCATTTGTCGGGAAATTTAAATCTATATACAATTCTTTTTATGTATAAATATAACTTTAAATTATTATTTATATGTAAGAAATTGTTGCTCACAACATTGAACACATAAGCTGATATTAATAATAAAATTTGTATATTATTTATATGTTTATATATATGCGTATGTTCCACTTGTCTTTTTTCTTTAATTTTTATTCTGGCTGTTGTATCAATACTTGCATACAGGGCACAACAACCCATCAAAATGCTAAAGATCCTTTGCCTTATTGTAACACGTTTGACCACGCCATTTTTGTAATTAACTCTCGCACAAGACATGAAACATTGAACGTAATAAATGGGTTTGAATATTTTGAAAAAGTCATGCCTTTTTTGAGCTCTACTACCCGTGACAATCACACGTGATAGCGTTTCCATTGAAGACATTATAATAATTTAATAATTTATTTCTTCACCACTTATTAATTGTTTTACAATCGACATGCTTTCAATAATTATAATTAGTTAATGCTTTTTTTTCAATCAGATATATTTTGTTAACATTTTTTTCGGAATAACAAAAGAATAGATTATTTTAAATGAACTATTTATTTACTGAACATAAAAGGACAACTTTTAAGTTGGTAAAATAATAATATATTTAAAATGTGTATTTTTAAAATATTTAATTATGCTGATATATACATTATACCTCCCAATATTATTTTTTGATCACAAGTTAATGAATGTTGTTATACATATGCCAAATGCACCACCAACTAATAAATATTAAAAACGATAATAAATATGAACAATTCTTAATAATATTCTCTCCCATGTGAAATTGAAATAAAAGAGTCATTTAGTTATAAAATGAATATATACCTACAGGTGAGGCAAGAGTGCACGGAGCCATGGTCCCTAGGCTCCTTATTGTGAGCTCTGTCGGATTACATACAGTCTGAGCTTCGAACGAGAATACCAATTCCATTTCCCCCTCACAAAAAGGAAAATAAAGGGAATTTCCTTGCATTCTGTCTACTTCATGCCACGTCTGTGTAATTAATATTATAAAAAGTATCAAAACTATTTGAAACCTATTTCACACTACATTTATTTCACATCTGAAAGATAGTAAAGATTGAATGGAATATATTTAGATGAAGATGATGATTTTAAAATCAAATCAAATCAAATTCATTTTATTGTGAAAGCAGGTTACAAAATAGATTTTAGGTGATTGTTTGTAGCGATATAATCATATAGGGGCTTAAAATACCTTTTATTTAATGAATATTTCATTAACTAATACAGGTTCTATAATTTATTCAAATAAGAAAATATAGAGTAAAAGTGAATTGTGATATTTAACTGACTGTACTTTTTTTGACGGAATACAAACAGGCTAATAAAATATATTTTTTAGCATGTAAATATAAGTATGTTTAATTAACTATAAGACATTTGTAAACCCAGTAATATTATTTAAAAACAAAAGTCCTTTTATTTTAACAGGTTGTCTAGGAAATTTTCAGGTAATAATCCAGAAGTAAAATTGCATGCACCTCCTCTCGAGAGAGATGTGGGTTCTTCATAGAGAGGAGAAAGGTTATTTTAGATTGTCTTTGAGAAAAGTCATTTTATAATAAATTAAACTATGATATACAATGGGTGAACTTAATGCTCTTAGGCGTTTTCTGCCGGACAACCTTGGGGACAAGGGAGAATTAATATTTATTGTACGTAGATGCAAACATTAAAAAAACAAAAACAATCAAAATATAATTATGTAGTTAATATAAATATATATAAACAATAAATATCACATACACATACATGCATTACATTCACCAACATTGAATAAATACTTTCTAGATTATTAGAATATAATTATTTAATTAGAAAGCTGGGTGGCCTAGTGCTTAAACCAGAGAGATTGTATGAAGAGAATTGTAAATGTAAAGAAAGCAAGGGAGTTGTATCAGGACCGTGGCAAGTGGCACTCCATTGTCTCTGCCTATCCCTGTGGGAAAAGGCGTGACAATTTGATTAATTAATCGATCTGATCTATGCCTAGTGCCCATAACCATAGAGCTTGTATGAAGAGGATTGTAAATGTCAGGGGACCGAGGGAGTTGTGTCAGGATCGTGGCGCTCCTCTGTGCTTATCCCTGTGAAAAAAAGCGTGACAATTCGATTAATTGATTGAAATCAATTGTATGTTGGAAATAAAAATGTTAAATGAATGAATTTGATAAACGCTGGCGACTGGCGGCGTGAACGGCATGTTTCAGAATTTGAATTTGGAACGAGTTTCAAAATACGAATGGGTCGTGAATATTTGACGAGTCGCTCACTCGTTCACGGCTGAGTCCCGTGGGAACGTTTGGAAACGGAAGGTGCGTGCGTGTGATTTTACATAATAATGTGTAGGTTACATGAATGCATTTTGCGTTAGGCGGGTTTTTATGATGCTCGCTAAACGTATGCACTTTGGAATAAATCCATCCGATAAATGGCGCCTATTTAATGACACACCAGTCCGTTACGCGAAAAGTCCCGGGATCGATTTCCGGTTGCTGCAAATATTGTTTCAAAGCTTTTATTTGTCCGGGTCTGGTTGTCAAAGAGTGGTAACTAAGAAAGAGTGCTAGGCAGACCACAGGCGGCCTAGTTGAAGCCGACAACTTACGAGCTGATCCCGAAACGCGGATAAGTCACTTCACGGTCTGTACAATCGCTTACAAGTATACAGAATGTGAAGTGACTTATCCGCGTTTAGAGCTCAATTTGAATGTTGCCGGTTCCAACTACGCCGGCATAGTGGATGTGACTGCTACTTACAGATATTGAATTGTAGAAGCAGTTATCGTTATTCAAAGACAGCACTCCAGCTTAACATCAGGCGGGGAGCTGTCACATGTCGCGCCACAATAAAAAAATACCAAAGACATTGGAGAATTTTAGAATTATATCATTCAATCAAATTGTCACGCTTTTTTCCCATGGGGATAGGCAGAGACAATGGAGCGCCACTTGGCACGATTCTGACACAACTCCCTTGCTTCCTTCACATCCACAGATCTCTTCATACAACTCTTAAGGTTATGGGCACTAGACAACCTAGGTTTCTTGAGGATGTCTCCGATTTGTTAACGCATTCATTCACATGAGTAAATTGCTTCCGTCAATCTACTTTCACTCATTCTCACATCATAATGTCGTTGGGCATTTCCATGTGCCCAAAGACATTATATACTCCTATTATATACAAATATCTAAAAGTGTTTATAAGCAAGTGCAAGTGAGAGCTAGAGCAGCAAACGTAATCTTAATTTAAACAATCAACTAACGCTTTTAGCTTATACCGAATATTAATGAGTTCGAGGACGCGGATTGGAATTGAATGTTGGCCTTCGAGTGGTTGAAATGCATTAGACCACTTGAGACAGGTTCTTGTATGTTCACGGGCGCGGTTACCATATGTAAATATTGAATATTCATATTTGCATTTTACGTCGCTCGAAGAACCGACAACCCATGAAAAAGATAGGTTCTAGAATGAGGACTAGGTGGACTGATGACATAGTGAAAGTCACGAATAACCGGTGGATGCAACTGGCATCTTGTCGTTCGGAATGGCGTTCTAAGGGGGAGGCTTATGTTCAGCAGTGGACGCCTTCTTGCTGATGATGGTGTAATTTTGCGTACAATTCTTTTCATGCATACAAGCGCACTTCCTATCAGCATAATCACAACGACTGGGGCGATTGTAGAATAAGTTTCTTTTTCAGTCTTCAGCGCTCTTGGAACTTTCTATTCTTACCATCAAGCAAATAGAAGGTATTTGATGATAGGTAGGCAGTGGTTCCTAATCTGCCAATCCGGGGTTGTACCACCACTTACACTTACGTACCGTGAAGTGACTTAGTTGCGTTTCTGGATTAGCTTGTAAGTTGTCGGTTTAGTGGATGCGGCTGCTACTCGCATTTATTTAACTGTAGTAGTAGTCGCCTTCATTTATGGACCAGCACTCCAGCTTAAGATCAGGAAGGGTGCTGTGCTGCATAATTTATTGCAACTATTATAATTATAATAAACTATTATAACCTAATTAGGTTATTGTAAATTATCTTTGTAAATCTGATGACCTTACAAATAAACCTAAAACCTAACTTTTTGTATTGAATTAAACTTTGCTTTGAATATTTTGTAAGGAATTGTATCTCATTTAACAGGAAATGATATATAAAGTTTACAAACCCTTTGTCATTGTCTAATCAAACACTTGTACTTATAAGTACGTATATCTTCACGACTTGTCTCTTCACAGTTACCTATATAATGTATAAATAAATATTTACGATAATTTATAAAAATAATAAACTTGATTAGGTCATGCGTCCGCTATCGCCTATACCGAGGAGCTCTTTAACCTTGTTCCTACCTCCTAAAGCAGCCGCATTCTATCGACCGAATCGGCAGTCGAACTAAAAAGTTTTCTTTGTAGATCAATCGACAAGTGGAATGCCTTGCTTGCCCATGTGTTCTCTCCATCCTATGACCTTGGATCCTTAAGCGATGCGACCGGCATAGTGACGGCGACTGAGGCAGCCGTGAACAAACTCGGTATTCTTAGTCGTCGTCACTTTTGGACCTCCTCTTGCTTATCATCAGACGGGACGAGGTCAGATAAAAAATCAGGTAAATAAAAAATAATTAATGGAATTGAATCAATCAATTGAATTATAATGCCTATATTCCCAACGGTGCGTCCTAAATAACTCTCTTGCTTCTTTCACATATACAAACATTCTTCATGCAGGCTCTATGGTTATTGGCACTTCATAGGTATTCCTATTTCAATAATTATTACAGTAAATAATCAATTACAGTAGACAGGACTTATTACTACTTTTTAATAATTTATAGATTTCCGTGCCCATCATAGCATTTATTAAGGGTTCCGTAGCTTTTGTAACTGTAGTAACTGCTGCTATTTAGACATGGTACCGAAATCCATCAAGTCATAGCAATCCATTACTTAGGAAGAAACTAATACAAGTTTGAATTAGAATTAAGTATTTCTTTTAAACCATTTATATGTATTAAGTAACTTAGTGTGTTTGATGGTTCTCGTGGTCTAGTGGTTGTCACACAAAGTTTATATGATACGCTTGTATGTGCTAACGTTTAGTACTTAATAAAGATATGTAAAATATATAGTAAATATTAATGAAATTTAACTGGAATCGACTTGCATTTGTAGTAGTGCGCCTAAGATCGCGTTTCCATTATTAACACGTCATGTTCTTAGGTCTTAATTGGAAGCAAACGGAAGATAAACAGAAACTTTTAAATAGCACAAGATTCAGTAATTACGAATTACCTATTTGATAAAAATTGCAGTATACTGTGAACAAAACCGATCAACTGTTTTTACCGATGAAACATATATACATACGTCACATACCCTCTCGAAATCTTGGTCAGATGGAAGCACTTCAGGTTTACTTTGACTGTACACTACTACAAACGCAAAAAAGTTTTCAAGCTATAACTAAACATAATAATAGGAGATCGTAACATCTTTATTTACCGCCACGGCATAATGGAAACGCGCTCTTAGGCGCGTGTACTACACACACTACTACAAATGCAAAAACGTCACCAAGCTAATCCCTAAATGCGACTTATTTTATTCTCGTGTCGTATAATTAGTATTTATTACAAATTAAATTTATTGGCCAGGTGAAAGGCATTAATTAAGAATGTATTAATTTATTCTACATTAAAGTGACAAGTTACTATTTAATAAATTAATATTCAATTGTACATGTCACGCTTCTCAAATATTAAAATACAATTCAGTGAGTTTTGTGTTAGCAAACACGATGGACTCTAAAATAGATATTTTCTCAAACGATATTATAGACGAGGAATTCTTCAAAATATTCAAACCGTTCTATTATTTGTCATCGTTGTTTGGAAGTGTCAGAGTTAATTATAAACAAAAATATATTTGCCATAAATCATTCACACAAAAAATATATTCCTGTTTACTTTTTATTGTTTCTATAATCTTAAACATATTCGCGGTAAAAAGAATAAATTTTAAAAACCTTGAAGAAGCAATCCCAATTATTGTACATTTTTTAAATTTCTTCACGATGTTCTTCACGATCGTAGTATCGAATACATTTGGTTATTCGAACTCGAATGTAAAAATTTATTTAGTTTTACAAAACATTGATCGTTCATTAAAGCTTTTGGGTAAAAAGAATCACTATAATAAAATTAATAAAAATACAACTTTATACGGTATATTTTTAATTTCTTATTACGTAGGCTTTGGTTCATGTTATTTCTTTATTAATGGTTCCACTCAACATTTTCACACATCACTATCGTTAGTGTTGTTCACTATAGAAGATTTGGAAATGTTTTTATTTGCTACTTTTTTCAATTTTTTGTATTGTCGAGTTGTGTATATTAATACGGTTATGGAGGACAATACTAAAATGGGGTGGCCAGCGTTCCAATGTTTGAATGTTCATGTTCTAGTATTAAAAAGAATGTTTGCAGCATATGAAGAAATTATGGAAGCTCTCGATTTATTGCAAAATATTTATGGAATTTACGTAAGATATTTTATTAATTTTGGTTATTGTTTTCATTTGATTAAATTAATAATATTATTCGAAATATTTATATAATTATTTAATACCTTATACTTGTTTTTTTCTTCTTCAGATATTTACAGTTACCACATATTCGTTTATAAGTTTATTGGCGATTGTACAGAATATTATAAGTGCTGAAGTGAGTATTATGCAATCTTTTAGGGTTGGTAAGTTCAGCAGACAAATGAAGAAATAGACCTAATATACCGTTTACTCATTCACCTTCACTATGCCGGCCAAAGATCTAAAACTTATGTTTGCATGTAAGCCCATTATTACTATATAATAATATGCATATTATTTGATTCTTTAACATTGACATCTTTTTTCTCACAACATAATCGTGAAATAATCTTGCTCACTTGAGAGCTTCGCGGATGTGCCTCAAATCTCAGAATAGCTCATGGATCGCACTCTTGCTCTACATGAGGTGGAACGTGGTTGTATAACGAGCTATATTTTCAATACATTTAAAGTATGATCGTGGAAGAAAAGGGAATGTGCATAAAAGAAAGAGATATTATGTAAATCAGAGATCTTTCACTCATCTCACCCAAGTAGTTGACTTAGATTAAGACTTAAAAAGAATGAGACCTTATAACCCCATAACCGAAGAGATAGTAAGGAGAGTGTTATGGGTATGAAGGAAGCGAGAAAGTTATATCAGGATTGTGGAAAGTGGCGCTTTCTTGCCTCAGTTATCGATAGAGTGGTGACTACTGTGTTAGTTATGAATTATAGATTTAAGAATTTTCAAATAAATATAATAATTTTACAGCAGCTGAATTTCACTGAAATCGCCATGTTATGTTTCGTGTGTATTAAAGTATCTTCAAAGCCAGTTTACATGGGGGTGGCCAGCGAGAGATTCTATATGCAAATTAAGAAATCAAGATGTATTTGTTTAGTTTTGTTATATAAAAATAAAACAGGTGAAAGTATTATGTATTTTAATAATATACATACAAGTTTTTTTGATAGATACCTGATGTGCTTGTATCATAGAAACAGGACGACTGAAGTACATATCTTATTACTAATATATTTTGAAAAGTATGTACATATTTATTTGTGTGTGTTTAATCGAAAACCAGTGAGTAATTCACTGGTTTTTGATTGTTCAACTAATTGCACTTCTTGTAATAACCATTCCACGTATTTTTTACTAAGAGTAAACTGGAATTTGCTTTTTGAGTTTTAAACTGATCGAAACAAGGTCAATTTCACAGGCATCACTCTTGAAAGTAATTACGAACCATCCCATGTGTTCTTCCCATTCCATGAAAGAACACATGGATGCGTAATAAAAGGACCTCTGGCTGACATAGAGACACCGACTAAGGCAGCCGTTAACTAAGTCGGTTTTTAGTCGTTGGTACTCTTGGACATCCTTTGCTTACCATCATGAAAAAGGCAAATTTAATTACTTAATTGTATTTATTATTTCCAGGGCAAAGTCGTAAATTAATAAAGAACATAGTCCGTGTGCTGAATGTCCGTATGCAGAAGTTTACAGTGTTCGGAATGTTTACACTCGATGCTTTGTTGCCACTCAGAGTACTTGCATTGACAACCACTTATACTGTTGTTTTACTGCAGTTCGCATTTCTATAGATATGTATTAATGATTATTACTGTACAATGATTCATAGACGAAGGTTTGATTTCTCTTGACGTATTTCTTGTGTTTCATTTTACAAAAACAAAATAAAATATACATATTTATTTTGTCAGTGTTTAAACTAACTATAACCTAAAGTAAAATAAAATCAATTATTATAATAGTATTTTTATTTGTTTTCTATTCAACAAACAAAATGTACATTCCATTAATAAGCAATTTAATTAATAGGGAAATTCAATTAGGTTTCTTTTTTCATAATAATTTATAGTCAATATTAAGTTCACACCATTAAAACTCATTTGTAGAAATATACAGAAAAATGAAAGATTTAGAAAATTATAATAAAGACCTATTGGAAGACAATTTTATTAAAATATTTAAACCAATTCACATGACACAATTTGTATTAGGTTCAATTAGATTTAATGTTAAATATAAATTCATATCGGAGAGTTCAAATTTACAAAAATGCTATTCTACATTCATTTCAATATTAACCAATTGTGCACTCATTTACGTTGTTTGTTTTAGCGAACTGAGCAAAATACATGCAGAACAATTTTTATTAACAGTACTCAGAACTGCTATTATTATATTTAGCGTAACAATAATTTATATAAATAAAAACTTTTTTAACACAAGAGAAAATGCATATTTGTACGTTGTTTTACAAAAAATAGACAGAATTATTAACATTAATTGTGATAGTTATGAAAAATATTTTAAAATTAATTTATTCATTTGTATATTATTGACGACTTTGTATTTTTTAAGTGTATTATGGTTCTCTTTTGACTTTAGTTTTATGTTTGTTGTGTGTTTAACTATGGCTGGCCTGTCAGGGTTGGCAGATGACATGGAAATAACTAATTTAGCATTCATTATTTATCTTCTTATAGTCAAAATAAAACACATATTTAAGAGCATTAATTTATCAACTAAAAGAGGTTTTAATTACACGAATTTGTTGGCATTTCAAAATTTTAATGCCACTGTCATTGAGAAATCTATTACTAAGATTCTGGAAGCACACATGTTGATTAAGCAAAACTACCGCATGTATGTAAGTATACTTATATTTGATTGCTGTACTCTTTACTCTTTTTTTTTATTCAATAAGTTAAACTCAGCTGGAAGGCGAACCTGTTTGACGTCTCCAATTCTCCTAATACAATCTTATTCATATACCATTTATTTTTGTTTTAGATATTTTTAACTACCACATTAGTATTTATCGATATTGTTATAAATTTTGCGAGATTTATTTTTATTGAAAGTGTAAGTAAACTTTTCAATATTTTAGCCTTATAAAGACCCATGTTCTTTTTCACATAGGCCTATGAGATAAAGTGGTATAAAAGTACTGTACTATTATTAATCCGTTAACTGTGTGGCTAATTTCTCTTGTCTTAATTTGTCAAAAAAGACTAACATTACTTTAAAATAGATAACACTGCCTGATGTTAAGCTGCGGTCCGACCGCGTAACTCAATGAGAATGGGCTTCGTTTTGACAGATGATCTCCATTAATGAGCTTCAAAATTGAATTGCGACCGCGCAATAAACTAAGAATCGATATTAATTTTCATTTTCAGTTCAAGCTCATGTTTTTGTGTTTTTGAAATTTGTTTTTAACAAGTGGGAGTATAAATTTCATTTTCTTTCCAATTAAAGTTGCGCGGTCGGGCCCCCGGTGTGTGATCCATGAGCGGAGACTACTAATGCCACAGTCTTAAAGCATTATTTGCATTCACTGATAATCTTCCGAAAATCATCTCACAGTCATTTATAACGTTTTCAGAGTTTGACAGTGGGAACAGTAGGATATCTTCTAATAAGTTGTGGCAGATTAACAATACGTTTGACTATTATTTGTATGGTTCATGAGTATTTTGCAAAACAACTGATTATTATTAGGAAAATAAGTAATTTTATGATATTTTGTAATTATGGAAAATCTCGTGGTAAGTTTGCAGTACACATTTTATTAATAAAACTATGGTTTTGCTTGCCATAATAGATCGAAAGTATTGGAAACATCAGTCTGTATGACCAATAAAGCGCGACATATAAATAAAACAATAATATGTTTAAAAGAATAATATGTTTAAAGTGAGAATTGTGTATAAAATTCTTAAACATGTTGAATGAAAAGTAGATATTGGTAGAGGTTAAGAAACCATAATGAAACAGTAAATGGCATTGAATTATTGAAATTTTATGGTAAATGGCATTTTAAGAGGGATGCTTATGTTCAGCAGTGGACGTATTCTGGCTAATGATGATGATGAACGAAACAGTAAAACGGGAACGAGTCAAGAGTTTATTCCTCGATTGATTTAAATATTTTAAAATCAGGGACATACTTATATAAAGCTTGTATGAAGAGAGTAATCAAGAAAGCAAAAGAGTTGGATCATGGCGCTACATTGTCTCTGCGTATTTCTATGTCTATTTGATTGATTGGTTGATTATATTTCAGGTAGTAAAAGAAGAAGACGTTGCTGGAAAAATATTTACCGGCTGTTCAAAGTGCACAGCCACGAATATTCAATCTATGGTATATTTAAGTTGGATGCAAAGCTTTTACTAAAATTATTATCACTAACTACAACGTACGTTGTTGTATTACTACAATTTGCTTTTCTTAACAATAAATAAGTTATTGAATTGGGCTGCTGTTATTATTTACATTAACTTCTCAGACCTAAGTTATCAAATAGGGGTGAAGTTATACAATTTTACTATAAATAATTATATAAATATATTAACGTTAATGTTAAATGTATTTAACGAGATGACAAAGGTTAGCAGTAAGTACATTTTTAGATCTTATATCGAAAGCGGCATTGGTGGGGTCTTACAATATTTGGTTGGGTAGAGGGGATGGTGAGGGCAGGAAAGGTGAGTGTTGACATGTCGCAAAAAGCTTTGAAAGCTAAAATTCGGTCACAAGTCCGGAACGCTGCCTTCACTCTCTCGCCTATCACGCGATGAACCCGGCACAGAGAATCCATGGATGCTAAGAAATTGTTTCATTTCATTTCTATACTAAGCTCCTAAAGTGCTTGTATTATAGAAACAGGACAACCAAAGTACATATACCAAAGATACATTGGTACCGTTTTGTGTAACCATTGCACTGCAATTACACCACGGTCGTCTTAATAACGGTATAACCTCGAAAAACAATTTATAATAACTAGTTTAATGAAAAAGCAATAACAATTTATAAATTTGTTTATTTTGAAGTTTATGACTGATAAGTTTATTGATTAATTACTTTCAAATTAATTGTTTTACTAGTAGGTAACAATTTTCTTTTTACTTTGTACTCAGTAGTTATTTTAGAGAGGAGGGAAATAATTATGAGTTGCTTAGAAAATCTAAATTATGATTTGATAGAAGAAGAGTTCTTTAAAGTTTTTTTACCTGTTCACAATGTTCAAATATTTTTAGGAAGTGCAAGGCTTGAGTACAAACATAAATTCGTCACAGAATTAAGTAGGAACAGGAGAATATATGCGTTTTTGTTATTTTGTTTAGCTACGTATGCATCGGTGTATATTGCTTCGGTAGGGAAACTTTTCAGTAATTCAGAAACATCCATTTTAATGTTCAGTAATACAATTCACTTTATAACAACCTATATGTATTATTCATTAATAATTATTACAAACAACTTGTGTAATAAACAAAACAATTTTGTAATCTATATCCTTTTGAAAAACATCGACCGGTTTCTTAAGATTAATGGGCAAACTTCGAATTATAGAAATATGTATTTATTAAATTTATTATTAACACTTTTTATAGTACTTGTAAATGTACATTGGTTTCTTTGGTATTACTATTATGGAATTAAAGACAAATTTACAGTGCTCATAGAAGCTGTATTTTTTATAATAAACTCTGTACAAGACTTTGAGATTGTATCGTTCACGTCGGTATTAAATTTTCTAATTATTAGAACTCGTCAAATCACAGTTATTTTAACAAATAGTGAAAATAAATTTCGTGATTTAATACGAACGCGTGACGATGACTTTAGTGATGTTTACAACGCTTTTAAATCGATCATTGTGGCTTATCAGATATTTCAAAAGATTTATGGACTTTATGTAAGTGTATAATATTAAAATTATTATTTTGGCTATATTATTTGGCTAATAGTGCATGAAATAATATTGACCTTTATTATTCTTCGTTTAGTGATTTATAAACACCTAAGTTTTTCACTCAGGGCTCGAGGATGGCACACAGTCTACTGTCACTGCGTTGAAGACAGCTTAATATACATAATAAAATTTTCTTTGTTGTAGATATTCCTAACAGCAGCATTTGGATTTGTTGATATTTTAATAATTGTTGAAATAATTATACAATTACAGCAGGTAATGATACTTAGTCAGGTAATAGCAACCTAGCTTTCTTTTTTTAATTTGCCTCATAACATTATAATTAGGCCACTATTGTTTTAGGAATCATCATTATTAATAATATTTTCATTTGGAATTATTAAAATAATAATAGTTATAATTTATTTGAGTATATATAATCAATTGTTTATAAATGAATTAAAACACATATCCGAATGTTGTACACATCTTTTATTAATTGGTGAGTATTTTAAGTTGGCCGTTGTATTTTAACTCTTTATAATTTAATGTTAAGATGTAATAAAACCTTATGAGTACTAAATTAAAACAACACTTCTTAATATAAGTTGCAAAGATGAGCTCCATAGGATGAATTATATATTAAAGTTATTAAAATGACAAAATATTAAAGACATATTTATTGAATTCATTATATTCATAGTTTAAGATCCTTCTGGTAATCTACTGAACGTGAAACTGGAAAATGATTAATTTCGCTTTTTAGGATTATTGATATATATAATTTCATCTTTCCACAGAAAATACTTCGAAATACATCAAGAATATTTTACGCCTACAAAAAGTATACAATAACAGATTCACAGTGTTTGGAATGTTTACACTTGATGCTTTGTTGCCACTCAGATTACTTGCATTGACAACCACTTACACTGTTGTACTACTGCAGTTCGCATTTCTATAGAATTATATATAGTACATTAAAAAAGTTATTACAACATTAATTAATTGCTTTATTTTACATTTAACAATATATTTTCTTGGTTGACCGTATCTGAATGAATCAATGTTCGTGTGATTATGTCAATTCCGTAGGTCTACCTTAAAAAGCAGCATTACGAATGTATCTGGAACATTCATTTTATACATTTGGAAATCCCTACTATTATTATAAATGTGAATGTGTATTTATTTGTTACCGATCATCATGAAACTTTGTACACATATTTTTGGAGGTACTAGAAGTAACATTAATTACTTTTAATTTAAAAAAAAATTCTTACTGTAGTTCCGAATTGACTATAGTTTCAGCTGTTTGAATTTTTTCTATATTTATTTTTAATTCCGGCTGTCATTTTATTGTCCTAATCTGCCAATCCGGGGTTGTACGACCACTTACACTTACGAGTGTAAGTGGTGGTGGTCGCGTTTCGGGATCAGCTTGTAAATTGTTGGCTTTAACTAGGTCGGCATAGTGATTGTGACTACTTGCAGTTAATGAACTGTAGTAGCAGTCACCTCCATTCATGGACCGCACTCCACTAACATCAGGCGGATGCTGTCAGATGTCAAGTCACAATAAAAAAAACTAGATATATGTACAATAGTTGTACATAAGGTGTTTATATTAAATACTTATTGTACCTATTACATTGGCCGGCATAGTGACGCTTGAACCTCCCCTTGCTTACCATCAGGCAAGTCAAGTTAAAAATAACAAAAACATAAAAACTAAAACATTTATATTCATAATATCAGCCTTGATATCGAAAATCAATTTATATAAATTAAGTAATTTAAAAAGTAATATTAATTTATAAATTTGTTTATTTTGAAGTTTATGACTGATAAGTTTATTGATTAATTACTTTTAAATTAATTGTTTTACTAGTAGGTAACAATTTTCTTTTTATTTTGTACTCAGTAGTTATTTTAGAAAGGAGGGAAATAACTATGAGTTGCTTAGAAAATCTAAATTATGATTTGATAGAAGAAGAGTTCTTTAAAGTTTTTTTACCTGTTCACAATGTTCAAATATTTTTAGGTAGTGCAAGGCTTGAGTACAAACATAAATTTGTCACAGAATTAAATAGGAACAGGAAAATATATACGTTTTTGGTATTTTGTTTAGCTACGTATGCATCGGTGTATATTGCTTCAGTAGGAAAACTTTTCAGTAATTCTGAAACATCCATTTTAATGTTCAGTAACATATTTAACTTTATAACAACTTATATGTATTATTCATTAATAATTATTACAAACAATTTGTGTAATAAACAAAACAATTTTGTAATCTACATCCTTTTACAAAACATTGATCGGTTTCTTAAGATTAATAGTCAGACTTCGAATTATAAGAAAATGTATTTATTAAATTTATTATTTACACTTTTTATAGTACTTGTTAATTTACATTGGTTTCTTTGGTATTGCTATTATGGAATTAAAGACAAATTTACAGTGCTCATAGAAGCTGTATTTTTTATAATAACTTCTGTACAAGACTTTGAGATTGTATCTTTCACGTCTGTATTAAATTTTCTAGTAATTAGAACTCGTCAAATCACAGTTATTTTAACAAATAGTGAAAATAAATTTCGTGATTTAATACGAACGCGTGACGATGACTTTAGTGATGTTTACAACGCTTTTAAATCGATCATTGTGGCTTATCAGATATTTCAAAAGATTTACGGGCTTTATGTAAGTGTATATATAATGTTAATTTTTTTATTTTGGCTGTTTTTATGGTGCGTGTGTTGCTATTGACCTTTATTATTCTTCGTTTAGTGATTCGTAAATACTTGAGTTTTTCACTGTAGTTCATTTAAAATACGAGGGCTCGAGGATAGAACCCAGTCTGCTGTCACTGCTTTGGAGACAGCTTAATAGTAGAATTTTCTTTGTTGTAGATTTTCCTAATCGCAGCATATGGATTTGTTAAAATTTTAATAATTGTTGAAAAAGTTATACAATTACAGAAGGTAATATACGTTTTATTGAAGTTATACAGTAACGGCGAAACATTTGTTACTATACTGTGTTTTTTCTCACTTGGTAGAAGTAGTAAATAAACATGAAAATCACGATTTCCCATGCCCTTTATCTAAGGATACTGTTGATTACTGTTTTATTCAATAAAATAAACATTTACAATGTAATGAATGCACAAAACCTATTAAAATCACACGTTAGAATATTTTTATCATAAACCATTTATATGGAAACGGTAATTTCACAGATGACAAATGTAGTGCCCCAATAATAATAATAAACCTTTTTCACAGTAATATTTATAATTAGTCACAATGATAAGAGATTTATAGATATTTTTATATAAACGTATTGATTTGCGTCAGTAGTGACTTTTTCATCTTTAATCCGTCATGATGCCGAAAGTTTGTTGACTACTTTTGCCAAGTAAGGAAATATATTGTATTCTGACGCAAGTGAATGTTGTGTTCTTATATGTGTAAAAAACAACCCCAAACCAAATATTTTATGAACAAAAATAGCATAATTCGGCCTTCAAATGAAATAAGTTCGACGTACTTTTTATTTTATTATTTATTATTATTTTCTTAGATTTTGCGCAAACATTGATTAATGAATTAAATAATTTTTATGCGGCTTATTATCGCGTTTATTTTGGTTTTGATTTTGATTTTTCTTATTATGACTCGATATATGCCAGCACCCCACTTGATGTTAAGCTGTGGTACGCATGAATGGAGGTGACTGCTACTACAATAACTGCAAGTCGCAGTCACATCCACTATGCTGATCTTGTTGGAACCGGCAACTTACAAGCTGATCCCGAAACGCGACTAACCCACTTTACGGACTGTATACTTGTAGGTGGTGGCACTACACCGAATTAGCAGCCTTGGCACCACTGCCTACTTCTCTATGACAACCAAACCTGGAACAAACATCTGTCTCTTTTTTTAAATAATAAATATTTTAATATAAGTAAAGCTATGAAATATATATTTGCACTAAGGCTTGTCGTAACGTATGTCGTGTCGTAAAGTGGAAAACGTATGAGTAAAACGTACGAAAAAGGTCGTGGTCAAAGGTCGGTCAGGCTTTACAGACTGTGGCAAAACCTGGGTAAACTCGCATTAAGGTAATGATGTGTCAAAGGTGGGAATGGAAGTTCATTATAAACTTTTACCGCCGGGCAGAACCATCAATTCGGATCTTTACTGCCAATAACTGATGAGATTAAAGCAAGAAGTTGAAAAAAAAGCGGCTGGAATTGAATAATAGAAAAGGTTTTTAATAGGTGTTTAATAAAAGAAGTCGTTCATCACGATAACGCTGGACCACATGCGTCTTTAGCCACTCAGCAAAAATAAAAGAGTTTGGCTGGGAGGTGTTTATGTATCCGCCATATAGGCCTGACCTTGCACCTTCAGATTTCTACCTGTTTCGGTCTCTTCAGAATTCTTTAGGAAGTGTCAGGTTAACATCAGGAGAGGACTGTCAAAAATAATTATTGCGTTGTTTTGATCAGAAGTCCCGAAAATTCTACAGTAACAGGAACATGTCTCTACCTACAAGATAGCAGAAAGTCTATGAACAAATGGAAAATGTCTTGAATTTTTATATAAAATGCGAAGGAACTTTTCCCAACCTAATATGTTACAACACATTAATTTGCCTCGTAACATGATCATTAGGCCACCATTGTTTCAGGAATTATCACCTAATTTAATAATAATATATTCATTTGAGATTATTAAAATAATAATAGTTATAATTTATTTGAGTATATATAATCAATTGTTTATAAATGAATTGAAACACATATCCGAATGTTGTACACATCTTTTATTAATTGGTGAGTATTTTTTATGCTAGTTCGACTTACCTTCTGTTATATTATTAACCTTAAATGTTATACCAGCGGCACGCTATGGTGGCCGTTTTGACGTTTGGCCCGCTCATGAAGTTTCGTATAAATTAATAATTACGTTTGAAGAAGCAAATTGCTGTTCTTTATTGTCACTATAAAATTGTTCCTTCAAACGTAATTATTAATTTATATATAGCTTCATGAGAAGATCAAACGTCAAAACATAGTATGCCGCTGGTATAAGAAGGTTCTGAGTATACAGTTCTTAGAACTTTCTGGGTACTGAGATAAAAAACTTCCTAATATAAGAATAATATTATAATATAATAATATTCTCCACGAGATGATCAAAATATTAAAGTTGTTTAAATGACAAACTAGCGAAGACACATTAAAACGGTGAAACTATTGAACGTGAATAATCTATTGAACGTGAAACTGAGAATGATTAATTTCGCTTTTTGGATAATTGCAAGTTGTATTGAACCTTAAATAAGATGGATCTTGATATATATATATACTTTTTCATTCCACAGAAAATACTTCGAAATACATCAAGAATATTTTACGCCTACAAAAAGTATACAAGAACAGATTCACAGTGTTTGGAATGTTTACACTCGATGTTTTGTTGCCACTCAGATTACTTGCATTGACTACCACTTATACCGTTGTACTACTGCAGTTCGCATTTCTATAGAACTATATATTAAAAAAGTTTTTACAACATAAATGATTTGGTTTATTTATTTATTTAAATCCTTTATTGCATCAAAATAATACATAGGTACATAGGCGAGTTTAATGCCTATTAGGCATTCTCTAACAACTAACCTTTGGAATTATGAGAAATTATGGGCAGGGTGCAATTATACTAGAAACTACAATTACATAAACTACATACTTCCTTCTTTCTCTTCGTAACATTTCCCTTGGTACTTCGGACAGACTGGATATCTTAGGGATGTCCCTTCGCAGCAACCTGAATCACAGGGATCACGTAGAGCGGGCTATTAAGACCACCTCCTGCAAAATTGGCATGCTGAACAAGGTGCGGCGGTTCTTCGCGCCCGAGCTTCGCCTGCTTTTATACAAGGCTCAAATTCGCTCTTGCGCGGAGTACTGTTCGCATCTTTGGGACGGCTCTGCCAAGTATCTTTATTGCAGCGCCGAGCTGTCCGAATCATAGGAGATGTAGAGGTTACGCGAACTCTGGAGCCTCTGCTTTTACGCAGAGACATGGCAGCTCTATGCGTCCTCTATCGTCTATACCACGGAGAATGTTCCGAGGAGCTCTTTAACCTTGTTCCTATCTCGTCTTTTCACACCCGTAACACCCGCACTGGTCGGGGGAAGCATTCACATTTTGTCGACAGAATCGGTAGTCAAACTAAAAAGTTCGGTGCATCTTTTCTATGTAGAACAATCGACAAGTGGAATGCTTTGCCAGCCCATGTGTTCTCTCCCTCCTATAACCTTGGATCCTTCAAGCGATGCGTGAAGAAGCACCTTTGGCCGGCATAGTGACGGCGGCTGAGACAGCCGTGTACTGACTCGGTTGTTTCAATCGTCTGCACTTTTGGATCTCCTCTTGCTTATCATCAGGCGGGTCGATGTCAGATGTCGAGTCACAAGAACTAATATTCTCGTGGTTGACGCAATATTCTGTGGTGAGAACGCAATTAATATTCGTGTGATAATGTCAATCCCAATGTAGATCTATACCTTAAAAAGCAGCATAACGAATGTATCTAGAACATTCATTTTAGACATTTGGAAATTAAAAATACAAGTTAAATTAATTATAACGTTAAGTGAATACTATTTTTAAGCAGGACAAATCAGCAGGAGTATCGCGTATCCCGAATGTAATCTTTTCTATCCCTAATAACATTGGACACCGTAATTAAATTGAAAGTACTTTTTATTATTAAGTAATCAACACCATGTGAAATATTCTAATGAATTAAAGTAATTTACTGAATGAAAATGTAATAAATTGTGTTTCATCGTAATTTGTTTACTTATAAATTAGTTGCGTGTGAAAATGGAAGTATTGGAAAATTTAAATTACGATTTGATTGATAATGATTTCTTTAGAATATTCCAACCAATTTATTTTACTCAGTATATATTGGGTTCAGTCAGATATAAATATGAGAATAAATTTATTTGGACAAACACTCTGAGAAGAAAGTGTTACGTTATCACAATACTGTGTGCCTCGAGTTGGTCTTTTTATGTAACAATCTTTGATGACACGGAAATGAGCGTTGCATCCTCAAATGGGCCATTGTCTTATTTGGCTCTTGTGCAATATATCATCACCTATATTATATATATATCAATTATAATTAACAATGTATTTTGTTACAAACATTTGAATGCTCACATTTACGTTATAATGCAAAATGTGGATCGGCATTTGAAATTAACTAAGTTCAGTGGAAGATACGATGCATTTTTTATAAGAACCTTATTAGTTACAATGTTTACAATGGGCTTTTATTTTTGTTGGTTTTTGTGGTATAGCATTGCATTTACGAAAATTAAAAAATATTTTATTACAGCTATAGGATTTTTTGCATTTTCCATTTTGGATTTGGAAATTGTTGCCTTTGGGAGTATAATGCACTTTATCATAATAAGACTCAAACATATTAATATGTTAGTTGACGTGAAGACAAAAGTGAATTTAAGAAAACTGTCTGATCAACACTTTGTTGATGAAAATCGAAAGGAAAATCTGTTTAAAGCTTTTGAAGGTTTAAGTTTAACATATACGTTATTACAGAAGCTGTATGGATTTTATGTGAGTGTTGTTTCATCAATATTTCAACGGTTTTTTTTTTTTTCATTTTTATAGACATGCGACATTAGATTCGAGATCTGACCTCGATGTTCCTGCTAGTAAGCAAAGGAAGGTCAAAGACCGTTGACGACAGCAAAAAAGCGGTACCCAAATTACGTTTTCTTTTTCAGTAAGAAGAAAGACGATTCTATATTATGTCTTCTTAAAAATAAATAAAAAGATTAAAGATAATATATGTTTTCTATTTTCAGATGTTTTCATCTTGTGCTTACTCGTTTATTTCAATATTATTATTTGTTCAGCGATGGATTGTTATGGGAAATGTATGTATTATTTATGAAAAAGATACTTTTACTTTTATTGTATCATTTTTTAATTACTCTGCTTTTTTTATTATATCACTGTGATCAAAAAGTAGTAATACTTTATAATTTCAAATTCCCGGGCTTTTCCAAACTACTATACCACGGTCGTTTTTATATACATACAAGTAAATGTTTTTTAAACAATATTATTTCAGGAATTAACAATGAATGTGATAGTAATGACAATTTTTGGTATATTTATGGTGACAATACGAAATATATTTGCTTGCATTGCATGTCAAAGGTTGTATACCCATCTGTCAAGTGTCAGAAACACCTGCTATAATTATTTAGCAAACAGTTCTAATGGTAAATATTACTTTATGTATTTTATAAATGTAATAAAAACTTTAATACCGTTTAAACATCTTTGCGCTCTTTAGTTTACCATAGAAAGATACTACAATCGACATATAGAATGCATCCCTATACAATAAACTTAGATTCTTCAGGCGAATTCTGAAAAAGCACCTCTGCCCGCCGGCCAGTGACGAAGACTGCGACAACAGCAAACTGAGTCATTGCTTACCATACACAAAAAATAATAACCTAAGAAGTTTTGGACTTATTTAAATTCAACGGAAATAATCGGATGTGAATTTAACGTGATTAAAGGTGTCTCCAAGTGATGTTGCCCTGCTGAGTAACTCTTGTGTACCTACATCCGTCAATTTGTGTATCATATTATATGTGTGTACTGATATAATTAATTTAATTATTTCAGATTCAGATCGTAAATTAATAAAGAACATAGTCCGTGTGTTGAATGTTCGTATGCAGAAGTTTACAGTGTTCGGAATGTTTACACTCGATGCTTTGTTGCCACTCAGAGTACTTGCGTTGACAACCACTTATACTGTTGTACTACTGCAGTTCGCATTTCTATAGAGATAGAACCTTAAGATATTTAATTGAATTATTATTAGATTTTTATTTATATAAGTAATTGTATTATAATTAAACTTACAAATGTGCAAAAAACATTATTGTATTAAATTTATTATCCCTACTTTTTTCCCAATTCCTCTATAACAACTATAAAATGCACCGTGGGACGTCCACCCACAAAATGTTTTCATTATTGCTTAGTGTCTTTTTGTACTGAATAACATAGCTGAAAATGCAGCCGCTTCCAGCAGACCACTAACAGTTTATGTTAAGCTAATAAAGACTAATGGCTGACATGATAATGATGATAGTAAATGCTTTTTCGGGTTAAGGTACTTAGGGAATCTGAGTGCGCAATTGTCTGGAAGGCTCTACATTGCCACTCGTGTAGCATCTCATCGAACTCTGACAACTAAGAGAAACATCTGCAATCTGCCGACCTAATGAACAGACAAACTAAACGGTTTGATTAGTTTGTATACGTTGTCGTGTCTTAGCCGACCAACCGTTAATGTGTTTAATACTTTACTATATAACCTTGGATCCTCTGGCCCGCAAAGTGACGACAACTGAGTAAGTTTACAGTCGTCGCGTCGAGAAGAAATTTTGAACTTGACTGACGGTATTGATTGAAAAGACCTTTAGGCTGAAGTCACTTCATAGGCTCGAAGTAGATAAATAAAATGGATAATAATCTATGGTACATAATAGATTAAAATTATAATAGATAATGTAGATAATTAATCGTTTAATGTAATTTATTAAGTTTGTTTTTTGTTTCATTTTAATTTGGTTCTTACGAGGCGTGTTGTAAAAAATGGTTGGATTGGAGAATTTGAACAATGATATTTTAGACAAAGAGTTTATTCAAATGTTCAGACCTGTTCATTTGTCACAATTCATTTTGGGTTCAATAAGGATCAATTCAAAATATAAATTCATATCACAATGTTCTCGTTCACAAATATTATACACATTTATGACTATTAGTGTAGTTTCAGGATTGTCCTCTGTTATTTTTAAATATGTAGTTTTTGGAAAGGAATTAAATTATGTAATTATATCATCATTATTACATATTGTCACTTTCGTGAGTTATAATACATTGATGATAACAAACAAATTATTAAATAAAACTAATAATGCTAAGGTTTATTTGAAAATGCAAAAAGTCGAACGCCTTTTGAAGAAAAACAACATGGACTTCGCTAATAAAATTTATATGTATAACAGTATTGCTACTGTTCTTATTTGGATAATTTATTGCATATATTTATCAGTTATTTATTTTGAAGTTGATTTTTACATTTGGGCCGCCATAGTCGTATGTAATACAGCCGGTGTCGTTGATGATTTAGAAATGTGGAATTTTTTACTAATACTCTATTTTCTCTATGTAAGAATAAAACGATTAAACGTTGCTATAGAACATGTTAATAATATAAACACTGTGCCCGGTGTTGAACTTAATGATGCGACTTATAAAATAGATGCAAGAGTACTTGAAAGTTGTTTTAAGGAAATTCTAGAAGCCTACATTGTACTGCAAAATAATTATAAATTGTATGTGAGTATGGATGTAAATAATAAAAGTAAGTGTTATATAATATTGTGAAATAAAATAATATAAATTCTATTATAATTTTCAGATATTTATAAACGTTTCAATGGCAACAATGCATTTGATGTTGAATATCAGTCACCTAATATTCAATGTAAGTATAGATCCCGGCAAAAGATCGCTAACTTTTTATCCGCGCAGAGTATGGACTGGCAGATTATAAAAGCTCTTGACGATCTAGCTCTCTCGACTGTATAGATATCTATAAAGTCGAGCACATATTTAATAATCTTTATACACATTCGTAAAACGAAAAGTAAGGAGGTAACAAAGCAAGTTACTGCGCAGCTTTATTGCCATCACTTCTTTTATCTGCCGGGCACTATGTACGACAGCAATTATTAGCAGGAAAGTGGCGCGACACTTCCTAACACAACTCTCTTGCTTCCCTCGCGTCCATAATTCATATCATACAAATAGAGCTTTCTTAATTTCGCATGTACGTAACATTTTCTTCTTCTTACCTATTTTGTTCTTTCAGGAATTGTCAATGATATTATCTTTCATATCGTTTTTATTAGTTTACACGAGACTGATATTTCGTGTAACAATTACAAGTGTTAGCGCCGAGCGCATTTATCAACACCTACTTGTCACAAGAGAACGTTCTTCAACGATGATGTATCAATCTGAGCATGGTAATTTACTTGTTTATATGTAGACCTTTTGTAGATAATCTTAATGTGTAAGCATGATAATAAAAATGGCCAAATTAAATTGAGAAATCAGAATGTGCAAATTCTAATATCCAACATATTAATACAGTCGAACTAAAAAGTTCGGTGTACCTTTTCTTTGTAGAACAATCGACAAGTGGAATGCTTTACCCGTCTATGTGTTGGATAATATAACCTTGGATCCTTCAAGCGATGCGTGAAGAAGCGCCTATGGCCGGTATAGTGACGGCAACTGGGACAGCCGTTAACTGACTCGGTTTTTCAGTCGTCGTCACTCTTGGACATCAGGCAGGTGGAGGTCAAATGTCGTGTCACAATAAAAATATATATCTAGATCCCGGCAGATAAAATGAGCGCTGGCATTTAAGCTGCATAGTAACTTGTTTTGTTACCTACTTACTTTTCGTTTTACAAATGTATATACAATTTTCAAAAATCAATAATTTTGTGCACGACTTAATGCGCAGATTTATTTATTTAATTCGGTATATACGACAGGTCGCAAACTAAATATCACAAACAACGAACATTCCAAGATTAATGCTGGTTTGCGACCCAAGAATGTAAACACACAAAAAAAAACATTACAAAGTTAACAACACACAATAGAAATAATACACAAAAAATAATAATATAAAAAAAGTAATAAATTAAAATTTAAGATTACAATACTACTTAAATTAAGGTTGTTTTGAACGAGGGTGCATAAATTTCAGAAACTTGCCTTTGCATGCAACTTGCAGTAGATTGGCTTCTACTACAGCCATCTAGCGCTGTTCTATCTGCCAGTATCTATACCATTAATATTTCTAATACAATAAAATAATGTCTAGCAATATTAAGTTTGTCTTTTTACAAGTGCACTTAGTTTTGAATAAATAAAATGTATATCTGTGTATGTATATATTTTATTGGTTAAATTTTCTTTTTCAGCTGGTGTAAAGCAATGTTGGAAGAATATCCATAGGTTAATATCATTGGACGCACATAGGTTTTCTGTATATGGTATATTTGATATAGACCCAAAATTACCACTGAAAATACTTTATATTGTAACCACCTATACTGTTGTATTATTACAATTTGCATTGTTGCAAAATTAAACACTATTTCATATAACTTTATTAATTTACTAAAGTTCAGTTATTTCCTTAAATGAGTAAGATAAAATGCTTAAAAGAGATTATGTTGATATTGATTTGCAATAATGAGGAGCGTGTTTCGACAGCTGTCTTAAGGTCACACGTCACACAAATAATAATATTAAATAATATAAAGATTTTTTTAAATTTATTGTTCGAATTTATAAAAGCCGTGTATTTTTTGACAAATGGGAATGAATTTCACTGTTATTTCCATTGAAGTTGCGCGGTCGGCCCCCTGACCGCAATTGGACCGTAGCCGTAGAGCTAATTTCATAACCGTGGAAAACTCCAGCAGCTCCAAGCATGAAGAGAATTGTGAATGTTAGGGAAGCGATAGAGTTGTGTCCTGACATACACAAGAGTTGTTCCTATTAAAGTTGCGCGGCCGGCCCCCCAGTCCTTGCGATGGTAAGCAGGTACAAGGGGGCTAATCCAGATCACGGTTGTCTTAGTAAGATTCACAATGACGGCCAGAGGTGGTTCTTCGCGTTTCACTGAATAATTGTGTGCTGAATGTGGAACAATGAAAATTTCCTACAAACGATACCAAAGAAAGTTATTAGACCTGTCGACTCATTTGCTAGAATTGAATGTAACCTGATTTTTTGGGGCTCGAAATATAACAGCACCCTGCCTGATGTTAAGCTAAGTGCACTCAATGAATGGAGGCGCCAGATACTAACTACAGTTAACGAAATCTTAGCAGTCGTATCTACTATGCCGGCATAGTTCGAACCGGCAACATTCAAGCGAATAAGCCACTGTCTACCAACTTTAATTTAACTTGAAGTTGGTAAATAAACTGTCTGCCTACCGCTCTTTAAAAATACCTACATATCTAATATTAAAAATAAGTGACTTGGAAAAGCCATCATTAATTTATAAATTATTTATATAAAGTCTCTTTTTAATTAATTACAATTTGATTAATCGGTGGTTTTTTTTCTTATCAATGCTTTTATCATTAATAAGATATGAAAAACAAAAATAACTTTTGCTTATATGTTTACTTACTTTACTTATTTCCAATATTAGTTTTGACAATGTCTTGTTTGGAGGGCTTTAACAACGATTTACTCGATGACGTCTTCTCAAAAATATTCAAACCATTTTGGTTTTTACAATCCATCGTTGGTTCAATTAGAATTAATGTAAAATACAAATATGTCAGTGAAAGTTGTGATGCACAAAAAATTTACACATTCATTGCTTCTTTTGTTTGTAACTGTGCTATACTATATATTGTAACTGAAACAGATAATCCCATCAAAAACAATACTTGTCAAAAAAACCAAGTCTCGCAACTCAGTTGTTCTGCGGTAAAAAGTTGTGAGATCCATGTAAAACCAAGTCGGTTATTAATTTATTCAGTCTCTACTTAAGCGACTTTCTGTCTTAATACGTCCAGTCTCTAAGACCACGATCGTGGTCCATAACAATTGAAAATCAATTGTGTCTGGAATCTCCGTACTCGAAGCATTAAGTTATTACGTAATAATTAACAGCATCTTATAGTGACGCATATCAATATTAAAATTCTTTAATGTTTTATATAAATATATTGAGACTTGGCCATCGCCTGAAAACACGTGTAAATTCAATCGCCTGAAAACACATGTAAATTCAATTATTTAGTGCGATGGCCAAGTCTCAATATATTTATATAAAACATTAAAGAATTTTAATATTGATATGCGTCACTATAAGATGTTGTTAATTATTACGTAACAACTTAATGCTTCGAGTACGGAGATTCCAGACACAATTGATTTTCAATTGTTATGGACCACGATCGTGGTCTTAGAGACTGGACGTATTAAGACAGAAAGTCGCTTAAGTAGAGACTGAATAAATTAATAACCGACTTGGTTTTACATGGATCTCACAACTTTTTACCGCAGAACAACTGAGTTGCGAGACTTGGTTTTTTTGACAAGTATTGTTTTTGATGGGATCTCATTTCTTTTTGTATTTTGTAGACGGTTATTTTGTAATGCGCTACCACATACTCGATTATAGCAAGTCTAATATCATACGACGACTCAATATTCCCATACATAGAGAATGACAAAGAATGAAATAAACACGAACCATCACCAGGTATAGGAATAACCCAGTGTGGACAAGGCTGATCATTCACATACAGTATTACTGAATCCATTGCGACTACCTACAAGTTAGATTGCAAAGTTATTTTTATGCAGAAATACGATTAGATAATAAGAAAATTATAAATACTTAGGTACTTAAAGTATCAATATTTAATTTAAATTATTTATCCGAACAACGTCTAAATTGTAAGCAAATAATATCAGTAAACCAATGAGAGTAGCCTTTAGTCGTCAAACTAATATAGCAATCGAAATTATCAATGAAAATCGCAAACTTATAGGTAAGAATTCTGGGCACATCCGAACAGCATTGGGTCGCTCGCGCGTGTGAGCGCGGCTGCTGCACGCTCGGCGACATTCACCTTTCCGCGCGCCCCGCCATTGTCCCCGCCCCGCGCCCCGCCACTGTCCCCGCCCCGCGCCCTCGCGCTAGCAATAATAATAATTCCCGTAAAATAAATAGCAATAATAATAATTGCCGTAAAATAAATAAAATCTTAAAACATCGTTACGAATAAAGCCAATATTGAAAAATTTAACTGAAGACTTGGCTGTATGGGCTTAATTTTCTTTGCGGTCTTTTCTAAATTTTTTAGTTTTTCTTTGATTCATACACCAAACACTACATATATTCCAAATTTGAAGCTTCTAGGTCTGCTAGAAGTGCCTTAGAATTTTGATGATCGGTGAGTCAGTGAGTGACAAAATTTAAGAAATTTGACCCGTTATAATTCTTAAAATACTGGTTCAAATTGAATGAATTTTGAAATATACGTGACTTTACAATGCCTGCATGTGGTTACTGAAAATTTCAGTCTTCTAGTTTTATCCACAACGAAGTTACAGGGGGTCGAAAATGGTCTGAATTGCTTCGAGAAAAGGATGGTACGGCCGTGACGCTTTGCTCGACTTGGTCGGGGGCACGACCGTGCCCCCAGATATGGGCTGCAGATCATGGCATTCAAAACACTTTTTAATAACATTATCCCGTGCTGTTTTCATCATTATTTACTACAACACTATAATGATGAATAACAAGTATTGTAGTAGAAAAGAAAATGCCCAAATGTACATAACTTTGCAACATATAGATAGAATTATTAAATATAGTAATTTAAAAGAAAACTATAGACGTTATTGTTATGTTAATATATTTCTTTGTATTATTATATTATTTATACATAGTATATCATTCTTGAGCTCTTTTTTTATTTTTGATATTTATTATTTCGTGCCATTGCTATTCACAAGCGCAACAGCGTTAGTGGAAGATTTGGAAATTGTTAACTTTATATTTATTACATATTTTATAACAACAAGAGTTAAATTTATAAATGGAATTATATTGAAAAATAGCACATATGTCAAGATTGTTAGATCTTATACAAAAGTTAAACAAAGAAATAATTCAACGCATACGGATGCATGTTTGATTGAAAAATATATTAAAAAGTTGGTTATGGCTAATACGACATTGCAACGGAGTTACCGTTTATTTGTAAGTATATGTTTGAATTGTAGTGTTAGAGACATGACAGATGTCTCTACCACAAGACCACAAGGATAATCATTTGATTATTACTAACCTCAGAATTATCATTTCAGATTTTTCTAAATACTTCCATGGTATGTTGGGAAATTGTATTAAATTTTGCAAGATATATATTACTAAGAAAGGTAAGTTAACCTATCAAAAATATCAAAGAAAAGCTAAGGCGACCATGGTGTAGCGGTATTTACGCAAACCGAGAGCCCCCCCCCCTGGTTCATAACCACTTACCAGTACCCAATGTATCTTTAATCAATGTACTATCGTCCTCCTATTCTATGATACAGCGCGTTTAGTAGCTTAGTATAGAGATGTCTACGAAAATACATGCATTGATAAAAAAGATAATTTAATCCATCATTCAAACTTTTACGTCTCCACTCCTTCAGGTATAGACAAAGATAATGGAGCGCTCCTCGATCTTGCCACAACTCTTTTGCCTCGTTCACATTCATTATTCTCTTTAAATCAAATAATTTAATTTTGGTATGAGTTCGTTTCATATTAAAACGTATTTTTTTATTTGTCAGAGTGACGACGACTGAAACAACCGAGTTAGTTCACGGGTGCCGCAGGCTTCTTCACTATGCTGGCAAAAATTCATATAAAATTAAACTATTTCAATATAAAATGAAAACAGTGTTCTTCAGACTTTAGACATGGATTTCGGACGTGCACTGAAGATACCTTCACATTATATGTTTTAATATTTTTCAGTCAATTTCAGTGAGCAACTTTGCGATACTTATATTCACATTTATAAGGTTGAGCTTCCGATTTGTATTACTGTGTTTATTTACTGAATACTTCTCAAAACAACTTGAAAACACCAGGATGCTTTGCAGCCATTTAGTTTTCAGCAGTTCGCATAATAATGGTAAATACAGATCTATTAACAATTAAACTGTCACTCCCTCCAGGGATAGACAGAGACAATAGAGCGCCATTTTCCATGCTTCGACACAACTCTCTCACTTCACTCATATCTTTATACAAGCTCTATGGTTATTTTTTTATATTATTGTGACTCGTCATATGACAGCCCCTGCCTTATGTTAGGCTGGATCCCATGAATTGAGGTGACTGCTACTACAGCTCAATAACTGTAAGAGTGGTAATAATTCAAAGAGTGGTAGCCAGTGGATCTGCCGATCCGGGGCAGTACCACCACTTACAAGTATACAGACCGTTAAGTAATTTGGTCAAGTTTCAGGATCAGCTTGTAAGTTGCCGGTTCCAACTAGGCCTGCATAGTGGATGTGATTGCTACTCACAGTTATTGAATTGTAGTAGCAGTGACATTTATTCATGGACCACACTTCGGCTTAACATCAAGCGGGGTGCTGTCATATGTCGAGTCACAATAAAAAAAAGTAGCTGTCACATCTACTATACTATGCCGGCCTACTTGGAACCGCCAATTTATAAGCTAGTCCCGTAACGCGACTAAGTAACTTCACGGTATTGCAAGTGGTAGGCAGTGGTACCCAGTCTACCAAACCGGGATAGTACCTCCACTTACAAGTGTACATACCGTCAGACTTAGTCGCCTTTCGGAAGTTTACAGTTCTAAGGCACGCCAGTTTTTTACACGCCAAATGTTGTGCATAGGCTGTATGCAATAGAATTTTATAGTCTGTGGACATTAAAAAAATGTTCTACTTCTTGTCGCGTCCTGTGTTAGTTATGGAGGTCAATTTCTCCAGTGTAAAAACCTGTTGTTTACTTAATTTTGAATAATTAAATTATTTAATTGAATATTAAATAAGAGCTAAACTTATAATTTAAATCAGGACTTGTTTTATTGAAAATTGTTTAAATTAACAAACAAATAAACTATAATACATAAATATATATGTACTAAATTAACGAAAGTTATTTTAACATAGATTCTGCTTCAACTTTATCTTCCATTTCGCCATCAACATCATAACGCACGACCCATCTTTGAATATTTGTCTCATGTGCTTCTGACATAAACAGTCGACAGTCGAGCGCAACAGCCGACGGTGCCCCCCGCCTCGCCGCGCGCATACCCAAGGCGCGGTACAGCGGTAATGGTCAAGCTATAGTGAAATAATTTGTATATAGTTAATCATTTATTGTAAAAGGCGACTTGCCGTTCTAAATGACAAATAAATAAATAATCCTTTCATGCAAATTTTCCATACTAAATAGTTTCAAATTTTTCTGCCAGGCGTCCTACAGCGGCTTATATTTTTTAAATTGTATTTTAATAATTTTTCAGTATCCAAAGCCAGTAGAAGACCATGGAAGAACATCCATCGCACCTTTCGAGTGATAGAGCACAAGTATTCCATATATGGTATATATACACTTGACGCAAGACTATTACTGAAATTATTAAGTTTAATAACCACTTACAATGTCGTCTTGTTGCAATTCGCTCTTCTGCAATCATAACTTTAAATTGGAGATGTTATAGATATGGATATAGAAATAATATTATACCGATTTAAGATACGGTTCCGGATTGTAATTATTTCAGAACATAATATAGTTTCGTTTACGGATATTAGATTTTTAAGGTTTTTTTTTAAGTAAAAGCCTTTCATAAAATCTTCATTCTGTTACGGATAGGTTTTTATTTTAAATATCCGATAGTTTCGGTTACGGTTACGGAGCTCCATAACATCCCTACTTTAAATGTAACACAAGCAGTGTGTGCTTATGTGTAGCCACAGCTTTTTTAAACATTGTGGCTACACATAAGACGGCATGAGTAACTGTTGCCTAATGCCCATAACCATTGTGCTTGTATGAAGAGAATTGTGGATGTGAGGAAGTTGTGTCAGGACCGTGGAAGGTGGCGCTCCATTGTCTCTGCTTATCCCTGTGGGAATAAGGCGTAACAATTTGATTGATTGATATATATATATTATGGTTTGAGAATGAATTACTTGGTGATCAAATGTCTCTTGTACGCCGACGATTAAGTTATCCTTGCGTCTTCGGCGTATGAGTTACAGGAAATGGTTACTATTATGAATGTATATGGATTAAATGTATATACGTAATGTATATGTATATGTAAATGAATAAACGTAATGTATATGGATTAAACGTAAATGGAAAAATTACCTACAATACAGGAAACAAGTGATGGTATTTCTTTTTAATTAAGTTTGTATTTAACATGTAAATTATTGTATAAATTAGTATTTATTTTTGTAATAATGTAAAATATTATAGTTGTAACTATATAATTAAAATAAAATAAAAAAATAATAAAAATTCAACAACTTTATTAATATTTTATTCTACAATCACATTTCACAAAAAACAAAATAAAACATTTTTTATATATAATAAGTGAGGCACAATCACTGATGTGCATTTAACTATTCCTCCTGCTTAGCTACTATGTATTAAAACTTTCACAGCCCATATCAACTTTATGATATTACTACATTGATCTTTAACAAATTAACTAACTATTTTTACATTTAAACATATTGTTCCAGTGTTTAACGACCCATTAACTAATCCTTTAGTAAAGATTTAACAATAGTTAAGATAATAAAAGTACCCAAATAAAACGTCAAAATAAGTTGTGGAAAGGCTGAGAGTATAATAATAAAACACTAGTTAAAAAAAACTAAAAAAAACATGTTTATATGAGAATTTGAACTAAATAGTGAATGGTAAAAATGAAACAATTTCTTAGCATCCATGGATTCACCGTGCGGGTGCCGGGTCCATCGCGTGGCAGGCGGGAGAATGAAGGCAGCGTTTCGGACTTGTGACCGAAATGTAGGTTTCAAAGCTTTTTGTGACATGTCAACACTCACCTTCCCTGCCTACACTATCCCCTCTACCCAACCAAATATTGTAAGACCCCACCAATGCCGCCTTCGACATACGATCAAGAATGCTGAATGAAAAAACCGATTCAGTTCACGGTTTTCTCAGTCGCTGTCATTATGCAGGCAAAAAAAATGAAATTATTGTATTGACATCAGTTTTTAATACGTGTACAATTTTCCAATTATTCAGACCTTTAGAAGTGTGTGAAAATTAATTTGAAAGATTCCGTTACATAGTTACATACATACAAGTGAAGCTAATAAAAGCGTAATAAAAATAGGTAATTACTTTATCGACGGAAATGTATTATGAATAAATTGATTTATTTTTATTATTATTTTTCATTTTATACATGTTTGTATACATATTTTATACATGTTTATATACCTTTTTTATTGTATTTACTTTTTTTACATCTATATTATTGTTTTTTTTAATGTTGAGTTGTATATGGTTTACTCTCGAAATTCTTTCCTAAAGCTATAATAGTAGAAGAATAATTTGACGAGGTTCAAGGGCTCAATGGTGCCGTGCCAATTTACAATAACTATTATGATTTTTATTTTCAATAGTATTATTTGTTTTACAAAATGTATACAAAATGTTCTAACTACTCCATTAAAAAATGTTTCAAACTACAAATCTCAATTACTTTTGACTTTTCTATCTTTTAGTAAACTCGTTATAAAGAATTCTCCAGCCCTGTATGAGGATCTGACGAGTGGCCCGCTCGCCGTATACAAGAATCCTAGTTCATTGCCACGTTTTTGCCAATAGTCGAATTTCGCTGGTGTCACATATTCGTGCACTTTCAAATGTCGTTTGGTCGGTTGCATGTATTGGCCCAGAGTTAAACAGTCAACACTCGCATCACGCAGATCTGAAACAAAATATATATAAAAATAAAATAATGATCAATTCAGTAATATAGATATGTTTCAAGTACCCTTTAATAGATTCAAAAAAATGCTAATTGAGAAATTATATTTTCTTTTAATTTCTCATTTTTTAGTACAGTATCCTATTTTCCTTTTTAATTTTTATTTTGTTAACACTGCATGACTAGTTTTATATCTACCACAAATTGTATAAGTTTTCGGCACTAAGTTACTTGTTGATTACTGTTTGTTGCCTAAATAAATAATAAATAAAATAAAAATTAATGGCTAAATGTGTTGCCAGCGATAGCATATGGCACTGAGACGTGGTTCTTAATTGTTGGCCTGTTGGAAAATCTCAATCATTTAGCGGGAAATGGAGAGAGAGTATTTTTGCGTGATAGAATCCGGAACGAGGAAATTCGCCAAAGAACCAGAGTAACCGACATAGCTCGTAGGATTTACAAGCTGAAGTGGCGTATGTAATCCTCCCACTAGATGGACTGACGACATAGTGAATGTCTTAAATAAATGTTGGATGCAATTGGCATTTTGTCGTTCGGATGGCGTTCTAATGGGGAAGCCTATATTCAGCAGTTGACGTCTCCTGGCTGATGATGATGATGATAAATTGTGTTGCTAATTTAAGTTGGGGGATAGGTATACGCAAATGAGGCTCACTGCAATTACTGCAGCCACCCAAGGTCCTCTAGGAAGACCAGGAGACACATCAGGTTCCTGCAGACCTCTGAGAGGGCCTGGATCCTTCTTCTAGGTTCGTTTACGCAGGCACGTGCGAATCAAACGCAAAACTCGAGAACGGCTGGACCAACTCGACTGTTTTTTTATATGTATACATTGAAGTCCGTGGATTGTTTACTTGAACCCAGATCAGCAGACATAGCAAATGACCACTAACTTCCTGCCTCACATTTCATTAAGGAAAATAAACCTACATATTATATTAGGTTTCACCTCTTCCACTTGTTCATAAATTAATTAGTAAATTAATAAGTTGAATAAATACCTTTCATAGTTTGTTCAATTTGTTCATCAGTTTCGCCCAATCCTAACATTATTGATGTTTTTGTTATTAGTTCTGGGTTCAATTCCTTTGCAGTTCTTAGTACGTTCAGTGTTTGACGATAGCTGAAATTAATTTATTTAAAAAATTACAAGTGTACAGATCGTGCAATGACTTAGTTGCGTTTCAATATTGGCAGGAGTAGGAAAATTAGGCAGAAGTTTGAAATTTAATATACATTTAACAGGTCTTTTTAATTAACTACACCTTTTTTTATTATGACACATCTCCCCTTGACTTTCCCAATGCAAGAGAAAGTCAAAGATCACCGACGACTTAAAACATCGATTCAGTTTAGTCGCTGTCACTGTGCCGGCCAAATATGTCATTCGAGCCCGCAACCACTTTCAAAATTAATATATTTTGTTATATTTAATGGAGGCGAAAGTTACCACAGTTTAATTACAGTCGCATCCACTATGCCAGTCTAGTTGGAACTGGTAACTAACAAGTAGGTACAGAAATTTTACTAAGTCACTTCACAGTGTGTATTCTTGTGAGCAGACTAGGAGCATATATAATTTTTTTATTAACAAATATTTGTAATATATTTATGTATAATTTATTTATCAAATATTAAAAATAAATGACAACTCAAATTTTTGTTTCGACCGGGAATCTAACCCGGAGCTTTACGCGTAGCGGACAGGTGTATTACCAATGCGCCATACGTGTCGTCAAAAATAATTTTAAAATCTCAAACTATAGACACAGTATTTTTGTACTCATTCCTGCAAAGAATACAGAAAGTCTTTCGTTTATTATACCTCAATATTATTTATTAAAGTTCTTTTTGGGGACTCGGGCTAAATTGTATTAACAGTTGCATATACATTTTAAAATAGTTTAATGTACGAAGATGACAATGTATTTAGAATTATTTTGTATAATTTAGGTGTTCAAAACGATTAAACTATGATTATAACAGTTTAAAGCATAACTGTTAATATGGCTCTTTGTGATTGACAGACGATACAAAATCCATATCTTATTATGCAAATAACTCAATTGCACAGCAATTAAAAATAGAATTGTTATTAGTTTTATCAATACAAGTATCAAAACTCCCATTTATATATTTTTTTATCATTGGACATTACAAAATGAATAATGTCCTTTATTATATGGTGATGTAGTGTTAAGCACAGGGCCGTCTTTACCCGGGGGTTCAAGGGGTGCAGTGCACCCGGGCGCAGAGTCCTAGGGGGCGCATGCCGACCGCCATAAATTTCGATAGGTACCTACTATACTGAGACCACGCTAGCGGAGCCTTGACTTTCGCACCCCGGCGCTGAATATGCTTAAGACGGCCCTGGTTAAGCATATTGTGTATGACTCCTCCCGACCTCACAATGTAATGTATATTACCCAGCTCGTCTATCGCGTACGAATGGCGTCAACCGCTCCACAGTTTCAATATTATGCGCGAACACATCCAAACCTGAATGGGCTATTAAATTTATACTATCTCTATTACCACGAAAGTCAGGCACAAGGCATTCCACTAATATGTCGGTTTTCCTACAAGGGAAAATAATACATAGATTAATAAATTACTACAACATGCCCGTTTAAAATAGGCCGGAATAGCAGATGTAATTGCTGATTCATCATCATTATCAGCCAGACTGCTGAACATAGACCTCCCCCTTAGAACTCGATTTCGAACGACAAGATGCCAGTTGCATCCACCGGTTATTCGTGACTTTCACTGTGTCGTCAGTCCACCTAGTGGCAGGCCTACCTACGCTGCGACTTCCGGTTCATGCTCTGCACTCTAGAACCTTTCTTCCCCATCGGTTGTCGGTTCTTAGAGCGATGTGGCCAGCTAATTGCAGATATTAAAATGCAGTACCCCAGCTTAACATCGGGCATGATGCTGTCAGTCACGTTATTTGGCAACGACAGGTCATCTTTGCTGCATGTTTTATGCATAACAGGCAAAGTCTACTACTGAGTAGCCTCCACGTTACAAAAGACATTGTGGTAGGCTAACATAGATTGACGGGGCAAGATAGACTCGTACAATCTATCTATCTATATACTGATATGATAGATCCCAAGATAATCCGTTGCGTGAGATCGAGCTCTTCGCCCAGGGCCTTGATCTCTTGGCAACCGTATAATGAAACGGTTGTTGCAGTTGTCGGAGCTCTTGGACCTCCCCTTGCTTACTGTCAGGCTAAACGAGATCAGATGTCGCTACTCAAGAAAATAGCAAGGTTTTTATTTTTATTGTGACATCTTACTCAAGATCCGACATATTTTTTAGTGGTAAGCAAGATCCAAGAGTTTAGTCAAGCTTTTATTTTGGATCAAATGTTTTTTATGGGATTCGACATACGACAGAACTGATGTTAACCCCCGCCTGATGTTAAGCTGAAAATTTGAATTAATAATTTATAATGAAATAAAAGAAAGTGTAACTTACTTTTTTTTAATTTCAACAACCGTTTGTGCTATATGTGCTGCACCACCATCAGCTAAGTCTGAAATATAAAATACATCACACTTTAGTTCTCAAGGAGGCAATGGAACTTTAACCAAAATCAATTCATTCATTTCGCATAGACCTTTCAGCTCTTGGGTATTGTCGGACTGTACCATTATTTCGGAAAGGCATATGATGAAAAGAAAACACAAGAAACTTGTCAGTTTTAGCCTTTAACAAATAACTTTACTTCCTTCACATCCACAATTCGCCACTTCAGCTTGCAAATCTCACGAAATATGTCGGTGACTCTGATTCTATGGCGAATATCCTCGTTCCGGATTCTATTGCGCAAAAACACTCCAAGTATAGCTCTCTCTATTGCCCGCTGAGCGACTCTGAGCTTTTCCAACAGGCCAACATTTAAGAGCCACTTCTTAAGTGCCATATGTCATCACTGGCAATACACACTGGTTGAAAACCCTTGTCTTCAGGCACTGCGGGATGTTTGACGAGAAGATATGACGCAATTACAACCTATACAAGCAAGCATGACATCAAATAGAAACCTTATAAACTGACCATCTCTATCAACTGACGTAAGCACAATATAACCAAGTCCCCATTCAGCAATGGCATGTGCAGTGTGAGATGGCTCCAAGGGATCCAAAGGCGGTGGTGTGCGGGAAGTCTTCACGGAACAGAACATACAACCACGGGTACAGGTGTCACCCATTAACTGAAACAATCAAAATATACTGTTAGGATGTTGACGTGTTGGCTTCACTCCATTTGTAGGCACTTTATGCAATTGCGGTGCGGTGCGTCATTTCTTTGTAGAACAATCGACAAGTGGTATGCTTTGCCAGGCCATGTGTTCTCTCCATCCTATAACCTTGGATCCTTCAAGCGATGTGAAATAGCACCTTTGGCAGGCTTAGTGACGGCGACTGAGGCAGCCTTGAACTAACTCGGTTGTTTCAGTCGTCACTCTTGGATCTCCTCTTGCTTATCATCAGGCGGGAGTTCAAATGTCGTGTCACAATAAACAAATCACTCTAGGTTTAAGGTACATGTATATAAATGTTTGTTGGTGTCTCTAATTTAACTGTTACCCTTTCTTGTGACTATCAACGCGATAAAGGACATCATTCATTTTGGGCTTTTATGTACTACTTCTGTAATGTCCAATGATGAAAAAATATATAAATGGTAGTTTTGATACTTGTGTTGATAAAACTAATAACAATTTTGCTTATAATTGCTGTGCAATGTGTTATTTGGAAAATAAGATATGGATTTTGTATTGTCTGTCAATCACAAAGACACACCATATTAACAGTTCTGTCAAAATTATAGTTTGATGCAACTAACTATTAAGCCCACTTCCCTATACAAAATGAATGATGTCCTTTTTCCACACATTCCTGTTTGCACTTGACACTGGCAGAATCGTCGTATTGTGGATTGTGGGAATAAGACTTTTAGTATAGTATCTCATGCAGTAGTAACACTGATTACTAAGGATAAGGATTACTGTAATCACAGGCTCGCCAGTCTATTATGTCACGCGTCTGCCCTCGTCGAAGGGCAGACGTATAAAAGCGAAAGTGTATTTTAGGTCTAGTATCTACAAACTAGCCTGTCTTTCCCGCTCGGCACTCTGGGCACGTACCCAGGCATTGGCGTAGCGTGGGCGGCACATTTAGGGGGCGGCAAAATTTAAAAAAACTAATATAAATCGTTAATTTAAACCTGAAATTCATATTTTTGTTGTACTTATGATTGTAATTCCTAAATAAGGGGGCGGCAAATATTTTTTCTGCCCCGGGCGGCTTACTCCCACGCATCGCCACTGTGCCCAGAGCCATGCGATCGACAGGGACCCCCTATATCCTGCCAGATCCTCAAACGATACCCGATATTTATTACAGAAAACACATAATTTATTTAATAATAATTATTGAATTATCGATAATTATTGAAAAAACGGTAATGACTGACAATACCAATGTGAATTGTAGATCTTAAATTATCTTTTCTAACAAAATAATGCTCTGTCAAGCTCATAGGAGGCCCCCCATAGGGTAAAAGAGGGTCCTGCCTGCACATTGGAATATAAGTAAATATTTAATTACCATAATTGTAGCAGTAGATGTCCCTTGTTGACCACCACTCCAACATTCACCAATATTAGGACAACGCGCCTCCTCGCACACAGTACTCAATTTCAAACTACGAAGCTGCTGTTTTATTTCAGAAAATTTGGTGCCTACAAATTATAAACATTTTAGACATATATTCTACATATTTTTAAAGTACTGTTTAGTATTATGCGATTAAAATAAGAATAGGATGGAATCAGCGCCATTTTGTGACTTCTAACTCTTCAACCAACTTTTCTATAGTGTGGTGTTTTTTCCTTGTGGGCCGTCAAGTAAAAGACACCTTTGAATCAGTCAAGTGAAGTTAGTCAACAGCCCGTCCTATTCTTATTCAATAGCATAGTACTGCCAGTGTCCGTAATGAGGTCGAATCATGTTAGAAGATCTTTCGAAATTTCCCAATGCACATAGATAAACATAAACAAGCTCGCCACAATAGATTGAACACAATTGGATGCATGGGATTAATACCGAATAGACAACTAAACAAAAGGTGTTTACCAGTTAAGATCAATTATATCAATCAATGAAATTGTCACCTCTATTCTCATATTTATTAGTATCTACTATGGGTGCTATTTTTCAATGCCCTTATGCAACTCTCTTGGTTCTTTTAGGTCTAAATTACAAGATCAACGACTATGAACACTGCAGACTCCGCTTTAAATTTAGTCAATATTTCTAATACATTAGGTTTACCCATTCAAATGACCTGTAAAATGTATTTATTCATAATATTCAACTAACCAGTAGGTATTGATGTCTTCAACCATGGAGGTAATCTTAACCTTTCAGTTTCGCCCTTTTCTCTTTTAAGTTTCCCCTCATATTCAACCCATGTTTTTGGCCTATCTTCTGATACGAACTCAGCTAAACCTGGCCCTTCTTTTATCCTCTCTCTAATAGTATCTAATTTACTTGTATGATTACATCTTTGAATCTAAAAACATTAATAATATTATTTCTACAAAAATGGTGAGTTTAATATATTATGTGATAGATACCCCGTGATTTGTGGACACCAAGCACCTTTTTAATTTATTACGAAACATTTTCTATTATTTCCAACTTAATTATCCAAAATAAAACTTATCTATCAAATCAAGGGCAACTCGTTCAATAACAATCCATTCGTTCGAAATATAGGTTTCGTTAGCATATTATATCAAATAAAATATTGAAGAATTAGTAATGTTCCTTGATCAGTTTTTTTGGCTTTGATCAGATTAATTATTATTATCGTATAAATATACATAATTCACTGTTTAATTATTCACTAATTTTATTATAATTTAAGTTGTTTTGATTTTACAACTTGCAACTTATTTATTTATGTCAATAAAAAATGCATCCTGCGAGGATTTTCTTTGTCGATAAAAAATGATTTGTTTATAACTTTATAATTTAATTATGATACATTACATTTAATATATAAATGTAAATAATTGTGTAGTGTGTAATAAAAGTGTATAATGTAATGAGCGACCTTGAACGGCAACTCGAACAGCTGTCAAACGTAGGATTTGTGAATGAAAACAACTTTGTAAATAAATCTTCACCATGAAGTCTGTAAACCCCTATATTGAAGAGAAGATAGACGAAGCTGTGGTCCACTACATGAATTCACATCCAAATAATGACGTAAGAACATAATTTAGGCCCTATTACAAGCGATATGTAAATACTTATTTCTGTTTTGTTTATTTTTAACAGGTTGTCCATGTAGATGGTGGATTGCCTTTATCGGCCCAAGACGAGGCTGGGAGACAAGTGGTAACACTCATGCATCCACCCAATTTCCATTCATCTTTACATAGGTATGCCCTTATATTTTAACATAATAAAACTTAAATCTGAATATATGAGTTATTTGTATGGTTTAAGTAAATTATAGTGCCGTAATCAAGTCTTGTCTTTATTATAGGCACTGACAACCCTAATACATATTAACCTAGTACAGGTTCTTTGGCCGGCATAGTGACAGCGCCCACAACAACTGTGAATAAAGACTGCTTAACAGTTGGCAGTCTTTGATTTTCTTCATGTTCATGCTTACAATCAGGCTGCTCGAGATCAGAAATCGAGTCACAATAAAAAAGAGTTACAAATCAACTGTTTTAAGTAATTTTTTTTGTTATTTTTTTTATTAAACACTGTATAACTTTGTTATGTATTAAAACTAAACCTGTGACTATTAGTTATTACTTAATGTAAGTTCATCTGAATTCCTTTTCAATTTTTAAAACATTTGTGAATTAGGCCTGTGAGTGATGTTGGTGAAACAATGAATGAGCCAAATGGATGGGGCGAGGAGATCTTGGATGCAGACAGACTTGCACAAATTGTTGGATTACTTGCACCAAATTCAAGGCAACCTATACATGGTTATGTTAAGGTAACAACTTTTTTTTTTATTTCAACGGCTCATTTATTAATTATATGAAGTAGTAAATATTCTAAAATTACTCCTCAACAACTCTATGGATTTATTTATACAAGCGTGACAATTTATTTGATTGATTGATTGATTTATACAGTTATTAGAGTACAGTTAATAAATGTCAATAAATATTTATTGAAGTCAATCAATCAAATTCAAATCAAATTGTCACGCCTTTTTCCCACAGGGATAGGCAGAGACAATGGAGCGCCACTTACCACGATCCTTACACAGCTCCCTTGCTTCCTTCACATCCACAATTCTCTTCATACAGGCTCTGTGGTTATGGGCACTAGGCAACCTAGCTTTTTTGAGGATGTCTCCGATTTGGTTGGAAAACACTCTCCTGGGCCTGCCTTGTTTAACGCATCCATCCACATCAGATTTATAAATTCCTTTCGTCAATCTACTTTCACTCATCCTTGTAGTATTTAATGAAATACCTAATTTTGTATGATTTTCATTTTTATATTATAGAGAATCGTGAATGTGATATTATTATATTATAGATATTGAGAGAATTGTGTCAGGATTGTGGCAATTGCACACCATTGTCTCTGCCTACCCCTGTGGGAAAAGGGTGTGACAATTTGATTTGATAATATATTGTAGTTACTTGTTTTATTAGTCATTGCCTTTGTTATTAACTCATGCAGTTCTGTCCTATAACTTTAGTTGCATTTAGCTGTATTTATATAAGTTTGTATGGAACCTAAGAATATGGAAAGAATAGAATCTGTGCTAAAATAAGAACTAATTCAGTGTTATTTATTTCATTTATACTATATTTATACCACGTGTGACTGAAAGAGACAACTACTTGTACTTTAAAGAGTAGCGGCATAATTGTTCCGTCATCCTTTTTTAAAAAGTATTTTAATGTCGTTTGTTAATCTGTCAAATTAGGTTGTCAAATGGTCATCAAAACTAGTGACAGCCTTCTAAATTACGAATATAAAAATGTATCTGACTGAAAAATGTATAAAATATTCTGACTTCTATTAAATGCCATAAGTGAAAATAGGATAAATGGTTGTATTTTGTAGCTATTTAAGGGTTCCTTCTATTTCTTAAGTCCAAATTCTTTGTATGGAACCAATGTAATTACATTGAAGGCCTAATAAATATATAAATAATAAAAAGTATATTTTGAGTTCTGATTTATAACACTATTCTTATAAACTTTTGATTACCAAACAGTAGCATTAATATAAGGTCCATGACCCAGGGCTTAAGTTAGGGATTGGTGGCGCAACACCCTTACAGCAGCATCAAGTATCAAAAATAATAAAAAATGGCTGTTCTGACATTTGACCCGCTCATAAAGTTTCGTATAAATTAATAATTAATTGAAGCAACAATTATCGTTCTTTATAGTGTGCCAATAAAGAACAGCAATTTACCCGTTCAAACGTAATTATTAATTTATAGGAAACTACATGAACGGTGTAAACGTCAAAACGGCCGTCATGGCCTGCCGCTGGTATAGTTACTAAATGTTTAATTTAATTTTCCAGTTTACAAGAAGTGATGTGGATGCCCAGTCATTGTTGGATACACCTATTAGATTGTTCAATAATCAGACTTTAGTAAGTATTCAGGCCAATTTCACTTTAAACTGGCCTTAGGTGTATTGCATTCATGTCAAGTGGTATTATTTATATTTGAAATAGATACAAAGGGCTCTGGGAAATGTTCATTGAAACATGAAAGCTGATATTGTAATTTTTATGGTCTAAGGCAGCCTTTGCCAACTATTTCTAAGGGCGGACCCTCTAGCGCCACCTTACCATGATCCGCGGACCCCTAAAATACCTTTTTTCACTACTCACATAGGTTAATCTATTTTATTTTCAGTATCTCAAACTCTAATGCAGTGTTTTTGTATGTTAAAGGCTAGCCACGTATCACTTGACACATTATTCCATATTGAAACTGTAAAAGGCAAAATGGTCTGGCTAAATTCGGCTGCACCACTATGCTTTCGTAATTTTCTTATTTTGTTCATGGACCCCCTGCATAGGCCCACGGACCCCAGGTTGAGATAGGTTGGTCCAAGGGATTCTTTTGTGTTTGTCTATATTATAATCTTGGATTTTTCAGGCTTAGTGTAAAAAGCACCTCTATATGGCATAGTTTTTTTTTATTGTGACTTTAAATCTGACCTTGATCCACCTGATGGCAAGCAAAAAGAGGTTTAATAGTGCTGACGACTGTTAGAACCGAGGTTGCCCCAGTCGCTCATTCGGCCGAAATTTAATGAAGGAAACTGTGAACTAGAAAATTGTTATTAGAGCTTATGGACTTTCCCTTGCTTACCATATCATGCAAGTCCAATTTGGAGGTCGCATTACATTAAAAAATACTTTTAATAATATTTGGATCATAGTTCACATTGGGATATAAAATGAATTAACATTTAAAATAAGGACATATTATTTATATAACTGTTTTTTTTTAGCCTTCTTACAAATTATATCTTATAAGTTATATACAATTTTATATGCTTACAAGCTAAATGTAATTTTAATAATAATGCTAATAATACTACTTGTTCACAATTTATCAACAGTTTACAAACTCGCGAGATATTTACAATTATATTATGGTGACATGTAGATCTCAACTACAATTCATCATGTGTGGTATTCATCATCATCACGCCAGCTATGTGGTTTAAATCGAGCTTTCAAATAACTGCACAGTGAAAAGATAGGATGATATAATTAATTCCACCTTCTCTAAGTGCCTATATTATTAATGGGAGCAATAATTATTATTATTAACCATGCGAGCAGTTAATAGACAACTAATAATCGCCTGTATCTGGTTTTAATACTTTATAAATCTTGTATTTGTTGGTATTGTCCAAAAACCTGTCAGGTCTATTTTTAAATTGATTAACAGTCTCAGCTGACACAACTTGTTCTGGTAGGTTATTCCACCTATCTACCACTCTGTTACTAAGAATGTGCTTGTGAGGGTTGTTGTTAGACCATGATTTTCGTAGCTTTAAGGAATGACCTCTCAAGTTTCCTTTAGCAGACCGTCGGAACATCTTGTCAAAGTCCTCCAATTGATAATGGTTCTTTAATATTGTGTATGTTCCTATTAAGTCCCCACGTTCTCTGCGCTCTTCAAGTGTGTTTGTGTCGCTCAAGCCTTTTGTTATATGGCAGCTGCTTCAATGCTTGAATGCCTTTATTTATGTATTTGTGTTTGCAGGATGATCAGCACAATGTTCAATTGGGTGTTCAGCAGAATGTATTACCACCATTACCACGGTGTACTAATACAGAGGCACAGTGGCTCACAGACAAATCACATAAGGTAAACACAAATATGTACAATTAGGTTTGGTATATCAGTCAACTAATTTTCATGCTAATTTCATGCAACTAATTCAATTCAGTTAAACTGCAAGTTTTTAACCTGATCCCGAAACGCAACCAAGACATTTCACTGTTTCACGGTTTGACAGACTGGGCAAATGACTACCAAGTGTCTGCCTATTACACTTTAAGGAAACATAAGTGCTTTTAATTTAAGTAAAAGTCTTTTGTCTTCTGCAGATACCTAAAACTCATTCTGAAGGATTTAATAATAAGTTTTATATTAATAAATAACATTAAAAATATAAAGTATAAATGAACTTTTTTCCCCAGAGTCCCCAAATGTTACCTGAAAATGAACCTCAAGTGCTGGAGATCCCATCCCCAGCTCCAAGTAACAAACATCATAGTAAGAAAAGTCTACCTCACAAGAAACGCATCTCCAAGAAACTTAAACGTACAGCCGGAAGTAGTACGCCACAACAGGTGAAATTACACAAATACATTCAGCAAAAAGTCAGGGTGTTGTGTCAGGATCGTGGCAAGTTGTACTTTATTGTCTTTGCCTATCCCTTTGGGAAAAAGGCGTGACATTATATATTCAGAATAAAATTACAAAGCAATTTGAAGCTACATGAAAGTAAAGTACCTTATTATTTATTTTAAATATATTTTTTCAGTTGTGTCTCGACATCAGCACTCCGCGCCTTAATGGGCCGAAGTGCCGCCCATTAAGGCGACCGTGGTGTAGTGGAAGTGCAATGATTACGCAAACCGAGAGCACGGGTTCAAAACCACTTGCCGGTTTTTTTTTTATATATGTACAAGCACTTTTTTTATACAAGCACTGGTTTTGTATAAAAATGTAAATAATTTTTTTTTTAAAAAAAGGCCATTAACTGCAAATAGCAGTCATATCCACTGTGCCGCCTAGTTTGAACCAGCAACTTTCAAGGTGATCCTAAAACTAGACTAAGTAACTGTAAAGGCTGAGGCCTTTCTCCCTTCACCGACTCTTTGCCATATCTACTAGCTATTGTAGGAATTGATCTTGTCCCGCCATCTTCGTCTTGTACTTTTTAGAATCTAGAACTTTGGTCGGAATAGTGGAGCCGGCTGAGGTAACCGTGAAAGAGTTTCTCCAGTCATTAGCACTCTTGGACCTCCCCTTACTTACCAAAACTTAATTGTTACGGCTTTGTTTCTACAGGAAGAGTGGTAGGATAAGACAATATATTTTAATATTTTTTTTCTCAGGATATGGAAGTCCTATCAGTGAACCAAGAGGAAATATTGCCTGATTATACACCGTCTCATGCTATACAAGACACACATCATGCAACACATGAGGTAAAATACATATAAATAGGTATATATATATATATATATATAGAGGTGACCGTGGTGAGGTGTAGTGTAGTGGCAGTACAATGGTTGCGCAGATCAAAAGTGAGCGCTGCTTTTCTCTGCCGATATCTATAATCGATTTATATCACATATTCCAGCCAAGCCCATATCAACTGAGAGCAGTCCTCCTGTGTCAAATATGTGGCGATTACTATGGTGAAGACCAATTGAAATTCTATCAACATTTAAAACATCACTATGAACCACAATCTATTATTATTGAGAATCCTGTCTCCGATTTAGGTATTGATAAGGTGAATATATTATTTATTATTGTGTCGTTATCGTTAAAGTCATCGTTAAAATCCACTAACCTTAAATTATAAAATTCAATCAAAAAATTTTTGAGGAGGTTAAATTTATGTCTAATATATTTATAAAAATATTCAATCGTTTAATTACAAGAATTTAGTGCAAGGTGCTATAATGAGCATTGACAACAATATTCATATAAAATATATAAATATTTTTTTTTTAATATTTGTATTTTTTATTCATAGTGTTCAATTCAAAATTCAAAGTCATTTATTCATTTGGTTTATACAAACACTTAGAAACGTCATTAAGAAAGAGTGAGGGGACTCTACCGAGTGTTCGGAAATGCTACAGACTGAGAAGAACACTCAAGAAACTCCAGTCCGGCTTTTTTCAACTTAGTCTTATATTCTATTACATCTTTTTTATCTTGGGAACTAGCAATTCATTCACTGCCAAGCAGCCTTGTCGTCAAAGAAATCTCTAATGCTATAGTAAGCCTTTTGGCACAATTAAAGTTTAATGATTTTTTTAAATTTATTAACTGTAAGATCAGGCACATTACTTGGCAGCGTATTATACATACGGATACAGTTGCCAGCGTTATTTTGGTGAATGCTGCGTGCGCCTATAATATCAGAAATTATAGGCACACATATCAGAAATTAGACTAATTGTGTGTTTTTATTAATTTTAACTGTGTAATATGTGTGCTGTTGGTACTATTTTGTATAAATAAAATAAATAAATAATAAGTTGCTGGGCATAGTGGATGTAACTGCTACTTACAGTTATTAAATAAGCAGTGACATGACATCCATTCAGAGACCACACTCCAGCTTAACATCAAGCGGGGTGCTGTCATATGTAACACAATAAATCATTTTCAGATGACAAACACATGTATAGTAGACAATCACGTCTCCCTATTACCTGACTCATTAGTAGAGTTATCATTGGAGAACACATTGCCTACAACCAAGTCAATCATATACCAACCTATGAAAGAGCCACCTATGTACACTTCAAGCGAAAAAGCACACAATTACAATGGCAGCAAAGTGCTTTATTCTATTCCCATTGAGAAGGACCTGCAGCATGAGCACGGGAAGACTGAATTGGTCTACGAGGGCCATTTGGATAAACATGAAGTTTACAATTGCGCTAAGTGTAATGCAGTGTTTAGGAAGCAGAGGCATTATGAGATTCATGTCAAGGAGGAACATTCTAAGGTGAGTTTTATTATAGAGACAATATTATAGTCTGTAGAAAGCTTTTGGGATTGATTTTAGAATCATTAACCCCTAGGTACGGATATGACCCTTTTACTCTCTTAACTTGCCAACGTTGAAAGTTTAAAAAATTTTCAAGTCAAAGTTAAAACACGTGCCCCTAACAAATTATCAAATCAAAATCATCGCTTCTTGTATTCACAATTCTCTTCATACAAATTCTATGGTTATGGGCACTAGGCAATCCATCTTTCTTGATGATGTCTCCAATTTGGTTGGAAAACACCCTCCTGGGTCTGACTCGTTTAAGACATTCATCCACATTAGATTTATAAATTACTTTTTTACCATTACACATTAATATTCAGGAAACATAAGCTTTTACAACTAATTTAATATTGCAGAACCTGTCACTTTTAATTACCCACCAAAATCCTATTATTTTCGACAGATGAATGAAGAAATAAACGAGTTCAGTGAGCCTGAGGACTTAATGGAGGGCATCCAAGTGAATGTTGCTGAGGATGTGCCAATTGTGCCCAACGGAGTGAATGGTGATAATGATGGTCATTATAATGATAGTTCATTATTGCTTACGGTTGATAACGGACATGTACATCAGGAACATGTTAAGCATTGGTGAGTTTTATCACTTTTCTCATTCCGTCTCCCTCATTCTCAAGGATTGTATCTTATCTATCACCGTTCTTGACTTTGATCTACTCTTTGTCTTTTTCACAGTATCTGTTTCTGTTATTCTCATGGACTCCGTCCTATTAAGGCTTTTTCCTATGGGTTTCATGATTAAACATTTTTATACTACAGATTTTGAAAACACATTTCTCCTTGACATCATAGCTTTCATAGCTACTGACATCGCACTTTTCTTCTCATGCTATCTGTCGTCTTTCTTGGACAACTTTGACTGGACTTTTTATCACCAAAAGTTTTCAATAATTTTTTTTTCATTCCCCAGGTATGTTCGTGATGGTGTGGAGGCCCAGTGTGATGGTGAGAGTTTCTGCCCACTATATCCATCACAATCACCACAGCACAGACAACCACAAGACACGACAAACCAGATTAAAGGTATTTATTTAGTACATTAAATGCATTTTAAGGAAGGATGAACTCCCTCGCTTCCTTCACATTCACAATTCCCCCCAGCTTTCTTGAGGGTCTGAGGTCGGAGAATACCATCCTGGGTCTGCCCTGTTTAAAGCATCTATCCACGTCAGATTTATAAATTCCTTTCGTCATTCTACTTTCATTCATCCTTTCCATGTGCCCCAACCCAAACCCGAATAATAACATGGAAAAGCCTATACATTTATATTGTTTTGATCACCGCACAGCCGAGGAATTGCGTCGTTTGCTATCTGCAGCTGTACATCAGTCACACACATTCAATAACAAATATGTACAAATGGATGACGACTCGAGGGATAATAAATTGAAAATCAATTTGGAATACGAGGATGATGCTGTACTTAAGAAGAATAATATTAAGAAGAAATTTGAGTGTGAAACTGTGAGTATATTTGAATATCAGACACAAGTTTTTTAGTATTGATGGGTTTACCAGTGTTCTGGACTTGCGATTGGATAGTAGGCCTTTGCAACATGTCAACGGTCACCTCCGCTGCCTTCGCTTTCCTCTCTACCTAACCAAATATTCTAAGACTCCTATCAATTACCAAATTAGATATCAAGATCCTTTAAGTGATAGTACAAGGATTCTGCTGGAATACCTCTTGAAACGACTTCCACTGCGTTATAATCATTGGCTGTAAACCAAAATAAGTTCAAATAGTTTTTGACGTGACAACGTCTTATAATTCGATAATGAATCATGCGGCGTTACCTCGCGCGTTCCATTTAAGGCTTGAAGTGCAAGCGAGAGCGCGGAACGAGCGACAAAGAGGCACAATCGGCCTCCGCGTTCGGCAGCGTTCGACATCTGTCTCTCTCCTACTTAAGTGAGCGATGCGTACTATTAATATTTTAATATACAATAAAAAAAATGACATAATTGTATTTATGCGTACAAATAAATGTAACTTGATCAATTCAATTGTGATTTCCATTTACCTCCATCTCTAAATCCATTCAAAATATCTATCAAACAAATAAAATTAAAATTTTCTTTTGAAAAATGCAACCATTCCATCAGTATTTTCTTATGACGTTGTCGCGTTCAACTATCGTCAGTAAACCGAATTTACAGACAACCGATTTTTTAAAATAAGAAAAAGTAATGAAACTAAATTATCATATTTTATTTATTTACGAAAACCTAGACTCAAATTTAACCGAGGATGATTCTCGAACTCTCAAAAATAGTATATTTTCAGACAATTATCACTTTTACTCACATTTCTATACTAAAATACTTTATGATTAAAGCTTGACGTATGACAGCTCCCCGCCTAATGAAAATGCAAACTGTAGTGCGGTTCATGAATGGAGGCGACTACTTGTACGAGTATCATAGAAACAAGACAACCAAAGTACAGATATAACATTGGTACCAGTGGTTTTGAACTGGAAGCATCGGCGCTTTTGCTTACTACCAGGCTTACGAACAACGAAATGTCATTATGTATTTTATTTATTTATTTCAGTGTGGCAAAATATTTAAACACAGGAATAGTTTATTATATCATATATTATCGCACAAAGGCAACAGACCGCACAAGTGTAAGGATTGCGGTAAGGCGTTCTTTACTACGAGCGCTTTAAAGGTAAGTTCAATTTAAACATTAGTATTTGCATCTTTTAATCAATCAATCAAATTGTCACGCCTTTTTTTACATGGATAGGCAGAGACAATGCAGCGCCACTTGCCACGGTCCTGACACAACTCCCTCGCTTCCCCTCACATCCACAATTCTCTTCATACGAGCTCTTATGGTTGTGGGCACTAGGTAACCCAGCTTTTCTTGTATCTTTCTCATAATATAGATTTAATGTAATACACTACAATCACGTTGTAATGTGTTGATCAAACTATATAGCGTGTCAAAAGTTTAAAAGCTTTCCAGCTGAACACAATGTATATAAGAATAATTGATGAATTCACTTTAAAACTTATTCTTCTCTCTAGCACAGTGACGACGACTGAGACAACAGTAACTTTTTTTCAGTTGTCGGCGCTCTTGAATCTCCCCTTGCTTTAGGCATAAATTATATTAAAAAACTAAAAACTTATTATGTTTTTAGATCCACACGGGCATCCATAACAACAACCGTCCTCACAAATGCAAGGAGTGTGGCAAAATGTTCAGGCAATGGGGGGATCTTAAATATCACACTGCATCCATACATTCACAACAGGTAAACATATCACTTTATATCATCGTAAATTTGCAATTGTCTCATGGTAAGCAAGTCGAGGTCCGAAAGCGCTCTTGACTGAAAAAAACCGTTGCTTGAGTCGCCGTCACTATGAAAACGTTCACTCAATCACGTCAATCGATCAAATTTCCACGCTGATAGTTAGGGACAATGGAGCGCCATTTTTTGCATTGACGTCATACCCAATTACATTAATACAAACGCACAACATAGACACATACAATAGAGTAAGGCATAGTGGACGCAAATGCTACTACAGTTGTTTAATTTTAGTAGCAGTCGCATTTTGTACACTTTAAAGTGGTGGTACTATAGGTCGCATCACGTAAGTTGGCAAGAGTAGTCAGATGCGTAGAAGTCGTTTCTTAGGTTTGTTTAGGGACGCGGAGCATGAGGTCACAAAGTTCCGTGCGCACGATTGGCTGGCCAGGCAATCATCGACTCCCGCGTGGCATCCGTTCGCTCCCGCTTACACTCGGGTGCACTAAAATGGTGTACTACTGGTTTTCGTATCATACTAATAGTTTTACTACATATTAGTCCTCCGCCGCGTCTGTCTGTTCGCGATAATCTCAAAAATCAATTAATTAAATTGTCCCGCCTTTTCCCCACAGGGACAGGCAGAGAAAATAGAGCGCCACCTGCCACGATCCTGACACAACTCCCCCGCTTTCTTCACATTCACATTCTCTTCATACAGGCTCTGTGGTTATGGGTACTAGGCAACCTAGCTTTCTTGAGGATGTCTCCGATTTAGTCGGAGAACACCCTCCTGGGTCTGCCTCGATTAACGCATCCATGCACATCAGATTTAAAAATTTCTTTCGTCAATCCATATTCATTTAAACTACTATTTTTTTATGAATCTAAAGAGACCCTTTTTTATTGCACGTGTACATGCGCAAACGTTCCCCCACTACGTTAAAATCTTGCCAACTTACGTGCCGCGGACTATACTCTGGTTCCATAGACTGGTGAAATATAACATAAGCCTATTTTATTACATATATGTATATTTTCAGAAACCCTTCGAATGCGAATACTGTGGCAAGAAGTTCGCCCGCAAGTATTCATATAATTTGCACGTGCGAATTCACACCGGCGAGAAGAATTACAAATGCCACTTTTGCTCAAAGTCATTCAGAGCAAGCAGTTATAGGTTGACACATATGATGATGCATACTGGTAAGTACCGTATACTTAAGTGACATATTAGTAAGCTGGAGTGCGATCCATTAGCGGAACCGACTTCTACTTACAGGCAAATAACTGTAAGTAGCAGTCTATGCCGGGCTAATTGGAACCGGCAACATACAAGATGATACTGAAGCGCAAATCACTTCACGGTCTGTATACTTTTAAGTGGTGGTACTACCCTGGATCAGCAGACGGGACACTCCTGCCTACTACTCTTTAACAACCAGACCTATATCATCATTTATAACAATACAAATAAAAGCTATGAAACAAATATTTGTTCCGACCGGGAACAAACCTGGTTCTTTACGCTTAACGAACTGGTGTTCCAACCAAGGCGCATTTCTACCTATCCCCGTGGGAACGAAGGCGTAATAAATAGCTTAGATTAGATATTAACTAATGGAAATTATAATTTTAGGTGAAAAACCCCATAAATGCGAGGAATGTAGCAAATCATTCCGTTCAGCCGGCGACTTGAGACGTCATTCAAGCATACACAAGAAACATGTAGAAGTTATAAAGGAGCAAAGTGTCAAAATTGAATTAGAAACCGAAGACAAGAAAAAGAAGAAAAGTACATCACTTACAAAAGCTATAGTTAAAAAAAGTGATAAGAAAACTAAAAAAGTAGATGAAAAGGCACCTCCTAACGTAACTATATGTAGAGATGCGAAGAACGAGTTAAAATATGACTTAGAAGTTGAATCTCGTAAAAGCCTAAGGGAACGACCGGCAAATCTACGATCTCTGTACATAGAGAGCGTAAATAACTTAGAAGGGCAAAAAGTCTATGACAGTGATAAAATAAAACAAGAGAGTTTGACACAATTGACAGATGTCAGACCAAATGTCATAGAGAATAGAGAGACCAAAGACAATGTGCAGGGCGATATTGAAAATGGATTCATTGAAAGTTTGACTGCCATGTATAATATTCCTGCTTGATATAGGGTCATCAAAGTTGATAGGAAACTTGAGTATTATAAGGTGATGGATACAAAACCGAGCGTTTCTGATGCCAGTTGATAAGGATAAGGTCGTGTTTTTGATATCAGTTTAATATAAGCATGTATTAATTGATTGTTATTAATAAGTGATAAGGCCACATCGCTCGAAGAACCGATAACCGATGGGGAAAAAAGGTTTTAGAGTGGAGACCACGAACCGGAAGACGCACCACTAGGTGGACTGACGACACAGTGAAAGTCACGAATAACCGGTGGATGCAACTGGCATCTTGTCGTTCGAATTGACGTTCTAAGGGCCTGTATTCAGCAGTGAACGCCTTCTGGCTGATGATAATAATGATGGTGAAGTGATATGGTGCAAGTCCAAATTATATCGTTTAGTTTTAAGAATGTGATTTAAGTAGATGCATAATACTTAATTGAGTTAGGGACATCTATATTTATTAGTTAAATATATTTGTAAATATTATAAGGCGTCTTAGCAGCGGTTCTCTTGTGATGGATTCTCGCGCAAGATTGTACTTCTGTGCTATAGAGCACGACCCGCATGCCTTTGTCCAGAGGGACGACGCTCTATGGCGCGGGTAATTGTATTTTGTTATTTTTGTTTATGTATTTTTTACATTTATATAGAACATATTTGTATATATACTTCACACTTGTGTGATAATTTGTACTATACATTAATTTGTACTACAAATTTATTTTTTAACGTAATCTTTATTGTACTTTCCCCCGCTAATTTAACGTTTGCAATGATACTGAGGGTTTGGCTAGAAAATAATGCCTAGCAGCGTTGAGTGCGCCTTTTGTACAATAAATTTTGATAATGCGGTGCTTGTTTTTACATTAATGCTGATGTTGGGTGTGCCAGAAAAAGCATAAGAGTAGAATTATCGCTGTAGAAATGCGGTCATTAAAGAGTGTATGTGGAGTGACGATAGCGGATAGAACAAGGAATAGCCCAGTGCGCGAAGATGTGGTTTGAAAGAAGATGTAGTGATTGACAAATAAATGGTTTGGGCACATGGAAAGGAAGGAATTTATAAATCTCATGTGGATGGATGCGTTAAACAAGGCAGGCCCAGGAGGGCGTTTTCGACCAAATCGGAGTTACTCTCAAGAAAGCTAGGTTGCCTAGTGCCCATAACCATATAGCTTGTATGAAGAGATTTGTGAATGTGAGGGAAGCGAGGGAATTGTGTCAGGATCGTGGCAAGTGGTGCTCCATTGTCTCTGCCTAACCCTGTGAGAAAAAGGCGTGAAAATTTGATTAATTTAAATGAATTTTGATATGTGTACTTTTTATGTCATGGTATGATGTCAAAGCTAAGATGCGGCCAATTACCGGACAATACTGCATCTACGGACAAGATCTGAAGTAATAGACACCATCGCAATGCTGGCCTCGTATCTGCACATGGAGTGATATTTATGTATTTATTGTTTACTTTTTTAATGTACTTTTAATTGGGCAGTTAATTTCATGTATTTTATTATTTTTTTCTCAAAATGAAACTGGTGTATATTAGTAAAATAATTAGGTTTTTTTAATGGCAATCTGTAATTTTTTGACAGTTTGCCATTCTTCTTCAGTTCATTCTGAGAAGGCAAAGAAAACTTTGTCTATACAGCCTAGTCTTCCGTAAAATAGTTATAATGTATTCAGTGGATGAAGATGAAACACTTCAGTGTGTCATCCATTAAATGAGGGTGAAGATGATCGTGATGGTCTTAGTAAAGCGGTGGATAAGCTTTGCCAAAACTTTTCCGACGGAGTCTTGCAGGGAACACACGAAGAGACACGTTAAACAGCTTTTAATTACTCGTCTATACTCAGTCGACTTAAAAATGATTACTTGATAACAATTCCACCATTATTATACATTAATATTCAAGAAACACAAGCTTTACAAATAATTAAAAATTGCACGGCCTGTCACTTGCAGTTTCCCGCCAAAACTCTCAGTTTGCCAATTAGGCTTTATTTTATTTGTTACTTCAACTTTTCATTACTAACAGTTTTTTTAATCTAATGTAACCGTGAAGTGACTTAGTCGCGTTTCGGGATCAGCTTTAAAGTTGCTAGTTCTAACTAGGCGACTTCTACTTGCAGTTATTTTTCTGTGGTAGCACTGGCCTCCATTCATGGACCACACTCTAGCTTAACATCAGGTGGGATGTTCGGGAATGTAGTTAACAATGAATTATATTTTCTAAGTTATAATAAGCTAATAATCTAGTCTAATACACATCACAATAGTTTAAATAGAGATAGGCAGAATGTATGGAAATTACATAATAATTAAGTAAACGAACCAATTTGTTAGATTTTTGTAAGTTATAATTATATATGGTAATAATAAAAATATTATTACTGAGTTTTTTATTAAAAAATTTCAAAATATAACTAATGCATTTTTATTAGGTCATCATTTATAAATTTCACGCCTTAATATTCACAGGGATAATCAGAGACAACGGAGCGCTCGCCATTTTTCACGATCATGACAACTCTCTTGCTTCCTTTACATCCACAATTCTGTTAGCGATTGGTTTGACACGCGTAAAGTCCCGGGTTCGATTCCCGGTCGGATCAAATATTTATTTCATAGCTTTTATTTGTAATATTTTTTTAAATATTGCAAATATTTGTTAATGAAAAAGGGGCGGAAATTTGCTTTGGGTCTTGTTATCAAAGTGGCAAGTAGTGGTACCCAGTTTGCTGATCCAGGGTGGTACCACCACTTACAAGTGCACAGACCATGAAGTGATTTAGTCTCGTTTCGGGACCAGCTTATAAGTTGCCGGTTCCAACTAGGCCGGCATAGTGGATGTGATTGCTACTAATAATTATTAAATTGTAGTAGGACTCACATCCATTCATGAACCACACTCCAGCTTAACATCAAGCGGGATACTGTCACATGACGATTCACAATAAAAGAAATATGACCAACCGACCTGACCGAAAGTAAAATAAAACCTATTGCAGCGCCACCTTCCAATTGTGAATCTAGAGGCCGACCGCGCAACTTCAATGGGAATTAAATTAATTCCCATTTTAATTTTAAAGCTCATTAATGGAGTACAAATATAAAAACGAAGCCCATTCTTATTGTCATTGAGTTACGTGGTCGGTCCGATGAACCATCCAGGCACACACAAAATTAGATTTAGCCATTTAGGAGTTTCAATCATAGGTACAACAAAAATATAAATTTCAGGTTCAAATTTTAACGATTTATTTCAGTTTTTATAAATTTTGCCTCCCCCTAAAAGTGCCGAACCGGGGCGGGTCGCCCCCTCCGCCCCTGCCACGCTACGCCACTGGAGTGATACAATAAGGAGTAGATAACTTATTAGCTCGCAGTTACTGAGGCTGTGGTCAATAAAATTGTTGTAGTTTCATTTAGCTATTTAATATAGCTATCTCTTTCTGTGTTCCGTATTATGGCAATACCAGCGACACGCTATTATGGCCGTTTTAACCGTTCATGAAGTTCCGTATGAATTAATAATAACGTTTGAAGGAACAAATTGCTGTTCTTTATAGTGATAATAATAAACGACAATTTGCTCCTTCACACTTTATTATTCATTCATACGAAACTTCATAAACGATTAAAACGTCAAATCGGTCATCGTAGCGTGCCGCATTGCTGTTACCGCCCATAAGTTTGTATGTATGTGTAATAGCGGAACAATTAATCCCATGTCCCATCATTCATTTTGTATGGGGACTTGGGCTTAATTGTATTAACAGTTGCTTATACATTTTAAAATAGTTTGATGTAATTGGAATATATCCTTTATTTTGCATAGTTTAGGTGTGCACAATTATCAAACTATAATTATGTCAGTTCAAAGCAGAACTGTAAGTATGGCGTGTTAGTGTTGACAGGCGATACAAAATCCATCTTATTTTCCAAATAACGCAATTGCACAGCAATTAAAAACAAAATTGTTATAAGTTTTATCAATACAAGTATCGAAACTACTATTTATATATATTTTCATCATTGGATATTACAAAATTAGTACATAAAAGCCCAAAATGAATGAGGTCCTTTGAACGCCAAACTATATCGAGCTAACTCTTTCTTTTCATATAATTACGGAAATATATATATATAACTAAAGATAGATAAGATTGCATTTGTTTAACGTTTAACAATATTTATGAAACGTTTGTGTTAATTATAATATGTATGTACGTGTGAGTGTGGGACGTTTGTTTTAATGAAGATGCCACGGTGATTACGCAAACGCACGATTCCCTCTACAGGATAGAATAGTGAACTGAACATATATTTGAGAATAACGAGCCTCGGGTCACGTACACTTGCCGGGTGATTTAACTATTGGTTTCATTAACATCTAAGTGGAAATAACATCGCCTATACCACGGAGAATGTTCTGAGAAGCTTTTTAACCTTGTTTCTCGTCTTTTTACTAGTGTGATACCCGCACTGGTCGGAAATCATCGCATTATGTCCACCAGAATCATCAAGATCGTCTGGAGAAAGTACAACGGAAATTCACTAGATTGGCCTGCAAAGACCTGCAACCTGCGAATATCATTCTGACTACCCCACGAGGATCTTACATTTTAAGATGATAAGATGGTAGACTCACCATATCGTACTAATCCCACCAAAAGCGTTAGATTTATCTAAGAACTATGTGAGATTTCTTATCTAAGAGATTTCTTTTTTAGTTCTTATTACTTTTATTTATTTATTTATTAAGATTAGTGAAAGTAAATTGAAAAAAGTGGATAAATCTGATGTGGATGGATGCGTTAGACAAGGCAGGCCCTAGACCAAATCGGAGACATCCTCAAGAAAGCTAGGTTGCCTAGTGCCCATAACCGTAGAGCTCGTATGAAGAGAATTGTGGATGTGAAAGACGCTAGGGTTGTATTAGGATCGTGGCTAGTGGCGCTCCATTATCTCTGCCTATCCCTGTAGGGAAAATTATTTAAAAAATTGTCTAGATTTTCAATAATGTATGTTCGTGGTGATCTGTAATCGAAAGAAGAACAATTAGACACCTATAAAGTTATTATCCGTGTGATTGTTTAAAAAAAAATGTTTTTGTTACTTTTGTTGATCGTTCAATAAATAAATGAAATAAACTATAAAGTAATGGCCAACATAAGCGTCCGGTCAAAAGCGCATCTACACGCGGGAGTAATGAATGAAAATAACATCTTTCAACATTCAAACCAAATACCAACTAAATCTAATGCAAAATAAACACATTCCGAATACGTTTTTTATACAAAATAATAAACAATGTGGCCCACGCGTGAGAATGTTTCATCGCACCAATCTAATTACATAGGTATGGACTCTGTTAGACTTCAACTATTTGACCCTGGTGAACGCCTTAATTATATTTATGTAAAAAATGTCACGTCTTTTTCCCATAGCTTGTATGAAGAGAATTGTGGACGTGAGAGAAGCGAGGGAGTTGTGTCAGGATCGTGGCAAGTGGAGCTCCATTGTCTGCCTATTGTATTTTTCATTTATATAAATAGATTTTTAAATAGGCATTACTTTTATTTACATTGTCCCTTAAGTCCTAATAACTAAAAACGAATAACTTTTCAAAATTAATTATCTTCTGAAAACGATAAGTGATATAAATTAATAATTAAATTTAATTAAATGGTTGTTGAGATGTTAATCGTATTTTCTACAATAAAAGAAAACCTTATATACTTTTTGTGATTGGTCAAACAATGCGTCTTTTTATTTTCTATTGAATGACACACGCCATTTATTCATGAATACCAATTTTCGGGTTACCAAGTGTTAGAACTTAAACGAAGATTTTTAAAACAAAAAAAAATGTGGATTCGTAATATTATGCTTTTCTTGTTTGGTAAAGTAATAAATAGTGCCATGGTTATTTCATGATTTTTTATTGTGACGCGACATCTTACCTTAACTTGCCTGGTGGAAAGAAATCCTAGGCGCCGACGCTACGGCTGAAAACTACGATTCTCTGTCTCAGTCGCCGTCACGTCGGCCAGATATCATTGAAATAAAAATATTGAGTTTTGATCACTAAAATAGGAATCATACACGAAAAACTTTAAATGCAGGTACAAACCTTCGGGTCTTCAGCTCTGGTACCATTTGACATATTCATATTGTTTAATCTCTACGTGCTTTGTATTATTTTCTGATTTGCTTACCTACGTCTTTTACTAAGTCCATAGAAATTTTCCTCAGCCCAATTTGCGTACAACCTGCGCGTGATCTACGGAATACAGTCTAGTCATTGTAAGGAAACCGCATCAAAAACACATTTAGGTTAACTAAGGTCTAGGTAGCACATTTTGTATTCGTGTGGGAGTCCCCATTTTATCAAGATATATTTTAAAGATATCAATTGACGTACGAAACTAAGTGCTTGTCATTCATGACAATACAGACATTTTGTTTGCATATAAGTATAGATGCCGGCAGAAAGAGCGCTGGCACTCAAACTGGGCAATAACTTGTTATGTTACCTACTTTTCGTTTTACGAATGTTTATAAAATATTAATAATTTTGTGCTCGATGCGCGGACTTGCTCTCTTCTATTTTTGCTGATCCTTATACTGCGCTGTTTAAAAGTCAGCGCACTCTTTATCTGCCGGGACTTATATGATGTGCGGGACTTTTCTTAAATCGAGATGAAGCGATAGTCTCTATATCTTTTTAAGTCCTTTTATTTTAATTTGTGTAATTTAAAGGTACATTTCACACTTGGGTAATACCAGACAGATAAGTTGATTTTTCTAACTTTTACCTGCTAAAATTTGCATTGCATTTTGAAACTAAATTATTCTATATCAACTATAAATACTCTGTTATAATGAATTTTCTAGAATTCTATTTTTTTTTATTGTGACACGACATCTGACATCGTCTTGCCTGATGATAAGCAAGAGGAGGTCCAAGAGTGACGACGACTGAGAAAACCGAGTTTGTTCACGGCTGTCTCAGTCTCCGTTACTATGCCGGCCAAGTGACGGCGGCCTAGTTTGCAATAGTACCTTAAAAGAATTAAAATATTTTAGAAGTGATGGTATCAGTGTTCATTTGCACACAGCCAGCCGATCTACTACCCTTGTACCAAAATTATAATTTACGAATTTGTAAAAAGTATCGTATAAGTAAAAGAAAAAAAGAAAAATGGGTTGCACCACTCTTTAACTTCACATTTTACATTTACGTTTGACGGATATTTTATACAGAGTTAAAGGACATCATTCGTTTTAGGTTTCTATGTACCACTTTTGTTATTTCTAATGATAAAAACATATATAAATGGTAGTTTTGATATAAAATTATTAACCACCCAATTCACGATTTCGTAATAGTAAACGTAATAGAATAAGTATAAAGTCAAACTAAATTCGTAAATTGAATTTTTTTTGGTACAACCGGCTGTAAGTGTAAATACGGTAAAGGTAAGGCTTGAGGTGACTGCTACTTGCAGTTATTTTGCTGTAGTAGCAGTCACCTTAGTCGGATGATATCATAATATGGGGAGCAAAAAATACACATGACAACAGCCCTTTTGTTATATCTACCTAACAATCATTATTTATTTATTTATTTATTTAACTTTATTAAGGAAACATACAATTGTACAATGCAAAAAATATAACATAAAATATAGAACACAAATCAGCAAAGTTTCCAAATAATTATAAAACATACAAAGAGATAGCAATTTACCTAAAAAAATTACACTAACAAAAAAGTATTCCAATTACTTAAACTATCAAAAAAAAAGTAAAAGAAGAAAAAAAGGAAATAGTGTTGCAAAGTCATTTCATTCATTAATAAATTTAATCTGTTAATTAAAATTTAATTATATTTTAACTTATCATAAAAAAAATATTTGAAATTATTTAATAAAGTGAAGTCAAAACACGAATGTATAATAAGTAGAATATAAAATTAAAAATACCTTTTGTTTACATTATTTTAACATACAACATGATCCGGCGTCTAATTTTGGTTGAGATGAGCTTAAAATAGTTGCACGTAGTACTTTTTTAAAAATATATAAACTTCGTAGTTTGCCTTTTTTAGTTACACTTGCTCTACATTCATTGTTTTAATACAAATATTCTTCTAAGATACAAAAACAAAGTCGTTTTAAAGGCATGATTTCATACAGAGAACGCATGCCCACTTATTACTTATTTTTAACTGTGAAGTTCGCTAATTTAAGGCGACCGTGGTGTAGTGGCAGTGCAATGGCTACGTAAGCCGAGTGTTCGGGTTCGAAACCACCACCAATGTATAAATGTATCTTTAATATGTACTTTAGTTGTCCTGTTTCTATGATACAAGCACTTTAGTATAGAAATGTAGTATAAAAAATATTAAAAAAAATACTTTCATAATTTTTTTTATTTAGCTAATTTGTTTGGTTATTTAATTTTCAATAAAATATCTATTTGTACTCAATTAGTTATTAGAGTTTACTGTATAAATTATGAATAGAAATATATATATTTACATTGCGACTTGACTGATGGTAAGCAGGGGGAGGTCCAAAAGCGCCGATGACTGAAAAATAGACTCAGTTTACGGCTGACGTAGGTGCCAGCCATGCCTTGCAATCCATGGATGGGGAGAACACGTGGGCTAAACACGTGGTAAAGCATTCTACTTGTCAAATATATTTGTATAATATTTTTAGTTAATCCTACTTCATAATTGCATCAGTTTACGCTGTTCATCATTAATATAACATTAACATAACATCATTAACAACAATAATATTAATAATATAACATCAATATAACAAAACACATTAATATAACATAATAATAAATTGATATGCCTAATATTGTTATAAAATCTTTTATCAGTGACGATTTTCCGCTGGGGGTATATTATCACATAATTTCATCACACAAAATTAATCTTATCAAATGTGTTTTTTTATATTTTCGTCATATATTTATGATAAAGGCACATCTCTATTTAGCGGCTTTCTTTTATCATTCTTTAACGTAAAATAAAAAACAAACTACGTCTATTTGTTTTGATGAGTTTAGTCATTTTAAAGATTTTTTCGGTAAATGTTTTGTTCTTTTTCATGTTTTGTAACTCTACTAAATCTATGAGTGAAGGCGAATCTGCAACTCTGACTATATCCACCATACCCGCCTAGCTGATTTCCAGCAACAATCAACATTCGGACACGATTTAGTCACTTAACGGTCCTGTAGTCTAACAGCCACCACAAAAATATAATTAAGGTCGTAGGATTTTAGGTTTATATTTACTTTAACTGGAAAATCGTTAACGACTGAAAAAATCTATTCAATGTACAGTTGACTCGGCGCCGTCACTATGCCGGCCATTGGTTAATTGGCAACTGGGGGCCTAGCCGTTGATGAACTTAGGCTGTTGAGTTAAACAAATTCTATGCGGCTTACTATCGCGTTTATTTTAGATTATTGATTTTAAAGTTTAGGCTGATTTGACCTTAAGCTGATATGATTAGGTGATATCATCAATAAAATTAAATGAGAATTATTTATTAGCACGAGCATGTTCTCCGCATGCGCTCGCTAGTCATCTAATTCAACCATAGCTTCAGAAGGGCATATGGCGAGAAGAAGGCCACAAGAAACTCTTCAATTATAGCTTCAATCAAATCAAATTGTCACGCCTTTTTCCACAGGGATAGGCAGTTACAATGGAGTGCCACTTACCACGATCCTTACACAATTCTCTTCATACATGCTCTGTGGTTATGGGCACTAGGCAACCTAGCTTTCTTGAGGATGTCTCCGATTTGGTCGGAAAACACCCTCCTGGGCCTGCTTTGTTTAATGCATCCATTCACATCAGATTTATAAATTATAGCTTATATTATTATTTATGATATGAGGTTGATCATGAAGTCCTTAGTCTTTTAATTTTTATGATTTCTACTTTGGAATGCATTCAGAGCTTGTTGTCAATATTACTGAATTGTAATATTTCTGTAAATAAACCTAAATGTGAAAAGGTTGATTATTAGGCATTAATAAAATACGTAAATACATAGTTGTCGCAAATTACATAACGCCAAACAGTCTGGTTATAAATATAAAATCAAAAGATGTTTTTATTATGCGGTTTATTTAGATGTGGCTTCACTCCTTTAAATATACATCAAATATCTATTAATAAACATTTTTCGCAACGTTATTGGAAATCAATTTTCTCACTGCAAAGAAAGAATAATTAATATGTTATTATGTATTAATAATTATGTTTTTATTGTTAAAGAAGCTTCGCGCGACATTTCTTTGTAGAACAAACCAGCGCGTGTTCTGCATGTGAGCCGCGTGTGTTCTCCCCATCCTATTGGATCATTCAAGCGAAGCTTCACCTTTGGCTGACATAGTGCCGGCGACAGGGGCAACCGTCACTGACTCGGGTTTTCACCTCCATCATGCTTACCATTAGGATGATCAAGGGCAGATGTCTAGTCACAATAAAAATTTTTTTTTTTTAAACATTTAATTTTTTACTACCTTAATAAGTAGTAGCATAACCTATTTTATATTTATTGGTATATAATAGTGGTAGTGCAATAGTTACGCAAACCAAGAGCACGGGTTCAAAACCACTTGCCGGTATGTATCTTCTGTTTATACACTTTGGGCCATACTGTTTCTATGACACAGGTACATTTATAAATAATAAAAATTAAATATAAATAAAACACTTAGTCAATCAATCAATCAAATTATTACGCCTTTTCCCCACAGCGATAGGCAGAGACTTGCACACATAATTATCTTCATACAAGCTTTACGGTGAATTGTATATAAAGTACTCAATTATATTAATTATATTACCTATTTTCTTAAATTTTGCGCAAAACATTAATTATTGAATTAAACAAATTTTATGCGGCTTACTATCGCCTTTATTTTGATTTTTGTCTCTCCGTGACCACGATGGCTGCAAAGCTCTCGAAAAGTCGAAATAATAATAAAAAAATGTAAAATCAAAAACCAAAATAATCGCGATAGTAAGCCGTATAAAATTTGTTTAATTCATAATTCCATTTTAACTAGGCCGGCATAGTGGATGTGAGCAATCACAGTTAATGAATTGTAGTAGCAGTGACATTCATTCACTTTGGCTTAACATCAAGCGGGGTGCTGTCATATGTCGAGTCACAATAAAAAAATACTAACTGAGTAAGTAGGTACCCATATAGGTACAGTCACGAACTTTAATTTAGGACCCATCTAAGGTCGAATTTCGTCTGGCAAACTTATATCTTTAAGAGCTACTAAGATATTATTATATGATTTCAGTTGGTAATGTTGGTAATCGCGTTGTTGTTTATGTATTACTAGGGGCAACTGCTCTTAGCTATGCAAATCTGACGTAACGGAGAGAAACGATCCTTTCCGATTTTTTCCGACAGTTTGATAGAAGTAGAGAGCGGGAACAGTTTCTGACAGATGGCCACTTAACTTCTCAACTAGTTATATATTTCATTTTGTGGCATTTGATATATGATTTTTTTAAATTGTGATACGACATCTGACCTCGACCCGCCTGATGATAAGCAAGAGGAGGTCCAACAAAGTGACAACAACTGAAAAAACCGAGTTTATTCACGGCTGCTTCAGTCACCGTCACTATGCCGGCCAAAGGTGCTTCTTCACGCATCTTATGAATTAAAAATTGAAGATTGTGTGCACTAATTCAATTAAAATAAAAACTAGTAGGGCTCAAGCATTCGGCATTTAAAAAAAAAATACAATTTTTGCAATCAATATTTTTACTACATAAAATACCATTAAAACGAAAAAAAAAACAAGGTCTTTTGACAAAATAGAAACAAGAAAAAGAAATAAACAAAGTAACATTCCAAATAAATGAGTTTTCAAGTTTTGGTATCGCGTGTATTCACCGTTATTTTCAATGACAGCCAGCCAAGAGACGTTCACGCATGGATCCAACCAATCGCTCGCATATATCAGTCCCACGGAAACCTTCCCAAATCCTATGGCAGTGCTCTACGAGTGCAGCCCTGTTCCTTTCATTTCGATTGCTCCACCTTTGCACCATCAAGGCCCATAAGTTCTCTATGGGATTTAAATCTGCAGACGGCCGGAAAGAGGGTGTTCGGAGTACCAGCTCCGAACTATCCGTGCCGTGTGAATTGGAGCATTATCTTGCACAAAATTTATTACTGGTGTTTCTTGCTCAGGGTAAGAAATTCTCAAGGTCAGCAGCACACTTTCATTTAAGAGATCGACATAAAATTGAGCAGTCCCTTTTGGAGGCAAGTTGACCAGTTCTCCGACACCATCTGAACTCATCCAGCCCGAAATGTTGGCAGTGATATGACCGGACGCATGGTTAGCAATAACGTGGTCTTGCGTGTAACCTGCCTGGTTACGTTTTTTTATATGTAACGGCAGTCGAGCCCCAGTCAAAGTCTAAATAATCACGTGCAAAGTTAAGACGGATTGTCTTGTGATTTTCTGTTAATGCGATCTTTCGTGCCGGTCGCCTGTGATGCAGTCACATACTATGTGGGTGTCTTTTAATTGTTAACGGGTGGACGTCAAACATCTCTGCAAAATGCTTTGTAGGCGTGAAACCTTCTATTTCATACTGATTTCGCATGAGGTGCCGTTGTTCTTCCGATGCGGCATGAGGGCGACGGTTGTTTTGCCGCCGGTCATCGGATTTCCCTTCTGTTTCATACCTTCGAGCCCATCGACGAACTGTCGCTCTGGTTACTTTACTTGTCGTACTATTTCACGTACCCCTAACCCTTCTTCGCGTAATCGGATTATTTGAACTCTTAACTGTTCCCGATTAACTGCAAGCATTTTATTTAAAAATTTAAATTTCTTCAAATTTTTTTTTTTTTGTCACTGACACATGTCTCTTTTAAGATATAAGTCAAAGATTATCTGTCTTTCGAATAAATTGATTTAGCATTTTCGCCTTTATTGCGAATGAGTGATTTAAACAAATGTTCCGGGAAGTGGGTCCTAAATTAAAGATCGCGACCGTACATCATATCTATACAAATATTTATTTATTTATAGGCATACATGACAGGACACAATGGTTACATTAAATTTATTTACGCAAAATGACAATTATGAACTAGATTGTGTCCCAAAAATTATGTACACACAGCAAAACAATAAATTTAAAACTCCTAAAACATAAAATAAAAATTACCAATAAAATCCATAAAATTACATCCAAATAATTACAATGACTACATTCAAATAATAAATTAAAAATAATGTCTTAATGTCATATAAAATTCAAATTCAAAAATTACAAATTAAATTAAATACATATCTATTACGCAAACTAAGTTACTTGATGAATTATTAACATGTCTTAATTATCATTAATCTGTCTGATGAAATGTAACCTTTCACTTGTATCATTGATGACGTATTTTGAATCATCCATTTCATCATTCATTCATAGAAGTGACACTGACCTACATTATATATGCTTATGTATGTATTATATTGCTGAACTAATTTGAATTTTTATGTCAACATGCGGTACAGTGTGAATGCCGTCAATGAATAACTAATGTTTTGTTGGTTTCCTGACATAGTATAGAGTCTATAGAGTATTGAGAATTTTACAAATGTTGAAAATTATAAAGAGTGGTAGGCAGTGGTGCCCGGGGTAGTACCACCACTTACAAGTAAACAGACCGTGAAGTGATTCATTCACGTTTTAGGATCAGCTTCTAAGCTGCCGGTTTCAACTAGGCGGGCACAGTGGCTGAGACTTCTACCTACAGTTATTGAATTGTAGAAGCAGTGACATCTATTCATGAACCACACTTCAGCTTAACAATAAGCTACATCATGAAATCTTCATGTTGTAAAATCTTACAACATGAAAAGAAGGTAGAGTACAAAGATAAATTCCACTCTGTCTCTACCTACCTGGCTGGCATAGTTATGGTTACTGAGGCTACTCTTGATTAATAAGTAGATTTTTTACTTGGACCTCCGCTATATTACCATCAGCCAAGTCGAAATCAGATGTTAGTAACAAAAAAAAACTAAATTATGTATATATAATTTCCGTTATTTTCTTATTGTGAAATGTATGTCTACGTGAATAAACACATGTCTGTATATAATTTAAATTCTATACGAGACACTGCCTTCAACACATCGCGCCGCCTTTCACTGATCTTTGAATGAATTTCTACGAATTATTTCGTCGACTATGCCGAGGCTGAATCACGGCGGACTTTGACCAACACGATTGTTTATCTGTTACCTTTGTATATATACATAGATCCGGTTATAAAACTAACATCACTCTACTTTGCCATTTAAGATAACTGCCAGACGTATCAAATGTTATATTTTTTAAATTGTGACCCAACATCTGACCGCGACTGGTTAAACAGCTATTACGAGTAGTATGCAGGGTTACTTGGTGCATTCTATCACCTTTTCTACAAATGATACTAAGCCAACCTCTGAGCATATTAGTATTATATGATCTAAGAAGCGAACTAATCTAAAATTCTAAATGCTAATATCCGACACGGCTGCATAATTTAAAAAAATATTAAATTTGCCCGTAGGCTTTATGTTGCCGGTTTAATGACTGGGCAACCGTGAAATTTCAGTCGTTGGCACTCTTGAACCTGCCATTTTTTTTTATTATTGTGACTCGACATATGACAGCACCCCGCTAGATGTTAAGCCAAAGTGTGGTCCATGAATGAATGTCACTGCTAATACAATTCAATAACTTTGAGTAGCAATCACATCCACTATGCCGGCCTAGTTGGAACCGGCAACTTACAAGCTGATCCCGAAACGTGACAAAATCACTTCACAGTCTGTATACTTGTAAGTGGTGGTACTACCCCGGATCGGCAGACTGGGTACAGTGGTACCAGTCTTTGATAACCAGACCCGACGCAAATATCCATCTCTTTTTTTTTTATTAACAAATATTTGTAATATTTAATAATATTAATAGTGGATAAACCGTTCGTCCATGCCTGTCGCCTGTCGCTTGATATCAGGCAAGTCGAGTCAATAAAAAAGGGGAAAGAGTGGTAAAACGAATGGGGACATCGAGGCCACTGCCGTAACCAGTGCCGAATTACAGTGATCTTAATCACAGAGTTTACATAAAAGTGTTGTGGAAAATAGATTATGAGCCCTTTGCCAAAGTCGTGTCGAGTCCAATTTTAAATTGCCCCCCTTAACTATCAAATTGCCTCTCCTGTAGGGCGTGGGGCTCACGTTGGAAAACACTGGTCTAGACTGTTACTAGCTTCATAATAATTTGACTATTGGCGATACTAGTAATTTGTAGAGAGACAAGAGTCATGCTCTTTGAACTATTACATTTCCAATGATTTCAATAAATAATAATCACATTCTAGTAGTGTAGATATTAATCAAGTTATAATTGCTAAATTAGTGTGTAATTTAGCATCAAATAAGCACTTTGATATCTAACAAGAACCCATAAAAGAATCTTAATGATTATATAAATATATTTTATATAAATGTTTTTTATTAAATATAATAAATTCATAATAATTATCGCTTTATATAATAAAAATTCCATTGTACTCACGGTGTCGATTTTTGTCACTAAGAGAATTGTCGTCAAGTGTTTATTTTAAAATATCGAATGAATTTTCTGAAGCAAATCCATTTATTTCTGAGAAATATATTATCATTCTTATCAACGTTTTTTTGTATTATTTTTCCTATTACATTTATCTTTAGTAAAGTAATAAAGTTCATTGTAATATACAAAACTATAAATACATTGACCTAATTTTTTATATTGTACTTCTGCTAAACCTAGAAAACATCATGCGGTCGGCATAGACTCTAAACGTGGTCCTCGCCGCAAATAAATTTCACTGCATCTTACTATAAAGCCTGTCGAAGTTAACATACATATAGAAGTTACTTACAAGTCTTTACCACAGAGATGTTCCAAGGAGCTCTTTAAGCTTGTTTCACCTCGTCTATTCCCAGATAGGGGGAAGCATCCACATTTTATCGACAGAATCAGCAATCGAACTATAAGTCTAGGCGCGTCGTTTCTTTGTAGAAAGATCGACAATACTTTACGAGCACATGTGTTCCCTCCATCCTATAACCTTGGTTCCTTTAATTAAGCGATGCGTTTAGCCGGTATAGGGACAACTATTAAGGTAAACGTAAACTGTTTGATGGTAAAAACTGTCACGTCTCAAAAATAATAATAAACAAACTTATTTCTGCTGACATCGAAAGTTTAGACAACTTTAGTGAGAAACTAAATCCTTAATTAATTTTTGTTATCCTAAAACCTAAAAAAAGGTGTCTTTAACAGTACATTCGGTAACTCCAAAGTACGTTAAATATATATTATATAAGACAGTGGTTTTGAATAGCCTATTTTAAATATTTATTTTTATTTTAGCTTATTTTACTATTCTTTTTGCTATTTAGTTTTTGCGTTTTTAATCTGTTATAATAAAATAACTTGCATAAATGGTTTTCGTGTGTTTAATTACAGTGTAAATTAGGCAGTGGTACAAAGAGTAGTACCCAGGGTAGTACCACCACTTACAAGTATACAGACCATGAAGTGATTTGGTCACGTTTCGGGATCAGCTTGTAAGTTGCCGGTTCAAACTAGGCCGGCATAGTGGATGTGATTGCAACTCACAGTTATTGAATTGTAATAGCAGTGACATTCATTCATGGACCACACTTCAGGGTGCTGTCATACGTCGAGTCACAATAAAAAAATATATAAAAAAAGTGTAACCTTAAAGTGTTGTGCAGCGTAGCAACCCGTGAGGCGGCAATGATGTTTAAAAGTTATCATTATTATGTATGATGTAACAGGTATTCCACTGTTTTAATATCAACAAGTAAATAATATAAAATGAAAATAAAATATATGAGATAACAGTTATCATGACTCATGAAATTGCTGCATTTAGATTAAAAACAACACGACAATTATTTACATAAACATTTAATTAAATACACAATCTTAGTTAATTTAATTATGCAAATAGATTAGTATTATAAAAAAGTTTTAAACAAAAATATATAAAAATATATACCTTAAAAATACATGGCAAAGATTTGAAAGAAACAAACAGGGCCGTCTTTACCCGGGGGTTCAAGGGGTGCGGGCGCAGAGTCCTAGGGGGCGCATGCCGACCGCCATAAATTTCGATAGGTACCTACTACACTAAGACCACGCGAGCGGAGCCTTGATTTTCGCACCCCGGCGCTGAATATGCTTAAGACGGCCCTGGAAACAAAAAGAGGTGTGTCAGGACAATGGTCCGTTTTCAACCGATCGCTGTAAATCGGAGACGTTTTTAAAATGGAAAATTTAGATCCAAAAACTTTATATCAATCATTATGTAAAACCATAATATAGATACGAATATTATACTAGTATAAGATGTTAGTAAATATCTTCGATCTCAATCTCTATGAAATAATGTAAAATTATGTGCCTGAAATACAGGTAATACCACAGACCTAGAATACGTAAACTAATTCTAAATGTATGGGTAATACACATATAGGTGATCCCACTGATAATGTTATTTAAAGCTTATAATAAGTACAAGAATTGTGAATGCAAATAAAATAGAAGAGAAGGTTCATAGAATGTGGTGCTCCATTATCTCTGCCTATCTCTGTGTGGGAACAGAAGGAGGACATTTTGATTAATTCATTGACTTTTTATATACCGGATTCAATAACAATTAATATAATTTAATTAGTAATAAGCTATCTGAAAGGAATTATTGTAAAAATTAATTATACGCTCCAATTATTACATTTGAACTTTGTATGTTTATTTTAAAAATGATAAAATATTTAGTAATGGAAATATACTTGATATGATATATTTTTATACATAACTGTGCTGTAAGTAAGAGTGTGGTAAGGAGTTTGGAGTGTGGTAAGAAGTTTGGTCTCGGAAAGCGGGCAGATCAAACTTTACTGGTAACTAAGTATTCAAGTATCTGTCTTTGATATGTAAATTTGATGTACGAAAGATTACAGCAAAATGGTTATTAGTTTTATCAATACAAGTATCGAAACTACCATTTATATATTTTTACCACATTACAAAAGTAGTACATAAAAGCCTGAAATGAATTTACTACCTTTAGCATAAACATAACATTAGCAAAACTTGCACCGTTTGTTTTTAATAAATAAAACAAAACTTAGTTCTTAAAGTGGCATTTGGAAAGTCCCTAATTTCTATGACGTTTGCGAGAACCAATTTTTTGCTAAATGCCATTATGAGCATAAATTTATTTATGGCGACGGACTCTTTGATTTGTTAATTTATTCATATCACTAACATAGTGGGAGACCATTTAGGGTTATAGATTTATCAATTTGAGTCATTAGATTTTAATTGTATTGTATTGTTTTTATCATAGAACTCATAAATTCAAGTTTTATTCATATTGTCCGTGGTTTTTATAATATTGCTGTCATTGGGGTTATTTATACATATTATTAAAGATCGTACGTATAATGAAATACACGAAAACCCTCCATCCAAATACTGATCTTTAACAAGTTAAATAAAACCAATCAATCAATCAAATTGTCACGCCTTTTTCCCACAGGGATAGGCAAATAAAACCTTGTAACAATAACTTGTCTAAACTGAATGTTATCAGATATTTTTTAAAAGAGGAATGCCAGATTATTCTGCAAATCTAACACATTATACAAAGGTGGTAAGTAATAAAATTGTAGATTACATTCCTTATTATTTCACGAAACTAATTGTTGCCCTAAAATCTTCAAATACTGTCAAAAACCGTCATGCGTCGGCGATGACGCGGTTTCCTTCCATGAATACCAAATAGTATTGCATCCGTCTGCACATCCGCTCTCTATTAAACAGGCGTGATGATACACTTGGTAAAGTTAACAAGAAAACATCTGTACGCCTGGGTTATTCCCCCTAATAGATTTCTTATTTAGAAATATGAAACAAAAGAAAATATACAACAACAAACTGTCACGCCTTTTCCCCACAGGGATAGGCAGAGACAACGGAGCACCAATTGCCACGATCCTGACACAACTCCCTCGCACCCACAATTATCTTCATACAAGCTCTACGGTTATGGGCATTAGGCAACTCAGCTTTCTTGAGGATGTCTCCGATTTGGTCATACTACTTCCTTATTATTATTATTTTATTGCATATTATTGCCGATGGTATGATAAGGTGAAGATCTTCGGTGACTGAAAAATATCACTATTGGCTGACTCAGTCGCCGTCACTACGGCGCCGGCAACGGTCCGTCATGCTTAACTTGATTGAAGATTATAAAATGGGCAGAAAAAGAAAGCATTTTAGTTTCAAGCATTCAAGTTTTCGACAATGAAGCTATGCGCCGAATCGTTTTGTTCGGCTGTCAACAGAATGCAAATACTTTCATCCTGCTCAGAGCATTCTCCTTGGCAAAGGCGAAAAAGAACGCAAAAAATTACCATGCGTCGAGTGAATATTTTTTTGCAGAGGCACACGAATTTTATTTGGTTTTACTATTTAAAAAAATAAGACTTGATTCAGTTTTTGAGGAAATCAGGAAATAGTCTAGATGAGGTATTATAGACATTTTTCGCGAAGTTATTTATACGTTTAACGGTATATACGGAATTGCACCGATCTGACCGACATATCTTCCACGTGCATACAAAATTGTACAAAAACCCTGAAGGCTAGACAACGTCTGGGATTACCACAACCTTGGAGCAGATGCATTGTCATTTGGCCTATTGCATCCGTTAATGTTGTGATTGGTGTTTATTATTATTATTGTGATTTGACATCCAACCTCGCTTTGTCTGATGGTAAACTAGGGGAGATCCAAGAGCTAACATAAACAGATATAAACATGTTTTTATTTTTATATCTGTTTAATTAAATATATGATCATCCAGATAGCAATTTATATATAAGGCAATTACATTCTTTTTATTAACCCCCGACCCAAAAAGAGGGGTGTTATAAGTTTGACTTGTCTGTGTATCTGTGTATCTGTGTATCTATGGCTCTGTGTATCTGTGTATCTGTGTGTCTGTCTGTGGCATCGTAGCTCCTAAACGAATGGACCGATTACGATGCGGTTTGTTTCATTTGAAAGCTGACGTGATCGAGATGGTTCTTAGCTACAATTGATGAAGATCTGATCAGGGGTTTCAAGGTCATCAGCTCGATTTGTTAGCTGCGGTAGCGATCTTAGACGCGCTGTTTAGGACGGGCAACCCTTGTACGTCGCTATGCGACGAAGATTGTTATTTTATGTCAAATAAATATGCCAATGTAAATACACGTAAAAAATGTTATAATTTTTCCCTTAAAATATTCATATGGCGAGGTTGGTTTGCAGTTTAGATCGATTACCTTGATTGAATATTTTAGGGGAAAAATTATAACATTTTTTACGTGTTTTAACAATGGCATATTTATTTGACATAAAATAACAATCTTCGTCGCATAGCGACGTACAAGGGTTGCCCGTTCTAAACAGCGCGTCTAAGATCGCTACCGCAGCTAACAAATCGAGCTGATGACCTTGAAACCCCTGATCAGATCTTTATCAATTGTAGCTAAGAACCATCTCGATCACGTCAGCTTTCAAATGAAACAAACCGCATCGTAATCGGTCCATTCGTTTAGGAGCTACGATGCCACAGACAGACACACAGATACACAGATACACAGATACACAGAGCCACAGATACACAGATACACAGATACACGTCCGATACTGCTGAGCAAATTATTTACAAATCGGAAGTAGGAATCGGACGTCTATTTTGTTTCTGTATTTTGTATGAAAACTGCACCTTCAGACAATCGGGTCGGCCATAAAATCGTAAGCGCCTTGGCGTTGTTTCCGATTCTGATATCCGATCCGACTATCGGATCTGACGTGTATTAAGTATTCAAACAAATGTATGGCACGAGTGCCTTCTGATTGTCTGATCAGACAATCGGATCGGACTATCGGAGAGGAAAATCGGACTTGTATTCCTAGCCTTATAGGTATTTACTTTTAAACATATCTGTGACTTAACATTTGAAATAAAAACGTATACAAATACATGTGTGTTTTAACTGGTACCACTGAGTTACTCTGATGATGGAACTCGAAGGTAGGAGACGAAATCCTGGATGTGTTCATACTTTTTTTTGGTATACTAAGTTTGGACTTATTAGATTTGTCTTGAAGGTAGGAAACTAAGTGTAGAAAAGTTAGTGCGATAAAATAAAACATTCCGGATCTAAAAAATCTGATCATGGATCCTCTCAGATCAGCAAATCAACAAGAAATGGACCTGTAGTGCTTTAACTAAAATTGTTACTCACTATGAGCCATTAGCTGGACCGTTATCAAATTAAAGACCGAGAGTATCTGATGAGGCACCATCATGAATCCTCTCAGATCAGCAAATCAACAAGAGATAGAACTATAGTGCTTTCACTAAATTTGTTACTCACTAAGAGCATTTAGCTGGACCGTCATCAAATTGAAGACCGGGCAATCTGATGATGCACCATTATGAATCCTCTCAGATCAGCAAATTGATATCAATTGATCAGCAAAAAAAGAGATAGAACTGTAGTGCCTTAACTAGGCCTTTAGCTGGGCCGTTATCAAATTGAAGATCGGGAGTATCTGATTATGAATCCTCTCAGATCAGCAAATCAATAACAGATAATATCATAGTGCTTTAACTAAAATTGTTACTCTCTATGAGCCATTAGCTAGGCCATTATCAAATTGAAGACCTGGAGTAGTTATCTGATGATGCACCATAAGGATCCAAGGGATATAACTATTGAGCCATGACTAATGTTGTTTATTACTATAAAGCTGATGATATGACCAAAGTGGTTCCAGGCGTTTCGGGGGTTCCTTTAAAATTTTAATTTTGATTTTATTATAATATAATAGATAATAAAATCAATAAAAATTAAATTAATCCTGACATATGATTTAATTAGGAAAACCCATTAAACGACAGAAGCGCAGATTATGTGATAATATTTTCCAATATTTATTAAGATTACTAAACTATTTCAATTATCTTTAAAACAAACCTAAATATCTAGAAATTGTCTTTTCCGAAATACTGGAATTTGTTTAGTTAATCATTTAAATAATATGTAAGAGGGTAATTTTTAAAATTATATGTTTACTTACGAGATATCGGTTATAGTTAATTCAGTGACCGATGGCAATTAAGCGCTACTTTCCAATTTTTATTTTAAATTTCTATTTATTTAGGGACTTTGAACCGTAACTTAATCTAAATAACAAAATACCTTTACACCTTAAAATTATTTGCTAAAACTAATTATTATTATAAAATATTTTTTGTATATATAATCTGGACTATTTAAAATTAATCTACTCATAAATTTTCAAAACTTAATCGTACATCCTTTTTTTAGTTTGTCCTCGTTTTATTCTTTCACTTCCGATTTACTTGTGTACTTACATTAGTTCAGGTTTGATATTTTTTCAGAAGCTTTTCATGTTAAATGGTTGTTTTTAGGTGAGTCAAAGGAACTTTCCGATGATGAGTATCTTCATAGAAATAGGTGCAACACTTATTAAGGGGGCTTACTATCATAAAAATGATAAGGGAATGGGATTAACCAAAGTTCGTTGAGTCATTGCAGTTTCATTGTTGGAATAATGATGTAGTAAACAGATTAGTACTACGAGTACTATTCTGTTATTATAACTGTGCACAATACGATATTGTTATAATATAATATATTATTTTATAGACAACAGGCATGGGGCATTGGTTACACCAGTTCGTAAAGGTGTGATTCCGCCGGCGACTGTAGACCACAGACTATAGACTGCACTACTTGTTTGTATGAGATTGATTCCGTGCAAGGCGACACTATTGGGACTATTAGCATTTACTAAGTCATAGATTATAAATATTATGTTTGGAAACAATATTAACGCGGCGCCTGCAGACTAGTGTCGCCTTGCACAGAATCAATCTCATACAAACTAGTAGTGCAATCTGTAGTCTGCGGTCAGCAGTGAGTCATAACTTTACGCGTATAGTCCCGGGTTCAATTCAAAATATTCGTTACATAGCTTTTATTTGCAATATTACATAATTATCTCTAATGGGACGTCTTTATAGATGATATTTTTTATTTATATTTTAATCATAGTTAATATACAAGTATAATTATTAGTCATAGTACAATATATTGTAGTTATACAGAAAATGTGTTTTTATAATAAACCTATAAATATAATGCATACAGTGATGTCTCATTAATTAAATATTATGAACATTATAAATAATCACATTTCAGTTTTTTCTAAGAAACTTTTGTCGCACACTCCAATCTCTAAATAATATTAATTCAAACATTTAGTCATAATGTTGACAAGTGGAATGCTTTGTCAGACCATGTGTTCTCTTAATCCTTCGACCTTGGATCCTTCAAGCGATGCGTGAAGAAGCACCTTTGGTCGGCATAGTGACGGCGACTGAGGCAGCCGTGAACAATTTGGATTTTTCAGTCGTCGTCACTCTTGGACCTCCTCTTGCTTATCATCAGGCGGATCGAGGTCAGATGTCGTGTAACAATAATTTTTTTTAAATAAATTACCTTAAGTTTTTAAGGTAATTTAGTTTGTAAGTAAGTTTGGCGGGTAATATAACCGAAATGAATGACTTTACGGCTTTCGATTTTGTAAAGAACAACCGTATTTTGTCCAAATAATTTGTAGTATTAAAGTAGCGAGATAAGTAGTAAAATAAATATATTTTACGAAGAATTCACATCTTAATATAGGAAGTGATTATTTATTATTAAATTTATGAGTTTAAAATTGTTGTTTTAACAGCGATTTATTAGATAAATTGAAATTCCTGAAAGTGCCGCACATAATCTACGTAAATATCGGCCCACGTGTTTCATATTTTCATGATGCGCGTGAATTTTACTGAATGATCTACAGTATTTACTTAAAATTAATGTGCGTGTGGTAATGGTAATTTTCATTTGAGTGAAGCGAGGGAGTTGAGTCAGGATGGTGGCAAGTAGCACTCTAATATGACTGCCTATCTCTGTGGGGAAATGGCGATTTGTTAATTGATTGGAATGCTTTACCACTATTGTGCACCACACTTAGATCTCTTAAGCGAAGCGCGAAAAGGCACCTATGGCCAGTATAGCGACGGTGACCGAGGCTACCTTATATTCTTTATATTGGAGGTCCTTGTTTACTATTAGACATGTCGAGATCAGATATAAGCAATCGTGATAATAAGAAAAAACTCTTCTATTAAATAGGTAGTGATAAGAAATTGACGACAGGCGTGGACGAACGGTTTAGCGACTGGTTTGTTGCGCGTAAAGTCCCGGGTTCGATCCCCGGTCGGAGCAAATATTTGTTTCATAGCTTTTATTTGTAATATTTAATAATATTAATATTTGTTAATAAAAAAAAAGAGATAGATATTTGCTTCGGGTCTGGTTATCAAAGAGTGGTAGGCAGTGGTACCCAGTCTGCCGATCCGGGGTAGTACTACCACTTACAAGTATACAGACCGTGAAGTGATTTGGTCACGTTTCGGGATCAGCTTGTAAGTTGCCGGTTCCATCTAGGCCGGCATAGTGGATGTGATTGCTACTCACAGTTATTGAATTGTAGTAGCAGTGACATTCATTCATGGACCACACTTTGGCTTAACATCAAGCGGGGTGCTGTCATATGTCGAGTCACTATAAAAAAATAAAATAAAATAAAGGTGTAGAGCTATTATACTGTGTACCCCACACGTCCCTATCTGGGGGTTGCTTATTTTTGATCTGAGATTTCGCAGTTCATATCTACGAGTTATTATGCCACATATCTTTTTAAATTTAGTTCCTTTGTAAAAACACTGCAATGCAGGACTTGTGTACGTCTATATAAATATAAGTACAAGTTAAAAATTATAACAATAAAATAATAATGAATAAACAACAGTGTATTAGTGGCTGCTGTCAACTTACATTTATTTTTATTGTGACTCGACATATGACAGCACCCCGCTTGATGTTAAACTAAAGTGCGGTCCATAAATGTCACTGCTACTACAATTCAATAACTGTAAGTAGCAGTCACATTCACAATGCTGGCCTAGTTGGAGCCGGAAACTTATAAGCTGATCCCGAAACACGACCAAAATCACTTCACGGTCTGTATACTTGTAAGTGGTAGTACTACCCCGATTCGGCAGACTGGTTACCACTGCGCACTACTCTGTAAATAAATAATAACTTAGTAACAATTTAATTGCGGTTTAAAGCATGTGAGCATCACGCGAATGAATTTGATATAAACGTGTCATAATTATTTATTAATAATAATTAAAGCATTATTAATAACATAATAGGTCATAAAGCACACTTATAGAGAAACGTGCAGATAACCAGGGTGTTCAACTTAATTTAATAAAATTATAATTAAAAAAATAATAATAATAGCTCTCATTAAAAGCTGGGTTGCCTAGTGCCCATAACCATAGAGCTTGTATGGGGAGAATTGTCGATGTGAAGGAAACGAGGGAGTTGTGTCAGGGTCGTGGCAAGTGGCGCTCCATTGTCTTTGCCTATCCCCGTGGAAGGGAGGCGTGACAATTTGTTTGATTGATTGATAGTTTAAAAAACTAAAAACACGCTGATAGGAGAATGTGAACTAAAAGTGAATGAATGGTAAGCAAAAAGAGGTTCAAGAATGGCGACGACTGAAAGAACCAAGTCAGTTCACAGTTGCCTCAGTCGCCGTCATTATTCCGGCAAAGAAAATTTAATCAAATCGGTAGTCATCGGTTTTTATTACGTGTACAAATTTTCAAATTATTTAGACCTCTAGAAGTAGGTGAAAATTAATTTAAAAGATTCTGTTATATAATTACATACATACTCGTACAAGTGAAGCTAATAAAAGCGTGTTAAAAAGAGGAAAATCGTTTGTATTTTATCGTTTATCATTTAATTTAGATATTTGTGGAATTTCCATTGATAAGTGAAGTATTTACGAGTATATTATGTAGTGAATTAGGTAGCTTATGACGTCACTTTGGAGACAAGTAGATACGTATATATATATATATATATGTATACAAGAGGCGCCAGTGATTATAATTGATAACAATATCTTTATATATACGTCGCCAGTCAAAAAAGTACTTTTTTATATTTCAATCAAATTGTCACGCCTTTTTCCCACAGGGATAGGCAGAGACAATGACGCGTCACTTGCAACGGTCCTGAAACAACTCCCTCGCTTCCTTTACATTCACAATTATCTTCATGCAAGCTCTATGAAAATGAAAACTATGCAAACACAGCTTTCTTATGGAATTCCGATTTTATATTTGTATACGTTATTATTTGTAGATATAGGGATGCATTAGGGCACGGTCTGTTTGTCTGTCTGTTCGTCCATCAATAGAAATAACTCCTATTCCTAAGCTAGGTAGAAGGTTAATAAAAATGTTGACATGATCTTGGGTCGAGTGCCCAGTCGGCAGACTTGGTTTAACTATACCGAATCGGCAGACTGGGCACATGTTGAAAGTTCAAATGTATATAAATTATAGAAGGTGTGATGATATAAATTTACTCACTAATCTGGCTAAGGAATAAGGCTGTGAGTTCTGACGATTAGAGAACTATAGCCCGTCTGCGTCCTTAGAAATGTTCAGTCCTTCCTTATCATTTTAAAGTTAAAGGTTAATGTTACAAATAAATTATACTAGTAATATAGTAAACTCATTTTAAGTATTGTATAATTAGGGCAATTGTGGCGTTGTTTTCCGGTTCATCGGTTAATGCGGAATATAAATTATAACGCAAATACATATTCATTATAGTATAATATTCATTTCATTGATAATTTTATTACTTCTATGAATTTACAATTCAAATATTCAATAGATTAGTTTTATCACATTCTTTAGTAGCCACGTGCTTTGAGGAAATTATGTTCGGCCATTGACCCATAACCTTTATTATATTACATTCTTCATTCGTTCATTTTTGTTGACTATTGCTTACTTATAACTACGAGTATAAACAAGTGTCCTTATGCCTTTGGGATTAATAACATGTTTTTTTTTCTTATTATAACACGAAATCTGACCTCGACCCGCCTGATGGGGCGTCCAAGAGTGACGACGCCTAAAAAAACGAGTTAGTTCACGGGTGCCTCAGTTGCCGTCACTATGCCGGCCAAAATTTATACTTTTTTGTAGTTTTATTTGTTTCCAATGAAACGTAGTGAAATTCCTATAAAGAGTATGAATAAAGATTCAAAACACAATCAAGTAGGTGACTGTTAAATTCTGTTAATTATGGTTGTAAAGGTAACTGTGGTAGTTTTTCTATGGAATATTCTAGACGATGAAACTATGAGTAATCACAATATTTTGTTTTTATGCAAGTCACACATAATTATTATTAGTGATACTTAAATAATGATGGATGACATGTTTGTACATCCATATGAAATATTTGTAATTGTGCCTATAATATTGCGCAATAAGTAATTATTTTTATTATAATTTCATACATGTTTAATTTATTGATTAGGATTAAGGCATTATGATTATTTGAATAGTTTTGTAAATAATCATAGTCAAGTAATACTATCATCAGCCAACGACAAGATGCTAGTTGCATCCACCGGTTAACCGTGACTTTCACTATGTCGTCAGTGGGAAGCTTACCTACGCTGCGTCTTCCGGTTCGTGGTCTCCGCTCTAGAACCTTTCTTCCTCATCGGTGGTCGGTTTTTAGATGGCCAGTAACTCTGGTTCTATAGCGAATATATAATATAAATAATATTTCTATTAAGTTACCATTGATGTATATGTTATGCTGTCAGTGTACCTTTTAATAAATGAATATCCTCGTTCGGGATTCTGTCGCGCAAAGATACTCTAAACATAGCTACCCCCGTTACCCGCTGAGCAACTCCGAGCTTTTCCAACAGACCAACATATTCTTTACCACACTATTCCACGTTTCCCTATTTTCCGCTGCCTTTTACCCGCAGACTTTTAAATGCCTAAAGTACTTGACTGATTTTTTAAAATAAAAAAATAGCTTTTCCGGCGATGCGATGCCTAATAACAGGCTTAGAACATATTAAATGTCACTTATTTGTATTATTTTACTATCAGTAGCTGTAATAAGTTTATGGCCTTTAAAAAGGTTTATGTTATTTAGTTTTAGATAAACGTAGTTATATTATATAAATAATAAAGCAAAATTATTTATGATACAGTATACGTTTTTATGTCTTCTTTAATATTAGACAATTTTGTTATCGTCAGCATGCCCAAGGTTAGCATGCCCAAAAATATTAATTGTCTTACCTTCCTTTAAACACGCCCTTCTCACCCTTCTAAAGTTAACATAAAGAAGAGATAGAGTTTCGAAAAATAACCTAGAAAAATTGGAAAAATTACTGATTTTTACCTTGAGAAACTATTGCAAAGTAGAAAAGGTTATTTCGAAAGTTCATATGTAACCTTTTCCACGTATACTACATACTTAACGAATTCACATAGGCAAGGTCATACCATCAGCGCTGAGTCACGCAAGGCCGCCGATGACTGCTCATGACGAAATCAAAGCTGAGATCGGTCAATGACATCGAAATATTTCGACCATTTTTTTTCCTTGCGAATAATCTTATCACAAACGGAATATTTCTGACCTTGTGCAATATTTTAAGTTAATAATACTAAAAATAGATTCACAGACTATGGTCTTATTTTTAGAGAAACACGTGTATGTGTTTTCCGGAAACGTGGAAAATGAAAACGTGCGAAATGTCTGACGTAATGTTGAAATAGGTCACGATTTTTTTAACATTAATTTATAATATAATAACGATCATTTATTAATAAGTTAGGCGTGTGGTAAATTTTGAAGCGTTATCTCCAAATAAGTTTCAAACTCAATGTCATATCTTTTGGGTGCTAATTTTGGAAAATTGGTAACTCATCTGTGTAAATATTTATTGTAGGAAAAGTGTATTGGATTATTTCTACTAAAAATCATTGTGCAATTTCCGTACATTATCTTACTAATACGGAAGTTAAGGGTCTTTACCTATTATCATGGAAATAACCGTTATTTCTATTTGCATTACTGACTTGATGTTAATTATAGTATTCTTATTAATCTTTGTAACCTGATTAGGATCATCGTCATTAATTGTCACGCTTAATTCCCGTGGTAGAGTCATTCGGAGACAAAAGGATGCATTAGGTAAAAGCACGCAATGGCTATTTCTTAGAGGATTTTGGTCATCAGGAGTGAGTACCCTTGAGCCGCCATCTTAGGTAGCCGTCCGTGTCACATGTTTTTATACTATAAATTAAAAAAATCAGTGAAATTTTAATAGTTTGTCTTATAGAGAAAAGTTTTTGGTACCGTAGATTTTGTCATTAAAGTTCATGTTGTTGAATTTGAGTACATTAGTAATTAAACGGAAAATTTAAAATTAAATTCTAACTATATTTAAATATGCGTTTGCGAATGCGATTTTTTTGGCGATTGCGTACTTTTACATAGTGGGTATAGGTTAATCATTTTCTTCGCAATCATTCAGTTTTCATTAGATTTTGGCTTATAAATACTTGTGAACTTATCATTCAGAATCTACGGTTATGGAATCAATTACATTTAATTTGATTTGATTTATTAAAATAAACATTAATATGTGTTTATTATTACTTATTATTAACATCTGACTTCCACTTGTTTAGTGATAAGCAAGAGCTAAAATGCCCGATATCGAGAAATTTTGTATTTAAAAATACTTTGACTCTTACTTTTAAGACCTTGACGTGTATTCAAGTTCTGTATAATGAAATCCAGCCCACCATAATGTCAAACGCGTTAACCTACACTCATTTTTAAATATAATAAATTACTAATGTGTGTAATAACTAATAATAATTGGTTTTTATTTATAGAATTATGTCAGCAGTTCTAGGAAATGTGTCTCGTAGGTTGTAGTACTTCCTGCATTGAGACATATTGTGACGCAAGCTGGTTCACTGTGGACCGGACATTTTGGATGATTGATCGCATTAAGGTTCTTTGATCTTTTTTGGTAAAGATTTAACGATCTTCGTTCATGGTGTGTAAAATATGGGGTTTACTCTCAATGCACGTGTATTGAAAGTTGTTTGTTTTATCCTATTAAAAAGCTTACAAAGAATATTGAAGTCTTCTTATGCTTATTTTATATTTTTGAACATGTGATTTTTACCTTTACTTACGAGTGATATAAATCAGTTATTAGTTCTTGTTAACTATTTAAATAATATTGAACAATTAAATGTAGATGAATGCAGTTGAACGATGTGCACACGAGATGTTTTCTATATAATTTTAAATTAATAATTTCTACAGTTTTAATAAAATAGGAATATGCCAAAAATAATAATTAAACACATAGGACAGTATGAGCATGAATACAATACAATATATTCTTAGTCATGGCCTTCATATCTTCTTGGCATACTTATCTACTATACTCGTATTTCCTTATCTTTTTACATTAATATTTATAAATCGGATGGATGCTGTTTTCCGACCATATCGGAGACATCCTCAAGAAAGCTGGGTTGCGTAGGGCCCATGAACGTAGAGCTTGTATAAAGAGACGCGTGAATGTTAGGGAAGCGAGGGAATTATGTCAAGATCCTGGCAAGTGGCGCTCCATTTTCTCTGCGTATTTCTATCGAAAATATCCTAAAATAATTTTTATTTTTGGCTGACGACTATGTGATGAGACGGTTTTTCCAATTGTCGGAACTCTTGGACCTCTCCTTGCTCGCCTGATGACAAGTCGAGGTTAGACGTCGCGTTTTAATAATAATTTAAGTTTAATATTTAACTTAAAACCTTGTAATCGCATAAACGTGTTATATTGAAGTAATACTATATCGCACCATAAGGAAGATGTAATTATGTTTATCTATGATTTCACAATATTGGTAAGAATGTGGCGCCATCTTTTTTTACAAAATTAGGCCATCCAAATAATAATTATCCATTTATTTCAGTTAACAGATTATCAAAAAATTGCATTTCTGTTATTAGCGCTAATTAAATGGTATTCCACCAGACACTTATAATTATTACATTTTAGTGTCATCAGCATCATCATCATCAGCCAGAAGGCGTCCACTGCTGAACATAGGCCTCCCCCTTAGAACGCCATTTCGAACGACAAGATGCTAGTTGCATCCACCGGTTATTCGTGACTTTTACTATGTCGTTAGTCCACCTAGTGGGAGGCCTACCTACGCTTTGTATTCTCTATTCTAAAACATTTCTTCCCCATCGATTGTCAGTTCTTTGAGCGATGTGGCCAGCCCATTGCCACTTTAGCTTGCAAATCCTACGAGCTAACTCTCGAAGCTAACTAATTGTCGGTAACTCTCGTTCTTCTTCGAGCTCGCGAATCCAATTTTCGAGCAGAGAAAAGTGTGTTTTCATTTTATTAGGATTTATAATTTACAATGTATTTTAATCATGATAAAGGAAGATTCTGGTCCGGAACAAACTAATATCAAATACCCAATTTTGTTCCGTCATAATTCGTACGCATGCTACATTTTATCAACCTGCAATCAATGTAGATGACAATCTACATTGAAGATTGTCATCTACAGTTATATTACAGGCATATTCAGTGCGTTATGTAAAGCACGACAGGTGTTACATACGCAACGAACAAGTTCTAGCATGTCACCTAAGATAGTGACGTCACTCAACCTCATTGGCTCGTGTCCGCAATTCGGTTTCGTTCCGGTGATATACCACGAGTCCTTATAGTATCAAATATAGTTATTCGATTTGTATCCTCAATTTTCCCCGATTTTCTTGCACTATGAAAAAAATAACAATCGATGAATTAAACAAATTTTATGCGGCTTACTATCGCGATTATTTTCTTTAAATGACAAGATACAACGAATGTAAACTCACCGGTACATACATAAAGGGGAGCCTTTATGTACCGGTACAATCAAGATGTAGTATTATTATTTTATTTGGTAGTGTTAATATATATTTTTTTTATTGAGACTCGACTGAGCCCGGCCTGACTGAGTACGGCAACTTACAAGCTCGAAACGCGAGTAGTTGAAAGTGGTGGTACTACCCCGGATAAGCTGACTGGCCAAGTGACCAGTAACTGTCTGCCTACAAACTTTTGTAACAGGATTTAGCTAATGTAAAGTACACTTTGTGCAAAGTGGCATATGGTTTATTTCGCTATGTAACGTGTGTCGTGTATTTTCATGGTAGAGTCGACGGTGTGTGAGGAAAAGCGTCGCGTGTCGTAGCCGTGACATTGCGCACGCGCATGATAACTTGAAATACATTGATAATACTTAATGTGTCATTAAAATACTGTCTAATATTACACAAATATATTTAGTGTCTATTTTTGGTAAAGAAATCTAGGCCAAATTATTTTTTATTAATTAATCAATCAACGTGTCTTCAAATTATTTACAAGACATGAGATTTTATTAATACGCTGGACTCATAACCTAAAATTAATTCTAAATGAGGCTTAAATAAACACTTTATGACACAATCTTAAAATGTAAAGGTGCTCGTACATAGGAGAGCTTAATGCCTTTGGTGTCTGATGTTTTTCTTTTTGTTGGTGTTTCATGTTAATTTCGATTAAAATTAATAAATTTAAATAGTGTATTGAATAAATAAAATGAATAAATAATTCACATTATAATATAAATAACAATTAATATTCATAAATACATAAACACCTTATAAGGTAATAAAGGATAAAGAGAATGTTTACTCAAAATATAATTTGTGTGTAAATTAGTCAAGTTGTCACGCTTTTCTCACAGGTATAGGCAGAGACTATAAAGCGCCACTTGCCATGATCTGGCACAACTCCTTCGCTTCTCTCACATCCACAAATCTCTTCATTTAAGCTCTACGGTTATAGACACTAGGCAATCCAACTTTCGTGAGGAACTTTTTCCGTAAACACACTCCTGGGTCTGCCTTGTTTAACGCATCCATTTACATTTATACATTCGTTCACTCTTCACTCAAATTACGTTCACTCATCCTTTCCATATGTACAAACCATCGAAGCATTCCTTTGTCAATCCGTGTCACTACATCTTCAGTCTTTTAATATTTTTCAATTTGTAAGTAGATATTTAAAAAGATGAATAGCTGCGTTAACCGTAAAAGGCTTATTTACAGTTATTATTATTATTATAAAAATTAGTTTTAAGAAAATAAGCTATACGGGGCGACAGACGTAACACGCACCTGAGATGAACGCTCGGGAGTTTTAATTTAAATAAAATTTTATTCACATCTCCTTTAACACTATCAAAGCAACAAAGTTGAAATTATATTACAGTGTTTGACAAATTTATCATACTGACACTTGGCGACAAGCATATAACGTTGCCATGCGAAAGTCGCCCTTAGATGGGTCCAAAATTAAAATTACGACTATACAAGGGTGAATGTACTGCAAGCACTTGGCTTTACAAATACATACGAATATATCAGTATTTAACCCTACTGTGAAAATTAAATTAATAATAAATAAATACTTACTTATTACCTTTGCACGTTTTCAGTGTTTAGGTCTTAAGAGATCTACCCAGGTAAATACATCAAAGTAATTACTAGTACTTACCTTTTTTGTAAGTGTTTAGCATAGGTCTTTGTACCTTTAGGTATTAACACTTGATGACTAACTGCGTACTTAAGGTCTTTAACAGCAGCCGCGCCTTGTAATCAGTAACAAGATAATAGATCTAATCAATAAGCCCCTATTATATCTGAGGCTTATTTACAATGTCAATCAACATTGATTATTCATGAAAAATACCAAACTTACGACATTACATTTGAAGTACTATCTACATTTGAAGATATTAAATCTTAAAATTCATTCATCTTATTTTGTTAAATACTAACAATTCATTCATCTTATTTTGTTAAATACTAACAATTCATTCGTCTTATTTTGTTAAATACTAACAATTCATTCATCTTATTTTGTTAAATACTAACAATTCATTCGTCTTATTTTGTTAAATACTAACAATTCATTCATCTTATTTTATTAAATACTAACAATTCATTCATCTTATTTTGTTAAATACTAAGAATTCATTCGTCTTATTTTGTTAAATACTTACTTTTATATAAAGTTTTAAACCAATATTTTCCTTGATGTAATTTTGACTGAAATTCGAATCGTGGATTTACTAGTCGTTATTTTCTTCCGATATTATAATTTATTTTATCAACATTCTATAGATTTATAAATTGTCCTATTCTATTATAATACAATGCATTATTATGAATTATCACGCCTCAATTTCCGCATGGGTGGACAACGGAGCGCAACTTTCCACGATTCGTACACAACTTTCTTGCTTTTTGAAGTTAAGCGTGATACATTATTTATTAAAATGTTATTAAAAAGATGTACTTTATATATCGTATTTTGTTGAACTCTCGCATTAACTCGCAATTAAAGAAAGACAATCCTGCATTGAGACGCTTCTAGGAACGTTTTTATAGTGACTTGCCAAGGAGAGGTCCAAGAGCGCCGACGGACGTTTGATAAACCGACACAGTTTGCGGCTGTCTCAATCACCTCATGATCCTTCTAGTGGCAAAGGCTAGAGGATCTAATATTATTATCTTTTTATTCGGCGGTCGAATCAGTCAATAAAATATTGCTATCCCCGACCTATTACGGGAGTATTAGATCGACCATTTAACTTTATATTTTTTATCTGTTTTATTATTTTATTCAAGCTTTAGTCATCCACAGCCATACGTAACTTTTGCCCAGCGTTGTCCACTGTTGTCTAACTAACTCTCTTTCGCGACGTTGTACATTTATTTAATCCCACCCCTATTCACTCCAGCTGAGCATAGTAACAACGCTCGTAGCAACTACCCTAAGATTGTTCTCCCTGATAAAATATCTTGTTGAGGCTGGTCTATATGTGGTGGATAAAATAATCAAGTTTGTTAAAAACATATGCCAGCAGAAATCAATGAAATCGTTCATATCAACATACAGTTTTGCCGGCACGTTCGCTTTATCGTGTCTGGAGTTTTTTAGGAACATTGTCGCCGATTGTGTGCTTTAACTTAGTCAACATTGTAACACAACGTGACTTGTAGAAACATGAAATGTTCAGTTAAAATGAACATTTATTTGTGTGATAGTATTTTTTTTTATTGTGACTTGACATATGACAGCACCCCGCTTGATGTTAAGCCGAAGTGTGGTCCATGAATGAATGTCACTCCTACTACAATTCAATAACTGTGAGTAGCAATCACATCCACTATGCCGGCCTAGATGGAACCGGCAACTTACAAGCTGATCCCGAAACCAAATCACTTCACGGTCTGTATACTTGTAAGTGTATAAAATTGTAAGTGTATAAAGTATAAAATTTTACAGGAGGATGGAGAAACCTTAACAGTTAAACAACTGCAAGTCGCATGTACTTAGAATAAATTCACTTTAATTATTAAATATTCCGATAAAAACTACGACACAAATATTTGCTACGATCGGGAATCGAACCGGGGTCTTACGCGTAACGGACTGGTATGTGCCATGCCCATTTTTTCACAGCATTAACCATATCACAATTATTGTTTCCTATCTTTAAATTTGTTATTTCTACATTCAAGGTAAAACAGGTCGCCATGGATTCCCCACTATCAGGTAAATCCTACAATAACTAAGTATAGGAAAATAACAAAACTTTTACACTAAATGCACTTTGAATGCGATTACAAATTACCAACTTGCGTGCTGGCAATGGATGCCTGCTTATATAATATGGTTATATTGTAGGTACATAAGGATGTTTGTTAGCAATAAAAGAAAAATATTTTAGCGGCTTACGTTCACGTTCTTAGCCCGTGTGGCGCAATGGTTATCACGTAAGACCAGGGTTCAATTCCCGATCGGAGCAAATATTTGTTTCATTGATTTTATTTGTAATATATTATAGTAAATAAATTAAATATTACAAATATTTAATTTACAAATAAATTAAATATTACAAATATTTAATTTATAAAAATTGAGGCAGATATTTCTTCCGGGTTGTCATTGTCATAGAGTGGTAGACAGTGGCGCTCAGTCTGCAGATCCGGAGTAGTACCACACTTTCAAGTCTACAGGACGTGAAGTGACTTAGTCTTAATCAGCTTCAGGATCAGCTTGTAAGTTGCCAGTTCCAACTAGGCCGGCAACTAGGCTCTGCTTTACAGTTATTTCACTGTAGTAGTAGTCACCAGACAGATGTAGACCATGAAGTCTATTCACTTAGTTGCGTTTTGGGATCAGCTTGAAAGTTGCTGGTTCCAGTTATGCCGCCCAATGGCCGCCAAGGTAACTGCTATTTGCGGTTATTTAAATTGTTATTTATTACTTGTTAGTTAAATAAGGTTTACATGGTTGATGTTCTCTGAATAAATTTCAGCTATTACTAAAGAAATGTTCGCTCAGCATTTCCCCAACATATAATTAAGTCGTGAAAGTTTAAGTTAACACAATAATAACAAACACTTGTTTCTCTATAAGTAATATTTTTAAATAGCCACACTTGAAATCTATATATAATAGTATATATAAATACTCGTCTATTTTTAAGGAAAAATATGTAACCAAAACACGTCATGATACAAACAAATATTACAGGTATTTATTCTCAAATATCCCCAGTATAACATAAATCATACGAATTCTACATAATTTGTACAACAAATAATTCAATGTATGTATACCTAACATATTTCGTCATTTAGATGGCGCCCATTTTGATTTTTTATGTTAATAAACTAATGCAAGCGACGCATATATCTAATACCTACTTATTAATGATAAGTGAAAATTGATTGACGAAAAGATTTTTTAAATTAAACAAGGCAGTTAAACAAGGCAGACGACAGGAAGAAAAAACTGGGTTGCCTAGTTCACGGGCAGTAGGCAATCCAGCTTTTAGAAGAGCTTTTATGAAGAGAATTGTGGATGTGAGGGAAGCGAGGGAGTTGTGATAGAAAGTGGCAAATGGCGCTGTATTGTCTGACAATTCGATTAGATTCATTTGACTTATTTATCTTTCGGTATTTATCAAAAACTCTAATTATTATTTTTTGTACTTGGTACAATTTTAATGTGAATGTGCAGAAGTCAAAATGTCTGCGTGCCGGTAACTTTCATGTTGCTCCGAACACCGCGACCCAATTATTTATGAAAGTGGTCGAACCTTGTTTGATATGACTTGATATTGATTTTAACAGTTGTATTTACATGCTTAAAAGTTACAAATTACCATCTTAGGACATTTGATTGCAAAACTGTGTAACCCTGTAAACAAGTGATAAACAAATGCAGCTATAAACATAATGTTAATATTTTCTTTTACCCAGTCTGCCGATCCGGGGCAGTACCACTACTTACAAGTATATAGACCGTGAAGTGATTTGGTCACGTTTCGGGATCAGCTTGTAAGTTGCCAGTTCCATATAGGGCGGCATAGTGGATGTGAATGCTACTCACAGTTATTAAATTGTAGTAGCAGTGACATTCATTCATGGACCACACTTCGGATTAACATCATGCGGGGTGCTGTCATATGTCGAGTCACAATAAAAAAAATAAAAAAATTAAGCAAATCATAAATAATTTTGGAAATATTGACGCATATGTATATGTGTTAATGAATTTTCAGTTTTTACAGGTGTGTCATTGTTTTAGTACGATGACACATTACTACAAAGTATATCTTGTGTAATTCACGTGTTGTTATGAAAATAGGAACATATTGGAGGTCAGATGTTGCGTCGCATTTTAAAATAAGGTAAAAAGGAAGTTAGAGTTTTAAGCAATACAAATCGTACACAGCTTCATACAACTTATATGAAGCGAAAAAAAACGAATGAAATCTTGGAAAGTAGGGTTTCATTGTCTCTGCCTATCTCTTTGGGATCTTAAGTCATTTTTAATACAATTAAACACCTACAATGTAAAAGGCACTAATACTTTCAAAGTAAGTTCTGTTTGCACCCCTGGGACGACTCTGGCAAGTTTTCTAGATATCCTGTATGTATTGCAGCGCCTGAGCTTATCGAGTTATTGGTAATGCAGAGGTCACAAGAAATCTAGCTTTCGCAAATATATAGAGCCTTTGCAATTTCTATATCGCCTATACCATGTCAATGTTGTGAAAACGCATTAACAGATTAGTTTTACAATCGATAGCCAAACGACATAGCCCCGAAGAGTTATTACAGTCGTCCCGTGCTTACTACCAGACAAGTCGGTCACTGCTGACACAAGCCCGCCTTATGTTATGTGTCTAGACCGTGAAGTGACTTTCGTCGCGTTTCGGGATCAGCTTGTAAGTTGCCAGTTCCAACTAGGAGAACATAGTGGATGCGACTGATATTTAATGCTGCTATATATCCCCAAATTTACTTCAGTTGCTACGTTCTAACTGAACAGCGTTAGTTTACCTGTAAATATTAAAAAATGCATTATCAAGTATCAACATAAAACATGAAAATATTGTTAATATTGATTATCACACCCGTAGGGGTATTTTTCAGCAAGTCACGCTGATGTCACACACCTAAGCGAAACTATGACATACTCGCACTTCTCAGAAACAACTGAAACTTATTGAAAAAAATATGAAACCATTCGTGAACTTAAAGCTATTTGATGTGTCATACAATTTAGCCTTAATTGAAAATCTTTCACTAAATACCAATTCTATGAAAGTTTGCTTTCACTCCTATTACTTGGTAAGAAATAAATTAATTTATTCTTTAATGCAGAGAATATTTATTAAGCGAAATGGCTCATAATACATAATAATGAAGTTTTGCTGTATGAATTATATTTATCTGTATTTGTAAGTCTCTATAGTCTTAACAGCTAATTGATTTTAGTTTTTTAAATAAAAGTATAGTTAAATAACAGGTCGGTTTACAAAACTGTAATTTTTTGTCGTTATTACTAGATACTAATATTGTTTAAAAATAATGATTGTAAACTACAATTTTATCATTAAAAACAAACTTATCAATAATTAATTATCAAAACAAAAACAAAATAACAATAATGATTTAAATTTTCATTTAGCAAAAATCAGACCCGTCTCGACTTGTTTACAAAATTTTATACATTGATTATTTCATATTATATACAATCTAATTTTAACCGCCTTTTGATATGCTATTTTGTTATATGATTTTTTACCTTCATCGGCTTCCTCCCTAATAGTCTTAAGATGAGTTTTGTGTAATGTTTTAAGTTCTATCAAGCTGACATATCTAAAAGGACAAAAGCTTTTAATAATTATAGTAACAGGTGTGATTGCTGCCAGGAAAAGTATCCGAACATTAACTTATGCACAATTAGGTCGAATTCAAACAATTTTCTGTAACAAATCTACTTATTACCTGACTGCATTAATCCTGAAATTAATGGTTAATAAGTCATACTTACTCAATAATGTTCGCATAATTTATGTAAATTATATTTTATTCTAAATTTCCTCAACAATGGGGAAAACGCATCACTTCCAAATTTTTTACATAGGCTTAATGAAAGTGGACCGCATTCAGCGGGTTTCTGTACATTATCAGTTAACGGTCATCGTTAAAAATAATTATACAAATTGGATATATAAGATTAATAAATGTTATAATATATTGTATATTTGATAATACTCGTAATAAACATCGATGATCTAAAATTTGGCAAATTGCAAAATTTATCAAAATTATGACATACATACATACGTCAAAATATCACAACATAATTTAATATCATGCAACACCTCACGAATAATAATCTTAGATAACTAAAAAACCCACCAACGATAAAACATTTGTATCTGATTCATTTAAATAAATATAAAAATTAGCAATAGTTTAAGTTAATCCCCTGGCTAATAGCAATTATAAAGTGCGCGTCCTGACTGCATCAGGGCCGTTGAACATGCCGTCCATATGCGTTGTAAAAGCTCAATTAACAAATGACTAAACATAGATAAAGTTTAACCCACCCGGATGAACGGTGGAATTGAAAACGGATCACACCGAGAGCGGAACTCATTTTCGTAATAACCCAGAGCGCGTAGAGCTATTGTAAAAGAGTTGTTCCGCTTGGTGTTGAATAGATGCGGGTTAGTGTTATCAGCTGTTCACGGGCAGCACCCGTTCGTGACGTAACGAGCAGGCCTTCTGTGACGCGGCGGCCGTCGCGTGCCGCCCCGCAACCGCACGTGGTACACGCGCTGATTCACCAACCTCCATTTAAACTACAGCACACCGATTAACACCATCAGAAAGTATTCAGACATCGTGCGATAGACACGTAATTAAGTGAAGTGACATATCATATGCCAATTGTGTAATTAAAAGTTCAGTGAAAGTTGTACAAATGGAGAAATTAATAGTGGTTGTGCTCTTGTTGGTGATCTTTGTCAGCGCTGAGGGGAGGAATCATCCCAAATTCCCACCTGAACCAAAGAAAGGTTATTATCCCTGATAACATTAAATTTTATTTGTTTATATTATTTAATTAATTAACAACAATTATAAATGCCCAATCATGACTGATATTATATTTTATTAATAATTCATGATGATTAGCTATTATTTGGTTATTATTATATTCTTATCTGTGACAACTAACGTGTGTAACTAATTCATCTAAATTAGTTTAATTTGTTTCAAAAATATATAATAACAGGTGATGTAAATATGAATCACTTATAATATAAGAAAGTTAATTAAATAATTTTGTTTCAGGTGCGGAGACATGTTCAAAGAATCATGATATTGCCCATAACAAAATTATTGATGAAGCCATTTGCGGTGAACCAAAAGATGTGTTCGTGAATCTACCACCCGCAGCTGCTAACCTGCAGGTAAATACACCATTTTGATTTTTATATTAATTCTATCAATTGGCTGATCTGAGCGTTCGTTACTACAATTCCCTCCTAACCTTTATATTCACATTGAAAGACTTCATTAATAAACTATAACTATATTGTCACGTCACAAGGTTAAACAAAATTTAGGGTTGAAAATAATTAATCTAATCATTTGTTAAACATTAGGATAACAAGTGGAAATTTACATTATTTCCGCGAATTAATTTATTTACTTGATAATATTCACGTCATTTATCTAAAAATATCCACTTTGTACCAATTAATACCAAATTATTTTCAAAATACTAAAATATAGATAACATTATTTCACAATATTAAATAATTCATGATGATAATGAATGCGCCTCTTTCAGTTCACCGACTTCTTGTGACAATATACAGTAACAGAAAAATGCTCTTATGATTTCATAATTGTGCTTACACTTTAAGCATAGTACCTACTTTAACATCAAAATTATATTATATATTTTTAATAGCAACCCAATTTACTTAAACATAATTTAGGTCATTTTCCAGACTTAATCAAAAGATTTTAAAATGGCTCAAATATTTATTCTTAAAAGAAATAGATAAAAATGACGTTTAAGTGCATTACTACATTCTTTAATATTAAATATTTTAGAACTAAAACGTAATTTACATAACGATATTAGATTGATAAGAGAGTTCATTGAGAATCGCATACAATTATAAATCCTTGTATTTTGACTCCAAGATAATCCGAAAACATTGCACTTTAATCAGAATCAACATGTTATTGAATGCTCGCAAAAGGTGTTAGCATAGCCTCTAATGCAGTGGAAAACCCATGTAATGGACACTTGGAAAAATTTCAACGCAAACTGTGTATTACAGTCATTTCTATCTTTGACAATCAAATATTTGTATGCTTGAGTTTCTTACATCCGCCTTCATTAAGTTTCGTGTGAGAATCCGTTACAACAAATATACAACTGACGTATTCACGTATTTCCCCAGGTAATGCCGGGCGCTGTTTGGGTCAAAAGATGCGTTGGACTGTGCGACTCGGGATCTAATTGTGTTGCACTTGAAACTAGGAAACGAGATATACCGGTATGTAACAATCATAATTGTAACACATTTAGCTTACATAGGTACACGGCCATCGAAGTGCTTTCTCTGATCATACGCCCTCAAGACATCTCGATTCTAAAATGTCTTATTTGTAAACCCATCCCTTTTAAGAATCACACAAATTAAAGTGATTCATTCCTTGCTTGCGTAGATAAACCCATGTTACATCTTTCGTACCTTTACTTACCATTACTAAATGAATATTTTAACTTGTAAGCCTTTTTAGGCGCAACATAGAGAATCTATTTTATTTACCAATCTTAATGTACCTATGTTTGACAAATGTATGATTATGATGAATTGTTTGCCTACTTTTAAATAATACCATTTATCTTATGTTTCTTTAATAATATTATTTACAATACAATAATTACACTCGTAGTTATTTAGGATCCTTATGTATATATGAACGTTATCTGTTTATCTATAAATTCATCGTAATCCTTGACACAGATGTTGCCGCATAGACGGTTTGTTTGACATGTTCGATGTTGCGCAAGCGCACCCACGATCATTGTCCTAACGATAATAATGACATAACTTACGCATACTTTTTCATAACACACCACAACTATTCACACAACTCAATAGAACAATGCAAATTCATAATAATATTATTGTTAATATTACACTAGGTATTAATAACACAAATGGATAGCCATAAATTTATATAAATCTAAGGATTTCCAAGTGTCTCTGCCTATTACTGTGGGAAAAAGGCGTGACAATTTGATTGATTTATTTATATAAATGAATATAAGTTCTTATATTTATATTTAATTCGACAGGTTCGAATATATGACGCAAAGAATGGCCGCGAGACATGCAGCTGGTACCCAGTCGAAGAGCATGTGAAATGCGGCTGTTGTTCCCCGTCAGTGGAGGAGCGCTGCGAATCACCCAAAGTCTACAATCCTCGTAAGTGCACCTGCCAATGTCCAAACAATGAGGAACGAAGAAATTGTATTCACAAGTCAAAGGTTTGTCAGATAATGGATGTCCTTAACACTAACTAGGCATGACACACTCTAATCACATTCTCGGCACTTCTTCGCTCCTTAATAACAGCTTAACAACCAAATTTATTAGCACTTTTTTGTTGTTTATTGCGCTTTTGATGTTTAATCTATAAATAGTTATGTTAAATTTAGTAGGCGTTCATGGATTAACTGTTTATAAGAATTCGGTTAAGTAAATAATATAAATGTGCCTTTTATGTATACCTGATAATGACCTTGTCTAAATTTGGTATTCATAATGAAGAAATAGATAGAGTTGGTTATTCGACATCCATTGTCTATGAGCTTTTGGCGTCTTACTAATTCTATTACTCTAGTTACTATGCAGAGAAATTTTATTTGCTGTTTCTTTTTTATTTGCTTTAATTTGTTTAAACATATGAAATATGAATTAAACAATTTTTATGCGGCTTACTATTACGTTTATTTTGGTTTTGATTTTACTTTTATTATTCCGACTCTCGAAACGTCTAATAAAAAAAAAAGTAAAATCTAAGCCAAAATAAACGCAATAGTAAGCCGCATAAAATTAGTTTAATTCATTAATCAATGTTCGCGCAAAATCTAAGAAAATACTATATATAAAATATGTTTAATTATAATTTCTCTGCATTCAGCTAGTATTGTTTGTTCGTTTTTTACGATTTAATTAAATCGTACAATGATTATAATTAGATGTGAATTGTTACAGCTGAACCGCAATTCGAAGTGGAATCGATCTAAATGTATATGCGAAGACAGGACTATTCTGAGACCCACAATTTGAAGGTTTGTGACCTAAAATGAGGACATTCCTGACTTTCCCGTTCAGTACCTGCGGAAATGGCACGAATATTTCAGAGGAAATGTTAGGGAATCTTTGAAATTGTTCAACAATATCGTTGGATTTATTTTTAAGAAATGACAAAATTGTTAGATTAGTCATGGAAAAGCTCGTTTATAAATTTCAAGTCAGACAATTATGACTGAAAATTATTGGAAATAAGTATTTTAGGTTAGGGGATTTAATATTGCAGTTGAATTTCCTGCCGAAAAGTTAATTTAATTGTATTAAAGAAAGTAAATTAACAGTATTATAGGATAAGTAATTTATTATTAAAAACTAAGGGGGCCAAAAAGTTGCTGTCAATTGTTTTATATTAAAACCTAAATTACTTTTTGGATAATTAAAATTGTTAGTTAATTTGTTAGCGAATTTTTTACTATAATTTATTAATTTATGATCTTTTTTAGTAAAAATATGGACATCACTGGAGTATTATTAATTTAGTTTTTATTTTGATGTTGTCTTTAGGTTTAGTAACGTATTTGTATAATATACAGATAGTATTACTTAGTATTGGAGCGTATATACAATTTACGCAATTCCTATATTGTGATATAGACGTATCATAATTCCATATTTAATAAGTTTAATGTATTTTAAGTAATAATAAGAATTTATTTATTAGCTAGTCAAGAAGTGTATTCAACTTGAGATTAGTGGCTCTCTCGATTAATAATAACTTACACTTGAACTAACATAGCGCTTAACTGAACAGGTTCCTGCGATAGTGTTCACAGTCACTACGGCAGGAGCCTTCTCAGTGTAGCGCTGTGCCTGTAGTGTTAGTGAAACTGTAAAATGAGACCTGATGCTTTAGTTTAAATTTAGTACTTATTATTTTAAGAACTAGTCTATAAACATAGTGCCAAAGGCATTAATCTCATTAATAATCTTAGTGCTTTGTTGTGACTCCTGAAGGCATCCTGAAATAAGACTTCTTTCGTGAGTTGGTGGTAAAGGCATTTGTTACGTTATTAATTTATTATGTACTTAATTATATTAAGAAAGCTTTAAGTGATTTAATCACACACTATTTTTGTATATAATTGTACTTAGATATGTTTTAATTGATTATATTCGTCAATCAATCAATCAATAAACTTTTCTATTTATTTTTTTAAACATGTTTTTTTTATTTCTACATCCCTTATAGTTTTTCGAGGATATATTTATTATATTTGTAATATAAATATAATTGCAAATAAAACCATAGAAGGCCGTATAATAATAAATCACATATATATGTATATATATAGTTACGTGACAAACGGCTGAGAACAATTATCAGATACATGCACAGATAATATAGTTCGAGCAGATAACATTTGCATTAAATGTAAACACGTGTACGTTGTGTAGTGATGCTTAGGTGATTCTGTGAGATCGTTATATTTTTGTAAATTCCATTTAAATTTATTAAACACTAGCTGACCGGTGCCCCTCGTTAGGCGGTAAATATATTTTCTTGTGATGAAATTATGACAGTCATTCGGTTAGTTTCGGAGCGCTATGATTTATTTCCTGTCAAAAGAACGGTTAGAATGTTTACTACATATGTATGTATGTATTTGCATGCTAAATGACATAATATGAAAACTATAAACAAAGAAAATAGTTGTGAAAAGAACTTTTTATTGAAACATTGTTGAAAGTGTGCGTATTACGTTTTGAAAATTTCAATTTCGCGTTGGCTAAACAATAATTAAATATCGTATTATCTCCTAAATATTCAACAAAAAAATACTGTAAAAACGAATTTTATATAAATATAATTTCCTTGGTCCATCTATTTAAAAGCAATTAAAAAGATGGACGTGATAGTTTGACCTTATGAATAACAACTTAAATTAATTTTCTTATATAAAAAAACTACTTACTTTTGTGACTTAAATATATATGCTGTTATACATATGCTGTCGCTGTCTTTCTTGTAGGCATTATCAAACTCTACAATTTTTCTTTAGAACTCAATCATATATCTCTTATCGTTAAGACAGCGTTTGTAAGAAATATTTTTGTTCGACCGGTTTTCTCCGACTTACTTTGCAAATTCGACTACAACGGTAATGCCATTTCATTGGTAAAGGAGTTATCAAAATCAGTCCACTGAATCCAGAGGGTAATCTCAACGACCTCACAAACTAGTAGATAGATATAGATATAGAAGTATAGATATTATTTTATTAGAATTAGATTAAATTTATTTAGCCCCTGTTGGCGACCTTATAATTAAAAAACGATCTCTTTTAGGCAACCAACCTTAAGATAGTGAAACTGATTTTTTTATCGTGACGTGACATATGACCTCGACCTGCCTGATGGTCAGTAAGAGGAGGTCCAAGAGTGCCGATGACTGCAAAAACTGAGTTCACGGTTGCCCCAGTCGCCTTCACTACGCCGGCTAATGGGGCGTTCTCACAAGGCGATTTCAGTTAATCAATATTTGTCGTTTAACAAAAATTATATATATTAATTGCTTCAATTTGGTTGAAAGTCTGTTCAGACGGTTTAAATCACGAACGATTTCGCAGTTGATCAACTCAAATCGCCTCGTGAGAACGCGGTTTAAAGGATATATATTGTATATAGGTATAAAGTGCATCAAATTGTGAATGTGAAGGAAGCGAGGGAGTTGTGTCAGGACCGTGGCAAGTAGCGCTCCATTGTCTCTGCTTATCCCTGTGGGAAAAAGGCTTGACAATTTGATTGATTGATTGAAGTGCACCAAGTACCAAAACTTGGGCCCTCTCCGTAGCCCGCTCCATAGTGACTTCGAGTTAGTATTTATTACAATAAGAAAACTACTTAAAGTTGTGTTTTTGTCCATCTCATCATTTTGTCGGCAATTTCCAAGCTCAAAGTGTGACCAGTGAAAAAAACCTCTGCATAAAATGTTGCCAGCCTTCATGGCGAATTATGTCAGTGGGTTATCCCTACCGGTAATGAGATACGGTCAACAAACACTATTTCCATTATAGGCAGACACGATACGAAAACAATGCAACAATTTATTTATACCTTTTATTTATTTATTTTGTGAGAGAAGGGAGTTGTTTTAGGATAGTGGCAAGTAGCGCTCCATTGTCTCTGCCTATCCCCTATCTATGCCTAAAAAGGCGTGACAATTTGATATTGTCATAAAAGAACGCACAATGTCTGATTTTAAGTCGGAATCAATGAATGGAATGTTACCATAGATCATACTTACCATACCATCACAGAAAATCATGCGATCACTGATTGTCTAATAAGCAAAAGTCTCATCATTAATGTCGGTTTACCGAATGCTTCATCAGATATGGATTACTTTACACTAGAACCACGGAGAATGTTTTGAGGAGCTCTTTAACCTTGTTCCTACCTCGTCTTTTTACATCCGTGATACCCGCAGAAGTCGGGGTATTACGGCTTGTCTATCAAAATCAAAACGGCAGTCGAACTAAAAGGTTTGGTGCGTCGTTTCTTTGTAGAACAATGGACAACTGGAATGCTTTACCAACCCATATGTTCTCTTAATCCTATAACCTTGGATCCTTCAAGCGATGTGTGACCTTTAGACGGCATAGTGACGGCGACTGGGGCGACCGTGAAAACTTGTTTTTTACAGTCAGTTTTTTGGACCTCCTCTTGCTTATCACCAGGAGGGACTAGGTCAAATGTTGTGTCACAATAAAAAAAATTAACCAATATAAGACTGCGTACCTCTTAAAATAACATTATTCGTTTAGTGGTATAATGGAAACGCGTTAGCACTCATCATTGGTCAATTAGTAGCAAAAAATATTAAGTAATTGTATTTAACAATTGTAAAAAATGCGGGGAATTTTCTCCAAAATACCTACTTACCTATATTATTGCTTTATAACAATTATAGAACATAATAATAGGCAATTTGCTATTTCTAGAACATTATAAACCAAAGGTCTTGGCCACGTCAATGTGCGATTTAAAACCCAAATATAATATAAATTATATTTTATGAAGTTTCACACAAGGCAGGTTAACAATAAGAGTGGTAGACAATGGTGTCCAGTATGCCGATCCGGGATAGTACTGTAACACTACAACTAGGTGGTGTCACGGATTTATCCAACTCTTCTGCTGGATATCAGCCTTAAACAACAGGCAGGCTTTTGACGTTATTTTTTTTTTGTGACTCGACATATGACAGCACCCCGCTTGATGTTAAGCCAAAGTGTGGTCCATGAATGAATGTCACTGCTACTACAATTCAATAACTGAGAGTAGCAATCACATCCACTATGCCGGCCTAGATGGAACCGGCAACTTACAAGCTGATTCCGAAACGTGACCAAATCACTTCACGGTCTGTATACTTGTAAGTGGTGGTATTTGTATTTATAATAATAAATGTATTTAATAATAATAAACACAATAATAAGCTGTATTTTTAGATCGTAATACTTTAATATTGTAAATAACCATAAAAACAAAGTCTACCCCGGATCGGCAGACTAAGCAAAGACCACTACCACTTTTAAAGAGTTTTTCTTATAATCTTGTTTCAAATCAAATATAAAAGTAAAGTTCAATAAACTGCATAAATTATTATTTTCATAAAGAAAGAAAAACAACAGAACAAAGATCATGAACCTCTGAAAAAAATAGCAAAGTTTACTGTGAAATATCAGCGATGAGGAAAAGAGTAGAGCTTCTGTTGTAACTTTTGACAATAGTAAATATCTGGAGCTTTATGAAAATTCCTCTCAGCCCCCACATGTATTGAGGGATAAACAAAATAGTAATCGCCTGACTCAGGACTTTGGCGTTTATTACGTAAACTATAATTTCGCCAGAACTGACATTAAAACACAAAAATAGATATACACCTATTATTAAACACACTAGATACCCTAATTAATAACACGAATAAATAAACTGGTTATTATATTTGGAAACCTTCTAAGTACTCAAAAAACAGACTGAATAGTAACTTGGTCGCGTTTCAGGATCAGATTGTAAGTAGCTGGTTCCAACTAGGCCGGCATAGTAGGTGTGACTGCTACTTATACCAATTAAACTGTAAGAAGCAGTCAGTAGTCACCTCCATTCATGGACCGCTCTCCAGTTTGACATTAGGTGGAGTGCTGCCATAAGTCGAGTCACTAAAAAAGCAGTATGAAGAATAATATTATATCAAGGTAGTGTTTTTTTATTGTGACACGACATATGACAGCACCTTGCTTTACATTAAAACTGTTTATTAAACTTGCTTTTTAACTCTTAACTCTAAGAGTGGTAGGCAGTGGTACCCAGTCTGCCGATCCGGGGTAGTACCACCACTTACAAGTGATTTGGTCGCGTTTTGGGATCAGCTTGTAAGTTGCCAGTTCCAACTAGGCCAGCATAGTGGATGCGACTGCTACTCACAGTTATTAAATTGTAGTGGCAGTAGCAGTAGCATCCATTCATGGAGTACACTCCAGCTTAACATCAAGCGGGGTGCTGTCATAAGTCGAGTCACAATAAAATAAAACTCACTTTAGCTTAACGGATCTTCGTTTCATTGTCTTTTAAAGCCGTGCCTACATATATATATGTACGTATATATTTATAGTAATAACAATATAATTTAGAATGCGCGCATCATACCAACTGTACTCCTTAATGTCTCTAATACAAACACACAACAGGAACAAAGGTATTATAAACTAAAAGAGCCACTTTATTCAAGCGTAACGAGTCAGTAGTATTTGGAAATAGAAGAATATTTGTGGAATTTCAGTGAGGCTGTTATAGTAGAGTCGACACGGCTGCATGCAGACATATTACTAAGCCTGTCGTATAAACTACTAAGAAAAATACATTACTCAAAATTGGAAATGGTCAGTACACACAATTTAAGATAGACTGAAACCCTGCCATTGAAACCCCAGGGTCACTGGAGTAGGCCTATGTTCAGCAGTGGGCGAACTTACGGGTGTTATGATTCTTTTATATTGTATTATATTATATTGTATTATTTATTTGTATTAGCTTATTCTAAAGGTATAGGTATAGTTTATCTTACTATAATTGACGCGCCTCTCCACTTTATTAATTTATTTCAATCAATCAATCAATCAAATTGTTACGCCTTTTTCCCACAGGGATAGGCAGAGACAATGGAGCGCCACTTACCACGATCCTTACACAACTCCCTTGCTTCCCTCACATCCACAATTCTCCTCATACAGGCCCTATGGTTATGGGCACTAGGCAACCTAGCTTTTTTAATTTATTTAAATATGTGAATGCAAATATTATTAACTATACTATTATACTTTATCAACGTGCTCCTCCTTTTGTGTCTAACCAGCAACTGAATGACCAATTACAATTGCATTTTCGGTGTGTTGCATTCATATTTTATATATGCGTAAATGTAGTCATTTCAGCTTAGACAGACTGTACAGATATATAAAAAAATGTTGATACTCTTCCTTTTAAATATAGTTCTTTACGCAAAAACTTTATTTGGTTTTGTTATTTCGTCATTGAGTTTGACGACACTTTTTATGAATGACATGACGTTTATTTGTTTAGATTATACTCGTAGTTTACCTATATATGTATTACCGTCACTACCTAATCTAACAGTTATAAAATGTTTGTTAGTTCCGCACAAATTGTTGTTTTAACTTAGATATTTCCTGTATCAATATGACATGATACTTAGATGCTTAAACTAAAACAAACATCTAAAGCTAATAAAGTTGTATTTTTATTTTAAACATTTTACTTGGATTAACCTGCAGTTAACTTTTGAGATTTATGTTTTTTTTTACATTTCTATACTAAACTACTAAATTACTTGCATAATTAAAACAGGACAACCAAAGTACATATATCAAAGATACAAGTTACATACCGGCAAGTAGTTTTGAACCCGTGCTCTCGGTTTGCGTAACCGTTGCACTGCCACTAGTTGCCCCACAGTCGCCTTAATAAACAACATATTTATTCCCATCTACGAAGAGAATAGTTTTATTTATTTATTATATAGATAGTAATATTAATATTTACTAAGATATTATTATTACAATAAGATTTAATACACAAAAGCTCCAATTTAGAGATCATTTAGCTGAGATCACATTTATCTACTTATAGTAACTTATCTGCGTATTCTTTCATGAATGGTGCCTTAGGGTTGTTCGAGTTTAACGGAACTTAAATAAGAAATAGCATATAAACGTTTTTCTTCTGCAACGCAAACTATGCTGTACATATCTGTACAATAAATAGATTTACTATGTCTACAAGCCACTGAAAATATAAAATTAAAAATTCTACGCAACATATTAGTAGAATTGTGAATGTGAAGGAAGCGAGGGAGTTGTGTCAGGATCGTAGCAAATGGTGCTCCATTGTCCCCGCCTAACCCTGTGGAAAGAAATCGTCAATTTAATTGAATAGTTTGAATATAAATGGTCTTTGGCAAATTAAATATAATATATTTTAAATTAAATTGTTTGTTATGTTGTTATAAATATAATATGTAAAATTGAAATCCTGGTAATTATAATAAATGTAAATATATATTTTCCGTTACAATTGCATATTTTTTGTTACTTTTTATCTATCACGCTATAACCACTAATTGCACCATGAATTATGATCCCTTATTCAGGACATTGTTACTTTTATTTGGCCGGCAGAGTGACAGCGACTGAGCCAACCGTTAAATACGATGATTTTTTCAGGACCTCTTGGACCTTCTCTTATTTATTTATATATTAAGCCTTCCAACAAGAATACATTGTTTACAATACACACTCATATAGCACTATGTAATATATATTTATATTTATAGGCCAGGACAGCATGCATTATTTTTTTTATTTTTTTTATTGTGACACGACATCTGACCTCGACCCGCCTGATGATAAGTAAGAGGAGGTCCAAGAGTGACAACGACTGGGACAACCGAGTCAGTTCCCGGCTGTCCCAGCCGCCGCCACTATGCCGGCCTAAGATGCTTCTTCACGCATCGCTTGAAGGATCCAAGGTCATAGGATGGAGAGAACACATGGGCAGGCAAAGCATTCCACTTGTCGATTGATCTACAAAGGAAAGACGCACCGAACTTTTTAGTTCGACTGCTGATTCGGTCGATAAAATGCGGATGCTTTCCCCGACCTGTGCGGGTATTACGGGAGTGAAAAGACGAGGTAGGAACAAGGTTAAAGAGCTCCTCGGAACATTCCCCGTGGTATAGGCGATAGAGGACGCACAGAGCCGCCATGTCTCTGCGTAGTTGCAGGGGCTCCAGAGTTCGCGAGACCTCTGCATCACCTATAATTCGGACAGCTCGGCGCTGCAATGAATCCAGGGCATTGAGAAGATACTTGGCAGAGCCATCCCAGAGGTGCGAACAGTACTCCGCACAAGAGCGAATCTGCGCCTTGTACAATAGCAGGCGAAGCTCCGGCGCGAAGAACCGTCGCACCTTGTTCAGGATGCCAAGGAGATGGTCTTAATGGCCCGCTCGATGTGGTCCCTGTGATTCAAGTCGCAGCGAAGGGACATAATAATAATAAAAACACTTAGTAACGATATAAAGCATAATACAATAGGGAAAACTTATTAAACACTCAAATATAATAATTAACACATTAAATAATTGAAATTAAATTTATCATATAATATTACAAGTTATTTACAATAAGTAGACCTAGATTAGATTAGAAAGTATTTAAAATTCTCTTGAAATGAAATGAAAATAATTTATTAGCATTGGCATAGGCTTAGCACCGTCAGATTCTACTATGCTTACCATCAACAAGTCGAGTTCGCGACATAATAAAAAACTTTTTTTTTATAATTACAATTATTTTTAAGATAGACCTAAACTAGATCTTTGACCTCGACTTGCCAAAAGGAAAAAACCGTCTCACCTTACGGTTGCCTCAGTCGCCGTCACTATGCCGGCCAAGTCTACAAAGCAAGGTAACCTAGAAAGATTTAGAGCCAATGCATGTATCTATATTAAAAGTTACAAAACTTTAAAGCGAAATGAACTAAAACACTGTTATTATTTATTATTATTTAATCAATCAATCAAATTGTCACGCCTTTTCCCCACGGGGATAGACAGAGGCAATGGAGCAATACTTGCTTCGATCCTATTTAAATTATTATTCTTTTATTATTGTTGTATATTTATATTCAACCAATGGATCCTAATATACAATAATTGTCTCGTTTCAATCAAAACCATAGTTACCTGAGAATATAAAAATATGCTATAATATACACAAGATAGGTGGAAAACCCCCCCATTAAGTGAGTCAATTTAATGGTGTGAACAAGGCCGGCCTCTGCCACAGATCCGTCTATCAAGCAACTATTTTAAGAATTAATTTGGTAGTCCGTAGACAATACTTAATAACATTAATAATTTAAAAAGCGATATGTTATTCCATACCCTTACATTTAGGTGTAGGTAGTTATTTTAAGTGGGAAAGAAAGTAGGTGGCATTCAGTATAAGTAATAAACAACCTTATTGCGATTATAAAAATGTAATAACAACTTCATGTCCTAAAATATTATTATTTAACCATTAAAATATAATATACAAATAAAATAAAATTATTTACAGAGAATAATGTCTATAATATATTTGTCGATGTAAATTTATTTTAGTCTGGCAATATTGTTGCGAATGTCATTGTCATCGGCTCACACCCCCGCGTCAACAAAACGGGGGAAGTATCTCGCGCTACGATCGATTCCTGCAATTTTCGGGGGTTGTGGGTCGTAGTCCCGCCTCCCTTGTGATATCATTAAACCCCTCGGTGAAACATCAAATGTGACTCATTTTAAAGTACATATTTATAACAATAAATCATGAAATAGCACGAATATAATCAAAGTATCCATCGCAAATATTAATTGGACAAAACATAAGTGAATGAAAATGTATTTAAATAATAATGCTACGTGTTTACGCTGCGTTTTTGTGTAGTGGAGTGTACTTTATGTAATTTGTTTATGTAAAATGTCCCTTGGTGGTGCGACTTATGTGAAAAACGCAACAATGTTAGAGCAATTGCTTGAGGAAATTAATTTCCAAAGAACTAAAGAAATGAGACAGCTTATGAAAGATGGTATGTAAAATTAGATATTATATTCAATTAGTTTTCCTAATACTTTAGTTTGTTAAGGTAGTAAATTAATAAATTTTCCAATAGGATTCTAATACGAAATTTTTAGAAGTAGTAGCTTTTTTACCACTTATCTTTTCATGAAGAATTGATTTATTCACGAAAGTGTTGTAAGGCAACATCCAATAGTTAAACCTGAATAAAGTGCAATTAATATTATTAACAAAGCATAAAATGAAATTGATGCAAAATAACAATTAAGTTTTAAATATGTTGATCATACATACAAAACATACAATTCATTGCTTACTTAAACATTCATTATCCTGTTTAATTATTATTTTTTATTGTAACTTGGCATCTGACTTCACCCTTCATCTTGGTTACCATCAGGCGATCGTAAGCAAGATGGGGTCCCAGTGCCGATGACTGAAAAAACCAAGTCGGAGATTTTATTATTTGTTTGCGTATGATTTATATAACCAATTTTTAAACACTGTTTTTTAAATACAGATCTGTTATATCAATCTATGAATTAAAATATTGAAATGGGTAATAATCTTTTATTGATTTGTTATAAATTGATATATATACTGTGATATATATACTCTTGTAACAATCAATACTACATTTTAATAAAACTTAACCAACCCCACTTGTGATCCCTCTGATAAACTGTGGAGAGGGTGCCTAACATTAGTTCGCAACCTAGAACACAGATGGCAGCACTGTACTATAATCAAATTCATTTAGTGGGTAATTTAAATTTCTGTTTGTTTATTTTTATTTAACCTAAGCACCCGCTCGTTGGTTTGATCACCTATTTATTTTAACAAATATTTAATGGGTTTTGGTTTTTCAAAAAATATTTCATGCAGCGCCATCTAGTAGTAAATTTCTGAAATACAATGTAAATATGTATACTCCAAATGTTTGACGTTATCATAGTGTTACCTACATAACATAGATGGCGCTACATGATAATTGGTAGGATATTGTATTTTTTAACAATACTATTTGGATGGTAGATACTCTAGATTTGCCTTTTATTATCATAGCAAAATAAATAATTTTGGAATAGGCAGATTTGGTCCGGTGTTAAACAGGGTATTGTTATCACCGGTCTGTAACAAGTGCTGTTACATACCGTAAAGTGACCTAGTCTTGTTTCGGGATCAGCTTGTAAGTTGCCGGTAGGTTCTAAGCCGGCATAGTGGATGTGACTGCTACGCTACGCTTAAGTGTGATAGCAGTCACCTCCATTCGTGGACCGCTTAACATCAGACAGGGTGCTGTCATATGTCGAGGCACAATAAAAAAATCAATAGGATCATATTTTAAAATAATTTTCACTTACAAAGTATGGCGATTTAGTTTATGAACTTTGGAGGGTCAGCCTGTCGTTGACCCTAAGCTTTATAAGGTGTTACGTGTTTTGACGCCAGGCGTGGACGAATGGTTTAACGATTGTTTTGTTGCGCGTAAAGTCCCGGGTTCGATTCCCACTAGGAGCAAATATTTGTTTCATAGCTTTTATTTGTAATATTTAATAACTATATTAAATATTTGTTAATAAAAAAGAGATAGATATTTGCTTTGGGTCAGGTTATCAAAGAGTGGTAGGCAGTGGTACCCAGTCTGCTGATCCGGGGTAGTACCACCACTTACAAGTATACAGACCGTGAAGTGATTTGGTCACGTTTCGGGATCAGCTTGTAAGTTGCCGGTTCCAACTAGGCCGGCATAGTGGATGTGATTGCTACTCACAGTTATTGAATTGTAGTAGCAATGACATTCATTCATGGACCACACTTTGGCTTAACATCAAGCGGGGTGCTGTCATATGTCGAGTCACAATAAAACTGTAATAAAAACTGTAGAAATAAAAATCAATATAATTTATGAAAACACATTTATTTGACTTTAATAAAATTATAACAATAACACAAGTAAATTGTATTCAACAATTATTTACCTACTACCTACCCCTCTCAATTCTCAAGTCATGATAGGTAATTAATATATAAGGAATGTTTCTTTCTTAATAATCTTTTAGTATGCAATGTTACGAGATTATTTTTGACAAAGAAAATTTAACTTCACGACTTTCGCCTTATAAGTAGCGACAGTTCGTTTACTGGCTCGACTAGCGCAAATGTTGAACGGTCTATTCGTTTGATTGGTCGTCGTCGAACGGTATAGTGGATGCGACTTCTGTTTTACTGTGGCAGCAGTCATCTCCATTAATGGTCTGCACTCCGGTTAACATCAAAGGGTCACTATTAGTTTTTTTTATTGTGACACGACATATAACTTCTACTACAGTCGAATATTTGCAAGTAGCAGTCCACTATGCCTGCCCAGTTGGAACCGGCAACTTTGAAGTAAACCCAAAACGCGACACTTTTTGGTTTGTACACTTGAAAATGGTGGTACTACCTCGGATCGGCAAAGACCTGGCAAAGACCACCAACTTATCACTCTTAAATAACCATCGAACCCGGGTCAAAAATATAATAATATGTAGTATTTTCTTAGATATTGCGCGAATATTGATTAATGAATTGAACAAATTTTATGCGGCTTACAAAATAAACGCGATAGTAAGCCGCATAAAATTGGTTTAATTCATAATAAAATGTAGTTGTCTTGATTTGTATCCCATTGCATACTATGAGGGGATTGCTATTTGAACCAATTACACTTAAAATACTATTCAGAAAAATGGAATTTATTATTTAACTAAATAATAATTTGGCTTTTATTTTGTCTAAATTTTATTAACTTATTATTGATATTTGAGATTCGACTTTGCTTTAAATTAGGAAGTGAATAATTACATAGGCAATACATATCTATGCATGTAAAATAAACTTTAGTATAGTTAGGGAATGATTCTAAAACTGGCGATAAGTGTCTACGTGGATTTTATGTTACAAAAAACATTGACTATAGAATAGCCGGCCACAATATATATATTACAAGCAGTTTTAGTACCACAATCCCTAGATTGTTTTTTTTTTTTATTTTGTGTTGGTTTGATAATTATGAAATAAAATATTAAATTAATATCTTTGGGAGTTACCTTGACTCCTCACTAAGGCCAATATTGGGCCAATGCGATTGGCCAATGCGCTTGTAAAACACCAAAGAAATTGGCTCTCATATAAGCATTTTGGCCTATATTGAAGCTAATAAATTGGCCCAATATTGTGGGAGTCATTGTCAAAAATAGCCATGGACAGAAATGTGTTATTTTATAATAATTCTATTTATTTCTATCTAAATCACCTACATACTACTGAGGAATATTTTATTTGACCACGCACACGAACGAGAGACTTCACTCTCAAAAGAACAATAATGCGTTCGTAATAAAGTTGCTTTTTGTTTGAACACATTTAGTGACAGATAAATTCGCTTATACAAAACAAGTCAACAAGCAAACAAACAAAATAATCGACTGTCCAACTAAACGGTTGTCGAATGATCGACAAGTGGAATGCTTTGCCAGCCCATGTGTTCCCCCTATTCCATATAAGTCGTGAAATAGACCTTTGGTTGGCATAGTGTGCCGGTAAGCTCATGGTCCTCCCCATACTTATCAAGCAAGTCTAGTTTAGATATGAATCATATTATTTTAAAAAGACCTACTAAAGTATGACTCAATTGCAATGAGGTCGGCCCTTAATTGATCATAGAAATTGAAGGCGCACAGTCATAATGCTGAGACAGTAATGTGTAGAACATAGGTATTCAATCTTTTCTCCAACCCTTATTTTTTTACTTTTTTTACAACCAATCAATCAAATTGTCACGCTTTTTTTCGACAGAGATAGGCAGAGATCATGGAGAACACAACTCCCTTGCTTCTCTCACATCCACAATTCTCTTCATACAAGCTCTACGGTTGTTTGAAGGAACAAGCACCATGCAATCCAACTTTCTTAAGGATGTTTCCGATTAAGTCGGAAAGCACCCTTCTGAGTCTGCCTCTTTTTTTTACTTTCACTATATATCTTTAATCTTCCTTTGCCCCCCCATGTTTTCTGCTGCCCCCGTGAAATTCTAATATGGCCACAATGGGGCGCTATAGCCCACGTTGAGGACCTATTGTTAGAAGAATAAAGCCAACCTTATCTCAAACGCATTAGAGACGTCTTTACTTCGACATAAGATCACCAGTCGCTCGTGTACAAGTCTTTAATACGATGCGAATGCAACTATTTAGTTGATTACTTAATACTTTATTGTCTTTTTAAAAATAATTATTATATTCTATATTCATACATAACTTGACGCCTGATTATTATAATGATAGACATTGTTAAGTATTTTTTAAATTGTTTGAAGCAGGAACTCCTCTTTTATCAGCTCTTATCATTATGCCAGCTCAAACCCACCGCACTGCGTGCATTTCTCGACTCCTGCCATAGACAGGTCTGCGAGCAGGGGTCTCCTCATTTATCCATTATCCGAGGCATTTAGAAGAACCTTGTCCAATTAACAAACGTGATGTATTTAATCTCGTGTCGTGTGACGTCACCATCCAAACTGCAGGGGATAGTATAGTTAATATTAAGTTATCAAATAAATATGAACTCGCATTGTATTCGAAGGCACTTTGTTTTATTATATAATAATTCTATACAATTCAATTTATAATTATCACTAAAATATATTATCAAGACTCAATTCGTTATAAATAATATTTTTATACAATATAATTAAATTAATTATACAGGTTGTTAGAAAAATAACTATGATTTCAGTTGAGTTTTTGCACTGTATAATTTACGAGTGTAAACTACAACTTGGCATTAGAAAAGGATTTATAAGACCATTACAGGAATAGGTAGGCAGAGACAACGTAGAGCATTATATAAATAGGATTAACGTCATCAGGCCCCCGTAGGGCGAGTTGTAGACGTAATATTTCACGCATTGTCCTCAATAACACATTTCACAACAAGCCACCAAAATAGCTCTTTTTCCAACATCCTGTTTATAATACAAATTAATCAGTGCAATGACAGTTTTTATTTAAATATTGTTTTATTAAATAAATCATTTATAAAAGTAAATAGTATCTAAATCAATAATAAAATGGGACCCGCTGGAATTTGAATGATTCAATTATTATAACATATATAAACCATTAATACTACAAGGCCTAGATATTATACATTACGCCTACCTATATACATTTATTATTAGTTCTATGTGCACTCAGAGGCAACATAAATACACAGGTACATTCGTATAAGACATTTTTTAGGATTAAGAGTAGCTTTTGGTAGTCACCTTCATTTTCACATGACCGTCAAATCGTGTCAATGTCCTATTAACGATCTATCGCCATTTTGATTTATATCTTGTTAAAACAACAACTAAGAATTGATCAAATTCACTCCCACCAGTTTCTCACAACAACATCTGAGTTAAATGGAGTAATTGTTATTTTGTTTCAGATTCTGGCTTCGTCGTATTACAAGGGACAACATATTGGACAGACTTGTTTGTTAGGAACTTTTTATTCCAAGAGGAACAATCGATAGACTGCGACGACTTGTTGTTTTTTGTTAGAAAACGTCACGTCAAAGGATCATCGAGATATCTGCCCAAATATGAGGTAAATGGTCATACAGATCTCATTGAAATTACTACAGACACAAATACTACCCATAATAACAGCATGCGTCCAATAGTGGCATAGAATAAATGATGATGCGAAAATGTCGACAAACAGCAACATTCGAAGCAACATAACATTGTACAATTGTACTAACATTGGATGATATACGAGTAGATTTTATAATTATAGTTTTGATATTACTGACTTTTTTGCCTGCTTTGCGCTTACAGATAAATGGCAAGTTTTAAATTGGATAATAAATTATCTTTGTGTGAAAATTCTATTTATTTCACTTTCTTTAATATGTTTTCTTTTATTATGTAAAGGCTTTTTAAATATCTTTATTATGTTTAATTGATTTCTTAGTGTTTATTAAATGAAAATGCACGTTATTAGTTTTATCTTTTATATATTTTGAATGCACTTTATCAATTCCACTCACAACTGCAGTCTTTCAATATAGGACTTATAAATAAATTACATTTTGACAACTTAATATATTTTATACCAATTTGAAAATATAGACATGAAGTCTTTGTGGAATTTACCTCACTAACATTATTCTAATTCAATATTTTTACACGAATAGACAATTGAAACAGTCAATATATATATAGTGTTATTTTATTCATTAACAATATTATTAGCAAAAATATTTTTACACAGAAAATTGAACATACAATAATATCTTTGAACATTTTTATAAAATCTTCATTACTCTATTAATTGCCTAAACTAATAATTCTAATTGCATTCCTTCTTACTCGTTGTTTACAATTAGAATTATAACACTTACATTTTGATATATTTCTGTTTATTTTGTATCATTGTGCACTTTGAAATGTAGACTTTATTACAATTCCAACGACACAACAAGATCAATAAATTAAACATATTCGCCTATTAAAAATGCGTGTATATCATTGTTTTTACATTGACTAGTATTATTATCATGATGGATATGTTTTAGTTGGCATTTGTAACAAGGTAACATACTATCATCATCCGCTATTTGCCTAAAGGTATTAATAAAATAGTTGAAAGCTGATAAACTGATATTAAAATATATCCAAGATATGTCTATGCGATTGTTCACGTTGCAATGTTTTATAGTAACAAACAGCGACATGCGGCTATAACTCAATCCTTACACCTTTAAGATTATCATATTTGTCTTGTCACACACGCATACAAACATATAAAACCGGCCATAGCAGACTCCGGTGTCGCATTATCACTTTATAATAGCGGAAGTTCAGTCATTGGTACATTTCCATAGCAGATCCCATCTTTAACAAAATACATATTTCAGAAATTATGTTGTGCGAATTAACTATGCTGTTGACATTAATAAACATCGATGCAATGTTTCATATTTTGTGACTTAAACATCAGTACAACTATATAAAGATCTCAAAATAATCATTCACGGATTAAATTTTTATAAAAAAGTACAATCTTTCAACAACGTAAATAAATCTTAAATAGCTCTCTCTCTCTCTTTCTCTCCTGGTGCGACACACAATCTATAGCACCATTTTGATTGATAATGGATGAATTACTTGGGAAACATTTATGCCCACAACTGCCACTAACCTTCGTTCTGAGTCATATTAATGAGACTATTTCTGATTATATAACTGACTATCGGCGCGATAATAATAATCCATTTAATAGTTTATCACGAATACAGATTGTCGTCCGTTTTGCACCACCGGACATACCTTAGAATTATTCTACTCAACGACGAAGGCATACATGTACGCTTATCACAACACCTGTCCGTTCACAACACAGCCACTCACACCGCGACACTAACACAATGTTCTTCTGCAGACGGACGTCGAAGTCTTCCGCAAAGACTCCAAGAAGTTGCCCATCGGCGACCCCGAGATCGACTGGGAGGAGACCGTCTACCTGAACCTGATAGTGCACCAGTTCGACTACACGCTGACGCTGGCCATCTGCACGCGAACCAGTCCCAAGGAGCTGCAAGTGTTGCGGCGACACTCGCAGAAGGTCAGTCACTAGCTCAGTCGCGAGAACAGCTTCGTGCGCGGCCACGGCAACGGCCATGAATATCGCCGAGGCACCGGCCCTCGGGACCCCCGCTCCATATAACTAAACATAAAGTACCACCACTCCCTTTGTATCATGTATTGACTGCCGGCGCCCGAGCGCTGCGGCGTCAACAGCAGTGAATGGAACGTCCAGAACAGTCTCGTTGTGATGTAGTAGCCGATGATGACGTCGATGCAATAGTGCGCGTGCGCCAATAATACGAAGACAACGCCAATAAACGCGGTTGCCCACAGCGCCCAATGCAAGGGCCATAACTTTTTAGGGGAGTACTCTGCCACCACAAGGTAACTCAGTACGAGCACCATGGTGTGACCAGAGTAGATGTAATCCCCGCAGTACGTGTGCTTCCCATTGATGGAGAGACCGAACCCGGAGATTAAATAGAACATTCTCTTAATGACCAACAGTGGCGTGGTGCCATTACTCTTAGGGCTACAGAAATATGTCTCGCTTGACACTGGAAGTACGGTCACGAACATTGTTATAGATCTGTATAAATACAGCAGTCCTATTATAAAGAATATCCTCCTTGAGACTATGAACCTGTGTTTGTGAAAGACGACCACCAGCATGGCGACGGTGGTTGACACCATGATCATATACTCGGACACGTCCAAACACCAATCCCTGGCAATGACATTATCTAAAAATATATCTGGCAACGGTTTTGTAATGTTTCTGTCTGGCAACCTTTCGTGCACCAGCGACAGCGACATCATGTTGATGCACACGCACAGAAAGAGAAAGAAAAACGATAGTATAGTTTTCCATATTTCTTTTGGATATCGCTCCTCTCTGACCGCCCCTGGTGGTATTTCTACAATAAATTCATTAGGATGCAATCTTTGGGGCGAGTGTTCGTGGTCGGGATCCGACTCATCCGTGTTTCCCGTCGGTACATTAATCTTAACGGTCCTAGCTAAAAGTGGTTGCCTCTGCATGAGTTCAGCCTGGCTAGGCATCGTGCCTTCCTGTCCAGCTTGTTGTCTGGCCGCGTTATTGTTTAGGTCATTGCGTTTTAGTCTAGGCTCGAAATTAATACCCCTTATGTCCTCCTGTGCTGTTTGCGTTGCAATGTCAACATCGCAAGCGGCTGGAGGCGATTCGGGCGGCGATGGCGGTCGAGGCAAGGCCAACGCTTTGGAAGGCAGTTCATTGGCAAGGTAAACGCGTACAGATTCTATGAGCGGTTCGGCTAAGTTAATTTGTTTCGGTTGTGCGGACTCCTTGGTCGGCGATCTTGTCGAGATCGTCATCCAATCACCATTTGGTTGTCTTGGGCTCGCACCTGAAATGGAATGAAAATAATTTACATTCTGAATACATATTTAATGAGCATAACAAAGGGATATTGTCAATTTAGTTTGGACTGAGTTGCGACAGGGTATTCAACGGTCAATTGTGTCCGTGCAGTGATTCATTGATGTTCACAGCCGAGGTCTACATACAGCTGTTGGCACATGTTGTCAGGCAATTTCAAGGCTTAATGACATTGTAAAAAGACGTTAAATACTATGTTAATAGTCAATAATTTTATAATTATATAACATTATTTAATGTTCTTGCACGAGTATAATGGGGCGTTCTCACGGGACGATTTGAGTTGATCAACTGCGAAATCGTTCAAGATTTGAACCGTCTGAACAGACTTTCAACCAAGTTGAAGCAATAAAAATTGATTTAACAAAAGTTAAAGACCTTTCTACTTTTATTGATTCAACTAATAGCTGACAGCGAATCGACTCGTCTGAACCCATTCGTTCAACTTGCATTAAATAATCAGTCCAATCAATCAGTCAATCAGCGCGATTGAGTACCTAAGTATTTTATATTGCATTCCTCTGTCACCAGTTTTTTGTTTGTTTGTAAAATAAAATGTGAATAAAATGTAAATTATGGCGTCCGCATCCACGAGAAAAATGCTTAAATGAACAGATAATGTAATATTGAGTCGATTATAATTGAATCGTGAGAACGCTACCGTCAATATTTGCTTTCGAATTTTTGTTAAACGATAAATATTGATCAACTAAAATCGCCCCGTGGGAACGCCCCATAAAAGATAATTATCACGCTATCCCATTAATAGAATAGCACTTATATAATTTCACCTATAATACTAAATTTGGTATTGTGACGCCTGTAAATATTGTGGGAGAATAAGATGTAGAATTTCATTAATTCAAGCTATAGGTTAGTGGTTATCGGCGTAGATTTTGCCTTGGGGCCATAAAGTGTAAGTGAATTTCCACACAAATCACAATCATGAACGAATTCGTCATGGTTGATTATTGCCCGCATAATCAAACTAAAGACATGATTCACAATCATTCCTGTTTGTTAAGTTAAATGATTATTATTGACATCCATTTTGTTATTTAAATAATTTGTTTTTGTTTGTAGTTGAGTGTTTAAATTGTCATCGGTTCCGCTCGCATGCCATTCGTGCGTGTGATTTCAAAGAGAAATTTTAGTCACTGCTTAAAATTAACAATTTCTACAATTATACTTGTTGTACGTTTAGGAACGAATTGTTTAGTAGAGCATGACCGTAACATGCTTTTGTCACAAAATTATTTTATGGGTGCAGGCGTGAGTGAGCTTTGCACATTTCAAATTATACGTTCTATTATTAATACAAGTAAGCGGAATGCCCAATGTACATAACTCCTTTGATCAACTTAACTCAAACTATCATGTACCAATTCCTACAAAGATAGGCATTCAAAATGGAGTGGCACTTTCGATGGTCCTAACAACTCTCTTGCTGCCCTCCATCAGCATTTCTCATTGTACAAACCCATGGTTTATTCGGCGGACCCCTTAATACGTACGTTGAAACGGAAAATAAAATAAAATCAATTAATAAATTTATTAAATAAACGTGATAGTAAGCTATAATGTGTTTTTTTTATAGAACAACAATGATTTGATAGGTAATAATAAATTTTATGGTTTTGTTTGTTAAAATATTTTAAGTACTTATGTACATAAGACGCGATAAAACAATTGCGTTATTGTAAAAATTTCATTGTGTAACATAATTGTTGGTATAAATTGATTTGCTACAGGTCTATTGAATCTTGATAAACATGCCACTGCTTATATAGATAGACACTACATTAATATAATCTCACGAATTTGCCAACAAATATGATGAAATGGTTGGCTAAATAATAATATTTATAAAGCTATGCATTGATATAAAGTACTTTGGTCGCCCATTATCAGTCAATCGAAAAGTAATCGCGGAAAAGTTATTTATCTAAAATTTGAATAACCTGTCCTTGGGATACTGTTTTATCAATAAAAAAATATGAGTGACAATTATGTTGGCATAAAAGTAAACAATCCTACTGCCCGGTATGAATATAATTTTAAAAAAGTTAGCGTGACATTCGGTGCTCGTTGAATTTGGCTGTTTTTTTGGACAAACGTGTGATTTTAAAATGGTAAAAAGGTGTGATATTGTTTGTGATGGTGACATGACTTTACCTTGATTATAATGACGGTGCGCCAGTTGATTAATCATGATAATAATGAATTAGGAATGTACTAACGGCGTTTAATTCATCGCGGCCACGTAAAAGAAAGCACTTGACTGATTTTTTTATTTTTCTTAAACCACGGACACAAAAGATAATGCCAAAATAATTTGCGAATTTTACTCTCACAAAATGGTAAGTTTTTTAACAATTTATTATATTTAATTGCTTTTAATATACATGTTGCGAGATTGTTTGAAAGATTTCGATATAAACATTATTAGCCTCAAATGTCAATGCGGCTGATTGTTGCAATAAGTTGGCGGAATACGTCAAAAGTTGAAATAATCAAATAAGGTTTAATTTTTTATATAAAAGCATAACAGATCGATACATAAAATAATGTTATAGCTATTTTAAATTTATATTTGTATTATTGTGTTGAGAAGCAATGTTGGCACGCTTGTGAGGTTCGGTTGTGAATTTACACGGATAAGGGAAAGTTAGTTAATGCGTTTTTTGAAATTGTTTTGTAATATTCACTTTTATTTAAATTACATAAGAGCTACTTTAATTATTTCATCGTCATCATTACTATCAAAAGTTGTTGAGTTTATGATGTTGATCTACATGATAATGCTCTTGCAATAGATGCTTAATTGCAGTTGTAAATTATTGCGCCTAGTTGGAACTGGCCGAGTTAACCATTAAATGAAATACCTATTGTTGTATAACTAACTACACTGCTAATTATCTGGTCTCGTGACGATATCACGAATGCACGAATAAACGATTTCACTTGAACGCATCGATGGCAATGATGTTATAAAGAGGCAAATTGACCATTTTGCAACTCACCCGATCAATGGGCGTCTCGTCATGTGCCCCGAAAGCAGATACCCCATCGATTGAATCGTTGGAAAGCAACAAACCACACAATACAATCGCACAACACTGCCCTACCCTCACCCGAACACTATCACACACGTTCACATAAACAAACACACACTGTATGCGTCAACTGCACAAAAGTTTTCATAAATAATAATAAACGCAGGTTTTACGCGTCGGAGTATGCGTGCGTCGCGAGCACCGCCGATCGAACAAACTGTCGGACGCGGACTAGAAAACGGTTGGGATTATTCTCGTTGGCTTCGGAGGGCTCGGTGCGATCGGCGCACATCGGCCTTCTTCGGCGTTCTTCGTGCTTGTGGAAGTAGATACCTCGTGACGTCACTGCGCGCTCTGCCTCGGTGCATGTGCACTCGGCGCAAAAGGTTCACAACCTACATAGCGCAATTTGGTTAGCACGTAACTCGATTCGTTGAGGAAGCGCTGGGTTCATATAAATTGTTTTATTATTGTATTATCTATTGTTTACCATTGGCGAATCGCGTTGGCTTAGTTGTTAGTGGAGCCTCAGTAACTGTTACTATTAAACTAAATAGGTAACTACTGCGGTACACTTTGCTATTACTTCCGGTAGGTTAGGTATTATTACAATATATACCTAACGTTGCGGTATTCTGATAAATATGTTAAGTAGGTAGGTATATCTTCGATTTGTTTTTTTATTGAATTTGTTTTTCACTTAAGAGATAAAAATGTTTACTTAGTTTAAAAATATGCGTAGTATTTTTAGTTGTGTGCTTTGATAAGTACGTATGTCCGCATCGTTGAAACCTGTTATTGGTAACTGGTTTGCGGCTGGCACACGTGGCAATGTTACTTGCCAATAACATTAGAGCTCGTACGCACTCGGAGGTTTCTAATTCGGAATACATTGAACTTAGTGAATTAACATTTTCAATAATTATATACACCTTTTTCATTTTATAGATTTGTTTCTATTATACTCATTCGTAATTATTTATTTATAAAAGTAAAATACGCTTATTGCTTTAGAATTAGGTTATATTGATTATAGGTTGCCTAGTGCCCATAAACGTAGAGCTTGCATGAAGAGAATTGTAGATGTTAGGGAAGCGAGGTAGTAGTTGTGTCAGAATCATGGCAAGTGTGTTCTATTGTCTCTGCCTATCGCTGTGGGAAAAAGGCATGACAATTCGTGTCAGACAGATCGTGGTAATTGGCATTGCCCAGTTTGCTGATCCGAGGCAGTACTACCACTTTTAAGTCTATTGACCGTGAAGTGACTTTGTGAGTCACGTTTGGGAATTAGCTTGAAAGTTTTTGGTTCTAACTAGGCCGGCATAATGATGAGACTGCTACTATCAATTAATCAACTGTAGTAGCAGTGGCGTCCATTCATAGTGAGGTGCTGTCACCACAAAAAAGTAACTCGCGATAGGCATTGGCAGAAGAACGGTAACGTGTCGTTTTCTACAGTCCTTTGTTCAAAATACGTTTTATTCATTAATAAATTATTATTATTATTTATAGTTAGTTTATTTCAGATTAGATGTTTTAATATAATAAGCGTTGACTGTAGTTGAAAGATTAACCTTGGGGTTGTCATTTGAAGCAGTTTTTCATAATAGAATGTTATCACCTGTTATGGCAGGTTGCATAACTCATTGTAATGTTATATTATACTGCGATACTAATACTATTATATATAAACCTTGTTTTTAAATAACGGTAAGTAGCAGTCACATCCACTATGCCGGCCAAGATGAAACTTACAAGCTGACCCCAAAACGCGACTAAGTCTGAATACTTATAAGCTGTATAAAATGTATTAAAGCTTTAAATTTTAATTTCATTTTCTGGTTGCCTTCGTTTCGGTTACTATGCCGGTCACAGATTGATGCTTATCATATCATCTTCATCAGCCAGAAGGCGTCCACTACTGAACATAGGCCTCCCCCTTAGAATGCCATTCCGAGTGTACCTACATTCTATATACTTATACCCTTATATACCATAATATTTTATTTTTTATTTAAAAACTTTATTACAATTTGTGTAAAGGCGAACTTAATGCCGCTAGACATTATCTGCCAGTTAACCTTCGGGACAGTCGAAAAGTTATAATATATGCATATGTATAGTATAAGGATTGATTTAATATGTATATGTATGTAAATACAATTAAAAAGTACTGAATACGCTTCATAACGCAATATTAAGCCGCAAACGTTTAGTCATAGCACAAAAATAAATGCAACAATTGTGTGTGGCATTCCCGCATCGTCATCTATATTCTGTGTCAGCAAAACCACTGTGGACTTTATCATTTAAGTACGCCCGCAGTTTATGCCTACATTACTAACTATTTTTGGGGCTTATCATTTATTACATTTCCTGTTAAAGCGAATAAACAAGTTATTATGACATGCTATTTGGCCATACATCTACTGCCACATAAATATAACGTTCATTTTAACATTACTGTTTGTGTATAGAATAGCCGATAGCGATAGTGATAGCGGATAGAATAAGGAATAGCACACTGCGTGATAGATGTGGTTAGAAAGAAGGTGTAGTGACAAAGGAATGACAAAGAAATGCTTCGATGGTTTGGGCACATGGAAAGGATGAGTGATAGTTCGATGGTGAAAGTAGATTAACGAAAGGGATTTATAAATCTGATGTGGGTGGATGCGTTAAACAAGGCAGGCCCAGGAGAGTGTTTTCCGACCAAATCGGAGATATCCTTAAGAAAGCTAGGGTGCCTAGTGCCCATAAACACAGAGCCTGTATGAGGAGAATTATGGATGTGAGGGAAGCAAGTGAGTTGTGTAAGGATCGTGGTAAGTGGCGCTCCATTGTCTCTGCCTATCCCTGTGGGAAAAAGGCGTGACAATTTGATTGATTGATTGTTTGTGTCGAAAATAGATTAGGTTACCATTGAATGTTATAGAAAACTAAAGCGGTGAATATTTATTGATAAGATAGATATCTGGGAGCTTTTTGGCCGGCATAGCTCTTCAATCTATTCATGGACAGTTGTCTGAAAGAGTTGCGTGAAAGGAAGTATGGTTTAAGAATGAATGATTTGGTGATCAAATGTCTCTTGTACGCCGACGATCAAGTTATGCTTGCATCTTCGGCGTATGAGTTACAGGAAATGGTTACTATAATAAATGCGGAATTAGAAAAGAAAGGTATGAAAGTGAATGTAAGTAAAACTAAAGTAATGGTTTTGGAGAGCGAGGATGAAATGACAGAATGTGAGATAATGATAGACGGAAAGAAAGTGAAACAAGTCAAACAATTTGTTTACTTGGGAAGTATGTTTACTAGGTATGGGAAGTGTGATGAAGATATTGAGAGAAGAGTGCAAAAGGGTAACGTAGTGAACGGCGCCATCCATAGTATAATGAACAGCCAAGTAATGTCCCAAAAGTCACGGATGGCTGTTCATAATGCTGTGCTTGTTCCTACATTAATGTATGGAAGTGAAGGTTGGGTATGGCAGAAGAAGCATGAGAGTATAATTAACGCTGTAGAAATGCGGTCGTTAAGGAGTATATGTGGAGTGACGATAGCGGATAGAATAAGGAATAGCACACTGCGTGATAGATGTGGTTTGAAAGAAGATGTAGTGACAAGGATTGACAAAGGAATGCTTCGATGGTTTGGGCACATGAAAAGGATGAGTGAAAGTAGATTGACGAAAGGAATTTATAAATCGGATGTGGATGGATGCGTTAAACAAGGCAGGCCCAGGAGAGTGTTTTCCGACCAAATCGGAGACATCCTTAAGAAAGCTAAATTGCCTAGTGCCCATAACCACAGGGCCTGTATGAGGAGAATTGTGGATGTGAAGGAAGCAAGGGAGTTGTGTAAGGATCGTGGTAAGTGGCGCTCCATTGTCTCTGCCTATCCCTGTGGGAAAAAGGCGTGACAATTTGATTGATTGATTGATTGAAATATTACAAATAAAAGCTATATAACAAATAATTGCTCCGACCAGGGATCGAACCCGGGACGAATGGTTTACCAATCGCTAAACCATTCGTCCACGCCTGTCGTCAAAGGCATTGTAGGCATTTAACAGTAGTAGCAGTCGCCACCATTCACCGATCGCACTCTAGCTTAAATAAATAAATAAATCAAATCTATTTAGATATGTTAGTCCATATTTGTCCGAAATACATTATTGGCAAATCCTGATGAGTATTTTTAAACTAAATGAATGTTGATATGTATTTTCCGAGTATGTATATGTCACTTGTTGATTGACGTCAATGTATTAAGCCACTGGTCACGTCATTGAATAAAACTCAACAAAAGATTTCGTGCAATCACTTTAGAGATGCTTTATCGTGTTTAAACTTTTTATGTTATTATTAATTTAAGTTTATAAAAGTAATGTTCATTTAGCATGCATTCAGTTTTATTTATAAAGTATTAATAAATGTATTAATTGAAATTATATTTTCTAAATAAGTCGCTATATCCAAAAATTATTGTATACTCAGATTTTTTTACCAGACAAAAAATGCCCGCCTATTTGGAATCGGCAACTTTCATTGAGCCCGTAACGATTCGCTTCATGGCCTGTAAACTTGAAAGTGGTGGCTGACAGACTACCTACGCCAATGACCTCCTCTTAATTACTCTACGATTACAAATTTGAAATAATTCAATTTTATTTATTTACATTTCTATACTAAGCTACTAAAGTGCTTATATCATAGAAACAAAACAACCAAAGATACATTGGTACCGGTGGGTGGTCTCGAACTCGTGCTCTCGGTTTGTGTAACCATTGCACTGCCACTACACCAAGGTCGCCTTATTTAATTAAACCAAAATTTAATTAATTTTAAAGAGTAGTATGAGTACTTACAAGTATAGAGGGAAATGACTTAGACGCGTTTTGGGATCAGCTTGTAAGTTGCCGATTCCAACTAAACCGGCATGGTGGATATGACAATAAATGTCGAGTTACAATAATAAAAAATGTGACTTTCCAGTTGTCTATGTAGTATATTAGGGCAAGTTATCTCTGCGTTATGAAAAAAAGAGTTTTAAGCGAAATAAATTTGAGATTTGCGCATCACTCTTGAGCATACGAGAACATACAAGCATCGTACGAACACCTTTCATACAAAATTTTGTTAATTTTCAGGAAACGGTGTACTAAATTAAATATCTAGCCGGTTAAGTGTCCAATTTAGTAATTGACTATTCATATTTACGAACAAAATTTAATGGTTATCGCTTAAAAAACCGAGAATTTGGAAATCATAAATTATTTTTTGTGATAAAGTTGCATATATATATTTTTAATAATATAAAGTAAATTCTGTTCGATTAGGTGTTTTATGAGCATTTCTTCTTTACACATATGATAAAGTTGCATTTTTTTTAATAATATAAAGTATATGTAAATTCTGTTTTATTGGGTGTTTTTATGGGCATTTTTTTAGTTGATAACATTTTAAGAAGTATACTAGTTATTTGATCGTCAAAAGTACCTCATAACAGGATACCTGCCGTGAGCTTGTTGTTTGAGCTGGAAAGTAAATGTGAGTGTTAAAAGTGTTTGTCGAGTGTTATGTTGTTTGTGGCTGCTATTGGCTGACCACCTTGTTAGAGGTCATTGCACCATTGCCGTTGATATACGTTGATACATTTTATGATGCATTGTCCACAACTTGGGTGACCTTCGGCTGCATGTGGGTACTCGGAGTGTGGAGTTGAGTTGGATTAAATTGTTTCCAAATGAGGGAACGCAAATGATATTTTAAGACGTAGATATGATATGATGATATGATATGATCAGGCCATTAGGGAGAGACTCACGACTAAGCTCACGTACACGTAGTCACCCCCTTTAGCTCCAGCTCCTTTAGAGGCTGATTCATAATTGATCATAATATCTGGATATAGGGACATACCCACGTCCATTTTGTGAAGGATATTTTTTATTTAATATATAACTAATGTCACAAAGTACAATATGACTTTACCACTGTTTCCTGGTCATGTTTTGGTGTGAATTCCAAAGCATTTACACAGCCCTGCTTATTCAAATTATGCATTTTCCCATAAATGGTAATATTTCAATAAACAAACATCTGTTTATGTTAACGTGTGTTCATAGAATATTCTGTATGAATCATTACTATAATATTTAGTTATGTTTAATAGCATTCATACAGGAAGCAAGGGTTATTTTTTATTAACATGGAAGCTCCAAATAGAAACACTCATTTTGTTACGAAATTAATTTTAATGAGAAATAAATTATTTTCGTCTTTTAAAAGGAACGATGAACAGTTAAAGACTTTTGTTTTATTTCTTTTAGACATCATAAACTATTCCTAGAGCATACAATCAAGTGAATTATAATGTCCAGAGTTCAGACACGTATTCTATGTCATTTGCCTCCTTTGTAGTTTATTTAAATCGGGTTCGGCGTTGTTTAATTATTATAATTTGCATAATTATAATAATTAATGTAATTTTCTTTAACAAATATGTTTAATGTACTTTGGTTTTAAATAAACACATAACACAGGTAAAAACAAAGCATAATAATGGTTCCACGTACGTAACACAATAAAGTGGAAACAATAGCAAATGACATGATTCCCTGACCTAATAATATAATGTCACTAGCTGCTCTGACCTCTTAGGCTGCGGTCACGAAATCAGCGACGGTCGAGCGATGCGTGCGACCGCGCTGCGGCGGACTGCGGAGCGGATCGGCATCCTCCGGCAGTATCCTCGCTCTGGGTGGTCAGCCGCACGAGTGACGAGATTCGATGTCTAATAAGTTAGTTCCGTCGCTCCTGCCTCGCCACTGTTTCGCCGATTCCCGCTCTAAAGAGTCACCATGTCTACCGTCGCTTCCGCCCTACTCGTCCATCGCTGATTTTGTGTTCGCACCCTTTCTGTTTCAATCGCGATCCACACACGTATTCTGAACAATACACACTATAAATAGTTTGAGTTTGTGTTGTTAATATTTGAAGTGGATGTCGATGGTTACTGATTTTATATGGAATTACGTAAATAACTAATATTCTAGCTATAACTAATAGTACAGCTATTTACAATGGAAACGCAAACATTACTAAATATGAAAAACCATAATAATTGTGGATAATATTATGTTATGAAATAAAATATTTTTGCGGCTTACTAAAACTAACTGTGTTTTCCGCTTCTGCAGTTATCGGACTTGTGACCTAAGTTTGTGTATTTGAGAGTTCCTGATTATCAAGCATGCATCATCCTAATTCTTCCTCTGGTTAATAATTATGTCCATACTCATATCTCGTGCTGAATGTGCCGTTTCCCTGTCCCTGAAGGGTGTTGGCCACCTTTGCTACAGCTTGTTATATATATTTGCCCCATTTATTTCCGTCTTTTGGGATATATGAGGTTATGTTCCCAAAAAAGGTCAACCTGCCAACTATTACGTTTGTGTGAGCATTTACTTGTTTGAATTATTAATGTGTTATGTGGCTATTGTTAATATTGATTTTGTTATCGTGTGTCTACGACGGTAGATAGATACCATCGACCGCTTAGTTGCTATTTTGGGTTTTTGAATTTGTTTAAGGTCTTTGTGTATTGAGTTATACGAGTGGTGCCTTGTATTGTTTCTAAATGTGCTGTCGGTCTACAATACAAACAATCTAGTAAATAATTATGATACTTTTTGTTTGTAAATGCATACTATATATACAGTGATGATCTTACCATGCCCGGCAACAGCGACTCCGTACTGTGATATGCTACAGTATTAGAATGTGAATCGCAAAATTAATTTTATTGGAGATATGTGCTGTTGCAGGGCAGGGAGTACTTGATTTATATGTATACTGGTAGCAACGTCTGGGGTTCTTATTTTTTACCGACTTCCAAAAATGAGTCTCTCCGTCAATTGCGGATGGACCAACAAATATTTATTGTTTGCAATGTACTTTAAAAGTCGAAGTGGCCCCATTGGGCACAAACTTTTAACATACCAATAATATTTTATTAAAGATATAAGTAGGTACACTAGGTTTGAACGAGGATTATTACTGTAATTGTATATGTATAAATCATAAATGTAGATAGATCGAGTAATAATAAAAGTAGGATTACGTGCATTGTTGTCTTTTAAATGAAACCTGTATTAAGTTATTTTTTGCAATTTAGTGTAGTGTCTTCTTGTCGTTTCGGAAGTCGGTTGTTTTTTTTTTTATTTATATAATATTCTACTCTTATTTGACAAAATGGTTGTCATAAACATCGATTAATTATTCTGTTTGCACGTGTGATGTAATTGTTTTGACGCATGAAATATTCTAAACATTGTACAAATATTGGCATACAAGTGATATTATGAGAAAGTTGGTCTCTTTGAGTTAGACTTTCTTGGCTTAGTCACGTGGTTATAATTAAAGACAAATATTATGTTTAGACCTGCTTATGTTAGCCTATAGGGTTTTGGTCAAGCTATCTAAGCAAATAGTGCTTTTATTTAGTTTTTTTTTATTACCTCGACTTGCAACACTTCTTGCAAGTCGAGGTAATAAAAAAAAACTAGTCAACATCACTATGCTTATTAAGAAGTGGTAGGCAGTGGTGTCCAGTCTGCGTCATATATATAAGACATATATACTATAGGACTACCCATGGAGATATATGACATATTGTATATCTGTATGGGTAGTACCAACATTTACAAGTATACAGAACGTGAATTGATTTAGTCGCGCTTCGGGATCAGCTTGTAAGATGCCGGTTCCAACTAGGCCGGCACAGTGGATGTGACTGCTGCTTACAGTTATTTAACTTTAGTAGCAGTCACTTTCATTCATGGACCGCACTATCAGGCTGGGTGCTTTCATATATCGAGGGACAATAAAAACAAGAACCTGTACTTAGTTTTTATTTTGTTCATTTTATCCATTCGTGTATTGTAATTATGGTGAAATTTAAATCCTATCTGATTTTAATATAAATTATTTCTCGTGCAGGTGTACGCGTCGCCGAGCCGCCGCAAAATGGACACCAAAGGCGAAGGGGAGGAGATGACATACCCGCATATATGTTTTATGGTTGACAACTTTGATGAGGTAAGATTATTTAATCAGACTCGACATCTGACCTCGACTTGCCCGATGATGAGCAAGGGGAGGTCCACAACCGTTTTATTATACGTATGGTATAATCACTATGCCGGCACAAATGGGGAAAAATATTATATAAAAACAAATGTGTATTATACTATTCTTTCCTTAAATAATTCACAGAATTCTTTCTTTCTAATTAAGGTTACCACCCTCTAGTCTGGTTTTTGGTCATTTGCCCATTTTGCTAGTAGTGCCAGACTTAGTCGCGTTTTGGGATGAACTTGAAACTAAGCCGGCATAGTGGTTGCGACTGCAACTTGCAGTTATTTACCTGTGGTAGTAGTAGCCGTCTCCATTCTGGGACACACTGGGATGGGTGCTGCATCAGACTAAACAAGGTCCAGTCATCATCATCATTTATTTCTCGCCTTAATTCCCACAGGTATAGGCAGGGACAATGGAGCGCCAATTTTCACGATCCTGACATAACTCCCTTGCTTTCTTCACGATTCTAGTCATACATGATCTTTGGTTATAGGTTGCGGACTCTTTGAACCGCTTTAATTGCGTACTGTTTTTTTTAATTATCCTCAAAATGCAAGAATCAAACTTCACATAAAAAATATTTTCACTAAAAAAACCGTCAATGAATAGGTAACTTGAATCTGTCTCATATAAAGAAATTGTTTTTGCCTCGATAATAAATATTTAAATATAAACATTGACATTTACAATTTGCAGTGATATATATTATGATGTCTTTCTCATATCAAAACAAACTCATAATTCATACAATTCCACTTATCAGTTAATTATTTAAAGCTCATAGTTCATTCTCTTATCAATATTGTTTGATATATTCTCTAGCTGCTTTCATTCCGTCTTAATGAAAATAATATTATAATTATTAGTAAAATAATAATAATTATATTGCCTCCACTGTCCTGCTGTATTTCTGTAGGTATAACTTGGTCCTCATGATATCTATTACTCTTCTGCCCAGCGACCAGAATAGCTTACATTGACAAGTTTTAAAAATAAAAGTAAATTCAAAAAATACTATATTGAAGTCAGTTACTAAATTAAATCCAATACTTATTTAAGCCTAGGTTCGATTCCCGATCCGAATGATTTGTTTCATAGCATTTTTGATATTTAATAATTAAATTTGAATTAAAAATCAAATTGTCACGCTCTTTTCACACAGGGATAGGCAGAGACAATGGATTACAAAATAAACAGGAACATATGCTTGTATTTGCTTCGGGATTAAGTCTTGTGGACAGATAATTAATTGGTTGCCATTAACCTAGTCTACCGAACTGGGGTATTACTACTACACTTAAGTACATGGACCACGAAGTGACTTAGTCACTTTTCAGGATCAACTTGCGATTGCTACTTCCATTTATCTAATTGTAGTAGAAGTCGTCTCTATTTATGGACCGCACGCAATCAGGCGGTCATGTCTAGCCATAATAAAAAAGGTAATAATTTAATTATCAATTTAATTATGAAATATGCTACTCAGAATAATTATAATTGGATATAATATTATAAATATAACTAATTATAATTATATTGAAACAAATCGTTATGATTAACAACATGTTAAAATTAACAAAATTGTAAAAAAAATTGTTCGTGCTTTATCCAAGAATTTCAGGGCTAACGGTGCTCCAAAAAATTTTTAACTTAAAAATTCGAAAACAAGAGTCTTTAAGCTTCAAAAGCTATGTTTTTTCATTTCTTGTACGACCAATTTTCACTGAAATACAGCCTGTTGAAAATTGCCAAAAAATTTAGAAAATTTTTTTGTTCCTTTAATTTTTGCGAGTAGTATATATATATATATATATATATATATAATTAAGGAAAGACAAATATGTCTAGTTAGGGAAAATGTCAGTTAAGTGGGGATTAGTTCTTCGTTACCGATATCGTTACCGCGTTTATTTTGCTAATATTATTATTTTTTTATTGAGACGCGGCATCTGACCGACGCGCGTGATGCTAACCAAGAGAGCTAACTGACAAAACCGTCTCATCTTACAGTTCAGTCGCCGTCACTACGCCGACCAAATTATTAGACTTTATAATAACAGAGTAATAAAATGACTCGCCGACAGCTGAATATGTTTTTTTCTTTATTTTATTTACATTTCTATACTAAGCTACTAAATTGCTTGTATCATAGAAACAGGACAACCAAAGTACATATATCAAAGATACATTGGTACCGGTGGGTGGTCTCGAACTCATGGACTCCGGTTTGTGTAACCATTGCACTGCCACCACACCACGGTCGCCTTTATTTACGATTGGCTCAGTCGCTGCCACTATGCCGGCATAAAGGAAAAAAAATTATGAATGGACGTATTTACTACTTTATTATAACTCTAGTACTAATACTTCTTAGAATACGTAATTTCAATTAGTTATCCGTAACAAACAGCTGATCCTGTGACTCATAGAAATGATGATGATGAGTCATAACATACACGTAAACAATCGGAATATTATTTACAAATGTTGTGAATAATGCTCGAACGCACACTATTATCGTATTGATAATATTTTGGCATAGGAAAGTTCAGTGACTCACTCAATGACTTTGATCTATTCCTATCCGTATAATGAGCCGTTACATAGCATAATAAATTAGTTTATTACCATTTGGGCACTAATAGTTTACTCAAAGGTTCGGCGCGTCGTTTATTTGTAGAACAATCGACAAGTGGGAAGCTATGCTGGCCCATGTGTTCTCCTTACATCTTGGAGCCTTCGTACGTAAGGAACAAAGCGTGAAAAAGTATCCTTGGTCGGTTTAGAAATGGCGTTGTTGGATTCATGGACCTTCCCTTGCTTACCATCACGCAAGTAAAGGTCAGATGTCGCGTCTTATTAAAAAAAAAGTAACTACTTAAATTATTTGTTGATAATAAATCCTAAAGCTTGCAGAGTGAATAGGCTGCCATTTTCCACAATTCTGTCACAAATATCTCACTTCCTTCATATATATAATTATCTTTGTATAATATTATAGATACTGCGGACCATGCGTTTTTTAATAATGTCCAAGAATGGATTGAGGAACAATCCTCTGGGTCGTCCATGTTTACACTGACCTCTGCTGTTTTGTCCATCTTCTTTCATCCATCCATTATTATACTAAAATAACACATGTGTTAATATTTCCTGATCTTAAAATACACTTACAATATCAAGATTAAGATCCCTTCATCAGAGGGCCTACCACCAATTTTTAATACAATCATCGTACCACTATCTCTTATTTGCAATTTTGTTTCATTCTTTTAAATTCATTCCTACATTCGCATAGATTTTACGTTCAGAAATGTATTCCTGCTGCATTACAAGAATACGTTTGGTACACTTTGAAGGAATATTGAATATTGATGTGACGTCACAAAACTGCCAATAGTAATTTTATTCAAATAAGCATATTTGACGTACGATTAAAACAATAATGCTATAAGAAATGGTGTTACGCCCGCAGGATTTCTTAAAGATAATGGTCTTCTAAAGATCCTACATATATCAGTGTTGTGTTGTGTGAATATAATACACAAAACAATGAATTCTCTTAACTGGTTCGTTCAAATCAATTAACCTTATTGTCACTTTGGAATCAAACCACACTTGGCTCAATCAAGGGCCTTATTATTTTACTAAAATAAACTTTATTTGCATTGTTTTAGAGCATAGTGTTGTTTGTAATATTGCTTTTCAATAAATATGTACAAGGGCATATGTTTATTGTCCATGATTGATGATAAAGCCGCCACTCCACCTGCTGACCACGCAGACACTTCACAAGCTGGACACTACACTGATGAATGTGGTTTATGCTGTTAGCTACGATTTGTCAATATCCATAGCTCAAAGCTGAGCCACCGCTAGTTTTAGTTAACAGAGCTTTTTTAGTTAACGCGTAAGTCCTTTCCCGGTCTTCGCCAATAAAAAATTATTTGTTTTTTTTTTTTATATTGTGACTCGACATTTGACAGCACCCTGTCTGTTACTACAATTTAATTACTGTAAGTAGCAGTCACGTCCACTATGCCAGCCTATTTGAAACCGGCAACTTCCAAGCTGATCCCGAAACGCTACTAAATTACTTCACGGTCTGTATACTTGTAAGTGGTGATATTATCCCGGATCGGCAGACTGGGTACCACTGCCTACCACTCATTGATATCCAAACCCGAAGCAAATATCCGTCTCTTTTTTTATTATTAAATTTATTTGCAATATTTTATATAATTATTAAATAAACGTTATATAAAACATTTTTGCTCCGACGGGAATCGAACCCGGAACTTTACGCGTAACAAACCAATAGCCACGTCTGTCGTCCAAAGGAAAAGCAACCTAACGCAGTAGGAAAGTAAGGCTAAAACTTGCTCTAGGGTCATGGATTGACTGTAATAGAAAAACCACATAATTATTATACTAGCTTGAAAGTTTTATTTCTGTGTCATAGTCCACGTAGAGCTTCTGCGTTCGTAGCAGTGGAATGTCGGCTTTATGTTTATAATTGTAGATTATTCTAGAACATATCATTTGTTTACGTAATTTTTTATACATATTTACATTATTAATTACGTACAATATCTTGTGAAGAGAAGGCGTATCTTCATGTTAATATTATTATATTAAATATAGATTTTACTTATACTATGTAGTTATTTAACTCTTCAGTAACGTCATCTTCCTCTTTCTTTTTCATTAACAAATATTTGTATTATGCTATGGAACAAATCTTTGCTCTGACCGGTAATCAACCCGGAACTTTATGCGTTGCGGACTAGTGTGTTACCCAACGTACCACGCGTGTCTTCAATTATACAAACGGCACCCTATAAAGGCCATTTTGACGTTTAACCCGTTCATGAAGTTTCGTATAAATTAATAATTACGTTGAAAGAAACAATTGTTGCTCATTATGGTGACAATAAAAAGCAACAATTGTTTCTCCAAATTATTTCTCCAATTATGAATTTATACGAAACTTCATGAGCAGATCATACGTCAAAACGGTCATCATAGCGTGCCGCTGGTATAGTTCTATCGGACTCTCTGCGTTCTTTCACTGGACGCCATTACACTGGCAGACATGTGACTGCCACGGAAATAGTGCTTATTAATATAACATAGTTTTTATAAAGGAGCCTCGTATACAAACTCCTGACCTACCACACCGTGAGATGTTTTCCTGGCGCTGATGATATTTTTAGATACTACAACTAGTTTTTTTTTACAACATTTGTACAGATGGAGTGTGTGGACCATTAATGAGAATTAAAATAAACACTTGTTGTAACAAATAGTTGCACCACCACTTTCAAGCGTTCAGCCCGTCAAACGCCTCGGTCGCGTTTTTTTTATTGTGACTCGACATATGTCAACAGCCCGTCTGTTGTTAAGCTGGAGTGTGATCCATTAATGGATGCCACTGCTACTACAATTTTTATAACTGTGAGTAGCAATCCAGTCTGCCGAACCGGGGTATTACCACCACTTACAAGTATGCAGACCGTAAAGTGATTTGGTCGCGTTTCGGGATTAGCTTGTAAGTTGCCGGTTCCCACTAGGCCGGCATAGTGGATGCACCGGATACCCCGGTTCGGCAGACTGGATACGCATACCACTCTTTGATAACCAGCGTTTGTGTACAGCTTAAAATTTGCTTGTTTCAACTAGGTCGGCATAGTAGATGCTACTGCTACTTACACTATTTGTAACATCAAAGGATCAAAAGTACTGGCGAAAGGACATCATTCATTTTGTATGGAGACTTAGGCTTAATTGTATTAACAGTTGCAAATACATTTTAATATAGTTTAATGTACCAACATTACAATATAATTGAAATATATCCTTTATTATGCATAGTTTAGGTGTGCAAAATGATTAAACTATTATTATGTCAGTTCAAAGTGTTAATATGGCGCGTCTTTGTGATTGACAGACGATACAAAATCTATATCTTATTTTTGAAGTAACTCAATTGCACAGCAATTAAAAGCAAAATGGTTATTCGTTTTATCAATACAAGTATTGAAACTACCATTTATATATTTTTTCATAATTGGACATTACCAAATTAGTACATAGAAGCCCAAAATGAATGGTGTCCTTTATAATTACTTAATATAATTACATTTATTATGCAATGATTAGGCGCAACTGGTGGTCTTAATTAGCCTGTTGCTAGGTGCCGAAGCGCTTTGGCTCTGCTCTCGCATTCCAAAGCCTGTAAGTTCGAAGCATCGGCGCCGATGGCTAATTAGAAAACTATCGCTGCGTTTGTATAGTGAAGGCATTATATTTACAAGCAATGCTATTTGTAATTAACATTAATTATACCTTGGTAATGAATGGTGGCGATTTTAATTAATAATTAGGATAGACTAAAACGGATTCTAAAGCGCCATTAACTATATTTTAATTTCGACGATTCGGCTCTGTTATAACAGCCGTGGACACGAAAAGAATTAGCTGTTTTAATATTGTACCTGTTTATTAAATATTTTAACGAGAATCTTCAGTCTCCTTAAAAATACTCTTAGTTATGTATAAAGCTTTCTGCTATTAGGTCTAATACACTTGTCCAATCTTTCATTTTTTAAAACACATTGTAAAGTCTTTTTCCGTAATGCCTGACAACGCCTCCGTCGTTTTTTCCAGGGATAGCCAGGGATCCTGGCATAAATCTCTCGCTTTGTTTACATCCACAATTATCTGCATACAGAATCTATGTCTATGAGAACTGGAGTCCTGCTTTCTCAGTCTGTGTCACTATATCTCTCACATCACTTTTATCACGCGCAACTGCATCCTCCGTCTGTTAACCCTACCAATAGTTGCCCCACGTGAAATATAGTTAAGTATATATTATTCATTGGGTAATCTTCCGTTGTTCGGCGGATTAAGAGTTGCGATATTACAATGAATCATCGCAATGTGCGGTTCATGTTTTCGTAACGTCAAGGGCAACATGTCAGTTTTGTGATGTGACAACGGTCGACTTAATGAAGTAATATTATTTTTGGGACTCGACATATGACACAGCACATCACTTGATGTTAGGCTGGAGTACGGTCCATTAATAAAGGTCACTGCTACTACAATTTAGTAACTTGTAAGTAGCAGTCTCATTCACTATGCCGGCCTAGTTGGAACCGACAACTTACATGCTGATCCCGAAACGCGACTAATTAACTTCACGTACATGTCACTAATATGTCAACAACACTTACAAAAATAGTTTATAGTACAATTACTAAATATAGATCACTTACAGACATCTTATGTTTGGTTCCTTCTGTATCAATACATACATTATATATATATTATTGAGAAAAAGATTTCTTGGAGTAACTTTTTATAGACTTTCAATTCAAGTAGTTCGCACAGACTCCTAACAAGAGACTCCGGTTGCCGCTTGCCGGTTCCAATGTATCTTTGATGTCAAAGTACTTTAGTGACCCAGTTTCTATAATACAAGCACGTATGGTAGCTTACATAGTAATGTAAATAAATATAAAAAATGTGCACAAAGGGCGGTAAAGCGATCTATAGTAAGGCATGATGTGCCTAGAAATTCAGTTTATGTTGCGCCCACTCCCTCAGACACATCTTAAGATATAATCTACTTATGTCTAATTTTAATTTATTTTTTTATTGTGACACGACATCTGACCTCGTCCCGCCTGATGATAAGCAAGAGGAGGTCCAAGAGTGACGGCGGCTGAGGCAGCCGAGTTTGTTCTCGGCTGCCTCAGCCGCCGTCACTATGCCGGCCAGAGGTGCTTCTTCACGCCTCACTTAAAGGATCCAAGGTTATAGGATGGAGAGAACACATAGGCTGGCAAAGCATTCCACATGTCGATTGTTCTACAAAGAAAATGATATATTCTAAGTTATTCAATTGATGAAATACATAAATATCCGCATACGTGTAGTTTATAATTAAAGTAGGCAATTAAATGTTGCTAACAGCAATAGCATACTCATTGTTGGCATACGGTTTTCCTTATCGTTTACGTTATATTACGTTTTTTAGACAATATTATTTTTAATTTTACATTTATATATGAAGTACGAGTAACACATAGCCGGCATAGTGACGGCGACTGAGGCAACCGAATGAGATTCGAAGTGAGATCAATCAATCAAATTGCCTCCCCCCCCCCCCCCTCCCCTCCCTCCCCTGTCCTTAACACTAGGACAAGAGACAATGGAGCGCCACTTGCCACAATCCTTATACCACTCCCTCGCTTCCTGATATGATTAATAAAATAATATTATTCTCTAACTACATTATAGTATTTTATGTGCTAAAAAGAGTTTCAATTATTTGTGAAGATCCTAATAAGAATTCTATAATGAATTTTGAAAACTCATGATAGTTTTTATTCGCAGGTATTCTGCGACATAGTAGTGCGTGATGGTGAGATGGTTTGCGTGGAGCTGGTGGCCCGGGGTCGTGGTTGTGCTGCGCAGGCTGTCATATTCCTTGGGTCTATTAGATATGATGCGTTGTCCAGAGTCTACTCATCCAGGGTAAGCGATTATTTGAGAACTAATGTCTATTATTGTTTAAATTAAAGAAAGTAGGTCATATTGGTCAGAGTCAGAGCTTTAATAATACCATGCCCAAAAGATAGTTATCTATAGGGATATAAAGATGAATGGAAGAATAAAACAAAAACGAAACAAAATATAATTTGTCATTTGGACCGCAGATATTGTCAAAAGAGAATTTTGGATCTAAAAGAGAATATGTTTATCTATCCCGTATCTCATCCCGCCATCATCAGCGATGTCTTTTGCAATGTGGAATCCACTTATTGCCCATAATGCGGCACAGATGACCTGGACCCTGATTGTCTTAATATATCGTGGCGACGAAAAGGTAGTGAAATTGCGTTCCTATTTGGCATTCTCACAGGAGACCAAACGACGTAGTTTACCTATTAATTTGTTATTCGCTATTTGGTTGCCTGCAATTATTCCTAATAGCAACGCAATTTCATTGCTGTTCGTCGCTATTAATGTATTAAAATATAATATCGGTGCCCTGCTCAGTTCCACTTTAGTTTGTGCGAATTCTTCGGGTATTTTATCTCTAAGTTTCACACCTAGAATACCACGTTATATTGTACTGTGAATAACTCCGTGCCTGGACTTCTTTTAATACGACAAAGGCCAATTTAATAAAAAGTGATCATACAATTGAGTTAACACGAACAATCGGTGCAAATTAATAGTTGTTTTGATTGGTGTAATTTTAATTAATGTATGGATGTTTGTATGTGTGTGTATGTACAATACGGACTCTCGTGGATGTGTAATTTGATATATCATGATATTGGATACACTCAAGCCGTACAAGTAGACGGAGCAGTTTTCATGCGGGATATAAGCTTTCTAATTAACTACAATATGTTTTGATATACGTTATTATCTCAATAAAATTAAGGAGATTTGTGCTATTTATATGGCATCTTCGTAAAAGTATTTTCGTTCGTAATGCAAACACGTTTAGTAGAATTAAATACTATTTATAACCAGATAACACCGTCAGTTATTTTTGCAAAAAAAAAATGAATTAAACCGAGAACAGAAAAACAAAATCAAAACATTAAACAGAGTAGTTTTGGTAACAATAACAGCATCAACCAATAGGACAACCAACACCTAAGTCTCTCCGTGACCACGATGGCTGCAAAGCTCTCGAAACATCGGAACAATATTAAAAAAAGAAAGTCGGGCTTTTCGGTCGTCTGAGGCTCTTGGACCTCCTCTCTCTCTATCAAACAAATCGAGGTCAGATGTCGAGTGACAATAATAATAAAAACGTGACGTACGTATACAGAGTCTAATTGTTGTAATCAAAAATTAAATAATAAATAATAATATCTAGATATAAATAACTTAGCTATTAGCAATGGCGTGCTTTGACAATAATGGATGAGCTATTAATACAACTATGAAACTCACTACCATCACAGAATAAATAATGTGTAGATACATTAATATTATTTTAGACGTTTTGAAGTTTTACTGAGAACATGCAGTTAGTTGCTGGGCCAGAGTAATGTCTTTTCTAATGTTGGTATTCGAATTAGCTTAGATCATTTGATTTGTGTATGTGGAGTAACGATAGCGGGTATAATAAGGAATAGCACAGTGCCTGATTGATGTGGTTTAAAAGAAGATGTGGGTTGAAAGAAGATTGACAAAGGAATGCTTCGATGGTTTGGGCACATGAAAAGGATGAGTGAAAGTAGATTGACGAAAACAATTTATAAATCTGATGTGGAAGGATGCGTTCAACAAAAGGGTGTTTTCCGATTAAAACGGAGACATCCTCAAGAAAGCCAGGTTGCCTAGTGCCCATAATCTTAGAGATTGTATGAGGAGACTGTGGGTGGGAAGGAAGCGAGGGAGTTGTGTCAGAATCGTGGCGACTGGCGCTTCATTGTGTCTGCCTGTCCCCATGGGAAAAAGGCGTGACAATTTGATTGATTGATTTGTAGTGTAACTTGTTTCATGCCTAAATAAGTACACACATGATTTTGTTTTCTTATGTGAAGAGGTACATAGTCTGAGCTACTATATTTCAATTCATTTTCCTATTATTATAGTTACCTAGTAATTATTTATGATTACAAAATGTGACTACAAGGATGTTCCTCTCGTGAGTGCTTATTATAAGCGTATATCCCGTATTAGACCTTATTATATAAAATCACGTTAGCAACATGTAACTTTGAGTTAAAACATAGAAACACACGTCAATATGCATAAAAATATAGTTGATAATGAGGTAGACCCAAATATTAACGTGTAGGTCTTAAGCTATTAGGTACACAAGAAAGTTTTTTAAGTGTTTTGGTCTTGTTAATTTCTCTTTTAGTAGACTAACAATACCACTTCTGTTTTTATAATCGTATCAATGCGCACGAATAGTATAATAGGCATATGATTATTCTAAATTCGTCCACAAATAAATGGACAACGATTTACTATTAAATACAAAGCTGAAGCGGCATCAAAGAACAAAATGCCAAACTCATTAGGCCGAAGGTAATTCAAGGACGTTCCAATTGAACTGGTAACCAATTATTATTTGTTTATGATGATACCAACTGCGTGCTGTTGTGTGCCCTTTATGTTAAACACAACATTTAATAAAACATCATGCCCATGTAAAATCAAATGGCCGATTCTACTATTTGCGTCACCAAGGACACGATATCATCTTTTTTAGATTTTCAGGATTAAACAGGAAAGTAGCTGTTAAAAGCGAATCGTTAAAATTGGTTCTCGGTGTAAACTGTTTTAAAAATATTTTTCATCAGCTTCTCAAACCTGAGAGAGCATTGACTAGTACAGCCAAAAGTGGATTGCAGATATTCTCCATGATAGGCTTAATTATCCAACATTTGCAATCCTTCTCGGTCTTACGACGATTAAAATTTAAAAAATATATTGTTAGACCCTTGTGTGTAATAAACATCGATGAATAAATGTGACAAAGATTAATGCGACCATGGTGTAGTGGTAGCGCGATTATCACGCAAACCGTGATCACGGATTCAAAACCACTTGTCGGTACCAATGTATATTTTATGTACTTAGGTCTTATTGTTTTTATGATACAAGCACTTTCGTAGCTAATATAGAAATGTAAAAAAAGGTATGTTGCGATAGTTTCTGCACATTGAAAGAGTGGATAAAAGGAGATTGACAAAAGAGATATATAAATCAGAGACGAGCGGTAAAATAAATTCTGGGGGACTACCCAGAATATAGTTTCTTGATCAAATCGGGGATATTCTTAAAAAATCAGAGATTCGTAACCAGAGAGCATTAAAGTTGTGTCAGGATCGTGAGAAAGTGGCGAGAAAGTGTTGTCTTCACCTATTCCTGTGGGAATTAGGGCGTCAAATCGATATTGATGATGTAGTTTTAGTATTTAATAAGTTTGTAAAATGTTTGAAATATGTGAAACTATTTAATGCCTCGTTGGTTTGCGACCTTATTCTAGAATATTCGCTTTATTACTTCACTACAGTAATTAATTGCGATGAATGGAAATTGTTGTATTTATTCATGTGAAGTTTTACGGACTACATAACATCTCAAGGGTAGACTGATATAATAAACTTACAACTTTGTATTGGCGGCTGCTTTGTGTTTCGTTTGTTTATTAATAAATCTCCGTACAGTTTTACATTCCTATACTATGTCTCCGCTCTTTTAATGACAAATCCTTTTATTTATTGTGACACGACTATTGACCGCGACCCGCCTGATGATAAGCGAGAACTGCCCCAGTCGCCGTCACTATGCCTGCGAAAGGTGCTTCTTTACGCATCGCTTGAAGAATCTCAGGTTTTGTTCCTCTAACAACTTTACTTTTGCAATTCTCTTCCATCACACTACTATTACTGCCTCCAGATTGTGGAATGATCTTTCTCAGCATATTCATGAGGCTTCTAACAGGATCATCTTGTTATCATATTACTCTGCGTATATACAAATTTAATTGAGTTGGGTATGTATATGTCTATTTGTCTCATTTGACCTTCTTGTTCCAAAGGTTGTCTGATAGAGAATGCTAATAACTAGTTTTAAGTCCGCTTGCATGCACATTATAAATAAATGACTTCATTGTAGGTATATTTCGATTTTGTTATCTTATGACTGCAACAATGATATCTTAATGCTGGGCGTCAACATTAACAGCTAAATAAATTCAACTAATCGGAAGAATATATTCACTTCCTTTAAGTTGGTTGCCTGGAAGAAGAAGAAGAAGTCGTTTTTTAGCGATAAGGATGCAAACTGTTTCATGGTTTCTCGGTTTAATCATTATTTAAGAGAAGAACCTAAGACGCTTAATATATATAGTGTAAATGGTTAATATGGGCAGGTCATCTTTGTCGCGTGTCTAATGCATTATGGGCAAAGTCCACTGCTGAGTGGACTCCAGATTGTAGAAGACATCGCGGCAGGCCCAAACGGAGATGGCGAGATAAGATGGACTATGGACTCCTACAATAATTCGTGGCGAGAGATCGGAAACTGTCGTGAGTCGTGGAAAAAAGAAAGGGAGGCCTTCGCCCAGCAGTGGGACTAATAAATAGGCTAATAATAATAAATGGTTAGTTATTACAGATTCAACTTTTTTCAACAGATTCAACAGTTTATATACAACAAAAATTGAATATAAACTGACTAAATTAGAAACATACCTCCTATTCACTCTAAAGTACTATCTATCTAAAGATACTATTTAATTTTAGTTTGTTACTTGGTAGTTTTTTTTTATTGTTCGACCTTCTCTCATGAAGTAAAGATAGTGATGTAATTCCTTAATGGCGGAGATTATTTTGTGTTGAAAATATAAAAACCGTTTGCATTGTCACGTAGATAAGGACAAATACGACGATACAGATGATTTACGAGTGTCTTGTTCGGCTTTTAAGAGTCATCATTATTAAATATCATTAGATGTGCTACTTGTCACGATCCTGGCACAGCTCTCTCGCTTCCTTCACGTTTTTTTTATTATGACTCGACATATGACAGCACTCTGCATAATATTTAGCTTGAGTGTCGTCCATGAATAAATGTTACTGCTACTAGAATTCAATAACTGTAAGTAGCAGTCACATCCACTGTGCCGGCCTAGTTGGAACCGGTTTACAAGCTGATCCCGAAACGCGACTAAATCACTTCACGGTTGTAAGTGGTGGTACTACCCCGGATCGGCAGGCAATATAATACAATTATACTCTTTATACAGATTGTATGGTCAACAATTTGTACAAGGGACATTTGTAAAAAAGCAATCGATTGAGTCATTTCATTCGTCAATCTCCTTTCATCCTTCCTAACCATCGCAACCATGTACCTTTATTAATATTTTTAAAGAGTATTTTGTAACATATTTTAACTATTCACATATAATATTATGCCAAATCGTTTTATACTTAACGAATGGTCGCTTTATTCGCTTGATTCGATATAAATTAATAATAATGATAAATTGTTTGAATGGGTTTTTGTGTATGAGTCATACAATAACATTGTCATAATAATAAATACGATCATCTGCTTCATACATATGACAACACCTCACCTGGTGTTAAGCTGGAGTGTGGTTCATGGATGGAGGTGACTGCTACTACCTTCTGCTTCGGGTTGGGTTATCCAAGTATGGTGGGTGCTGCCACCACCACTTACAAGTATACAGACAGTCATGTGACTTAGTCGCATTTCGGAATCAACGTGAAACGTTTCTATACGCACGTCTATCTCTGTAGGGGCATCGTGAAATGGACTAGGCGGCTAGTAACCAATCATATTAATTAAAAATCCCCGTAGCTTTAAAATCGTATAGTCCAAGAGTCCAAGTTGTCCTAACACTGACATAGATTAGATAATATTCAAATATGAGTTATCATTATCTCCTATTATGTAAAATTTGTATTATCAGTTAAATTTAATCTGTTTATTGTTCGTATATTGATAATTACCATATAGGCGCCTTTTGTATTTACCTAAAACAAGAAATATTTAATATTAATATTGTAATACCAGCACTAAAAGGTTCGGTGCGTCGTTTATTTATAAAATAATCGCCAAGTGGAATGCTTTATCAGCCAATGTGTTCTCTCCATCCTATAACCTTGGATACTTCAGGCGATGCGTGATGAAGCATCTTTGACCTGCATAGTGACGGCGACTGGGGCAGCCGTGAAGACTCGGTTTTTGCAGTCGTCGGCACTCTTGGACCTCTTCTTGCTTACCATTAGACGGGTGGAGTAACAATAAAAGAAGCAACCAATCAATCAATCAAATTGTCACGCCTTTTTTTCATGGGGATAGCCAGAGACAATGGAGCGCCACTTGCCACGATCTTGACACAACCCCATCGCTTCTTCCACATCCACAATTCTCCTCATACAAGCTCTAAGGTTATGGCCACTAGGCAACCTATTTTGGCAACGATTTTGTCGGAATACCAATAAAAGAAAAGAATAGCAATATAAAATAACAGATAAACCTGAAGTTTTTAAGGTTAATAATATTTGATTGATTGAGGTTATGTATATAATATTTATACATTGAGATAATTTGCAATCTGTCAGAATCCGAACAAACAACTAAAAGTATATAATATACAATTTTATAAACCACGTGTCTATAATTAATAATGCCTATCTGCGGCGAATAACTTCACCGTTCATATTGTTATCATTAACCAATTGAGTCTGTGAACAGTTACAGTTATCGGTCATCGTAACCACAAAGTATTCAACTTACAAAAGTATTTAATCAATCAATCAAATTGTCACGCCTTTATAAAAGTATTACACCTGTTAATAATATTTAACATACTTAATGTATGCTACATTATTCATTATATTAATTTTATGATTCATAAAACTTTTTTTATTGTCGTTCGACATATGACGGCACCGCACTTGATGTTAATATAACGGCTAGTTTCAATCGCATCCACTATACTGGCCTAGTTGCAAACTGTTTTTTTAAGCCGATACCGTAACGTTACGCTGCCGTCTATACATATCGATCCCGGATCAGCAGCACTCTCTTAAACACACACAAACTATGTTGTTTGCATACAGTGACACGCTCTTGAAACAATTTAACAATTTTTTTTTATTGTGACTCGACATCTTTCCTCGACCCGCCTGATGGTCGTCGCTCTTGGACCTTGCTTATTCATCAGGCGGGTCGAGGTCAGATGTCGGGTCACAATAAAAAAAGTAAAAGCACCGCGCCTTATGTTAAACTGGATCGCAGTCCATGAATGGATGCTACTGCTATTACTGTTACATAAGAGCAGCTATTGGAGCAACCTGAATTCGGTAATTAAACATGTAAGTCCATCAGATATACGCTGATCCTATATTGAATTTTATCTATGAGATTCCTAATTTTACCATACTTGACACAATTCTGTCGATTTATTTTTACTTTATAGCTAATATTTTACTGACGACCTGCATTGCGCTATGGTTAACAACCCAGACAGATACGCGCAAGATCTGGATTTGATTCTCAGAATGTAAATAATATTTATACAAATATTTGATCATAAAGTTTAAATCGCGTTTCGGAATTGGCTAAGTTAAAAGTAAAACTAGGCCGGCATAGTTGATGCGACAGCTACTAACAGTTATATCTAAGGCAGTTGCCTCCATTCGTGGACCGCACTCCAGCTTAGCTCTGAAAGAGGGGTAGGCAGTGGTACCCAGTCTGCCGATCCGAGGTAGTACCACCACTTACAAGTATACAGCCCGTAAACTGATTTGGTCACGTTTCGGGATCAGCTTGTAAGTTGCCGGTTCCATCTAGGCCGGCATAGTGGATGTGATTGCTACTCACAGTTATTGAATTGTAGTAGCAGTGAGATTCATTCATGGACCACACTTCGGCTTAACATTAAGCGGGGTGCTGCTATATGTCGAGTCACAATAAGAAAAAAAAACATCGGGCAGTGTGATGTCATTTGTTGAGTCACAATACAATGTTAATGTTATGTGCTACAGAATGCTAATATGCACTCGATTACTTGAGCTTAATGTAACCCGGTCGCATAGCTTTTGACCCGGGCAGATGTCGAAGTGCCCGCCCTCGCTTATGAGGGCGGGCAGGCGCGCGGGTGGCCATTCGTGGGCGGCGGTGACGTCAGCTATATCTACAACTACTACGCACGTAGTAAACTAGGGTTTGCACAACGTGGAATTGTGTATTTCTGTTTGTTTACTTTGACATTTACATGAATGGCTTAGTAAATGGTGTATATTTAAATTAATGTGATTTTTGTGTGTATTTGTGTTTTAACAATTTAATTTGTAGGAATTCTATGTATTTTTTCACTTTTTTATGCTAAGCTACATAACGTGCCCTAATATCAAAGTTACATTGGTACTGACAAGTGGTTTAGAACCAAAAGCTTTTGGATTGCGAGACCATGTATCTATAGTTGCCTAGAGAAATGTTTTTACAATAGGTGAACTTATTTCCCTTTAGCATTCTTTGCCAGTCTAAATAAGATTTTTACCCGGACGGGGTAAAACAACCGGTTGTCTCAGTCGTTAGCGCTCTTGGAATGTGAATAACAATCGAAAAGTAGAACGCCTCAGTCGCCCATTTGTTTTTCCCATCTTATAATCTTGAATCTTTTAAGCGAAGCGTGAAGAAGAACTTTTGGGCTGCATAGTGGGGGTGACTGAGGCAACCGCAAGCTGAAACGGTTTTTTCAGTAGTCAGTTACCATCAGGCAAGTTAGGTTTCAATAATAGTAAAAATTGTCATCGTCTAAAAGATATTTAAGATTAATTTAAAAATGTTTAATTGTAAAAAACTTATTGAGAACATAATAATAATAAAATACAAAATATTTTATGGTCCATGCTTAAATTTTTTTGCAACCCTGGCAATGATGTAAAAAGTAGGTTATGAAGATGTGAATAGGAATGTCACTCTTATTGGATTGTAATAAAGTATGTTATTGTTTGTTGCAAGTTTTACGTGATTTTGTAATTGCGCGTGGGCGTTCAACGTGCTTCATGATCAAACTAGAATTTTAGTCATGAATCCGATTTACATTCACAAATGATGGACTTGTGAATCCTCGTTGTTTATGGAAACTGCGATATCTTTATATGGAAGTTTATAAATTGTTGATTATTATTAATTGGGTTGCCTAGTGCCCATAACCGTATAGCTTGTATGAAGAGAATTGTGGATGCGAAGGAAGCGATGGAGTTGTGCCAGGATCGTGGCAAGTGCCGCTCCTTTGTCTCTGGTACTACTGTGAGAAAAAGGCGTCACAATTTGATTAATTGATTTATTATTAATATAATTTACCAATAATTTGCTTAAATAGAGCATTTATTTATTGTAAAGCGACGTAAGTAAGGGAAATCCAAGAGCACCGATGACTGAAAAAACTTTTGGTTCGACTGCCAAGTCCTTTGGTTAGACTGCCGAGTCGGTCAACTGACCTGTGCATAAAGACGAGGTAAGAACAAGGATTACTCGAACCTTCATCATCAGCAGCCAAAATGCGTCCACTGATGAACATAGGCCTCCCCTTTAGAACGCCATTTCGAACGACAAGATGCCAGTTGCATCCACCGGTTATTCGTGATTTTCACTGTGTCGTCAGTCCACTTAGTGGGAGGCCTACCTACCTACGCTGCGTGTGCCGGTTCGTGGTCTCCAGTCTAAAACCTTTTTTTGTTATTTAGCAGCTGTAATCTATGTCACCTGCCATACATCACTAATATAGACACATGTTTCCATTCGATAAGATAAAAATGTTAGTACAAATAACCCACATACGTTTCTGATGGCATTATTGCGATATTTGGGAAATTATTATTACATAGTATTATATAAAATATTGTTGTTCCCGCGTCTGTGTGTGCGCTTAGATCTTTTAAACTACGCAGCGGATTTTGATGCGGTTTTCACTTATATTTCGATCATTTCTTTCTGATGGTTTATATTCTATAAAAATATATAAAAATTCTCGTTAAAACTATTTTGTGCGCTTACATTGCTAATACTCACTTAACTTTACGAGATATACCAAAATGATTTACCATGGAATTGTGTGTTTTAAACATTTATTTAACATTTCTATACTAAGCTACTAAAGTGCTTGTATCATAGAACAAGGACAACCAAAGTACAGAGATTACAATGTATCAATGTATCAAAGATACATTAGTACCGGTGAGTGGTTTCGAACTCGTGCTCTCGGCAGTAACCATTGCACTGCCACTACACCACGGTCGCCTTATATTTTCGAAGTTATTTTGGTCAATATAATATTCATTTTTTTAATAAAGTACTTAAACAAAATCATTATTTTACGGCAAGGTGTTTTTGAATCGGAGGCACTTGGTTCAGCGTGCAATGGCTCAACACTAGAGCACGGTCGCCTTAAAGCCTTAAATTGTATTATGTTAATAAGTATTGATTTTATTATCACAACACTGTGTACACGTCTGTCGCATGGTGACTTGTTGATTAGTAACCCCCCTCATGGGGCAGCACCCCCAGGTCAATGTGCCCCCGCGTCTGTCACCTACAATTAATGTGTTGGCCGAAATTCACAACAAAGAAAATGAGTCACAGTCTTCGTGACATGTAAATCTCATTGTTAAATATTACTATAATCATTTATAATTTATATTGTATGTTATTTATAATTTATACCATATATCTAATAGTCACGCTTCAGTTTTCACAAGGACAGCCAGAGACAATGGAGCGTCAATTTTCACAATCCTCACACAACCAAGAGCGTTCTTTATGTCCACAATTCTCTTCGTACAAGCTCCATGATCTGTGCAAGGGTCCGTTTTTTAAATGCTTCCGATTTGATGAAGAAACAATCGGCTAAATCCCCCCCGTTTAAATCTCCTTTTGAATTATAGCACGTACTTTTCTCAGTCGTTCTCATTACATCTTCTTTCAAGTCGTGCGCAGAAATTTTGATCATCGTTCAATTATTTTAACGTATCAATATTATTTTAAACTTGGGTTTCAAAAAGTCAATAACTTATTAGCAGAAACCACTTTATGACTATTTGTAACCTTAACAAACTCTTTCAATAATATAACAAAGATGTACGTTTTAGTATTACATTACACCCTCTTTTATGTTATGAAAATAAGGTCTCCATGTAAAATTTATTAATTTAATTGTTTATCAAAGGAACATACAATTACAAAATGCAAAATTTACAAAAAAGAATTCAAAGGGTGACAATATAAAACTACAAAAAGAGGAACAAATAAACACGCGTTAAAAATATAATTAATTTTTGTCTTTTTTTTTAAATTTATTTATTTGTTCTGTTCTTTTGCTTAATTTCTAAAAAGAAGTAATAATTTATTTTTGTTATATTTCAGCAATCGTCCCTCTCAACGAAAGTGGCCCAACGCATGTCATTCGGTTTGCTCGGTGGGAAGACTGCATCGCGATGCGAATTCGTTCGCATGAAGGGCCCAAGTGGCAAAGGTCATGCTGAGATGGCTGTGTCGAAGCCAAGGGGTGCTGGCGTGGACACGCCCACTTCAGAGCCAGGCCTGTCAGCCACTGAGATGTGGGACAGCGATTGGGATGAAGATCCAGAGGAAATGTTCGTGTATAGACATCAGGTTCGTATATATAGGATTCACCATTATTATTCATGTGAATGGATGCGTTCAACAAGGCAGGCCTAGGAGGGTGTTTGCCGACCAAATCGAAGACATCCTCAAGAAAGCTAGGTTGCCTAGTGCCCATAACCATAGAGCTTGAAGAGAATGAATGAAGAGAGAATGAAGAGAATTGTGGGTGTGAAGGAAGCGAGGGAGTTGTGTCAGGATCGTGGCATTATCACTGCCTATCCCTGTGGGAGAAAGGCGTGACCATTTGATTGATTGATTGACCATTATTTTCACTTATTTTTAAATTGTGCTTCGACATATGACAGTACCTCACCTAATTTTAGGCTTGAGTGCAGTCCATGAATGGAGGTCACTTCTAATTCTTAATAATATTTATTTGTAAAACATAATATAAATATAATGTTATTTATTTAAATATTTTGTTAATACTTTCAGCGGCGTCTGAGTGACCCTAGTGCCAATTTGAACAACTTTGTGCGCAGTGGGTTTAGAACCAAAGAATCTTGCAAGGACAAAAGCAGATCAGAAAATGAAGGACTGGACTCCTTGGTCAATGGAATAGCTGAGGTTGAAGCCGGCGATCTTAAAGATGGTATGTTGATATTTATTATAAAACAAAATTACTATTACTAATGATTTAATGAAAGAAAATCGTTATTTTGAAAATTTATTTATGAAAAATTCTTTTTATAATGTTTACCAATATTAATTTTGATGGGTTTTATTTCATTAAATTAACAATTAAGCTATTATGTTGCATGTTTGGTGTTGTGGCTTGAATTCCAATTGGCATTTTGTGACGTAGAGTAAGCGGAGCTCGGAGGAAGCCATGTTAACTATAGCACGATAGTCAAGATTATGTTTTAGTATATATAAAGTAATTATATGTATGCGTCGTATATATATATATATATATAAAGCTTATATATGCACTTTATTGTTTGATATAAGCTAAACATAGTTGCAAACGGTCGCATGTAATTTGACAAGAGAACTTTAAGATGTATGTAGAAATATATGTAAATGCTATATTAAAATAAAAAGTAATATATTAAACATAATAATAATTTTGTTTGTAGAGCGCGCTCGCTCTTTGGCTTCCTCCGGGTGGTGCTGCTCAGGGAAAGTCCCTCCTCCTCACATGAGAGAAGTTTACACACGAACGAATGACAATACGGAATCGACTGACACTCCGGCCTGTCTGAGGCAAGTGACGCCAAAACGACAACCTGTCAAATTAGCGCCTGGACCGCCGCCGTTGAAACCATTTCACTTGAGGACCAGAACACCGAAGAAATCGCCCAAGAAAAACAAGAAACGCGACAAAGAATACGAGATAGCTGACGACGTGATGTCGCTTAATGAGAAGGACATAATGAGCGATGTGACAACACAGAAGTATGTTGTTGGTAATAGTTGCTATGTGAGAGGCAAAGAGGAATTGCCATGTTATAGGGAATGCGAAATAATAGATCACATGAAGAAGAACGAGGACGCCATGCCCAATGATGGCAATAAGGAGTTAGCTGCTGTCGATGGCGATGATGAGTGCAGCAGGAGCAACGAGGGCGCACGGGCGTATTGCACATTGCCAAGGAAGCATGGCGGCGTGGCGGCGGTGCTATATAAGAATGCTGAACTGCCAGTGAGGAGGACCACGGCTGACGGCACTGACATTTACTATTGGTGCGATGTGCCCAAGAAACGACACAAAGGTTAGTTTCACTGTACAGGGAATGTTAACAAGTGATGAATTTTTATAATGATTTTTCTTTGATGAGTTTTGATTCGTATAATTTAGGCTTCTACTTTGTAGTTCAATATTTTCTTTACTTTTATCACCAGGCGGGTAATCGATTTATTGTACTGTCATTTAGTCCACCAATATTGACCATTTGTCAAAATATAACAGACGCCATTTAAAAAATAGTCTACAGTACAATATGTATGTGACAGCACCACGCCTGATGTTATTTTTTTCATTGTGACACGACATTTGACCTCGACCCGCCTGATAATAAGCAAGAGGAGGTCCAAGAGTGACGACGACTGAAAAAACCGAGTTAGTTCACGGCTGCCCCAGTCGCCGTGACTATGCCGGCCAAAAGCTGGAGCTGTTAGCTGGAGTGCGCTCCACGAATGTTGGTGAAGTGTGTTGTATATGTTGTTGCAGAGTTGGACGACGGCGCTTACAACCCGTTGTGGGCGATGCGCGGCTTCACTCAGACATTCCACCTGTGGAAGGAGGGCAAGCGGCAACAGTCGTGCCCACTCCACGCGTGCCTCACCTATGTCACGTTGCCATGGTGGACCATCGCTAAAGGTAATTGCATATTGTTAGTATTTTTGTTTAGAATTGATCAATCAATTAAATCATCACGCCTTTTTCCCACAGGGATAGGCAGAGACAATGGAGCGCCACTTGCCACGATCCTGCCATAACTTCCTCTTTCTTCACAACCAGCCAAGTGCGTGACTGTAGGCGACTGCTACTACCTACAGTCAAGTAACTGTAGTTACTTGACTGTAGGTAGTTGTACTAGTTACTTACCACATACTTCCACTATGGCGGCCTAGTTGAAACTGATGCAATGATTATAATTTATTAATGATGAAAATGTTGTTTCAGATATTCTGGACCACAGAGAGGAGCCTATATTGACGTTCTAATAAAGACTTAAATCACACGCCAACATATATATATATATATATATATTATACACGAGTGTAACAAGTGATGTAAGAAACATATTAAGAACATATAACAAAATATCAAATCAATCAATCAAACTGTCACGCCTTTTTCCCACAGGGATAGGCAGAGACAATAACAGAATAATCATTCACAAATAAATAGAAAATACCCATATAAAACTTTATTTTACGATAATGATAGTGTATGTTGTAGTGATATTGAATCACAAACCAATTGATTCCCATTCAAAACCACTTGCCTATACTAATGTATCTTTGATGTACCATATGAGCTTTGGTCGTCCCGTTTCTATGATACAAGCACTTTTAGTAACTTAGTAAAGAAATGCAACAAAAATAGAACCACCAATGTATTGAGCAGAAAATAAAGATGTAAGCTTACTATTTAGTTGTAATATTTATGACCATAAGCATAACTGGAATATAAAGTGAGGGTTTTCTTTTTTATTATTTTTTTTATTATACATTTCTATACTAAGCTACTAAGTGCTTGTATGATAGAAACATGACAACCGAAGTACATAAATCAATCATTGGTTGGTAACGGTGGATGGTTTCAAACTCGTGCTCTTGGTTTGTGTAACCAATGCACTGCCACCACACCACGGTCATGTTACACTCGATGTTATAATAGTAGCCATTATATATATCAATTTTTAAAACATAACTAAAATTGAGAAAACTATTAGCGCCATCTATTAGCAATGCCGTAAACTAATACAACTTTGGGGAGTTTTTTTAATCTAAATTTTAATTTTTTTTTAGATAGTTTAAGAATTTAGTCCTGGTTCAATGTATTTTATTGAAATAATAGAAAAGTGTTAATTATTGTGTTTCCAGCGGCCGAAGTAGATGGCGCTGCAAAGTTTAGCTTAAGTACATATTTATGAGTAACTTTTAATACTTTTGCCTTATACGTGTATATTTATTTGTATAAGTGATCATATATCTAGTCAAAAATATTATCATGCAAAAAATGCCTAAATTATTTAATACTAGTTAATAAAACATTTTTATTGGTCTCTAATATACAAAAATATTTAATTTGTATAATGTTTTTATAAAAGTTGCCCTCTTGTGTCTCTGCCTATATCTGTGGAGTATAGTATAGTGAATTTGTTCTATTGAAGTACCCTAACCACGAAGATTCAAAATGCGCTAAATTTCGGTTGTGTTTTTAACAAAGAACATAAATTGTGCGCTTTTCAACCTATTTAATGATTGTGGTATTAGGGTTCATTCTATGTAATGAAGGAACTGCCATCCCTCTGCCTATCCTTACCAAGATTAGAATAAATATCTACCTATTAGGAATAATAGTAATAATTACTACCTCATAAACAATGAATTGATAGCGTTGTCTATGTATAGGGTGTACCAATAACAACTTATTTTATTGTTTATTGTTGTTTAGTTACTTGTATTGTTTAATATTAAACCTGCTAAATATGACTGCAAGAAACTATATAACAGAAAATGCGGCGCAATTAATATTGAAGCTCTTGTTGAAACACCCTATGTTATATTATTTAAGATATTATCCTATTATATACGATTATTATGTATATTATAAATTTTGTATATTAATATATAATAAATTAATATTAAAATGCAAATTATTTGCTTGTTTTATTATTGATACCACTTCCCTGCCTGACAACAATTTAGTGTTGCTCACATTTACAAATCATACAATGCATTTGTAACAACAAACAAAACCGAAACATAGCACATTGTCACCGGGTGACCTGCGTGGGCGACAAACGCGTCACAATGCGACGCGACACGCGACAAATATTATGTGTCGTTTGGTTATTTTCCTTAGGCAATGTCCTACGTTTGCGACAAAATACTGTTCCATAACTCGATAAGCAATAAGCAAATAACACGTAGGACATTTGTTTCGTGTAGCTTACTGTTCAATAGCATCAAGATATTATTTCGCTCACGCAGGACGCCCGTTATGAACCTGATAAAGGTATTTATAAAGGTGATTTAATATCATTATAATAAACGAGGATGTAATATAATAATTATGAATTATTAAGAAAATAATAGACAAGTTATTAAACAGTTTTTAATAACTTAACAGACAAATTATTAAAATCAAGTTTACAAATATTTTTATTAATTACATTTATAAATTGCTAATTGATTTTTCCTTTCACAACAAAAGATCTCCCTTGATCATTTTGTGGTAGAAATGTTCTTGCAAAAATCACAGCTGCACTTTCCTCCATATTCTGTCCATCATCAATACTTGTACCCACTATTAAATTTATTAATAGAAAAGCACAAAATAATATTAAAACCAATTTTGAAGACATATTTCCTCAAATATTATATTTAAAATATGTTTTTATCAATTCAAATATCTCTTTTATATTAATATTAAAATAATTATAAAGTAATTTAAATTAATAGTAAAATAATGTGTTTTATATAAGTGGAATATTTCTACTGTGGTTTTCCATTTAGTTATTATTTAACATACTATTTGGGTTTTTCATAAAGATAACATTAATATTATGTATAAGCTACATTTGGCATTAATTTCATTGTACTTTAAATCAAGAATTTATAATAGGTTGTTAAGTAACCGGATGAAATAAGTCATTCTTGAAATTCGTCAGTGCCCATCCTTTGTAATCATTTATAAAACTTAATAATAATAAATAAAATCATTTATTCAGACTACATAGGCCCAAATAATTGTTAGTAACACACACTTATGAACTAAATTAGTATACAAAAAGAATATAAAAGAGTTACATCTATACTTATTCTATTAATTAATGCAATAAATCTTTTCAGCTTTCGGGTTCAACAGGGCCGTTGTAACCAATATATACATACCTATCAAGCAGCTTTATGGTATGTAACACTTGAAAGTGATGGTAATACCAATTAGGAGTCCCACCCACCTAATTCGACATAAGTTTAGTTGATCTAATATAGAATAAACTAACTCGCGGATCGACGGACGTCCGACAAGTAGCCAACCGAGTACAGTTATGGAACCTCTGCTGGGATATATGTTTTATGAATCAATCAATCAAATTGTCACGCCTCTTTCCCACAGGGATAGGCATAGACAATGTTAGAAATGTTTTATAATTATATAAGTATGAAATAATGATGATTTTTCACATTCAGAAAATTACTTGCGATATTACGAAGTTGATCTCATCATAGTTTAGGCGATGGCAACATAACAGTATACCCAATTATATCATCTTGCATATCATTTGTTTGCACACAGTGAGGTCTTTTTTTGCTATTAAAAAATTGACAACTCTTTTCATCATCTGTTGTGGTGACGTCATTGTGCATAGCTTTCACTGCTTTTATATGCATCGAAACGTCAAATTGGGCGATAAATTCCTTTTAATTATATTTAGACTTTTTCTTGGCGACCGATACAATGCTAACTATATGTATAATATAAAAAACACCTAATTTAGAATAATCATTATTAAAATTAAAGCAGTGATCCGCATGAACGTAGAGCTTGTAGGAAGAGAATTGTGGACTTTTAGGAATGCGAGAGAGTTGAATCAGGATCGTAGAAAGTGATGGCAATTAAATTTTAGATAAAATAATAAAAAATTACTGCCTCGTACCACTGCATCCGTGGAGACTAAATTTAACACGTTATAACAGGCTTTCTCTTAAAATTCCTTAAAAATCTAATATCCGTAACCAAAATTATCCGAAACTATCGAATTAATTACATATCCGTAACCGTATCTGAAACCGGTATAATATTATTCCTATATCCGTATCCATAACCGAAACTCGATATCTATCCCGACATCCCCACGTCGTTTCTATATATTTCATACATGTACATTTCTTTGCTGAGCTACTAATCGTGCTTGTGTCATAGTATTGCCTCTGAACCAAAGAGGCATTGTGTGAAATGGCAGCCAACAGTTGTATGTGAGCTCCCTGCGTATATGTACGTGGGCGTCTCAGGTATTTGCTTGTACTAATGAAACGGATGTTATACTTAAAATATTATTCATTGCTCTCCACACCAGCGCGTTTACTTCATTCACATTGCGACACTGAAACACTTATGTCACTACGTTCTTTCTTGGTAATTATTTGTGATATTAAAAGTTCATGAAAACGATTGGATTACTAATTAAGGAAATATTTATCAACAAAAGGTATGTCAGTAATTATAAGTTATAATTGTAATTTACAAAACCACGGGCGTTGCAATATAGCTGGACACTGGACATAACATATTTTGCATTTGCATGTTAATGTTAAGCTGAAGTGCGGTCCATAAATGGATGACACTTCTACTACAATTCAGCAGTCACATCAACTATAATGCGATTAAAATAAGAATAGGACGGGATCGGCGTCATTTTGTGATGTCTAACTCCCCAACCAACTTCACTTTAGTATGGTGTCTTTTTCTTTGCGGACCGTCAAAGATACTTTGAATCAGTTAAGTGAAGTTAGTTAACAGCCCGTCCTATTCTTATTCTAATAGCATAGTGTGCCGGCATAGTTGGCACCGGCAACTTAAAAGCTGATCCCGAAACGCGACTAAATCACTTCACGGTCTGTATTCTTGTCTGTGGTGGTGCCACCCCGGATCGGCAGTCTGGGTACCACTGCCTACTACTCTTTGAAAAGCAGACCCGAATGTCCGCTTCTTTTTTTAATTAACTTATAATTGAAATATTCATTAACACGGTGACGAAGTAAAAGTTTGTTCCTCGATAAATCGTCCCTAGTGCCCATAACTATAAAGATTGTATGAGAAGAATTTGAGTCAGGATCGTGGAAAGCTATCGTATCGTTATGAGAAACAAATCAATTAGATAGATTAACTTCAATTATTTATTATATCTTTTACTGCCTACCCTTAGACCAGTAGAGATTCACAATAAAATGAAAATAATATTTCATTTTATTGTTCGTATTCGTGTTCCGCATTCGTCTTCGTAAATATATTGCTTTCTATTAATTTTACCAAAACAAATATTTAACAATACATTAATGAGCATGCAAACTTTCTTCGTATCCACCCAGCTGATGTCTATCCTTGAACTTAAATCACGTGATGGTGGCAGAGTGACGTCACAGCGCGCGCACAATTTAATAACTCCGAGCTACCCTTTTTATGAAAAAAAGACATTAAGCTTTTCTGGGTCAGGGAGTAGTGGCACGGCAACACATACACACCATACAAGATAAGAGATACCAATTTGATATGTAAAAATATGTCAGCTCATTTTATTAATTCATTTCGTTGTTTTGATGTTTACTTGATATTGTTAACTATATATAACTTTATTTCTTTAAGATATACGAGTATTATTTATAAATTTATTTACTTATAACGACATTGACAGAAATGAATTCCAATCACCCAACTGAAGTAAACCATTTTTTATATTTTTTATTATAGATTTGTATACTAAGCTACTAAATAGCTACTATGTTGTCCTGTATCATAGAAACACGACAACCAAAGTACATATATCAAAGATAAATTGGTACCGGTAAGTGGTTTCGAACCCGTAATTTCGGCTTGCGTATCCATTGCACTGCCACTACACCACGGTCGCCTTGTGTATTTAAAAGCTTGATACTGTCAATCGTGTCTCTACTAAGGCTTTTTCTGTCCGGGTTTCGATGTAAAGAAACATACATCGGTATCTGAACGTAGCATCTTTCTAAGCGCCTCACACTTCTACTTCATAGTCTCCTGCCATCGACATTTCCTATTATCATAAGTCTCTCTAGATTGTCACCCTCTTTATACGACGCATACAGAGTGGGTCTAATTAAGTAAATTAAGGTTAAATGTTCGGCCAGTTGGAATAGTTTCAATAAACTTAGTGATTAAATACAAATTCTAGATTTTTTCTAAAATAGTGTCATATTGAAATATAGTGTCATTCATTTTAAGTCGTTTAGAATTGACTAAAGTATTTATTCTAGATAGCGGAGAAGAATCAGTTACTACTTCCGTGTGCATATTCCCCTTGATGGTCGGCCTAGTCATATGACGAGTCAAAATATAAAACAATTATTAAGCTAAAAATGTTATTATCATAAATTGTTACATTATTTTTACACAATGAACAAATAGCATATCTGTATGTGAGTGACCCAACTGTTTGTGTGACATTTGATCTTTTATCATCAATATTACATTTTATATCTCTTAGTCGAGGGTAGCTCTCCACTCTGGTAAGTTTACTTTACATTATCATTTTATAACATTTTTGAATTCTACAACAAAATCAGTTGTCAATGTCAATTTAAGTACAATCTTGTGATACAGGTGGCAATTAAAGTATGGGATTTTAGGTTTGTACATTTTTACATAAAATTAAAATCAAAACATTTGTTTTGTATATGCCTTCTAACTTGCGCATTGTCAAACTATACCATGATTCCGAAAAGTTGTACCTGTATATCCGAGATGAAATTACAACAAACTTGTCAATTTTAGCTTAGACATACAATATAATACCAAATATCAACACAGATAAAGTTCGTATGTTACGATCAAAGTTACACAACAATATGACATTACTGATTGACCAAGTTATTTGATATGCTTTCACACAGGAAAGCACAGGAAACAATTCCAATGCTCATTTGATGTTGTATGTACACTGAAGTTATTCAACTAATAAACCCTTAGCTGTTATTCACGACGAGGAATATTAAATTAGAAATTCCATAGTATTAATAATTCTCATCGATATTTGCTGTCATTCGAAAGTAGTTAATATTATGTTATTGGGGAATTGGCAGGTGTACATTTTGTAATTAGTAAATACGATACTACAGTTTGTTGACTGGACAAATAAACAGCGTCCTTCGAACATTCTTTATAATTAAGTATTTATCATATTACATTCATTATGAATTAACAAAACATAACTTTTTTTACCCAATAAGGATCTTCAACAACAATTTTATTTTATTCAAAAAGCAACTGTCTCCAGATTCTTTAATATGCATGCATGTACATATAATAGTCATATGTTAGAGCTCATACAAAACAAATAACTTAATAAAATTATAAATATTAAAAATCAAATCATTTATTACGCATAGACATTTCAGCTTTAGCGCATTGTTAAACTCTACCATGATTCTGAAAGGCACATGACAAGAAGAAATCACAATGAACTCGTCAATTATATATAACCTATAATAAATAAACAACAAAAAATAAATAAAAATTAAAATACAAAAATAGTTATTGCGACTTATAAAACCAGTCAGATAAAACAAAACAAAAATAAAATAGTACATCATTATTAATGATTTGTTCATATTTGAGTTTCATTTGGTCAACGTACGTATTTACCCATTAGGTGTCATTGTAAGACAATTGGTAGAAAATGTTCTCTCTTTGAACAAATTAAAGCTGTATTCACTAAGACATAAAATATAATTTCAGCCAGAAGGATGTTGGTGGTGTTGTTCGCTAGCTTGTTTGCTAGTTCCCTGGCATGCGAGCTCATATCACCGTTCAGCACTGCGAGCAAATCGCCAGGGGACAACTTCTATAGATTACTTGTTAATAGTAACATAGAGAGATATGTGCCTGGACAAAGATATGTTGGTGAGTAAAGATGCCGGCGGACAAAGAGAACGCTGGTATTCCAGCTGCGCAGTAACTTGTATTGTTAATTACCTACTTTTCGTTTTCCGGATGACTATAAATTGAAATTAGCACGACTGTAATTGATGAGCGGATTTGCTCCTATAGCAGTCGTCCAGTGATCATATGCCTTACTTATAGAACTCTTTTATCTGCCGATAGTTTAACCTATTAAGAAGAATTATAATGTGATTGTTATATATAAGTCTTACTAACTTTATAATGTGATTATTGAAAATTGAATATACTATATTGTAAGGTATATCAAAGCGCTTGCTAATATTTTAGTAAATAATTGCAAATAAATAACAACGTATATATAATATTTACGTGTTCCTGCAATTAGTGAAATGTACAATTTCCATGAATTTGTTAATGTTCTTGTATTAGCATTTTTGTTATCGCAGCCTCCAACAGTTGAAATGCTATTAAGGCCGCTATCACAACCACCACATTAAACTATGATTTAAATATTATTATTAAAACTCGCATCAAATGCAAATTCATTTTAATTTGGTGTATTTCAAGAGCATTTAAATCTTGTCACAACCTTTTAAATATTAATAATAAAAATAGTTATTTATCGTGACTCTATATCGAGCACGGGTTCAAAACCACTTGCCGGTACCAATGTATCCTTCATAATTGTACTTTGGTTGTCCTGTTTCTATGATACACTCACTTTATTAGCTTAGTATAGAAACGTATAATAATAAAAAAGATACAGAAGGAATATTTAAATGACTTTATATAGTTAAACTCGTAAATTAAAAATGTAATCATTGGTTTAATGATTATTGAAATAGTTGCCAATGAAGTCATGGTCTATTAAGTCGTTGGTCGATAACGAATGTTTTTTATGTCCCACTTAACGTAAAGCACACTTTAATATATTGGTTTTTTAACACACAAATATTTGGACTTAATTTCGGTCAAAACTTTTTCTGATTAAACCAAGAAGTGTTATGTTGTTTAGTTTTCTTACGAATTTGTATACTTGTAGGTCTGAATTGTTAAAGTGTTTGGAAAAAAGCACACACCATTAAACAAGATTAGTAAATAACATTAGTATAAACTTAACATTTTTAACTGCCTACACCTAGTAGGTTTAGTAGTGTCTTAACTTTATTCGATTTGTAATGAAATCAATAGAAGAACAATGTTACGCTACAGAAATTGTTTTAATTGTAATTGTTTAGAATAATAGGTTTAGTTTAATTACTTTTAGAGTAATGAAGCTTTTTAGCTTTGATCATATGGTCACCTGAGTGAAGGGTTAATCACTGACTGCTAGATTTAATGGATTTGGCTGAGAGAGAATCCATTAGCATTAGGTCACCCTTTTGTAAATTAAAGAAAACAAATATTTATAAATAACTACATTACTAAACACCGATCACTATTATTAGGCGTACAACAAAATCATTATATCTTATTTGCAGTAACTCTCGTTGGCTCTAGAACCCACGATGTCGTCCAGCAGTTCACCAGATTCAAACTGCAACTGGATCCACAGGACCCATCTTCCACTAGGTCCCCAAAACATCAAGGAGAGTTCCAATTGTTCGCTGACACACTGACCACATTCGACGAGGAATGTATGAATGTGGTCGTAGAGGCTGATGATCTGCCAAAGACTGAGGTGCAGGTCATGTGGAAAGCACCACCCGCTGGCTCTGGATGTGTACTACTCAGGTGAGACAAATACGTTTTTATACTATTGTTATATCAGGCCGATATAACATTGATGGCGTTAGTGTGTGCTACGTTCCTTTGAATCCGTTATTACTATTAAAAGAAGAAAAGAAAGCGTATTCGGATTGAACGGATATAACGTATTGAACTTGATGAATATTCTGAAAAATCAGGAAGTCAGCGGTCGCGCCTGTGCTCGTGCTAGCGACTGACTTGTGACGTGCTCACATCGAGCGAATATTCATGCACGTCGCCACCTTTAGTCGTCTCCACTATGCCGGCAAAAAAATAAATTTTAAATATATTTTTTTATGAACAAAACTTGGCAAACAGATTAAAAGGGTTAATTGATACCTCTATTCATAATGCTCTATAATTTATTCGTAAATATTATATAATAATAAAATTATTATAATTATTTTATTTATAAATATTATTTAACCTCTGTACTGGTTACGAATTTGCGCCGATTGGGGTCGAGACGATGGGCCCTTGGGGACCTTCAACTAAGCGCCTGGCCAAGGAGTTGTCCAAGCGGCTGACGGAGAAGTCTGGAGACATAAAGCTGGCAATTATTTCTGCCAACGTATTAGCCTTGCTATACAAAGGGGAAATGTTGCCAGTCTCCTTGGAACTATCACTGATGCGACGTCATTAGATGATATTTTTTATTAATAGTTTAATTATAGTTAATATACTTTTATTTGAATGACTCAATATTAAATTTAACTTAAAAGACAAGAACATCTTCATATGTCACAGAGCCATGGTATTTGAAAATCCAAAGAAATGGTTCGCTGAGGATGGCCAATTAACAAAGAGGATATGTGAAGACACCTCAACACCACCATTAGACTGCTGCGCGTGTGATGATGCTAAATATAAGGTATGCGATTATTAAAGTAACACACGTTTTAGGCAATCGCGTGAACAACAAAAAAACACTAGTACATTTTTACTTACTTGGCAAAAGCAGTGAACAATTTTAAATTTGTCACGCAATATAGGCAGCGACAATGTAACGCCACTTGCCACGATCCTGACACAACACCCTCTTTTCCCTGACATTCACAATTCTTTTCATACGAGCTCTACGGTTATGGGCACTAGGCCACCCATCTTTCTTGAGGATGTCTTTGAATTAACGCTGTCATGTGTTGTCGACAACAAAGTTTAGTAATGAAATAATTATTACAAAGAATCGAAAATAAAATATTCGTATAATACAATATAGAATTACTACTAAATGACACACGAGGGTATTATAAAAATCCTATAAGTCACAAATGATATTGCAGATGGTGTTCGAAGGGCTGTGGTCAGCGCAAACCCATCCCAAAGACTATCCGGTCAAGGCTCAGTGGTTGACCCACTTCTCTGACGTAATCGGGGCCACCCATCCGAAAAACTTCACTTTCTGGGGCGAGGGGGAAATCGCAACTGACGGTTTTAGGTAAACAAATGAGAAATCTTCCTTATGACATCTGACCTCGACTTGGCCTGATGGCGCCGACGACTGAGAAACTCTGCCCATAGATCAACTAAATATTTATAAAGTAACCAATCAATTAAATTGTCACGTCTTTATCCCACAGGGATAAGTAGAGACAATGGAACGCCACGTGGCACGATCGTGACACAGCTTCCCTCACATCCACAGTTCCCTTTATAAAAACTCTACGATTATGGGCACTAGGCAACCTAGCTTTTTTGAGGATGTCTCCGATTTATTTATAAAGTAATTACATATTTAATACTTTTTGGTCAAGATATTATTTTCATTGTAACTGTAATTTCTAAAAGTTATTTTTAATTTGAAGTTAGGTTAGAAGCAATTTTAGATAGGTACGTGTATGTGAAAGATAAAGTTGTCTTATAGGAGCTTAGCAGAATGGGGTTCAGGTGATCTCCTAACTCGGGAGTTAAGGGAAAAGGGTGGTATACTGCGTTCCATAGTGAAGGCGAATGGCCTCTGGTATCCGAAAGTGAACACCAATACCACAACCACATTCATTGTAGACAGGAAGAGGAATTATGTCTCATTGGCATCCATGTTTGGTAAGTAAAATGTGATATTTTCTTGGATTTTGCGCAAACATTAATTAATGAATTAAACAAATTTTATGCGGCTTACTATCGCGTTTATTTTGGTTTTCATTTTACAATTTTATTTTATTATTCTGATGTTTCGAGAGCATTACAGCCATCGTGGTCACGGAGAGACCACGATCAAAAATTAAAACCAAAATAAACGCGATAGTAAGCCGAATAAAATTTGTTTAATTCATTAAGTAAAATATGATTAATTTAACTCTTTGTAACGCCACAACTGACCACGACTGGAAAATCTCTACATCTTATTGAGTTTTTTTTATTTTTTATTGTGACTCGACATATCCAGCATCCCGCTTGATGTTAAACCGGAGTGTGGTCCATGAATGAATGTCACTGCTACTACAATTCAACAACTGTGAGTAGCAATCACATCCACTATGCCGGCCTAGATGGAATCAGTTGAGTGTCTTCAGTTAAATTAAGTTCAGTTCAAGTATTATGAGCTTTTTATCATTGGTAATAGTTCTAGGTGTAGTGAGTTTTTAGACAGTTAAGTAAGAGTCGCGTTTCCTTAACTGTTTCCGTGTGGTCCCGCAATAAATATAAAATTTAACGACAGAAGTAAAACTATTTGTCATTTAGTGCCTACTTTCTTTGGCCGGCATAGTGACGGCGACTATGACAGCCGTGAGTTATCTCGGTTTTTCAGTCGTCGTCACTCTTTGGATCTCCTCTAGCTTATCATCAGGCTGGTCGAGGTCAGATGTCGAGTCACAATAAAACAAAACATTGTTTAGTGATGAAACCCAAGTCGGATTACTTACAAATATGTTAAATTCTTTTAAAGTTGATTTTTTAAAAGTGTCCGGAAGTACTATTTCGAACTGAATGTAAACTTCGCAGCCATATAATTTTAAAAAAAGTACAATCTGAGAGCTTTCATATCTTATCGCTGATGGTCAATAAGGCGACCGTGGTGTAGTGGCAGTGCAATGGTTACGCAATTCGAAGAGCACGAGTTCGAGACCACCCACCGGTACCAATGTATCATTGGTATATGTACTTAGGTTGTCCTGTTTCTATAATACAAGCACTTTAGTAGCTTAGTATAGAAATGTAAATAAAAAAATAATAAATAACAATTATAGTAGCGAAATTATTCTTATGGGATAATTTGGAAAGTGATGGCGTAAAAGTACTCGTATTTATGTCCAAACTGTTACCAGGTCCATCTCCTGATTGGGTGGTTGGTGTGAGTGGTCTCAACTTGTGCCGCAAGGATTGCACCTGGGAGGAATCCAAAACAATTGATTTATATCCATACGATGCTGGCACTGACAATGGCATCTCATACTTGGTAAAGTTACAATAATATTTTACTACTAAACTTTTTTATACATATTATGTTTCTTAAGAATCAATAATTTACATATAAGATGGATACCAGGGATGCACATTTTATGAAGAGTAAAATTAATACAATTTTTAAATTAGGGGCGAAGTGTGGATGTTTTTTTTTCTTTTATGACTCGACATCTGACCTCGACCCACCTGATGGTAAGCATGAAGAGGTCCAAGAGTGACGACGACTGCAAAAACCGAGTGTTTACGACTGCCCCAGTCGCCGTCACTATGTAAAGAAAGCGAGGGAATCCCTGCGGGCAATTGATGATATTATGTTACCACAAAAAACATCTAAAGTATTTATATTTTAGTCACCAAATGACGAAACTATCCCCAAAGAGAAAATGTACAAGATCACCACCATGTACCCAGAGGACCCGAGAGCTCCATTCTACAACCCCGGTGGTGTGATCGCACCATTAGCCAAGATGTATTTGGTGAGGGAGACTCTGATCTCGAGGTCTTGTGATGAAGAGATGCTCCAGCAGCTAGTCGCTGAAGAAGCAGAGAACTCACAATCAGCTGATAGACGTGAGTAAGAATATTATCATCAGCCAGAAGGCGTCCACTGCTGAACATAGGCCTCCCCCTTAGAACGCCATTTCGAACGACAAGATGCCAGTTGCATCCACCGGTTATTCGTATTTTCACTATTTTGAATCCAATATGGGATTCTTAATGACTATCATTATCAGGAATTTCACGACTTAATTCTAATTATAGGCGGAGTCAACGGAGCGTTTGCACAATCCAGACACAACTCTCTCGATTACTTTACATCTCTCGTCCACTTTACATTCACATAAATACAGACTTTATGGTCGGCTTTGTTGCGGGCCTGTTCTTTAATATGACCCCAGTTTCATCTATAATTCAAAGCTTTTGCTTAAGAAGATTTAAGATTTACATTAATATGAATAATTAAATTAGTTTTTCCTAATTAGTATAATAATTTTAAAATACTACCAAATCCGTGTTCCTTGTCTATATTTCAAAGGTTTCACCACGCAATTAGACTGACTTATTTATATTTGTATTTTTAATTAAACAGCCGAATGTGCAGTGACGGAGTGGGGTCCATTTTCTGAGTGTTCAGTGACATGTGGCAAGGGGCTGAGGATGAGGTCCCGCGAATATCGTATGCCTGAGAAAGCCCAGATGTTTTCATGTGATAGACAATTAGTCTCCAAGGAGATGTGTGTCGCTCCAGTTGCCGAATGCGAGTATGTACATCTTGTTGAATATTAATTAAAGAAGATTGAAACGTACTCCATAAATCTCAGACAGTATATTTCTCAATTTGATTATATCATTTTTTATGCATTTTATTGCATTTGCAAAGTTACTTTGATTATAGAAGATTACACTATCATTGACATCTCATCAAGTTACTGCAGTATCTAAACAAATAATAAATCTCACTAGAATATTATGGCCAAGGCGACCATAATTACATATCTTTGATATATGTACTTTGGTTGTCCTGTTTCTATGATACAAACACTTTGGTAGCTTAGTTTAGAAATAAATAAATATGTTATACACGGTATAACGTATTGTAGTACTATAATTTATTCGTATGTATATTTCTAGTGTAATGTGTAAATCATAGGAATATCTTATTCATGTATAATGTTTTGAATATTTATACAAATCTTAGTACTCTGTTTCATACCGTAAGGTAAGTCTGCCTGACTTGTAGGACTGAAAAAGGTGATACACTATACACTTTTATTTATACACTAGTCATTTTCTTCTGTATCATATATTGAGCCATAAACAATTTTGTCTGTTAATACATTTGAGGCTGCACCAGAATTAATCTCTATTAAGCAGCCTAGGCCTCAGCAGCTGATTATTATTATCAGTAATTAATAATTGGTTGACATTAATAGAGGCGAAAGTGACGCAAGCGTGAATAACACCGAAGGAGCAGTTGAGAACATTGATGGTATATGCGACACGACTGAATGGGGCCCATGGAGTGAGTGTTCAGTCACATGCGGCATTGGCATCAACACCAGGAGACGCACCTTCCTCAATCACATGGGACTCAAGAAATGCCCATCCGTACATACTGGTAAATAAATAAATGAGCTACTGCACCCCGCCTAATGTAGAGCTGGAGTGCAATCCATAAGTTACTGCACCAAGCACCAGTCGCTTCCGCTATATTTCTGAGTTGGTTTTAATTCTATTGTTCTACAAATTGGTATAGTTTAACGTCACGCGTTAAATCGCGTTACGCACATCTGTTTGATACGCGTAAAGTAGCAGGTTCGATTCCCGTTCGAAGCAAATTACAATTAAAATATTTGTTAATAAAAAAGAGGCGAATTTGCCGATCCGGAATAGTACCATCGCTTAAAGTATACTGACCGTGAAGTAACTAAGTCTCGTTTCGGGATAAGCTTGTAAGTTGCTGGTTCCAACTAGGTCGGCTTAGTGGATGTGACTGCTACTTGCAATTGTTTAACTGTAGTAGCAGTCACTTTCATTAATAGACCGCAGTCCAGCTTAACATCACACGGGGTTTTGTCAATTGTTCTATTGTCAATTGCTTCTATTGTCCCAAAGGTTGACTGGTAGACAATGATAGATAGCATCAAATCCGCCAAGTTTTAAAATTAAAATACATCAATATGATTCCATATTACAGAGGAAAATCGTAAGTGCATGGAACCTCAATGCACGGAGCAGGAAACCGATATCTCCGACCCATCTTGCCCAACCACCGAATGGTCAGCCTGGTCTCCGTGTACTGCCTCCTGTGGTAAAGGTGTTCGGAGCAGAATGAGACTACTCCTGGTGCCAGCTGATATGCAACAAAGTTGCAGTGCCAAAGTGGAGTTGATGCAGCAGAGGCCATGCATGGAGAAGGAGGACTGTACAATTGATATGGCTACAGCTAAAAGTAAGTTATTCAATCAAATTAAATTGTCACGCCTTTTTCCCGCATAGATAGACAGAGACAATGAAGCGCCACTTGCCACGATCCTGGCACAACTTTTTTTTTATTTTATTTTTTATTGTGACTCGACATATGACAGCACCCCGCTTGATGTTAAGCCAAAGTGTGGTCCATGAATGAATGTCACTGCTACTACAATTCAATAACTGTGAGTAGCAATCACATCCACTTTGCCGGCCTAAATGGAACCGGCAACTTACAAGCTGATCCCGAAACGTGACCAAATCACTTCACGGTCTGTATACTTGTAAGTGGTGGTACTACCCCGGATCGGCAGACTGGGTACCACTGCCTACCACTCTTTGAACTCCCTTGCTTTCTTCACATCCACAATTCTCTTCATACAAGTTCTATACTTATGACAATCTATTGAGCAGTAGTACAGGTTCGGCGCGTGCTAGGCTTTTGGCCGTGGGTACGCATGAGGCCGGCTACTGGCTTCACGCGTACCCTTCGTCAAATACAGGAACATTTCTTGAGCCTGACACGCTCCGAATCGCAACCTGTCTACGGCTTGGGGTTCCGGTCTGCGCTCCTCATAAATGCCCCTGTGGCAGTGATGTCGACAAGCTAGGACATCACGGACTGTCATGCCAAAAAAGTGCAGGCCGGTTCTCGAGACATGCCGCACTTAACGATATCATACGCCGGTCTCTTGCCTCCGTCAACGTGCCAAGTCTACTTGAGCCGACTGGTATTGCAAGAGATGATGGTAAGAGACCGGATGGTATGAGTTTGATTCCATGGAAGATGGGCCGGGTGCTGGTATGGGATGCAACCTGTTCAGACACGCTGGCACCTTCCCATCTACATGGAACCAACAGCAGAGCTGGTGCGGCTTGTGAAGCGGCTGAAAAAGCTAAAGCGTGCAAATACAGGGGTCTAGGCTCCGAGTATGATTTTGTCCCATTCGGTGTCGAGACCCTTGGTCCGTGGGGTCCTTAGGTTAGTCGACATCACAGGAGACCGAAGAGTTGGCAGCTACCTCGGACAAAGAATTAGTCTAGCTATTCAAAGGGGGAACGCTGCCAGTATCTTCGGAACCTTGCCTAAAGGGACTCCTTTTAATAATGTATTTTAGTTAAATTTTTTTTATTTTTTATCAATATGTTATTTATCAATTGACTTGTCGTCTATGATTTTCTACGAGTATATAGTTCTATGGTTATAGGCACTAGGCAAGTGAGAATGTCTCTGATTTGGTCGGAAAACACCCTTCTGTGTCTGCCTTAATATATTATACAATAAAATTTGTGGTTCAACTTGCTCTTGGACTTCCTTTTGCTTTCCATCAGGCAAGTCGAGGTCGCGTCTTAATAAGGCGACCGTGGTGTAGTGGCAGTGAAATGGTTACGCAAACCGAAGAGCACGAGTTCGAAACCAACCCACCGGTACCAATGTATCTTTGATATAATGTACATTGGTTGTCCTGTTTCTTCTGATACAAGCACTTTAGTAGCTTAGTATAGAAATGTAAATAAATAAAAAATTAAATAATTTTTTTTCCATGCCCTAAGAATATTTCACTATCATCATATCATCATGTACTGCTACCCCTGGGGAGGCTGCCCACTATTGCCTACCACTCGTAAAATTAAACATGTTATGATTTATTTTCTTCCTGTGATCAGGTTGACGAGTTCAAGGATTAGTTAAGTATTTATTAAAAGACGAGAATTCCAAATTAAGTGTAGCTTGCTCACATATGTGTCAATTCGATTGTGGTGTTATTTCCAACAATGGTATAAGAACAACATTAGTATGTGTGTCATATGTATGTAGCTTTGCGATGTTGTATTGTTTTAAATTGCTGTAATTAGTTCATCCATAAACGTTTGTATGAACACTGATTGTTGTTTTATGGTCCAATATTATGTTAATGTCTGGCTTAAATGTGACGTCATTCTCTACACTAAACAGAAAACATGGCAGAAGTCTTAACAGCCAAGTGTGGTCGGGAAAGTGTGAGAAGGGTCTCAATTGAAGGGAAGTTTATGAAGTATTTTTAACTGTTTGTTAGCCAGTTTTCGCGTTGGACTCTTCGCAGAGCGCGTTTGTCATTGGGACTTTATTTTCTAATGGTCGTTTCATTATCGCCACTTAATTAGCTTGGGTCAATATTCACAGAGTAATTTTCTATTAATCTTTTGAGAAAACACATTGTGGAGCTCCTTACCTTCTTAAGAGGCATATTTTCCCGATTAAGCCGTGGTGATATTTTCATGGGATTATCTGATTATTGACATTTCAAACAAGCAACTAATGGGTGGCACCTAATAGGGTGCTTTATTAATGCTTTGATGAATGGCTTCTGTTGATGTCAAATAACTAGTGATAATCTCATTGATTAGATGTTCATCACCAGTCATTAAGGGCGTAAATGAAGCTTCATTGGCAATTCAGACATCAATCAATATTATTATATCAATAACAATCATTCCGCCCTTCTTTGTATAATAGGTAGATAGGTATTTCTACCTACTATCATTAATGCATACAGTTATACAAATTAGTAATGATACTCTGTATGTGTTAAAATTTACGCATGCACATCGGTTAACTGCGGCCGGGATCGAACCCGGTGTCTGTTGCGTCAAGTGACAAACACAGAACTCGTTCGGGATTTAATCAAATTCAATTTTTATTACAATTAATTTTAAAGGAGTGTTTTCACAGAGATCTGCATGCTGGAGGCTGAGCAGGGTCCTTGCCGTGGGCTGTACCAGCGCTGGACATTCGTCGCAATGAAAGGAATGTGTATCCCCTTCCAATATGGCGGTTGTCGTGGCAACAGGAACAATTTCCTAACACAGGACGAATGCATGAATACATGCCAACTTGTTATGGGTATGTTTGTTAATTTTATATAAATTATATTTTAGATGTTGAAACAAATGGATTGAAAAACCTCCATTGATCCTAAAATGAATATACCAAAGGTATCTATTTGTGGGTCCCACCAGTTAGACACACTGATCAGAGACGAAATCGATGAACGATAGAAGCTGCATACAAAGAGACGGCTAATAGTTATTCGGCTAGAATGCACAAGAAGTATCCCTCCCTGATCTTCGCAAACTCTCCGTCAATATTCCGAGTATGTCTGCGAATTGGTGGAGTCCCAATGAAGTCTCCCAATGTTGCAGAAATGACTACATATTCACCAATTTTTCAAATTTTCTTTCAAATTACTAATATTAGTTCGTAAGTTTTTTATTAAATCTCTAGGGCTATTCACTTTCTGCCATTATTATTTGCCAAAAGTACTATATCAGAATATAGCATTTCGCTATCTCTTAGCAAATGCTTTTGAATTATAGTTACTATTCATATATGTATATATAGTGTAATTAATAATAAACCTTTGCATGTATCTTGGCCTTGATACTTCTTAACAAATAATAATTCATATGTCACTACAACATTTATAATATTATTCCCTTGTTGATTGTATCATGTGTTGTTTGCAGTAAGTATTAATCTAATGTTAGAAATCTATCAGTGTTTATCTAATATCTAATTATCTAAATGCTCCATTGTCTCTGCCTATCCCTGTGGGAAAAAGGCGTGACAATTTGATTGATAATATCTGTTTACAAATCTGATTGTCATTCCTCAGTTTTAGGCAGAGGAACATTCTCGCTTTCCTCACATCCACAATTATCTTCAATACCATTTTAGCTATTAAATCCTAGTATTTTATAAGGACGCTAACTCCTGGTGTGTTGTAATATAGGTTTTCACCTAGTATGTATAAATAATGTTTTATATATTGTGTAAAATTAATAAAGATTATTATTATATTCGCAGTCACTTTGCCGGATATTAAAGTCTGAAAAAAAGTCGGCACTCTTGGATCTCTTCTTGCTTACCATCAGGCGGGTCGTGGTCAGATGTCGAGCCACAATAACAAAAGTACGGGAAAATAGAAGATGTATTAGTGTTGACATGACACAAAAAGCTTTGGAACCTACATTTCGGTCACAAGTCCGGAACGCTGCCACGCGATGGGCCTGGGTGTGGAGAGTCCATGGATGCTAAGAAATTGTTTCATTGGTTACATATTACATTATGTTTCCATCACCCCTACTTAATGTAGAACGGAAATCTAATTTCAAGTTCATATAAAGTAGAAGCATGCTAATTGCTGTGTTGTGATAGAGCCTTCCAATATTGCTGAGTCATCGCGGACATTGTCTTCGGTGTGTTCACGCCTTTACATGACTTGCTGATTGCATCCGTAGGGATAGTTTACATGTGTGCGTGTTGGCTTTATTAGGTTTTTTAGGCTCTGGATAAACACAGGATGCATTCTAAGTATAAAACTGGTCATTGTTAATTTATTTGGCTGTCATAATAACAAATATATAACCGAAATAGCTGTTCAAAACCACTCGCTGATGTATCTTTGTCGCCCAATTTATATAATATAAAACAATTGCGTTTAGTTCAAGCTGTGTATCCTCATCATCATCAGCCTGAAGGCGTCCAATGCTGAACATAGGGCTCCCCCTTAGAACGCCATGCCAGTTGCATCCACTGATTATTCGTGAGTTTCACTATGTCGTTAGTCCTCCTGGTGGGAGGCATACCTACGCTGTATCTTCCGGTTCGTGGTCTCCACTCTAGAACCTTTCTTCCGTTTCTTGTCGGTTCTTCGAGCACAAAAAACAAAACGAAAACAAAAACGTTTGTTACAATCCTTTTGTATCACCTAATTAAAATGTTCCATGTTTTGCTAGACTACTTTGACAGACGAGCAAAATCAATTATAATTATACCTTAGCCTAAGTAAACTAATTAAGTTATAGTTTACTTTTAAATACTTAAATATTAATATTTTATTAGCATATTAGTAAGATCTTGAGGTAAAAACGGAAACCTTCTTCATGGACAAGGGACGAAGGGCTACCACATATAACCTTGATCCAAACGGGCCTCGTTTTTAAAGTTTAATCGGCACGCACATTGTACACTTTTTTTATTATATATAATGATAAATTTCATAATTTTGTGGAGACAACGTTAAAAGTTTTCAAAGTTTTTCGCGAGCATACATAAATATTTATTGCGAAAGGCATAATCGTTTTATTATGAGTAGAGGCCTGTTGTGCCGGTGTTACTCGTAAATGTGTAAGAGGGTTAATAGGGTGCTATTTTTGTAATAAAGAGGTTTATATTTGACAGACAACGGATGTGTTTCTTTATGACGGAGCCATTACAACGTGACAAAGGTTGTTGACACCTGCCGTTCTTGTACAACATCACGAATTCACTATTGCTTCATTTGGAGGTGCCACTTCACTAAAGATTTTATCAAATAAAATAACATTTTTAATACTTTGTAAAATCCTTGTCCCTGTCTATCTCTATAGGAACAGAGGCGTGACATTCTAGTTAGTTTATTAATTATTAGCGATTGTCAACGTTCATATAGGTATCGGAGACCTCCTCAAAAAAGCTGAGTTGCCTGGTGCCCATAACCAGGAAGAGAATTGTGGATGTTAGGGAACCGAGGGAGTTGTTTCAGGATCGTGGCAAGTGGTGATCCATTGTCCTGTGAGAAAAAGACGAGGCAATTTGATTGTTTGATATAGGTATTTTTGGCAAACATTTTGGTATATTCTATTTACCTATAATAAATTTATGTTTGTCTCTATTAGGCATTTCTATATATATCTCTTCTTATAGCGCTATTTAACCAAAATCTATCTTATATCTCTTACCGTTGAGACAGACAAGAGAGTCATCCGCTTAACCGTGTTTTCGCCAACTATATACAAAATATAGAGTACACAAATATTTGTAAGGAAATCTTGCTCATAAAATGTCATAAGATTTAAAATCTATACTAATATAATAAAGCGGAAGAGTTTGTTTGTTTGTTTGTTTGTTTGTTTGTTTAAACGCGCTAATCTCAGGAACTACTGGTTTGAATTGAAAAATTATTTTTGTGTCGGATAGATCAATTATCGAGGAAGGCTTTAGGCTATAAAACATTACGTTGCGACTTATAGAAGCGAAGAAACAGTCGAAAATGTGTAAAAAACGGGGAATATTATTCGTCTTTGAGGGTTTCCGTTGCGTGCGCTGCGAAAACCGTTCGAGATACCCAAAAAATATGTATGCAAGAATTATTCCTCTTTAAATTATCTAAAATATTGTCCGCGACCGTATGTGTCTATCTTTTAAGATTAACTCACAATAACCGTTTTTATGATAGTCAAATTTGGTCTAAATTAATGCATTATTACAAATTATTTGTCAGAGTTGTATTAACATAATAATATTATTCTTTATCGAAATAAATGTGTTATTAATTAAGAGTATTTATCTATACTAATATAATAAAGCGAAAGAGTTTGTTTGTTTAAACGCGCTAATCTCAGGAACTACTGGTTCGAATTGAAAAATTATTTTTGTGTTGGATAGATCAATTATCGAGAAAGGCTATAGGCTATAAAACATTACGTTGCGACTTATAGAAGCGAAGAAACAGTCAAAAATGTGGGAAAAACGGGGAATATTATTCGTCTTTGAGGGTTTCCGTTGCGTGCGCTGCGAAAACCGTTCGAGATACCCAAAAAATAAGTATTGAAGAATTATTCCTCTTTTAATTATCTAAAAAAAATGTCCGCGACCGTATGTGTCTATCTTTTAAGATTAACTCACAATAACCGTTTTTATGATAGTCAAATTTGGTCTAAATTAATGCATTATTACAAATTATTTGTCAGAGTTGTATTAACATAATAATATTATTCTTTATCGAAATAAATGCGTTATTAATTAAGAGTATTTAACTGTGAACAAAATTGTCATTGACATCACCTAATTTCAATAAACATCTTATAAGATAATACAATTTTAAAATAACTCTGAAACAAAATTCACACGCGTCGCATGATGAGCGCTAACCGGCGGGCGAGGAAAGGCGGTGATTGCGGGCGAGGCGGAGGGGGGTGTAGCTCTACAAGGTATAGTCTGTCTAAGCCGAAATGACGCGCCCCTCCACTGCATTTATGCATACGAGCAAATATAAAATATGGATAAAACACACTGAAAATGCAGTAATTGGTTATTCAGTTGCTGGTTAGAATTGTGCGGGGCGGGTATCACGAGTGTGAGTGTGACCGCCGAGATAGAAACTACGTTGAAAAGCTCTTTGAAACATTAGCGGCTATATGCGAACGAACGTGATGAAGTTTAATAGTATAGTTAGTAATATTTGCATTCACACATTTTAATAAACTAATAAAGTGGAGGGGCGCGTCATTTATAGACAGACAAGCATACTATGCGGTCGGCTCCCTACTGATCGGTTGAATGCAGCGTTAATTTGTTTTTACGATATATCATCGTGCAAAATCCTTTTTTATACAATTTCATTTTGTAGTAGTTTTCTCTATAGTAGGTAGTGTTTGTTTTAAGTATAGTATTTTGTTTCTAATATTTTCACAATAACACTTTTTTTGTTTTGTTGTAAATAATACCTGTAGGTGTCATCTACATTCTTTCAAGGTTAGGTTTTACAATTCTTATTAGGTTAGGTTTTAGTTTAAGCGTACAGTTAGTTTGGTTAAGTTTTCATTTCCTTCGTTCTTTCTTCGTCACTGTAATGCCTAGAAAAAGGACTCAGCGTTCTCGACAGACTGCTGCTGCAAAGCGGCTGCGAGTTTTGCGCAGCAGTCAAGCACAAGAAAATAAAACTGAAAATATAATTTACGCAGAAGTACTTTAAAATATATTCTTTTTAAAACTACTTTAAAATATTTTCTATTAGTTACGTAATTTAATCGTCTAAAATAAGTCGCGGGTAACAGCTATAGGTAATTTATAATAAAGCTGAGCAGGTAGGTAAACAAAAAATTAATATGATTCCCAAAATAACTATTCCACGCGGACGCAGTCGCGGGCACAGCTAGTTTAGGATAAAGCAAAATTGGAGTTACATGCTGATCTATTGTCTTGGTTAGATATTTAGATATATATATATCCTGGTGGATGATTAGTACATACATGCATACATACATATTATGCACCTAATATACATAAAGAGTTTGCGACCTTCGACAAAACGAAAAATATATATTACGACGAGTAATATGCTCGTGTGTGTGATAATTGTGATGCTAAATGGAGAATCATACTTGTTTGCATATTTCATTTGCCATACATATACATATACCTACGTAATAGTAGTTGGACTATATATTATTTATTGTAGCTCGGCATTATGGCAGCACCCCGTCTGATGTTAATCTGGAGAATGAATAAAGGTTCATTCTCCAGATTAACAAGGCTATTATGTTACTGTCACATTCAATATAGCGGCTAACTATTAATAGGTGGACAAGCAACTTACAAGCTAATCTTACTAAGCTACTTCACGGTGTATATACTTGTAAGTAGTGGTACTACCCTGGATCGGCAGACTGGGCGCCGCTGCCTCTTTTTATAATAATAACTATTTGTAATGTTTAATCTAATTATTAAATAATACAAATAAAAGCAAATATTTGCTCCAGCCGGAAATCGAACCAAGGACTTTGCGCGCAACGAACTAGTGAATAATTATCATTTAAAAACACAGTGTACCAAATGTATTTTAGGAAACGATAAGGCTAAGACCATGAGGCATTGGCAAAGCCAATAAAATTACCTCTGTGTGATGTTTGTTATTGTCTATTAGGATGAAATGTTCATCTTTTGTCATTGCAATATGAATTATATATGTATCATACATAGGTCCTATAAACAAAATTGTTCATAATAATAAATAAATAAAAATAACATTTAAAACCAAAAAATAAATTATAAATAACGGTTGAGTCATGACATCTGTACTATGGTGGTCATCCTAACCTGTGCACGGGTGTTATTGCTCTTCTAAATGAAACCTCACTTTGTGTAAAACGAAAGGGTGTGTGTGTGTGTGTGTGTGTGTGTGTGTGTGTGTGTGTGTGTGTGTGTGTGTGTGTGTGTGCGTGTGTGTGCGTGTGTGTAAATGAAAATATTAAAAATAAATAAAAAGCTAGCCCCGCCATTATCACATGCAAATATGTTTTTTAGTAAAATTCCACTCGAAAACTACGTTTATTGTATGTATATATATATTTCAGGTGGTCCCCCATCAGCTGGTGTTCAGAGTGAGGTGACCAGGCCAGGGATTGAATCCAATTTAGTGTTACCACCAAAGACTTTACTTAGCGAAGGTAACTGACAACTAAATCATATTGCGCATTTCATTGTTTCAATACTTCAATATAGTAGGAAAACCCTACTCTCTTGCAAACAAACATATTTCTACAAGGGAAAATATATCATTGCCTTCTTCCATGTATATTTTTATTAACTGGTACTATTATTTTAAACTATTACTTTTACTAACTTGTTCGTTATTGCAGTGCCTAACCGAGTAGATTGTCAGCTGAGCCCATGGAGTGAATGGTCAGCGTGCAGTGTCTCCTGTGGAATTGGTTATCAGGAACGTGTCAGAACAATATTGGTAAGTGTGAATACGATCACAAATTCCAATGATCTATGTCTGACCAGCAGACTAATTGAGTTGCAAAGAAATACGTTAGCACCACATAATGTTATATATAAACATGCAATTCTCTTTATTAAAACACGTTCGTGTGTATGTTATTAAGTTATGTACGGTACTTAATTTAAGCTACTATGAGCCCACTTACATTGAACTACATACGAGTATAAAGGTCCCAAGACTTTACTTTTCAATTTGTATTTTATTTTCTAATACTCTACATTTCTTTTACCGTACTTTTGAATAATTTATTTACAAGAATTCAATATATTCACATAAAATTGCAACAGGCAAAATGATCGCATCATGTTTCTTTGGCTTAATCGTATAAAGGTTACTTATTGCTGGTTTTATTATTATTTGATATATACGTATGATGGAAAATCGTGAATTAATGTTTAGCTTAATAATTTGGTTTTAATGTCTCATTTCCTTGTATGATATTTATATAGGAAAACTATAATAATATTTGAAAAACTATATTTAGAAAATTGTAGATAACAACAAAATAATGTTAAAATGGAATGTTATATGTTATTGAAATCTATGAACTATAATTTACCACTGATTTGAGTTCAAGTTTACAACCATTAATAATGGATTTATTGTCTTTTAATAGGTCTTATTACTTACCACACAAAGTTCAATTTAGACTACGATTTCATGTTGTTTTTGATTGTTTGAAATTTATTTACTAATTGATATTGAAGGTGAAGTCACTTTTAGGTTGTTGTTTAAACATATTTCTCGACGTAATATTAATATTTGTGATGTTAAGAATATTAATAACAAAAGTCAAAACATTTCTATGGTAGGCAGTGGTGCCCAGTTTGCCGATCTGCCGATAAGTATGACTTAGTCGCGTTTCGGGATTAGCGGGATTGGGATAGTAGATGTGACTTCTGCTTACAACTATTTAAGTGTAGTAGCAGTCACTTTCGTTCCTGGACAGCACTCCAGTTTAATATCAAGCGGGGTGCTTTCATATGTAGAGCCCCAATTAAATAAAAAAATAGTGCAAGCTTAAATCTTTGGAAAGTTGATCAGTTGGAAGTCGATGTTATTTCACTTTCTTGTTTAATTGTTTTAGACTGCGCCAAGTAACGGTGGTACGCCATGCCCTGCCAGACGATTGAGGAGACGAAGATGTTCACGCAATTGTTAATTAAGTTTAGAATCAATTTAAGTACATGTTTGTATTAGCGTTAACATTATTAGGAGTTATTCGTATTTGCACAAGAGGCAGCAAAACAAAAAAGTTCAATCAATCAATCAAAATGTCACGCCTTTTTCCCACAGGGATAGGCAGAGACAATGGAAAAAAGTTCACATTCAAATTATCCAAACTTTTTAGTTATTATTATTAAAATACCAAAGACAATGTGTTTATTACATTAAATAATAAAATATACTTCTTTTTATTTTATACCAACCGAGTACCTAATTATTTTCCCATACAAAATGACCATCCATAACTTTAATAATTACTTAGGCACAAACAGATGACGAAATACTCAAGGTAGGTATCGCATTAAACTTATCAACTACATAAGTAATTATTATAATTATAATTAAATTCACTTAATACATTTATTATAATGCTTTTATAATTCAATTGTTATTAACCAAATACATGGAAATCGTTGATTAAATATATTATTTTCATAATGTCAGCTATAAAGATAACAATTCAATATTATTTATTCAATTTTATCACATTCACTTATGAAGAAATTACATTATTTAGTCATTTCACGTCGCTATTGTTACATGGGTAAGCAGATAAGATGCACTATGAAATTCGGCCTTTGCGGTTTGATCCAAACTAACCCCTTCGTTTTCTTCACGTCAACATTTACCTTGGATTCTTCAAGCGAAGCGCCAAGAAGCACACCTGATAATGTAAGTCGCATTTACTGACCCCATAGTAAATGCGACTGAGTTGGTTTTTTAGTCATGGGCTGCATCTTACTTACTATCAAATGTCAAGACCGTAAAACGAGCAGTAATAATTATTATTTTCTAAATTTAAGTATTGGGCTTTATTAACCTATGTCGATATGCAAACACATCGGTACCACCCTTATGCACATCATAGCGGGACGTGCGCCGGTCGCGTTTTGTGTACCTTCGCTCAATATATAAAAATAATTTTGTTTGCTTAAAGTACGAGTATATGCAGGAGATTCAGATAAAATGTTACGGTCACCAAATAAAAAGTGTTCTTCGCAACCAGATTTGCAGAGCTTTGTGAAAGACAACGAGGGCCTACATGTCACCTCCAGAAAACGAAAAAATCCAGACCTTAGTGACATGGAACTATTCAAAAAGGAGGTATTCTCAATGCTGCAAGACTGGAAGCAGGAACAGAACCAAAACCACCAAACCATTTGCAACGCTATTGACGATGTAAAAAAATTGTTAGAGATTAGTACAGCGGAGAATCAAAATCTTAAAACAATGATGGAAAACGTAATACTAGAACATGATAATGCTTTAAAAAGGATTGATTACTTGGAAGACCAATTAGAAGAAGTTCAACGAATACATAGACAAAATATGATTGAAATCAGAAATATACCAGTTTCAAACGAATACGATAATCTAAAAGAAGTCATGTCTAAAGTGAATAAAACTATAAAGTTTGATATGACTGATGAGGAAGTTCGTGAAATTTACAGAATTAAAAAAGGTGATAAAGCGCCAATTATAGTTGAGTTTAAAGAAAAGTCTAACAAAGAAAAATTTCTCAAAGCTGTCAAAATCTATAACAAGGAAAACAAAAGCAACAGATTAAATACAGAAATATTACATAAAGGGGACAAAATTCCAATATTTATATCTGAGATGTTAACGCCTAAAATGAAAATACTGCACTATCATGCGCGTGGACTACAGAAGAAAGGAATCTTTCAATTTTGCTGGATCTCTAGGGGTAGAATAATGATTCGTAGAAAAGAAGGTGAACTACCTATTGTTCTGAAATCCATGAAGCAACTAGAAGGTATAGGCCCACAAACACTCTCTGAATGACTAGAATTCTATAATGCATGTTCAGTCTTACTACAAATTACAATAAGGCTAAAACTTAATAACAAATTACATACTAATATACTAAAATTAAACATTTATATTACTACTTTATATATCTTCTCCTGTACATTATTTATATATATCCTAAAATCTATATATTTAATATTACACATTTTATTAACGTACTTACCTATGATTACCAACTTTGTTGTTACTCAATTTGGTCAAAAGTTAACAGTGCTTCCAAATTATGGTTCTCTGATGCGACGTCAACCAAAAGTGCTTACCTTAATTTATCAAATCATGTCTAATATTTCATATGAAAATGGCTAATTTAAAACAACTTGTTACTGATATTAATAACAATATCAATCACGGTGAGCAAATTTTGGTTGATAGTCCGGAGAGCTGCAAAGAAAATCTAAACATGACGTCCAATACGCTTAGTATAATACACCAAAACGTTAGAAGCATAACAAAAAACTTTGATGGTTTTATGGTCCTACTATCAAGATTGAATATTGAATTTGACTTGATTGTTCTTACAGAGTGCTGGCTCAGTGACAAAACTACAGTTCCTATATTACCTAATTATAAAACACATCATACAGTTTTACAATATAACCAAAACAGTGGTGTTGTGGTATTTGCGAAAAATCATCTGAATATTAAAATTATAGAACCTAAGATATCCGATACCTCTACCTTAATAATTAAAATTGGTCTAAATCATGCGGTAATTTGTATGTATAGATCACCATCTAATCACAGAATAGATGAGTTTCAAACTAGCTTAGACGATGAGCTAGAGAAATTAAAAAATTATAAAGATATTATCTTAATTGGTGACCTAAATATAGCAATTAAAAAAATAAATAACGATTCTAGATCTCAAGACTATCTTAATCTGCTTGCATCGCATGGTCTAATGGCAGGTCACTATCTCCCTACCCATGGTTCTAACTGCATTGACCACTGCTTTATTAAAAGTATAAATTCTGCAAAAACACTAGTTTGCGAATCGACAGTAACAGATCACTGTTGTATTATTATGTCTTTGTCTAAAGGTCCTTATAATAAACCAATTTCGAATCGCATTATCTTAAAAATTAATTTTGATAAAGCACTAAATGAAATGACAGCAATGAAGTGGGAGGATATTTATACATGTAACGATTGTAATGAAGCAACTGATTTATTTATTTCAAAGATAAGTTCTACTATTAAAAACAACACTGAATCTCGAGTAGTCAGTGTTAGACAATTTAATATTAAGCCATGGATAACTAAAGGAATGATAAGATGCATGAAATGGAGAGATAAATTACATTTACAGCTTAAAAAATCGCCTAATAACTTAGTACTACAAATAACATATAAAAGATACAGAAATTTTTGCAACAAAATTTTAAAAATTCTTCAATTATCGTATGAAAGGGAGGAAATTCATAAATTTAAAGGTGACACAAAGAATACATGGTCAGCAATTAAAAAAATGTGTTATATTGACAAAAATCATAAAAATACAAACTCCTTATTAAATATAAGAAATACTTATGATGATTCCGCTAACTCGGTCAACGACTACTTTGTGAATGTAGGCAAAAAACTTGCGGATACACATCTCAATGCATTAAATTTAACGGAACATGAACTAAAAACTAAAATAAATATTGATTATGGGCCTTTAAACTCTTTTGTACTCACACCCATTGATGAATCTGAAATAAAAAGGGTGATTTTGTCATTAAAAAATACCAATTCTTGTGGCTGGGATGGAATACCTACCACCTTTTTAAAGCAAGCTATTAATTTTATTGTTAAACCTTTTACTTACATCTGTAATTTAGCGATCTCTTCAAACACTTTTCCTAATGCATTTAAAAAGTCGGTGATAATACCAATTTATAAGTCTGGGGATAGGGACAGTGTCAGTAATTATAGACCTATCTCTCTTCTTCCGTCATTTTCAAAGGTTTTGGAAAAGCTCTTGAACTCACGTTTATTAAGTTTTCTAGAAAAAAATAATCTAATTTCCTCAAACCAGTACGGATTTAGACGGAATATATCTACATCTGAGGCATTGAACCATCTTGTCACACATGTGATAAAAGTGCTGGATTCAGGAGACCAGTGTTTAGGAGTATTCTTGGATCTTGCCAAGGCCTTCGATACAGTCTCAATCCCCATACTACTACATAGAATGGAGAAAATAGGTATACGTGGACAAACACTCAAGCTGTTTGAAAGCTATTTAAGTTGTCGTTCGCAATCAGTGCGTATAGGAAATTCACAAAGTGCAGATGCACCTACTACGTACGGAGTACCACAGGGTAGTGTTTTGGGCCCAACACTATTTTTAATATATATTGATAATCTGTGTCGCCTTAAGCTCAATAATGCCCAAATAATCACCTTTGCTGACGATACTGTTGTCATTTTTAATTCTAAACTAAAAATTGCTGTCGAAAAAGAATTGATAAAAGTTATACAATGTCTCCGCAACAATATTCTTACATTGAACTTAACCAAGACTAAATATGTATTATTTAAACGAACCTACAAGCCACCTCTTGATTCTTTTATAATAAAGGCCCACGATTGCGATAATCAAATTGACTGTAACTGCTACACTCTGAACGCTGCAACGTCAATAAAATACCTGGGGATAACCTTGGACTGTCACCTAAACTGGAAAGAACATATTTCGTTAGTTACAAGCAGAGTCAGAAGATTAATATCGATTGCCAAAAGGGTTAGACATCTAAATGACACAACAATTATTAAAATTATTTACTTTGCACTATGCCAATCAATAATCCAATATGGCATTTTGACTTGGGGAGGTGCAAGAAAGACATATCTACTTGAGCTAGAAAGAGCACAACGAGCCGTTATAAAAGTCCTTAACTATAAAAAAATTAGATACCCAACGACTAAACTATATAAAGATTTTTCAGTGCTGACAGTAAGACAATTATACATCAAGTCTCTGCTACTTAACCAACATAAATTAATTAGAATAGGGCAAACACATAGGAGACGGCAAGACTTAGTTTTTAATGTACCATTTTGTCGAACTAGCCATACACAAACTTCTGCGCTATATCTTGGCCCATCTATCTATAATAAAATTAGTAAAGATCTTACCTTAAAACGATTAACTCAAAGACAATGCAAAAAAGAACTTGACGTTTATCTAAAATGCTTGGACTATGATAGCACTGAACAACTCTTATTGACCACGAAATAAAGGTAATGTACAAATAAAATACTACTATTCTCGTATATATTGAATTTATATATTTTTGAAATTATTATTTATCATCGTATTATATTTCGTATTTATTTTATGTATACATATTGACATTTACAAACTAACAATTCATAGATACATAAATAAAATTTTAAAAAACATATAAAAAACTTTTATCTCACTTGCATGCGTATACTGTGCAAAGTATTTAAATAAAACATTGTAAAGAATAGCGTCCACCTGCTCCCACACATAAAATTAACCAACACACTGTCTCTCTCACTCTGCACGTCTGATGAGTTTGTTTGAATGGGCTGCCGTAACACAGTGAAAACTAGTACGGAGTCTTATAATTACCTTCAATGTGTGTTTTATTTATTTATTTGTGTTTTATTTGAATATTATGTAAAGGATTGTATTAATTGATGTAAATAAAAATAAATTATTATTATTATTATGTAAAATTCCATTCCCAGAAGCGTTATTTAGGCGAAATAATTAAATATTATTTAATTCCCGAGGAGCCATTATGTCATAGTGCGATGAGTTTGCAAACTTTATAACATCATGTCATTATCATAAAAGTAGTTAATGTCCATCATGCCCGTTGTATAGACCAAGTTAAATTAATAATATCTAGCATTATTATGGATTCATAATAGTATTATTGAATCAAACTTACTCTGTCTATACCTGTGGGCAAAAGGCGTGACAATTTGAATAGATTGATTGATTGAATCAAGATAACTATAAGCATCAATGAAAATTTATTATAATTGTATGTTTTACATGTCTACAGTATACTAAGCTACTAAACTGCTTGTATCATAGAAACAGGACGACCAAAGTACATAAATACATTGGTTAAGCAAGAGCGCACTACAGGAGTAAAGACGACTAAGCGATGCGTGATGAAGCACCTTTGGCCGGCATAGTGATGGCGACTGAAGCAGCCGTGAACTGACACAGTTTTTTCAGTCTCTTTCTTACAATCAGGTGGGTCGAGGTCAAATGTCGAGTCACAGTTTAAAAATTCAAGGTAATTAATACTACCCGAATGTATTTAAGAAAAACGATTAATAATCGAGATATAATATTAAGTTCACACTTATGTCACCATAGAAAAATGAAACAATAATTGTTATAATTCGAAAAAAATGAGCATAATTTACAGATATTTTTTTACAGAATGCATAATAAAAGGCCGCATGCGAAAATTCTCAAAATATTCCTTCACATAATTTTGTTGTAACATGGTATTTTATTTGAAGTTTAAGTTATAATTGGCCAACCTTGAGCAACATTCACGGCTGACACAAATTGAACAGTGACCAAGGATTAGTGTTACCATTGTAGCGGAACCAACCAAACCCAATGTCATATCTCCCCAATTATCCACCAAAACACTAAAAAGCATCCGTTTCCTTTATTATTATAAATTATTATCAGTAACTAACAATTTAAATTTCACGCACAATTAAATTGTGAATTATATAAAAACATTATAATTGCAATTTAATGATCATCGAAAAAGTTTATTCTTTGAAATTTCAACATTTTGGATACACTTTTATTAGACAAGGATGACGAACATTTAATGGTTTCATTTCGATGGAGTCTTTCCGAAACCACAATAGTGATAGAGTCATTTGACAACGTAAAATTCACAATAAATGTTTTCATATGATTTAAATAATGAAATGAAGACTTGTACTTATACAAATAATGAACAGGTAGACCTAATTGACATTTAGAAAATGAAGATCATCAAAAAACTGTGTTACCTCCGACCCACTAGAGATATTTATTTGCAATATATTATGATAATAATAGAAGTGTACTTATATAATTTGAAAACGAATAGCCTTATTGTAACAGATTGTGCTTGATTGCACAATCTGTCGATCTGCGATACCTACCACAAGTTTTAAAATTAATGCGGTTTCCTAAATGAAAAGCATATATTAATACCAATTAATGCAAATATTATTATTCCTGAATAACAACAAATAATATTAATTTAATGCAACTCATCTAACCATATTCCTATTATTATATTGTCCAAATCATATTTGACACGCGTAACGCTAATAATTCTCTAGTAACAGACCACTTGATGTTATTGATTTAGGCCACATTGTTAAACAAAGCAATTTGATGGCGTCACTGCCTCTCTACATCATCAGTGATCTGATATCACCGATAATGATGTAATTATTATACCTATTAGTCATTTATTATTACAAACGTTGAGTGCTTGTATTGCATAGATGTTCATTATGTTACTGTTCAACATAACGCTTTCAAATAGCGCATCATGATTACCATACTAAATTTTATTGAAATGTACGATTATTCAGGATAAAAAAAAAAACCAATATGTTTATTACCTAGTAATTCATGTTTCAAACATTCATTTAAAACAGATCCATGTGTTGATCCTCATTATTATCATAATTATTTTTAATATTAACAACGTAATTATATTTTTAACCCCCGACCAAAAAAGAGGGGTGTTATAAGTTTGACTTGTCTGTGTATCTGTGTATCTGTGTATCTGTGTATCTGTGGCTCTGTGTATCTGTGTATCTGTGTATCTGTGTATCTGTGTATCTGTGTGTCTGTCTGTGGCATCGTAGCTCCTAAACGAATGGACCGATTACGATGCGGTTTGTTTCATTTGAAAGCTGACGTGATCGAGATGGTTCTTAGCTACAATTGATGAAGATCTGATCAGGGGTTTCAAGGTCATCAGCTCGATTTGTTAGCTGCGGTAGCGATCTTAGACGCGCTGTTTAGAACGACAACCCTTGTACGTCGCTATGCGACGAAGATTGTTATTTTATGTCAAATAAATATGCCATTGTTAAAACACGTAAAAAATGTTATAATTTTTCCCTTAAAATATTCATATGGCGAGGTTGGTTTGCAGTTTAGATCGATTACCTTGATTGAATATTTTAGGGGAAAAATTATAACATTTTTTACGTGTTTTAACAATGGCATATTTATTTGACATAAAATAACAATCTTCGTCGCATAGCGACGTACAAGGGTTGTCGTTCTAAACACGCATAAGGCTGGGAATACACGTCCGATATTGCTGAGCAAATTATTTACAAATCGGAAGTAGGAATCGGACGTCTATTTTGTTTCTGTATTCTGTATGAAAACTGCACCTTCAGACAATCGGATCGGCCATAAAATCGTAAGCGCCTTGGCGTTGTTTCCGATTCTGACATCCGATCCGACTATCGGATCTGACGTGTATTAAGTATTCAAACAAATGTATGGCACGAGTGCTTTCCGATTGTCTGATCAGACAATCGGATCGGACTATCGGAGAGGAAAATCGGACTTGAATTCCCAGCCTTATAGGTATTTACTTTACTTTTAAACAAATCTGTGACTTAACATTTGAAATAAAAACGTATACAAATACATGTGTGTTTTAACTGGTACCATTGAGCTACTCTGATGATGGAACTCGAAGGTAGGAGACGAAATCCTGGATGTGTTCAAACTTTTTTTTGGTATACTAAGTTTGGACTTATTAGATTTGTCTTGAAGGTAGGAAACTAAGTGTAGAAAAGTTAGTGCGATAAAATAAAACATTCCGGATCTAAAAAATCTGATCATAGATCCTCTCAGATCAGCAAATCAACAAGAAATGGACCTATAGTGCTTTAACTAAAATTGTTACTCACTATGAGCCATTAGCTGGACCGTTATCAAATTAAAGACCGAGAGTATCTGATGAGGCACCATCATTAATCCTCTCAGATCAGCAAATCAACAAGAGATAGAACTATAGTGCTTTAACTAAAATTGTTACTCACTAAGAGCATTTAGCTGGACCGTCATCAAATTGAAGACCGGGCAATCTGATATTGCACCATTATGAATCCTCTCAGATCAGCAAATTGATATCAATTGATCAGCAAAAAAAGAGATAGAACTGTAGTGCTTTAACTAAGCCTTTAGCTGGGCCGTTATCAAATTGAAGATCGGGAGTATCTGATCATGAATCCTCTCAGATCAGCAAATCAATAACAGATAATATCATAGTGCTTGAACTAAAATTGTTACTCTCTATGAGCCATTAGCTGGGCCATTATTAAATTGAAGACCTGGAGTAGTTATCTGATGATGCACCATAAGGATCCAAGGGATATTAAAGGGATATAACTATTGAGCCATGACTAATGTTGTTTATTACTATAAAGCTGATGATATGACCAAAGTGGTTCCAGGCGTTTCGGGGGTTCCTTTAAAATTTTAATTTTGATTTTATATAATAAATTCCTGTTTTACTTAAATAGTTTTGCCGTGGTATTCGAACCGGTCACCGTGGCATAGGGTAGTCTAGACAGGCAAATCGTCAATCGACATTGGCCTTGGTTTTTGTTTAACCTCGGACAGCCTCTCCCAAGTTTATCAATCTAATATTAAGAATACGCATGCAATTCACCAATAAATATTATTATTCGTGCGAACATAACTTTAAATTAGGAGACTCGTAGAAGTCCTAAATAACAATAACTATAGAAACGATAATATTTATGTTTTGTATTCAAATTCAAAACATAAAATTGTCATGCCGATCTCGTGAAGGCCGGTCTAACAAAACCAGTTGTAAATTGATTGAAATTGGATCGAGAACACGCCGATTTCGAGTCCTTTCCCGCACAAACAATGTCACTTTATAATTTATGCAAACATCCCTCCGACCTTTCATAATAAAGCAAACATGTACTTATATTAATTATGAATAATCACACATTATGTGAGTGATATCGTGCGAATGTGAACTATGTTAAATTAAATGACATGTATATTGTTTTATACATTCTCCCCATGCTATAGCATTGGATCCTTCAAGCGAACCATATAAATACACCTTTGGCCGGCATAGTGACTGCAACTGAGTCAAATAACAATAACAATTATATAAAAGCATGTTTATAATTATTATAGAATTTATTATTAGGTGATTCTGAAATTTATCGTTAGGAATCACAACCCCCCAATTTATTTACACGATGTCAGATTAAGTTCCCTTCACGTCGGATCAAATAGTGATAGGTATGTAAGTTGCCGTGTTGTTGCAAATAGGCCGGCATAGGGTATACGATTGCTAAATGTTTAACTGTCGCTTTTATTAATGGACCGCACTCCAGTTGTACCCCAGGCGGGTGCTGCCATATGTAGAGCCACAATTAATAAAATGAAGGTTAACCACATTTTTGAACAGCATTACTATCACAAAGCAATATTATATTATTTTAGTGGAGTACCCAGTTTGTATAAATTTAAGTTCTAGATCGCAATCTCAGTTCTTATGCGATTGATTGCACCAACAACAGTTAAATTGCACAAAATGCCTCGAGCCATTTGTCCTACATTATTTCGTTGTATAGTAACTTTTTATAATCATGAAATAGCCGCAATAATATTGTCAAAGCTAATAAATTGAAAATCTATTTAGACATTACTTCAAGACGAAATTTATTAGCTTATTAAAGGTACTTACTATACTTATTTCTACGATAAACTTTGTTACTACCTTTTAAATAATAATATAAATGATTGTAAAAACAGTAATAATGTGCATTTTCATCATATTTTAATACTACGGAGCACATTTAAAAATTTTAAATTGTTAATTTAAGGTCATTGAACGTTGCTTGAAAAGAATACTTAAGCACTTGGCTAACACTAACCTTGCGCAGAGACTGCAATTATAATAATATTTAGGAGTTACTTCATACTACACATTATTATCATTATAAGAAAATAATATTCAGTCGCTGCACTCAACATTTACTAGTTTAAGGGTGGGTTTAGGTTCAAATCCAACCGAGGTCACTACAAATGGATGTTTTACGATGGAAATATATAGTTGTTATAAGTAACAAAATAAGTTAGTATGTAACTTAAATACTTAATTTTAAAATTCAGCCTCCGATAATAAAAACATTGACATACTAGTATATACAAAATAAAGTAGTGTATTGATTACGGGATGACCAAAAAAGCATTGTTAATTTTTATAATTAAGATAAATAATAGTTTTTAATTTCCCTTCACAAATTAACGCACAATGCATGCCCCTTCTTAACTCTAACAATGGACGACTCTTTCGTTTTTCATATTGATGTAAATATGAACAATAGTTAAATATAAGTAATGCAGAATTTAATAAAATTACAAGCACGAATATATATTTTAAAGTTAACAATATAAATAATAGCCAAAGCACAGCGACTTTCTTTTACCAGATGAAAAGAAAGTAAAAATAAGAAAATACGCAATTAAAATTACTTGCAGGTTTTAGGTGTGGAATGAACTGTATGTGGATAAATTCTATTCGTATAAGGGCGAAAATTACTAACTTGGTAAACTGTTACACAGAGATTGGCAGAAATAACCGGGCGCTACTTTCCATGATCCTGACATAATTTGCGAACTTTCTGTTATAAATAGAATTATTGCGTAACGGGTTCGTTATAGCGTGCCACACGCCATTAAGTCAAGTGTTACGTGCTAACTATACAACATTTATTCCAAGCGATCAAGGAGTGTCCCTGCGCGTGACGTCACACTACTGCCATTCTCTGTTATTAAGATATTACTATGATTTTTTTATGTATGAATGAATTGCACGTGTTGCCACTAAGTTATTTCACTCCTTTTTATCATCCAAAGGCCTCCATTGTTTTTGTATGCTTTCAGTGGCGTAGCGTGGCGGGGGCGGAGGGGGCGGCCCGCCCCGAGCTACACATTTAGGGGGCGGCAAAATTAAAAAATAATAAAATAAATCGTTAAAATTTGAACCTGAAATTCATATTTTTGTTGTACCTATGATTGAAACTCCTAAATAAGGGGGCGGCAATTTTTTTTCCGCCCCGGGCGGCTGACTTCCACGCTACGCCACTGTCTGCTTGGCCTCCTCCCCTCAGAAGAAAGAGTCTTTTATTCCGTGTCCTCCCCAAATAATTTCCATACTTAGTGGTTATTAGTTGGGCTACCTACGCTTCCCTGTCCTAAGAGCAATAAAGGTAATTTTGTTTCGATAGCCAAATTTACAGCATCAATCTCTTCATGTTGCTCCATCGACCTTCAGCCTTTTTTTTATGAAGCTCGAAATAAGGCAGCACCCCGCCTGTTAATTAGCTGGAGTGCGGTCCATGGTGTATGAATGAAGGCGACTGCTACTATAATTAAATAATTCTCGAAACGCGATTAGGTCACTTCACGGCAGATCAGGTGACTGGGCAAATGATAGTTATCCATTCCAATATTATGTAACCAGACCCGGAGCAAATATCAGGCTTTAATTTTTATTACCAAATATTTTGTATTATACGAATTAATTAACAAATATTATTAATAAAGAAACCACGAACGGTCCAAACTCTTGCTTTGCTAAGCTATTGAGGACGTCCATTTAACTGGGTTTTTCTGTAATTCCTGTTTTTTTCTGTTTTCCTGTTCGAGTATATTATATTTCTACAGTAATCTACTAAGAGTGCTTGTTGCATAGAAACAGGACGACCAAAATTCAGAGATACATTCGTACCGGCAAAGAACCTTTAACTAACAAATAGTACACTGTTTTTCTTCTGAAGGCTATTCTCTAATATGATTGAAAAGATGTTAATTTACCATTATTTCATTTCCATTAATGCGGAATTCCTTTGATGTTGTATTATTTAACATCACTAAGCATTATCATTATTATTTCCCTTTCCTAATGAATGATAATTTGTGTTACATTCGCGTGACGTAACATCATTTATCTTCAGAATACATTATACTAATTATATTTCATTATTAAATCTGTTATTTTGTTTCATGATAATATTAGGTGAGTATTAAAGGTGAAAAACTGTTAACGGTGCTGCAATGAGTTGTGCAAATTGGCCATTTATTCCTCCATTGTAACTTTTAGGTTAATGAATTAAACAAATTTTATGCGGCTTACTATCGCGTTTATTTTGGTTTTGGTTTTACATTTTTTTATTATTCCGACGTTTCGAGAGCTTTGCAGCCATCGTGGTCACGGAGAGACTGAGGTGTTGGTCGTCCTATTGCTGTTATTGTAAACGCGATAGTAAGCCGCATAAAATTTGTTTAATTCATTAATCAATGTTCGCGTAAAATCTAAGAAAATACTTTTAGGTTAGGTAGGGGATCTTTCCAAAGTTAGGCACTTAATAATTGACTTTTTTGTGTGTGTTAGATTAGTTAGATTGAAGTCACACATTTTAACACCGCTAATGTGTAATCTATTAGAGAAGGAGATTGTGACAAAAAGATATGTGTGATGTTTACCTATATAATCCTTTTTTACATTTAGCAACCTAAGCATCACCACAAAGTCCGAGTGTGCATCAGTCGGTAAGTGCTCTGTTAATGGTCGCCGGCACTATGTCGCTCATTCCCCTGCATTTCACAATATATCATTTACATAAATTATTTAAAATAATAGATCAACAATTAAATAAAAATTATATCCATGCTCGTACAATTATAATTGAAAACTCTAATAATATCAAAAGGTACAAAAATTAACAAAGCATAATTATAAAACTAAGATTAAAACGCCCTATTAAAAATAGAGACAATAGCTTTCTGACGGAAAATTGCGTGGACAGATTTTGAGTGCAATATTAAAAATATACCTTACATAGAATAGTTAATGCGTATCAGTTTCAAGTTCATTAACAACACTTACGTATTTTAAATTCATTAAAACTAGCAATACATTACTTCCTTATTACCATCATCGAAATACACATTACTAAAAAATACAGCCATGTATTATGTACGTATATTCAAAGTAAACACTGAAAGTAAATATTTATTTTGTATTGAGCTGTTTACTCTGTCACAGACATGTGTTAAGGAAAATTAGAACTAATCAGTTTTAATGATTTTTCTTAAACTTATAACTTTATATATAATATTAAATCTTTTTTTTAATTTTTTATTGTGACACGACATCTGACCTCGTCCCGCCTGATAAAAAGCAAGAGGATGTCCAAGAGTGACGACGACTGAGAAAACCGAGTTTGTTCACGGCTGCCTCACTATGCCGGCCAAAGGTGCTTCTTCACGCATCGCTTGAAGGATCCAAAGTCATAGGATGGAGAGAACATGTGGGCAGGCAAAGCATTCCACTTGTCGATTGATCTACAAAGAAAAGACGCGCCAAACTTTTTAGTTCGACTGCCGATTCGGTCGACAGAATGCGGTTGCTTTCCCCGACCTGTGCGGGTATTACGGGAGTGAAAAGACGAGGTAGAAACAAGGTTAATTCCTCGGAACATTCTCCGTGGTATAAGCGATAGAGGACGCACAGAGCCGCCATGTCTCTGCGTAGTTGCAGGGGCTCCAGAGTTCGCGTGACCTCTGCATCACCTATGATTCGGACAGCTCGGCGCTGCAATGAATCCAGGGCACTAAGAAGATACTTGGCAGAGCCGTCCCAGAGTTGCGAACAAGTACTCCGCGCAAGAGCGAATCTGAGCTTTGTATAATAGCAGGCGAAGCTCTGGCGCGAAGAACCGCCTTGTTCAGGATGCCAAGTTTGCGGGAGGTGGTCTTAATGGCCCGCTCGATGTGGACCCTGTGATTCAGCTCGCAGCGCAGGGACATTCCAAGAATGTCCAGCTGTCCGAAGGACTGAGGAAGATGTATAAAATCGTTCTTATAATTAGTAAAAATGTATATTTAACTTATAAAATACTTGATTAATACTATAAATGTACTATACTATACTTTTGGTCTGAGAAAACAACCCATGTTTTTGAAAGATTTGATTCCTAATTTATACAAATTAAATTTACTTGTGCGTAGTAAAATTATCCAGTTAAACGCTCTTCTGTTTACCTTGGTTGGAACTTTGAAGTAGGAAAAGATTTGTTTATAAGGCGTACACACATTTTCATTAATTGTAAGCATATTATATTACTGTATAAATTAGTAACTAACACAGACTGATGCCCCTGTTCGATCCCCGGTTGTAGTTGAACGTCGTAGTAACCTTGCTATACATATATATGTTGCCAGTCTCCTTGGGTCTATCTCTGATGCGACGTCATTAGTTGAAATTTGTTTATTTATAGTTTAATTCTAATTAATATACTTTTAATTTTATCAGTGTCTCAATAAAGTTTTTAAAACTTATTTTTTATTCATATATTATAATGTATTTATGCTTAAAAAATATTTTTATGATTAATTATATACTTAGTAGATATAATTACACATTATTCTTCTCTATCCAAAAATGACATAGGCATATGTTTTCATAGAATAAGGTAATGTTGCAAACCGAATTTCACGTGAAAATTCTGCATTATGGCATCCCCCCAGTGGGTCAATCAACTGCGGCGCCATTCTCCTTGACCCAATCCTATAGTTAGCACAGGGTGTGCCAATCACATAGTTTGCGGCATATGAAATAACATCACCTTTTATATGCCATTCGTCCACTAAACCGTTATAATGTTAAAAACTTGAGGCAATTCCACACATGAAATACAAAAACATACAGAGATAGTCGTTAATATGTATTTCAAGGTATTTATATTTAATTTCCCTTGCTACAGACATAAAGCTTTTTTAGTATTTCCATTGCGCTAATGATAATGCCATTTGCGGAAATGGAATAGTTTGATTCTATGATAAAATTACCATAATTACTTGAATGTAATAATTGTAGCGATTACAAAGTCAAAGTCCGCCATTGAAGTTAGATCACGGTTGCTATTATAAGAAGCGAAATATGTTCAAATTGGTTCGCGCGCCATTTTGGTGCGAATTGCTTCGACCTAAAAAACTGAGTCACAGCGACAGTAAACAACCAAGGTAACCTGGGTGCTCGATTACTCTCCTTGGGGTCAAGGTCACTCTATATTATAATACAATGTATTCGCAATTGCATTTTGTGCCTCAATATGTTACCAACATCACCTCCTATATTGTTAGTTGCAATATTGCAAACCCACCTACGTACATCTGTGTTTTTAATATTAACCTAATCAACCATGTAACATCTGCCTTATTATTTAGTATAGGATTGTCAAAGGCAAGTTGTTTTTTATTCAAACGCGACAACGGACGTCGACTTGACTGATGGTAGTAAGCAAGGGATAAAAAAGTTGACTGAAAAATACGTTTCACTTTACGGTTGGCTTAGTTGCCGTCACTATGCCAGCCGAAGAATAAATAAATATTAAAGTAATGTAGAATTTCCACCCAAAGTTACCTATGAATTTTTATTATTAATAATTCCAAGTATATCAATATTTATACTTATATCAATTAGGTTGTATGTGTGTTTTAGTTGGTTTGTGCCACATTTTACCTACCAATATTGGACAGACGAAAATATTACAATAATATCCACATCATGTTTGTCGCCTGTTTTATCGCCTGTGCAAACCATAGGAAAACTACCCCACATATATGCGAACTCTAACGCGACTGAGTCACGTCACGGCCCTTATACAATGCCAACGATCGACAATACAACGTGTATACATCATAGAAAAACATAATGTAGAAATACCCATCAGTGGACAAACGTTTACTAATTTATTTAAGTAAATTTGTGTAATAATGTCACAACAAAAAAATGTCACGCCTTTTTTCCACAGGGATAGTCAGAGACAACGCAGGGTCAATTGCAACACAACTCCCTCGCTTCCTTCACATACACAATTCTCAAGAAGGCTAGGTTGCCTAGTGCCCATAACCATAGAGCTTGTATGAATAATACAACCTTGTGATAAATAGCGTAAATTATATTTTAATATTATTTGTACAGATTGTTGTTATTGAGGCGAATGCCTTTACACTACACTACACTACACGAGACTAGTTAACGTTGCTTACTATAATAAAAATACGCATTTGGTTTATAATGCTGTCTGCATTATTAGGGCCGGACCGTGAGTTTAGGGGGCCCTGGGCTAATACTACTTAGGGGCCCACCTAATTACTCAAAGTATAAAAATAAGTCAGTTCGAAGTACCAACACCTAAACGTAGACTTGAATTAAATAGGTTTGATTAATCGCAGGATTTGCAGGGCTGCAAACTTTACGATCTGTTTAATTTTATAAAATTATAGATTTTTCGCATTATCATCTATTTTTGACTTTGACTTGACTTAGCTGGGGGCCCCTTTTTTTTTTATTGTGACACGACATCTGACCTCGTCCCGCCTGATGATAAGCAGGAGGAGGTCCAATAGTGACGACGACTGAGAAAGCCGAGTATTGTTCTCGGCTGCCTCAGCCGCCGTCACTATGCCGGCCAAAGGTGCTTCTTCACGCATCGCTTGAAGGATCCAAGGTCATAGGATGGAGAGAACACATGGGCAGGCAAAGCATTCCACTTGTCGATTGATCTATTTGATTTTTAGTTCGACTGCCGATTCGGTCGACAAAATGCGGATGCTTTCCCCGACCTGTGCGGGTATTACGGGAGTGAAAAGACGAGGTAGGGACAACTTGAATCCACAGGGCCCTGGGCTGAAGCCCAAAAAGCCATATGATAGATCCGGCCATGTGCATTATATAGTTGGGATTCCCTTTGAATAATGACCACGCATTCACCTTAAAAATTGATAATTATTAAATAATGTTCCTTTATATTATCATTAAGTATAATAAATATGTTATCATGTTGTTTACAATGTTTTTCTTTTATTTCTAATTGATTTATGTTTTTAGATAAATGTGGGTTTTCTTTATAGATAGGGGCCTCCTGTCTGAAATAACTAAGATACATTGGTACTGAGAAATGGTTCTGAGGGGCTCTTTGTATGAGACAAATCTTCGATCGCTTCAGGCTGTGCATCGATGCATATTCAGGACTGTGTGTAAATGATAGAGATGCTCAAATTGATTACGATATCTCCATTTTATGGTATATTTTTATTTCCAATAAAGTGACGTGCCTGCGTGTTGGTTGGTAGGACATGGTGAAAGTAATGGCGGAGGTGTGCCTCGAGAAAGCTTCCTACTTCATACCACAGTACAACGCTTTTGCAATGGCCATTTAGCTCATAAATATTATAAACTAATACTTACATGTACTCATTTATTGATACCTAATTCAAGACCAAACTACATTTTGAGATAAGAATAGAAACGATAGTATATATATTTTTTGCCATTTCATGGGACGATTTATTTCTAAAACAATAGGTAGATAACATTTGTTAATGTATCTTTTCTTTAATAATTTCCTAACAAGTTAGACGTGTGTATAAAATACGAGGTGTAAACTTTTTCTATATTGTTTAGTCTCTTTGTACCAGTGCAGTGGGACAAGCGTGTGCGGTTATCCTTGTGTTTGAATATGTGTTCCTACCATTAATTATGGATAATGCGAGCATTTAACATCTTATTATTATTAGCTTATTTAATTGTCATATTGCTAGGCAAATGCCTCACGACACTTCGCAATAGTCTGCTACAAGAATGGACCTACGTATATTCCTAGGTTCATTGCTACAAGCTTTTGAAGAAGTCCAGCTCGTTTCGTCATCGCTATATAAGAGCATTCCATTTGTCGATTGTTTGGCAAAGAGAGTTAGAGAATGTATAACAGAGTAAAAAGACGATACAGGCACAAGGGTAATCAACTCCTAGAAACATTCTTCATTTTATTTCCTCTTGGTTATGATGAAATGTGATAATTATTGTGAAGAAAGTTATTTAGTGCTGAGTAAAATTATATAATTCTAGTTAGGCTTTCATGTAACTTTCCATCTTGTACAACTATGTTGATCAATTAGGCACCAGTATCTACTTATAACTAACTATCAATACATAAATATGTATAAAGTATAATTTGTAATAAAGAGGTATACGGGTTCATGAGTGTTTTTCATATTTATCACATTTTCGTTTTTAAAAACAATTGTACCTAATCAATTAATGCTACGTGTAAATTATTGTTATCATACAGAAAAATGAAATGAAATCTACAAATTGGGTTGTTCTAAAAGTCATTGGAAGTTATTGCCATGTATCGAGAAATAGGAAGATTAAGAAAATTCCTGAAGCAACCTAATTTAAAGTTGCCTTATTTGCTTCAAAACTATTTCTAGTGATAATGCGAAGGTATTTTTATTAGTGTTGCAGGACCTTCTATTCAGTTTGTATACGAATTATAGCCTTCAATCAATCAAATTGTCACGCCTTTTCCCCACAGGGATAGGCAGAGACAATGGAGCGCCACTTGCCATGATCCTGACACAACTCCCTTGCTTTCTTCACATTCATTATAACCTTATGAACACCAAACTGACAGCATCAGCTTTACTTCATCACCAGTCCTTATTAATCCACTGCTGGACACCTGACAAAATCAATTTTCTTGATGGATATTAACTTTCCAAATATTCCATCATTTAGATAATGGGTTTCAAATTATTGCAGATAACCAATATCGCCACATATCAATCGTGGAGCCTTAAAACTAAAAAAGAACCTATTTTTAGGTAAATTCCTGGCTTATTAGTCAATGTTCCACTGTTTGATACCTATTGCTTCAAACAAGTTGAATTATAATATTCTAAGAATTTAAGTGTTGACATCACTTCACATCCGTGTGGGTAATCATCATAAAGTCACTGTATGATAAACTTAGGTTTTATCTTGATCTAGATTTAACTATATATCTACCTGCATATAAATAATTATTAAAGCAAACAACCGACAAGGTCGAACATGGACAAATATTTTTTGCATAAATTAGGAATGTTCACATTTGCATTTTTATTAAACGACCAAATAAAAGTGTTAAATGTTCGAACACGCCTATTAAGCAATAGTTGAAATGCACTTGCCGCGGATTGTTGTATACCTAGAATAACTTGTTTCTTGCATGAGCGCCGGGTGTAAGTGAAAGTGTGTGTATAGCGATTGTTCCCCACAATCGTCGACCTTGCTTCGTTATCGAACTTACCTTTGCCGAGTTGCGTTTTGAGTCGTGTTATCTCCCGGCTGCGGCTTCGGCGATGCGAGGCGATCCTCCTCGGTGAGCGCGCCATTTTCATTCTGCACTCCACATAACGGAAAACGCACGTCCAAACAAACAAACACGCACATTAAACGTTCAAAGATAGGATTTACACCATCAAAGAGGCATTGCCGCGCGGCCGACAATGTTTTGTAAACAAACTTATGACGGATTGGTCATGTCGGTGTTATTCCACCTCCGATCAGTTTAGAACTATGTTAGGCTGCTCGTGTGCATTAAAACTGTTATGTTATTATTATTAAAAGTCGTTTTGTATATGTAAGGCACTTGTCGTTATTTGTAGCGATGTTGTTGCTAGTGTGGCCAGCGACGCAGGCCCACCTCCGACGGAGTTTCGCGGCATACTGCTCGCTCGTGTGTTTGGCGGTCTGTTTGTTGTGCAGTCACCTGTTTTCACGGCGAATTCGCTACGTACGTTGTATGTACATACATAATTTGTTATTCATTAGATAACAATGTTATTGGTAAAAGCACAAATGGTGATCATTTTAATAGTTAAATGACAAATAGATGAAATATGCAATTAGAGTTAATATTTAATTTACTACTTACATGAATTGTTTTGCTATGAACTATTCATTGCTATTGTAGGCGGTCAAAAGATGGACGGAAAAACCACTAGTGGGAAAAGTCTGTCGAGCCCACTCGTAAGACGACAAAAATAAATAATGATAGTTGAAACATTGGCATGTGTTAACGCACCCCAATCGGCAGTGGCAAATGTGGTGCTAAACCCTCTCTAGATAACCACTATCCGCCACTGATCACAATAGTAGGACGTTTTTAGACTTAAAATAGTAGTTTTATTTTTTAATGAAACGCTTTATCTAATCTTGACTGAGCAACGAGACGACTGAAAAAACCCGTTTCAGATTACGGTTACCATGGACATAAAAAATTTCACTATTTGAAAATTCTAAAACTAGACTATAGTTAAACCTACAGTATTATACTATTGATTGGTTGATAGAGCTTGTATGAAAAGAAGAAAATGTGAAGAAAGCGAGGGAGTTGTGTCAGGATAGTGGCAAGTAGCGCTCCATTGTCGCTGCCTATCCCTGTGGAAATAAGACGTGACAATTTGATTGATTGATTGGGTGATTATAAACTACTCTTTCCAACTTAACAAGAAAATTGCACTTGATTGGATCCAATTGGGATTTCAGGTCCTCCAATCCAATCCGGAACCGCTATAGAGGTTATCTGTCACTATTTTTCCTAGTGTGTAAAAATTTGATGCTGTGATTTAACGTTGCTTTTAGACGGTTAGGTATCACGTTTTTTCCCGGATTTCCACCCCACCACCACTCTATCTCGAAAAATGGCCGCTCTGTCCTAAAAATGTTACATAATAAAAAAAAACGACTCAGATAGTGAATTTCGTGACTCGCCATATCCTAGACTGATATTAGACTTTATTACTTATTATATATAATCAATCAGCATAGGTATAAATAGGTGTTGTGGTGTATGCCTTTCCGCTTAGTGAAACACAAATGTACCTCACCTTGTTGGTCAGTCCGAGTGTCGCCCTATTAGATCACTCTCCAATTGTTTAACATTGCACTAGTACATTATATCGTTCATAGTAGTTAGTAGATTTAATTTTAACCTGAATATAGTTCGTGTTGCATCATTCTGTTAATTAGCAGCGAGCGGAGAATGGGCGCGTGTTTCCGATATTTAGCATATTCATTTGTTAACTTTGGAAATCACCACTCATTCCCCGTGGAATTGTTCACGTGTTCTTGTTGTAAGCTCAGCACATTGTAATCATTCGGTTGCCTTATGAAACTTAAGTTATGGAGCGATGCTGTTTCATGGATAAACTGATGGCATATTTCAATAGCACAATATTAAAAATCTTAATTCTTTATAATTATGTGACAACTTATACCTTTTTTCAGGCGGTTTATTCATTGTCCTTAATTCTATTTTACTTTATATGAAGTTGTAGATACTTTTTTCACGTATATTTTCGTTAAATGTTCATTATATTAAACAATTGTCAAAAAATCATGTGTTGCTAAAGGCTGCTATTTATTATTGCTGGTCTTAAAAAAAACCAACACAATGTCACTTTGCTTTGGGGCACAATCCGATCACACACAAACAAGAAAATACGCGTAATCCGTGAAAGCCGGCGGCCAAATGGAATTTAAAAAAATATGGAAAAGGCCATTTCAGAAAAAATAAAAAAAGTACTCGTATTATTTGAAAGGGTTAAAATTCAAGTAGTGATTTCAAGTTCCACTTGGTTGCCTTATAATGATAGCAGGATGATATTTAATATTCAATATGACCAAAGGATAATTAATGAAAGCAAATAAAACACATAAATAGAACAAGAACAAATTATATATTTTATTAAGTTACATTTTTATTATATAAATAATTCCTTAATATCGCTTATTTGTAACTCATTTTGCATTATGGCTAAATGAACTAAGAAAAATGGTGTTTCGTATTTTAAGTAGAAAATATATTTTGTTATGTTTGATTTGAATAAAATAGGAACATTTAATTGAATTATATAAATATGATTTATTGCACGGAGTTACAAATAAATGCAATTAAGCCACGAAATACTTATTAAAATGTGAACAGTTAACAATAAATAAACTGTTACAATATTATTTTATTAGAAAAATGTGTAAAATACATTTGTTCCCAATGAGTTTAAAACACATTTGTATACAATTGTAATATATTTTTGGATTCACCTATTTATATGAGAGTACTTTTTACGTTAGACATTATTGACCACACGAATAACTGTTTGGTAGTAGCAGTCGCATTGACTGCCAAGCATAGAAGAATCCAACAACTCTTAAGCTAATTCCTTAACGCGACTGAGTCACTTCACGGTCTTCACACTTGTATCGACATACAATTACTATTGTCTATCGTCTGATGTTACCTTTGTATTTAACACACGAACGCACGCGATGAACGAATGCGAGAATACAATTGGGAACAAATGTATATATTCAAATTGAAAACCACTAACAGTCAGATTGTAAAAGTATTTGTAAGAAAATTACTAAAACATTATCACAATATCATTCAGTGAATATATGAATTATACATTGCCTAATTATAATTATAATATTTAGTCCCCAGTACAACGAACTAATTTTTTTTTGATACATACAAATGTAAAACTTTGTGAGTGCCTTTTTTGTGACGAGTCCGACAAACTTTTTAATGCGACAACTTTCGGCGCTACTGCGTTTTCGTATGCCTGAGTCCCGGAATTGTCGATATAACGTCACTATGACTCTCCATACATACAAGTTTGATTTTTTGAGAATTGTTTAATAAAGTAAGTTTAAAAGTAGTGGTCAACTTGTCCGACAAAAATCATGCTGCGTATGGCGTGTCCACCACCCTGAAAATGTCGATATAACGTCACTATGACTCTCCATACATACAAGTGTGATTTTTTGAGAATTGTTTAATAAAAATAGTTTAAAAATAGTGGTCAACTTGTCCGACAAAAATCATGCTGCTTATGGCGTGTCCACCACCCTGAAAATGTCAATATAACGTCACTATGTCTCTCCATACATACATGTCGGACAAAAATAACAATGATATATAATAGTATTTTAAATGCAAATATCGACTTGTCCGACAAATATATTCAGTTAAATAATCAGTCCGACAAAAAAAACATTACTAGTGGTAAACTTCTTTTGGTCGATTTCTGACTGAATAAACTTAAATATTCACGTATATTATATAAATATATTAAATTAACATGTAATTTGTGGTAAGAAATTACAATTATAAAATAATATTAATTAAAAAATCTGAAAATTTAAAAAAAAATTAAAAAATAAATCTTGATTGTAATAATAGTACGGGAGGTAGCGTCAAATTTGACCGGAGCATTTTGGCATGGCATTTCTTTTTTTGTATTAATAATAAAAGAGGTGTCAGCTGGCCCAAGACCGGGGCATAAGATGAGAAAATGCCAGGAACTTGATAGTAAAAAAATATTCTTGGAAAAGATGAAAAAGTATTAATGATTAATTTATGAATGGTGGATCTTAAAAAAGTGTCAGTTGCATCATGTACTTGACATAACATCTATCAAAAAAAAAACAGAAAAAATTGAAAGTATTAGTTATAATCATAATAATTTATTTTTGTCAGCTATTTTTTTTTTCGATTTTCAACAACTTTTATGTTTGTTACAACTTTTGCAACTTCTGTAAAACTATGCTAAACTACACATAAATTAATTAAAATAATAATGTATAAGTTATAATTAGTTGGAAAAAACACAGTAGGAATATGGTAACACAGTAAACACATACCTTATATGGTATATCAGATCTTTTTTCTAATATTATATATGTATTATATCATCATCATCGGCCAGAAGGCGTCCACTGCTGAACATAGGCCTCCCCCTCAGAACGTCATTTCAAACGACAAGGTGCCAGTTGCATTCACTGGTTATTCGTGACTTTCACTATGTTTTCAGTCCACCTAGGGGAAAACCCTACCCTTCAGGCACTGTGGGATGTTTGACGAGAAGATATAACACAATTTCCTGAACGCCGCCCATCCGAGTTGGATTCTTCGAGCGAACCCTTATTCAAAGTCGGACCTACCTAACTCGGGAGGTTGGAAGTCATCAAACCTGCGTTTGAGACGGTTCGTAATGACTCTCGAAAACAACTTCTACACATAACCGAGATTCGAGATTCACATCAAAAAAGTTTTATAATTGCATATGTGGCAAACGAATTCTTCTAAAGTCTCAGCGTAAGTCTCTTCCAATTTTTTAGGTGTATTGCTAGATATTAATCAAAGCTTGATTAAATTTAGAATGTTATCTCAATAACTCAAACGGTTTCTTCTTTCCTTTTCTGTAAAATGCTGGATTATAATCACAGCCAGTCAAAGCATAAAAAGCTGGAAGAGCAAGACACAATTTTTAGAGTCGGAATATGAGTCGGCCGCACTGTAATTTGAAAGTCCAGCTAACAACTTTTGACTCGTTAAAATTCCAGCTGACATGAATTATTATGATTAATAAATTATAATCTTTAATATAAACAATTTTCAGCTTTTCCAAAATAATACGAGTTTTTATGATTTAAAAAAATGTTCACTTGATCAGCTAACATGTTTGTCACGTACATGATACAGCTGACACTTTTTTTAGGATCTGCAATTCATAAATTATTTATTAATACTTTTCATCTTTGCCAAAATATCCACGAATTTTTTTTTCATTTTCTTTGATATTTTCCCTAGACCAAAAGCCACAGAGTCGCGCCAGCTAACATCAATTTTAGTTCTCATACAAGTACTAACCATCAAAATAAGTTCATAGAGTCCGTGCCAAAATCACCGTAAAAATTTGACGCTATCTCCCGGACTAGGTAAAAAAAATACGTATTTTTACGGAAAATTTATAGTATATCTGATTAGGATATCCAGGAATAAGTTTGTTAAACCACTACAATTTCAGCGTGTATTTGACGGACATATATTTTTTTACAATTAGTACTCTATTTTAAATCGATAAAAATTTAAAGTTGTATGTACGGAGAAACATAATGACGTCATATCGACACTTTCTGGGTGGTAGAAACTCCATACGCAGCATGATTTTTGTCGGACAAGTTAACCACTATTTTCAAAATAATTTTATTAAACAATTCTCAAAAAATCAAACTTGTATGTATGGAGAGTCATAGTGACGTTATATCGACATTTTTAGGGTGGTGGACACGCCATACGCAGCATGATTTTTGTCGGACAAGTTGACCACTATTTTTAAACTTACTTTATTAAACAATTCTCAAAAAATCAAACTTGTATGTATGGAGAGTCATAGTGACGTTATATCGACATTTTCAGGGTGGTGGACACGCCATACGCAGCATGATTTTTGTCGGACAAGTTGACCACTACTTTTAAACTTACTTTATTAAACAATTCTCAAAAAATCAAACTTGTATGTATGGAGAGTCATAGTGACGTCATATCGACAATTTCGGGATTTAGGCATACGAAAACGCAGCAGCGTCAAGAGTTGTCGCATTAAAAAGTTTGTCGGACTCGTCACAAAAAAGGCACTCACAAAGTTTTACGTTTGTATGTATCAAAAAAAATGTTGTTCATTGTACTGGGGACTAATTGTTCATGTTTTAATATTACGTGTAGTCCAGGCCTATATTTCGAAACCAACACTAAGATTTTTGTTCGTTCTAATGATCAACGAGTCTTAGATCAATATAGTCCCAGCCTAAAAATTGAAATTTGCAATAGATAACAATGATTTATGACAGAAGTCATATTACGTGGTGTGGCGTGAAACAATGGCGTACTCTGACAACTCGCTTATCACTGAAAATTGTATGAGGCAATTGAAGTTATTGTGAAAATAAGCAATATTTCATAATCTGTTATTTTTATCATTTAATCATTACTTAATATTAATACATAAACAATATTATGATATCTACAAAACCCAATTTGTTTGTGTAATAATTTATTTTCAAGTGTTCAGAATGTTCACATAATATGACCTTTCTCTTCTGATGTATTATATAATTAGAAATTTGTTTTACATTTCTATACTAATCTACCAAACGTACTTGTACCATAGAAACTGTACTACCACAGTACATATCAAAGATATATTGGTACCGGCAAGTTTGTGTTAAACCAAAGAGTGAATTTTTCCCTCCAAAAAATTATGATATCAATGTAATTAGTGTATTGGTCATCTGTTAACCAGTTAGTTCACGATCTTGAGTTCTGTAGATACTCACTTATACAATATACATTTATGGTTATATAATAGACATAAGTATATGATAGTATACCACAAGTGAAGCAAACAGCTATAATTATAAAAGTACCCTCTTATTTGTACATTTTGTTCAAACACCAAAATTTTCAAAACCTCTGACTAGAATATTTTATAACTACAAATCAACGAATGTAACGATACAATATCATCATCATCAGCCAATATACGTCCCACTACTGGAGCACAAGTGGTGGCCATTCAGACAGGATTTTGGTTACTTCCCAGGCTGGTGAAACGCGCATTAGACTGCGACAGTGTTTAAAATATGCCGACGTCTTAACGACCGCTATCGAATGATAACAATAGGGGCTTACAATTTAACGTGCCGTCCGAAACACGAGTAGAGTCGGGATTCTTTTTGGGACTCTATTTTACTACTGATCGCGCCTTTTATTGGTTAAACCGCAACCACGGCTTTTTAAAATTAAATCATTATAGCATCAAAACCAACGTCCGATGGCTCGAAATAGGGATTAAGTTGCTTCTTGACAAACAGAAGTTTGTCTATGACAAAGAACACAGAAACAAAATTATCTATTCTGTGATCTACACGTCGCTTATTTGTATAATAATATATGTATCGTTACATTCCTAACACGAATATTAATTTATATTTGGTGCCAATATTAGTATCGTGATATCAAATTTAGTTTTAGAAAATCATCCTAATGATTTTTCAGTGCTTTATATGAGAGATAAAAGATTTTTGAAAAGTTTAAAGCACATTGCATTTTCTACATTGTCTGCCCAACCCAAAGGTACTTTAAGAGGCGTAATGTTTGCATTATGATTAAATAATAACTTAATATTAATAAATATATTCTCTTAATATAAATAGTAAAAATCTTTAAATGTCTATGGTCAATGTCGAATGGCTACTGTTATCCAATTATATCCAAATTGACAATGCGTCCAATATTGTACCACTTAAAACATAAGCACAAAGTTATACTTTAAACAAATGTTTTTCTTTAACATACAATTATGAACATAAATCAGCTTTAGTTGTTTAGTAAAAATGTAAATTGTTTTTTAATAAGTTCACATTTTGCGTATATTTTATGATGCAAAAAAGATTATTTTTCGGTTGCGGTCACTATGCCGGCTAAACAATCTTCGTCGAAGTTTAGAGTCTAAAGTAAAGTGAAACTACTGCAAGCCGGCGTACTGTTTGTCTACGACGTGTCGCTTCAAAACATCACAGGGCTAAATTAGATAACAATTATAATTGAACGCATTTTTTCTAAATGCGGAACTAATAAAACCTGACCATAACTACAAGTATCTATTAATAAACAAAAACACAACAAATATAAATAATCACTTACAATATAGGCCAACATATTTTGTTATACATAACAAGAAAATATTCTCAAAAATAAATAAATATAAATAGGTGCACTTATATAGTTGCATATGTAAACTTTCAATATTATAATAATTACGATTCAACTTATATATTATTTTATAATCGCAAAACTAAATTGTACTAAATTCAATGTTGATGACAGATCACATGAGATTTTTTACACTTAAAACTATAATAAATAAGTATTATTATCCATGTTCATGTGGTCGGCAAATTCATTGAACTTACGTAAAAACCACAATCACCGCACCCCGCCTGATGTTAGGCGTTACACTCACGATCGCTTCACTATCCAAATCCTATCCAAGTGCTGTCACTCCTGTTTATTCCACCTCATCGGTCTCCTGTCACACTACTCAGTCGCTAATCCGATTTTCAATTCGTGCTCGTTTATTGTGAGCTGCCGTCAGTGGAGGTGGAATGGAGTGGAGCGACGTAAATGGAGCGCTCGTGTGGTCCACTATCCATGGAATGACTGTGAATCCATTAATATAAGCGATTGTTGCTACAGATGACTGCAAGCAGTAGTCACATTTATGCCGGCCTAGCTATATCTCTCTCACTCTCTCTTTCACCACTTTGTTCAAGAAGTTTGCCGTCCACACAAAAATGTATATCCTAATACGAACGCTAAGTACATAATGAAATATCCTTTTCAGATTATATCAACCTACCTATATAGTACTTAGTACTTGAACAGCTAAATTGGTGCTAAGGTACATACTCGACGCCAATGGGCGTTACACTAGATGAAGGGCACTTTTTAGCATTAAAAATTACGTTCTATTTATTCCCACTGATCATTGATCTATTTGTGTCTGCGTTAATTTTCCACAAATCGACCTTTAGTAGATCACATAACAAACATTTGATTCGACGACCAAGTGAAATAAACTGATTCTAAAAAGGTATTCCAATATACAATAAAAAGCAGCAGAACTCTTAAAGAGTTTAAAATACATTAATTGTACTCACACACACGCGCGCGCGCACACACATACAAAGGCATAACATTTTGTACGTAATCACTTAAACAATAAAACCAGCCCTAACACAACGCCTTTATGTATATAATCACAAATATTTATATTTATATATATATAATATAGAGTGCGTATGACACTCTGCGTCCGATGTATACACGATTGTAACCAGTTACCATTTAAATGCCTCTTTTGCAGTGGCGTGCGGTCTAAATAGTCATAAAGACTCTGCCTACTCGGATAAAACTGTATTATTTATTCATTTATTTTGTTACTAAATAATACATAATTAGTATAAATTCAATATATCAATCAATATTTAATTGCAAAAATAATAAGCGCCTGAATATAAAATCCATTACGACGCGCAAAGGTTCCCCTGATAACACACAATAATAAGGCGCTTATTAAATATTCAACGTCCAGTTTTTGTTAGACCGAATTAAAAAGGTCTCAAATCCACGCACACTAACGCAATTTCTTGTCTTAGTGTGACGTTGGTGTTGTCAATCGTATAGAACAGACCGACCATGTGTGCGTGAATTTGAGATTCGGTCTCCAGTATAACGATACCAAATTGAATGGCTTCTTATTTTATTTGTTCTTTTTTTGCTTGTTTTATATGCAATTGGTTGTGTTATACCGATTGGTGTTTTTATTATTTCGTTCTGCAATTTCTTTTTTTGTTTTGACAGAAGTTTGTGTATTTATTGTTTGCTTGAGTTTATTAGTTAAATAGTAGAGTGTAATATTGGAATTAATTAATTGTTTAGGATTTTATTTGGTAAAAAAAGAAATTTAAAAAATGTTTTTACCTGTGAATAAAAGATACGAAGGTTATGTTTTAAATTAATTAGGTTATTATTTGTATTTTGTAATATCATTTATAATGAAGTCTTTATTGAGGGTTATCTTGTGCAGATGTTACTTGGTATGTATATATATATTTAATATAGTTTTAATTATGTACAAAAGATTTTTCGAAAACGATTTGAGCATCCGCAAATGTATATTGTAAAATTCACAGAATACTATTATATTATACTATAATATAAGGTTTATATATAGTATAGAACAAAATAGGATGTCTTTTTTGCCTACCCTGTCTCTAAAGCCACCGCACGCCACTGCTCTTTTGGGATATAGAGCTGACACATTTTTATTTTATAGATACATTTCTATGAAACGTAATGAACATACATCATAAATTGGGACTATTGTAAGTGCAGATTGTAAATAATTTTAAATATAGAATCATAATTCCGTTAAAAGGGTATATAAATGAAAGCCTACTTTATTTTATTATCTGATTTTCACCGAAATACAACAAATAATAGTAGATGATATCTATTTATAATATATATTGATTCGAAATGTACGAAACCTACGCAAACAAGGCGATAGAAAAAATACATTGCATTAAATTCGGTCATGCGCACTCTATATAAGTTTATTATTATATTCATACATGTACAAAACGCAGTGCAAGGGCCGCAGGTGCATCCCAAGTTCGGCCAATATTTTCGTCAGCTTAGGAGTGGACCGGTCTCGGCTGGCTTGTGTCGTACGCGCGGATGACGTCCGCCTGAGACACGCTCCCACCTTCCTCTTGAGAGAACGCGTAACCATCTATCATAGTTAGGTAGAAATATTAATAAACATGTATGTAAGAAACATAGATTTAAAAATACCAAAACTGAGATTGACCAATTGTTTTAAAAAAACTAATAAAAACAAACTGTGTAATAGTGCTTTTTACAAGACAATATTGAAATAATAATAATGCGACGCAGAGCACTTTAGTTGATGTATGAGTATTACATATTGACAAAGTGTATATATTAATTACAATGATATTTAAACACCAACACTAATATGAATGAAACGCATCAATTGCGTTCTATTATATTGACAACAAGTTAAATATAATTTAAACATATCAAAAAAGTTTAATTCCCTTCGACACAAATATTAAAGTGTAAACAAAGTGTTTATTAGTTGAACGCTTATTGAGTCTCCTTTATAAACAAAAGAGACCGAATAAATTAAATGCATCTAATTTTCTACAAAAATCCCAGGGAAAGAAACTCAACATATTTGTGAAAAATTGTTATATGTGTGTAAAGGAACGCGTGCCAACTATGCCGGCCGTGGCGGTGCATTTGTGTATGAGATGATACTTACGCGAAAGCTCCAGTTCCATATTGACCCTCGTCGCTGACCTCCTGCTGAACACACTGCGCACATTCTGCAGCAGCCGCGCCGTCTCCGTGAGACTGTTACATAGAACCCGCGTGATCGGACACATTCACGTTACGAACGCCAAAGTACTTCTTATATTTTATTTATGATTAATCAACATTCAACAATTGTTCAGGTCAAACCAATTAATATACATTCGTATATATAAATATACCTGTTTCAACATTAACAATGCCATTTGTGTGATAGATGACTATACGCGGGCAGGTAACTCATTAAAGAAGCCTTTAATGGAAATCAGTTGTGACGTATGCAGTTGACAACTGAATAGTTTTATACAAAAACACCTTTATTTCAAGCGCTTTATGTTCTACTTTGGAGTATCACTGTCCCGCATAAACACACAAATGTCATAAATCCATACATTTTGTATATTATTTGGTATGCCTAAATGAATTAGCCACCTGAGTGACAGTGCTCGAAGCGAGTGTTAAGTGACAGAGAGAAAGAGAGAGAGGGGAGTAAAGCATGCGAAAGGCCATGCAAAGCGTTTAATATACTTACTTGACACATAAATAATATACTTACACTGTGCAAATCGGACCAACGCATTCCTTGTGTCAGCCAAACTATCGCCAAACAACCACCAAATTATATAATTATTAATTTATTATTATTGTTATTTAAATGCAATTTTGTATTATATTAAATTATGCAACTGTTATTTGTGATGGTGTTACATTTAATATATTATATGTATTTCAATGAGGTTATATTTACAGAATTTTAACACGCTATACTATCAGGCAAATCGATGACGTCAGTCACAATAATATATATATATATTAATTTTTAATTGAGAAATATAAGCAATGTAAATATTTACAAATGGCACACTTTCAGAGGGAATAACACATCACCGCAAAATAAACAGTTGCAATGAAAACCAGTTTATATTTTATTTATTATAGGATTGCATTTAAATTACAAAACTATAAACTAACTACAAATACTTATTCATATAAATATATTAAAAAAACTATAATTACCTTATAATAAATAGATAAATACTTAAACATATTAAATGAAAAAAAAATGACAATTAAAACACAATTTATTTACACATATTTACATTTTTTTATTTAATTTCAATGAAAAAAATTAAACTTAAAGTAATTATGCTTTGTAACGAGTAATTTTGATAATAAACACAAATTATTTAAAATATTAATAATATTGTAATAGAGATTATTGTAAGGTAATACTATCATCGAGATATATTTATATTTTGACTCGGCATATGACCGCACACTATCTCATGTTAGGCTGGAGTATGAGCGGAGACGATACAAGATAATACTGATTCAGAACATAAAGTCCAGTCATGATAGCTATCTCGTATGGATGAGTTCTTCTTAGAGAATGGAGAGAGGCTGCTCCAAGAATCGCAAGACTTTTCAGCACGTAGATGAATAACCTCCGACGGATAGTGGACCCGAAGCTCGCGGGTAAGAATCCCTGTCGACAGATAACTGCCGACAACGAAAATCAGTTGTATAATAGAGTCCAAAACATCAGAAGAGAGGGTTAGGAAAAGTTTCTGATAGCCAAGATTAATCTTCTTGACGTATGATGATCAGAATAACTTTGATTGATGCTCGGTCGGCCAGAGAAAAGGGCATGAACATCCTCAAGACAAACAGAATGACAAATAGACCCGAAAGTATGTAAGGATGTATGTGGTGGACTATATTTTTCTGAATAAAACCTTTTTCAACTGGGTAAAGCAGACATCAGGCATTTCAAAGAGTGGTAGGCAGTGGTACCCAGTCTGCCGATCCGGGGTAGTACCACCACTTACAAGTATACAGACCGTGAAGTGATTTGGTCACGTTTCGGGATCAGTTTGTAAGTTGCCGGTTCCATCTAGGCCGGCATAGTGGATGTGATTGCTACTCACAGTTAATAAATTGTAGTAGCAGTGACATTCATTCATGGACCACACTTTGGATTAAAATCAAGCGGGGTGCTGTCATAAGTCGAGTCACAATAAAAAAATAAAAAAAGGCACATTACAAGCCTTAGTTTAGCCTGCTGACTAAACGCCAACATCGCAGTGATTTTGAAAAGGCCGTCGAAATCGGTTCATACTATATTTAAAAAAGTAGTGCATAGTACTTATTTAATGAACGAGCACAAAACAGCTAATAACAGTCTTACCTCACATAATCGTACTAAAATGAAGCCACTGTGCATGTATGTAAAATGGATGAATAATGAATAAAACATATATTTTACAAATATTCCCTTTGTAGTGAGATTTAAGCCTCCGTGTTTCATAAGGGTGTAGTTTTAAATTAAAGGAAATTGTCTTCTTTATTCACAGATTATAAGATTTTTTTGCTTTATTATTATTAAAACATAATAATTGTTCAATAATTATTATAATTTAATGTCGGATAACTTGATAATAAGATTTTACGCACGCCGAATATAGACGCTCAATATAGTGTTTTTTTTTTCTTTAAAATATGAAGTATTGAATTTCCTCTAATGATAGTCCATCCTCACACAACGGTCTTTTAAGTGTTCTACAGTGTCCCCGTGTAATGGAATTGCGGCCATATAAACTAATAATCAATGTTGTATTATTTAAAACTGCCCCAAAAACAAATAACAATAATAAACGCAAGTGAATTGAATACACACTGTGAATAAATACAAAATAAATGCAACAAAAAATATAACAGCATTTACTATCTACATATAAACACACACACACACACACGCAATATAACTTAACACAATATTAAAATAACAAATATATTCCATTTACAATTTACACTAAAATAATAATAATTATTAATAAAACTGAGACTTATACTCATATATTCTAGTCATTATTAATCGACTAGTTTAAATATAGAACAACAATACTGTATAACAATTTTTATAAATGGAACGTTAAGTGACATCTTATTTTAGTCAGTTTATACAAGTAGAGTGGACACAATCCGAAGACTCAATTATATTTAAATGACACTCAGGTGCACAAGCGATGGGAATTGAACACACAACCTACAGATCATCCACTCGGCGTAATAACAAAGAGGAATGTCAACAACAAGAGTATAAAAATACACATTATATGAATAATATCACTGATATTATAAATTACCAATTACAACTAAATATATTATCAATTCAATTTATAATATTAATATATATATAGAGGGAGATAGATTGCATATATCTCCTTTATATAGAAAACCTACTTCTCCAAAGGAATATAAATAACAATAAAACTGGCATTCCTACATCATAAGTACTAATTTGGCTTCACACAAACCACGATCACAGATACATTTTCTTAAATACAAATTTTGTGTCAAACACGTTAATTGCGAATGGACCAGTTAAGCCATCGGACGAGTGATGACTGGGCACAATAATACCATTAAAACATCTAATATTAACCATTTAATACTGTCACATTAATACCATTCGGAATGGTAGCAACTCGACCCACACATAAACAAATGGAGCAACTGGTCCAAAATAATACTATAATTAACATTAGTGCATGAAAATCACACAAAAAACACTGTTAAATTAAATAGCTATTCTAGCAAGACACGTTCCGTTTTTTATATTAATAACATTTAGCATTTGGAACGCATTAATAATATAATTCATAAGTTGAAAACGCGAGCTCCTAATTAATACAAATACTGGAATATAATACATTATAAATTAATAATAAAAACACAATTACCGTCTAAATGTGAATTTACTTCTTATAATGTAACGTGCATATGTCCATCTTTTACAAAGAAAATAATATATTAAAGAATGGAAGAATGATGTTTGAGTTATTGTTTAAGATGAAGGTCCATATTATGTTCATATTAATTGGAAGTATAAGTAATAAACAAAGAATAGTATTCAATTTTAGGAAGGTATATTTTATAATGTTAAAGGGAATCTTTATAATTAATCATAATTTTGAAACCTTTAAATCTGTACACGTTAAAAAATGTTTTTTATACCATTAAATGTACAAATATGTATAGTTTAGTTATACCTATTTAGTTAAATTGTAATAATTATAAACTAAGAAGTTTATTAAGGAAGATTTTAGGAAGTTATATAAACAGTCAAAATTAATATCTAGCATGGAATGATTATTATCTCGTTTGGAATTTAATGGACACATTTAATACTTCTAGCTATAGTGAACTATTACCCGACCAAAATAAATTATCAAACATTTTTATACTAAGCTACTAAAAGTACATAGGAAACAGGACCAAAGTACATAAAACAAGGTGCATTAAGGGTACATTGGTTCAGTACATTGGTACAAATAATAAATTAGTGAAGCACTAAGCATGGGCGTTTTCACTTTTTATCGCAAACCGATATATATCCGATTTTCGATTTTGAAATCGATTTCAAAATCCGATTTTAGAAATCCGATTTTAGTTAAGTAGCGCCTTACCATATCATAGATTTGGTTTTATTAGCAAACGACAAACTTATTCGAATAGAGTGGAAGGCAGACTGTAAGGTGACTTGGTGGCGTCAGCTTCGGATTTAGCTTGTAAGTTGCCGGTTTCAAATAGACTGGCATTGTGGACTGGCTTTGCGCACTCATGGACGGCACTTTAGCGCAACATCAGGCAGGGCGCTGTCATATGTCGAGTCACAATAAAAAAATGTAAATTATCCTAATAAATATTATTTACATTTTTTTAAATCTGTTGACTCTTTTTCTGAAAATGAATCCATACCTCACAAGGTTTTCGTGACATTTCGAGGAAAAACAACTTAAAACGATGGTTCGAACTAAATATTTTAAAGTCCAAGTTAAATTTAAATATGATTTTTTTTATTGTGACTCGACATATGACAGCACCCCGCTTGATGTTAAGCTGGAGTGTGGTCCATGAATGGATGCCCCTGCTACTACAATTCAATAACTGTAACAGTTACATTCACTATGCCGACCTAGTTGGAACCGGCAACTTACAAGCTTATCCTATAACGCGACCAAATCACTTCACGGTCTGTATACTTGCAAGTGGTGGTACTACCCAGGATCGGCAGAATGGGTACCACTGCCTACCACTCTTTGATAACCAAACCCGAAGCAAATATCTATCTCTTTTTTTTACAATTACAATTTACAATTATATACACAATACTAATATATTATTGTTGGTCCTAATATGTCCTATCTATTTTTTAATTATAATATAAATTTACAAAGTCTAGTACTTGAGAAATTACCTATTTAAATTATTATCAAAACATAAAGTAACTAATCTACGTAAACGAAGTGCACGCATGTGTCACCAAGGTCAAACTGCCTAACTTGCAACGAAACAAAACACCTAATACATTTCTTTCACTCATCAAAACTCCAAACATAAACAAATCCAAGTATCAAGTAATTGCAATCATGTACGCAAATATGGTCTCTAATTACATAGGCAAAGGAGTAAAGTAAGGATAAAATGCGTTGCACAGCGTTAAAAAAACTAATAGCGTAGCAATTGTAATCTAAAATAGATCTTATTACTTCGCGAGTAATTCTATTTTTCTATGTGCGATCGTAAAATATCCAAACCGAAATCCAAAACCGTTAAATTCGCCCCATCCTTTGTACTCCGCTAAGGTATGCTGGGTTAGACAGAAACAAAGCGAATTTCTATATCAGTTTTTAGTTTTTAACGTTTTTGTGCGGTTTGTGTTTTGGTTCGGAGACATCGCTAGTTCGTTTTTATGGTTTTTTAAAAATCCGATTTATTAGTTTCGGAAATCGATACAAATCGATTTGTGACTGGAATCGGATTTTAGATTTGTTTTGATATATCCGACACATGCCTATGAAGCACCCGTGCGTAGTTTTCACAACTGTGGAGTTTCCAACATGATCGCTAATGTCACAATCAATCAATCAATCAAATTGTCACGCCTTTTTCCCACAAGGATAGAGATAGCACAATCAAAACATAACAAACAAGCAAATTATAATTATTATTTCAATAATTTATTTTGTTCCGAATTAGTTCTACACTAATAATGGTCATAATATATATAAAACATATTTCACATACAAACATAATATTAATATTCGATATATTATAAGTACAACATAAGTTACTAATGATAAAAACTCGCACAACAATAACTGTGACACATTTATAAAATAAAATGACATAATATAATATTATTTTATATTGTAGCACAATAATTATCAGTCCTAATTCGATAGATCCTACTTCGATCACGTTAAAGTGGAGTGTAGTCCATGAATGGATAAGAATGCTACTGCTAGTAAATAAATACGAGTAGCAGTCGTATCCCATATAGACATATTAATGGCATAAAAACTGCGCCACGTGTATGTTTCCCAAATCCAACCAACTCAACTGTCAATATCAATGCCATTGGGATTGACATAAATCAAATAATAGACACCAGCTCAGCAGGTAACTCCATAGTAATAGCAGGTATAGCCACTGCTTTGTATGCGAGTTATCATCATTACCATATAACTTATGCGATGGTGTATTGTCATATGACGTGTGAGTTCTTCTCCCTGATGTGATTGGGGGCGTTGCCATTGGTTAGTACGGGCTCAGTGACCGGCGCGATTGTTCTGCGTCTCCACTTCAATCCAATTGGCGAGCCGCGGCTGCTTCACCCAACAAACACACTCATAGTACCCTACTTTGCTTTTACATTACAATCCTATACAGCCTTACCATATTATAACAATTTGTATATTTGTTTCATTGTAACACGACATCTGACCTCCACTTGCCTGATGGTAGGCAAGGGGAGGTTCATGAGCGCTCACGACTGATTAAACCAACTCAATGCAAATTAACGTTTCAATTGATCGACCACAAATAAATCCAATTATAGATTCATTTTCTTGCTCATTCCGAAAGCGCTTTGTTAAAGAACATTTTTTGTCTATTTTACATTGTGCGAAATATAATATATACAAAGCATATACTAAAATATATATTAAAAGAAACCACTGACCAAAATTTGTATAAAATAAAATTAATGCAAATTAAATATTTACAATAAATTATTAAAAATAGGTAAGGCTGCATTTTTGCATTGGCAACCCAAACATTATTGTCTATGATGTGCACTCCATTACATTAGTGTTGTCAGGGACAAAAAATATTTATATTACATGCATTAAAATAATGTTCGCTTACCAATAAACTAGAGAAATACTAACTTATTGTGAACGCTGACGTTCATAAAAGCTTGTAATTATGATAATAAGGCCAATACAATTTGAAAAAGTATTAATAGATTAAAATAAATGTAGTATTTCTCTTTTAAATCCAAAAGTGCACATAAATACAGAGGGGGCGATTGCAAGCAAAATAAAAAATAAACTACATGCAAACACACACACACACACATACACAGAATCACAGCCACTTAAAAGTGCCATCAGTATATACTATATCTTATAAAAGAATTATTTAATATTGATTATAAAATTTATTACTATTGCGTTATTAATTTTACGATTTAAATCCATTTGTATGTTATATATTTTTTATTTTAAATTAGTTTTAAACATTCTTTTGTACTATTATTATTTATTTATAATATTTTTTAAAGTATTTTTTAATTAATTTATGCATTTCTTTCAGACTTAAATTTGACCTCATGGCACAAATAAGTAACAACAGTGCAATCTAAAACTATAAAAGAAGGATAAATTTTGATATCTTTATTCTACCATTGGAGAAAAGTATGAGGGAAAATATACATACGAGTAAAAGTTTTATGTACATATGATTCATTATATACATATGATGTACATTTATATTAGAGAAGGAAGGAAGACTTTCGGATATCGCTGTCTCACTTACAAACACACACACGCACACAAACAAAACACACACATGCATCCTTTATCTGTTACGCTTAAAATATTAGGAAATAAAATATATTTGAAATAGTATAGTTTATGTTAGTTTTTTTTTATTAATATTAAATATGTGACATTAGAATGTTTGTTTAAAAAAATATTATTATATCTTTTCCAAATATATTTTATATTATTAAGATTGATTTATAAGTCAATTCTCATCTCAAATCAATTGATAACAATTAGTATTATGAAAAAAAAAACTTTATTTCTGTTTAACCAGTTCTGCCAAGAGATCCATAAGATGAGGCCGAGGATTTATTTTTGTGATGTTTAATATGAATAACTATCCACACAACATTAGCTCTTGTATTATTTTATATTAGTAAACATTTCACATCGGCCAATAATAGGTTTCCGTGTGAAACATTAGCAGAGCCTTGTTGACACAGATAAATACCACCCCAAGTAGACTGATTGGCCGAATAAACACCAAGCACCTACGATGTAAGACCGCATACGCGATGTAAAACTAAGTGCGGTCATTTTATGTTTTTTATTCATTAAGTCACTATATCATAACCTCGACTTGCTTAGTGCGTGTCGACTGTAACAAGGGGAACTCCAGCGCTGACGACTGAAAAAAAACTGTTGCAGTTCACGGTTGCCTCAGTCGCCGTCACTATGCCGGCCTAAATTGTGGCAACAGTTATGACAACAATTCTCCTAGCGATAACAAAACAGTGCATCAAACCACTCTAGTGTACAACCTTTATTGCAAGAAGTATTTCTAGTTTCCAAAGATGCCCGTGTCTGTGCTTTTCTAATAAATACAAAACCGAATTCTGTTGTGTAATTGAAATCAATTGATTTTAGAGATGGTTAATTTTATTATTAATTATTTCGATAGCTGCAACATTTTGTATGAATTACAATAAATTAAACAAATTAAATAATAAAATAAAATTGTAAAATGAAAACCAAAACAAACGCGATAGTAAGCCGCATAAAATTTGTTTAATTCATTAATCAATGTTCGCGCAACATCTATGAAAATATAATATTAAATTACAATATTTAATATTATTAATAATAGTAGCATTGGTGTAACACGTCGATAACTATGTCGCTGAACACGTGGCTGTCTCAAGTGGGTGACGTGGGAGCGGCTCCAGAGAAATAGGCTTTGTAATTTCATAAAACATTAAATAGTTTAAATGGATTTTATGTTCAGGCGCTCATTATTTTTGCAATTAAATATCGATTGATATATTGAATTTATACTAATTGTGTATTATTTAGTAACAAAATTTTGATACACTTTGAGCATCATTTTATTAGGGCGAGCAGAGTCTATATGCCTATTTAGACCGCACGCCACTGCCTGTAACCATGAGCAGCAAAAAAAAATACAATGGAGCAATCACATCAGTGGCGTAGCATGGAAGTCAGCCGCCCGGGGCGGAAAAAAAATTTGCCGCTCCTTGTTTAGGAGTTTCAATCATAGGTACAACAAAAATATGAATATCAGGTTCAAATTTTAACTATTTATTTCAGTTCATTTCCGCCCCTTAAATGTGCCGCCCGGGGCGTGCCGCCCCCTCTGCCCCCGCCACGCTACGCCACTGAATCACATGATGTTTTGATATAAGCGTGTAATTTCCACCTAAAAAAAATTATTTTAATGCAACGCGACCTCTGACTTAGTTTACGGCTGCCTTAGTCGCCGTTATTATTTAAATATAAAAATCATTTATTAATTATACAAAATGTTACAGCCAATCAATACGTCGTCGTTTATATATAACTGTAATATATATAATAATCAAGTATAATATTATATGTATTATATACTTGTTTATATATATATATACATAAATATACTTACGAATGCCTCGGGTGTGTGGATGTGATCACTTCGTCGGGATCGCGTTTCTTGATCTCGCTCTCGCGTACTGCCTCCGTTATTGATTTGAACAATGAATTGTGGACACTGAAACCATACATAAGTAGATGCATCACACAAATTGGCTGCCTTATTACCAATATGGCAATCTCTTCCAGGCAACCTAACGATTAATCAATCAAATTGTCACGCCTTTCTCCCACAGGGATAGGCAGAGACAATAGAGATAACCGAATGAGAACTATATTAAATAATTTAAATGGAACTATGGAAAAGGAACAGAATTATTATTGAAACAAATAAAGTTATTATTCTATATATCAAATAAATAGAACAGATGAAAATGAGTGTTATTTTAATGTATTTTTGTTAAGCATGGGCGTTTTCATTTTTTTTCGCAAACCGATATATATCCGATTTTGGATTTTGAAATCGATTTCAAAATCCGATTTTAGATTTTAATTTTAATTTTCTTTTTTTAATAAGATATATTTTCAAAACTACTGTTTTATTTGGTAAGTATATATTCATACAATGTATACTAAAATTGTACCTATAATAATTTATAATTTATATTTCATAATATAATTTATACATTTTTAGAGTGGTAGGCAGACTGTAAGGTGACTTGGTGGCGTCAGCTTCGGATTTAGCTTGTAAATTGCCAGTTTTAAATAGACTGGCATTGTGGATGTGCCCTAATGGATCGCACTTTAGCTCAACATCAGGCAGGGCGCTGTCATATGTCGAGTCACAGTAAAAAAATATAAATTATCTTTATAAATTTTATTAACATTTTTTTAAATCTGTTGACTCTTTTTCTGAAAATGAATCCATACCTCACAAGGTTTTCGTGACATTTCGAGGAAAAAAATAAAAAAAATGGTTCAAACTAAATATTTTAAAGTCCAAGTTTAATTTAATTATGTTTTTTTTTTATTATGACTCGACATATGACAGCACCCCGTTTGATGTTAAGCTGGAGTGTGGTCCAAGAATGGATGCCCCTGCTACTACAATTCAATAACTCTAACAGTCACATTCACTATGCCGGCCTAGTTGGAACCGGCAACTTACAAGCTGATTTCATAACGCGACCAAATCACTTCACGGTCTGTATACTTGTAAGTGGTGGTACTACCCCGGATCGGCAGACTGGGTACCACTCTTTGATAACCAAACCCGAAGCAAATATCTATCTCTTTGTTTACAATTACAATTATAAACACAACACTAATATGTCCTATCTATCTTTTAATTAGAATATAAATTTACAAAGTATAGTACTTGAGAAATTATCTATTTAAATTATTACCAAAACATAAAATAAATTACTTATTTACGTAAACGAAGCGCACGCGTGTGTCACCAAGCTCAAACTGCCTAACTTGCAACTAAACAAAACACCGAATACATTTCTTTCACTCATCAGAACTTCAAACATAAACAAATCCAAGTAGCAAGTAATTGCAATCATGTACGCAAATATGGTCTCTAATTACATAGGCATTGGAGTAAAGTAAGGATAAAATGCGTTGCACGGCGTTCAAAAAAACTAATAGCGTAACAAATGTAATCTAAAATAGATTTTATTACTTCGCGAGTAATTCTATATTTCAATGTGCGATCGTAAAATATCCAAACCGAAATCTAAAACCGTTAAAATTTGCCCCATCCTTTTTACTCCGCTAAGGTTTTTTTTTTTTTTTTTTTTTTTATTGTGACACGACATTTGACTTATGCTGGTATGCTGGGTTAGACAGAAACAAAGCGAATTTCCCTATCAGTTTTTAGTTTTTTAACGTTTTTGTGCGGTTTGTGTTTTGGTTCGGCTACATTGCTAGTTCGTTTTTTATAGTTTTTTAAAATCCGATTTATTAGTTTCGGAAATCGATACAAATCGATTTGTGACTGGAATCGGATTTTAGATTCGTTTTGATATATTCGACACATGCCTAATTTTTGTTTATTTGCTATAGGATAACATGTTAATGGATTTTTATCTCAATGACAATATCAATCAATCAAAACTGTCACGCCTTTGTCCCGCAGGGATAGACAGAGACGATGGAGCGCCACTTGCCAAATCACATTATCAATCCAATCTCAAATAAGCAATACCAATGTGATTTGATCTGGAATATGGTATGGAAAACGTTACATGAAAATGCTTCCTCATACTGAATCTTTATCTTTTCCATGATTGCAGGAAAAGGTAATGATGCGTTATAATATTATTAAGTTATAATACGTACACGGTGATAAGTAGGTCAGGCAGCAAGGTGGCAGGTGGTATAATGAAGAGACCAGCCCAAAATAGAAGTGATGTAAATAACATGCGGTCCATGCCCAGCATCACGGCGCCCAACGATACGTGCGGGTATACGTTGCTGAAAAAACAAAAAATATACATAATATATATAGATCCCGGCAGATAAAAATTGTGCTGAGTTTTAAGCTGCGCAGTTTAAGGATCTGCAAATTAGAAGAGCGCTGGACGAGTGCGGTGGGAGCAAATCCGAATAGGGTCATAAATGATATTTTAAATTTTATACACATTCCTAAAACGAAAAGTAAGTAAGTTACAAAACAAGTTACTGCGCAGCTACAATGGCAGCGCCCTTTTTATATGCCGCAATCTATACCAATTATGTGTTATCATGAAATTTTAATGTATTACTAGTAGTCATTCATATTTGGCAGAGTCAGGGATTTTACTATAGGCATAGTGACGGCGACTGAGGCAAGCATAAATGCATCAGTTGGAATCCCTTACCATCAGTCGAGTTAAGTCGAGAAAGATGTTGTGTCTCAATAAAAAAATAAGTAAAGTGCAATGGCAAATGGCAAGCTCATATATAAAAGAGATAATATAGTTGCAATAAAACTTTGTCAACTTATTGCTCGCAATTGCGTTAAGGTTAGTTTTGAATCCGATAGGTGGCACTGTTGTTGAGGTCTACACGATGATCTACAATCCTATCACGCCTCCATTTCCACAAAGATAGGCAAATATATTTTATTTTTATTGTATTAAGCTGGTGTGCGGGCCATTAATAGATAACACTGTAACTGTAAGTAGCAATAACATCCTCTATGCTGGCCTGGTTGTAACGGGCCTTCGTCTGATCTTTTTTCACCTACTTAGTGGCGAGTAAAAACAGATAGTTAAACATATATACATATATACCTATATCCTAATATAAAGAGGAACCACAACATGACTGATCCCCATATTGAGAAGTGCGTCACCCATGTCCATGAATGTGTGCAGAGGCCAGCCTTCAGGCACACGGTCAACACCACGTACTGAAATTATAGCATATTATTATTATTCACTGTGCCTCGACGACGACACAGCGATAAAGACTGAAGCAACCGTAAACTGAAACGGCCTTTTCAGTTATCAGCACTCTTGAACCTTCCCTTGCTTAATATCAGGCAAGTCGAGTCTCGATAAAAAATCTAGTTAATATAATAATAAATTCTTTAGGAAGACTATGCGATAAGAAGATCTTCCACCGCACAGTGACCGTGTACAGGGACATTTGTTTATGTTTTATATTGTAACTCGATATATGACAGCACCCCGCTTGATGTTAAGCTGAAGTGTTGTCCATGAATGGATGTCACTGCTACTACAATTCAATAACTGTAAGTAGCAATTACATTCTATGCCGGCCTAGTTGGTACCGGCTACCTACAAGCTTATCCTAAAACGCGACCAAATCACTTCACGGTCTGTATACTTGTAAGTGGTGGTACTACCCCGGATCGGCAGACTGGGTGCCACTCTTCAAAACTGCCATTGGTTTGTGTGTAAATAATAAGTAATTGTGTGTTATTGTGGAACTTTTCATTGGCTGAGTGATTGTCAGCATTACAGACTGCAGCGCCATCTAGTGTATCGTTCGTCAAAGCAGATTTTTTAAATTATGTATAGGGACTTGGGCTTAATTGTATTAACAGTTGCATATACATTTTAAAATAGTTTGATGTACAAAATGATCAAATTATGAACTGTCATCAAGGTAGAACTGTTAATATGCCGTGTCTTTGTGATTGACAGACGATGCAAAATCCATATATTATTTTCAGAATAACTCAATTGCACACAGAAATAAAAAGCGAAAATGTAATTAGTTTTATCAATACACGTATCGAAACTACCATTTATATATTGGTAGTTTTAATCAAAAGTAGTACAAAAATAGCCCATAATGAACGATTTACTTTACATAATATATATAATAATACATACAGTATAGACGGTGAGTCCTAGTACTAAATAGCCGCCATCTTTGCCCGATGGCCACACGACGTCATGCTGCATCATGAGCGCCGGCAGCCAGAACAGCAGCGCCGAATGCAACAATGAATTGATCGCCCACACCCAGAACACACGCACGTTGAACAATAGACCCTGCTGCGATGGAATGTATAGCGCTGGGTGCTGGAAACGAACACAAACAATAAATATGTGCCGACCTTAAAAGAGTTCGCACTTTGTATAATTTCATTTTCATTAAAAACAAAATGTCATTTTTAAACTCATTTATTCTTTTGTTTTTATATTCTATTGTCTTCTGTCTACAATTTCAATGGGTGCGTTTCATTTCACAACGTTCTTACCACGTAGCGTTAAAAATAAGATAAGTAGATATAGAGTTATATTAGTAGAGTATTTTTTATATATTTTTTTATTGTGACACGACATCTGACCTCGACCCGCCTGATGATAAGCAAGAGGAGGTCTAAGAGTAATGACAACTAAAAAAACCGAGTCAGTTCACGGCTGCCTTAGTCGCCGTCACTATGCCGGCCAAAGGTGCATCTTTACACATCGCTTGAAGGATCCAAGGTCATAGCATGGAGAGAACACATGGGCTGGTATAGCATTCCACTTGTCGATTGGTCTACAAAGAAAAGACGCCCTATACTTTTTAGTTCGACTGCCGATTCGGTCGATAGAATGCGGATGCAATATATTATATGGTAGTAAGATAGATATAGGTTTTATTAAATTTATTCATATTAAAAAAAATACAAATGTCGGTCCGTCGCAGCTGTTAATTTGTATTAGACATTGGGTGCGACTGCTGCGTAGTAACAGTTGCCTCCATTCATGGATCGCACTCCAGGCGGGGTGCAGTCCATTTTGAGGTGACCGTGGTGTAGTGGCAGTGCAATGGTCCGAGAACACGGGTTCAAAACCACTTACCTGATTTGTAGCTAAGTATAGAAATGTTTTGAAAAAAAAATAACAACTCACCCTAATCATAATTTCAGGTGAACACAACTTATCAAATAGGCCAATTGCAAATGGCGGCAGTGCCGTGAATATTACATTGTAAAAACCAATTGTCCATCGTTCAAACAATATTTGACCAGACCTGCAAAACATTCACACACTTATTTTCAGAGTACAAAGACTGTCGAATTACTCAGTCGCGTTTAGGAATCACCGTGGCTACAACGACTGCACCCCGCTTGATGTTAAGCCAAAGTGTGGTCCATGAATGAATGTCACTGCTACTACAATTTAATAACTGTGAGTAGCAATCACATCCACTATGCCGGCCTAGATGGAACCGGCAACTTACAAGCTGATCCCGAAACGTGACCAAATCACTTCACGGTCTGTATACTTGTAAGTGGTGGTACTACCCCGGATCGGCAGACTGGGTACCACTGCCTACCACTCTTTGATAACCAGACCCGAAGCAAATATCCATCTCTCTTTTTTTTTTATTAACAAATATTTGCAATATTTAATACTATTAAATATTACAAATAAAAGCTATGAAACAAATATTTGCTCCGACCGGGGATCGAACCCGGGACTTTACGCGCAACAAACCAGTCGCTAAACCGTTCGTCCAGGCCTGTCGTCACCAAATAAGTTACCAAATCGAGTAACTGTATTTTGATACCATAGAGCTTGTATGAAGAGAATTGTGGATGTGAGGGAAGCGAGGAGGTTGTGTCAGGATCGTGGCGAATGGCGCTCCATTGTCTCAACCTATTCCTGTGGGAAAAGGCGTCACAGTTCGATTATACTTATAGTAACATAAGTTTATAACTCCAATGTAACGTTTATAGCACTCACCATGCGGAATAAATGGCGAACCACAGCTCAATGACATACAAACATATATTCTTATAAAATGAATACAATATCAATTTACTGATGCGGGAGTAATTCCAGGCGCCATGCACCAACAACAAACGCAACAGGAAACGAAACTGCCAACAAAACAAACAACATACAATAATATTTTATTAGATTTTGCGCGAACATTGATTAATGAAATAAACAAATTATTTAAAATAAAACAAATTAAAAAATTCAGTCTCTCCGTGACCACGATGGCTGCAAAGCTTTCGAAATGTCGGAATAATAAAATAAAATTGTAAAACCAAAACCAAAATAAACGCGATAGTAAGCCGCATAAAATTTGTTTAATTCACTATAGCAGATATCTATATTATTTTATATATTATCACTCTTCGTTAGCGCATAGTAGATGTGACTGCTATTTAACTGTAGTAGCAGTCACCTCCATTCGTGGACCGCACTCCAGCTCAACATCATAGCAGTGATATGGCATGCCACAATAAAACTGTATAAAATTAACGTACGAATGAATGGTGTTATAGTGCCTTACCTGTGCTATACTATAGTCTGAGGCGCACACTGCCTGCAACCCCTCCACCCCTGAAATGCCCACCCCGACTGAGGCGCGCTGTATCATTGCCACGTCATTGGCGCCATCCCCAATGGCCAATGTCACAGCGCCGGTTGAATGAGACACCATTTCCACAACCTGCGTGTACACAATAACAATTCAATTATTTAATTTTATTTGTGTAAGGATCGTGGTAAGTGGCGCTCCATTGTCTCTGCCTATGCCTGTGGGAAAAAGGCGTGACAAATTGATTGATTATTTCATTTTATTTATAAGGTGATCGTGGTGTAGTGGCTACGCAAACCGAGAGTAAGGGTTCGAAACTACTAGCTGGTATCAATGTATCTATGATATATATACTTTTGTTGTCCTGTTTCTATGATACAAGCACTTTAATGTACCTATGTTTGACAAATAAATGATTTTGATTTGATTTAATAAAGAAAGGAAAAAAATGTAGTCAAGTTATTCCTTTTAGCCACTCAATCCATTTTAATATATATTTCATATATTATACTGTTTTAATATAACTCTTGATAACCGGAATGCCGTCGTGGTAACCTGGTGGTCAAAGCGCAAATTTGTTACATAGCATTCGAAGTAGTACCAAATTAACTGATTTGCGTTTCAGGAACAGCTTTAAAGTTGCCATAGTTTCGCAAGACCAGCATACTCGCAAGCTAAGAGACTCCGGTTTAAAACCACTTGCCAGTACTAATGTATCTTTGATATATGTACTTTGGTCGTCCTGTTTCTATGATACAACCAAGTTTAATAGCTTAGTATATAAATAATAACAGTATAAATGTAAAACAGTCTCCATTGCACTCCAGCTTAAGATCAGTTGCCGCACGAGTATGTCAAACGAATATAAAATGATTTTATGACCCGACATACCTGGAATAATGAAAGTTACTGCTACTTAACGTTAGCATATGACAACACTCTAGCTTAACATCAGGCAGGGTGCTGTCATACGTCAAATTTTTTTTTCTATTATAATTCTATAGTAGTGCCTACCTCGGCTTTTTGTATGGGCGACACTCTGCAACATATAACCACTTTGCATGATATGCACAAATCGAGGAAATCCTTCTTGAGGTCGCAGCCCATCGCGTATGTCAACGTCTGCCCATCTATCACGAGGGCGATCTCATTCTGTTTGCGCAAGTTGTCACCAAGGTCTGCCGCGTGGCGGGATATTGTTTCGCGCGTGCCCTGCACGTTCATAAATAGATATACATTATATAGTGTGGTAGGCAGTGGTGCCCAGTCTGCTGATCCGGGGTAGTACAAGTAAACAAACAGTGAAGTGACTTAGTCACGTTTCGGGATCAGCTTGTAAGTTGCCGGTTCCAACATTTACTAATAATTTCTTATAATAATAATTAATTTATTTCGTATTTACAGTGAGTTAGTAGATTTCGTAAAAAAAATGGTGAAATAGATACAGGAACTTTCACAAACTTTTTTTGTGATAATTAATATTAATAAATTAAACAAATTTTATGCGGCTTACTATCGCGTTTATGGTTAATGATTCGTTTAATTCATTAATTTAAAGTTATTCGACATTACTCTCTATGCACTAACGACATTAAACCAATATTATATATAGGTCAGCATAGTGGATGCGACTGCCACTTGCAGTTATTTAACTGTTGTAGCAGCTAAATAACTGCAATTGTCCCCAGGACTTAGACCTCGTTCAAAATATAACCCAACCAATTATAAATGTCTCTTTATTTAGTTAAATGGTCGTATTTTGTATTTTATTTAATTTTAGTAGAGTAACGAAATAAGGCCAGTATATCGAGAGTGACGCCCACTTACATCTAGTCCATCTTCGTTGAGTAATATGAGTGGCATGTTGGCATTTAACAAATTAGCAGAATGTGCTATGTTGATTGCAGTCTCCTGCTTGTCACCCGTCAACACCCACACGTGGATGTTCGCTTTCAGTAATGCTGAGATTGTTTCAGGCACACCGTCCTGAAAGAAATACAAATACAATATATTCGCCATTAATATTACTAAAGTACTTGTGTCATAGAAACAGGACAACCAAAGTATCAGAGATACATTGGTACCGGCAAGTGATTTTGAACCGGTGCTCTCGGTTTGCGTAACTATCGCACTGCCACTAAACCACGGTCGCCTTATTATAAACCTGGATGCATTAAAGGGACCTTAAAAAAAGCACCTTAAGCCAGCAGAATTACGGCAACTGAGGCTAAAGTAAACTAAGTCGAGATGTTAGTTCGAGAGAATATTCGCCTTAAGTCACCAGTGGCCACTTATTAAGCTGGGTTCAACAATAAAAACATAAATGACCCTATTACAAAATTAATAGTGAGTTCGTAGCCGAGTGGATAAAGAATAAATCATTTAATTGAAAAGGTTAAGCAATATGGTGTGCGGTCAGTTATTGGATGGGTGGCCACTAATGGAAAATATATAAAATTATATTCTGGAGAGCACGCTAATGTGAAGGACACGGACATTATGGTAGTTGGCGGTCGTAAACCCTGTCTGGACACCCGCGAACTGGACAGAAGCCAGTGCTGAGGCGGATGATGACCTAATATAATTACAACGTGTAATATTCACCTGTAATTTATCCTCAATGGCCGTTGCGCCTAATAATTTCAAATTCTTCTCAACCAGCAGTGCCGCCTCTTCTAATTTTTGTTCTCTGTAATTAATGGCGACGCTGGCTTTGTGATACATCGCAGCCCATTCCTGTTGAAATATATATTTAATATAGTTATAGTAAACATTTCAATTTGGACTGATGTTAAGCTGGAATGCGATCCATGGGCGGATGTCCACAAACAGCAAAAAAATTCACTATACCCATCAGGTTGAACTGAACTTTGGCAACTTATAAAACAATCCCTCAACTCAACTCCTGTATGTTGGGGTCTTATCCCGGTCCAGGGTAAGACCTTGGACTCACAGCCATTATCTATCAAACTACCACACTTAACAATCAAAAAATAAAAAATCAAATTGTCACGCCTTTTTCCCACGGGGATAGGCTCTCTGCGCGCCACTTGCCACGATCCTAACACACTCCCTCGCTTCCTTCACATCTACAATTCTCTTTATACAAGCTCTACGTTTATGGGCACTAGGCAACCTAGGTTACTCGAGGATGTCTCCGATTTAGTTGGCAAACACCCTCCTGTGCCTGCCTTGTTTAACGTATCCATTTACATGAGATTTATAAATTCCTTTCGTCAATCTACTTTCACTCATCCTTTCCATGCGCCCAAACCATCGAAGCATTCCTTGTCACTACACGTATATTGAATAGTAATTAATTTAATAAAGCTTAATGCCAATACTCATAAACGTTACTGCTGGACATAGACATCTTTTTGTATGAATATTTAACTAAATATGATATTTAGTATAAAATTACTACAAAATTTTGGAGAATATGCGAAAGCATAAATAAATGCATAACCTTTATAGATAAGCAAATATAAGGAGGCAACATTTTCCACGATCCTGATGAATGTTTCTCGCTTCCTTTACACCCACAACTCTTTTATTAAAATAAAAAAACACCTGTAACTATCCCCACCTCATAGAATTCCTCATCGATCTCAGTGACCGCAAACACCAATGTCCTTAGTCCCTCTGTGGCGAATTGCTCCAAATGGCTCAATGTCACTTCACTGTACTTCTGGCCACTCGCAGACAAACGTGGATATATCACGGTGTCAGCGCCTTTGCAATATAACTTAATTTGACCTGCCAAATACACATACACATGATAAGCCGACAAGTTTAGAAAGCAGTTAACCCCTTAGTCGGTACTGACCCAAATGGATATGGCGGAACGACATCCTACAGTGAGTTGAAAGTATATATTTTATGTATAACTTTGCGGTAACTCGCCATCAAGTATTGAAGGAGTCCATTTCTTCTCGCTATCTCTGTTTGGACCTACAGCGATGTCTTTTGTAATTGGGAGAGTCTACTCAAAGTCCACTTAGAGTAGACTTTGCCCATAATGCATCAGACATGCGGCGGAAAAAATATAAAAAAGTTTAAAAAAAAGAGGAGTTCTTTGGGAGGCCAGCAGTGGGACAATTCAATGGGCCCATTGTGAACGACAAGATACAAGTGGATGCAAATGGCATCTTGTCGTTCGGAATAGCGTTCTAAGGGGGAGACCTATGTTTAGCAGTGGACGTCTTCCGGCTGATGATGATGATGATAAGTGTTCTTATAAGTAACAGTGATATTGATTTATTATTAGTTAAATTATAATTAATACGAATATAATCATACCCGTGGGTGTTCTCGCAATCACCGACATCCGCTTCCTGGATGATGTGAAATCCAACACATGCAGAATGTCATATTTGAGAATATTGCCGTCGACATTTATTTCGACATAGTTTGGTGTGCGCGTCGTGAACACATAGCCAAGCGCCGCGGCACCAGCCACAAGGGCGCGCTCGTCTGCAATTATAATACACATTAGGCGACCGAAAGCACAGGTTCAAAACCAGTTGCCAGTACCAATGTATCTTTGAAGTACATAACTTTGGCCGTGCTGTTTCTATGATACGAACACGTTTAGTAGCTTAGTATAGAAATGCAAAATAATTAGTTAAGACAATTACCTGGTGACGCAGCATGGTATATAGTTTGATCACCTTTTGTCTCTGGTATAACTGTATGGCATATTGATAGCATTGTGAGAAACTCTTTGATAACATTGGCGTGAGGGTGGCGTGAGTTTAGATTGTGATACAAGTGGGTGTCCTGGAGGCGCTCATTGGACCCAGGGCATTGGTAGATCATCTGTAATAATAGCATTATTGTTATACAGGGTGTGCAGAGACATAGAGCAATACTGTCAACGAGCGACGGTTGTGAGTATTTTTGTGTTACAGATTAGCCGAACTTAAGTTGGGTGAATCTAAAATTTAAATCGATTCAAATCTTTGTTGTGAATTGAGTTTTTTTAATTGTGACTCGACATATAATCGTTTCTTTTTATAAATAATACAACATAGCTATTTGAGCAATATATATTTTTACTGATATGCCAAAATTGACCATTTTCCTTGGTTTACACAAAATAAATTACTGAACGCACGCAACTTTGTATGGGAAAATGTTATTTTATTTATTATTCACACAATATGTTTATAAATTATAGCCTATGTGTTATTCTGATGTATAAGCTATATTATTGTAAAGTTTCATTAAAATCCATTTAGTAGTTTTTGCGTGAAAGAGTAACAAACATCCATACTCACAAACTTTCGCGTTTATTTACTCTAATATAAACTACTTTATGGTATAATTATTTATGATTAAACCCAACATTGAAATAACAAATACAAGCGTAAATACACCAGTTCATAAGGGCTCAGGCTCTCCACCTCACATGGCGGCCGGGGTCCACCCACCTGATAAACAGGCGCGAAATGTCGCACGTGCATTGTAACTTAGTAAAAAAAATTAATAAACGGATAAATAAATCATCTATACTGTTAATAAATGGAACGGGAATGCTATGTATCTACTAGCACCCGGTATTCCTAAGTGATGCCATTGTTGTGGCTTAACATATGAAAGCAGCCCGCCTGATGTTAAGCTGGAGTGCGGTTCATGAATGGAGACGACTGCTAATACAATTCAATAGTTGCATCCACTATACAGGACTATTTAAACCGGCAACTTTCAAGTTGATCCCGAAACGCGACTGAGTCACTTCCTCGCTTCTCTTACATCCACATTTCTCTTCATACGATCTCTATGGTTATGTCTCCGATAGTATGTTATGTATATGTTTGTATTAACCTCAGCAATGGAGCACCGCTTGAACTCCATGACATTTTGCGTGAGTGTGCCTGTCTTGTCACTGAACACATATTTCACCATGCCCAGTTCCTCGTTCAGGTTGGAGGTCCTCGCCTGCGCCGGTGTGTTGCTCTCCGCGTGATACATCTCCATGTCCATTGCTATGAACTTTGCCTGTCAACAATCAGATCTATATTAGCAAAAGTGTGTGACAAAAACAAATAGTGACGGCGACTGCGGCGACCGTGAGCTAACTCGTTTTTTTTTTTCAGTCGTCGTCACTCTAGGACTTCATCTTGCTTATCATCGGGCGGGTCGAAGTTAGATGCCGTGTCACAATAAAAAAAACCAACAATTTTTAGACTACCTGAGAACAAAAAGTAGTAAGACTTTTCCAATTGCAATTTCTTTTCCTATGTTGACACAACCTTTACTGACGTCACTGCCTAATTTTTTAAATTTAAAATTCAACGAGAAGTTGAATTAAATTTATTAAATTTTTTTTTTAATACAGTTGCTCAAAAAGTGGCGTATTGCAGGGACGTATAGCGTTCGGGATGTGGGCTATTACACACTCGTGCTTTTTTTTTACCTTTCCCGAACTCGTGCGTTCTCTTTCCCAACTGTCAAAATAATGTCTATTAAAAAGAAAAACCAACCATGAAGTTTTTACTAAAAAAAGTTTTTATGATTCATGCAAATACGTATATTTCTAAAAAGAAGCTACTAATTTGTTTCAAATTTAATGATTTGATTGAATGAGTTAGGTTAGGTTTCATTTCATTTTATCTCATTAAATTTCAATTTCATTTCATATTAATAAAAAAAATCTACTGAAGACTTGGCTGTATGGGCATAGTTCCCTTTGCCTACCAGAATGGATGAAGAAAAAAAAAACTCTGCCTATCTAAATCTCTGCCTATTCAATTTCAGAAATTTTCTTTGCGAGTTTAGTTGTTTGTTGCACAAAATGAGTAATTTTGACCCTAGTTTTTTTGAATTAAATTAAACAGTAAATATGCAACCTAAAGACCCAGTTAGTATAAAAAACTGTACCAATTTCAATGTATATGTGAATTATAACTTTTATAAGAAATAAATGATTAGTTAAGTTTATTGTGTTTTTATTATTTTATTAAATTGCTTCATTTTTTCGCAACTGTATTAAAAATAGTCGTTCAGAACATGTGCGGAACTGTCATTGCAACTTCAGCTGCGCCTCGGCTCAGGTAGACATTTGTCGGAACTCTTTGCAATGACAGCCTTTCCGCACTTGTAATGAAATATACTATTTCGTAGTCAATTTATCAAGGGCATCCAGCAGAGCCGCCACAGCAGTGAAAGATAAGACAGACAGATAATAATAAGACAGAAGATAAGACAGTGTGTCTTTAATCTTCATATATCCGGCATAGTGACGGCGACTGAAGTAACCGTGATCTGAATCGTTTTTTTCAGTCGTTAACGCTCTTGGACTATCAGGCAAATCGAATCACAATAAAAAAAATGTAGCATACCTGAAAGAATCGTACAATTTCAGCCGTGACTTGCAATGATATTGGTATTAAGTTGTTGTATAGAATGAGAAATGTCAAAAAGTTAAATAAGAAATTTGCATTCGTCGCATCTGAAACAAATAACATGGCCGATTAGCACAACACTTCGGTACGCTTAAAGTCCCGGGTTCGATTCCCTGTCGAGGAAAAATTTGTTTAATAGCTTTCATTTGTAAAATTTAATATTTAGTATTCATATTATTAAAAATTTTCAGCACATTAAAGCTCATGGTTTGCTTGTCAAAGTGCTGAAAGTCAAAGAGATAGGCAGTGGTGCCCAATCTGACAATCCGGGGTAGCACCACCATTTACAACTATATACACTGTAAATTCACTTGGTTGCGTTTAGTGGGTGCCAACTAGGACGGCATAGTGGAAGTGACAAACATAAACCCGCAGTGCACATAATGATAGAGATTGTATGGAGAGATTTTGTTTACATCAGACATAACACCCACGCTTCCCTCACATCCACAATTCTCTTCACACAAACTCTACTGTTGCAGGCACTAGGCAACCCTAGCGCCTACAGTATTTTTTTTAAGAATTTGCCTTATTTGTCACCGATATCTAGAATTGCATTTAAATAATCCAAAGCGAGAGGGTTAAAGTCGTGTCGATTCCATTTTTAAATTTCCCCCCATGTGGGGCGTGGGTTCCACGTTGGCAAACACTGGTAAAATGTGTAATAGGCATAAACATCAAATTGATAACTTTGGATCTTTCAAGCAAAGCGTGAAAAAGCATATTGACGGCGACTGAGGGAACCGTAAGTTGTATCGGTTTTTTCAGTCGTCGGCGCTCTTGGACTTGCCAGTTCAGGTTGTATGTAACTTACCATTAAGTCCAATATACCAATCCGTGTCAGTTCTCCTGCTCGACCACAACTCATTGAAGGCCGCACTCACGAGTGACAAGGATAGCAATATGAAGAATAACATTAAGATCTGCGTGTTCGTCTGTTTGTCTATTGATGATCTGGAAATATTTGCACATTTTGTTATATTCGGGCGACTACACCAATAAAGACCGGAACGCGACCAAGTTACTTCACGATCTGTACACCTCAAAGTGGTGGTTCTACTGGACAAATGACCATCAACTGTCTGTCTACCACTCCTAAATTATATATTTTATGTCTACATCAATATATACCGTTATTATTTAGTCGCGTTTCTAAGTCATCATAAAAGCATATGGAAGCTTTCATCGCGCAACCGCCCGATAAGAACTATCGTGCGGTTCATTCATGGATCGAGCTCCAGCCTAACTTATAAAAAAGACCTCACCTTGATTACAATCGCCATGTAGAGGTTATAACAAAATAAATTGTGCTAGCAATGTAGTTGAGACGACCGTGGTGTAGTGGCAGTGCAATGGATACACAAACCTGTTGTCCTGTTTCTATGATACAAACACTTTAGTAGCTTAGTATAGAAATGTATATAAAAATAAGTTCTCGTTTACCTTTTGAGTGGTGCCTTGGTGCTGTTCTTCATAAGTTTAGTCTCATGGCCCGTGTACACGACCACACCGTAAATCCATGACGTGTTGCGCAACATGGCGCCGCGCAACAACATTTGATCCATGCCCAGCGCTATTGACCTGACAAATTTATTCAATAATTTAATGCAATGTACAAACAAAGAATGCCACAATTCACTTTTTAATTGTGGCTCTACACCCCGCCTGATGTTAAGCTGGAGTGCGGTCCATGAACGGAGGCGGCAGTCTAATCCGCGTAGCGGATGAAACGCGTCAAAGTCACTGCCCGGTATGTATACTTGTAAGTGGTGGTACTAATATTTGTTCCGACTGGGAATCGAACCCGGGACTTTACACGCAACAAACCAATCTAACTTTACAAGGCCATCAATCATCCGTGTGTATGTGTGTGTGTGTGTGTGTGTGTGTGTGTGTGTGTGTGTGTGCGTGTGTGGTCGGTCAACGCGCATAATAGTGTTTATTTGTTAGCAACAAAATGAATTTTATCTAAACTTACTTAGCATGTGTTTCTTTGAGCATTCCTCTAAACTCATACAAATGCCTGTTCGGGTGTTCGCAATGTATGTGGCCGCTGTATTCCTTTATATGGTCATCGTCGCTCAGCCTGGCGGTCTCCGTGTGCGCCTGCCGTATCTTCAAGTTGGTCTCGCCGTCCAAGTTTGATGTCTCAATGAAGGATATCCCTTGGGGCTCGCTGCAAATGGGCATGTTGCATTGTTAAAAAATACATATTCAAGATTTTTTCATATAAAGCTTTTATTGTGACTTCACATCTGACCTCGACCTGCCTGATGGTAAGCAAAATGATGCCCAGAGTGCCGACGACTTTTTGTTCGAATAAACCGAATCAGTCGCCGTCACTTTGTAAGGTGACGCATTGGGTAAAGGATCCAAGGTTATAGGATTGGGTGAGCACATGGGCTGGTAAAGCATTCCACTTGTCGATTGCTCTACAAAGAGTCTCTACAAAGGCCCCTAAAGTAGAAGAGTCGAAAGCCCTATGCGAAATTAATTATGATTTCGAATGGCATAACATCCATGACAATTGCAGTGGTGTGTCAATTTGACAGATGGAACTCCCTGGCCGCAATGGCGTGAGCACCTGTGACATACCTTGAGGCAAGTAGTACCAAATCGGCTGGAAAGAATTGATTGTCGACCACTTTGCATATATCGCCAACTTGCAATTCCTGCCACAACACCGTCTCCCATACGCCGCTGTGCAAGGCAGACACTTTGCGGCGGTTCGTCTCATCATCGGCGCGGTGACGCTTCTGCGATATAAAACAAACAACTTGGAGCTTCGAACATATATTTATGGTAGATGCACAATTGCCGGTCAAAAAGCGGCGAAATAAATGCAAGTCCGATTAATGTTGGATTTGCGTTAGTTCTCAGTCCGAAATGATGTATGTGACATTACATTTGTGACAAGTTTATACTTTAAACAACGTTCACTTTACAATTCACATTTAATTCACTTACACAGTTTTATATCAGTGCGAGTGTATTGTGCCGCGCGGACACTTTAATGACATTATTTGTGTGGAAGTGTGTATCTATTAAAAATATATGTTCGATGACTTGGAGTCACTATTATTATTATTCCATTATTATTATTATTATTATTATTATTATTATTATTATTATTATTATTATTACAGCCATTGTTACTCATACATACACACGAAGTCAACACTTATATAACACTACTCAATTATGAGTTAATAAAACAGGCTCGAAGGACCAATTTTGCAAACTACTTGCCCATTGTATTCTTTTGCATATTTGTATCATAAAAACTGAGCGACATAAGTACATATATTAAGTATACATTAATACTGGAGTTCTTGTTTCATTGCAATTAGATCACAGTCGACTTATTTTTTTTATGATATACAAAATCTTTATTCAAAATCACTTGTTAGTACCAATGCACTTTAATAATATGTTAGATGGCGCCTCCTTGTCTCGACTTTTTCCTGTGTCAAAAAGACGTGACAATTTGGTTGAGTGACTGTTACTCTGGTCATTCTGTTTCTATGATACAAGCACTTTTAGTAGCTTAGTATAGTAATGAAAATATTAATAACATTGAGTAGTTAACTTATAAACAATTGTCACCCGAATATATAACTCACATAATCCTCAACGATTTCTTTGATCGCGCTGACCGTCAATATGAGTATGAGTGGCGTGAGTGTTGTCCAGCGTCCAGTCGGCGACACGTCTGGGATCTGTTGCAGGCACGCGATCAGCAGGAAGAAACAATTGCTGTAGCGGCGGAACTGCTCGAACAAAAATGATGGAATAAACGATGCAACGCTGAAACAACACAATTAATTAAACCTGTGCACACATTACAGATGGTTCAACTGCTGAACTTTGTGCTTGAACTTTGATTCGACATATGACTGCACCCCGCCGAAGAATGTGGTTCATAAATGGTGGTGACTGCCTTAAAAGTAAAAAAACTACAAATACATGCGGCTCCATTATGCCGGCCTACTTGGCACCAACAACTAACAAGCTGATTCCAAAAAGTCACTTTACGATTTGTACACTTGTAAGTGGTGGTACTACCACGGATCGGCAGATTGCCTATCATTCTTGGATAACCTTATACTATGGGTTATGTTATTCAAAGAAATTCACCAAGGTCCCAAGTTTTTTGAATATTATATTTGTACATTTCTGTACTAAGCTACTAAACGTGTTTGTACTACGACCAAAGAAAGAAGAGAAACTGGGCGACCAAAGTACACAAATATCAAAGATACATTAGTACCGGCAAGTGATTTTAAACCGTGTGCTCTTAGACCACGATTGCCTAACAAACACTAGACTGTCCTATGTGGGGATAAAATAAAATGTTGTTTTAGTCAATTGGAATTCATATTGTCTTCCATTTGGCGCTAGTGGTAAAATAGGAACTTATGAAATTTTCTTGACGTTTTAGAAAAGTATATGGCGTTTTATAAGTATATTTGATGGGCGTTGTGCCAAATGCATGATACGAAATTACACTTTGCGTCATAATTATGTAAACAATTATCTTTCCTGAGCCTAACATCCCATTGTAGCTGATCCCCGTGTGCGATGACATCACCGTCCAACAATATTAGACAGCGCACATACATGTACATCATTTACTACGAATTAAAATATTTGAATAATTCTATTCTACGCATATTTAACTGTACAGCATTAATTTTACTGTTATGAATGTTAATCACATAGTTTTCCTTAAATGTATACAGACTATCACCCGGTTGTACCAAAAATTTTAATTTACTAATTTGTTAAAAGTATCGTATAAGTAAAAGAAAAAAAGAAAAATGGGTTGCACCACTCTTTAACTTCACATTTTACATTTACATTAACGGTTATTTTATACGGAGCTAAAACTAGCTTTTAACGTAAAAGTGATAAGTAAAATTTGACATTTGTCATTTATTCTTTGCGCGATGTTTTCAACAAGCTCTTCAAGCTCCGATAATGAATTAATTGAATATATATAACGACTGCATCGAAGAATAAATATAAGAGTGGACCACATGTTGATTAAGGAAAATGATTTTAAGTGCCGCTATCGAATTGATAAGACCACTGCACGACGAATTTGCGGCTTCATTGAACATGAAGTCCGAACAAAAACTCCAAGGTTAGTTTCTAATGTTCCTTTTAATTTGGGCTTCGGTATATACCGTCTTATTTATAGTTTAGTTTACCCTTGTACCACCCTATACTTTTTCTTTCAGAAACAATGCAATGTCCGTATCTGACCAAGTTCTAGTCACTTTACGTTTTTTTGCAGATTGTTGTTGGGGATCTGAGCGGAGTGCACAAAGCCACAGTGTGTCGTTCTATTCACCGCGTATCACAGGCGATAGCAGCATTGGCGCTTAGATCTATATATATGCCTCTGGTTTCCATGATTCTGATACAACTCTCTAGCAATTAGTTAATCATTCAAAATGTCACGCTTTTTTCCCACAAGGATAGGCCACAATCCTGTCACTATTCCCACGCTTTCCTCACATCCACAATTCTCTTCATAAAAGCTCTACGGTTATGGTCACTAGGAACCTAGTTTTCTTAATGATGTCTGCGATTTGGTCGAAAAACACCTGCCTGGGTCTGCTATTAAAATGACAAGAATTACATAGATAAATCTTAACAGGTGGGGAGGATGCTGAACTTTACAGATGCCGGAAGGGTTTCTATTCAATGAACGTCCAAACAATTGTGGACTCTAAATTAAAAATAATGGACATTGTATGCAGGTTTACTGGTATATCCACGACAGCACTATATTTGACAATATAAATATGAAAGCCAAATTAGAAAATGGAGAATTTGGAAACAGGTATAATAGTTTTCTTACATTTACATTCCTTCATACTTTACTCTTTACATTCCTTCCAATCATACTGCTTTCCATTCTAACTCCTTTACTTTTACCATATCTAGATTGTATAATAATCCTCAACATATTTATAAAGCTCCTATCAGGACCAACCTTCAAAATACGAGTACTACTGGTCCTAGCATCTTAGGTCGATATTTATGTATGTATATTTATTCAAGTTATATATTTATGAGATTATATATAAATATCTTTGTCATTTCCCTCTTTGACCTTCTTTTCTCACATTTTTTACTTCTATGTTCTAGCTTTGACTAGAAGGCGGACTTAATGCCACCAGCCTAGTAGAGAATGCCAACTAAAAATAAATCCACCTGTGTTTACTATAGTACAAGTTATAAACAAATAAATTAAAAATTTAAGGTATTTGTTTGGAGATGGTGCTTATCCACAAAGTACATATACTATGACACCATTTAGAGCACCAAATAATAATTGATAGACTTTGCAGGTAAACTAGTTTATTGACTGGTTGTACCAAAAATGTATATATGAATGTAATTGCAATTTATGTATGAATGTAATTATATTTTATAAAACTTCTGTATTTTTAATTTATAGGTAGAAAGGTCATTTGAAGTATGGAAACGAAGATTTCCGTGCCTTGCATTAAAATTGCGAGTGCAGAGGAAAAAAATGGAAGCAATTATAGTTGCCACTGCCGTTCATCATAGCATGTGTAGGGATCTAAATGAAGCCAATAATGATTCTAATATACCCATCGAAGAACCGGCAGTACCACTACACGATGGCTTCACAAGAAGTGGAGTAGCTCTGCGAAGAAATCTTGTAAGGGACTTTTTCACACAATACGAGTAATAATACTTCAGCCATAATAGAATCTGACGATGCTGAGAACATACCTAAGCTAATAAATTATTTTCATTTCATGGAAACGTGTGTGAAACCACAGGGCACATTTATTGTATATATAAGTTGTATTAGTTTGTAAGATTGTTTTGTATATGTAGGTATTTCATATTATAAAATTTTGTAGTTTCTTATTTCTGTAAATATTATGCAGACCCGTCGAAATTTAATTTTTTTTATCTCTATTATGAGGCCTGCAGCACAGGAACAGGCTGCCTTCTCTTTTAGTCGTCAGTCCTGAGAGCGCTGACGACTGATTAAAATATTTTACAGTTGCCTCAGTCGCCGTCACTATGCCGGCCAAAGGTGATTTTTAGCTTGAAGGATCTAAGATTATAGGATGGATACATCACGTTAGGAGATAGTTTTGAAACAGCTGGAAAACTGGAAAATATATAAATATTAAACATAACATGTAAATAAAACATTTATAAATTTGAAATCCTTTATTTTTATTTCACTTAAGTATAATATATAATATGTTTACTATGATATGATATCATCGCTATATCATATGTTCGATGTGATACATAACATGTGATATGATAAGACTGTAGAATTTAACTTCTGTCGTTCCTTACTGCCATATCGCTGTGATAGCCTGATGAGTCACTGGCGCATAAGGCGAAGGCCGATCAACTGTCCAGTCTTTGCCCAACTCTTTTTTTTTATTTCCAACTCCATTGAGGCTTTAATTTTTATGTAGTCTTTAACATCAAGCAATTTTATTTCATATCCTTCAGCTATTCAATATCCTTTCAGCTACCTCTACAAACTTTGATCTTGTGTATTGAGGTGATGATCGATTGATGCCTGTAAATCATAATTTCATAATATAATTCAAACGTGTAGGTTGTTCAGCAACTAATCTCATAAAGTTTAAGGAATTCTAGAAATCACAGAACCCTAAAAGCATATATATATATATATATATATTTTATTGTGACACATCTGACCTCGACCTGCCTGATGATAAACAAGAGGTCTAAGAGTGACGACGACCGAAAAAACCGAGTCAGTTTACGGCTACATTAGTCGCGGAATTACGGTGCCAAAAGACGATGTAGGATCAAGGTTATAGAGCTCCTCGGAACATTCTCCATTGTATAGGCGACGTACAAAGCCGCCATGTCTCTGCGTAGTTGCAGGGGCTTTAAAGTTCGCGTGACCTCTGCATCACCTATAATTCGGACAGCTTGGCGCTGCAATGAATCTAGGGCATTGAGAAGATACTTGGCAGAGCCATCCCAGACTTGCGAACAGTACACCGAGCTAGAGTGAATCTGAGACTTGCGAGCCTGAGCCAAATTCATATTTTTGTTGTACCTATGATTGAAATTCCTAAATAAGGGGCCGGCAAATTTATTTTCCACCCTGGGCAGCTGACTCCCATGATACGCCACTAATTTTCGTACATTAAACAATTTTAAAATCTATATGCAACGGTTAATACAAGTCCCCATACAAAAAAATGATGTCCTTTTAAAGCGTATTGATATAAAAATATAATTTATTAAAACACCAATGTAAATTTAATAATTATGTAGCTAGACTTTTATTACTTACTTTTCTTGCAGAATATCGTCGTCAATCAAAATATTTCCATGACTAATAATATTAAACTAAAAATTTTCAATAATAACAACTGTATAATGACAACTGTATGACATTTACATCAGTCTTTCTGTATGAAAAAAATATACTACCATGAAAAAATAATTCAAATGGTAAAATTAACGCTTCATTCATCTGGCAAGTATTTATACGTATACTTTTACGTTTTTTCCTGTAGAACAACCAAATTCAGAATTTCATAATAGTTAACGAAATAAAAGAAGTATAAAGTATAACTAAATTCAAAAATTTAAACTTTTTTGGTACAACCGGGTCTATGTAAGCCAGAAGATCACACTAGAGGAGGAAACTTAATAAAGTTTTACACTTTTAAAGGTGCCAAAGTTCAGAGAGGATACGACTTCTGTTTGCAGACATCTGTAGTAGCAATCACCTCTCCCCAGCACTAAACTTGGGTTGTCCAATGAAAAACCAAGCCGACCATGGTGTATTGGTAGTGAAGTGGCCACGCAAACTTACCGGTAAAAATATACCTTTGATATAGGTACTTTGGTCATTTTGTTTCTATTGTACAGGCACTTTTAGTAGCATAGTGCAGAGAAAAACCTAAATGTGTGAATACTTGATATTATTACCTATATTTGGCTGTTGTTATCCTGTTGGATGCAAAGTGTGCCGGTTGTCGTCTGTTAACAAATATAATCCTGTTGTTGTGTTCGCCTGTTCGGTGGTCGTCGGTGACGCCCGATGCGGTCGCCTCGTCCTCATCTGAAATATAATAAACCCATGCTATACGATCGCACAACATACAAATAACACGCATAGAGCTCTCTCTATGCGTGTTATATGGCCCTCTGGCCAAGGGAGCCGCCATACCCACACACCTAAAAAGCCATTTCATATTAGCGAATCATTTTATAAATTGGTTTAAACATATTGAAAGGGGAGATCAGAGGAAGGGCAAAATAGGGCCGACCATGAAGATTGTTTGTCCATTAAAATAAAATAAAAACAGTTCACAGTGCTGATAACCATAGATGTATGAAGAGGATTGTAAATTGTGAAAGAAGCGAGAGAGTTGTATAAAGATTGCGATAATTGGCATTCATCATTTGATTATTTTTCTATCGAATAGAATTCTAATTTAATTAGGTCCCAAGTTACAACTATATTGTACTGCTCCCATTTTTATCTCACAACCCCAACTATATCGGATTGAAAGCTATGTTTCTAATATGTTTCTAAAGTGAAATGTAACTTACATTAAAGTATTAATAAACCTAACTAATATAACTACAACTATATTAATATTCTAACAATACAAATATCAATTTGACCTTTTTAATATTAACAATAGTACATTGTTCGCGCCTTTGTCCCCGAATCGATAACATTTAATAATATTTATAGTAAACGATAATGTAAAAAACTGCGTCACAATATGGCACATAGTTTGTGCGAGGTTATGCTTGAAGAGAAGAGACATTGGTACTCCCATTGTGTCCACAAAGCCTGCCTAATTTGTTTCCCTGTGACAAACACCGACCCATTCACGATACGACAGGCGTGGCCGATGGGTCAGCACACTAGTTTGTTACGCGTAAAGTCACGGGTTCGATTCCCACTAGGAGCAAATATTTTTTTCTAGCTTTAATTTGCAATATAAAATAATTTATATTTGCTTCACGTTTGGTTATCAAAGAGTGGTAGGCAGTGGTACCCAGTCTACTGGTTCGGGGTAGTACCACCACTTTCAAGTATACAGAATGTGAAGTGATTTAGTCGAGTTTCGGAATCAGCTTTCAACCGGTTCCACCTAGGCCGGAATAATGGATGTGACTACTACTTACAGTCATTGAATTGTAGTAGTAGCATTAGCATCCATTAATGGACCGCACTCCAGCTTAATATCAAACGGTATTCTGTTATATGTCGAGTCACGATAAAAATAATAAAAATACGAAGAAATATAGATAACTCCTCGAAAACACGTAGACATCTAACAGACAGCATGTTGATTAACAATATAAATGTCTTATCAATATAAACATTGACCGATATCTACCTATTACATAGTATGAAGTACCACTAATACTTATTAATATATATATTTTATATCTAAGTTCTCAAAGTACTATTGATAAAATACTTGTTCTCCCCGCGAATTCATACGCTTTTAAAAACTTTTATCGTGATGGATGACACATAAGTACATCCATCAAATATGTCCCTTGATTTGTCATCAGGAACTCCAGATTTTAATAACTGCCCAGGTAAGTAAGCCTTTAAAGTAAGAAACAACTTAGTTAAAACATCATAGTTTTATATCCTCTATAATATAATATAAATACACTATATTGCATAATCTCAAAAGTGTGTACACATACAAGCATAATGCCTTAGCTATTATCTATCAGCCAACCTTTGTTGTTTCGTGCGATGATGCACCCAAATAATAAATATTAAATCATCGTCAGGTACTTCAAGGTTTTCGATTCATTAACAACTCAGGTAAAAGCTCATAGTACCAAACTTTTAGTTTAAGAAGTATAGTTCTATTTCTATAGTCTTACTGATATGAAAGGATCTATCATGAGGTTCTTCTCATCCAAATCTTTATAAGACCTAATTTCCACATGATGCAAATTAACTTATTCCAATTTTCATTCAAATTCATTCAGCGGTTAGACTTAATAAGGTAACAGACAGACAGAGTCACTTTCGCTTTGATTTTATTTTATTATTATTATACATTTCTCTACTAAGCTACAAAAGTGCTTGTATCATAAAAACAGGACAACCAAAGTACATATACCAATGATACATTGGTACCGGTGGGTGGTCTCGAACTCTTGCTCTCAGTTTGCACTGCCACTACACCACAGTGGCCTGATTATATATTATTTTACTTTTGTTCACGTAAGTATCTGTTAAACATAGAGCAACCTTCGGAGCGATTCCGCGCGTACAGAAACAAATTGTAGAATATAATAGTTGGCATTGCATTAATCATATTACAAGTAAACTGTACCATGGCAATGTGACTAAACTGAAATGCACTTCACTCATATTGCCACGCATTCCATATCCTAAGGAAGTAAGTAAGGATTATATTATAAACGCGAAAGTTTGTGAGTATGGATGGATGTTTGTTACTATTTCACGCAAAAACTACTGAATGGATTTTAATGAAACTTTACAATAATATATCTTATACATCAGAATAACACATAGGCTACAATTTATAAACATATTGTGTGAATAATAAATAAAATAAAATAATAAACATTTTCCTATGCAAAATTGCGTGCGTTCAGAAATTTATTTTGGGTAAACTAACCAATGTTGTATTATTTATAAAGAGAAACGATTATATGTCGAGTCACAATTGAAAAAACTCAATTCACAACAAAGATTTGAATTGATTTAAATTTTTGATTCACCCAACTTCAGTTGGGCTAATCTGTAACAAAACATTCATTGACTTTTAGCCGGTATGAAGTTCACCGGGTGAGCTAGTATTAATATAAAATATAACATACGCCTCACTACAGCCATTAATATTCATTTGTAACACGTAAACGAACACAAATCTGTGCACAAATGGCCGCCATACAACCTAATCAATCCGATAACATAAAAAACACACACACACAATAACCACAGCCGCCGCCATCAATACACAAAACTATAATAAACACTAATCGATAAGAATTGGTTAAAATTTCAAGTTCAATGGAAAATTTCTTTTTTTCATTCACGTTTCATGCATAATTTATTATTTAAGTAGAATCAAAATATAGCTCGTACAACAACTGGGCGTGAAGTTGTCAAATAGAAACCACATACATATGGGGCCTGACGATGTGGTGATCATTGAGGGTAGCAGTGGACAACTGTCACCTTACGTGATGATGATGATTAATCAATCAATCAATTTGTCACGCCTTTTCCCCTTGGGGATAGGCAAAGACAAGGGAGCGACACTTGCCACGATCCTGACACAACTCTCTCGCTTCCTTCACAATCACAATCTAATCTATCATCTATCAAATCTACGGTTATGGGCACTAGGCAACCTAGCTTTCTTGAGGACGCGTCTCCGATATGATAGTTATATTGGTGTGCTAATTTTAACTCTTCGTTATTACACCAATAATGTCATATCAAACAAAGATAAGCAGAGGCGTGGAATTCAATCAATTTAGTAACTTCTCAATTATAATTGCGCGCTTATGAACTCTAAATACCCATTCACTATGCTAACTGACACTACAAATTTAACTTAGCCTAAAATCGGAAAATCCGCAGAGAAAACGGAAAAACAATTCTCTCGCCTTCTTCATATCCACATTTATTTGCATACAATCTCCAAAATTGCTTCATCATATTCCCCAAAATAATTACTAACACGTGATGTATCTCTGTTAATACGTAACAAGTATAATAATAAACTGCATGCATGGGGATTTCACATCTCCGCGCATGATTCACACACGAGACAATAACATAGAAAATATTATGCATTTTTAAAAAATATATATTATATTACTTTACTAAGTAACTAAAGTGCTTGTATCATAGAAAAGGACGACCAAAGTACATTATATGAAAGATACATTGGTACCGGTGAGTGTTTTTGAACCCGTGCTCTCGGTTTGCGTGACCGTTGCACTGCCACTACACCACGGTTGCATCGCGTCTGATTAATCATATCATCGCTATGTGTAGTTAAGTAAAAGATACGAAATATATGAAAGGTTACAAAGCTCCACGAAACATTCTCCGTGGTGTAGGCGATAAAGGGCGCATAAAGGCGCCATGTTGCAATATTGCAGAGGCTCCAGAGTTCTCGCCTCTTAAACCTCGGACAGCTCGTAGCTGCAATAAATCCAGAGCATTGAGAAGTTAAGGGGAGGCCTATGTTCAGCAGTGGACGCTTTCTGGCTAATGATGATAATTGAGAAGATATCTAAAGTAACTTTAACATTCAAACGTTAAAGTTACTTGCCCGATAGTAAGAAAGGGGACTGAGGGGTTTACGTTTGCCTTAGTAGCCATCATTATGTCGGCCAGCAACGTATTATGTTTCTCAGCATTCTATGCAGAAGAATAAAACAATCCAATCTATAATACGAGTAAGTTTAGTGAGTGAAACCGTTTTTCCGTTATGATAATTATGAATCCTCTGAAAGTTAATCGACATTTCATCAATAAGAGAAGCCCTCCTTCATGCAAACAATGGCAATCTTACATTAGTTCCATTGAAGTGAGCGTATTCTCAATAGACTTTTCTCACATTTTGGCATGTTTCCATACACGCTTTAAACGAAAACAACATTAGTTTGTGATTATGCGTAAACATTTATTATTTTAATAAATCACACTTGGCTTGGCTTGCGTAAATATAACCTAGGGGCCGCTTTTTTAAGCATTAAATTGACATTGTTTAGCGAGAGACAAAACCGTCCTCAAGTGCGTTCATATGTCGTGCGACTATAATAATGAAAATCAATATTATATAACGTTCCATTCATAAATTCCAATACTTTTAATGTTTAATCTGATCTAATACAGTCTCACCTGATCTAATACAGGTATATTTAACAAATATAATATTCAAATTACTATTTTATTTTCATGGTGACTCGAAATATGACAGCACTCCGCTTGATGTTAAGCTGAATTGCGAAGTGGAGGTCTAACAAGTAACTACAAACAAAACGACCGCTTTTTTTAATTTGAATGCCTTAGTGGCGAGTGGCAGTGAATACTACGTTCAAGGACAGCGACTTCCTCAGGTTTCAGTAATTTAGTGTGCGACCTTAGCTCTGATCGCAATCTGCCTAAATGTATGCACCCAAATACTAACACTGCTTAATACTGAAACTTTCATGTTTCAGTTACTAAAACATGAATATTATCTATTATACTTTTCAGAAATGTATTTTAGTTTTATCATTTATTCGTGATTGGACGACGTCAGGCGTGGACGAACGGTTTAGTGATTAGTTTGTTGGGCGTAAAGTCACAGGTTCGATTCCCGGTCGAAGCAAATTTGTTTCATAGCTTTTATTTGTAATATTTAATAATTATATTAAATATTACAAATATTTGTTAATAAAAAAAGAGGTGGATATTTGCTTTGGGTCTGGTTATCAAGAGTGGTAGGCAGTGGTACCCAGTCTGCTGATCCGGGGTAGTTAGTACCACCACTTACACCATTCTATTATAATTAATTTTGAGGCAAAGAATTTAAGGTTAATTGGGTAAAATTTTAATCACTTCATGGTCTGTAAATTTTACCCAATTAACCTTAAAATCTTTGCCTCAAAATTAATCATAATAGAATGCACATAAAATAAACAATACTTCCCACAGAGTATAAACCACAATGTGATTAATTTTTATCACTAATGAGGAAATATTTTAGCATATAATATATAAATTGACCAATGGTTCACAAAGTTGTTTTTGGCTACGACCCATCTAATACAAGTTTACAAACTGGGGACCCACCTCTAGAAAATTTAACTATTGCCAATGTGAATGAAGGAATTTCCAAATAACAAAGTTTAAATACAATGTTTTATTATTTAATTAAATAACTACATCAAAAAAGGTATTTCAATGGGAAGGATGAAATCGTTTCCTATGTTTCAACATTACAGTTTTGACATCAACTCGAGTTTCTTTTAATCACAATGAGTTTGATAAGTACAATTTATTGTGTTGGTTGGTGTGGCGTTCTATGTGCAAGGCCCATTCAATATTCACTCGCACCCACTGTCCGGGAAACCCTGATATTGACATTACATACGAGCCAACACTGCTGAACATTAAGCTAAAAATAGGCACTTGTAAGTGTTAAAACTAACTGAGGAAAATGTAAACTGAGTGTTTTCAGTTATCAGGCAAATTTTGATCAAACATCCTCCCACTATGGAATAATCATATTTTCTTTTGGCTGACATAGTGACCGTGACTGAGACACCTGTGAACTGAGTCAGTTTTATTTCAGTTGTTGGCACCCCTCCTGGTTAACCATCAGGCAAATGGAATATCATAATGTTAAGGCACAATATTTATATACAAATCATAGTGAAGTGTAATAGACTAAAAGTTGCTTCTACTCATAGATCACACTCCAGCTATGTGGTAAATATTAGAAAAAGGTAGATTATCTAAAACAAAGTTTTATAGCATATTCTGAAGTTAATGGTGTCTCCGAAGTTGTCTGCGAGCACCATTTTGCACAGGTTCAGTCACAATAATAAGCTATATCACCTAATTCCAGCCCTGAAATACTGTATTTTTTGTTTTGCACATCAACTTACACCTAACATCAGTTACCATGTAAATACAATCTTCTCACAACTTTACTCTTCACTAGCAAACAATCAATCAATCAAATTGTCACTTACCACAACCCTAACACAACTCCCCTGCTTCCTTCACATCCACAAATTAATTCCACTAGCAAACATTGAACATATAATAAATATAAATATATTGAATAAAATAATTAAATACTAATCCTATTCCTAACTAATTCTATAATAGCCTAATTCACATGATATACTCTAATAAATACAACTGCTATATATAACTATAATAATAAGTGAATTGCATAAAGTTAGTTACTATCATACCCTTATTAGGAGATTTCATCTTGTTAATTGTTGCTTCCATTTTATGTACATAGTCCTTATTAGCATAGACAGGGCACTCGGAATACCTGCATTAAGCTTATATGTATATGAGGAAAATTACTATTTCTAATCATACACAGCCTATTTGAACTCACACCATATTCATTTTCCGCATGAAGGTTATACAGGATATTATCTGATACATTCTCCTCTATTGGATTCCAATTCTAATCAATTTTACAGTTACTAATAGTTGTTCAATCGTAATTTTACAATTAGCAGATTGTAGTATTTTATTATGTACTTACGTTGGTTAATTTTAAGGACCATAGCTCTATATATTTGTGTGAATGGAGCCATCACGTTGGTCGTCTGGAAGTAGCGCTGAATTCGCTCCATGTTTCAAAGCTTTTGTTTCACAAGTTCACATCAATATACATACACATAAATATTACTTAAACAATATAATTTGACACACATTATCACCGCACAACATTTCTTACAATAAATATATTAGAACGCGCAAATAACATTTTCACTAATTTGTGAAAAAACAGTTATGAAAACAAGGATCATATTTATTTATGCCTGTTGTTGTAACCGAACGCGTACTAGACATGAATTAACACGATTTATTATTATTTATTTATGTTGCGAATATGTTGTCATCATAGACGGCAGTTATACGTAGACGTTATTTATTTATTATCGATCCTTTTCCATTATTTCTACCGACCGCCCACGACTGTGACGTTTTCTATGTAATAAAAACACCGTAGAGTTGTACTGCAATATATATCGAAATCGACTTTTTAAGTATCAATCCTTTTCTATCCAATTCAATTCATTGTAAATTGTAAACATTCCAATAAACTAATCAACCTGGTGTTAAAACTGTATTGTTTTATTTTTAAATATCTCTTGTCATATATAAGACTTAAAAATACCCTTACGGTACGTAATCTGCATTAAAATAATTGCGAAGTTAAAATGAGCGTTCCGGGCATTTATACTCTTTCTCAGATATTAATTGCGAAATTGTAACGCTATCTAGTTGCAGCTCATCACATCCCTATAACCTAATAGTGTTGTTTGTATTATTGAAACATTACTATTTTGCCAAGGTCGAGTATAGGACAAAAGGCAAAAAGAAAAAAATATTCGATTTTTATATGAAATTTACATTTTAATCGGCACCTCAATCAGACTTTGGGGAAACTAAGATTAAATGAATCAATCAAATTGTCACGCCTTTTTCCCACGGGAATAGGCAGAAAAAAAGCGCCATTTGCCACGATTCTGACTTAAATCCCTTACAAAATAAATATTTAAAAAATAAAATTAATATCGTAAATATTTCAAAATTATTGAAGCTAATGTCGATATATTGTCATGTGATAAATAATCTCATCACTATTAAACGTCACAATTGGCGCTAATAGCACTGGGAAGAATGGAAACTACATTTGACATTTGCAACCTTTCTTTGGCTAGTTGTCGTCATCTTGAAGAGGCAAGGAACATACGTTTTGTGATCCACAAAAATTATATTTTATTATTGCATTTAAAGATTTTTAAGGACAAAGTAAGCAATTATTGTATATAACTCGCGCATAGGGGCTTTATTATATTAAATTGAGTCCCTTTTATAACTCGTTTAATATAATATTATAATTAAGGCTCTCGTATTAGTAATTTGGCGCGGTTATTACTAGGAATCACTTATAAATTCTATTTAGGTATTTATAAAATTATGCGTTACTTAAGAAAACGAGCCAATGAACCTATGGGAGCCAACAAATGTTACTATTATCGATTAAGACGTTTTCATGTTTTATTATAATATCACATCCTCATAAGAATTTATAAACACTTTTACAAGGCAGTCATTATAAATATAAATTATGACATTTATTAATAAAAATAGTATTTATTATTATTATTGAGAGCACCTATAATTAGTTTAATTTTTTGTTTTACTTTCAATTTACATTATAATTTGAAAAACTCATTAAAAAAGGTTTATATTTATGTAATTTGATTATTATGGGGTTTTAGTAATTTTGTTTCATAAATACACACGTAACAATTTACGTTAAAGTAAATGTTAGTTTCCTATGTAATCAAAGTGGGTTATTTTATTTGTAATCTTTGGGTACCTATATTAGACATAAATATTTAAGACAATAGATAGGTACGTTGAATTATACGTTGATCAAGTTTAGAATATAAGTACATATTCAATAAAAAATAATATTTGTTGGAACAGTGAAATTGTTACTTTATTTTTTTTTGTACTTTCGATAAAATGACAAATACGTGTCGTGCGTACAGATAAACGTACAGATTTTTAATTTCCAATGTATCACACTAATTCCCCTTTATAAAAAGTCCGATGCCCTATTGATTTTTGTGTTGTGCAAGAGAAATTGATCTTTGGCATCATTGCTATAAGAACTGTATCTCCATACAATGTCCGGTTGATGTGCATTGATGCGTATAGCTGAATACACTAATTGTGGTGACATTTATTATCCCCCAAAGTATTATATTAACGGCATCTCCGCTATGCTGGCCTAGTTGGAACCGACAACTTAAAAGGTGATCCCGAAAGGCGACCAAGTCACTTCACGATCTGTGTACTTATAAGTGGTGGTACTCAGGGCCGTCTTTACCCGGGGGTTCAAGGGGTGCAGTGCACCCGGGCGCAGAGTCTTAGGGGGCGCATGCCCACCGCCATAAACTTCGATAGGTACCTACTACACTGAGACCACGCGAGCGGAGCTTTGACTTTCGCACCCCGGCGCTGAATATGCTTAAGACGGCCCTGGTGGTACTACCCTAGATGGGTAGGCTGGGCACCACTGCCTTCCACTATTAAAAACCAAACTCGAAGCAAATATATTTTTTTATAAGCAAAAACTTAGCGTTGTATAATAGCGTTTATTTTTTATTATTCTAATGAGACATTTCGAAGGCTTTGCGGCCATCATCGTGAGTTCATTTTTTTTACATAAACAACTTATTTTATATGAAATATTTTTCCAGAATACTTCATTTCCAAATAGCAAAAACATAATAGTGTGAAGTTTCTCTAAGATATGTCGTGTCATTAAACAATTACATTTATTTTTGCCACACAAACTAACTAGTCCCGCAATAAGAGTTTCATTATGGGTAAGCAATGCAAGTATGTACAACTTTTATAAAAAGCATGATTACTCCCTGCAACGTGCTGAATAATATTATTTCGTACTCCTGCTTTTAAACTCAATAAAGTGAATGGATATTTTTAACAGAATTAAATGAAATGTACCGAATTGGCTGTTTTACGATTTGCTCTCCATAAATTGAAATAACAGAAGTATTATAAGACTGCGAATGTCCCCATATTAGCCATTTTCAGACCTGTGCATCTTTATTCACATGTATGACCATAGCCGAATTCAACATCTCCTATATTACTTTAATGTTTGTTTATTATTCACAATGTATTCTCTCCATCCTATGACCTTGGATCCTTTAAGCGATGCGTGAAGAAGCACCTTTGGCCGGCATAATGACGGCGGCTGAGGTAGCCGAAAACTAACTCGGATGTTTCAGTTGTCGTCACTCTAGGACCTCCTCTTGCTTATCATCAGGCGGATCGAAGTCAGATGTGGTGTCACAATTAAAAAAAATGTTGCATTGTATTATCGCAATATCACAAGGCATTGCCACTTCAATCACAACCTGATAACAACCGCATATACAAAATAACCATGCACACAACAATAAGACAAACATTGTCTTATTGTATTGTAATGGTAATATTAGGTAAATATTTATAGTGACAAGGATGGTTTGGGCAGATGAAAAGGATGAGTAAAAGAAGACTGACGAAATGAATTTATAAATCTCATTAGCTGACCCGGCAAACTTCATACCGCCTAAAAGTCAATGAAAGTTGTGTTACAGATTAGCCGAATTTAAGTTATCGATTTAAATCTTTGTTGTGAATTGAGTATTTTTTATTGTGACTCGACATATATTCGTTTCTCTTTATTAATAATATTTTGAGGTTTTTGAACAATATATTTTGTGGATAGATGCGTGTCTTACGCATCCATCCACATTCTCAAGAAAGCTAGGCTTAGTGCTTATAAGCGTAGAGCTTGTATGAAGAGAATTGTGTATGTGAGGGAAGGGAGGTAGTTGTGTTAGGATCGTTGCAAGTGGCGCTCCATTGTAATAAAGATACAATGGATCCTCTTATTTTAATAAAGATTATTATTATTATTATTATTATTATTATTATTATTATTATTGTTTCCACCTATCCCTGTGGGGAAAAGGCGTGACATTTTAATTGATTGATTATTATTATCATTAATAATTATAGAAACACACGCCCAAATAATACATACAAATATTCAGTAATTATTCAATTAATTAACTATCCTAATTAATTGGCCACATTCGTAGTACTTAATAATGGCCCTGACACAAATCAATGTGAACTCATAAAATATAGAACTGTTAAAATATTTTGATATGTATAAAACATAAAAAATGTTACTTCAACAGAAATCTCTTTGTTGGCTGCATTTTTTGTTGAAATATAAAACGTACGTGTGATAGTGTACAGTTGCCAATGTCCATACGAAATGCATAGATTTTCATATAAAATGGAAAAACTCATGTTTCTTTATGAAATCAATATGTGAGTGGAACTAACACACTAAGGTCGATGCACTGTACGAGAATATATTAATAAATTATTCCCTATCATTTTAATTAAATTGCATTATTATTAAATTAATGCAATTTAATTGAACAAAATGTATAAGTTGACATACTTTGCCTTTGTCCCCATAGAGATAGGCAGAGACAATGGAGCACCACATGCCACGATCCTAAAACAACTACCTCGCTTCCCATACATACACAATTCTCTTCATACAAGCTAATATTCATTGCATTTTTATTATTATTATATTGTTATAATTCATACATTAGAGTGCCTGTGGTGATTAATTATTATTATTAATAATTGCAACAAAGCTATATTGTAAAAATAGCTTCGATAGTCTTGGTTACGCGACTTCTGACCTCCACTTGCAAGGGGAGGTCAGAGGTCGCTGACGACTGATAAAGTCATTACCGTTGCTTCACTATTGGATCAGCTTGTAAGTAGCCGGTTCCAACTAGGCTGGCACAGTGGATGTCACTGCTACTTACAGGTAATTAACATAAATAGCAGTCGTCTACATTTATAGACCGTACTCCAATTTAACATTACTTCGAAGTGCTGTCAAATGTCGAGCCACAATAAAATAATAACTTTAATAATAATAAGACTACAACAATAAAACTTTACCTAATTCGTATTTTCAGGAAATTACTATTTAAGTGTTTGTTTTTAATATAATAATGTTTGTGGTTATCTATTGTCTCTGTCTATCCATATAATATTAACTAAAAATCAGTGTCCCTTAAACTGAAGGGTGTATATGTTTCTGGGCGTTTGTTTGCAGTGCCTAAAACCTTCGACAACTCATTTATTATTCAGTTAAGTAAACTCATTGGTAACCTTCGATGTACTTACACTTGTTATGTTACATGCATTTTCATGAAGCTTAATGTTTTTAATTGCGCCTGATGATAAGCAAGTGGCGTTACAAGAGTGCCGACGACTTATAAAACCGACTCAGTTCACGGTGGTGCAGTCGCCATTACCAGGCCAAAAATAAGTCGACTGTATTTAGAAATATTACACAATAAACTATAATATTATTATTATTAATGTACATTTCTACACTAAGCTAATGGTGATTGATTGAGCGCTTTTATGTATTATAATAATATAAGATCTGCGAACAATTTATAATTATTATATATTGATTTATGAATTATTTAAATGACAAATTCATTATTACAATTCTTAGAGATTGTTAGATGGAATCAGTTGCCTAGATAGTCTACGTCAAAAAAAGCTATATACTTGTGCACAACTTTGGCCATTTCAATTGGAATTGGAATTCAATTTGTTTTTGGAATCCAAATAACAAGAGTAAATACACAAAAGAAAAAAAACACAAAATTATAATGCAGTAAAATTATTTTTATTACTACGTTACGCCTTAAACCTTATCTATATCTTTTTTTTATAAATACCTAATAAAACTTTATTACTATCTGATATGCACATAATTTTATAATATTTTGTGTGAATTTCTTGCCACTCAACTGAAACCATAATTATGTCATATTTCTAATATAGTTAATATAAATGTTACTTCAATTGTCATCCAAATTAATTCACCTACAAGTATAACACAATCAATTAATAATGCAAAACGTAATTACGCAAAATTGCATATCACTTCACATTAATAACTCCCAATGTCCCCAATGGATATAATTGGTGCACGGTGAGCTTCTAACAACGTTCTTCTATGCACACTCTGGCAATTAAAACACAACATAAATAATAATACAAACTACGTTTACATGTACACGCACACAGTAACAACATACCCAAACGCGTAAATCTGCCAAGAACAGCATTGAATCTTGCAAACATTTCTGTTAAATTTCACGTTGATAAATAATAGTCAATAACATGTACTATATAGAATAATAAACAGGTTGCTATGTACATGAATACTAATATTTGGACTAACATATCGGCGCGTGCAGGCCACACTGCCACCACTAACGCATTTACAGGCCACGAAACCTTACACAGGAAGGTGAATGTCACTCAGCTTATACCTATGTTCACATGATACACGCGTGTGTTAATACTATGTATATATAATATTAATAAGTACTATGTATTGAACTATCCTAAGTTTATGAAAATAGTTATGGATTAAAAGGAAACGAATGAGTTTGGGTTGTGGTAAGTAATGTTCCCTCGTCTCTGCCCATTCCTGTGTGCCATGTAGGCGTGATTGTTTACTTAGTTATAGCTACATCAACGGTGACAAATCTTTGTAATTAATCATAAATATTGAACATTTAAAATTGGGAATATTCTAAGAAAACTAACTAAGTTATTATTATTAAGTTAATATTCTATTAACTAAGTTTATTCATTCTATTTAATTTTTTAATATAGCCCTGTGAATCGTATTGAGAAATCGCTAGCTATGCCATGTGAAGTTAAATGTTTGATTGACATGTTTGCTTATCTGACATAACAAAAATGTGGCATCATAAGCAAATATTCCTTCGCCCAAATGCGATGGAGGCTGGCGCAATAAAACGTGTTATCACAAATGTAATAATAAACATGGCGGCATAATGATAACATCACCATTACACACGTGGCTGATGTTACCTACATATATATACATATATATATTAGCTATATTGTAACAACTAAGAGTGGCAGGCAGTGGTGCATTTGTGCACTAAGTTAACTACCTGTTTCATGTTATTAGTATGATTGTTTCAAGTTATTTCAAGTTGTACTAAGGTATCGATGTATCATTTCTTAGGTTAATTTTGCAACTTTTAATTGAACATATTGTAGGCCTTCTGCCATTTTTCTAATTATACCTGCAGCACGCTATGATGGCCGTTTAGTTTGTTCTTTACAGTGATAATAATGAACAACAGTTGCTCCTTCGAACATAATCATTAATTTATACGGAAACTTCCAGAACGGTGAAATGTTAAAACGGCCATCATAGCGTGCTGCAGGTATGGGATACAAATTTGCAACCCTTGAATTTTTTTAAACTGCTCTAAATGCATTTTAAGTGAAGCACAAAACTCGCCCAGGATCGTGCGCCTATTGCACTGTGGGAGTTAAAGAACCTTCAAAATGCCCTCAGCCCTCAGATGGACAGGCCTTAAACTCGCCTATGTACCAATTTTGATGCAATAAAGGATTTCAATAAATAAACAGACCCAAAGTCGTCGGAATGTGATCCCACCGGCCGTGTCACGGTGCTATCTCATCGCCTGTCTGTCGTCTACCCTTCGTACGCTGTATGTTAAAATCTCGACTCGACGCTTTACTCAATGATGTATTTTTTTAAAAAGTGTGTTATACTCACTGCTCCTCGTAGCTGCACCTCTGAGCTCTGTCGCTGGCACATCGCGCAATGTATCATTGCTGTTCACGTTGTGCAATGACAACTCCACGGTGTCCGGTGAGCCACCAGGCCAGGCCATGCTTCATACATTACTGCTCACACACGCACATCATAACAACACCACCACACTTAACCCGCAATGGATGCTGTTAACATTGCCTTAACTATTTTATAATGAAAATTCATCTATAGCGTCATTTTAGTTCACGATTAAATATTTTTTTATAAGCTCTAAGTAAGAATTTATCAACATTACAATAAAACCAATAGATTATCTTATTTATATTTGATATAAATTTATATTATACTGATACATTTCTAAGAATAAGCACTTATAACTATATATTACAACACCAGTTTAACAATATTATTATTTTTGTTTTAAAGGAAATAATCAATAAGGTTTGAAATTTCTAATGCGACAAACGTTAAACTGATTTATTTATTAATCTAGCACCGCCTGATATTAATTAAGCTGGACAGCGATCCACGAATGAATCAAACAGGCCCCGTATGCCCATATCTAGTATGTCCGCTCCTTATAAAAAAAATATGATTTGACCGGCAATGGAACGCCGGACTTTCCGAGTAGCTGATTCGCGTGCTAAACACTAACCACTCGGTATGTCTACAAATATATTTAAAAAATAAACACTATTTAAAATAAAAAATAATTGTTGTTAGTTAAAGTTAATTTTCGTGTTATTAAGTATTATCATTTAATCACTTTGTGCCACAGTGTAGTGATCACTGAAAACTCCGCCGTCTTACTGAAATAGCTTCCCACAGACAATGTTGATAAATGATAACACACCTTCGCTGCTATGAACATTATGTAAACAAACATATAGGCAACCACATTAGATAATAATATAAATATGTGTGGGAAATATATAGTTATTAATATTTTATGGGTTTTCAGGAGAGGCTGAAACATCTGTGAGTGCTAAAACTATGCTAATAAGAAAATGACATTATTATCAAGGAAATTATAAAATGTATCAAAAAGTGGTAGTTATTATATTACTTAACTTAAAAAAAAATTGATAAAAAAAAACTAAAACACATTATTAAAAGGAGTCCCTTTAGGCAAGGTTCCGAATATGGCAGCGTTCCTCCTTTGAATAGCTAGACTAATTCTTTGTCCGAGGTAGCTGCCAACTCTTCGGTCTCCTGTGATGTCGACTAACCTTTTTGATATTTCCTTAAAAAGCCTTAAAGTTCATAAGTGTAGATGTAGTCTGAGAATAAATCATTTTTTTTTTATATTGGTACCTTTCGTCGTTTTTTCTCCAAATAAATAAATTATTTTTATTTAATTTCACACTCGCACACAGAGGAATTTCTTTGCAAGTGCATGCGTTAATATTTTTATTTACCAAATTCATGATGTAATTGTATGCTATTGGAGTATGCTAATAAACTTAATTATACATTCTAAATTTAAACTAATTTTCTAAAAACTGTTTTAGTATCTGGGGGGCACGGCAGTAAGTGATGCACACTTAATTAAAAAATATATATATAAACAAACAACAATTTATATAATCTTCAATCAAGTAGGTAATATTTTTTTATTGTAGTTCGACACATGACATCACCCGCCTGATGTTAAGCAGGAGCGCGGTTAATAAATAAATGTATGCGAACTATTTGCCTACCACTCCTGAAAAGAAACAACGAATGTAATATATATATGTATTTATAACAAATGAATTATAAATACATTATTATGTTGTATGCTATTGTTGTTTGGAGATAAGCATGTCACGTGTCACTGGTTTACATTAAAATAAATGTAATTAACATTTTTGCAGACAATATTTACATTCGAGCCATAAAAGCCCACGCGTCTCACATTTGCTAGAGAACACAATCGTACTAGTTGGGTGTGTGTGTGTGTGTGTGTGTGTGTGTGGCACATTTTATGATCGCGGAGACACAGGTGATGGGTGTGGTGAGCACATAAACCCATGACATCACCATCAAACCAAATTACACCACACAATATTAAAGCTTTCCCCAAGTTGAAACTGTCGCACAAATGCCTCTCAAATGGTTTACTCTAACTCTTTTCACAATTAATGATAGCATAGCATTGGCCGGCATAGTGATGACAACTGTGGTAACTGTAAACTTAATCGGGGTTTGATAAGAACCAGCCGAGTCCAGGGCAGATGTCGCTTATCAATAAAGGAAAGATAATCCATTTCACATACTGGCAATAGATATAGAAAATCCTCAATTCATTTTCATATTTGTAGAATCATAATCTTAATAAACCACATCTCACAAATTCTGATATTAATTGCCATAATAGTCTTCAAATTCCTAATAATTACTAAAATTGTAATTACCAAAATAACTTAACCTTCACACACACACGGAAGAACATGAAATCCTATTTTCAACTTTAACAATCAATTATTAATTTAATATTTCTACATAGAAATGTTTTATTTAAGTACTATTGTAGGCGTTTAACCTATTTAACTATTTAGTTATTAATAATAATAATAAACTCATGAACACTTCAAAATTTAAAGTCATTTATTCATTTATTCAACACTTAGAAACGTCAGCACTGAAAACAAAAAATATTCGAAGTGTATTATTAAATAAATAATTTTAATAATGGTAAAGAAACCCAAATTAATCTCAATATGCAAAACAATCTTAGATTACGCTTTATAAAATGGAATGATAATAATTCAGTATTATAATTTTATACAATAATAATTTAAACAAAACTATTATTATGGCTTATTTTTAGGCATATACCACCATTCTTTGTTCTATATAATTATAATCATGAGTATTATAATTATATAGAACACTATTTTATATAACGTTAATAGTTTTTACAGCGCACGCAAAATAATGACTTACTCGTATATAGGTAATATTTTAATGCATTGGGTTACATTGTTCTTAGGTTAGGTTTCCATGTTGTTTTTTTATAATATAATATAGCTTCTCATCCGGTTCTTCTAACGGTCAAGGAATTTTTAAAATCGGCCGAGTATTTTTAAAGTTAAATCATAACAAATAAACAAAAAATCTAATATTTTCTCTTTATATATTTACCTATTTAATGACTATTCGATATAATAATATTTCTAATTAATGATTGATCTCGCTGGCGCTACGACGAGACCAATAATATACACAAGATATAAAATTATATTAATATATCACACTCTATAGTAAGGCTATTTGTTTGCAGGTCTACACAAACATATGAAAAAAATAACAACCAACAATTTATGTAATCTTGAATTAGGTAGGTAATATTTTTTATTGTGATTTGACATATGACATCAACCCGCTTGATGTTAAGTAGAAAGTAATAAAGGTGACTGCTACTATAGTTATGTAAACTTACAAACTGATCCTGAAACGAGACTAATTGTAAGTCACTTCACGGTTAGAACATTTAAAATGGTGTAACACCTTTCAACTGTACAGACTCTACCGTGGATCAGCAAAGTGGGTAAATGGCCACTAATTTGTAATTGTTAAATAGGTAATTGTCAAATTGTAACATAGAAGGTGTGCTGTGTGTGGTTTCGTGACCGTTGGTTGTCTGCGCCCCAACGATGGCCGTGATTAAATTACATGCCAAGGTCACCGATGACCAACCCAGCTTAGGACACACACACTAACACACATATATGTATGTTTATGTCGCGTGAGACATAATACTTAGCAGATATCTAAGCTGAGGAAATACAGCACATTTATGGCTTAACAAATAATAAGTGACAATCCCTTTTTTTCGTTAATTATGAGGTATCTATTTTCAGCAGGCCACTGAGGTGTCTGCAAATTAAACCGGCATTTTTCAGTATATCATTCACACTTGTTTGTTTATATCAGATGTCGCGTCTCAACGATAACATCTGTGCAGGGATAAGCTTTTTGCTATTTTTCATTAAAATAAATATGAATTTAATTTGCAAAATATAATTTCATGAGAACAACTTTTAGTTGTGACACGGCATCTGACCTCGACTTTTTTGATGGTTAGCAAAAAAAGGTTTATAGGCGCTATCTACGGTAACGGCCCAGTCTATCTATACCGGCTAGAGATGCTTTATCGCGCTTTGCAAAGGATCAACCACGAATAAAGGATGTTAATTTGGCAAACGAAACTCACATCTCTGCACATCTCTGTTATCTCTGCGATATAATTATAAAATAAGCTATACACATTTAGCCGTCGTTTAATTATGGACAAAACAATATTCATGGAAATCTGTTTTTTATTAAGATGCGACATCTGACCTCGACTTGCCTGATAGTAAGCAAGAAGAAGTCCATGGGCACCGATGACTTAAAATACATTTATACTATTGCCTGAGTCACCGTTTCGATATCGGCCAAAGGTATACGATACCGACATCGATTGAGTGATGGATCCTTTAACTTCCTAACATGAATCTTGTCTTTTTCAGTCGCCGGCGCTCTTGGACTTACTTTTGCTTACCCTCAGGTACAGGTTCATTTTAATAATTTCATTTCATTTCATCATTCAATAAGTTCATTTCAAATACGGCAGCGTATTTATTATTATGTTTTTACATAATAATTTTTATATTTTTCAGACGCTGATGTAATAAAGGTTGACAATATTAATTTTACACATGAATGTAAACTATTTACAAAGACACATTTTTGTTTAGACATTCTTGACATCAAAAGAGTTTAATAGTTCACAGGTACCTTGGTTCTATTCCCGTGTGTGTCATACATTGTGTATAGTTTATTTATGCTCCTCTAATTTAAAACCTTATTATGTTTGTGTTAAGGATCAAATTAGCGTAAATTATTATGGCCAATAGTTCAAAACACAGTTTTTTTTTATATGTCATTAAAAATATTATACATTAAATTAATCAAACTGTCACCCTTTTTTCCCACAGGAATAGGCAGAGACAATGGAGCGCCACTTGCCACGATCCTGACACAACTCTCTCGTTTCCTTCACATCCACAATTCTCTTCATTCAAGCTTTATGGTTATGGGCACTAGGCAGCAACCATGCCTGAACTGAAGTACAATTATTAATGGATTGTCCGGCATAGTGGATGTAATTGCTGATTACAGCTATTGAATTGTAGTAGCAGTGGCATCCATTCATGGACCACACTCCAGCTTAACATCAAGCGGGGTGCTGTCATATGTCGAGTCACATAAGTCAAATACTAAGTGTTAGCAGTCGCAGCATCCACAGTCTGCATCATTCATAGTGATCGTGACTGAGCCATTTAATATTCACACCTGAAACTGATAGTCGGCAAACTGGGCAAATGAACACCACCTGACTGCACATCAAATAAATTTGCAGGCGATATTATACCTAACGCAGTAGTGATAACGTTCAGTTTAGTTTGTGACGTGGTTTATAGTAAAAGGTGCAGTTTTATTGCCAATTTCAGTATAGATTCATGTGTCAGTGTGTGCAGGTGTGACGAAGATATAAAGGTTACGACACATCTGAAATAGAAGTTTCAGGATAATAGGATAATGGATTCATTTAAATGAACGCATTTTCATGTTTACTGAAAATGTTAAATATATTAGTTACTATTTGTAGAGCTTAATAATTGTCAAAGAGGTTGTGGTATCATTTCAGCTATTATCATTTTAGAGAGTATTGTGGAAGGTACAGCTAGTTCCAATCTTTATGGCGTCTCCGAAGCTTTTTTTAAATATTTCTATACTAAGCTACTTAAGTGCTTGTATCATAGAAACAGGTCAACCAAAGTACATATATCAAAGATTCATTGGTACCGGTGGGTGTCTCGAACTCTTGCTTTCGGTTTGCGTAATCATCGCACTGCCACCACGGTCGCTACTGCACCAGTTGCGAGAGCGAATAAGCTCTCTCACCTACTTCGAGTCCCACTAATCTGTATTTTATGTCATCGACTTGCGCCTAACATTAAGTCGCAATTATATTTTTATTATTGTGACGCTGACCTCGACTGACCTAATTGTAAGTGAGGTTCAAGAGTGCCGACGACTGATAAAACTGACTCTGTTTACGGCTGCCTCAGTCATTCGTCACTGTGCCGGTCAGAGGTGCTTTTTCACGCCTCGCTTGATGGATCCAATGTTATACGATAGTCACCCTATTCTCTACACATGATATACACTATGAGCTGGTCAAGAACGAGGCGCCGAACCGTTTAGTTCGACTGCTGATTCGGTCGACAGATAGCAAATCTTATAGAGCTTCATCCGACCTACGCAAGGACAAAACTCTATAAGTTCCCCAGAACATTCCATTCATGTTCTTATGGATGTAATTACCTGTGTAATTGTGAAAATGGAAGTATAAGAATTGAATTGATTGTGATTCCTAATTTAAAGTGACAATAAAAACAAGTGTGTACGATGCCTACATTGAAGTCAAAGAAGGAGGAAGTGTTAGAATAGTAAGTATAAAGGTGGTTACACATTAAGCCACCCACGTTACAACATAAATGAAGACATTTAACTTTAACCCGCTTCCATCGACAGGGGAATACAGGGGGCAGATAACTTAATTTACTTTAAACTTAAATAAGTGTTCTTAAACTTATTTCATTAACGCTCATTAAACTTAATATAAAAATAAAATATTAGTGCCTTTGTCCATTATACTTCTTCAATTATGCTCTTTACAGAATGTTGCATCGAATTGCCAGCATTCGAACCAAAAGGGAGGACAAGAACAATGGACAAGTGGAATTCTTTACCAGCCCACATGTTCTCCTCATCATAATATGATCTCCTTATAATATATTATAATCTTGGATCATATACGCGAAGCGTAAAAAAACACCGTTGCCCGGCATAGTGGCAACTTAAACTGTTTCAGTCGTCGGAGTTGCTGGACTCCGATAACAGCGAAAACAGAATGTCATTAATAAATATGTCAAATAAGAATATTTGATGACCGTTAAATTCTGATGTTAACCTATTTCAGAATGGAGACGTGAAATTTTGTGGCAAAACTAATTTATGTGCCTATGTTGAACCACTGACTTCCGCATTCCACACCAGCAAGCCGAATATCTCACAAAATCAACAAATCCAATTGCAATACAATATATCTTTCTTATTTTAAACACTATCTAACTCTGGTAAAAAATCATTTATAAACTTCTCTAATAGTTGAAAAATATGAATTTAAATTATGTTTCTAATTTTTTTTCTAATAATAAATAGTTAACAGCATCCATTTTGTTGTAATTGTTGTAATTTGTTGTAAACGTTTAATTCATGAAACACCAACTTACTCCAATAACAGAGAATATTTAAATAAGTATTGTTAGGCGGGAATGTTGTTTGGGCGGGTGGCGCGCACCAGCCGACAGTCGCGAGGCCACTGAAGTTTCAGTTGCACAAGCGAGCTTTCATAGCTTTCATGAAAACATATGGAATGTGCAAAACATATTTTATTCATTTAACAATAAACTAAAATATCTAAATACAAACACATAAGTAATATAATTATAAATTAAACTATATTTTTAGTTAATATTGATTTGGTTCTATTTTTGTTTATGTTACTTTTACTATTATCCTATTTTTTATTTTTATTTTTTATTGTGACACGACATTTGACTTCGTCCCGCCTGATGATAAGCAAGAGGAGATCCAAGAGTGACGACGACTGAGAAAACCGAGTTTGTTCTCGGCCGCCTCAGCCGCCGTCACTATGCCGGCCAAAGGTGCTTCTTCACGCATCGCTTGAAGGATCCAAGGTCATAGGATGGAGAGAACACATGGGCAGGCAAAGCATTCCACTTGTCGATTGATCTACAAAGAAAAGACGCACCAAACTTTTTAGTTCGACTGCCGGTTCGGTCGATAAAGTGCGGATGCTTTCCCCGACCTGTGCGGGTATTACGGGAGTGAAATGATGAGGTAGGAACAAGGTTAAAGAGCTCCTCGAAACATTCCACGTGGTATAGGCGATAGAGGACGCACAGAGCCGCCATGTCTCTGCGTAGTTGCAGGGGCTCCAGATTTCGCGAGACCTCTGCATCACCTATAATTCGGACAGCTCGGCGCTGCAATGAATCCAGGGCATTTAGAAGTTACTTGGCAGAGCCGTCCCAGAGGTGCGAACAGTACTCCGCACAAGAGCGAATCTGCGCCTTGTACAATAGCAGGCGAAGCTCTGGCGCGAAGAACCGCCGCACCTTGTTCAGGATGCCAAGTTTGCGGGAGGTGGTCTTGATGGCCCGCTCGATGTAGTCCCTGTGATTCAGGTCGCAGCGAAGGGACATTCCTAGAAGGGGAGTAAACGGGGATTTTTTAATAATAAACCAACCGGAGTAATTTAATAATAAACCATATTATCATATACGAGTATATGGATTGTCTGAGTATTCTAACAACGTGTTAAATTAATTATTTTGTTTTATTATATAAACATATCAATATTATAATTGTCTACAATCGCAGAGTTTGTGGATTCTCACAATAAGGAGAATAGTGGATGTGAAAGAAACAAGAGAATTTTGTCAGGATCATGTAGTGGATGTGATTGCTACTCACAGTTATTGAATTGTAGTAGCAGTGACATTCATTCTTGGACCACACTTCGGCTTAACACCAAGCAGGGTGCTGTCATATGTCAAGACACAATAAAAAAATAAAATAAAATAATGGCGTTCCGTTGTCTCTCTGCCTATCCCTGTAGGAATATGTTACAAAATATGTGTTTGATATTCATTATTTTTTAATTAATTTATATTTCTATAGTAAGCTACTAAAGTACGACCAAAGTACGACAAAGATACCGCTAAATGGTTTTGAAGCCGTGCTCTCGGTTTGCGTGACCATTGCACTGCCTCTACACCACGGTCGCCTTAATTTTATATGTACACACAAATTAATATCTAATTACATCAATTTCTTTAGAAAGTTAGGTAAATAACGCGAATGATTTACTCATGTGTGAATATTCGTGCAATGGTCGCTCACTTCGCCCCTTTAATAGCACAACAACATCCATGTTAATATTTGTTAGGAGCAAGCCCTATTAAGTTATTTGTATATTTGTGATTGTCAGCCCAGTGACAGCTTCGGCCGGTAGTTGCTAGAAAATCACTTCCGCCCAATCCGCACCCATTGCCGCCCGCCCTTGCCTATTACCGCCCGCCACCTCAACGATGAACAATAAGTTAACTATCTTAATATTTACCATCACTAGATTACTATCGAGGTGCCCGCGTGTTAGTGGTAATGCTTAATTATAATTAATTTAAGTTGAAATTAATCTCGTTGTCACGCATATTCATTATATTATAAATATATAGAAAAAAAGAAGGCTAGGCCTTTGTTGCTTAGTCATAAAGATACATTCAGTGAAAGGAGTTCAGGTGAAACAAATAGTTAAGTAAGTAATGAAATATTAAATAGCTCTACATAACTAACATATATATATTTTAAATTGAACCAATAACAAACTTACATCCATCCATATACTCTTATATATAAAATCAAAATTAAAATTTTAAAGGAACCCCCGAAACGCCTGGAACCACTTTGGTCATATCATCAGCTTTATAGTAATAAACAACATTAGTCATGGCTCAATAGTTATATCCCTTTAATATCCCTTGGATCCTTATGGTGCATCATCAGATAACTACACTAGGTCTTCAATTTGATAATGGCCCAGCTAATGGCTCATAGAGAGTAACAATTTCAGTTAAAGCACTATGATATTATCTGTTATTGATTTGCTGATCTGAGAGGATTCATGATCAGATACTCCCGATCTTCAATTTGATAACGGCCCAGCTAAAGGCTTAGTTAAAGCACTACAGTTCTATCTCTTTTTTTTGCTGATCAATTGATATCAATTTGCTGATCTGAGAGGATTCATAATGGTGCATCATCAGATTGCCCGGTCTTCAATTTGATGACGGTCCAGCTAAATGCTCTTAGTGAGTAACAATTTTAGTTAAAGCACTATAGTTCTATCTCTTGTTGATTTGCTGATCTGAGAGGATTAATGATGGTGCCTCATCAGATACTCTCGGTCTTTAATTTGATAACGGTCCAGCTAATGGCTCATAGTGAGTAACAATTTTAGTTAAAGCACTATAGGTCCATTTCTTGTTGATTTCCTGATCTGAGAGGATCCATGATCAGATTTTTTAGATCCGGAATGTTTTATTTTATCGCAAAAACTTTTCTACACTTAGTTTCCTACCTTCAAGACAAATCTAATAAGTCCAAACTTAGTATACCAAAAAAAAGTTTGAACACATCCAGGATTTCGTCTCGTACCTTCGAGTTCCATCATCAGAGTAGCTTAGTGGTACCAGTTAAAACACACATGTATTTGTATACGTTTTTATTTCAAATGTTAAGTCACAGATATGTTTAAAAGTAAAGTAAATACCTATAAGGCTGGGAATACAAGTCTGATTTTCCTCTCCCATAGTCCGATCCGATTGTCTGATCAGACAATCGGAAAGCACTCGTGCCATACATTTGTTTGAATACTTAATACACGTCAGATCCGATAGTCGGATCGGATGTCAGAATCGGAAACAACGCCAAGGCGCTTACGATTTTATGGCCGATCCGATTGTCTGAAGGTGCAGTTTTCATACAGAAACAAAATAGACGTCCGATTCCTACTTCCGATTTGTAAATAATTTGCTCAGCAATATCGGACGTGTATTCCCAGCCTTATGCATGTTTAGAACGACAACCCTTGTACGTCGCTATGCGACGAAGATTGTTATTTTATGTCAAATAAATATGCCATTGTTAAAACACGTAAAAAATGTTATAATTTTTCCCCTAAAATATACAATCAAGGTAATCGATCTAAACTGCAAACCAACCTCGCCATATGAATATTTTAAGGGAAAAATTATAACATTTTTTACGTGTATTTACATTGGCATATTTATTCGACATAAAATAACAATCTTCGTCGCATAGCGACGTACAAGGGTTGCCATCCTAAACAGCGCGTCTAAGATCGCTACCGCAGCTAACAAATCGAGCTGATGACCTTGAAACCCCTGATCAGATCTTCATCAATTGTAGCTAAAAACCATCTCGATCACGTCAGCTTTCAAATGAAACAAACCGCATCGTAATCGGTCCATTCGTTTAGGAGCTACGATGCCACAGACAGACACACAGATACACAGATACACAGAGCCACAGATACACAGATACACAGATACACAGACAAGTCAAACTTATAACACCCCTCTTTTTTGGTCGGGGGTTAAAAAGTAGGCACGTACGATAATAGCTATTGGCGCGTTGCATTTTTTTTTCATTGTGACTTGACATATGACAGCACCCTGATTAATAATAAACTGGAATGCGTTGAATAGATGTGACTGCTACTTACAGTTAAATAAGTAGCACTCACACTAACTGTGCCGGCCAAGTGGAAACCGATAACATACAAGCTGATCCTGAAACAGGACTAAATCACTTTACGTTTTACGTCCAGGCAACGGTGGCGAGTGTCCGTTCACGTCTTTACGAGATCACATTAACCTATATTATAGACAATTATATAAATGTAGGTCATAGAACAACCTGCTTTTTACTATCTAACATATATACATCTATATGTTACATCTATAGATGTAGATATCGCTCGAAGAACCGACAACCGATGGGGTAGAAAGGTTCTAGAGTGGAGACCACGAACCGGAAGACCGGAAGACGCAGCGTATGTAAGCCTCCCACTAGGTGGGCTGACGACATAGTGAAGGTCGCGGGTAACCGGTGGATGCATCTGACATCTTGTCATTCGGAATGGCGTTTTAAGGAGGGAGGCCTATGTTCAGCAGTGGACGCCTATGCTGGCTTAGTTGAAACCTGAAACTTACAAGCTGTACCCGAAACGCGACTATATCACTTCACGGTCTGTATACTTGTAATAAGACTTGTGATTGGTTAGTTGGTTTAAGGCCTTTACTGTACGCTAACCTTTACTTTCGTCTCTACATAAGCAAATATTGCAGGAACCCACCAATACCGCTTCAGGCGTTTGCTCAATAATGTATGTACTTACAACTGGCTTACATAGTTAATAATCCGTAGTATTATATACATATATATGTAGTTTGTATGAAAAGAATTGGAGATGTGGTGATGCAATACGTAACACAAAGTCTGTTTATATGATTTTGCAGAGTTGGCTAATATTAACATCATAACTTATTAAAAATTAAACAATTAATACTAGGTAGCACAATACTTTAACTTATAAGAAATTTGAGTCATTCGTTTTCGACCAAATTTGATGAGCAGCCGAACTTTATGTAAAATATACGTGTAGGTGTAGGTCCCATCACTATAATGAGGTGTGACCCTTTACATCAATAAACTGCGTCCACTCACAAAACAAACAGTTCTGTTTAACACACACACGCACACACACACACACACACACACACACACACACACACACACACACACACACACACACACACACACACACACACCCACACATAGTATGTACACGTAAGTGAATGTATGATAAGGGGGCTTCCCAACTAACGATTACTGTGTGGCAGTTAGTTATTTCCGTTTGAAGGGCAATGCCTTCGCTGATATTTGGAAATGTCAGTGAACACCAAGGACGGCCGCCGCGCATAACGCAAAGAGCATGCCCAATTGTGAAATGAAAAGCACAACAATTCATTCAATAACATATCTGAGAGCTTTGCAGCCATCGTGGTCACTGACAGATTGAGGTGTTGGTCGTCCTATTGGTTGATGCTGTTATTGTTAAAACAAAAATCAAAATAAACGCGATAGTAAACCGCATAAAATTTGTTTAATAAACATTTCTATTGATTTATATTATATCATTTTCAATTTAGGTACAACGGACATGGTTGTTCCTGATATTCCTAATATACAAATTAGTAATTATTCACGCGTGCACATTGGTTAACTGCGCTCGGGAAACAAACTGCGTATTATACTCGAACGCACTCACCATTAAGCTATGCAGCAAATAGATCGTATAGCTTACTTCAACCGGGTTCAATTCTATACCATCCTATATTTCAGGGTTTTTGCATTAAAATTCATTATAATATTAAATAGGAAACTCAATAAAATATGATATAGTTTTTTTTTTTAAATTGTAACTCGACATATGACAGCTCCCGACTTGATGTTAAGCTGGAGTGTGGTCCATGAATGCATGTGACTGCTACTATAATTCAATAACTAAAAGTAGCAGTCAAATCAACTATGCCGGCCTAGTAAGAACCGGCAATCTAGACTAAATCAGACTGAGTACCACTGCCTACCACTCTTTGATAATTTCAGAGTACTGTTATTTGCAATGAATCAGTTTGTGACGCCTTCCATTAAAACTAATCAATGATCAATATTAATATAAAATCAAAATTAAAATTTTAAAGGAACCCCCGAAACGCCTGGAATCACTTTGGTCATATCATCAGCTTTATAGTAATAAACAACATTAGTCATGGCTCAATAGTTATATCCCTTTAATATCCCTTGGATCCTAATGGTGCATCATCAGATAACTACTCTAGGTCTTCAATTTGATAATGGCCCAGCTAATGGCTCATAGAGAGTAACAATTTTAGTTAAAGCACTATGATATTATCTGTTATTGATTTGCTGATCTGAGAGGATTCATGATCAGATACTCCCGATCTTCAATTTGATAACGGCCCAGCTAAAGGCTTATTCTAAAGCACTACAGTTCTATCTCTTTTTTTTGCTGATCAATTGATATCAATTTGCTGATCTGAGAGGATTCATAATGGTGCATCATCAGATTGCCCGGTCTTCAATTTGATGACGGTCCAGCTAAATGCTCTTAGTGAGTAACAATTTTAGTTAAAGCACTATAGTTCTATCTCTTGTTGATTTGCTGATCTGAGAGGATTCATGATGGTGCCTCATCAGATACTCTCGGTCTTTAATTTGATAACGGTCCAGCTAATGGTTCATAGTGAGTAACAATTTTAGTTAAAGCACTATAGGTCCATTTCTTGTTGATTTGCTGATCTGAGAGGATCCATGATCAGATTTTTTAGATCCGGAATGTTTTATTTTATCGCACTAACTTTTCTACACTTAGTTTGCTACCTTCAAGACAAATCTAATAAGTCCAAACTTAGTATACCAAAAAAGAGTTGAACACATCCAGGATTTCGTCTCCTACCTTCGAGTTCCATCATCAGAGTAGCTCAGTGGTACCAGTTAAAACACACATGTATTTGTATACGTTTTTATTTCAAATGTTATGTCACAGATTTGTTTAAAAGTAAAGTAAATACCTATAAGGCTGGGAATACAAGTTCGATTTTCCTCTCCGATAGTCCGATCCGATTGTCTGATCAGACAATCGGAAAGCACTCGTGCCATACATTTGTTTGAATACTTAATACACGTCAGATCCGATAGTCGGATCGGATGTCAGAATCGGAAACAACGCCAAGGCGCTTACGATTTTATGGCCGATCCGATTGTCTGAAGGTGCAGTTTTCATACAGAATACAGAAACAAAATAGACGTCCGATTCCTACTTCCGATTTGTAAATAATTTGCTCAGCAATATCGGACGTGTATTCCCAGCTTTATGCGTGTTTAGGATGCCAACCCTTGTACGTCGCTATGCGACGAAGATTGTTATTTTATGTCAAATAAATATGCCATTGTTAAAACACGTAAAAAATGTTATAATTTTTCCCCTAAAATATTCAATCAAGGTAATCGATCTAAACTGCAAACCAACCTCGCCATATGAATATTATAAGGGAAAAATTATAACATTTTTTACGTGTTTTAACAATGGCATATTTATTTGACATAAAATAACAATCTTCGTCGCATAGCGACGTACAAGGGTTGTCGTTCTAAACAGCGCGTCTAAGATCGCTACCGCAGCTAACAAATCGAGCTGATGACCTTGAAACCCCTGATCAGATCTTCATCAATTGTAGCTAAGAACCATCTCGATCACGTCAGCTTTCAAATGAAACAAACCGCATCGTAATCGGTCCATTCGTTTAGGAGCTACGATGCCACAGACAGACACACAGATACACAGAGCCACAGATACACAGATACACAGATACACAGATACACAGATACACAGATACACAGACAAGTCAAACTTATAACACCCCTCTTTTTGGGTCGGGGGTTAAAAATACATTTTCTACAATAAAAATTGATACTATTTTTGCAATTTCAAATTATTTTTTTGTGTATGGACATTGGAGCACCCCGCCTTATGTTAATCTGGAGTGCGGTCCATAAATGAGGGTAACTGCTACTACAGGTAAATAATTACAAGTCGCATCTACTATGTCGGTTTATTTGGCACGTGCAATATTCAAACTAATCCAGTGAATCACTTTAAGTGGTACCTACTCGAAAGTTTTGTTTAATATCTACCCTGGATCGGCAGATTATGCAATAGACCAGCCTTTCTCAGGCCTATCCCAGGAGCCCCTCGGACAAAATAAGAAAATTATGAATTGTGTCAAGTAATAGGTGGGTAGCCTTTTACATACAAAAACACTGCATCAGAGTTTAATAGAGATATTGAAAGTAAAATAGATTGACCTATGTGAGTACTGCAAATAAGTTTTTTAGGGGTCCACGGATCATGTTAAGGTGGCGCCAGGGGGTTCGCCCTTGGAAAAGGTTGGAAAAGGCTGCAATAGACGATTAACTCTTAAAATTAACTTGAATAAATGTCACCATACACATTATTGCGACCGTGGTGTAGTGGCAGCGCAATGGTTACACAAAACGAGAGCACGGGTTCGAAACCACTTGTCGATATTAATATATCTTTGATATATGTACTTTGGTTGTCCTGTTTCTATGATACAATCACTTTAGTAGCTTAGTAGTAGTATAGAAATGTATATAAAAATAATATGTATATTCAATTGACTGCACAAGCACACATAACATGTTCTGTTGCGTGTGTTTGGATAATAAAACTGGATAATAAGTTAATAAACCTTTATATTAAGCTCACATTTGTACACAGACATAAGTGAACCTTTTCACAGGTTCAACCACTAACAACCTTTTGTATTGTGATACATCTGACCTCGCTTGGCTCATATTTAGGGAGTTCAAGAGCGCCGACAATTCGATAAGCTCTATGCCGGCCAATGGTACATCTATTATTATTATTGTAATTAATTCTATTTAAATTAAAATGGATGAAGGTTTTTATATTAACAAAATAACTTTATCACTATAGTAGAAGCATTAACATTATGCATAAAAGGGGCATATCAATTCATTGTTTTTTGACGACAGGGGTGGCGTATTTGGTTTAGTATAGACCGTTATGCGGAAATTCCTGGGTTCAATTTCCAGTCGGAGCAAGAAAATTGTTAGAAAGAGCAAGTTATTGTTTTATAACTTGTTGTTATATATATTAATTAATTTGATTAATTATAATTCTTTGTTTATATAATTTAAAAAAATGGGCGAATCTTCGTCCGGGTCTGATTGTTAAAGAGTGGTAAGCGAAGTAGTGCTCAGTCTGCCGATCCGGGGTACTACCACCACTTCAAGTATACAGACCGGGAAGTGACTTAGTTGCGTTGTGGGATCGGCTTTTGAGTTGCCGGTTCAACTAGGCCGGCATAGTGAAAGTGACTGCTACTTACATTAATTTAACTGTGAGCAGTCACTTTTATTCATGGCTCGCATTCCAGCTTAATTAGAGCGGGGTGCCGTCATAAATGTCGTGTCACAATAATAATATAAAATAAAATCAAAATTAAAATTTTAAAGGAACCCCCGAATCGCCTGGAACCACTTTGGTCATATCATCAGCTTTATAGTAATAAACAACATTAGTCATGGCTCAATAGTTATATCCCTTTAATATCCTTTGGATCCTTATGGTGCATCATCAGATTTGATAATGGCCCAGCTAATGGCTCATAGAGAGTAACAATTTTAGTTAAAGCACTATGATATTATCTGTTATTGATTTGCTGATCTGAGAGGATTCATGATGGTGCCTCATCAAATACTCTCGGTCTTTAATTTGATAACGGTCCAGCTAATGGCTCATAGTGAATAACAATTTTTGTTAAAGCACTATAGGTCCATTTCTTGTTGATTTGCTGAGAGGATCCATGATCAGATTTTTTAGATCCGGAATGTTTTATTTTATCGCATTAACTTTTCTACACTTAGTTTTCTACCTTTAAGACAAATCTAATGAGTCCAAACTTAGTATACCAAAAAAAAGTTTAAACCCATCCAGGATTTCGTCTCCTACCTTCGAGTTTCATCATGAGAGTAGCTCAGTGGTACCAGTTAAAACACACATGTATTTGTATACGTTTTTATTTCAAATGTTAAGTCACAGATATGTTTTAAAGTAAAGTAAATACCTATAAGGCTGGGAATACAAGTCCGATTTTCCTCTCCGAGCGATAGTCCGATCCGATTGTCTGATCAGACAATCGGAAGGCACTCGTGCCATACATTTGTTTGAATACTTAATACACGTCCGATCCGATAGTCGGATCGGATGTCAGAATCGGAAACAACGCCAAGGCGCTTACGATTTTATGCAGTTTTCATACAGAATACAGAAACAAAATAGACGTCCGATTCCTACTTCCGATTTGTAAATAATTTGCTCAATAATATCGGACGTGTATTCCCAGCCTTATGCGTGTTTAGGACGGCAACCCTTGTACGTCGGAGTTTTGGCGGGCAACTGCAACTGACAGGACGCGCAATTTTGAATTTTTTGAAAAGCTTGTGTTTTTCTTAAATTTTACTGTGTAATAATGGTGGAATTGTTATCCAGTAATAATTTTAAGTTGATCAAGTATAAACAAGTAATTTAAAGTTGTGAAACGTGTTTCTTCATGTTCCCTCCAAGACTCCTTCTGAAGTTTTAGTAAAGGCTTTCCGCCGCTTTACTAAAACGATCATCATCAACCTCACTCTCATCATCATCATTTGATGAATCACTCGCGTGGTTCATCTTCATCTTTACTTGACAACGTTTTAACATTGAACCTATATTTTTACTTTGACACTGGCAAGTTAAATACTAAAGCCATAAACAAGAAGAAAGAAAAAAACCCTTGTACGTCACTATGCGACGAAGATTGTTATTTTATGTCAAATAAATATGCCAATGTAAAAACACGTAAAAAATGTTATAATTTTTCCCCTAAAATATTCAATCAAGGTAATCGATCTAAACTGCAAGCCATATGAATATTTTAAGGGAAAAATTATAACATTTTTTACGTGTATTTACAAGGGTTGCCGTCCTAAACAGCGCGTCTAAGATCGCTACCGCAGCTAACAAATCGAGCTGATGACCTTGAAACCCCTGATCAGATCTTCATTAATTGTAGCTAAGAACCATCTCGATCACGTCAGCTTTCAAAACAAAAAAAACGCATCGTAATCGGTCCATTCGCTTAGGAGCTACGATGCCACAGACAGACACACAGATACACAGAGTCACAGATACAAAGACACACAGACAAGTCAAACTTATAACACCCCTCTTTTTGAGTCGGGGGTTAAAAATAAGCGATGGTCGCCCGTACGAATCATTATAAATTGGTGGGTCAAAGTTTTGTATAAAAGTGTTAAGTGTGACGTCACTAATGAACAGAGTGAGTGACCATCCCCCCCATAGGCGCGGCGCAGTGTGATTAATAGCTATCCACCCATTGTGTTGCGAGAATGATTCTATTTATATGAACGCGCGCGGCACCCATTTTTAATACATTTGCTTATATTAGTTTTTGTAAATGATCTACAACAATGCACAGGCTCTATGGTAATAAACCACACGGACATACTAAACATAGTTGAATATTTGTGAGTAAGCTACATTTAAAATAAATACATTATGAATTTGAATGCATTCTTTGTCGTAGAAGCGCCTGAATATATTTATTAGCAAAGACAAATTTTAGTTAAACACATAATTTTACAATCAAATAGGAGCATTTTTTACATTCTGTATAATACATTAACTATTTGAATATGCTTGTGTCATAGAATCAAAACGACAATAGTACATTATATCATAGAGACACTCACGTAGAACATATCCGAGCCGCAAATATGATGTCCACCTGCCGTAGTGATAGCTTATATCAGCACACTTTGTGCGACACCAGTCGCTCACGTTGGTGATTGCCCGCCTTGCACTGCCCACAGGATCTGAATGGAAAAAAAAAAAAACAAAATGTTGAGACAATTAAATACTACTTAAATGTATATTTTAAAACTTCATTAAAAAAGGCAGGTTCGCCGACCAAATCGGAGACATCCTCAAGAAAGCTAAGTTGCCTGGTGTCCATAACCATAGAGCTTGTATGAAGAGAATTGTGAATGTAAAGGAAACGAGGTAGTTGTGTCAGGATCGTTGCAAGTGGCGCTCCATTGTCTCTGCCTATCCCTGTGGGAAAAAGACGTGACAATTCGATTTGATTTGTAAAGTACATTCGATAAATTATTATGTTGATTTCCTTTTCACCCAAATGTTGCCTCGAAGTATGTTTAGTAATAAAGGTGTATTTTTATGTCACTAAGTTTTAAGCATGGGCGTTTTTATTTTTTTTCGCAAACCGATATATCCGATTTTGGATTTTGAAATCGATTTCAAAATCCGATTATAGTTTTTAATTTTAATATTATTTTTCTTAATAACATATATTTTTAAAACTACTGTTTTATTTGGTAAGTATATATTCATACAATGTATACTAAAATTGTACCTATAATAATTTATAATCTATATTTCATAATATAATTTATACATTTTTAGAGTGGTAGGAAGTTTAGATAGTTTCAAGTTACATTTAAGTTAATTATGTGGATGTGCAGAAAGAGTTGTAACAATGTGTGAAATGGAGGCTCACTATGATTGTCACTGCGTATAACTGCGGGAGTGGAGAGCCGTGACAACTAGGCCGGCATAGTGACGGCGACTGAGGCAGCCGTGAACAAACCCAGTTTTCTCAGTCGTCGTCACTCTTGGACCTCCTCTTGCTTATCATCAGGGGGGACGAGGTCAGATGTCGTGTCACAATAAAAAAAATAAAAAAAATTATACATTCATGGACCGCACATTATAAATGAATAAAGGTACTTTAAAATATACATTAGCCTAAGTAAATGTATACCATTTCTAAGATGTACATACATAATTGGTGAGTGACATACATTGGAACATTAAGAACAATGGACATTTTAAATAATTGAAAATAATGCTACGATAACATAGCCACGTGTATTTCAATTGTAATATTGTGGTTGAGGTGTCATTCAGTAAAGGCATTTTTATAAACCATAGAATAAAACATGCATATTCATGTAATTTTGAAACTCATCTGACCTCGACCCACCCGATGATAAGCAAGAAGAGATCCAAGAGTGCCGACGAATGAAACAACCAAATCTTCGCGGATGCGCCACTATGCCGGCCAAAGGTGCTTTTTCACGCATCGCATGAAGTATTCGAGGTTATAGCATGGAGAGAACGCATGAGCTGGTAAAGCATTCCATTTGTCGATTGTTCTACAAAGAAACGACGCGACGAACTTTTTAGTTCAACTGCCGACAAAATACGGATGGTTTTCCCCACCTGGGTGAAATGTGGATATTACGGGTGCGAAAAGACGAAGTGGGCACAAGGTTATAAAGGAATATTTTGTATGAAGCTAATAATAAATGTTAGCGAAAGTATGATAATATGTTATCAGGGTTTAGTTAATCGCTGTCAGCAAGTAGCAAACACTTATCACATAATATTGGCATAGTAAGTCATAAAGCGATATATTATGAACACAATCATTACACATTGGCAAATAATTGTGAAATGTTCTACGAGGCCGGCATAGTGGATGCGACAGGCATTCATTTGTGCAGCAGAGCGCCGTCGTATAATAATGTAGTTGCAATACGTATCTAAGTAAACTCGAATGCGGGGTTTTATTATATTTTCCCAATCCCTTGTATTTGGATATGGGCTTTAATATAAGCATGAGAAAACACCTCAGGCGGCCAATATGACAACGACTGAGGCAAAGGTTGCCTTACTTACCATCAGGCAAGTCCAGGTCAGATGAAAAAATTAATTACTCCAAAACTGTTTAAAATATTCCACACCAAATTAGATTGGTACTAAAGTGTGTTTTTGCATTTATGTATTTTTTTCTGAATTAAACAAATTTTATGCGGCTTACTATCGCGTTTATTTTGGTTTTGATTTTACAATTTTTTATTATTCCGACGTTTCGAGAGCTTTGCAGCCATCGTGGTCACGGAGAGACTCACTAAAATACTATTTTTTTCTTTCATAAACTATACCATCACGACTCGATTCCTACAGCGATAAGTAGAAACCACAGAGGGCCACTTTCCACGATGCATCCTCGCTTCCTTTACGTCCGCACTCTATGGACATAAACTATAACATCTTATAAATTAGGTAATTTGATTGTATATACATAGTAATCATCTTAGATCACATAAAAAAGATCATACGTGCATTTATATGATCTGAGGTAAACATAATGTATGGTCTACTTTCTAAACAGATCTAATTATTGTGGTATTACCACTAACCCTGGCTATATTACTTGTTTTTTCTTTATTCTAAACTTTAGCAGTGATTGTATCATAGAAACAGGGCAACCAAAGCATAATATCAAAGATACACTGATACCGGTAAGTGGTTTCTAACCCGTGCTCTCGGTTTGCATGACCATTGCACTGCCACTACACCACGGTCGCCTTACGAAAACAATTGAATGTCCATGCTCACCTCCACCGCCAATATCCTCATACTGCCATCGTCGAATATTATATCTTATTGAATTCATTGTCAAATACATACAATCTATATAAACATTAATTCAATATAACATAACATTCCGCAATTAAAATACGTAAACATTACATTGTTGCACTTCAATCACACATTATCACTGCCTATCCCTTCACGAAACAATGAAACAACTGAATTATTACGCAAAACTGACAAAGCGCACAGTGATTTTCTAAATGCAATATCCTTTAAATTGAACTCGTAAACATAATAACCGGCAAACAACTCACACGCAGCGTAGTGGAAGCGGCACTGGGCTTATCTTTGTTATACGGACAAACACATAACATTTGCGAATACACGGATGCCTTTGTACTGCACAATACGTAATGAAGGAGATTAAAAAGGTCAATGTACAACGCACTTTGTTGTCAGCGATACATTATTATCATTATGTCGTTAACAGATAATACTGTGCTATTTATAAAAGTCATAAAAACGCCATTCATTGCTCATTAATTTATGAATAAACGAATTAGATAACGTTTTAAACAAGCAATGTACAACAAACACGAGAATAACATTCCTTTTCTAATATTTTTCCATAGTTTAGAGAAAATGTGTAATGAGCTAGTGTGTTGCCAATTATCTAGCGGTGGTATTACGTAAAAAAGACAATTAAGAGTGGGCGGGCAGACATAGCACAGTGTGCTGAGTGGGGGCTGATTACAATTGAACACTTTCAATTGTAATCAGTCTGTATTGAGATCAGCTAGAAAATTGCTGATTTCAAGAAATTTGCCACTTGGCGGCATAGTGGCGGCAAAATAGGCGGAGGAGGAGATGTCATATGTCGAGCCAGAAAAGTGGAAAATTTTATTTTTATTCGAATAATTTTTTTTTAGACTCGAGATCTGAGCCTTATAATGGCGAGGCGAGGACATTTAAGAGCGCCAAGGACTGAAAATAAGACTTAGTTTGCGGCTGCCTTCACTATGCCAGCTAGAGGTGCTTTTCCATTCGTCCATTGTTTTGCTAAAAAACGGCGCGAACAGTGTTGATGCTCTCCTCGACCGGGACTTAAAAGGCAAAGTAGAAACGAGGTAAAAGCGCTTCCGGGGGAGCATTCCCCGTAGAATAGGCGATAAAATAAACATAAAGCCGTTTTCTACCTGAGCATCTCCCATTACTTGCGCTGCAATGAATCAGAGTATCGAGAAGACAAATGCCCGACCTAGAGGTATTCCGCACAAGGAACTAAGAGGTGTTGCAAAGAGTAGGATAGGATTGTAAAACAGTCTTGCGTTGTTTAATTATGCGTTCATTCGATCAACTGGCCTTACAAGTATTCTATACGAGCATCTTAAGGATAAAATATTTAAAGTGATATTTTTTAATAGCAGATTAGGCAGTGCAGTAAGGACGTAGTAAAAGGACATAATTTATTTTGGGCTTTTATGTACTACTTTTGTAATGTTCAATGATGAAAAAATATATTAATGGTAGTTTCGATACTTGTATTGATAAAACTAATAACAATTTTACTTTTAATTGCTGTGCAATCGAGTTGTTTGGAAAATATGATATGGATTTTGTATCGTCTGTCAACACAAAGGCACGCCATATTAACAGTTCTGTCATAATTATAGTTTGATCATTATGCACTCCTAAACTATGCAAAATGAAGGATATATTCCAATTGCATTGTAATGTTTGTACATCAAACTATATTAAAAAGTATATGCAAATTTTAAACTAATTAAGCCCATACAAAATGAATGATGTCCTTTGGTCAATTTGACATAAGCGAGTGAAACAAAAACAAAACAATAAACAATTGTTTCTTAATAAAATGAGATTTGTTAATATTAGTAATATTTAAGGTTGCAGCATAAATATGGGTGAATAAAACACAAATAAAACGCGCATATAAAATGACCAGAGTGACTGTTGCTATATTATTATTATTATTAGCCATTGCATATACAAAACATACCACTCCCCACTCTCCACGCGGATGTATAAACATTAACACTATATCTATATACACTATTATGAGTGCGCCCTCTGGCGGCCGCGATGGACAACATCATTACATACACATATTAACTATAATACTGTTTTAAGCACACAACAAATATTTATATGCACTAAACACCTAAACCATAGAGATTGTATGAAGAGAATTGTGAATGTGAACGAAGCGAGGGAGTTGTGGCGCTCGTGACAGGTGGCGCTCCATTGTCTCTGCCTATCCCTGTGGGAAGAAGGCGTGACAATTGAATTGATTGACTAAGGACCTGTTAAACTGTGTCCACTTTTATGCATTAGTTTTTATAATTAACCCTACAATACAAATCAATAATAATGGAAGCAGTTTTACTATACACATAGAACGTACGTTAATATAATAAACGCCAATTATATGTTTTACCCATTGTTTTATAATTTAATTTTAATATAATTCAATATTCTCTAAAATCAACGCAACAATTAATACATTTTTTATTACTGGGGCTCCACATACGACTGCACTCCACATAATGTAAAGCTGAAGTGCGCCCCATGAATAGAGGCGACCACTATGCCGGCCTAGTTTGAGCCGGAAGCTTTTAGATTGATCCCGATACGCGACTTCCGAAACTTCTCGGTTTGGCCACTTCAAGCTGGTGGTAATATCAAGGAACAGCATACTGGACAAACTACCACCGACTGTCTGCCTACCACTCTTAAGATGATACATTGATACAGCACAATTATTTCTAACTAAACTCATTTCTTATATCATGGACACTTAGTGACCAAATTACTTAACGCTCTAAAAATGACAATTATACTTGGTGCATGTTTAAAACAGTATTCCCTTATTAATAAGTACTTTAATTACAAAAATAATTTAATTTCATAACATTGTTTTTATCTCAATACATATAATAAGCAATACATTTTAATGAATGGTTTCATTGTTATTGTGAGACTGGGCATCTATGACGTCATTTGCATTTTGACATATTCATATGTGTCATTCCAATGCAGAGGTAAGCCACCCGCTTTGCACGTAGGTAGGGTGACGGCGGTTGTGTTTGGGTTTGTGGATGGTTAGCTCTGCAGCGGTTGTCGTGATTTTGCTAACACAAAAGCGTCATATATTTATATACAGCCCGCTTTGCAGTGGCTGCCTAAACGAGAAGAAAACGGTTGCGCATGTACTCGTGCGTTGCAGCAGCGTGGCCGAAGCGAAACAGAAGTTCCTTGGCAACGCGAGGACGCTTCCGGAGGTCTGCAGGAACGTGATGGAGACCACTTGGAGGAGGGTGGCTCTTCTGAGAGAATGCACAAAGAAACCGCAGTGGGGTCAAGTGCGGAAACGAGCCTGTACATAACAATAAAGCTTTTCGGCCTTTAGTCCCATACTTGACATTGGCAGAATAAAATTGCACCATTTATTAACAACCACTAGCTCAGATTATTCCATCGCTAAAAAAAGTTGTTTTTGTATTACGTAACAAAAAACAGTTTTTTTTGTGGGTCGACATTCGATTGCCACCTGGTTAATATTGAAGTGGTGTGTTGCCAAGCTTCTGAGTCACTGGACGGTCGTACAAACAAAGTCATAGATGCAACAAACAATACTAAAACACTACCACAGATTATATCTGATAGTAGAGCACACACTCACTGTTTATAACAATTAATTTGACAACTATTAAAGAAAACGACAACATTCATTATCTCAGGCAAATCTCAATTTGACAACTTCTTTACGTTAAAGCACACAACATATATTTGTGTGCCCGTCAACCAATGCCGTCAACTAAGCAACCAACTCAACACTTCACACAGCTTAATAGCATGCGTTCTATATATTTTTACAGCTGTGCGAGAATGTGTCAAACTAGTCAACCTATCTAAGAGCATAAGTTGGCCCTTAGACAATATACCTTTCTCTCTCTTACATTACGAACACAATTTCCTTCTAATTGGCTAACGCTAACTAACAAACGAAATAGCGAGATATACATCCATCCCGCTCTCGCACACAACGGCAACACCTAACATAGAAGGAGAACAATATCGATGACTTCCATGTATAAAGGTGAAATTAACAAACGCTTTATAGCTGTTTTATGGCTTTTATTGTGACCGCGGAGGGTTCCTGATTAAAGTTATTTGAATTGCAGCTGGCAACTTACAAGCTGATCCCGAAACGCGACTGAGTCACTTCACTTGAAAGTGGTAATCAACCCTAATACGTGGGAGCCATTGATAAAAGGAAAGTGATCTTCGAGATGACATTTAGAAATAACAAAGTTTAATAAACGATAACATTACATAGAGATTTATTATAAATCACATATTTTAACAATGTTTACAACTTTATACACATACTAAAGTAAATTGTTCTATTGAGGTATTTACTATTGAGTACTTCAGCAATTAAATAAGTTTTAATATTTATTATACATTTTCAGCGGACGTCTCATTTAATTCTATTAATCGGTTTCTTCTATATAACATTACTATAATAAACATAATAGGCAAGAGTTAAGTAGAAAAGCATTAATTTATCATAATATTCATTTTGTTATGCGTTATTTAATATAAATCATTCGTGAAATAACAATATAGACAACGCCATCTACCATTTAATACTATAATTGTTAATAGTATTATTAAATTTGGCCATACACGCCATGTGGTGTTGGGCGATGTGATGTTGATTTAGAGCATGTCATATTAAAATTAACAATAACAACAAATGGCCAACGTTAACATTGCAACGTACAGCACACTAGGCATTTGAATACAAGGAAAAATATTGTAATTATATATTATGGGAAAATAACAAAATTATTTGGAAAACTGGAATATGTAGCAACTTTGACACCGCTATACATATAGCGGGGGCCGTAGACAAAATTGGTGTGTGTGTGTGCATAGTAAACATATAAGCCATTTAATACACCAACAATAGACCAAAACTATCGCAAACATGATAATTACTAATTGGCCAAACGATTGTTCCATGTCTATAAGATTAAATAAATTAAAATTGCTTCAATAATTTACAATATATGACAAAATAATATTAACTAATTATGTAATTATACTTATATTACTTTGTGATGTTAACATATTATGTGACATTTCAACATACCTGTAATTTGTTCGCAGTAATGGATCATCACTTAATTCATAATGAAATACTTAATGGCGGCTTCAAATACGATATAAGAGCTTATTATTACATTGTAGTTGTTCATGCGCTCGCAGCAATCTACGAAGACGCCATATTGCAACTAGCTGTATAACTCATTGCCTAAATATTATTGTGCATTTAAGAGTTTGTTTCAAACAATGATAGCCCAATGTAATGACCCAATGTAATGTGACCCATTGTAGGGTTGTGTGGACCTTAACCTTAAAATCCAAGCTTACAATTAAACAATATACACATAATACATATATTAAACGTATGTCTTTTAGCACATGCCCCGAATGTGTTCGCATGTGTTACAGTTTTGATCTAATGCGTGCATCATTTTATATGATTTGTTTCGTATACGTCGTGTTCCTAATCGTACATAATATAACTCTTTACAAATTACTATCAGAATATTGAAATAAAACAATATCTTTTGCACTCGGGACAAATATAACAAAGGCGGTGGAACGATTTAATTAAGTTCAGAAAAGAAAAGGATAAGTTTGATAATCTCATAAACAAAAATTTCACAATTTTGAGTGCCTTTCTAGACTTTGTGAATTGTAAGAGTGTTTTATTTCATTCTTTCATTTAGTTACAAATTAGTTCATTTAGTTTTAGGGAGGAGTGATTATTATTATTATTATTTTAATTTGTTTATTTAAGTAAGTTACAATTTATGTTTGGTTTGTAATTTCTATTGTCGACTAAATCGACAAATCGGATGTCGACAAATCTGGAACACGACGAATACATAACAAATCTAATGTATATATAAATAATATTAACAAAAATGTGAAACATCAGTTTTGCGTGTTCCTCTTGTGCCTGGCGGATCTTCTGAGCGTGGTGCCGTTCCTGTCCACGTTGGTGGATGTGGTCGCCGTGGTGTGCGGCGGATATGGTATCCTGAACAGTTGTATGTGCATGTGATCGCATATTTCGAGGCACACCTGCCCGCAGTACCGTATTAAGTCCACCAACACCCAGAGCTGCAATTAATTATTATCAATATAAGGTGATCAATGTAATGTGATTGGCAAACACCTCGCCCTTATGTTAAGATGGAGACTTCAGCTAATTGAGTTTAAATATATTGTAAGTAGCAGTTGCATTTGTCTTTTTAACTAAACCAAATGAGTTTCGTATTTTCTTAGATTTTACGACCATTTATTAATGAATTAAACAAATTTAAATTGGTTTTGAAAATTGTAAAAACAAAATCGATAGTAAGCCACATAAAATATGTTTGATTCATTAGATGAGTTTAGTTAAAACTCGTCTTGGAGCTTTAATAGGTTTTTTTTATGGTCACCTTTATAGAAGAAAGGCCTTAGTAATTACTTTTTTTTTAGTCTTAATCCACGAGTTTCGAAGACTGAAAATAAACACATCGCCTAAAGGATGTAGGCTTATAGGATGGAAACTATATGGGCAGGTAAAGCATTCCAGTTTAGTTGCGACTATCGATTCGGTCGATAGAATACGGGTGTGAAAAGATAAGGTAGGAACAAGATAGAAAAAAGCTGTGCGGGATTTTTGAGATGCTGGGATCAACTATTTCACTCGGTTCCGACCCAACCGATCGTTACTCAGCGCTCAGCTTTCGAGTGCATTATAGAGCAAGAGGGTACTTGGGCCTCATGATGACGATGGTGAAGAAGAAGAACCGCCACCTTCATTGGTATGCCAAATAAGGTGGCAAGTTCATATTAGAAACGGGTGATGGCTTTTAATTGACATATTTTGATGTACTCACCATGCACAGCCATAGCACGTAATATTCTGGCAACGCATTGTTGAAGTATTGATTGAGGAAGAGCATCGCGGGGCCCAACAGCGACCAATCCAAGTACTCCAGCTCACTCTTGGTCATGTGAGCCACCTGCGAAACACATTAACGCAACTGCATTAGCTACATTACTCTCTGCGGACACGTCACACCTCTTAAGATGGAGCGCCTGCTACTGCTGTTAAATAACTGCAATTGCGATTGCCCCACTATGCCGGCAACTTACAAGCTGATCCCGAAACTTGACCAAATCACTTCACGGTCTGTACATTTGTAAGTAGTGGTACTACCCCACTTACAAATGTACAGAATGGGAAACACTTTACACATCTCTAAGATTAAAACCAAACCCGTGCCGTGAGAGAGTTGTGCCCGCATCATGGAAGTTGGAGCTCCGTTGTCTCTGCCTATCCCTGTTGATAAACTGTGCCAACATAAAAAAGTGATAATAAGTGAGACAGCCGGTAAATAAGTTTGTTTTAGTACACTTAAATATGAATTTAACACAAGCCGGCATAGTGGATGTACTTGCGCTTGCAATATTTGTGGCAGTATTAATTGAAGCGACAGTGGTGTAGTGATGGTGCTATGGTCACACAAACCAAGGGCACGGGTTTTTGAAACCACTTTGATATATGGTACTTTGGCCGGCCTGTTTTTTTATTGTGACTCGAAATCTGACCTCAACCCGCCGGATGGTAAGCAAGAAGAGGTCCAAGAGTGCCGACGACTGCAAAAACTGAGTCTTCACGGCTGTCCCTGTCGCCGTCACTATGCCGGCCAAAGAAAGTTCTATGATACGAGTGGTAGCTACAAATATATAAAATGCAAGAGAGCTCACCACTAATCTATTGGTGACCTTTGCGCAGACCATGCCGAACGCAATGATGTACAAGGAGGGGTGGTTCTCGTAGACGTGCGACTCGCTCTTTTGGAATATTATGAACGCTGGGATTATCACCAACGACAGCGGGATCACCGGCGACAGTATGCTCGTGCCCTGGCAACATTGCACACACACACGCGCAAGATGTAACTAACAATCACATTGTATTGTACACTACAAGGCATAATTGTTGGGACAAACCACATTCATATTGATATCTACCCGCATATTGTAAGAAAAGGGTGATGAGGCATTTCGCTAGGCCAACCTAACAAGCCATTGCTGATCTCACACATGCTAATATAGCTTGCATGCAGGCACATTCCATTGTCCACATCGCACTCAACAATCGACAAGCATGCTTTACCAGCCCACTAGGCATGAAAAGCGCCTCTGGCCGGCTTAATAACGGCGACTGAATCAATCGTAAACTGAGTTTTTATCATTTGTCGGTGCTTTTGATCAAGTTGCAATAAAAGTAATATTTAATAAAATTCAGTTTAATCCCAACAATTATTAAGTTGTATTGATTATTATGTAATATAAACTAAAAAGTATGAGGACATGCACAAAAATAAAAAAAATGCAAACCACATTCCATTCATGCAACAAACCATAACCCAATAACATGATACATACTCATATATAAGCATGCAAAATATATATACATATTGTATTATCATCCATTATTAATAATAGCACAATAAACAAAGGCCCATTCTCTTTACATAAATACATAATAATAAACTGTTGCTCTACGTGTGCGGTCATGAATGGTGCTCGTAAAATGTGTACACTTGCGGTCAAACTTACAGCCACAGTGGAGCCATTCTTGCCAACACCACCTCCAACGATGATATTCAAATAGCGCATCATCAAGTACGCAGATATTAGAACAACAAAATAATTAGAGAACAAATTGCATTTGAAGTTGCTCAGCAGCTGTTCATACAACGTGTGTGTGCAATAAATGTGCGTGGAATAGAAACGGTATACTCATGGCGCAAGTCAAGCGAAAGTAGTGACGTCACGAGGAGCAGTCCACAGCCGCGGCCCACAGACAAGGGAGAAAGAGAGAAAAACACAAACATGCCATTAATACAAAGGAAAAGATAAAAAGAAACATTATAGAGAGAGAGATATAGTAAACAGCGTTTGTCTTCACTCATTTTCGCATTCGATTGACGATTCAACCCCCAACACTACATTTAATAAAACAAAACTATTGAATAAAATACATTTGATTGGGTTCACTACGTTGTTAGTAGCAACGGCGTGCGCCTCACTCGAAATACAAATGTTATCACTGCAAACACTACTAACAACATACTTGTCTAAGTTAGGATTAGACATTACAGACATAGTGTGGGGCTGGGGATGCAATCAGGGTAAAAATAATCCATTCCAATGGCACTTGTCAATTTATGTTCAATTCAGCGTGTTGCAACACTCCCCAACAACAGCCCCCAACTATAAATATATAAACACATATAAAAAGTTAATGTAAGTTTACATAAAATGGTTCATGTATGATCTAATGTTAATAACTATGTTATACTCCATATGTTACATTCCCCTCACAGCAGTTTTATAAGTTAATTGCACCATCATGGTCTGCTCCATATTAAATGGCCGATGTTAACTAAACTAATGAAATTGTTAATGTATCCGATTAATAAAAAATGTGATTTATTACGTTTTAGTAAACTATTAACTAATAATCATTTTAGTATCCATGCTAAACTGTTATTTCTGGTGATGGATCCAACAATATTATCGTAAACACAGAAGCACAATTAGCGAAGCCATTATAACTCGAGGTGTAAGGTTCCGATTGACGCATCATTCGACTACTACTTCTATTTTGATATGTTAAGGTATGAATCGTTAATGACTAGAGAACCATTGACAGCGCCGCATTCTATATATAGTAATAGAGGCATTTATTCTATGTAATACTTGATGCGTCACATCGTCACATTGTCCCGCTAGAGAACTCATCCCCAAATAATCTTACAGCGACTGTTGAGCCATTCTTGCCGCATCCTCTGTTCCTAAACACGGCGAGGAACATCGCACCAGTGTTCACGTACCCCAAACTGCACACACAGCAACACAACTCGACCCAACGCACGCCGTATATCTAAATACACCTCATACTATACTACTACTGGATAACACACACACACACCTTCTTTGAACACGTCACGGCAGGATTTGAACACACTAACACACAGTTAATATTATAAAGTTGGCAGTTGTTGGCAAGTTGTATCGTTTGTAAATGATCTTCCACTATGTTCAATCCAGCCCTGACATGAGCGATAATATAATAATAATAATGCGCAACGTGGTATCCAGTAGTATGACAACTGCATACACAAACACACGATAACATCTATTAATAGTTTGTAACAATATTAATGAAATAATAAGTAACTATATTCAACAGGTGATAATAATAACAATGATATCATGCATTTTTATTATCAATAATAACAACTACTTAATTGTAAAATATATAACTAATTGAAAGTTGCAACTAAATAATAAAATCTATATTTAAGCATATATTAATAATAATTAATGTTCTTTAATACTCCTAACAAACCGTTGATTGGTTGACGCCAATGAGTGAAGACCAACGGAATGCATCATGAACCAATCACAGGGCAGCATGATTAAGATTACATGCTATTAACAAAAACCCACATGACAATAAAGCAATTATAGAAATAACTATCCTAATTTGTATTTATGATTACAATAAAATGCATAACAAAACAATTTATTACAAATATTGAATTCGATCAACTATATATTCACCGCAAACAAAATACATGCAAACACCGGGTGATAAAATAACATAGAGCTATCCCATGAACCAGACGTTTATTATTGTTATTTACATTCATTGGTACAATATAATACAATATAAACTTTATAACATTATGGTACCATTGTTTTTAAAAAACACCAAACATAACAGGATCATCAATATAAAAACAAATAATGCAATACAAACGTTTTAGTGTCTGTAGTGTAACACGTGCCCAAAGGGGTTGGCTATATGTCTATTTACACCCTGTATATATTTCAACGCATTCCTCTAATTTGGGCGCCAAGTGTACCAACATTCATCATATTAGTACATGAAAAGCGACCACCAAGTCTAATCACAGCCAATCAAATGACAATCCTAATGTAATACATTCAAACTTGTAATTAGTAAAACAACTTGACAATAATCCTCACCTCTACATATAATAATAAACATACAATTTAACTGTATCTGTTCAACATTCCAAATAATGTGTATGTGGGACGCAATACTTGATATATTTCAATATAATATTGAAACACTGTTTGGAAAGCATAAAGCAAATACATATTGTGTTCTTGTTGTTATGTATATGTTTGTTCATGTGTGGATGTAATGTAATTTGTTAGTACGTATATATATGTCGTGCAAGTAGTGCGTCCCACCTTGTATGCAAATGTTGTATATTTAATGCTCACGGCGACAGTTGAGCCATTCTTTCCACCGCCGCCCGCAGCGATGGCGCCACTCAATGAGCCAACGGTGAGTGCTGCTCCAACCATTGCGGCCGCTGCGATCGTATAGCGCACCTCCACACCACAAATCTATTATATGTTGCAATTATTTCCTCCGAGCCGATAGTGTACATTGTTAGTGTAATTGTATACAGGGTGCAAAAAGACATAAAGCGATCCCACCAACCAAACGTGTTATATTTCTTGCATCACTTATTAGCACAATATAAACATAAAATTATGGTTTTTTTATTTGTTAAAAAAATCATTCCATTATTGGAATATAAAAAACAACGGATCACACCCATCCACCACGGCGCATATGTCAGGCGCCAAAGGGGCATACGATCTCGCATAGAGTGTGCGGTTATTCAATTCACACACCTGACAAAGGGGCACTCGCTTGCATTGCGGCTCAATAAAATGCTAAAAAACTAAGTTAGTATACCAGATGGTTAAAGGGAATGCTATTTGTCTATTTACACCCAGTATGCTATATTACTCATGTTAATTTACAATGCTACAAAATGTGTCTATGATACTTTGGCTAAACAAAATAGTTATGATGAAAAATAGAATATGGTACCGGCAAATGATTTCTGGCAATACGGTACTCACGTTTGGCATACATGATTAAATAATAAATATTTTAAATGAGTAATAGTTATATACAGCTCAAATAGTACCAAATAATATAATAATAAATTATTATTTCTTACATATAATTGAATGTAGTAGCCAAACATGTGTTCTAATGCCTAATAACTATTTATGGATGACTTGTGACCACTGATACATAAACATCTATTATTCAAGTGTACAAGAAACTCAAAATCATAACTATGGTAAATTAACTAATCTATTAATATTTCTAAATAGTAATAAACCTAACTTAATTCATAATAAACGTAGCATGTGGGTTTTTATATGTCTAAACCACAAAATGTCCTAATAATGTTGCTCATGAGTGTACACATATTATACACATTTTAATAATTTCAATGTTATTAATTATATTGAAACATGGCACATATTATCAAATGCAATTATGTATTGTATGTCATAATAATCCATTTGGTGATAAATAAATACATACAATTAAGTACAGTCAAATTGGCTTCGAGACGTTTTTGCATTTGTAGTAGTAGTGCGCCTAAGAGCGCTTTTCCATTATGTCGTAGCGGTAGATAAAGATGTTTTCGTCGGTGAAAACAAATGGTAGACATGACGTGTTTTCGTAATGTGTGTTAATAATGGAAACGCGCTCTTAGGCGCACTACTGCAAATGCAAAAACGTCCCCAAGCTAATTTGACTGTATATCAATTAACCATGTGTCAATATTAAATTCTAACATATAGAAATAAATTATTAATTAAAACATATCTTCAGAAATCCATACATCTGTATCACTTAATAGTTTTTGAATAACTTATTATTTAGTGCTGTGATACTAAGCTATTTTAGAGATCCAAGAGAGACAAATGAATGTGAATCAATTATTTCAAATGATATATAGAATCACCATAAAGATAAGTTCCAATAATAATTAAGTTGTTATAGTGCTAAATAATATATAATAGGAGTATGTGTTGTGCACATTACCTCAGTTGTCCAGAATTGTGCGCCGAGTGTGGCTGAGAGCATGTGTATGAGTATTATTGAATATTGTGCTTCGGTGACGTCCACTTTGCCCAATTTGAGTGTGCCCGTCACATACGCCTGCCAATGCGCGCAATAGAACAATGTCGTCGCGCAAAAACACTGCAACGCAATTTATATTATTATTACTCACATTTTTGCATCACACTATTTACATATGTCAATGGTGGTCGTGTTTTAGTGCGTACAAACCATTTTTCTGTACTTTATTTGCGATATAATTTAACTTTGGTTGTCCTGTTTCTATGATACAAGCACCTTTAGTAGCCTAGTATATTAAAAATGTAAAAATATATAATGGCATGTCTAAGGTTAGCAACAAGTGTCACTTGGCACACTTTGGCCAGCATAGTGACGGCGACTGAGGCGTCACTCTTGGACCTCCTCTTGCTTATCATCAGGCGGGACGAAGATAGATGTCATGTCACAATATAAAAAATATAAAACCATAATAAGCCCCTTGCCCTTACAATATATAAAATCAAGTATTTATGTATCACATATTGGAGACATCCTCAAGAAAGATGGGTCGCCTAGTGCCCATAACCATAGAGCTTTTATGAAGAGAATTGTGGATGTGAGGGAAGCGAGGGAATTGTGTTAAGATCGTGGTAAGCAGGCTCCTTTGTCTCTGCCTATAACTTCGGGGAAAAGGCTTGACAATTTAATTGATTAATTGAAATAAGCAGAGATAATATGTATTGGGTTCGTCACAATTCTCACAAAACTTTCCTACTTCCTTATTTTATGTATATTCACATTGAAAGAATTGATGAAAGGAGATCAACAAGAGATTTATAACCAGTGAGCATGTATGAAAAGAATTGTGAAAGTGATATATATTGATAATCCTCATAGATAGCAAAACTTAACCCACCTACAATACAATAACTCATTATATATCTGAATATACAATTGTTATCAATATATTTCTTTGTTATATAAAAAAACACTAACAGACCATTGTACTATTTATTCAGAGATAATACATTATCTAAATTAATATAAACATCCTCACATCATACTTTATCCCTATATATCCATTGTTTTATTTCATATCACTTATTTCCATGTATTCTAATTTGTGCAATATAAAAAGCAACATCATTCCTTTCAAAAGATCACTCTTATAAAAATATAAATGGAGAGATGCATATCACCTGTGTGTGCCAGTTGCTCACATGTTTGGTTATTTTAAATTTCTTTTAATGAGACCTAACATATGAGAGCACCCCGCCTGTTATTAACATCAAGTGCCGTCCATGAATAAATGTAACTGCTACTACACTCAAATCATAAGTAGCAATCACATACACAATGGCAGCCTAGTTGGAACCGGCAACTTACAAGCTCATCCCAAAACGTGACTAAATCACGGTCTGTATACTTGTAAGTGGTGGTACTACCCCAGATTGGCAGTCTGTCATATTATCTACCAATGTCAGAGTCCCCTATGAAGCTGATAATGTTCTCTTATTGCACAAAACAGCAAGTGGTAATAATTATTCCCACATTTGAATGTAATTTATCTTTTTGTCTGTTGTATGCATTATGTCAAGTTGCTATTCTCACCTGAAAGAACATCCAAGTGGGATATTCACCTAATTTGACGGCAATGCAAGCGCCCAATGCAATGAACACCGTTGATATTGAGTCACAGCCGTGGTCAAACAACTCTCCCAGCGGGCTTGATGTGTTTGTCCTGCGCGCCTGTTTGCCATCAATTGCATCCAAACTCTGATATATAAACACACCGAGTGCACACAGAGCACACGCCCACCTCGGGGGCTCTTGCTTTGCATCCGGACTATACCTGGGACAACACAAAATACAACCATACATAACAACCAATAAGAATATTCCTGTTAGCCTAATTGATTCTTGTTAAATTAATGTTATTTATATTAAATGTAAAGGGCTACCACTCATTTTGATATGTTCTAATTTATATTCAATAAGAATTTTCTCATATATTTAGAAGAATACTCACAAAACTATTATATAATTTGGACAAAAACCTTTATTAAAAAACATTAAACATTAGAAAATGGTAAACTAAATTTAAAACCATAATAATAATAAAATATAAGAATCACAATTATGAGTGTAACAATTAAAGGAATCATTTTATTTATACAAATGTAATTTAATCATAAATGTTCATCTATTTAATAATGATATATTGCTCATGTGCAAGATAAAGCCACCACAATGTCTGCGAGATCTGGTGGTGACCTATCTTATCAATGAGCAGGGGAATGTGTGGTGCCATTCGCGGTGGGCCAATCGCACGCGATGCCCAATTCCACGCACCAATGTGCAATGTAAACAAACAATCGCAACACACCACTATAATTTAATTGTGTATTAGCCATCACTCCAATAACCGCCTTCTAATAGGAAACGCTATTTGCGAAATGGAAAGTTGTTCCGTTCATATATTGTGGCACACTTTTTGTTGCGAAAAAGAACCGTTCGCTCTCTCCTCGTGCGCTACTTACCATACTAATATTAATGTGGTTATAATGTTAACTAATAATCCTAATATTGTAATGAGATTCGGTGCGAGCCAGAGCGGTGTCCTCGAGACCAACCAGCACCACCACGGCTGGAGCCATGCGTCAAGTATGCTGGCACTTGTGCACGAATATTTGTGTTCACTAAGTCTTTTCAGCTGTCCCGCGGATAACACTCTCTCTTTGTAGAACTGCATTTTCACTATCACGACATTAAATTACAAACGATTACGTTATACTTAAAAACAAATTACTTAGAAAATCAACTCGAGATACGTTCAGTCGTCATCGCGACATCACACCATATCGACCATAGACAACGCATTTTTTTTTCAACTGTGACAACTCGTCGACTTTTGACAGGCGTCAATTTCTTAAAACACCACCATAGACAACATTCCGTTACAAAGAAAATCTTAGAAATGCAACGAAAATCTACATTTAATTCTCAACATAATAAATAAAAATAAAAAACGTATTTAAGTATAAGCATTATATATATATATATTAAAATTTTGTGAAAATAAAATAAAGATAAAACTAAGGTCGTGTATACACAGCTTTGATTTTCAGACGTTATTACATTAATCAATCAATCAAACTGTAACGCCCCACAGGTATAGGCAGAGACAATGTAGCGCCACTTGCTACGATCTTGGCACAACTCCCTCGCTTCCCCCACATCCACAATTCTCTTCATAGCTCTACAGTTATGGGCTAGGCAACTCAGCTTTCTTGAGGATGTCTCCGATTTGATCGGAAAAATGGGTCCTGGACTGTCTCTTTTAACGCATCCACATCACATTTACTTATTAATGATAGTATTATGACAGAATTGTTATTATTATTGTTATATTAAGAGTGGTGCCCAGTCTGCCCATCCGGGGTAGTACCACCACTTACAGGTATATTGAGCGTGAAGTGACTTGGTCGCGTTTCGGGATCAGCTTATGGGTTGCAGTGAATTGACTGTAATAGCAGTCACCTACATTCATGGACCGTACCGTACTCTAGCCTAACATCGGTCCGGGATTCGGGGAGCGGTGTGCAGTCATGTGCAACTTGATATCGACAAATTACAAAAAGGTTCCAAAAGGTAAATTAATAGATATTGATGTACTTCTTATAATTTTTATTAAAACAATTTTACACGTTCATTTAACTACCAAGTGCAATACATACATAACAGTCTTATGTTTATAATTTAAATGTGTTTATGTAATGTTAGGTAATGTATAGTTTAATTCATTTTTGTGCTTATTTTTGTACATTTTAATATAAGAAAAATACAAAAAGATCCTTAAATACTAAACAAATCAATTATTTAAATATAATATAAAAAATATACAATAAAATATAGAATAAAATTAACAAGTTTATTATTTTAGTAACAAAAACTTAATTTCAATTTTGTGCGTGTTTTTTTAAATTGTCACATTGAAAAATATTACAAAAATATGTGCATATATCTATTAATTTGACTAACAGAAAATAATTTTTAAGTTCTATGGGATTGAATATAGTTAGTTCCAACACGGAAATAAGATTATCATAATTTGATTATCAGATGCAGGATTATCAGTGTGACAGGATTCAGAGTTAAGATGGCTGACAACGCGCTAGGGTGCCGATAGTGCTGACCGTACTAACAAAAGGCAGGCCTCTCGTGTCCTTTAATAATATTATGTATGTTATCGTCCCTTTGTTTGTGTCTTTCTCATTTGTACGCGTTTCTGCAGCGTGAGCAACAGTGCGCCGAGCACGTTGTGTCCAGGCAATCGTTTGCCAAACAGCAGCCGCTTCACTGAATCGTCATATGTCAGCAATGCCACCATGTTCTGCAGCAGGAACCCCTGGCAATATTCGAGCAGCTGGACAGCACCATACACCTGAAACATAGTTATTCCTATTATTAGTTAATTTATTTAATTAATTATAAATTATAATTATAATTATAAGGGTATTTATTTAATTAAAGTTTACAGCTATTTCAGATTTTTTAAATTAATATTTTTTCCTTTGAAATAGGCTTTTGTAAGTTGGCGAACGCATGAATGTGGTGTACCATTGTTCAACAGGCACGAACGCATATGACTCTCGGAAATAAATCAAAGCTAAGCTATAAGAGTATTCTACCTTGGCATGTATATAAACGGAGACCAGGTTGTGCAGGTCGACCGAGCGCGCCGCCCTTTCCTCACAATGCCTCTGCAATGGCAACAGTTGGAAGAATGAAGCAGCAGCCAGCACCTCCAGCACATCACTCTCAGGAATCTCGAGGCCGGCGCAGCCGCCAGAGTATAGGTACTTCATTACTTGCTGCCAAATAAATGGAATAATGCTTAGAGGCAATTATTATCAGATATATAATATCTGAGTTCGCTTCTTATCTGATGTGGATGGATGCGTTAAAGGAGGCAGGCCCAGGAGGGTGTTTTCCGACCAAATCGGAGACATCCTCAAAAATACTGGGTTGCCTAGTGTCTATAACCATCAGGCTTGTATTAAAAGCAGTAAACGTGAGTGAAGCGAAGGAGTTGTGTCAGGATCGTGGCAAACGGCCTGTACAAAAAAAATAAAACTTTTTTTTTATCGTCGTAGATGATAATAAAAAATGTAGGTTGTCGGCAGTTGATAATGCGCTTGGAGCGTGACGTGACAGCGACGTAGCAACAATGGGAAAACGTCACTGATGACATCACGCTTTGTGACTTTGCAAAGATATCGTGCGCATTGGCAAGTGCGCCAAGAATAATGAAGTATATAATACTTACTTCAAATATATGGTATCTAATATCATTTATTTGTACAAGTGGTGGTGTTGCCGAGTCGCTGGTTGTGGGCTTCGGTGGCGCTAACATGGCTCTCAGTCGTGGCGACTCCGAGACCAACACTATTTTGTGACCATAGAACAGGCGGCCCTCCACTCTGCAAAACGAGCACATTTATAAACTGACTGCACATGCCACACAGTTGCAAATGTTAAATTATTTGTATATTGTACCTGAATGTGACATCCGCCAAGCATGGGTTGTTGACATAGGATGGGTCAATTCGCGGCGTAGGCACAGTGGCAGGCGCTGGCACACTCACCGCAGGCACAGCCTCCCACCCGTACACGCAGCACAGTATGTCAGCCAGGAGTAGCACGGTGCCCTCCTTCTGTAAGTAAATTCATATTAAATTAATTATGCTCCGTGTTATTGGGGAGTGTATTATATTAGAGGCTGTGCGTTACCTTGCTATATCGTAATATATTGAATAACAATGGCAGACATTCGTGTATGAATTGGTTGCTGTAATGACTATCATCTGATGGGCACACCTGAAATAACATTAAAACAAAGAAATATTAAAAAAACTGAAACTTTTACAGTTACGTTAATAGACTGCCATTTGAATAATAAAATATTGTTACCTGCAAGAAATCCTGCAACAATTGGTCTATAATATGATCTAAGGATGCGTCGGCCGCAGCAGCCAGGGACAGTGTCCATGCGTGCAGTGACCACGGCACACCCAGGGAACGCAACTCCATCGTAATATCTGCAATGTGAACAAACGTTTATTATTACGATACATGTTAGTTTTGGATTCCATTAATTCAAAACAATCCACATCGCTCGAAGAACAGACAACCGATGGGGAAGAAAGACGCAACATAGGTAAGCCTCCCACTAGGTGGACTGAGGACATAGTGAAAGTCACGAATACCGAATAACCAGTGGATGCAACTGGCGTGAAATAGCGTTCTTAGGGGGAGGCCTATGTGCGTACAGCCTAGAATATTACGTAATAACAATGGTTGTCTCACCCAGCCGGTCAGTCTCTGCGGCGTGGTACAGTGCGTCCTGCAATGCGCGGCGTGTGAACGCGTGCGGCGATTGCGGCGTGTGTGGCGCCAGTGAGCTGCTGTTGCCTTCAGCGAGCACTTCCTCCAGCCACAGCGCAGGCTCAGCACCGCAGCCGGCGCCACGCTGCGCACACAGCACCGCACGCAGACAACTGCCGCGGCCATGCGTGCAGCACACAGATATTGCACTAAAACAACATTAACAAAATTTCATTTTTTTATTATTATTTCTATTCTAAGCTACTAAGAGTGTTTGTGTTGTATCATAGAAACAGAAGGATCAAAGTACATGTATCAAAGATACATTGGTGCAGGTGGATGGTTTTGAACTCGTGCTCTCGGTTTGCGTACCAATTGCACTATTACTACACCACGGTCGCCTTATTAGTGAGACACAACACAATGGTTGTTATTTGAATAAAATGTATGTGTTCCAAGTTACCTGTAACAGCCATATTGCGCCGCCGCTGAGTAACACAACGAGTCGTGTTGTTGTGTTGACAGAAATGGATCAGCGCCGTGCGACAGTAACAACTGGACCAATTCTAAATTACCACCGCCGCACGCAACCTGTTAATAAATATTATTAATGAAACCAATAAATATAAGGTACTGTAGAAATCGCTGAAAACTCTTCGATTAGATAATGATGCTGAAAAAGTTATTAACATTATTATTATTGATCGTGAACAAATAATATTGTGACATTTACCTGCAATGGTGTTAATGTACATATTTCACCTCTGGCAACAGCGCCCTCTACTTTGGCGCCGGCTGCCAGCAATCTCTTAGCGCACTCCACTGCACTGTTGCCTGCAGCTGCACACGCGTACACTAGAGCTGTCCAACCTGCACATCAATAGCATTTATTACTTTAATGACTAACGCAAATAAAACTATATAAACACTGGAGGCTAAAATGGATCCCTGAGGTCCACCTAGTCTACATGAAAACAATTAAAATAAATAAAACATTTTGAATCTTTGCATTCTCCTTGCTATCAATTATATTAAAATAAACTGAAAAACTTATTCTTGTTTCTCAAATTGTCCTTTTATTTATATAAAGCACAGCGCAAATCTGTTCGCAAATGTTGAATTGCTGATTGTAATACCTGCTGTAGGTGGTGTGTGCACATTGGCTTGCGATTGCGATGTGGATGTGCTGTTGTCTGCGTTCGTGCGAGGCACCAGGAGTGACGAGTGTGCTGGACTGGCGCCGGGAGTCTCGATGTTCGGGTCAGCACCGCCCTCCAATAACATCTGCATGAAATGAAAACAATTTATTAGCATAGGTGTGGGCTTAGCATGCACTTGGCAATCGTCTTCTTCTACCATGGCTTCAGAAAGGCGTATAACGAGAAGAAACCCGTACATATAACACTTAACAAATATGGATTATTAATTACTATCTATAAATTATGGACCACCAAAATAGCCCACGCTCCAACCATACGTAAAATAAAATTGAAATAAAACTTAAACGGACATGTAGCAATGAGAGAGCATGGCACACAGAAGTATAACGCTCTGAGCAGCCATCATCCCCGTTAACCATATTTTAGGGCGGTGGATAAGTAAACAATACTTCTGATGTAATACTAACCGCAACCCACCTGATGTTACCAACAGAAACCCATCTGGCACAAACATAATATTAGGACATGGATCAAAAGACATGGATCAATAATTCGAAATGATTGCATTGAATGTAATACTAACCGCAATGATTTGTTCATCGCCGAGTGCCGCCGCCTTCATGAGTGCAGTGAGGCCGCTCTCGTCGAGTGAGTCGATGCCGGCCGGCAGAGTGGTGCGCACTGCTTGCAATAGATCACATCTACCGCTGAGTAAGACACGATGGGCCAGACCAATCGAGAGGCGCTCCATGGTCTCCGGCGAACGAGACCAACGCGGCACCACGCTCTCCTCCATGCTGCAAAACAATTTACATTATTTATAACTACATCATACATTATAATATTAACTGTAACTCCTTAAAGAGCGTACCACTATCTCTTTATAGTGACATGTTTAGTTCTTTTGTATTCTACAATGTTCAGTTTGTTTCATTGTTTTAAGTCTAGAATTTAATATAAAAGAAGCTAGTGAATTGCCCGAGGAGTAAAGTTGATATGTGGCCAGCTGAAGTGAGACAATAAGGTGGCGAATACTAACGTGAGCGATCGGGGTGGGCAGTCGTTGTGCGGCAGGAGCAGCCGTGCCGCTTGCAGCACGTCGTCCACGTCAGGCGTGGCAGGGGGCGCACGGACAGATGTCAGTGCACGCAGCACACGACACCACTCGCCCAATGGCGGCGGCAGGGGCACACCGGCGCGCGCACCACGCCACGACCACAAACCACCACCACCACCATTGCCAACGCCACCACCACCCACTGACTCGGAACTTGACTCCAACTGAAAGGAACAAAAATATGATTCCATATATTTTATTTATTCACATTTCTATACTAAGCTACTAAAGTGCTTGTATCACAGAAACAAGACAACCAAAGTACATATATCTAGGAACCCCTGCACTCGGTTTGCGTAACCACTGCGCCACGGTCACCTTTATTATAGTTGAAAAGTTATTTTGGCCGACGTAGGAACGGCGACTATATCCACAGTAAACTGAATCGCTGTTATTCTTTTTTAATCTGATATTAAAATGGAGTGCCGTCTATGAATGCATGTGACACCTACTACAGTCAAATAACCGCAAGTAGCTATCGCATCCATTATGCCGGCCTAGTAGGAACTCTTCTAAGTCACTTTTCAATTTCTACATATTTGTAAGTGGTGGTTAGTACTCTGCATCGAGAGACTCAGCACCAGTGCCAACTACTTTTGGACCTCTCTCTTTTCTTATTGTGACTCGACATCTAACTTCGACCCGCCTGATGGTAGGCAAAAGGAGGCCCAGGAGTGCCGAGTCTCCACGGTCGCCGTCACTATGTCTGCCAAAAGCTGTCCCACGCGGAATTTTATTGTTTACCTGCGAGCACCTCATGTAATAGAACAGTGAGCGCTCAGCGGCGGCGCACAACGGTGGCAGCCGTGTCTCCGGGCGCCGCAGCACCGCATGCAACTCGTCCACGGTGGCCGCGCACGTTGTCAGCAACACGGACTGCGCTGAACCAACACTAGAACCACCTGCGAATATTGCGCACACCATTATAATATAGCACACCATATAATATACCATTATATATTACCAAAATATAATATATTTTATTAATATTAATTTATGCATTATGCACAAAGGTGAACTTAATGGCAAAGTTAACTTTAGTGACTAACAGAAAATACAAAATAATGATAATAAATACATTCTAAATTAATAATATATAAATATTTATTTATTAATTTTATTAACGAAAATCAGAATCCAGCCTAATAGTTGGAACCGGCAACGTTTAAGCTGATTTCGAAAAGGGGCTGAGTTACTTAACGGACTGTACACTTGTAAGTGGTGGTACTACCCTGGATCAAAAGAAAAGAAAAGATCAAGAGCAAATATCCGCATTTTTTATTAACAAATATTAATTCAAAATTAAAGCTATGAAACAAATTTGCCTTGACCAGGAATCCAAAACAATGCAGTCCTATCCTATTATTGAGATTGCATTTAGTCATATTATAATACGTACATAATTTTATACTGAAATCAATGTAATATTGTTGGAAGGCTTAATAAATAAATAAAATAATAAAACGGGACTATGCGTAACGAACTGGCATGCAGTGGCATAGGGTGGCGGGGGCGAACGGAGCGACCCACCCCGGGCGGCACATTTAGGGGACGGCAAAAAAAACGAAAATAAATCATTAAAATTTGAACCCAAAATTCATATTTTTGTTGTACCTATGATTGAAATTCCTAAATAAGGGGGCGGCAAATTTTTTTTCCACCTCGGGCGGCTGACTCTCACGCTACACTGCTGGCATGTTAAACAATTAGCCACGACTGTGAAATTTGTTCTATTTGGTGGCGAATGGAGAGGGGAAGACTATGGTGCAACTGCCATTGCAAGGGAATTATACACAAAGTACATATATTAATACATGATATAATCCAAACCTGAGCCATTGGTTGTTATGCCAGAATCATGACTGAGGCCCAGTTGTCGCTGATCACCCCTGTGTGCGCCGGATGATGAGCCTGATGTGAGTGAAGTGGATGACTCCCAACGGGATACCAACAACGCACCTACAAATATTACATACATGTTAAATAAATAAGAAAAACTTAAGAAATAATTATGTAAAGCGACTGTGGTGTAGCGGTGTAGTAAAATGGTCACACAAATCGTGAGGCTCTGGTTTAAAACCGCATACCAATCATTAATATTATCTACTCTAGATATTCTGTTTCTATGATTCAAGACCTCAATTTCTAATATTCTAATAAAATATATGTATTATATGTAGTTTTTTTTTAACCTTTTTACGTTACCATACTAAGCTACTAAACGTGTTTGTATCAGAGAAACAAGACGACCAAAGTACATAATATATCAAAGATACATTGGTACCTATACGTAATTATGATGTGGTTATTATTTCACTACTGCTACACTATGATTGTTTTCGTGGATTAGCATATACATGTATATATCTGCATTTATAATCCAAACATGTACCATTGGAGAGTCTCCCAGCATTGAGATGGCTGTACGGCTGCAGCAATCCCCACAGATCAGCGCTGTTGGCCAGCGCGTGCTCTACCACGGCGGGCGTGATCACTGCACCGCTGCTGCATGCGTTCGTTGCGCCCACCACCAGCACTATCTCCTCCAGCAGGGTCTCCATGCCGGCGCACAGGTAGATGGCCGCATATCTAAACAAAAACAATAAAACATGCTAATAGACAATTAGTTTTTGGTTTCAACTAGGCCGGCATAGTGGATGTGATCCCTACTCACAGTTATTGAATTGTAGTAGCAGTGACATCCATTCATGTACCACACTCCAGCTTAACATCAAGCGGGGTGCTGTCATGTGTCACAATAAAAAAAGTCTCATTTAATTTTAGTTTCTACCGGTCTGTTTTTTCTAATTGTGACGAGAATTTAACTTGGATTTGCCTAATGGCCTAAAGGAAAATCCAATAGCACTGATGACTAATTAACCCGATGCAGTTTACGGTTGCCTCAGTCGCCGTCACTATGCCGGCCAGAGACACTTTTTCACGCTTCGCTTGAAGGATTTTGTAATAGGACGGAAAGAAGATATGGGCTATTCTACAAAGAAACGACACTTAGACGTTCTTCAAAGAGCCCAGACCATTCTCCGTGGGAAATAAAACTTACATAAGTCCTTATTAAAATTAAGTCATGCCATAAGTAACAAATGTGGTACGTACTCGTGCACGAATGGTGCAACGCGCACATCGAGCATCCATCTCTGGAAGTTGCCAGGTGTGAAGCTGGTGCGCGCGCGAGCCGCTGAGCCCAGACGTCTGGCAGCACTGCCCGATGTGGCGTACATTGTCGCCGCACGCTGGCTGCCCTGAGAATCATATGCAATAGAACAATGAAGTATGACCCGTGACACAGCAAGCAGTTACAAGCAGTAGGCGAAGAGTATTTGGAAATCGTGCGCTTGGCATAAAACCTGCTGAGAGCGCTGATTATTAAACTGCGCAGCATAAGAAATAAAATAACTCTGGACAATTGTGAAACTAGGAAGTGCGTGCACATAATTGAAAATATTATTATTGATATGAAGCTCTCTTATCTGCCGGCATCCATACAGCTAGTTCTAAACCTCATAGCGACTCCGCGGTTCCGCAATCAGTTGGTCAATCAGCGCGATTAAGTACGTATTTTATTCCTCTATCTGCGGTTTTAAGTTTGTAAAGAAAATGTTAATTATGGCGAACGCATCTACGATAATAATGCTAAAATGGAGAGATAGAGTAATGACACGTGTAATATTGAGTCGATTATCATTGAACTGAACCGCGAGAACGCTAGTCAATATTCACTTTAAAATTTTTGTTGATCGATAAATATTGAACAACTAAATTCGCCTCATGAGGACGCCGTGTAACTTTGCAGCCGCCATTATGTTATAATTGAATCTCAATGTCGAATGTGCTTGAACATAATTTATCTTGTAGTGTGCTTGTTTACCTTGACGCAAGCATCGGCGAGCGGTGTGCTGAGTATAATCCTGAAGGCGCCGACCACCTCGTGCCGCGAGCAGAAGCCAAAGTTGGTTGACAACCGTTGTGCCTCACGCGACACGCGCACCAACGCACTGAAAATTACATACAACACCAATTACAATATGGGTATATACATATAATTGTGGCACGGCATACTATTTTAGGACAACACTCCATGTCAAATGTCAAAATGGATATATGGAGGGGATTGCTACTACAGTTGAATGACTGCAATTTGTCAGTTGTATCGATGATTCAGTCGGTTTTTACAGTCGTCGGCACTCTTGCTTATCATGAGGCAAGTCAAGGTCAGATGTCAAGTCACAATAAAAAAACATAAATCAAAGATACATTGGTACCGGCAAGTGGTTTTGAAACGGTGCGAGAGATTTGCGCGATTACAGCACGACGGTCGCCATTTGTGTACCATACAATTAAATATCACAAATAAAGGGTATGTTACAAATCTGTGCTCCGACTGGGAATCGAACCCGTGAGTTCCGCGTAACGGTTTAGTGTGTTACAAAGGCGTCACGCGGGACGTCATTTTATAATTTACGAAGAATATTGTCACGTTACATACCGTTGTAGCAAATAGGCCAATCTTGGCGGTGTGTCAGGCGCCAATCGCGTTGCTATGTCTCTGCAGCGGCCAGTGGACAGTGCGCGCGCAACTTCACCAGCCGTCCATGGCACAAACCTCAACTCAACCAGCCTGAAATTATTCATGTTATAACTTAGATACGTCGAAGCGGCTGCAACTACAGTTAAATAACTTTAAGTTGCACTCCCATCCGCTATGCCGGCTTCATTGTAACAGGCAACTTCCAAGCTGATCTATGAGACTACAAGACTAAGTCACTTCATGGTCTATACATTTGAAAGTGGTGATCCGCAGACTGGTCAAATGACCACCAATATAAAACAACCATCATTTGCTTTTATTTAATATTTGTAGTAAAATACAAACTTAAAATAGTACATAATTATTATGACTCGAAATATGAGAGCACCCCGCATGATATAAATCTGGAGTGCTGTCCGTGAATGGAAATAGCTGTAGTAGCACCAGTCACACCGACTATGCCGGCCTAGCATATACCGGCATATACGTGGCTCAGTCAATTCACGGTTTGTATACGTGTACTGATACCCTGGATCGGCAGAATAGGCCCCACTGTTAAAAACCAGACCCGGGGCAAAAATCCGCTTGATTTGCTTAATAATTTCCGCAAATCAAGCGGATATACAAATAAAAGCTATGAAAGAAATATTATTTCTGACCGGGAATCAAACCCGTCAGAAATAATATAACCAGACTTTCTACGTAACTGACTGCTGTGATAACCAATATCCACGCCTTTCGTCAAATAACGTATTGTTTGCTCCAACCGGGAATAGAACCCTGGTTATCAACCAGGTTCTGGAATGCCACGCGGCATTCTTCCAATTTATAAATTAATATAATGACTAAATCCTCAACAATGAATTGTGTAATATGCTCACCTGTTGTGCGAGTCCACCCACACGAACTCATCAGCGCTGGTGACATTGGTGCAGACAGTGTCCAGGGAGGGCTGCCTCACGAGCGGCGCACGGCGGCGGCGGGCCTCAGCACCACTGCCACCTGCCACCACACAACAAACCACTGATCAATGCACTCACACGCGTTAAGGGATCACTTTCAGAGTCGCCCGCTCCAACTAGGCTAACCACGCCAGTGATCTAACTGTAGTAGCAGTCAACTCTATCCATGGACCGCACTTCGGCATAACATCAGGAGAGGTGTTGCACTATGTCGAGCCACATTAATAAAAGCTTTGTCAGTGCGATGACAGACTACCTCCTCGTGTGCTTGCCATGTCGTTTCGGTGATACGGAAAGCAGATAGGCCGGTGCATCCTGGGCATTAGTCAATACCTTCCCTTAAGGGGGTGTTTGTTGGCTGATAGCCAAAACGTCTGCTCTCAGTGGGCACTGTGGAGCAGCGAGTTAGGCATTTGGCCCATACTTAATATTGACAGAATGAAATGGTTTTGTATTAACACAAACTACACAGACGCCATTAACTAAAAGAAAAAGAATAAAAACCTTATTCCCACTATTATTTTCATTGAGAGCGACATTTGTCTTCGGTTTGCTTGATGATAAACAAGGGGAGGTCCAAGATCACCAACGGATGTATGAACCGTTTTAACCACTACTATTTTCAATGTTTAAGAATCATTTCATCCAAGTGTCAGGCGTCACAATGTGCCACTCTGTATGTATATTACCTCCAGCGCTGTTGGGCCCGCCGCCGCCGCCGCCGCTGGATGCTCCACTTGTCGCCGTGCTGCTGGAGTCCCGTGACCGCAGTGTTAGCTGCTTGATGGCTGACCTGATGTCCTCGAGACCACCGCCGCCAGGCCACGGGGACTGCAGCTACATTCAAATATATTGTTATAATCTGTATGTTATATAAAAGTTAACCAAATAAAGTTATTTTTTAATGGAGTGCGGTCAATGAATACAGGTGACAGTTAAATAACTGCAAGTAGCGGTCGCGCCCACTATTCCACTGTAGTTGGAACTGGCAACTTACAAGTTGATCCCGAAACGCGACTAAGTCACTTCACGGTCTGTATACTTGTAAGTGGCCATTTAAATATCCGCCTCATTTTTGTAATATTTAATGTATTGAATTAAACAAATTTTATGCGGCTTACTATCGCGTTTATTTTGGTTTTGATTTTACAATTTTATTTTATTATTCCGACGTTTCGAGAGCTTTGCAGCCATCATGGTCACAGAGAGACGCATAAAATTTGTTTAATTCATTAATCATTGTTCGCGCAAAATGTAAGCAAATAATATTTAATGTAATTTATAAATATGCCACGTTGGCCATTGTGCCGCGTGTGTGGTGGTCAGTTAATGATTGTCACCTTGTTGTGTGGCCTGTGTTTGTTCCTGGCATGGTGTGGTGGTTGCTTGCTCCTCTTTGGTTCCTCCCGCGGAGTCTCACCGGCGCCACCGCTGTCCGACATGGACGCGTGGCCGGAGGAGCGGTTCTCGTCTGAACTGCTGCCACACTCAGCCATACCATTCTGAAAATACAGTTATACTACATCATATACATACATGTCTGCCAGACAAACGTTAACGTTCATTAAACATTTGTCACTATTCATTTACCACAGAAGAGTGTAATAAAAAATAAGAATTATTATTTTAGATCAGAAAGATTAACAGTGAGGTCCAGTGACGTAAATAGCTGGTTAGGTTTTATGAAGTAAAGAATTCAGGGGGACCTAATGAATTGCCATGTTGATAGCATTCTGTTATACTCGTATATTAGAGGTTATTGCAAGTGAACCTAAAGAATCTACGTATGCCCATTAGGTATCATTAATTACACCGGTCAACAAAAAAAAAAATTTTTTTTGCGCATGGGTTTTACCTAATATATTTTGATTATATAAGCAAATCTATATAAAAAATTGCGATTACAGAATGAAAATATTTGCTTTTTAAGAAGTTATAGCATTTTTTATTTTCACGCCTGATTAATGTCGGTCTTTGCGCGCTATCGTTGTCGAAGAGAGGTTAGAGGGTGGGGGCAGTGTTTCTTGCGTCGCTCGTTGTGTACGGTAGTATGTGTTTGCATATTACACAGGAATAACGTATTTTGTTTTTTTTTCGCTGTATAACCCATCTAAAATGGCTTCTAGAAGTTGTAAACGAAACGCTGACTCGTTTTGCTATATTTGCGGTGAATTTATTAAAGTAAGAGAGAAAAAATATGATTTGAGTACAAATTTAAAGATTTGCGAGGCATATCAAGCTTACTTTAATCTACCTGTTAAAAATCAAGACAAAAAATGGACTCCACATGTGTCATGTAACTCTTGCAGATACATTCTTGACGGTGAGTATATTTTCTCTTTTTTTATTGTATTAACTATTTTATAAGACATTAATTAGGTTATAATACGTTACGTTTTATTGTAGGCTGGTACCGAGGTGAAAAAAGACAAATGAAGTTTGCAGTGCCCAGAATTTGGAGGAAACCCAGTGATCATCTCACAGACTGTTATTTTTGCATTGTAAAGCCACTCAAAGGTAAAAATTCAAAGAAAACATCTTATCCTGATCTACCATCGACATCCGCTCCAATACCACATACAGATAGAAATCCTGTACCTAATCCGCCTGTATTGGAAAATCAAGTACTCTCTCAAGGCAGCCTTCCATCAAGAAGTTCATCTGTATCCGTACCTTCTGAATTTGTTCTTGAATCTGAGCTAAAACTACCACACCTCATCAACTCTGAAGATCTCAATGACTTAATAAGAGACTTAAATCTACCAAAAAGTAAAGCAGAGTTATTAGCATCACGGTTAAAACAATGGAATCTACTTAATTCTGATGTACGAATATCCTGTCAAAGAAAACGTCATGAAGAATTTTCTTGTTTCTTTAGTAAGGAAGATGGACTCTGTTTTTGTCATGACGTGAAAGGTTTATTTGAAGAAATTGGTATTCCATGTCATACAACTGAATGGCGCCTTTTTATTGACAGCTCAACAAAAAGTCTAAAAGCTGTTCTACTACACAATGGGAACAAATTTCCCTCTATTCCATTGGCACATTCCGTACATCTTAAAGAAAATTATGACAGTATTAAAATGCTATTAACTGCAATTAAATATATGGAATACAAGTGGGAAGTTATTGGGGACTTCAAGATGGTGTGTTTTTTGACCGGAATGCAAGGTGGGTATACTAAATACTCCTGTTATCTTTGCCTGTGGGATAGTAGAAATGATGCCGCTCACTACCGTCAAAAACATTGGCCTGTACGTACTGTGTATGAAGTGGGAAAATGCAATATTAAATGGGAGGCAATTGTCGATCTTAAAACTATATTAATGCCGCCATTGCATATTAAATTGGGTCTGATTAAACAATTTGTAAAGGCTCTTAATCATGAGTCCGAAGCTTTCAAATATTTGAAGAGTTTTTTTCCAAAGCTTTCAGAGGCGAAAATTAAAGCTGGAATCTTTGTGGGCCCTCAAATAAAAAAAATTATGGATTGTGATATTTTCCCGGACTTACTTAGCAATGAGGAGAAAAATGCCTGGAACAGTTTTAAGGCAGTAGTTCATGGTTTTCTTGGAAACCATAGAGCTGAAAATTATGACGAGCTGATCACTGACATGATTACAAATTTTTCCATCATCGGATGTAGAATGTCTTTAAAGATGCACATGTTACATTCTCATTTGGATAAATTTAAAAATAATATGGGAGCTTATTCGGAAGAGCAAGGGGAACGCTTCCATCAAGATATAATGGAATTTGAGAGACGTTACCAAGGCCAGTATACCGAAAGCATGATGGGGGACTATATTTGGGGGTTAATAAGAGAAACTTCTACTGAACATGAAAGGAAAAGTAAAACTGTTCATTTTTAAACGTTTGGACTTTATTTTAAAATTTCTATTGTAAGAATGAACCATAAATGGATGTTTGGTATCTTTTAATAAATCATCTCTATGTCTATTTTTTATGTATTTTCATTTATTTGAATTTTCCGTTTTTCACACATAAAAACAAATTCAGAACTATTTTTTGTTATTTTTCTTATTTCTAGGTATAAAAGGAATAAAAATTAGGTATGTATAACCCGTGCGCAAAAATGTTGTAGACCGGTGTTATTCACAAAACCACTGATATTGCCATAGTGGCTCATGGTGGTTGCAGTGTGTTCCCAATGGTCGTTTGTGTGAATTGTTAATGTTGCAGATGTGAAATGGCAAGAAAGCATCGCGCATTCCCATAATTATAACAATATAATATGTTATAATAGCAATTAAGATTGTAATGATCGTTTCGCTGCGCATTGTGCGAGGTGCACTTTCGCTTTTCCCATCCCATTCTCACAGCGCAGCACTCATTATGTTGTTAGACGCACACGTAACAATTATACGCGAAATGTAAATTAATGAAATGCAAGTTGACATACAAAAGCCACAAATAATACGAGTATATTATGGCATTTGACAATATTTGCGTGAACACACACGTGGTGCATTACTAGTATTTATGTTATTTGTTCGTTGTAATAGTTACTTTTTATTGTGACTTAACATCAGACCTCTATTTGTCTGATGTTAATAAACGAGAGAGAGATCCAACAGTGCCGACGATTGAAAATACTGAGTTGCATTATGCCGGACTAGAAATGTAATAATAAATATTGTTTTTATTTGCATGCCAACGTGTGTGCATGTCTTACTCCGGATGTAATACATTATGTTAAAGGCATGGATGCGCACGCGCCACACCTTATAAGAGACACAAAGCATTTTATATTATTTTGAATGATCACTAGTTAAATTAATAATTGCTACATTGATAATAGTTGTCATTTGTGAATATGCATAGAACACGAAGCCATTTGGTGACATTTTTATTATGATTGTACCTCGACAATGAATGGAATAATTAAATAACTGCATTAGCATCCACTATGCCGGCCCAATTGCGACCGGCAACGGAATAGCTGATACCTAAACACAACTAAGTTACTCTACCTGTACAGCGGGTACATTGTCGTTATCCTTAGGTTTCCGTTCAAGTCCGTAGCTGCTCTGAGCTGGTGTTGCTCTGACTGGTGTGCTTTGCACTGTCAGCTGCGATGGTGCACTCACACTCTTCAGTTGAGCACCACCTCCAGGGGACTCCGCAGGGGAGGACACGGGCTCCCCGTTAGGAGGGCGACTCTCTGTCACAACAAATTATTTATAATAATTAAACCTAATTCAATAATGCTAATAGAATAAACAGAGAAAAAAATTAAAGGCACATTTTTATAACTTGGATAGAAAATTGGATGCATGCATTGGTCAACTGCGACTGGGTATCAAACCCGATGTCAGTTACCGCGCGATCGCTCCGGCTACTAAGCTAATTTTAAATTACCGTTATCTATGTAAAATTTTATTTTTCTTCCAAATCCAACATTGCTTTGTGATATTAAAAATATTTGCGGCTTATTATTACGTTTGCGTTTCTTTGTTAAGTTTGAAAACGTAAATAATAATACCAATTGAGAGGATCAACACCTAAATCTCTTCACAATTAAAATATGTGCAATAATAATGATTTGTATCTTTGTAAAGCCAAAGAGGGTGCACAAACGTTTGACAGCTGATGCTGGTGTGGCATGGTGCGCGTGTGGCGGCGGGTCCAACTTCCTGGCGTGCGCTGGTGCTGCAGTGGCCGTGTGCTGCGGTATTCTCACTCGGGTGGCGCGCGCTGCTGTCAGGCCTGGGGTGCCACACCACGAGTCTTCGCCAGGACGACAACCCGTTGATGGCCTGCAAACGTAGTTAATAAGATATTAAGAAAAATTAATAGATACGTCACCTACACGAGTTTAGTGGAAGGTATGATAGTTATTATGGGCGAATATATCTTGCTCTGCATCTATTATTCTTATCATAGTATCAACGTGCTTTTTCTTCTTAAAATATTATTGATTATAAATCACAGAGATGTTGAACAAAAGTGAGGCTAATAATTCGTTGTTGTGCATACTTTATTAGTAAGGACTGCACTTATTCATCAATCGAACAAATCTTACGTCTTAACTCCCATAGGGATGGACAGACAAAAGTAGGTTACTTAAAAAGTATGAAGTATATATTAACAGTTAGGCAGGTATTTATAATATGCAAGAAAGTGCGTAAGTAAAGTGCGAATGTGACCGAATAACATGGCGCACGTAATCAATAACATTTGTAAGCGCATTCACCTATGAAACTTAAAATATTCTGTTGTCTTATAATTATTACAATATAATTGTATATTATATTGATATTATGTTTAGTAAAAACTGTGTTAATATATTCATTTTGTTTTAAACTAATTTGTTTTATTGAATTCAAGCAAGCAACAGCACTGGCGCCATAATATCTATCATATGAAATGATTAACAACAACTATAGTAATGTGTTTTAAGTATATGCAATCAGAACAATAGTAGTTATCCTCCCACAGAGCTATCCAGAAAGCGTGAGGTTGTTCCAAAGCGCATTAAATATAAGTCAATTAGCGTGAAATTTCAAATTAAACTTCGACGTGAAGCATAGAGCAAGGCGCACAGAAAGTGCGATTACTAATTTGCCTGGGAATATACCTAATATTAATATTGATTATATTGCTACTGGAATGGTGTGATAGATAATATTAAATATGGCTTTACATTTTATTATAGCAACACGTCAACTACTTCCTAATTATATATTTTATTAACTTTCATTTTGTGAGGAAGATGTAATGATAAAAGTTTATTAAACTCGTTGTGCTGGTTTTAACATTAAACATAATATTATTTAGTTGTTTATTATATAACTAATACATTCGTGCATCGCCATTATGGGCTGACTTTTATGTTTATATATTGCAAATAGTGCTGCACTACAAATTACTTTTTATGTTACATCTTTATGTCGGCATACATCTGATTTGTTTTGAGGCTAGATGAAGTGAGATGAACATAGATATAAATAAAAAGGGATTTATATCTATGGAGATGAAGTGTCAAATTAAGAAACGCAATTAATTATAATATAAAACATTATTAAAGTTAAAACTTGTTTATTGATCAGATGGCGCAAAAAAATATATTCAGCAAATGAACAATAAAATTGTTCAAATGGCTTTGTGTTGTTCTTATTGTGAGTGGCATAAGGGCTATTATTGAAATGTAATTTGTTTATATTTCCCACGAGTGAATTGGCATAAATCCTGCCTGCGCATGAGGCGTAACGGGCGATCACGGAGCCACCACTGTTTCATGTAAATTCACATTACGCAATAGGCTTATATTAAGATGATATAAAACCAAATTGTATGAAAGTTTTCGTCTGTTGTAATTCTCAGTGAGCAATTATTATTGTTGTTGTTGTTGTAAATGTAAATATATTTATAACAAACATTGTTATCTATGCGTTGGTAATTTGCAATTTTACTTTGAATTGTATAGGCAGCCCCTATTATTAATTAACTTTTCGTTAATTTCAATAGCATCTTAATATTTCCCTTAAGTGATATGATTGTATGTAAGTATTATAATAAATGTAATTGTTATAATAAGTAATGAATTATAATGTTACACTTATGTTTTTGTTATGTAAACACATCTCAAATATATTATTCAAACAATGTCTATAATTCGCATAATGACATTTGTATACACTTCTATACTAAGCTACTAATCGTGCTGGTATCACACATACTGAACGACCATCATGAAAATTAAAACCTAATAATCCTATCAAAATAATATGAATTTTCGTCTCCTTGTAACACCTTCCTGGGTATCTCTGATAGACTAGACAACCGAACGATTTGTTTTACTGTGTCTAAAGATAATACAGCACCCCGCTTGAGGTTAAGCTGAAGTGTGATCCATGAATGGATGTCACTGCTGCTACAATTCAATAACTGTAAATAGCAATCACATCCACTATGCTGGCCTAGTTGGAGCCGGCAACTTACAAGCTGATCCAGAAACGCGACCAAATCACTTTACGGTCTGTATACCTTCACAGTGACCACATAGATCTATCTATTAAAATCACCTTCCGCAAACTTGGCACCGTGAACAAGGGGCGGCGGTTCTTCGTACCATAGTACTCGTAAGTTCAAAGGGCATCATTCATTTTGGGCTTCTTTGTACTACTTTTGTAATGTCCAATGATGAAAAAATATATAAATGGTTGTTTTGATACTTGTATTGATAAAACTAATAACAATTATGCTTTTAATTGCTGTGCAATTGAGTTATTTGGAAAATAAGATATAGATTTTGTATTGTCTGTCAATCAACGCCATATTTGTTCTGCTTTGAACAAATATGGCGTAATAATTTTATTATAGTTTGATCATTTTGCACACCTAAACTATGCATAATAAAGGATATATTCCAATTACATTGTAATCTTCGTACATCAAACTATTTGAAAATATATATATACAATTAAGCCCAAGTCCCCATACAAAATGAATGATGTCCTTTATTTTCGCACCTCTGGGACGGCTCTGTCGAGTACTTTTTTTATTTTTATTGTGACACGACATCTGATTTCGTCCCGCCTGATGATAAGCAAGAGGAAGTCCAAGAGTAACGACGACTGAGAAAACCGAGTTTGTTCACGCATCGCTTGAAGGGTCCAAGGTCATAGGATGGAGAGAACACATGGGCAGGCACATTGCATAATTTAATGTCCTAAATTATGCAATGTGATAATGATGGTTATAAATGTGATGCAAGGGTCACGAGAACCCTTAATCCCCTGCAATATGCATCACTATCTACACGGAGCGTTCTGAGGAGCTCTTCAACCTTGTTTCTATCCCGTCTTTTTAATCCCATAATAACCGCACAAGACATGAGAAGGATCCACATCCTGTCGACCGAATCAGCAGTCGAACTAAAAAGTTTAAGCGCGTCGTTTGTTTGTAGGACAATCGACAAGCTGCTCTACCAGCTTATGTGTTGTTTCCATCCTATAATAACATTGATTGGAAAGTCAGCATAATTACGGCGATTGAGTCAACCATAAAGTGAATCGTTTTTTTACAGTCGTCGGCGCTCTTTCATCTCCCCTTTGCTGGACTTCAGAAAAGACGACGGTTAAATGTCAATTCTTAATTTAAATAATAAACCTACTTTATAGCGTTGACATTTCTTAGTCTTATTTACTGATATTTGTTATACGCATGTGTGCCCATAATGTCAATGTGTTGCGATTGTTGGTCATTGTTTTGTATACCTGTGTATATATAATATATATATAGCCATTCCCGTGTTCGTAGCAGGAGACAAATGCAATAGAAAACATAATTACAAAATGGAATTAATCCCACGAGTTCGCCGACACCCGATTGTAATCGGAAGACGTGCGATAACTTCCTGACATGAACGTTAATGCACAAACAACGAGGAAACATAGCTTTTTGCGAAACAATCCATTTTTCATGAAACAATGGCTCGTGACCGCAATGGCGCGCGTCTGATTCAGGGGGCCCAAACACCACGTTCGATGCACAAATAAAATATTATCATCGCTTATTAACTGTGACAACAAAGCACACTCACCTCTTTCTCCACCCCTGAATAAAACTCCAATCAAATTGGTCATCTTCATCGAGCACGGTTGCTTCGTGATGATCTACGCCTCCACTGTGCACCATGTCGACCAATTGCCGGGCACGCTCATAGTTCTCTTCGAATTCCACGACGAGGAACCCGTCGGAGCAGAGCGTCCCGATAGTCTCCTTCTTATAAGTGGCATCATTGACGGCCTGCACCTGTGCCGTCTCTCGGCTGTCCTCGGACTTGATTTCAGAGTAAATGCCTTCCTGGACTTCTACTTGTGACACCAGCTGTGTCCCACCCCTGTCCACCTCCCTGCTCAGTCCCAAATTAGCCGTCTCGTCCAGCAGCCGGTTCGCATATATGACCTCCTCAACGCTGGGCGTCTCTGGTGCGGCATCGTCCCGCCTCTGCTCGCTGTGCTTCCTTATTATTGAGTCACCAAAGTATATGACCACTTTATTATTGTTTTGTGTTATCTTATTGGCAATGGCGGCCTCCCCTCGCGGCGGTGTGTTTGCCTTCCTGTTGTTGTCCTGCGCCAGCCTCTGCGCCAACTCTTCGTAGCACGGAGGTCTACCGCTGTATATCTTGTTATCGTTCGTGGTCTTGCAATCGTCGGGCCTCCTCTTGTTCTTGTCAACACTCTGGTATACGGGTGGTTTGCAGCAATCGTCATATTGTGTGTTCCAGGCGCGCGGTTCACTATATATATGCTCACTCGGATTTGAAGCCTGCGACAACGGTATGTACTTTTCATGGACATTTTTCTGTCTCGTTGGTTCGTTTTTTCTGAAGTTGAGTACGCTCCTCTTATTTTTTGGTTCATCGTTATAGTTAATTTTCTTTTTTCCGTTGCCGAGCAATTTGAACACAGATTTGGTCTCCGGCTTCACTCTGTCCGTGCTGGGGACTCGTCTCATGCCGAACGGGGTCTCCTCCTTGGGGTTCGGATACAATTGCTCGCAGCTGGTGGACTTGTGAGTCGCGAGTCTGGTCTTCGCCTGAGCGTTCGGTTCGCGGTTCTGCCAATGTCTGACGGAGAGTCTGGCCGCGCCTCTGATGAATCTCATGGCGCCGGAGGACTCCCACGCGTCCGCTTTCTTCAATATGAAGTTGTCGGTCATGCTGGTGGTGCCCGGTTTCCTGGCGTCTGCCGCGCGACACGAGTGCAACTCTCTGCACAGGAAGCATGAGCACCTCGCGGGGCACAGCATGTCTGCGCGCGCGCCGCACAATCACTGCCGCGAACACAACACCACAACTCCCACGAAGGCGCACATAACGGCCGCACCAGTGGCGGGCGCAACATACAACAATACGTTCCCGCGCGTTTCGTTCTCTCCCAACATTGATGTTCTTCAATAAATGATTACTCCGATTACATTAAAGTGCAATTACGTCCAATTATACGTAAAAAGAAATTATTACATCCACAACCATATTATTACATTTGCAATACATTCAAATTCAAAATAACTATACTCCATGAAATAATGTAAAAAATATAATACATTAATATTAAATAACTAACTAAAGTATTATAATATAATTAGTTATATATAAATCGAATAAATTTTCCACATACTTGAATAATGTATTAGATAAATTAGAGAGGAACTATACGTTTAAGCCATTGGGGAAACAAATGAATAACTCTGAATGTCTACTTAATAATGTTACACACATCCACACGAGTATATGTGTGGATGTGTGTAGTGATGTGAATTATTTGAAATACAAATATTTCAAATGCAAATACAAAATGCAAAATACCCATTTTTATTTTATATTTGAAATACTTTTTTTCTAAATGTATTTTGTATTTTATTTGAAATACTCTTATGTAAATATTTAGTATTTATAAAATACAAAATAGTTTCGTTGCATTTTTAATTCATTTTTACAATTTTTCATTCTTAAATCCATGATTTCCTTATTTATGAACGCACTGATCGTGATCGTAGTGTTGTCATTGTCATTTGTCAACTAGAACAATAATGCCTCAGATTAATAAATAAAATCAAAATTAAAATTTTAAAGGAACCCCCGAAACGGCTGGAACCACTTTGGTCATATCATCAGCTTTATAGTAATAAACAACATTAGTCATGGCTCAATAGTTATATCCCTTTAATATCCCTTGGATCCTTATGGTGCATCATCAGATAACTACTCCAGGTCTTCAATTTGATAATGGCCCAGCTAATGGCTCATAGAGAGTAACAATTTTAGTTAAAGCACTATGATATTATCTGTTATTGATTTGCTGATCTGAGAGGATTCATAATCAGATACTTCCGATCTTCAATTTGATAACGGCCCAGCTAAAGGCCTAGTTAAAGCACTACAGTTCTATCTCTTTTTTTGCTGATCAATTGATATCAATTTGCTGATCTGAGAGGATTCATAATGGTGCATCATCAGATTGCCCGGTCTTCAATTTGATGACGGTCCAGCTAAATGCTCTTAGTGAGTAACAAATTTAGTGAAAGCACTATAGTTCTATCTCTTGTTGATTTGCGTATCTGAGAGGATTCATGATGGTGCCTCATCAGATACTCTCGGTCTTTAATTTGATAACGGTCCAGCTAATGGCTCATAGTGAGTAACAATTTTAGTTAAAGCACTACAGGTCCATTTCTTGTTGATTTGCTGATCTGAGAGGATCCATGATCAGATTTTTTAGATCCGGAATGTTTTATTTTATCGCACTAACTTTTCTACACTTAGTTTCCTACCTTCAAGACAAATCTAATAAGTCCAAACTTAGTATACCAAAAAAAAGTTTGAACACATCCAGGATTTCGTCTCCTACCTTCGAGTTCCATCATCAGAGTAACTCAGTGGTACCAGTTAAAACACACATGTATTTGTATACGTTTTTATTTCAAATGTTAAGTCACAGATATGTTTAAAAGTAAATACCTATAAGGCTGGGAATACAAGTCCGATTTTCCTCTCCGATAGTCCGATCCGATAGTCACTCGTGCCATACATTTGTTTAAATACTTAATACACGTCAGATCCGATAGTCGGATCGGATGTCAGAATCGGAAACAACGCCAAGGCGCTTACGATTTTATGGCCGATCCGATTGTCTGAAGGTGCAGTTTTCATACAAAATACAGAAACAGAATAGACGTCCGATTCCTACTTCCGATTTGTAAATAATTTGCTCAGCAATATCGGACGTGTATTCCCAGCCTTATGCGTGTTTAGAACGGGCAACCCTTGTACGTCGCTATGCGACGAAGATTGTTATTTTATGTCAAATAAATATGCCATTGTTAAAACACGTAAAAAATGTTATAATTTTTCCCCTAAAATATTCAATCAAGGTAATCGATCTAAACTGCAAACCAACCTCGCCATATGAACTTAATGTTCGCCATATGAAAATAATGTTCCCAACATACTGACTCTTATAAAAAGAAGGAAAGGACAGAATCTTATTATATGTTTGTTGAGGACTCTGATTCTTCAGCAGCCAGTGATAATGTTAATACAAGTACAATAGATCTGGAAACACTACAATATTTAAAAGATGAAGACAATACCTTAGAATCCTTGAACAGGTATCCTACTGTAAAAAAACTCTTCCTTAAATATAATACCTGCTTACCGAGTTCTGCCCCTGTAGAACGACTATTTTCATTTGGTGGAATGATTATGAGGCCCCATAGGCGGAACATGAAAGATGAACTCTTTGAACAAATACTAGTTTTAAAATCAGTTCAATAAATAAAAGGTTATGCTTAACAATGTATTTTATTTTCAAAACCTATTTTAAAAATACGTATTTTGCATTTTGTATTTAAATACTTTTATTCAAAACTATTTTGTATTTCTATTTGAAATAGTGCTAGCAACTATGCATTTGCATTTTGTATTTAAATACTTTTACTAAATTATTTTTCACATCTCTAGATGTGTGTAATATTCATTGTCATCGTCATCGAATGTCACGTCTCAATTCCCACAAGGATAGACACATACAATGGAGCGGCAATTTCTGGCACAGCTCTCTCTGTGTGGCTCCCTTGGCATCCACAATTCCCTGATGCAGTTCACAGTTGCCACAATGAATGTCTGCGGCGGCGGTTGTTCGCGTGCGTGACAACAAATTGATCCGCTATGAACCAATTGCACCACGAGCGTGAACATTATATGCGCAACTAATCCATTCACGACAACACAACACAACGGTTGGCTTTATCTCAATTCACGAATATCACAATGATGCCCAAAATGGCGTATAATTGTAATTATTAAACATAAGTAAGTGTTGAGTATATGAAACAATGGCAACTCTTACTTACGTGAAACACATAATTGCAGCCACAGATGGCGAGAGAGAGTTAATCAAAACACTTTCATTACGTATAATAAGCATTGTCCAAACTATGAGAATCACAATCAATATACAATAACCACTTCGCACCATTTTCACAACGTTCACTATTTTTCACATGCATTTATATTAATTAACACTTATGCCATTGTTAATAAGGTTTAATATAACTCAAATTATATTCAGCGAGAGTATTGTCTTTCAACTATTTTCACATAAAATAACATTCAATTATTATGTCATTGTTCATTCTCTCTAAAGTCCTTCCCTCACTGTTGAGGTTCATATCTTTCACCATTCCTCTCCACGTTCCCCTATTTACCGCGTGGAGTGGATCACCTCATTTAAAGTGGCACTAAGGCACTTTTCGCAGGGGCTATCTCGACACAAGCGCCTCCTGGATTCTTCCCATTACTTTTTAAAATATGGCCGAAGCATCATGTCTCAAATGCATCAATTCTCCGCTACTTTCCGCTAATTGTTTTGTATACTTAGTATATATTTCGTGTTTTGTTAATATAATTAGGGCCATAAATATTTCATATTACGTTGTAATCTAAATTTGGCCAATGTGGGGCCCCCCAATTAAACGCGTGATAATGTGCAATTAGCTGCAATCGCACATTTGGCATACGGACATGCGGCACAGACAAGCCAATCACTAAATGCACACACACACACACACACGCACGCACACGCACACAAATGGAACAAATTAAGGTATAATATACACATAGTGATAATCACTTTGTCGTAAATATCACTTATACTAAATTCCTGTAAAACTTTATATTCCTCAATTCAAATGTGTGTAACGCAATGCACTGCCACAACAAATGCCTGAAAGCCAATTGGCCAAAAACTACTCTCCCATACAAAAAAATGACAATTTCATATAAGTTCGATCAACTTTTAGCTACAAAATTAAATCCCTTGGTTTCAATTTATCAAACTTTATACTTATTAATGTTGTTATATGTTTATTTAGGTAATTATTTTGGTATAATACAATAAATATAATAGTTATATGTAATCCTTTGGCCGGCATAGTGACGACTGCCGAGGCAGCTATACAACGTACAGTGAGTTGGCTTTTTTAGTCGGCGTCCAAACTCAAGCGTTACCCTTGTGTGAGGTAAGTGACTTGGAATGATGAATAAAGATCATAATATGTTGTAACGTGTAATAATAATTATAATGGTAATATACACATAAATAACAAAGTTCACGTGTCGCGAATGGCTTTTAAGTGTTATCAGCGCGTGTGCGACAATATAACGGTGCATTCCACCATTCCTACAACAACATTTATATATAACACTAGCTGTGCCTGCGGTTTCGCCCGCGTAAAATTTGGTTTATAACACAGTCATAAACAGGAGGAGGTTCTTAATTCGACTTTTTTGAATTTATAACTCGATAACTTACATAAAAATGACAAACGGAAGTAAAAATAAATATATATTCCAAACTGCTAAAACTGTAGTCAATTGGAAACTATAGTAAAAATATATTTTTTTAAAATTAAAATTAACCTATGTTACCTCTAGTACCTCCAAAAATAAAAAAACGTAACAATCAAACTCACATTCACATTTATAACAATAGTAGGATATGCATATAGTAAATGAAGGAAATAACAATAAAGAAAAGTATAGTCTATGGAAAGTATAGTGCATAGTACAGTTGATTGGATTAGATGTTGACGTGACTGTTGGTAATACAGTGCGATGGTATTAGAGTACTCAGGGTTTGAACCAACTCCTTGTACCAATTTTTATAATAGGAAAAAAAATTGTCAACATTTTTATTTTTCGTAATTTTTTTAAAAGTATTTTATGTTATTTCTGATACCTTCAAAAATATGTGTACAAAATTTCATGATGTTCGGTTGAGCATTTTTTGCGTAACAAACAAACGGACATTCATATTTATAATAATAGTAGGATAATAATTTGTTTTCAATTCTCAGCAGCTTGATATATTTTCCTTAGTTTACCCAAAATAAATTTCTGAACGCACGCAATTTTGTATGGGAATTTTTTTCTTTTATTTTATTTATTATTAAAGATTTTTTCTAAAATAAACTAAGAATGATCTCATTGATTGTAATGTGGCCACCAGCTCCCTGCCTGTGATCACAAATTCCTGCAATATCATTATAATGGCTGAACAATAATAATAACCTCTTGTGGTCACCATCTGGAATGATATCATAAACATGCGCTTGGCATAGGCCCGTGCTTATAAAGACACCCCGCCGCCGGATTTACGATTCCATTCGCCCAATTACAACACGACATCCATGGTTACCAGATTTGTTTTTGTCATATATATTATAGTAGCATCCCGCCCCGGCTTCGCACGTTGTGAGCAATTAATAATATTAGTGTCATTATTAAAATGTACGAATATATAATGTTTATAGGTTACTCTTCAAAGTGCCACTTATGGCAAACACTTAACGCTCAAATCAATGTCTGCACCGTTCAATGTTTCAGCCTATGCCTTATTATTGATCATTGCAACACATCTTTACCGCATGCGCTCAAATTGTAATTGTAAAAATCTGTCATTTTCTAAAATGTCAACGACTAGTTGCGTGAAGTACCTACATCGCACGCTGAATGGTTCAACAATCAGTATAATGTAACTATGTGTGCATTATCATGAAGCCGTAAGCAATGGTGGCAAACACATGCCATACTATTCGCCCGTAGTGCCTATATAATTTGCTCACACCAGAATGATACGTTCGACAGGTGGGAAATAAATAATTAAGCATAAATTATATATATATATATATAATAACTATGATTTGATGTTGTGTGGTGTTACCTCCTTGGCTTTGGTCTGAGTATCTCGTGCGGCGCTGGTTTGCTCCTTGTGGGCCATGCGCACGCGCAACCACGGCTCTCCGCCACGCCACCGCCACCGCCACCGCCGACGCTCATCAGCTCCGCACGCGGCGACAACACACCCTCACTGAAACACAACAATAACATAAATGTAAATAACAGCAAATGGCCGAAATTTGAAAAAATAAATAAATGTGACATAATTATGTTGTGGCTCGACATACTACAGCATCCTGATTGATGTTAAGCAATCAGTCCAATTGTTGCGCCTTTTTACCACAGAGATAGGCACTGAAAATGGATCACGATCCTGACACAAATTCCTCGCTTCCCTCACATTCACAATTCTTTCATACAAACTCTAAACATGTCTATGGGCACTAGGCAACCCAGCTTTCTTGAGAATGTCTCCGTGACTGCTACTACAGTTTAATAACAGCTTGTTGCAAACCAATGCCAAAAGGTGGTAAGTGGTGGTGGTGGTAGTAAGTAACCCCACATCGGAAAATTAACACCAACTCGTTGCTTACAACTCACAGACCTTGTAATTTCAGTTATTAAATATCATAAATAAATGCAACGAACAAATTACCAAACAAAGCGGAGTTCCAAGAGTGCCAACTACTGAAATATAGTTTCAGTGTACAGTTGCTTCTAAGTACGTTGGCTCCAACTTGTTGGCAAACTTAAATGGGATTAGGCAGATCATCTATGGCGTATCTATGATGCATATTCACCACTTTGTTTGGTAGCACTTTGAAATTGTTTTTGCATTCCTACGATGCAGTTCATATGTGCATTTTGTAATCGTGCCCACATCCCATTGCGCGTGCTAATATGTCTGCCACGTGTGGCCCATGAACAGTTAGTGTTGCGGCCCATTGCGGCGCACAGGGACGCCATTGTTGTCACAAGCACACACACAAAACCTAATGTAGCATAATGGGCACTCGGCGTTCAGATCCATGAATGAAGTCCATGGGTCTATTTTGCCTAACCAAACTCGATGTGTGTGACTTATTTATTTAATAAATATACATAATACTTAAATACATATGGACCTTTGCCATTAGCGGAACAATAACATTTTGTTTTTACTATTCACAATTATTTGCGGAATAATTGTCTGAACGTATATTTTATTTAAGTAAATATCAACTCTAACACATCGTGTGCCACCACATACATAATAACTACGATAACAATATAAAAAGGATGAGCGAAAGTAGATTAATTGAATTTATAAAACCGTAGTGAATGGATGTGTTAATCGAGGCAGACCCAGGAGAGGGTTTTCCTAACAAATAGGAGACATCCTCAACAAAGCTGGGATGCCTATGGCTCATAACCGTTGAGATTGTATGACGAAAGGCTATCATTCATTTTGGGCTTCTATGTACTACTTTTGTCGAGTCCGATGATGAAAAAATATATAAATGGTAGTTTCAATACTTGTATTCATAAAGCTAATAGCAATTTTGCTTTTAATTGCTGTGCAATTATGTTATTTGGAAAATAAAAATGTTTATTTTTAGTTTCTAAATCACGCGGAAAAGACGTATTAAAAAGACGGATTTTTGGGATATGTGTCAGGATCGTGGCAAATGGCGCTCCATGGTCTCTGCCTATTCCTGGGGCGTAACAATTTGATCGATTGATTGACAATTTAATTGTTATATTGCCATATTATGTTTTGTATTAGAAGAGCACTCCTTGATGCAGCGATGCATTAAAACAATGGGATCATGAACCGGCGACGCATTTATAGTTGAATGAGCGCGCTGCACATTACACGAAAGTTACAAGCCAATGTTAGTTCAACTGAAATTACGTTTACCTTATTACTTTTTCAAATGAATATTGTAATTATTTAATTATAATGCACGTGTTTCATTTATATTGTAATAATTCACATCTTTACTATATTCAAACTAATATACCGTAAACGCACCGGTGATGGACAATGAACCAATAATGGACAAAAAAAAAACAAATCTGCTAGAAGAGGGGCGGATATTAATTTGATTATACTGGCTACAGTTTATTATAGACAAAAGTCGTCGATCTGCCAAATTTTGTTGTTTCATTCACTTCCGTTTTATAACACAAAATAGCTTGAGGTAAATTGGTGCTCGTCTTATTGAAAACATATATTAGTGGCTTTTGTCATGGAAATGGTTTACTGGTTGGATAGGTACAAAGTTTACTTGTTCATTTATTATTGCTTTATTAGTAACAAAATCTATTTTGATGGTTGGATTGACTATGAAATCAAGATAAAGACGTACTGTGCTTTTACTATTGAGAGGTTATGTTTCGCGTTATTTTGTCAATGTTTATTACTGGAGCACTCAAGTTGAATAGTTCCAATAATGGACAAATGACCAAACTTGTTTTTATTATTGTTTTTTTGGGATTTTGATTTAATTTTACTCCTTTTTAAATTCCTATTAAAAGCTAGTTGAGAATTATAAACATATTGATGCCTACCAGTAATGGACGCATAGAAATCCAGTTATGGACATTGAAGTAAAATAAGTAATACAGAAATTTCCCTTTTATTTTAGTAATGGCGCCTAAAAAAATATACACCTTAACAAATTGGCTGGGCTATTGTTTATTACTGGGTGTCCATAAGTAGATTTTTGTTGTCCATAACTGGTTAAAAATCTATGGTTTAGCTACCATTGATATGTCTCCTGAAGAGTTCTTAATTATACTATACTTAATTATATCATTAATTGTAGTAAAATCATATTTATTCATTTATTTGTAAACATCGCAGAACTGAGCAACATGAGATGTAGGTACGTCAGTTTGGTCAATTTACGCGCCAAAAGAATTTACAAGAAAAAAATTCAAAACAGGTCTTCAAACTGTACGAGCATTTACAATTCTAAAGCCATTTTAGCGCTCAATCCTGTTTTATTATAGAACATGTTATTATTAATGGAAATAACATATTAAACAATATAATTGTTTGTGATTTGATTGCCGCTATGCCGGCTATGCCATTATATTAATAATTATAGATTTATAAGTTATACAAAATGTTTTTAAAATAAATATAAACATTAACAAGAAGTGATGTATACCTTTTTCTTGCATTCCCTTCCCGCATGTAGCATCCATTTAATTGATTTTGTTCCTTATTTCGATCTTAGTACTTAACATATAATGGGCAACTGTGTGTCATCAAAGTTGTACATAGTGCCAAATATAAGTAATGTTTTTTTGTAATTTGAATATCTAATTACTAATATGTATGCATTCCTTTATATATGTGCATAAATATTGAGAGGCAAGTGTGATTACGCTGGAATTTAATTAACCACTTTGCCGATGGCCACTGCGCCAATCACATCATTATTGGCACAACAACCCATCATGGCCGCATCCCAGCGAGCATTGACAAATACAATGAAGTACTACATACATTACTTATGTTTAAATATCATTCCAAGTGATTGTTATTGTGCCTTGGCCGATGGTAGGCAAGGTGAACTCCACGAGTGCCTCAATCACCATCACTACACTGGAATAGAGATCCGCACTAGTTGATAATCTATAATATTATAATAGTCTCCTTCCACACAAGGCAACAAAAAGAAATAGAACGAAGAGCACAACAAGGGCAGTCTACCACTCTCCTTAAAGAGAAAGCTCATGGACATGTGCATTCTCTCTCTCCTCACATATGGTGCACAGACTTGGTGTTTGAAGGATCACCGGAGGCTCAGGCTCGGGGTTTGTCAATAAGCCATGATACGCAATATCCTGGGCGTAAAACTTCGTAACACCATACTGCGCCCTAAAAAAAGCCGGCAAACTGAAGTGGGACTGGGCAGGTCATCTCTGGCGCATGTCCGATGCAACATGGACAAAGTTCACTACTGAGTGGACTCCAGATTACAAAAGACATCGCGGCAGGCCCAAACGGAAATGGCGAGATGAGATGGACTACTGCAATCAATAGTTCGTGGCGAGAGATCGCCAAATAAGTCATGAGTCATGGAAATAAGAAAGAGAGATCTTTGTCAGCAGTGGGACAAACAAATATGTTAATAATAATAAATAACAATAATAGTGATTGCTTAATGTGCGTTCGTGTGCAGCCACCATTGCAGATGGCCGCCGCAGTAAGTGCCCGAACACTTAACAGATGCTAAAAATACACATCACTCCACATTTACGACCATTCGTGCATCACATATATATTGAAAAATGTTGTCGGTCAATATATAATTTAGGACACACAGTAAAGCCACACAGATGGAAATGAACAGATCGAAACCATCTCACATGTGACATGTATGTCAGTCTCGCTGCGATCACGATGGCAGCAAAGGCTTCGCAACGTCTCATTAATATAAACAACACAACAACATGTGCCAATGCCTAACTTTGTGACAATGTTCAATTAGCAATTACGTTTAATGCATTCATATTGGCATTTGTTATATTCAAATACATATTTATATGTACTCACAATTCCACTGCATATATGCATGTATAACATTTGGGTGGTTATTATTAGTAATAAATGATGCTGGTCGTGTTCACATTTCACTTGTGGTGAACGTATGCGAGAACAATGGCATTTTGACGATAGGCGTGGCGCATTGGTTAAGCACACCAATTTGTTACAACTAAAGTCCCGGCTTCGACGCGTAAGCATCTTTGCTTCAGAACCGGAGCAAATATTACAAATATTTGTTAATAAAATAAAAAAGGTAAATATTTGCTCCGTGATCTAGTTGTCAAAGAGTGGTAGGCAGTGGTGCCCAGTCTGCCGATCAGGGGTAGTACTACTACTACTTATAAGTATACAGACTGTGAAGTGACTTAGTCGCGTTTGGGGATCAGCTTGTTAGTACAAACTCTTACAATGCATAGGCCGCCATAGTACAGTAGTGATCGCCTCCATTGATGGACCGCACTCCAGCTTAACTTGAGGGGGGTGCTGTCACATGGCATATCTGTTAATTATAATGGGCGCAATACAATGACGTTGCTTAATGCATGGAAGTGGCATCGGTCGTGAGCGGCCCATCCATCACACTATTATCAGTGCATTTATGTTAAAGTGCAGATCATGCGCGCGCGTTCGTGACACACCACATTCGCAAACATATTATAGATACGATGTCAACAAAATATAGCACAATCCACTTACAAAATGATAAACTCAAATGTGAGTGTTATTTCAATTATTATAATATTTGTTGCAATAATAAGTTATGTGCAAAATATAATAAATCAATGCTCGTTCACATTTCACAAACTATAATAATATTATTGGTAATAAAACATGATAATATTAATGTATTTATTATGATTTATACAAAAGACACATATTGCCACTTGGCGCAACTATCATACGCATAAATTACACATTATTTCCATTATCATTAATAATATGTGCAAAGTGCATTATATCATGGAAGCTTTATGTTTCTTGTGTTTCAGCTACGTATCATAAGTGCAATGTACATAGCAGACGTATTGAGTGGCATGTCGCGCATGATGGTGGTGCGCGTGAAATTGCAAGTAACAGTGATAAACAAACAAGAATGCCATCGTTAGACAATGGCTTTTCACATGAGCTCTCCCCATCGTGCGCACAACGTTAATTGTTCATATATACCTCGCACCATCCATCCATTCCACTGTGCACCTTGCAACTATGTTATATGTACACTTTTACTTTTCCCGCGTCCTGTCGTGGCCCGGCGTGCGCTTGCGTCTGTCGCGTGCGCCCCGAACGGTCTCACTGCCTCCGCCTCATACGGACATTCCTCACGGGACCCGTGCCCGGCCCACAATCGCCGTACACTCAACAACACAACGGCGGCGTTACCTTTTCGTTATGTTACATGCATTCTTCCTTGGCCCGCCATTGTGGCGGCGACTGAGCCAACTGTGAACTGACTCGGGTTTTCTCAGTCGTTAGCACTACTGCACCTGCATCATGCTTACCATCGGGCAGGCCAAGGCCAGATGTCGAATCACAATAAAAAACTATATAGAAATATACGTACATGAAAACCATTGAGTTGATTTCGATAACATTAGTGAAATACGTAGATAATAAACCAAATGGATATGCAACTGTTGCCAAAATTGTTGTTATCACAATTTCCTATGACATTTTGTAATGTTTGCGAGTGTACGGCGGCCGCGCGGTCGTCGATCGCATGGAACCAGTCAGACAGCCTCCCCCGTCCCCGAGCAGCTCGCGTATCCCAAAACGAGACACACACACACAACCAAATACCACCTTCGTACATATATTTAAAGTTAATATTCCGCTGCTTACACCAACAAAAATGGATTTAAAACTTCGGGTCAGTCCCCATCGCGATGGCTGATTACTCGAATGCTATCATTATATACATTAACAGTGCGAGCGGTATTATGATATATTTAAAAGGTGGCAAGTTGAGCTCCTTTGTCTCTGCTCTGCCTATCCCTGTGGGAAAGAGGCGTGACACATTGCGATTGATAACTATAAATCATTTGTGCTACTTGTATTACTTACCTACTTAAACAGTATAAATAATAATCTAAGTAATCAACATACGTACACGGCCCGCTACTGTTTGGATGTCGAGCCACGATAATAAATGCTATGATACACCAGGAAAACAAACCGAGGATTATGTACTTGCAGCTTACGTGTGCCCAATGCTTCATTCGGGTTATAAATGTTAGCGCAAAATCTAAGTATATATTTACCTTGTTATTTTGAATATTAACTTAGTCGCAGGCATAATTCGTTGTTTCATCCCTGTGTGTGTGTGTGTGTGTGTGTGTGTGTGTGTTGATTTGCTGAACAATAAGGATCGGCAGATACTCAGATCATATATTATGATACTTATATGATCTGAGGGCAGATTAGATCATTTAATAGAGTATACCCAGAGATGGATCATTATTAGCAGCTTATGGCCGGTGAAATATTCAATGTTGTGTTTATATTCATTTGGCTTTTGTTTCCATGTGGCTTCACATATGACAGCACCTCGCTTGATGTTAGGCTGGAGTGCGGTCCATGAAAGGCGATCACTGCTGTTATGATTAAATAACGGCAAGTAGCAGTCGCACTAACTATGTCAATGTATTGGAACCGGCAACTGTGGAGCTGATCCCGCGCCTTCACGATCAGTACACTTGAAAGTGATGCTACTACCCCTGACAGGCAAAGTAGGCGTATGACCAGCCTATTACTTTGAAAAGCACTTCGCACTATGGCAATGGGAATAGTGCGAGGTGTTGCATGGCTGATGAGTTGACGATGTATAATACTATTTGCCAGAGTGCAATGAGAGTCAGCATCGCGGCCATATTGCAATTATTATCATAACATCACTTTGGTTTATTTATTTCATAGGTGAAAACATTAAAAACATGAATTAAAATGTTCATATAATCAGTTTTAATTCATCACTGTTTTGTGTGTTACATAGTAACTAAAGAGACCATTACAATATTAATTAAAACATGTTAAAAACATATATATTTATATATATATATATATATAAATATATATACATAATAATGCCAATAATAAATGTTTAATGTTTTAATTACATGATATTAATATTTCTGCCCATTAATGTTGTGTGTTGTCTTTGCGCTGCTGCGGGCGCATGCAATTCAATTAACCACCTAACATTATAACGCACTTCACAAATAACGAATGGCGTGTTATTACTTGTATAATAGTAATCTGTGATGGCGTTCGCTCAATATCAATCATAGACACTGCTCCAATAATAACAAAAGACAAAGCGACAAAGTGGACTCGAGTGAACAACTTATTCATAATAAAATATTACAACTGCTGTATCAATACAATCAATTCAAATTAGGAATGTTATGAAACTCCGCAACCGAAACTATCTGTAAGCGAATCCGTTATAAAAGTTTCGGATAATTTCGGATATGGGCGAAGACTTAATGAAACATCTATTGACAGGCTTTTACTAATAATATTCCCTAAAATCCGAAACTGAAACTATCTGAAATTGGTATAATAATATTCCTATATTCATATCTAAAATTCCATATCTATAAAATCCCCAATTAAAATATATTAGATTAATTTATAAATTTAATGAAAAATGTACTTTCCTCATTGAAAACGTTGCCGATATACAAAATGCTACATTAGAATAACACCTCAATAAAAACACATCATATTTAACAACAAATACTCTTCAAAGGATACTTCTTTTTCTTTTTTTAAATATTAAAAGTTATCTTTTTAATAGACAAGCTCTGCCAGTAAACAACACAATTATTTTTGAAACCCAACTGGCCAACTGCTGGAAAGTGATGTTAGAAAAAGTACTTTTTCATCAGTGGCAGCCTTTGGCTATAGTATTCATTGATAACTACACTAAATTCAATCAATCAATCCCAGATGATCATCATGGCGATCATTAGAGTAGTCCATTATACTTACATGCCTCTCGCTCTCTCTCGCGCGCGCGCACACCTTCGTAATCATCTCATAGCCACTGGTTATCAACCACTTGACATAATCAATGTATTAAATAATAAAATATTTTTGCTGTTATAATGAATAGAATTATTACTTCCACTAAATAACAATTCTATTCACTTTGAATTTATTAAATTATGCAAAAACAATACATAATAATAGATAATTGTACAGTAATTTACATTTTATATTAAAATTGTCTCTCTCACTTACAGACCTGCCTGCAAATGAAACATATTTATGTGCAGTAATAATGAACTATGTTACATATATATCTCAGACAGGCATAATACATGTACAAATGTATGTGTGATACTATAATAGTTATATATTATCATAGTTATTGAATCTCCATGCTTGGTGTGGTTGGTGTGTTGCGTCAGTCAGCTACGGGCACTCCGTATTATAATAATACTACATCTGAAATAATTATGTTAATGTTAACACTCATTACATATAATATATGATAAACACATTAATGACCACCGCAATGGCTAAGCAAACAGAGAGCACGGCTTCAAAACCACTTCATGGCACCAATCTTTGATATATGTACTTTAATTGTCCTGTTCCATGGATAGACACTTCACCGGACAACTACTAAAATCTTGACAGAGCCAAAGCTCTGCATTATAGTACAAACTCCTTTACGATCTTAATATTTCAGATGCCTCCTTTGTAGGGGCGACAACATGAGAAATGAGAATGCTTCTAAAGGTGTGATTTACGCATGTGATGGGTGTCCTGGCCTTATTAGAAAAGAACAAGTGTTGTAGAATGCATAATGTAGCAGATATTTATTTATTTATTTATTTTTATTTATTTATATATATCTTAATTTTCTACCAACATAGCAAGGGAAGGTCCATGTGTGCCAACTACTGAAAACAGCCTCATCTCATAGAGTCCTTCCTGTTGCCTCCATCATGCAACACTTGAAGGGCCCATGTGTTCTCAATGTGGAGGGAACACATGGGCGGTAATAGCATTCCACTCGTTGATTGTTATGATTGATTGATTGACAGTAAAACATATTATATAAGGGAATACTTTCTTTAGTAGTTGGTTATGTGAATTTAATAGAGCGGCTGGAATAACAAATAATACGAAGCAAAGTAATACCTATTTTCTACTCTGCAATGCATTTGCGAGCCAATCCATGGCGTGATCTAGGCCTTCACCTTTGACAGCGCTCGTGCGGAATATTTGGAAAGTCCTGTCCTTCAGTGCATCTAAGCCTAATGCCTGGTGCACCTCAGCAACAGTCAAACAACCGGACATGTCCTGCTTGTTGGCCAGCACAACCAACACCGCTTGCGATAACTCCTCCTCCTAATAAACATAAGTGCATACAATTCCAACAACAAAACTCAAATTGATACATTGCTTAAAACAAAATTATTAAAACTATTAACATATGATAGCACACCTCATTTTAAGCTACTCACACACTTAAATTAATGTCACTTCACAGTCTGTATACACGTAAGGGACTACGGATTGGTAAATATTTGTAAAATTAAATTTAATTATTATTTAATACAAAATTAAATTATTAAATAATGTAAAATGCCTTATAAACTGTTGTTGATATTAAATATTGATTGCAATAATATTTCATTGAGCATAACATACATATTAATAACTTACTACAATCATGCAAACATTGATTAATGAATTAAACAAATTTTATGTGGCTTACTATTGCATTTATTTTGGTTTCTCATTTTACATTTTTTTTATTAGTCTGACGTTTCGAGAGCTTTGCAGCCATTGTGGTCATGAATAGACCACAATATAATATATGACTACACAATAGGCATTGATTTCTGTATAGGGATATGAACCACCCCAAGCCTATATTTGAAATATTAAATAGTTGTACGCAGACAGTTGCTGATCATTGGCCCAGTCTGCCCATCTGCGGCACTACCACCTACAAGTGTATATAGTATAGACCATGAAATGACTTAGCCACATTTTGGGATCAGCTTTACCAATTCCAATTAGGCTGGCATAGTTGACTGTACTGTAGCAGTCACCACCATTTATGGAGCGCACTCCATGACACTGGGTGCTGTCATTTGTCAAGCCACAATAAAAATAATAATTAAACATAATTTAATTATTATTTTTGTAAAATGTTATATCTCTGAATCACTATTTACAAATAGAAATATATGACCAATAATTATTTTATTAAACCAAAAATGGTATATTTGCATAATTGTATATACAAAATTGTATTTTCTGTGAGTTTTATTTATTACAACGGTTGCTTTTAATGTTTCTATACACTTACCCTTAACATATGAACTAATTCATCCTTTGATATTCCTATTCTGTCTCTGTCAGCGGAGTCCACCACATATATGATGGCGTCTGTGTTACCATAATAACATCTCCAATATGGCCTACAAACACACATCAACATAATAATAGCAATTCAATTAATACCTTTTGAGTCAACAAAAACATATAACCAACCTTATACTGGTCTGTCCACCAAGATCCCACACTTGGAACTTTAGATTTTTATATGTAACTTGTTCTACATTGAAGCCTATAGTTGGTATTGTTGTGACAACTTCGCCGACTTGCAGTCTGTACAGTATTGTCGTCTTCCCGGCGCCGTCCAAACCGAGGATCAGAATACGCATCTCCCGCGCGCCGAGGAGACCCCGGAAGTAACTTAATAGACCACCTGAACAATATACGACAGGATTTGCATGTAATAATTAATGAAAACAACACAAATCACTCCACAATCATAAAATATAGCAATAAAACATACCCATTATTGATAATACAAAACTAGCCTAATTCATTTAATCACGATATTATTATACATTCAAATTAGGTTTACACGTTTCTTTTCTCTTTACTTTCTATATTTAATATAACTTAGATGTAATTATTTACTCTCTTTTCCCAATATAATTCAACATTTTTAGCGTAAAATCGCGTTTGACGTGTAAGCAGCAGGCACTCAACTTTAAGTTGCCAAATGAAAAAATAGAAATGTCATTTGGCATAATAAATTGGTTATCCAAGCCAGCCTTGCATTTACAAAATAAATGTATCATAGAAAGAAACACGTAACTATCATTATCATGGACGAATAATCATAATTGATTATTCGTCCATGATCATTATACTCTTCTAGATTATCTACTCTTTTTATGCATAGAATACACGAACAAATACTTTTGTGCTTCTAGAAAACATATTATAGGGCTAATATCCATATCGAGGTATCGAGCTCAAATACCGTCACGGTAAAAGTGTTTGTCTTTCGAGGCCATCCACGAATCAAGCCATTTTGAGATGTCTTCATATGAACCGAACTGCTAATTAGCCAGACCATGTGCCATTGAACGGAAGAAGTAATAATCGGACGGCGCAATATAATGTGGCGGGTGGGGTAGGTAGGATAATTTTATCTAGGGCGTGAGATCGCTGGCCGCGACGTTATCGCTAATTATTTTAAAACAATATTTTACATAATAATAATAATAATTTCCTGTTCCCGATGCCGGTGGACAGCTATTTTTTATATTTTTAATTTTTTTATTATTTTAAAAATATAAAAAATAAGATTTAAAATAAATAAATGGAATAATAATTTAATTCAGTTTATGGTTTACTGCGGTCGGTAGCACATACCATAAGTGCAGGTACTGCGCAACCCGAGTATCTCACACCAACTACCAGTTCTTACACCATAAGTTCATGGTTTAGCGCGGTCGGTAGTACATACCAATAGTGCAGATTCCGCGTGATCCTTACCATTTTACCAAATAAGTTAACATATGAAACAAGTAATTTTATTATTTTAATCCCTTTATTCAACATTGCACAAACCAAGATCGTGCAACTGCTGTACGCCAACCAACACACCGTACATCAATGGTCCTTCGAGCCGGATGAATGATGTACTTGATATTTAAGGCGATTTTTATTGAATATAATATAATACCGGTTATTAATATGAATAGCGTTTTTTTATTAAAATCAACCTTAAAACTAGGTGAAATTCGCTGATAATATTATTAAAAAAAATTGCCTTTTTAATAAAATCAAAATTAAAATTTTAAAGGAACCCCCGAAACGCCTGAAACCACTTTAGTCATATCACCAGCTTTTTAGTAATAAACAACATTAGTCATGGCTCAATAGTTATATCCCTTTAATATCCCTTGGATCCTTATGGTGCATCATCAGATAACTACTCCAGGTCTTCAATTTGATAACTGTCCAGCTAACTGCTCATAGTGAGTAACAATTTTAGTTAAAGCACTATGATATTATCCGTTGTTGATTTGCTGATCTGAGAGGATTCATGATCAGATACTCCCGGTCTTCAATTTGATGACGGTCCAGCTAATGGCTCTTAGTGAGTAACAATTTTAGTTAAAGCACTATAGGTCCATTTCTTCTTGATTTGCTGATCTGAGAGGATCCATGATCAGTTTTTTTAGATTCAGAATATTTTATTTCATCGCACTTACTTTTCTATACTTAGTTTCCTACAGTCAAGACGAATCTAATGAGTCCAAACTTAGTGAACCTATTAAGTTTAAACCCGTCCAGGATTTAGTATCCTACCTTCGAGTTCCATCATCAGAGTAGCTCAGTGGTACCAGTTAAAACACACATGTATTTGTATAGGTTTTTGTTTTAAATGTTTAGTCACAGATATGTTTAAAAGTAAAGTAAATACCTATTATGCGTCTAAGATCGCTACCGCAGCTAACAAAACGAGCTGATGACCTTGAAACCCCTGATCAGATCTTCATCAATTGTAGCTAATAACCATCTTGATCACGTCAGCTTTCAAACGAAAAAAACTGCATTGTAATCGGTTCATTTATTTATGAGCTACGATGCCACAGACACACACAGATACACAGACAAGTCAAACTTATAACTCCCCTCTTTTTGTGTCGGGGGCTAATAAATAAGTAATTTTGGAAAAAAAAGTAATAATGCTATTTTTTAACTTGCACTTGAGACCGAACTCTTCTTCTAACAAAAAAAGACTATTTGCTGATATTTGTAGAGAATTTGAGGTAATTTAATTACTGTAAACAGGCAATTTACTAAAAATTAAGTTTCCGAGTTTTAAACAAAAATCCTGAAAAAAAATTTTCACGTTTTTGTCAATGCTGCATCACAAAATTTTGTAAGCAAATTTTCAGATATGGATTCCGCACCCCAAAATATTTGTAGAATGAAAGATAAAGGAACTACCCCAAAACTTTCCTGCAAAAAAAACACAATTTGACTGGACTATTAATCCTGCAAAAGTTTCCCAGGTGCAAATAATCAATTAGCTTCGATTTAGGTGAATTGAAAGGTCGTGTGGGTGTCAATTTAAAATGAAAACAACATAAAATAAATAATAATAATAATATATTTAAAATGCTTCAGTTAATAATACAAAGAGACTTATATATAACATCATTTGACAGTTACATAATTTAAGACAAAAATACATCACGAAGCAATATAGGCATGACACGTGATAGTGTTGCCAATGATAAATATTAAAAGTTATGGAAGTATTCATATACAAAAATATTATTAATAACACAAATAGCATATTTACAACAATATAAATCTATTCACTATATACAATAAATTAATTATATACGCATGCAGCCTATGTCTTTTATAATTTACTTATCAACTTAATATTAATGATGGCATTTGCATTTGTGATCGAACATGGCTGCCAGCCATTAAATGGCCACGAATAACAGGAACAATATACACGCACAACAAAACTACACATTATAAAGAGTTGTTCTACTTACAATATATACACAATAAAAGCAAATAACATTAAGTACACAAATACAATATAACAAATACATCAATACACAAATGATGATGATGATGATGGTAACAATGCGTTTATTGTGGCATAACATATTATGATACCACCCTGCCTGTCGTTAAGATGGTGTGTGCTCCGTGAAGTAAAGCAACTGCTAATAAGACCATTAATCAGTCACATCCACTATGCCGGCCTAGTGGAACCGGCAAATGTCAAGCTGATCCCGAAAAGTGGCCGAGTTACATCACGGTCAGCACACATGAAAGTGGTGGTAGTACTCAGGAAGGCAGATGACAAATGACTACCAACTGTCTGGTTACCTAACCACTTCTAAAAATGATGATTTCCTCATTATTGTATATATTAACACAAAGCTTATATATATATATATATATAAATGCAACAACAAATTAGTCAAACAACGCACATAGAGAACATAAAGTATAGAATGATTGTGTTGCTGATGGTATTAAGGTGCTAAGTCAGTGTGACGTCATGACGCAAGCGCATTAGCCACACATTGCAATGTTCCATCAAATCCAAAGTTGATAGTAAATGGAAACTTACAATAATGATATGTTTACGGATTGAAGTGAACAAATGTGAATAATATTGTTATTAATATTTAATAACAAAATTTGTTAGTTTTTTATTTTAATTGCCGCCTGCCTTCCCCCAAATCCGGCCCTGATTGCGTAATAATAGCAATGCTAAATGTTCATATACTTATGACCAAATGTTACACATCTATTGCGACCATCTTTGGGATATAGGTGTCGTGAGCGATATCCCAAGGCGCATTCATAAACAACAGTTGCTTCTTAAAATAATATGAACATCACGCGTTCATGTCTATCGTATGTAAATTATTATATTAAATTGTAATTGGACAAACTAATACAAATCACAGCGCCATTGTTATTTTACTTATTATTAATTTGTAGCAACAACAATCGTGGAGTCTTCAATGAACTGCACGGGCAAATGATAGCACAACGGCGTGGTGTAACTCAGTGGTGGGCAGTTAAGCGACTAATTGATTTTCTATTCAATTTATCTACCTAATACGTTTTTTTATTTATATATAAACTTTGGCCGTCCTGTTTCTATGATAGTATGATTTACTTTTAGTATACAAATGTAAAAAATTGCTATTGGTTACATGTTCATCATTATAAGTATTTAAACAAGAAATGCTCTAATAATAGTTTGTGACACATTTGCCTCTGTTATAAAGCGCATGGCCGCCAATGCACATAATATATATGTTAACTTTTTACATTCCAACAGTAAGCTTCTAAAAATAGTTATATCATAGAAACTGAGCGACTAAAGTACATTATCAAAGTGTCATTAATTTGTGGGTAGTTGTATTAATAACGCACCATTGCAAGTGGTTTCCAAGTGGTGGTACATCTTCGTTTGCATCACAATAACACCACCACATACTCTACAATATAGATTTTTATTGTGACAGCACTGTCCACAACTGGCCTAGTCCAAACAGGCAACTTACAAGTTTATCCTGATACGTGACTAAATCACTTTACGGTCTGTATACTTATAAGTGGTGGTTATACTTCAGATCAGCAGACCAGATTACCACTCTTTGATAAGCAAATAACCGTGTTTTTTTTATGAACAATTATTTGTAATATTAAATATTTGCTCCTAATGGTAATGCTGGTGGTGTGCGAATGCGTATGTTTGTTGTACCATTGGCGGCATCACACGCGCAGCATTGGGTCGGTGTCCTCCGCGGGTGAATAGCCAATGGCCGCGCAATGGAACAATTGGGCGCAATTGCGTAGTGGGCCGCGCGTGAACGGCGAACGGCCATTCGACTCCTGGAAGTGCTTGTAACGGTGACGGTTCAGCTGCTCGTTCGTTGTCACGCCCAAACATATCAGCTGCAAATATATATATATATATATCTCATTATAATTTGATAACGAACAAAACAACATATTTTTATTATTTACATTTCTACACTAAGCAGGACTATCTAAATGCATATATCAAAGATACATTGGTACTGGTGAGTGGTTGTTCGGCCATTGCACTGCCACTACACCACGGCCGCCTTGAATAATACGTAGCATTTAGCACCCATCGCATAGGCCCAAGTGCAGTCCATGAATTTAGAGCCTTACTCCACGGGGAACCTCGTCTTTTCATTATCGTGGAGACGACTATTTAGCAGCAGTCGACTCCGCAATGTCGGCCGAATTTTACTTGTCGATTGTTCGACAAAGCGACGTTTACAAAGCGATTGTAGTTTCGGTCGGCACAATGCGGATGCTTACACCGACCTATGTACGATAATTAAAAGACAAGGAAAGAACGCATTGAGAGCATTATTCGTTGGTGTAGTGCTATGGCTTCGATGGTGAGAGCATGATGTCGCAGGTGTTATATAATAATAATGCGCTTACCAAGTACAATTGGCTGACAACCAGAATGGTCACCCACAGCAAATGGAACGCCGCATTCACCATCACCCACATCATCCACGCGTTGCACGTCGCCCATTTAGATAATGTCACGTAACTCGCCTCCTTCAATATTAACACACGCACATTATTATTATTATTGTCACGCGACATATGGAACGCCACTGCTACTACAATTCAATAACTGTGAGTAGCAATCACATCCACTATGCCGGCCTAGATGGAACCGGCAAGTTATAAGCTGATCCCGAAACGTGACCAAATCACTTCACGGTCTGTATAAGTGGTGGTACTACCCCGGATCGGCAGACTGGGTACCACTGCCTACCACTCTTTTATAACCAGACCCAAAGCAAATATCCACCTCTTTTTTTATTAACAAATATTTGCAATATTTAATATAATAACGCGGAACAAACCTATCGCTACACCGTTTGCCACGCCTGTCATCACTTAAAAGTGTGTTTGCCCCAGATCGGCAAACACACAGACAATATTTATTTATTAACAAATATTTGTAATAATCTTTGCTACAACTGGGAATCGATCCTGTGTCATGTAATAATAATAATAATATGCGGCGTCACCTGTTCGCACTCCTTGTTCATGTACTGCACGCATCCATACAACATCCATGTGCACATCGCAATCAAACAGAACAGGAAACCAATGAAGTAGCGGTGATTGTTGGCGCCTGCAATTGATATAACTCAATTATTATAAATATTAATAATCGGTGCGCCATTGTTGAACGCGAATGTTAATGGCGATTATGGCTTCGTAACTGGACTATGAACCTGGCTGTATTAATTGTTGTGATAAAGGCGCAATACAATAATGATGAACACCACCCACCTATACAGTTGCCAACCCATGGGCAATGGTGGTCGAACCTGGCCACACATCTGTTGCACACGGAGCAGTGCTTCGAGCGCAGCGGCCGCCTCACAAGGCACGCGGAACAAAACCTCGCAGCACTGAACCCACTGCCTGGCTCACCCGTGCGACACTCCGACAACTCGATTATAGTCTGATAATAACAAATCATATTATTATTAACATACCTTTCACAGTCGTATGATGTGACGCTTCTGTTGAGTCGTCGGCGCTCATGGACTTCCACAACTCAATGCACATAATCCATGCTTATGTTCTATATTAGGCCACAACAAGTGCTTGCATCATACAAACAAACTATCAATCAACATATCTTGTTTAGAAGTGAACTTTTTTGAATTATTTAAACTTTATGGTGTTTTAATGCAATAAACAACTGTTGTATTGTCTCCTCTGTTAAGTTTCATCTTAATTGTTATTGAATATCAACGACAATTATATATGAAATATATGCAGCAGCTCAACATCACAGAGTAGTGTAATACGAGGTGTGTTCAAAAAGTATCGCGAATTTTGTGTTTTTTCAAAAACTTTTTATTTATTCATGAATATCTATTTTGTCCCCTTCAAAGTAATCCCCATGAGATATTATACACTTGTGCCAACGGTTTTTCCGATCTTCGAAGCACTTCAAAAAATCATTTTTTTTATCTTGTTCAGCTCCTCCTTCGATGCCGTCTTTATCTCGTCAAGCGTAGGGTAACGTCGTCCTTTCATGGGCCTCTTCAGTTTAGGGAACAAGAAAAAGTCGCAGGGGGCCAGATCTGGGGAATACGGTGGCTGCGGCATCATTAGTGTGTTGTTTTTGGCCAAAAAGTCGCGCACAAGCAACGATGTGTGAGCAGGGGCGTTATCGTGATGCAAAAGCCAATTTTTGTACTTCCACAAATCCGGGCGTTTCTGGCGGATTGCTTCGCGCAAATTGCGCATAACTTGCAGGTAATATTCCTTATTGACCGTTCTACCCTGTGGCAAGAACTCATGATGCACCACGCAGGGCCGTCGAAGAAAACTGTCAGCAAAACTTTCACATTCGACCGAACTTGGCGCGCTTTTTTCGGTCTTGGTTCGTGCGGCAGCTTCCATTGAGATGATTGAGCTTTGGTTTCCACGTCATAACCATAAACCCACGATTCGTCACCAGTTATGACCCTCTGGGGCAAATTTGGGTCGTCGCGGACAGAGTCCAACATCTCATTAGCAATGTTCATGCGATGCTGTTTTTGGTCGCAATTGAGCAATTTTGGTACGAATTTCGCGGCGACCCGTCTCATGCCCAAATCATTGATAAAAATCGAATGGCACGAGCCAATCGATATATTTAGGTCCTCAGCAACTTCTCTAACGGTGATTCGACGATTGGCCAATACCATTTTCTCCGCTTTATTAATTTTTTCATCTGTTGTTGAAGTGCTCGGGCGTCCGGCACGCTCTTCGTCGTTCACATCTTCTCGGCCTTCTGAGAACATTTTGTACCACCGATAAACGTTGCTTCGGTTCAAGGTAGCTTCTCCGTATGCCAGTCAACATTCGGAATGCATCCGCGCACTTAATTTCGTTTTTCATACAAAATTTGATACAGGTTCTTTGATCCATTTTTTGAATAGGTAAAAATCGAAGACGATCCAAAACACGTGCAAGCAAAGCAGCTGTCAACAATTAAGTGAACATTCAAAATGGCCGAGCTTGTCGGCATAAGTGAGAGACATGAGTACCAACATAACGCCACAAAAAAAATCGAAATTCGAATATACGTAACCCGCGAAAATTCAAAAGTCGCGATACTTTTTGAACACACCTCGTATGTATAACACAATGTGCGACATACCCTAAACTTGTCCTGCCTGGATGCGGTGATGACTCCGGGGTCCGCCCTCCAGCACTTGAGGAAGCAATACCACAACAGCGCTGAGCTGCCCACAAAGCAGAATGACATCAGCGCGGGCACAACACTCCAAATGTACACCGCCCATGTTATATAAAACCACACCTAAAATATAACACAACATATTACTTAATAATGACCACCACGCCTGCATTCATAACATAACAAACAATGCTTTACTAATGAGTGGTGCACATACAATTTAAGTTGATATGATTGCATGTGCATTTAGCACAATGGCTCGCAAATAACAACCAACAACGTGTGCGTGTGCTCGAATATTTAAGTAGCGTTACCTTTGTGCCCAAATAGACACTCAGCGGGAATATATTTTTGAGATCTTCGTCAAATATGGCGCCCGTGAACATCTTGAGCGCACCATAGAAACACGCGAGCACAAACAACTTAATAATGTACATCGTCTCCAACTCGAGCACCAAGCCCGTCAAATAGAACGACATGAACGGAATCACCACCACCGACCACCAACGGAATTTCTGTAACACAAGACACATTACCATTATACGCTGCCGGCCTCTACACTTCAATGCAGCTCATTTGGAGTAAATCACCACTTACTGTCTGCCTATTAGGAGCAAACTTTGGCCGGCATAATGACGGCGATTCAGGCAGCCGTCAACAAACTCGGTTTTCTCAGTCGTCGTCACTCTTGGACCTCCTCTTGCTTATAGGCCGGGAGCTGGTGACAGGTGACGTTCCACGATTTTGTCGTCCATGCTTTTTTAACGGATTTAATTAATGTTCAAAGAGTTATCCGGAAATTTTTCACAGTTGGTCATACGAGGGGTGCATGCCAATTTTTCCAGAGTGTTTTTATTACAAAATCCTTCCATATGAAGAGGACGCGCGGGGGGGGGGGGGGGGGGGTTAAAACCATGACTATAATTGATATTTTAGGGTTGGTTATAAAAAGGCATGCACGACAAAATCGTGGAACGTCACCTGTCACCAGCTCCCGATCTATTATCATCAGGCGGTTTGAGGTCAGATGTCGTGTCACAATAAAAAAGAATATCTATTTATTTTTTTAATTTATCAAATAATATGTTATTTAATACTTTAATATTGCAAATAAAGCACGTTTCCGAACAGGAATTGAACCTGGGATAGTAGACGCGGGTCATCTATATTGCAAAGTTACGCACACAACCATAACAGGAGTGAGCACTCTAAGTATGAGAATGTCGCCTATGGCTACAACCTCTGGCTCATGAGTGACGGATGCCAACGTATGTGACGTCATTGGATTCAATATGTGCACTAGGAGAATTATAAAAGCTCCTAGTGCGCTGAAAATATATAAAGTGATAAGTTGATTGCATAGAATGTTGTGAAAGGGTGTGTGGCATGTTGCAAGTGAATATATTGATATGTATATGTGGCAAATATAGTGAATGTGCGGCGGCCATCTTATCACATGTGATACAGCAATGTGATAAGATAACAACATTGAACATTGGAATATATTGTGAACATGAATGCAACATAATAATAATTACTTTGTCAATGAGCAGCCTGCGGAACCAGTTGCGTCTGTTGTCAATGCAGTGCTCCCTCATTTTGTGTATGACCTTCTCATTGAGCCAAAGTGAGTCGTTGCGCGTCTGCAACATGGTGAGCGGCGTCACGCCACGCAGGTTGGGCGTCAACAGGCTCGCATTGCCCTGGAACACATCAACACGCACACGTGGAGCCATTGCATTCCCATTCATTATAACAACAACATAGACGCTTACGTATAAGACGAGCGTTGTGATGGCGGTTGTGTTGCGCGCCAGGATGGCCCAATGCAACGCTGTGTTCTCGTGCGCCCTGTCCGCCGGGCTCGTGGACGCGCCCAACGTGATCAGCAGGCGGGTGGGGTCCACGGAGGACACCTTCCAACATGACCACATGAGCGCCGTCATCCCGCCCGCGTCCGGTGAGTCCGGGGCCACACCGCGAGCCACCAGATAAGCGACCACCGCGGTATGGCCGTATTGTGCGGCGAGATGCAGACACGCGCACCCTTCCGCGTCCCGCAGCTCCGGGTCGGCCCCCGCCCGCAGCAGTATGACGGTCGCCTCGAGGTGTCCTTGGCGCGTCGCCCAGTGCAGCGGCGTCGATTGCAGCTCGCCCCCGATGGCGTCCACGTTGGCTCCCTTCGACAGCAGGTACTCCATGATTTCCTTTCTGTTGTTGATCGCCGCCCAGTGCATCAGTGTGACCGTCTCGTGGTCCGGCTGGTTCACGTCCCAGCCGGCCTCCACCAGTTCCTGTACGCGGGCGAAGGCGCCGAACTGCGTCGCCTTCACGATGTCGAATCCGCCGTAATCCCGCTGGACGGGCGGCGCCGGCACCTTGTCGACATCGTCGAATTCGTGCTGCGCCTTGCCGCACTGGCCGGCCGCAGCCGCGCCGCAAGCACCCTCGTACATTATCACTCAATATTAGGAATGCGGTTTCATTCAGTTCCCTTCATGTGACTTTGTGCACCAGAACCCATCCAAAAACAGAAACCCATTGCGATTCTTTTTATTATTACAATTTGGCATTAATTTTGCCACAATGGCGCGCAGTGGCAGCGGAGCCAATACTTGTGTGCACTGGAAAAGAGGAAAATGACATATATAGGCATGCACACCACAATACACAATTGCTACATCAATTTCATTTACTATTATATATATTTCACATTAGGCGTACATTGTGTCTCAACATTATGTTAACAACAACACACAACATACATTATGTACAACTGGAACACAACAAGATCTGTGTGGTTATTATGAAATGGGCAAATCATACATTGTCTGCAATGATCCTTAATACATCTAAGGTATATTCATGCAAACATATAAAATTATTGGAGTACAACACATATTTAGTAAGATACCGGAATTATTCACACAGGGATAGGCAGTTACAATGGTCACTTGTATTTTTTTTATATAGAGTGTCCCAAAATTAACGCAAGATTTGAATGAAATAGAAAACACAGTTTTTAGTCTTTTAATTGTATTTTTTTATTAAATCATAAAGTACATAGGATATGGTTATTTATAGAATAACATCATGCAAATGGCCTCCACGGCTTTGCATACACATACACACTCAATTGCCGAAAATTTCCATGACCATTTTGCATAAATGTGGCTGAATTCCGTTGATGGAACGTTGAATCTACTCTTTTAATGCACGCGTTGTTGTGGGCTTGTTGACATAGACCTGTGATAAATAACCCTATAAAAGAAATCTAATGGCGTTAAATCACACAATCAAGGGGTATGTATCTGTAGTGAGGATGTAGAGAGATTCTTGAAATTTGCAATTCTTGTCCACGACTGTGAATTGGGGTTCCTGGTCACCGACACTCTCAAGCAGCAGTTGATAGACAACTAATAATCGCCTGTATCTGGTTTTAATACTTTATAAATCTTGTATTTGTTGGTATTGTCCAAAAACTTGTCAGGTCTATTTTTAAATTGATTAACAGTCTCAGCTGACACAACTTGTTCTGGTAGGTTATTCCACCTATCTACCACTCTGTTACTAAGAAAGTGCTTGTGAGGGTTGTTGTTAGACCATGTTTTTCGTGAGAGGAATGACCTCTCAAGTTTCCTTTAGCAGACTTTCCTTTTTATATGTTTCTATTAAGTCTCCACGTTCTCTGCACTCTTCAAGTGTGCTAAGTTAGAGTTGCTCAAGCCTTTCGTTATATGGAAGCCGCTTCAATTGTCTTGGTATCTTAGTAAATCTCCGTTGTACTCCTTCTAACAATTTTATATCTTTGATGAAGTATGGGTTCCATACTTGGAACCCATACTAGTTCATATTAGCTGTCGATTTGTTTGTTTTTTAGAGTTGTCAACACTTTACTGCATAAATGGCGGCAAATTCAAATCTTGCGTTAATTTTGGGACACCATTATATGCCACTAGATAATTTATTTCCATGACAAAAAAATAATTATTAAAAGTATAATTTTATTTGCTTTAACAAAGGTTGCCAATAATGACTCCACGCATGTAAACTACTTTTATGTTGCGACTGCCACAAAAGAACTTTGGCAGATTTTTATGTTTCACATTTCTCATATTTGAAACAACACAGGGAACATTGGCAATGAGCTCCATATCTTTTATTTTGTGACTCAACATCTGACCTTCATCTGCCTCATGAAGGTCATGATGGAGATGTGCTGAGAGAAAACAAGCCATTTTACAGCTGCCACAGTCATCACTATGCCGGCCAAATGTACTTATTCACACATTGTTTGAAGGATTCAATGTTATAGGATGGGCTGGTAAAGCATTCCGCTTGTCAATTGTTCTACAAAGAAAACGCTTCAGTTGATGATGGAGCACAAGGATTTAAGGATTAAGGGATTTAAGGGATTGTTTAATTGCTCAATAAATTCACCAGAAATTGGTATATATCTGAGTTATGATAGGCCTGAAGAGTGGAAAGGTACATGTGAGGAGCAGATTACAACAAGATGGGGATGGCATCTTATTCAGAACACACTGTTTAATTCATTGACAATTTAAGATCGCAATTTCAGTTAGGTATAACCTATTAGAATTTAATACGTTTTCGGTCTGTGTTTTATTTTTGTTAATTCTATCATTTTGCATTTGTTACTGTATTGCTTAATGTAAAACTCGCTCCCCCGGAAGGGACTCAATTACCCTTATCCATACCGAAATCATAGGGATCGTGAGGGTTAGGGTTTTGGTTTGATATAAACATTATTAAGCCTTAGTATAGGTTATTTACCTTTTATCAGCTTTACACTAACTAAGCACACTTTCCTTATATTAAGTAGACACCGTAAAAAAAGATAAAATGACGAAAAATTAATAATCAAAACAATAACATGCGAAGCTCCCACTCCACCTGACTTGACAGCCGTCAACTCACCGTCAACTCATTGCTATTATTTTATTGACAATTTTTGGTAATTGTTGCCATATGGAAAAATATACCCGAGGTTTAAGCGACGTCAAGCTATCATCTTCCGCTCTCAAGTAGTCGATAAAATCATGTTTAATCTTCAGCATTCATTTAGTGGAGAAGTTATAATCATTGAACTGAAGACTACGATGGAAGACTACATTGCATTTTATTAAACAAAAAAATCTTCTGTACAAAAAAGGCAATGGAAACATAGTGTTTGCGGCCTATTAGTAGAATAGTAGTAGTTATAGAGGAGATATATAATTATGTTATATAACTCGATGTTAGTCTTCTTTAGGTGGATGTTGAAACTGGCGTTTAAGACCGCGTTCTCACGAGGCGATTTGAGTTGATCAACTGCGAAATCTTTCGAGATTTGAACCGTCTGAACAGACTTTCAACCAAATTGAAGCAATTAATATATATAATTTTTGTTAAACGACAAATATTGATCAACTGAAATCGCCCGGTGAGAACGCGGTATAATTTATAGCATGAAGATGATAGTTTTAGCTAAGCAATGAAAAAACAAATTTTTCCTATTATACTCGGCGAACTTATATGAATACTGGATAGAACTTCCACCATTATTAAACATTATTTGGAAATGGTGTAAATTATAATGAAACGTTTTCATCGCTCCTGAACTTACCCTTGCTTTTTTGTTTAGATTAACGTGGGGGGAAAGCTCTATCAGCCGTAGTGCCAGACTGTTACCGACACTGAGCAGTCATCCTCTGACCATCAATATCGGCGGAGTCACAAGCACGCGTGAGCTTCTTTTTAATAACTCTGCCGAGACCTTGGCCTTCAGAGCCCGTTTGGCTTTTACTTGTGATGGGTGATATGTCACGACGGACAGACCCCTCTTTTGGTGCCTAATTAATGCACGAGAGGGAATGGTGGTGCCTCTGGTTGTGCCTGGTGGTACCTTTTGTCAGTGCTATTTGTGGATATACGTGTATATTGTTATATGACTCAGCATTATAGAATGGGGTAGAGTATGGTGTTAGAACATAATTTGATAGATTTGTGGTTTTGTTATGTTTTGCATTCACTTTATTTTGCAATTCATAGTATGAATGGATGTATCATGTTGGTCTGTGTTAAAAAGGCATCGTTTGTCTGATGACTGAATGCCACATTGCGTCCAAATGGTATGGTAGGGTGTTATAATTAAAAGTCAGTGATAACACACGATGTGTATTCGCTTTATTTCAACATTCGCATATCACGTTTTCTTTATTCACCTATTTCGCGTTTCAAACACAACATTGGTCAACGGTTCAGCTTTAAGTACTGGCGACTAGTGCGACTGTGCGCGCGCGCGCTAAACGTCCACGGGCACTGTCACTGTGAAGAGAGATCGCGCGCTGCGGTGCGGTGCGGCGCGGGTGCGGGCGGCGGCTCGCTGGGGCGGGGCGGTCAAGCGGACGCGCGACGCTCACGCGGAACCGGCGCCCTCCGTCTCGGCGACCGCTCCCACCTCGCTCAGCCGCAGCGCCACCTCCAGGTCCCGCAGCACCTGCGAGAGCGAATTATCAAATCAGTCTTATGTCGTACGGCGGCGAGCGGCGCGATCATCGTCCAACGTGTTGCGCACCTCCGTCTCCTTCTGGTCGACGAGGTGATACCTGGCGTCGAGCGCCGTCAGGTGTGCGAAGGTGAGGTGCAGGTGCGCGTGCAGCCGCAGCAGCGCCATCTGCCTGAAGTGCGCCGCGTACAGGTGCGCGAGCACGTGGAACAGCAGCCTGCACACGCGCCGCACGACCGCCTCGAAGCCCGCCGGGAACGAGTGCGCTGCAACAACACACGCAGCATTAGAGAGCCCTGCGAGCGGGAGCACCACCCAGCAGCAGCGACAGCGCGCACCACTCACCATATTTGGTGGGGAAGACGGCCTCGTCATTGACGGTGTTCTGCGTGAACGTCATCACGTAGTCGACGTACTGCGGCGCGGCGACGCGCGTCTTCTTGCCGCGCTCGTCGTACCAGGCGTAGCTTCGCCCGCCTGGCCCCAACATGTCCGGACACCCGCTTGCAGTGCAGAACTCTGACACGGCGCCATACAGCAGATTCACGTGCTCGAACAGCGCCAACGCTGAAAACGCACATTCGTGAAGCACATCAATCACGCCCTACTACTATTATTATTTATAAAATATTAACATTGGCAACATTGAATGGCGACACAGCGGCAGAGTTGTGGCAATTGTGAAGTACGTCATATTAGGGCCAACCTGTGCGTGTGTGCAATGGCAACAAAATATATCAAACAAGTAGAATCGCGCAGCAACCTGCCACAAAGGCGGCATTCGCGTCACATCGCCATCGCAGCCGAGTGATTGTATTAATGCACAGTTAACAAACGGAGCGGGGGACAAACACGTTTTACAACTGTTACAAATAATTCGGCACACATTTTCTAATTTATGAACTTGACCAATATAATATATTAATCTCGTATAATACACCTACGTTTGTGTGCACTGCGGAGTGAGTGCCGGTGACGTCACAGCGGCGCCACTATAACCCCGCGCGCCCGCCATTGACCAAATGCACCGATATTGTTTTAATATTATATGTATATACATTGTATTGTTCGTGTGCAGGTCACGTGGCACAACATCACCGCAAATGTACACTCTGTGGACTGATGTGACAGCTGTTTCATTATTGTGTCTCACTCGATTATATGGAAGTGAAAACAAGACGCAAATAGGTATTGTCAGTAATTGTGAGTCGTCGCCGGCCCAATTCACTAATAATATTCCAAGGCATCGTCACGCAATGACAACTAATGCAGTTGGTGGCGCGCAGTGAAATGAGTACAATTTGGAGTAGAAAGTTGTCCAAATGGCTGCGAAAGTGTGCCAATGTTGGTCGGTCGTACTCACTGTGCGACGCGAGCCATTCATTATAGTCGAGCCCCTGCGGCAACTCCACCAGCCGTCTCATGTCCAGCTCTGGTAACTTCCTCTCCAGCAGTGCCTCTTGTAAATATAACTTTGGATCTCCGGTGGCCTCGCCATCGCGCTCCTTGCGGCGCGCCTTCCTGGAAACATAACACATCGCTCATAATCGAACACTCACACAAATCAATGAGCAACGTTGACATTATCATGAGGAAAATGTTGAGCGCATTTAATAATAACAACATTATGTTGGGTGCAGTGTTGTTGCCGCATGTCACCCACCCACCTGAAGGGCACCGCCGCGTATATGTACGAGGGCAGCGACAACAGCACGCCGAGCACGAGCGCGTGACACATCGCCGCGGCGGACATGACCGCGCGCGACCACCGCCGGCGCAACACTGCGCGCACAACCAATCATCGCCAATGTTACGCAACAACATCGCCGCAATCACCACAAGGACACAAGTGACACTATTCCCCTGGCTGTGCGACGTTCACAATTGAATGGTGTGCCTCGTGCATGACAATACTGCAATAGGCACTCGCGCTATGCCGGCCGCCGTTATAGCACTTTTCGCACATCCGTGACATTGGCAACGTCGTGTGCCCTTGAACGTATTCAGTGCAGCGGCAGGAAGGCAATCTAATGATACAACCTTGGGCATTGGGGCGCAGGCGTACAACAAGTGTGCTCTGCTCAATTGTCACACAAATATATCACATTCCGCTGCCATATAGGATGCGTGTGTGCAGTGAGCGCTGAGCAACATTGGCGGCGGACACTATTAATATCACACAGAGTTCGTCGCCATCGGTTGTTATGACGCAAATCATATTATTTATAGGATCGCGCCGCTCTGCATCACAAACGCCAATACATTGTTAGAATTACCAACAACTCGATCGACCTCACATCAAATCCCCGTTTACATATTTCCCTCATCATTATTATAATGATAATCATTAATTTCGGCGACTTAATGATGGCCTTTTCACACGTTCCGCCCATATGCCTTGGAACCAGAACGTTCCGAAGAATATCAAAATTGCATTAAGTTATAAAATTCATCTTGGCAAAAACTGATTTTGTTTTAACGCGGTATAATATAAAGTTTATAGGTGAATTCTAATAATTGGTCAAAGCATAATATTTATGTGAGTAAGGATTGATAATAACGTATTGGCGGGAATAGCTTCGCAAATAACTTATCACTTTGCTTGCTTATCTGTAAGAGATAATAATTTGTGTACATTGGATAACATAGACATTATATATTATGCTATAGAGAACTATTTTTGCATCTACAAATTTGTAGTTCATTGTTTTCATATTCAGCCAGCAGCGTCTTTTAAGCGTATAAAAAGCGTATTTTTTTTATGTTTGATGAATTGTTGAATTGTCATTGTTCAACCATTTTATACAAAAACATTTCCACACCTCTCTCGTTGATTGCTCTTTTAATAATTGAGTACCGTTATGTTTTAAGTGTACAGTTCTATAAGCAAGTGAGATTGTTGCTGTTGTTGGAATAAGTTATATTATTGATGTTGCATACATTGCACTGCACACAGTGTCCTCGCCACACGCTCACCCGCGCACAATATATATGCACAAGAACCCATTGTTATGTTGTGGACCGCAGTAATAGGTTGTGTGGGTCGCACAGGGAGGTGTTGTATAGCACATTAAATGCTATTGGATTGTATTAATAATGAATGTTGTTGTTATTATAATATTATGCTATTGGCAATTTATTTCATTTCAAACAACGTGGTTATTATTAACACCGTGATTGCTTCGGTGGCAACTAATAGTTCACCCATTTCACATTGAACGATGGTGGTCAGCAGCGGAATGGCCACGTGCCACAATATATGCAATTATTATAATGTACTTTAAAAGTTAAAGGTTAAAAAGCTGTTAATATGATTAGCAATTTAATAATAGTGTTGTTATAATGAGCTTGGCGGTTTGGTCGCCGTACAACATTAGAGAATGAGCGCGATTGTTTCATTCATTAATCAATGTTAGCGCAAAATCTATGAAATTTCTCCATTATTACACCCAATCACACAACACGGCCAATTCACACGTGCACACGTTATGTTGCCCTTTCGCTCACATTCACTAGACACATTGCTCTTTCCACCACTCAACGTCCATTTTATAACATTTATAACATTGTCGCACAAATGTGACGCAATCGGTTAATTTGGAAATTATCTACGATTGTACAGCTGACCATAAATTGCCGCTTTACTTGAAATACGTGTGCACGCGTGGAATAGCCGCCGCCATTAACGATAACACCTGCGAGTGTATTATGTGCGCAACCACATGCGACAACACAACAATATAGCAAAACACAATTCTAACAGAGCGCAACATAACAACATTGTGGAACATTCTCCGTGGCATAGGCGATGGAGGACGCACACAGAGCCAGGGGCAACAGAGTTCGCGTGACCTCTGCATATACGTATACTGTGATCCAAACAGCTCGATTGTCATATCATCAAGTACCATGCAGCATGCGACATTATTTAGTACAGGCAGAGTTGATATATTTTTTTAGTGTGACTCGATGTTAAGCTGGAATGCGGTATACAATGCCAATATCACTTGTTATTGTGGCTTCACTATATAACTATTAATATATATAGAACACTTGTTTATATATAGTCAATAGATTTTGTAGTGCACGCAAAATAATTACTTATATACACGTAGGTAACATTTTGACACCTTGGATTAAATTGTTCCAATTTAGGTAGGGATCTCTATTATTATTTTTTAATATAATATTACCGATGTTACCTAAAGAATATGTAGTATTCTAACGGTTTTTGAGTTAAATCATAACAAACATCAAATGTTTCCTCTTCATAAATTGGCATAGATTACAAATGAAAGCTATAAAATAAATGCTAGCACCGGACGGGAATTGAACCGTGTGCCTTTCCGCGCAACGGCCACGTGCCTCGTTGGTTGCCATTGTTGCGGCGGCCTCCATTCCAACAAAGAGGCCGTCACACGCCACTCGCCATGTAGGTGATGGATGCACCAACCACCGCCAACCAACATATATACCAATATTATTAAGCACAAAGTCACTATATCTCTTGGGCTCGTTCAAAATGAACGGCGTGGTAGGCAGTGATGCCCAGTCTGGGTAGCATCCGGGTTACTACCACCACTTACAAATATACAGACCGTGAAGTGATTTAGTCGCGTTCCGGGATCAACTTGTGAGTTGCCGGTTCCAACTGGGCCGGCCTAGTGGATGTGACTGCTACTTACAGTTATTGAATTGTAGTAGCAGTCATACATTCGTAGACCGCACTCCAGCTTAACATAAGACGGTGTGCTGTCAAATGTATTGCTAAGGAGAATATGTTCATTTTGGGAAAAGAGATATAAGCTGAATATATAAACAAAACTACAAGGGACATAGATCTATTGTACTCTAAATGAAATTGTACATTAGTATGTGCCTTAACACGAGTTGTTATAGTACATGTTACGAGACACAGTGATGACACGTGCGAGAAACCGCGGTGCGCTGCTGGTGCGTACTATATAAATGGGTGCACACCAATTTGGTGAAAGATTAAAGCAGCAACCAGTTGAGCAACACTATTGCGAACATATTGCGGCCGAACGATCACACATTCACATTAAGCTATTTGTATTATATATACATACTCGTGTTTGTGCTATAAACGCTATAATATATAATTAATCTACTAATACTATGCGGTCCATAAATGGATGTGACAGTCACTATGCCGGCAATTACAAGTTGATCCCGAAACGCAGCTAAGTCACTTCACGTTCTGTATACTTGTAAGTGGTGGTATTACCCCGGTTCGGCAGCCTTTGGTTGGCCAAGTGATTGCATCATTCCACCATATACAATATATGATATTATTTTAGTTTATTATTTATATGTAGCCATTGTAATTATTTGGATGTATTTTTATTAATTTGATTAATAAATTTCTTGTTTTGCTGTGTGTGCATAATTTTGGGACACAATCTAGTTCATAAACCAGTTACAGAGCAGTTATTACGTCCTTAATATTATGCCCATTGCAGCGCACCAATTACAACGACACACAACAGTGATTCATACGCTATGCACTAGTCACACATGAGCCATTGGTCAAATACAAACACAAATGTGCCCAAACACATTTACAATAGGGGACGCTATTAACAATCATTACATATATTATAAACGCGAAAGTTTGCCACTATGAATGGAGGTTTGTTACTCTTTAACGCAAAAACTACTCAATGGATTTTTTTGAAACTTTACAATAATATAGCTTATACATCAGAATAACACATACGAGGGGCGATCAAAAAGTAACGATAATTAGTATAATAAAACAACGATTCTAGTTTAAATTTAATTTATTTTCTACATAGTCTCCTAACAAGTCGATACATTTAGTCCAACGTTTCTCTTAACCTAAAATACCCTTTTAAAAAACAATCTTTCCCAAATGCCTCTACAGCAGCCATCACTCGCTATCATCCTCAAATTTCTTGCCCCTGAGGTGTTTCTTGAGCCGAGGAAACAAATAAAAGTAGCTGGGGGCTAAATCTGGAGAATAGGGCGGGTGTTCGATCAGTTCGAAGCCTGCTTCTCGAATGGCAGCCATCGCAACTTCGGCTTTGTGTGCAGGAGCGTTGTCCTGATGAAACAGGACTTTCGCTCGGAGTTTGCCCCGTCTTTTTTTCTTTATGGCTTCTCAGTTCGCAGTCGTCTTATTTGATCAGCGTAGTAGGAGCCCGTTATAGTAGCTCCCTTTTCCAGGTAATAAACCATTATGATTCCCTCAGCATACCAGAAAACGGACGCCATAACCTTGCCAGCCGAGCTCGAGACTTTGAACTTCTTCGGCGTCGGTGAGGATGGCCGATCAAGTCATCGATTGTTGTTTGGTCTCAGGATAAAAATGATGGATCCATGTTTTGTCCATGGTCACAAATCGAGATAAAAAAAGTTTTCTTGGTCAACGTGAAACTTTGCAAGATTGGCTCTTGAAATGTCAACTCGCTTTTTCTTTTGTACGTCCATTAACATTCTCGCGCGGAGACCTTCTTCAATTTTTTTTGTATTTTTTATTAGAAATACCCGTTTTTCATTACTTTTTGATCACCCCTAGTAGACTATAATTTATAAACATATTGTGTGAATCATAAATAAAAGAAAAGAAAAAACGATTTCTCATACAAAATTGCGTGCGATCAGAAATTTATTTTGGGTAAACTAAGGAAAATATATAAAGCTGTTGAGAATTGTCAATTTTGGCATTACAGTAAACATATATTGCTCAAAAACCTATGTTATATTATTTATAAAGAGAAACGATTATATGTCGAGTCACAATGAAAAAATTCACAACAAAGATTTAAATCGATAATCTGTAACACAACATTCATTTACTTTTAGGCGGTATGATGTTCGCCGGGTCAGCTGGTATTGTAATATATTTGATATAGTTACAACAAATGCATTTGTCACCCATCAGTGTATATATGTATATAGTAACCGTGTGTGTGTGTGTGTATATGTGGAGGAGTGGTTGGCTATCGCAGTGACGTCACATCGCGCGATGCTCGCAAGGCCACGGGGAAACAAACAATCCATTAGCAGCACACATTCGAACAACAATAACAACACAATCAATAATATTAACTTCACATTCGCACACAATTAAGTCCATTCGGACACAATTAAACTGTACGTAACAAGGAACAACTCCTAAGTTTAAAATGTCTACTTCTCCTAATGTAAAGCAATTCCAAACAAAGCCTTTTGTAAAGACGCACGTCAGGATTTTCTTAATCCATTAATGGCGACAAAAAAGGAGTGTCATTGGCATCCTCGCAGGTTACCAATTAAAGTGTGTAGCAACAAAATGTCGTCAAATCTTTTCGCCCAAAATCCCGCAGTGCCTGAAGACAGGGGTATTTAGCCAGTGATGACATATGGCACTAAGACATAGCCCATAACTGTTGGCCTGTTGGACAGGTCAGGGGAAAGTTGAGAGAGCTATGCTTGGAGTGTCTGAGCGATCGACAATGAGCTGGTCACATCGCTCGAAGAACCGACAACAGTTCTAGAGTAGAAACCACAAACCGAAAGACGCAGCTTAGGTAGACTAGGTGGACTGACGACATAGTGAAAGTCACGGATAACCGACAGATGCAACTTTACAACTGCAAGGTTAAGACAGCCTTTGCCAGAAGACAACCGTATATAATGGGACCATTTCTGTATAACCTAATCAAAAGACAGCTATCCATTGAAAATTACACAAGACAAACTGTTAAAAGAACTGTAAACAACTGGCTCATTGCCAAAAACTACGACCAATGCGAGGATCTGTTAATAGTGTGATGAATATAGGGACCTTAATTAAACACAATTTTTGTTAAATGATTAAACACAACAATTATATATACTAACTTGTGTAATCCTAGCAGCCACTGCGACACAGGTCCGCCTAGTGCATCTACTACGTTTAATATATACCTTATGTTTACTTAAATATCACTATTTTGTCAATTGTATATAGGCATAGGCTTTTCACACCAATTAAGTTAATAAACTATTATTATTATTATATCATGTCGTTCGGAATGGCGTTCTAAGGGCCTATGATTGGCAGCAGACGTCTTTTGGTTGATGATGACGATGAATGTATTAAGATAATCAGGGCGCTGATCTTCATCATCGTCTGATTTAAATAAACATTAGAGGTTGAGTTAATCACAAAGTGCAACGAATGTTTTTCTGCATATAAACATTATAATCATAACGTGGAGCCATTAACAGAGACAATGAATATTAACTACATTTCAATGGCCATGGGGGCACCCCATGGGGAACAAGTGCCAGTCTACGTCACCATTATACGAATTATGGCAAACGCCACAAACAACGTTAATATATAAATAACCACGCACGAGTGAGAGCAGTAACTCCAAACGCTTTAGGATTGTTGGAGATCAGTCTTCTCATGTCGCAACCCCACCTCATAATTGCCATCTTCTTCTTCTTCGAATCATTTTCCTTAATAATGATAGCTAAGTGTCTCAGTCGTGCTTTGGGATGATCGCCTAATAGGACAGCATAGTTGTTAGGGCTTAGTGTGTGATGGGCATAACAAGTGTGCGCAATGGAAATGTACTAAAATGTGTTAGCACCAATTATGCGGCCGCTAAGTGACCTTCGTGTGTGCGAGGCCTTGCACTCGGTGTGTTTACAACACTTGCGGTTGCCAAGCGCACCAACTACACAGATTGCCCAACAACATACTGATGGCAGCACCGCGCCACATGTTAGGCTCCACGTCTTCAATAACTAGCAATCACATCCACTAAGCCGGCATAGTTGCAACCGGCAACTTGCGAGCTAATCCCAAAACGCGACTTCACGTTCTCTATACTTGTTAGTGGTGGTATTACCCATGATCGGAGGATGGTACCCATTGCCTACCAGCCTTTTTTTAAAATGAATATTTGTAAGTTTGATTGAATAATAATATTATTCAATCATACAAATATAAGCTACGAAACAAATATTTGCACTGACCGGGAATCAAACCCGGGACTTTTCGCGTAACGGACTGGTGTGCAAACCAATACGCCACGCCTGTCGTCATGTATTCGGTGTGTGTGTGTGTGTTATGTCCGGGTGTTGCTAATGGGCGTTGTGCTCCAAATGGCGCGCGCGCGCATTGTTGCTCCGTCCCGCTCGCGCGCGCAGCCACTGGCGCAGGTGTGACGCGTGCAGCACAGTGAGCGCGCATTGCAGCGAATGTGGCCGCGGGCGCGTATCGGGGCCGACCGTTACCACTGCCGCTAGCGAGCGCACCATTGTTGCCTTCCTTCGCACAACAACAACATTATGTATGCACCACGTAACACTAGTGCCAATGGGCCAATATAATAGCAATCGCATCATTGCCCTCTGTCTACGATACGATTATGATGTCTAAAACTATTAAATACATACATAATAGAACACGCTCATTAGATGTATTATTATTATTATTAAGCAATTGTATAGGATGCTAACAACACATCCTCGCCATAATACTAAATTTACTATTACACACACACACACACTTGGCAACACATCATATATTACTGTTACATTAATTTGCATTGTAACAAGGGGTCGCAAGGGGCCTCATGGTGGTGTCGGCGCTCTCTGATAACACTCACGCACAAATATGCCGCTAACAATACTAGGCGCTCTATGTGGAGGCAACACTTTCTCAAATAGCAGAGGTGCACTCACGCGACAAGTCCGCCCAGGAAGGCGACCGGCCCGCCGCCGATCAGTCGGATCTTCCTGTGACAAGAGTCGAACAGGCTGAGCCTGGTGTGCGGCGGCGGCGGTAACCCCACCGTGCCAGCGGACCGCAACATCACATGCCCGCGACCGACGCGCGTCCCACCACTCTGGCCGCACTGCCACTACTGCTCGCCGACGGTATTGCCCCACAGCTGACTACCTCCCCCCTCCCTCTCCTCCGTCCAACAGCGGCGGCCCCACCACACCAGCTGTTCCATCATTGTTATCAATCAGTCGCACATATTAATAATAATGTTATAGCTTGCATCGCCGCATTGTGACGTCACGCGAGGTCGACGACCAATCTATCCGAATGTACCACAGCGCCGTTGTGTCGCTGTGGTACATTCGCCACTAACATCGACACAAAGGAGAGGCCGCTCTCATATTCCAACATGGATGTGTGTGACAATGTGGAAAATGCACAACACTCACATTTGCGCAATGTACCAAAATAATAAGCTACGTCACTGCGCGCCTCTGTCATCACGTATCACAGACACGGCGCGCAATGTTTCATTAATGGTACCTGCAGAAACAGGAGACCGTGTCATCAGCGTCCGGCGGCAGTTCGAGGCACACGTGAGACACGGCTTGGTACTTGACGCGACGCACAGCGCTGGCGCCGCGGCGGCGCAACACACCGACCGGCCACATGCTCTCACATATTGCAACGACCACTCAGCATCAGAGCACCGTGCGCCGCGGCGCTCGATCGCGCACTGATAACGTGTGCTCGCTTATCACACAGGTGATACATTGTCACCGCCCAATGAACGCCATTGTTCACCAATCACTTTCGCCAATTCACAGTGCGTTTATTAAACAGAGCAATATTGCTCACCACGCACACCCTATGCCAACAAAGAGATCTCATCTTTCACAATGTTAACTTTTAATGAACTGTGTATAATTATATAATACGTGTATAATTAGTTAAGTTTTTTGTGTAAATCGGTTAAAATATGACGATGATTGTTTAAGATGTCGGATAAATATACTTTTAAAGCGAAAGGTAACTTTTGAGGTAACGATTTTAAGCTGATTGTTTTCTTCTTGGGTGTTGTTGGAAGGTTGCGAGAGTTGCGAATGCGTTGGCTTTCATATTTTAGTGTAAAATTACAAGGTCACAGACAGATACTTACATACTTATTATTAAAATTTAAGTGGATAGATACATATTTGCTAATAAATGTACACACGTGTAGTAGACATAATATGCTTTTCTACCCGTGCGAAGTCGGGGCGTGTCGCCAGTTATTGGATAATCAACTATAAAGCAGAACATCAACTTAAATACTCGTTCAAATGTTACTGCTAACAATACACAATGTAATCTTTCATCATCCCTACATCATTAAAATGTTAATTATATATAATAAGTTTGAAGCAAATTGGAGGGCGCAATTCAATGTTTCATGAAACTTTTCACCCTCTATGTTTTATTTTGGATTTGTGTCTATAGCGAACTTTAACAGAGTTACATAGGCATTTAAAATATATGTAAACAACAATTGCAACCAGTACAGTAGTGCCTAATACATGATAATTACAATCAAATCTCAACAACTCCAACCTCAATAAGTTGTAATCCCCAGTAAGGAGAAAAATAATGCGATTCCCTCTCGCTGAACCCCTAAATACATCCAATTATTATGGGCTAATGCAACTATGGGGCTAAAGCAAGTAACTAAATTTTCTCTCTAATTAATGTTTATTGTAAAACAAGTCACATATTGAAATGTAGAGCAATCATTGTTTATTAAAAAAAAAGGAAAGATGAGGTTCCTAGAATGCTGGCTATAGTACTGACAGAGCATGTTTTGGCAACCACAATTTTGGTGCAAAGTTATCCTAAAAACAAAATAAACCATAAGTGCTTTTGGTTTTATTGTTATAGTTACATGAACGCCAACATTTCGTGCAGATATTTTCGCCCCATAGCTTTTGTATGAAATGTGCAAATCGTAAGTGATGTTCCGTATCTTCACAAATGTTTATCTGCGATTGAAACATGTTTTACATTTTGCGAAATTTTAACAAAACACAAATAAATAGCCAATGATACATGTGTTGTGCCATTATACAAGAAATTAAATATAGAAACAACATTCTACTTGCTTTTTATATCAAAAATATATTTATTATTTATATTAAAAGTTGTTGTATATTAGTAAATATGGACCATTACAATATTACTACATACTTGTTTTTAATGCCTACATCATTTTATTTATCTACATTATTATATTTTTATTCTTTTCTGTAATACTATGCATTTATTACCGACATATTAAATGTAAATAGTAAGTAAAAATGACCAATTAATTCAGCAATCACATTTATTTAAATAAATGGTTAATTGAGAATGATATTTTATTTACGTGCTATAAAAATATTATAATTAGTTGACCAATTTCACCCACATCAATCAATCAAATAATCACGCATTTGTCCCACAGGGATAGGCAGAGACAATGGTGTGCCACTTGTCACAATTCTCTTCATACTAGCTCTACAGTTATGGGCAAAACTATACTTACATACTATGCTATCTCAAACATTAACATTCTCTTATCTCTCTCACAGCTCTCTTGTTTGCATCTAAAGGAGGTGCATTCACTGCTCAAACTGCATCAAACTGATCAAACAATATTTTGAATGATTAATAGGACTATGCAAAAGTTACCCTTTGTTGTCACAAATCAATGGTAATGTGTTTAGTGCATACACACTGACTACCATTCTGATACATACACTCAGATAGAGTTGTCTTTTGAATGAGGCTCACACATATATATAACATACATTGGCTACTTGCTGTATCAAATGCCATTTCATTTCAGTGTATTCATTCAAGGCACAATTCTCTACCAATCCACTAACAAATCTGCCCAACGTCAAATGGACGTAAATTTTACACACTCACCCCATGAACCAGTCGACGGTCTCGCGCAGATACTCCGGTAGGCGCTCCAGCTTGACAGATTCCTTGCACCAAAGTCCCAATAGTAATTTCACTAGCTACCACTGTCTGCGAGGCACCGTCACCTCCCCTCACGATTTATCAAGCGGCAACATCATGTTATCCTACTTGTGCACTACTTCCTAGTCACATCAGAAGCGACATAGGCACTATAAATTAAAAATTTCACCCGACCAGCTGAGCTGAATTCGCCATGTTGCGCAACTACTGTATTTTTAGAAATATCACGATTTGAATCTAAACTATGTGTACCCTGATTTGTTAAATAAACATTAACTCTGTTTATATGTGCAAAAATATTAATCTATAATATTTTGATCACTTATAATAAATATTCATGTTTAAAAATAAACATTTTGTTAACTATGATTAATTTTAATAGCAACATTCAAAATGACTGTCAGTAAGTGTTTATAAAATTTCGATAAAATACATTCTTAACTAAAATAACCTATATTTCATTGGAAAAATATATAAAATATAGCATTTTGAATATAAATTTTAGCGGGTATTAATAAAATAAATAAAATTTGCATTCTTTCCTGTAAATTGAACGTAGATATATGCGCAACGTTTTGTTTTTTGCAATTTGAACTGGTTATTATTATTTTCCATGATTATTTGTATATGAGAACATTATAGTTATACTATATATTTAGAATAATTATTAAGGACTGATATTAATAGTACATTGTAAATATTAAAATTGGTTAGTTATTCTTTTATAACACAAAAGTGGTATAAAAGAATAACCAAACGTTATAACCTAGAAATATTTAGAAAAGGATTGATTTTTAGAGGACCGTTTTCTTGTAATTGCTGCTTCATATTTTTAAAGCATAGTAATGTTTCGTTTACCGTTAGGTGAAAGGATAGACCCAATGGAGGAAAAACGCATGGCGCGCGAGAACACAATTAATAGTGTTATTACTTTTTGTGTACTTTGTGCAGCTATCAGAAGTGGTTCGTATGCTCTTTACAATTAAATGTATTCTAATTTAATGTATTAATTTCTATGTCTTTGTTTTCAGTGCCGTTAATTCTGGAACACAGCGGACTCTTCTGAACGAAAGAAATGCGTAATGAAAATAATTTCCTTCACAAAATAGTAAAGATCGCCTTAATATAAATAATATTATGTATTATAGTTAAATGCATCATTAAAGCACAACTTTGTTTCATAAAGTTGTTTTATTGGTCCTTCAACTGGCGCTGGTGATTGTCGGTGTCACTTGATTACTGATGAGTGCAGTCAATGATATTTTAAGAGAAGACGAACGTTGCAGCGTTCGTAATTTAAATAAACATTTCAGCTGAATTCCACTTAGGCTGGGGATCTTAGGATTAGGCTCTGATCAGACAATCGGCACTCGTGCCATACATTTGTTTGAATACTTAATACACGTCCGATCCAATAGTCGGATCGGATGTCAGAATCGGAAACAACGCCAAGGCGCTTATGATTTTATCGCCGATCCGATTGTGTGAAGATGCAGTTTTCATACAGAAACAAAATAGACGTCCGATTCTTACTTTGCTCAATAAATATGGTACGAATGAGTAATTCTGCTGCCACTTCGCTTGTACCTACATTAAGTTGGATAAGGGTCCGAAAATTGTGGACTATTCATACCAGGAGATAATAGTCTCTATATTGTGCTTATCAATTTGTACACGTCCAGTCAGTTACTTGAGCCATTTCAATTTGCATTGGGGATTTGAACAAATATGCGGCAAAAGGCAGCTGCACTTCCAAAGAGTGGTAGGCAGTGGTACCCAGTTGCCAATCCGGGGTAGTACCACCACTTACAAGTATACAGACCGTGAAGTGATTTGGTCACGTTTCGGGATCAGCTTGTAAGTTGCCGGTTCCATCTAGGCCGGCATAGTGGATGTGATTGCTACTCACAGTTATTGAATTGTATTAGCATTGACATTCATTCATGGACCACACTTTGGCTTAACATCAAGCGGGGTGCTGTCATATGTCGAGTCACAATAATAGTCACAAAAAAAAAAAAAAAAAAACGAACAGTTGGCGAATGGTTTGTTGCGCGTAAAGTCCCGGGTTCGATTCTCGGTCGGAAAAATAATTATTTATTTGTTATTAAAAAAAGAGGTGGATATTTGCTTTGGGTCTGCTTGTCAAAGAGTGGTAGGTAATGGTACCCCGTCTGCCCATCCGGTGTAGTAATAGTTATATGCAATAATTCGTCGTCCATCTTTTCTTTTCGCTCCGTAAAGCTTGACAAGCAAGCACACACAGCTCGAGAACAACTGACTTTAGAAAAAGTCTGACGCAAGAATCGGATGTGTATTGAGTGCATACGATCCGATAGTCTGATCAGACAATCGGAAACAAAATCGGATTTATACTCCCAGCCTCACGTTCACACTCGACTGATCTGCCGTTGCAATCAGACGTATAGTGAGCAGCTGGCTTATCTACATTGGGTTCATATAGGTTCTCTACAATGGTTTGTGACAGGAATGGCATATCCAGGTTCAATATCTGCATGAAGCAAGTATTTGTTTCATAGCTTTTATTTGTAATGGGTATTTAATAGTTAATAAACAATAGGAGCGGATATTTGCTTCGGTCTCCAGCTTAACATCAGGCGGGGTGCTCTCATATGTGAAACAAAAGATTTCAGAAAGGCATATGAAGGAATTCAGCAATTGTAGCCTACTTACGAGGGCGACACTGAAAGTTTTTAGAACTGGCCACTTGTAAACGACAGTAAAAATTCAGTTCAAATTTTAAAAAAATCAAAATTAAAATTTTAAAGGAACCCCCGAAACGCCTGGAACCACTTTGGTCATATCATCAGCTTTATAGTAATAAACAACATTAGTCATGGCTCAATAGTTATATCCCTTTAATATCCCTTGGATCCTTATGGTGCATCATCAGATAACTACTCCAGGTCTTCAATTTAATAATGGCCCAGCTAATGGCTCATAGAGAGTAACAATTTTAGTTAAAGCACTATAGGTCCATTTCTTGTTGATTTGCTGATCTGAGAGGATCCATGATCAGATTTTTTAGATCTGGAATGTTTTATTTTATCGCACTAACTTTTCTACACTTAGTTTCCTACCTTCAAGACAAATCTAATAAGTCCAAACTTAGTATACCAAAAAAAAGTTTGAACACATCCAGGATTTCGTCTCCTACCTTCGAGTTCCATCATCAGAGTAGCTCAGTGGTACCAGTTAAAACACACATGTATTTGTATACGTTTTTATTTTAAATGTTAAGTCACAGATTTGTTTAAAAGTAAAGTAAATACTTATAAGGCTGGGAATACAAGTCCGATTTTCCTCTCCGATTGTCTGATCAGACAATCGGAAAGCACTCGTGCCATACATTTGTTTGAATACTTAATACACGTCAGATCCGATAGTCGGATCGGATGTCAGAATCGGAAACAACGCCAAGGCGCTTACGATTTTATGGCTGATCCGATTGTCTGAAGGTGCAGTTTTCATACAGAATACAGAAACAAAATAGACGTCCGATTCCTACTTCCGATTTGTAAATAATTTGCTCAGCAATATCGGACGTGTATTCCCAGCCTTATGCGTGTTTAGAACGGGCAACCCTTGTACGTCGCTATGCGACGAAGATTGTTATTTTATGTCAAATAAATATGCCATTGTTAAAACACGTAAAAATGTTATTATTTTTCCCCTAAAATATACAATCAAGGTAATCGATCTAAACTGCAAACCAACCTCGCCATATGAATATTTTAAGGGAAAAATTATAACATTTTTTACGTGTTTTAACAATGGCATATTTATTTGACATAAATTAACAATCTTCGTCGCATAGCGACGTACAAGGGTTGCCATCCTAAACAGCGCGTCTAAGATCGCTACCGCAGCTAACAAATCGAGCTGATGACCTTGAAACCCCTGATCAGATCTTCATCAATTGTAGCTAAGAACCATCGCGATCACGTCAGCTTTCAAATGAAACAAACCGCATCGTAATCGGTCCATTCGTTTAGGAGCTACGATGCCACAGACAGACACACAGATACACAGACAAGTCAAACTTATAACACCCCTCTTTTTTGGTCGGGGGTTAAAAATAGGACTTGGCCAATATTACTATGTATGTATTTCATGTCATTGTCACTTTCGCGATGAAGCTCCATCTCATGCCACTGTTTTCAACTGGTTTAATGAGTTTAAACATGGTCGCACCAATCTCGCCGATAGTGTGTTGAGGGACGGCTGTAGATAACATCAGTATGAGTCAAGTGCCCAAAATCCTTTTTATGAATGTCACTGCTACTACAATTGAATAACTAAGTGCCAGTCACAATCACTATGCCGGCCTAGTTGGAACCCAGCAGCAAAAATAATTACTGCAGAGTGGTACAATTGTTTGCTACTTGTCTTGGCAAACAGTTTGAGAGAAACGACCTCGCTGCAGAATCATCCTTCACCACGACAACGCCGATCAAACCTGGTCACCGGACGTGGAATTAAGAGTTCAACTGCCGTATAGCCATTGCGATTTTGATTTATTATTTTCTTTTATCCCGAAAAGAAAAGTTTTGAGCTACTGCGGCTGCGATTTAAAAGGCCGTGGTTGCACACACCCACCTCTAAGGACGAGTGGGCAAAGTGCTTCCATCGGATGCAGCGATGTATTGATGTGAACGGACAACTCTATTGAAAATATATAATAAAACTAATGCATTGCTAGTTTGTGCAGTTTTGATTTTCTAACAAGTGTATAAGTGTAAAAGGCCTACCATTGGCCATTTACACACTTATTGTAGCATAGTTGGCAATTGTTTCGGGTGAGCGGGTGAGGGGAATGAATGCACGCCATGTTAATATGTAATAAATTACACTGAGGTTTATTTCATAATCGGAATATAAATGACGTTTTACAGAATCTCTCTTCACAATTTATTATATAGCTGTGTATATATAATAATAATGATGATTACAACATTCGAATGCGCGCGCGCACTTTATTAATATATAATATTTCATTTAACTAAACAACTAAACGATCGTTACAACGCAAGCGCTCTGTCGGGCGACACTACGCGGGAGTCCACCATCACAACGATATTATTAACGCTAAGGATTCGCGACTCTCGCACGAACTATACATGTATACATTTTGTAAAAGTATCAAAATTCAGTAAAATGCCTACAAAAAATCATCTCGAGATACTAAACGATCGTTTCACGTCCAAGTCACTCTTCCGCGTCCTCGTCCTCGGAGTCCTGTTGCTGCAGCCACGTGAGCCAGGTGTTCACTTGGAAGAGAGCCTCGCCTTTGCCCGGATACGCGTCCGTCACGTCCTCGCGCCAACGCAGGAACGCCTCCTCCTCGCACACCTCCAAGCTGTACAGCAGCATGAACCAACGCAACAGGAGCCCTTTCGGGTAGCGACGCCGATGAGCGTGCAATTGCACGGCGTACACCGCCGCCAGTTGCAGTTCGGGCCGGGCGGCCAGAAGGGCTCGCAGCAAAGGAGCGTACGTCTCGAGCAATTCGCGCTCGCGTTCTAGAGCGGCTTTGTCCGCCCCGGCGGATCCGGAACCGGCCTCGGAGGTCACGTGTCGCGCCAGGAGGGCCACCAGTGCAGACACGAAACCCGCCTCGTGCCTCACGGCAGGCTCTACGTTTGTTTTGATCCAGCGATACAGAGACGCCGGCGCCGGCTGTAGCGCCAGCGCACGAGCCAGTTCGGCGTGCACGCGCAGCCCCGGCAGCAGGGCGCCTAGACCGCGCGCCTCGGCGGCTTCGGCCCAGCCCGGCTCGGCCTCCGCGTCCGCATCGCCAGCCCCCAGCCGCAGTTTGCTATCCGCGAGCAGAACACGGGCGCGCTCCAGCCCCGCGAGCTCTGTGAGCCTTTGCAGTACGTCGAGCAAAGCCGAGCCAGGCTCGCACAACGCGGCGGCCTCCGCCAACGTGAGCAAGCGCTGCAAAACGGCGAGCGCGAGCGCCGTCGGCGGCGGAGGTCCGGTCCTCGCTTGCACGGCGGCCCGGAGCGTCTCGACCACCGGCGCCCGCTTGACGGCCCGCACGATGGCGAGCGCCGCTCGAGCGTCAGGCGCGGAATCGGCGGCGAGGGCGCTCTCCACGAGGGCGGCGATGGCTCTCCTGAGCAACTTGTCCGGCGGCTGAAGTTCGAGCAGTCGTCGCAGAGGCTCCGTGTCGGCGGCCGCCGCGTCCGGGGCGGCGTCCGGCTGAGCGCTCAGTTCTGCGGCGGCGGCCTCCGAGGCGAGGCGGCACACCTCTTCCTTCGTGAGTCCCTGCGAAAATAAAACGACATCTTGAAACGCCGCCTGAGGAACGACACGCGCGTTTCGAAGTGCAGACTCACCTTGTCTCGCTTCGGTTTGCCGCTCTTCTCTTGCGCCGGTTTTATCGTGATCGCCGGCGAGGAGTCTTTCATGAGCGGAGCTGGCGAAAATGAGGGGGGCAACACTTGAGACGCGGCGGTCGGATGCGCGGGGGGCGATTGCTTGCTCAGTCGGTTGGCGGTGAAGAGCAGCGAGTTGGCGGCCGGGCGCATTTGGACTTCGTCGAGCGGCGCGGCGGCGGCGGCGGCGAGGCGCTTGTTGGCGCGAGGAGCGGGCGCAGGAGCGGCCGGCGGGCGATTGCGGGCCGGGGGAGCACGCGGGGGCGGGAGAGCCAGAGGGGACGACAACGAGAGACCTGCCAGCACATCGGGCAGAGGGCGGGTGCGCGCCGCCGGACGGGCGGGAGCGCGGAAGTCTTCGTGCAGCTGATGGATGGGTACCGGTCCTTCCATTTGTGCGGCCGCCCTCGGCACCCAGCCGCCTCTGCGCAACTCCAGCACGTCCCTCAACATGAACCTTATCCTTGGCGCAAGTGTTCTCGTGCGGGCCAGCGTCTGCATGCGCTCGAAGTATTGCTCCATCAGACCTCTGCCGCGCTCTGAGTCGAGCACTCTGCCGCACGTCTTGACAAGTTGTGCGAGGCACTCGAGGTCTTCGTGGCGCTCCGCGGCTGCCCTACGAGTGAGCAGGTTCTGTATGCAGCGATGCAGTATGGACTCAGCGAGTATCTCCAGTTTTCCAAGCTCACCAATGAATTTGATGTTCCCGAGCATCTTTCTTTTGGCGAGATGTCTCCGTTCCTCTTCCTCCGGGGTGAGCGGTCGACCCTCGAATGCCGCGAATGCCTGCGCGCGGTTTTCGAACTCCGCGCGGCACTTGTTCAGCAAAAGCAACCGGAAAGTGCACGGCTGCCCGGGCGGCTCCAAGTTGGGCGCCTCCTCGCTGAGCCGCTTGCAGAGTTGTGCGTACATGGATGAATATTTGGGCTCGTCGAGCGCCTTCTCGAACACGAGCAGGATGACGCCCTTGAGCACGGTGGGCGAGGCCAGATCGAGTGCGAGCAGATCATCGCTCAGCTTACGGAAGTTCTCTGGTGTGAGTTTGTTGAGTATGCCGCGCACTCGACGGAACACGGCGTCCGTGTCGTGCTCTGCTGGGGGCTGCTTGCGGCGCAGCGAAGACGGCGGCACCCAGCGCCGTGCCTCCACGGAACCATGCATCAACCCTGGCCCCAACGAAGCCCTGCAACCACACAACATTAATTATTGCAACCTACATACATAAACAGCAACTCAACAACTGCACTGTGGATTATCAATCAATCAAATTGTCACTTTAAAATATTTCATTTTTTATTTAAGACACAGCAACCTACAACAGAATGTTTCTTTTAGTAACAAATAATTTCAAAACAATTACAGCTTATTCTAGTTATAGCTGTTTGAAGTCAGTAAATGCGCAGAGTTAGGTTAACTGGCCAAATTCAATGTCACAATAAAAAGCTCAACCTCAATACTCCAAACAAACAAACACTCATCACACATTTCACTATAACAATTATATAAAATCACATATTATTATTACTACAATTGAATGCAAGGTTCATTTAACAAATAAATGAATTTACATATTATAATAATATTATTAATAATAATATAGTTGAGCTGCAGTAATCTGACAAACGTATTGCTACTGTATATATATGTGAGTGAGGGCGTCAACTGTGATACATCATCATCAGTGGTGTGTGTTGAAGGGCAACTTCATATGTCCGTTTGCCCCCAAATCATAGTGCTCCATCCTAGTTTAAGTAACAGCACCTAGTGTATGCATGGGCAAACAGAGTTCAATAACATTTAGTTGGATGGGGTCTCACCACTCCACTTAATAATAAGGTAATACATACTTGGCAATATTCAGGCAAACATTTCCTACTAAAATATCATTAGTTAAAGGACACCACTTGTAACTATTAGCACATTCTGACAATTAGTTCAAAACATTTTCTTAAACTATATCTTAGAAATATTCTCTGAAAATTTCAAGTGGCGGAAAATATGGCCACAAACAATAAATTGTAACAATTGCTGCATACATAGCTGGTATATTCTGCTGGTATATTCAATGAATACACTGGGCCTAATTCTCATTGGTATGCCGGATAAGCCAATGCTGCACCTGTCAAAGTGGCAGATAAGCACTCTAATGACAACACTGGAGAACACCATCAATTACATATTTTGGAAGTTGCTACATTCACTCAACAACTATTACATGGCCCAGGAATAGATGACTTGGTGTAAGTTATTATAATACATATTACTTTTTGTAAATTCAGTGTAAAACTTCAAATGCATTTTCTCAAAACTATGTCTTTTGACTGTAGCTCCAAAACTGCTCAGTAGATTTTAATGAAATTTATACAGATTTTTGAAAACATGATCGAAGGATATTTTTTATTTCAATTTTTTATAAACAATTACTTGTTAGTTTTTTCCCGAAAATTTGCAAAAAAAATTTTGGTAATTAAAAAAAAAGATTTGTTCAGGTAACTAGATTATCTATTAATAAAACATTTTTTTGTCTGATTGATTTTTAATGAATCTCCAATGATACATGATGGTCACCACAAGTCGCTAAATCAACACAAACAGCCATTACTTTTAAAATTATTAATGATTCTTTGTTTTTACTTTTATAAAATAAAATAATTCACTAACAATAAAAATATTTAAAATTGTCATTTCCTCATGTCTCTGACTACACCCTTAGAGCAGTGTTTCCCAACCTTTTTTAGGCAATACCCCACCCTAAAATTACTAATTTCTTTATGCCCCCCATACATAATTTAAAAAAATTGTTGCCTTAAGAAATATAAAAAAAATAGTTTTGAAAAGAAATCACTGAAATTGTTATCAAAACATATTTATCAAAAGATATCCAGAATTGCATTTAAATAAGCCAAAGCAAAAGAGTTAATGTCTATTTTTGAATTTAACGCAATTGCCCTCCTGTGCCACATTAGGAAACACTGCCTTAGAGCTTTACATGTTTTGGTGGAATCAACACATCATCATTATGCTGGCCGAACTGAATCCGACAACTACTGGTTGATCCACTACAATCATGTTTTGCAACACTTCTAATTATAGTCAGTGCTACATTTGTTTCTATGATATGTTCAATATATAAAATGGACTAGGCGCTTCATTGTGTTGTTATATCAGCAGACCTCTCATTTCAAGGAGATATCGCATAAATATATCTAGTTAACTATAATAATATGCACAATGCAAATGGACTCCATGTGTAATGACAACGAACACCCCCCAGCATCTGCTGTTAGCGGCATGGCCACTCATGTATTTCAAGATGGTCATTGCACGCGTACAACATCACAAACAGACACATTCTTCTCTACGGAACTGCTAATACAGCTCACAAAGGTGACGCATCGACACGATCCGATCGAATGGTCACAGAACACTCCAGAACATTGCACGCAATCATTCGCAACGCGCTTCTATGCCGCCCCACGTTCGCCCTCACCATTAATATAATAAAAACACAAACTTACGATAAAATTATAGTAAATTGAAGTAATCACACGGTTCGTAACGCGACAAGCCACTTCCCTACACACACACAACTGACAGCCACACCACACACACGATGACAGTTACACAAACGATGTTCAGTTACTCTAATTTATTATAAAATCTCAGTCTTCACGAACAAACAATCAAATTTGTGATGTTTTATAAGGCGGATATAACAATAAAATATATTGTATTACTTGAAATTTTATTTGAAATAGGGGCCTTTTTGAGTTTTAGTGTCAATTTTGTCTATGGGTAGACTTTAGACAGGACTACTTTGAAATCTCGATCATTCATGATTATCGTACGATTATTAATTCGAATGCGTCGTGTGGGACTCCATAACGATATAGCCTAATTGCCGCTACCAAGGAAATTGTAGGTAAAGCTGGAAGCCACACTCTGAACTAAAAACTGAGGATAAGAAAAATGACCTTGAAATTGTTTATTAACCATACGTCTCTTTCCAAATAGGGTGTCCACAATTTCTTGTTACTTTTGATGGACTTTCCGTTTTAGCTTCAGACTATATTCTTGTCCTTCGTGAAGTAAGAAATGAAGGAAAAGCATAAGTTTTAATTAAACCCCGACCAGACCATAATTTTACCTAGGACTAGTATGCATTTTTATTAATGCATATTCTGTGGTTTTTACGTATGTTAATATTTTAGTACTCTTTAGGGTCAGGTCAATTTAAAGTGTGGTCAGAGTTTAATAATTAAACAATAAAATAAAACAATAACATTTCAAACAGTTTTATTTAAAAACCTCCTCCTCTTTGAAGAAAAAGGTCGCCTTAGTGGTACAATTGATAACCATTTATTTCTTTCAGTTGTGTCAGAGGGAAACCTAAAAATAAAATCAATTATTCATGATTTAAACAGTCAAACCCACGGCATTTCCATAAACATTGATGGAAATCGTGTGTGACTCGTGAACCGGTCGAAATCGGAACAAAATAGGTGAAAGACATCTGAAATATGGTCACCCTATTTGATATCGTTCCACTTGCACAACATGAGTTAAAATGAATGTTAAAGAGCATTATTCCTATTACTAAGTTAACGAGAAGACAAATGTTTAACATACAACTTTGGTTAACAAATGGTTAACATACAGCTTTACCTACAATTTCCTTGGCCGCTACATATGTAACGATATATCGTAGCGATTTTTCTGCGTGGGCCTTTTACACAGTTTAATCAAACTGGGGCCCTAGACTTGGCCGAGCGCAGACGATCATGATTGCGTAGCTGTCCACACATTTGTGCACCCTACATTTGTTATTTGTCAGTTGTATTTGTAAAAAGCAGCTTTTTATTTATTTTTATTGTAACTCGACATATTATTATGACAGCAGCCCGCCGTATGTTAAGCTGGAATGCGGTCCATTGAATGGGGGTGACTGCTACTACAATTCAATAACTTTAAGTAGCAATCACACCACCATGCCGGCCCAGTTAGGACCGGCAACTTTCAAGCGAATCCCGAAACGCGATTTAAATTATAGTTTCAAAGACCATTTATTGACATCAATACATTAGGGTTCATAGTATGTATTTAAATACTCGTATATGCAGTCCATTGCTTCTTTCTTAGGATTTTTAAAATTTAAATAATTATATTGGATCGGGAAAAAGTCTTTGCGCATATAGTACATAGGTTGCCTGCAATACTAGGGGCAACCCTAGTATTGCAATCTGGCAACTGACAGCTCTATCGTAAAGTTGGACATTTTTGAGGTTATACGTACTCAGAACGTTTTGACATAAAGAGTGGGAGAGGACACTTCCGGTGCATTAAGTGTTCTCAGCTGGTTGAAATTACCACCCTACACAGATGCAAATCCCCCCATAGTGACCACGTCGCGTTCGGGGACTAGTTTGTGTAGCACCAGTTGCGTTGGGGGTTGTGGATTCGGTTAGGGACAGTGGCATCCTGCTGACCTGCAGTATCCCGGTGAGAGTTTGTTGACCCGTCGGCCAGGGAGACCCGTAGCAACGGTTGACCGCTGGCCGCCCGCCGCACAGTACAGGGGCCTGAGCCCACCGCTAACCACGGAGGGAGGCTGCCCCACCAGGCGGCGCATAATCTCGGGGTGATTCGTCTTGCCGATTGGTGATCGGATATGGGGTCCAGGCGATCACTTCCGGGAGGGTACGGGGGCCCTTCCGTCCGACGGATCAGCAAACTCACACCGCCGGGATGCATGTGGCTAAGCGGATAGCTGCACTTTTCGTCCCTTTCGAAGAAACAACCCCCAACATTTTCACGCACCCCCCCACCCCCTCCAAATGCAAGCACACAAAACAAGAAGTAGAGTTTCTCCAGCGGCAACTCAAACCCCCATTTCAAATGAGCTTGGCGTGGATTTCACGAATATACGTGGAATCCACGCCAATCTCAGTGCCGTCCATCACCATCTTGAGACGGCAAAGCCCGCTATGCTCTTCTTGACGGAGACGCAGATAAAGGCACCGGCTGACACCTCGTACCTCCAATACCCCGGCTACTCGCTTGAGGAAAGATTCCTCGCGAAAGCCGGGGTATGTGTGTACATCCGGTCCGATATCTGTTGTCTCCGTCTGCTTTGCTTGGAGGATCCTTCCCTGTCCATCCTCTGGGTACACGTAGACCTTGGTTCCCAAGCCAGGATCTACGGGTGCCTTTATCGTTCCCACCACGGGGATTCGGAGACAACCCGGCTCTTCGATTCTCTGAGCCGGGCGACAGACGAAGCGCTGGAGCGGTTCCCGACCGCGGAGGTCGTGGTCTTGGGGGACTTCAACGCACACAATGAGGTGTGGTTGGGGTCCCAAAGGACCGACCACGCGGGAAGGGCTGCTCATGCTTACGCCCTTCTGCATGACCTGACACAGCTGGTGACCCAACCCACCCGGGTACCAGACATTGTCGGTCATGCTCCCTCTCTGCTGGACCTTCTACTGACCACTCGTCCGACCGGGTATAAAATTTCGGTCAGAGCTCCTCTTGGGACTTCTGACCACTGCCTGGTCGAGACGATAGTGCCGCGCGTCGTGCCTCCTCCCGCCAGGAATGAGGTGCGACGTTTATGGCACTACAGGTCAGCGGATTGGGAGGGAATGCGAAATTATTTCGCTTCGCTCCCTTGGTGGCAGCGCTGCTTCAACTCCGAGGATCCATCCACGTGTGCCTCGGCCGTTGCTGATGAGATAGCACTGGGGATGGAATATTACGTTCCATCCAACTGTGCATCTCGTAACGACCGGAGCAGGCCCTGGTACACAGTGACTGCGCGGCTGCTGTTTCAGCAAAAAACGCAGCTCACAGTGCATGGGTCAGGGGTCGAAAACATCATGACCCTCACGTGGATGAGTTGAAAGCAGCCTACAATCGTGCCACCAAGTCTTGCAGAAAGGTTTTTAAAAAGGCGGAGGCACAGCGCGTTTCCAGGATTGGCGAGAGTCTATTAGCGCACCCAACGGGTAGTCGCAGCTTTTGGAGTCTCGCCAAGACTGTAGAATCTAACTTCTGTCGTTCTGTACTGCCACCGCTGAGACAGCCTGATGGCTCACTGGCGCATACGGCGAAGGCGAAGGCCGATCTACTGGCCGAAGTCTTTGCCTCAAATTCGCATATTGACGATCGTGGTGCAGGGCCACCCACCCTGCGTCCATGCGGACATACGATGCCTGAGATTCGTATCAGACAACGCGATGTCCGCATGGAGCTACGATCGCTTGATATCCGGAAGTCCAGTGGTCCCGATGGTGTCCCAGCGCTTGTGCTTAAAACTTGTGCAGCGGAGTTGACTCCCGTCTTGACGAGGCTATACCGGCTCTCGTACGCATCGGGCTGCGTGCCTCGGGCTTGGAAGGGGGCCAATGTGCAACCGGTCCCAAAGAAGGGCGACCGCTCGGACCCGTCAAACTACCGTCCAATTGCTGTAACCTCAGTACTGTGCAAGGTTATGGAGCGAATAATTAATATTCGCCTCATGGCCTACCTGGAGGGTCACCAGCTGATTAATGACCGTCAATATGGCTTCAGGCCGAAACGGTCAACTGGTGATCTTCTAGCGTACACCACGCACGTCTGGGGTGAAGCGTTGGATGGTAATGGAGAAGCCCTTGCTGTTGGCTTGGACATCTCCAAAGCGTTTGACAGGGTCTGGCACAGGGGCCTTTTATCCAAGCTCGAGGCATACGGTTTACCTGACCGTCTGCGGGGCTGGATAGCTGACTTCCTGCGTGGCCGCTCCATACGCGTCGTTGTGGATGGAAGCGCGTCGCGCAGGATGTCGGTGAATGCCGGCGTCCCTCAGGGCTCCGTGCTGTCGCCGACTTTGTTCCTTCTGCATATCAATGACATGCTGGACCTCGGATCCGGCATTCATTGCTATGCAGACGACAGCACGGTGCATGGACGCTACACTGCCCGCAGCCGGCAAACAGGAGATAGCCGATATGAGAAAGTCTGTTGTAGCGGGACTGAACCGGGTTCTTGATCGTATTACCCACTGGGGCGACAAGAACCTGGTTCAGTTCAACGCAGACAAGACTCAGGTATGCGCGTTCTCGACGAAAAAATCCCCGTTTACTCCCCTTCCCTCTCTTTGTAACATCTCCCTCAGTGCTTCGGACAGACTGGACATTCTTGGAATGTCCCTTCGCTGCGACCTGAATCACAGGGACCACATCGAGCGGGCCATTAAGACCACCTCCCGCAAACTTGGCATCCTGAACAAGGTGCGGCGGTTCTTCGCGCCAGAGCTTCGCCTGCTTCTTTACAAGGCACAGATTCGCTCTTGCGCGGAGTACTGTTCGCACCTCTGGGACGGCTCTGCCAAGTATCTTCTTAATGCCCTGGATTCATTGCAGCGCCGAGCTGTCCGGATCATAGGTGATGCAGAGGTCACGCGAACTCTGGAGCCCCTACAACTACGAAGAGACATGGCGGCTCTGTGCGTCCTCTATCGCCTATACCACGGGGAATGTTCCGAAGAGCTCTTTAACCTTGTTCCTACCTCATCTTTTCACTCCCGTAATACCCGCACAGGTCGGGGAAAGCATCCGCATTTTATCGACCGAATCGGCAGTCGAACTAAAAAGTTCGGTGCGTCTTTTCTTTGTAGATCAATTGACAAGTGGAATGCTTTGCCTGCCCATGTGTTCTCTCCATCCTATGACCTTGGATCCTTCAAGCGATGCGTGAAGAAGCACCTTTGGCCGGCATAGTGACGGCGACTGGGGCAGCCGAGAACAAACCCGGTTTTCTCAGTCGTCGTCACTCTTGGACATCCTCTTGCTTATCATCAGGCGGGACGAGGTCACATGTCGTGTCACAATAAAAAAAAAAAAAAAAACATACAAGCGCTATTTGTGTTGTTTACAGTAACTTAAAGCTTTCCCCACACCGCTGCGTTTTTACTTGCGTTCTGCGTTTTTGCGATCTACCTTTTTAGTACAAAATGTACTGGGACGGCTATGAAGTTACACACCGCTGCGATTAGAACGCAGCAAAACAAGTAGAACGCATGCGTTTTTGCGTTCTGCGGTATTCCAAGGTGAGGGGGGGGGGTACCTTACTCTAAGTATTGGGACGCAGGGTTGCCAGACGCCGAATATTTTTTCTCGTACCAGAATTGTCATTTATCTCGGACATTTAGTTTCTCAATCTTGTACTAGTAGGAGTTCTTTTCGTCTTTGGGCCAAAGCAATATTCAGTAACATATAAATGACTTTATGTTACAATACATAATGTTATATGCTAATCTAGAATACTTTTATTAAAATACTAGGAATAACGAAACGCATGAAATGTTGTTTTAACACCTAAAAACTTATAAAAAAAATTAACCTGCCGGTATTTTATATTTTTCGCCAAAAGTTCGGTATATACTGTACAGTATGGCCATGACGCAATACTCTCTATAGCGAATTTTTTTATTGTGTCAACATAGTACCCCGCTTGATGTTAAGCTGGAGTGTGGTTTATGAATGGATGCCACTGCTACTACAATTCAATAACCGTGAGTTGCGATTACATCCACTATGCCGGCCTAGTTGGAACCGGCAACTTAAAAGCTGATCCCGAAACGCGACTAAATCACTTTACGGTCTGTATACTTGTAAGTGGTGGTACTAGCCCGGATTGGCAGACTGGGTACCACTGCCTACCACTCTTTGATAACCAGACCCAAAGCTAATATTCACTTCTTTTTATTAACAAATATTTGATTTGCAATATTAACCCTTTCCGTACGGCGCACGCCAATTGGCGTAAATTTTTTCCTATTTACCGTACGGCGCACGCCAATTGGCGTGCGAACTAAAACGATGATATCTTCGCGAAACAAGTTTTGTTGATAATGTCCTTTCTATACAAGCTTATATACAATGTTCTTAATAATATACTAGCCTTCGTTTTGTAAATCACGATATTTAAAAATATGATCTTTTTTATCCACATACGGCAAAAGTAAATCAGAAATTGACAACATTTTGTCTGAACATGATAATGAAATAATATAATTAAAATAAAACATATTTATGTTCCTTATAAATATCGGTCGCATTTATTGATAGATAAATATAATGGCAGATAAATCATAACATGTCCGAATTTGTTTGGAGATGATATATTTTTTTGCCAGGTATCTTATACAAAGTCGTTATTATTGAATAATAATGACTTTGTATTTATGCAATTTAATGTATATTAGTATACCGTCACGGTATTATATACTTTGGGGGATTTCTGTGGTAGTGCCTTACATCATACCGACATCAAGTTCAATGCCACTACGATTTGCATGAAGTTACCTCGGGTACCGCAAACATTTCACAATGAACTCGCTAGGCGAGTTAGCGGCATTACATTTGAAATCAAAGGACTCGCTAAGCATTAAGAAAAGATAAATTTAAGTTTTTGCTATTTTCGTGGTCAAATAGTTATTATCAAACGGACATGAATAGCTTGGTCACATAATTAAAACAGTAATTCAATGTTGTAAAATTTATTAATTCAGGCTGATACCTTAAATAACTAATTATAATTCCTCTAAGAATTTCATTGTTATGTTTATAATAACATAATATATTATAAATAATGATAAGTTGTTTTGTTAAATAATTTATTGCTACAGGTTTTTTTTGTCGGTGACTCTGATAGTGTAACAAAGGCAACTCTTTTGAATATGAATTCTTTTTGTTACTAGCGCCATTTCTCGATAAATTTACTAATGAAATTATAGAAACGCTTTCTTTAGATAAACATGGTTGTTTGATGAAAACAATTACTTTTTTTATTACTGCTTGGTTATAAAATTAAAAAAGCCAACAAAAAGCGCTTCTTTTTACCCGAATACGGCGAAGCACCCGATAATGGGGAATGATTCAAACATAATTTTTATCCAAAACTACTTGAAATACGTATTTCATTATAAACTATAATACACTTGTTCAAATTATATTTACGTGTGTAACACAATGACATAAGATGGAACCTCTACATATTAAAGGCGGTAGGTTAAAATCTTAACAAGTGATATTTTTTTTAAAGCGGATCTGCGAACCTTTTTTTTTCACAAAATTATAACCCCGAAAAAAATGTAAGTTGTTTATTTATTACACAATAAATATCGAATAGTTTGCACATAACAATATCAGTTGAGAATATTTTCTTGATTTTTGTTTTAGAGCGTGATTTTCCAGTACTCGGGTTTAAGATTTTGAGCTTACTTTTTATTAACGTAACTTCTCTAAAGGTCTTGGCTTGAACTTGTGACTGTGAACGTCATTTCCGCTTCTTTTTAACCCCCGACCCAAAAGAGGGGTGTTATCAGTTTAGCGCGTATGTGTATCTGTGTGTCTGTCTGTGGCATCATAGCTCCTAAACGAATGGACCGATTACATTGCGGTTTAGTTAGTTTGAAAGCTGACGTGATCGAGACGGTTCATAGCTAAAATTGATGAGGGTTTTGAAGGTCATTAGTTCGGTATTTACTTTTCAACATATCTGTGACCTCACGTTTGACACACCCATGTATATGAATATATGTGTGTTTTAACTGGTACCACTGAGCTACTCTGATGATAAAGCTCGAAGGTAGGAGATGAGTAAATCAACAAGAGATAGAACTATTGTGCTTTAACTAAAACGTTTACTTACTATGAGCTTTTAGCTGGGCCGTTATCAAATTGAGGACCGACGCGACGCGAGAGGTCCGCGGAATGACGTATTAAATTACACAAATTGTTTAAAAAAAACTAAAATATTATTAAATTAAACAATTTAAATTTATAACCAAAATTATTTAAATATAATTTACCATAGATGGTAAATTGACAAAATGTTTACCATCTATGGCGTAAATAAAATCTTTACCTACGATCGGCGCACGCCAATACGCGTGCCAGCGATAATAGCGGGCCGTACGCGGGTATAATCTGCGTTGTTGAGCGTCGTGTTGAAAGGGTTAATTATAAATATTAAATATTACAAATAAAAGCTATGAAACAAATATTTGCTCCGACCGGGAATCGAACCCATACTGGGTACGATCGATCCTAAACCCGTAAATTAACTTGCGTTTCTAAAGGAGAGCTGGGAATACCCTTAGGGGAATCCCACAGGGTTATATTCGACTATTCATTCGGACCAAAATGCTTCTATAACCCTTTATGGGTTTCGCTATTCCTAGTATTTCAATAAATAAATTGAAGAAAATAAATTCATAAAATCCAATGATTATTCAGCACGGTAGCATAATATATAATATTATGAATTTAATGGCATTTATATGTTACTGATTAATGCTTTGGTCCAAAGACAACAGGACTTAATTCATTTTGGGCTTTTATGAACTACTTTTGTAATGTCCGATGATGAAAAATATATAAATGGTAGTTTTGATACTTATATTGATAAAACTAATAACAATTTTGCTTTTAATTGCAGTGCAATTGAGTTATTTGTAAAATGAGATATGGATTTTCTATCATCTGTCAATCAACGCCACATTTGTTCTACTTTGAACTATCATAATTATAGTTTGATGATTTTGCACACCTAAACTATGCAAAATAAAGGATATATTCCAATAACATTGCAATCTTCGTACATCAAACTATTTTAAAATGTATATGCAACTGTTAACACAATTAAGCCTAAGTCCCCCATTCAATTAATGATGTCATTTGTCCTACTATTAGCACGAGATAAATGCCAACCATGGTACGAGAAAAAATATTCGGCATATGGCAACGCTGTCTCGAAACGCACGATCCAAACGCAGCGGTGTGCAAGGAATAGCAAACGCAAACGCAATCGCAAACGCAAGAACGCATGCGTTCAGAACGCAAGTAAAAACGCAGCGGTGTGTTAGAAGCTTTAGTTTCTCAATCTTGTACTAGTAGGAGTTCTTTTCGTCTTTGGGCCAAAGCAATATTCAGTAACATATAAATGACTTTATGTTACAATACATAATGTTATATGCTAATCTAGAATACTTTTATTAAAATACTAGGAATAACGAAACGCATGAAATGTTGTTTTAACACCTAAAAACTTATAAAAAAAATTAACCTGCCGGTATTTTATATTTTTCGCCAAAAGTTCGGTATATACTGTACAGTATGGCCATGACGCAATACTCTCTATAGCGAATTTTTTTATTGTGTCAACATAGTACCCCGCTTGATGTTAAGCTGGAGTGTGGTCCATGAATGGATGCCACTGCTACTACAATTTAATAACCGTGAGTTGCGATTACATCCACTATGCCGGCCTAGTTGGAACCGGCAACTTAAAAACTGATCCCGAAACGCGACTAAATCACTTTATGGTCTGTATACTTGTAAGTGGTGGTACTAGCCCGGATTGGCAGACTGGGTACCACTGCCTACCACTCTTTGATAACCAGACCCAAAGCTAATATTCACTTCTTTTTATTAACAAATATTTGATTTGCAATATTAATTATAAATATTAAATATTACACATAAAAGCTATGAAACAAATATTTGCTCCGACCGGGGATCAAACCCGGGACTTTACGCGCAACAAACCATTCGCTAAACCGTTCGTCCACGCCTGTCGTCAAAATTATGCAGGATAATGCTCGGCCGCATACCGCTCGGGTAACTCAAGCATATCTTAATGATATGAATATCACTGTTATGGAGTGGCCGGCGAGATCACCGGATATGAACCCAATAGAGCACGTTTGGGACTTGCTGAAAAGAAAAGTTAAGTCCAGAATTCCAGCTCCTGCCAACGTGGGTGAACCGCGAATCGCCGTAGTTGAGCAATGGCGGAGACTATCCCAAGAGACCATCGATAACATCATTCTCAGTATGAGAAACTTTAATAAGAGCACGTGGAGGAAATACGCGATATTAATCACCATTTTTCTAATTTTATTTATTGTTATTTTAATATTAATTTTCGCTTTTCCCGCTTACATAAAAAGTTCACGAAATGTACCATTTTTCACAAATAGCCTTTACTCGCAAAATGTGTTCTTAATGTGATCCAAAATGTGATCTCATTTTAATTAAAACAACAAATGAAACTTTAAATAACAAAGTAAGTGTAGTGTAGATTTTAAAATGAAACCATATTTTTTTAAATTATGAACTTTTTTTGTGTTCCTCTTAATATGCCAGTGTGTATATTTCCTAATAATAGAACCTAATAATTACGTCACGTGCATCCAGTTTAGACTGAGCTTTTACAGCATCCAACTGGTCTACAACATGAGTTTATGAAGAAACGATCAACTACGACAAACCTGCTTCACTTTACCAATTATCTCTGCAAATCCTTTGACAAAAGATCTCAAACTGATGTGGTGTACACCGCTTTTAACAAGGCGTTTGACCGCGCCAATCACAAAATACTTATATCTAAAATTGAGCACTTGGGCATACACGGTAATTTGTTGAGATGGGTTGAGTCATATATTCAGCATCGCACACAGCTGGTTTCTGTCTATGGATATGACTCTGCGCCGTTTTTTGCTGAATCCGGCGTCCCACAGGGATCCAATCTTGGTCCGTTATTGTTCCTGATTTTCATAAACGACCTATTAGACCGCTTAAATGGTAGATGTTTGGCATATGCAGACGACATTAAAATATTTAGAACAGTCACATCTGTCCACGGTTGCGAACGTCTACAACAAGATTTGGATCTGGTTTCTCACTGGTGTAAATTTAACCTGATGTCTCCTAATATTAGTAAATGCCAATGTATAACGTTCTCAAGAAGAAATTCAACTTGTAGTTATTCGTACACAATAAATGGTGTACCCATAGACAGAACTACTATCATACGTGACCTGGGTGTTATTTTTGACTCGAGAATATCGTTTCGACCTCATTATGATTCGATCATATCTAGGGCTAATCAGCTGTTGGGATTTATAATAAGCACAACCAAACCATTTAGAAATTCTGCCAGTCTGCTAATATTGTACACAGCTCAGAAGTTTCTAGATGTCGTGAGGCGTTCAGTATTCCCAGAGCAAACAATAACATATCACTGAACAATCCATTTATCAGAATGAGTCGTCTATATAACTCCCTTGATAGTAAATATGATATTTTTAATATGTCACTTAACAATTTAGACCAATGTTTATTTTTGGAATTTTAGTTTATCTTAGTTAATTGTCTTATTAAGTATTAAAATTGTTGTGCATAGTTGTTATTGAATTGTAGGCTGTTAAATGTTATATATAATTAAGTTCATTATATAAGTTATGTTTACAATTTGTTACTGAGCCAAATAAATATATATATATATATATGTACATAATACATATATTTAGCAATAATTTATGTATATATTTTTTTAGATAGAAATATTTTTTGTAGTGTGCAAGAACGGAACATTATAAAACCTAATGGGGAAACCTAATTTGAATTAGGTATAACTTAAAGATAAGTATTTCATTAGCTGGAAAATAATTAAGTTAAACTGGCCGTTAGTATAAAATAATTAAAAAATATAATATAGTAAAAGAGTAACGCATGGTTGGTAGTTGGGCACCGGCGGCAAATAACACTCCCGTTTCATGAGTAAGCTATATTATCACATTAACAAATAAAAGCACCATTGTAAAAATATATACACCCGGTTGTACCAAAAATTTTAATTTTATATTTTGTTAAAAGTATCGTATAAGTAAAAGAAAAAAAGAAAAATGGGTTGCACCACTCTTTAACTTCACATTTTACATTTACATTAACGGTTATTTTATACGGAGCTAAAACTAGCTTTTAACGTAAAAGTGATAAGTAAAATTTGACATTTGTCATTTATTCTTTGCGCGATGTTTTCAACAAGCTCTTCAAGCTCCGATAATGAATTAATTGAATATATATAACGACTGCATCGAAGAATAAATATAAGAGTGGACCACATGTTGATTAAGGAAAATGATTTTAAGTGCCGCTATCGAATTGATAAGACCACTGCACGACGAATTTGCGGCTTCATTGAACATGAAGTCCGAACAAAAACTCCAAGGTTAGTTTCTAATGTTCCTTTTAATTTGGGCTTCGGTATATACCGTCTTATTTATAGTTTAGTTTACCCTTGTACCACCCTATACTTTTTCTTTCAGAAACAATGCAATGTCCGTATCTGACCAAGTTCTAGTCACTTTACGTTTTTTTGCAGATTGTTGTTGGGGATCTGAGCGGAGTGCACAAAGCCACAGTGTGTCGTTCTATTCACCGCGTATCACAGGCGATAGCAGCATTGGCGCTTAGATCTATATATATGCCTTTGGTTTCCATGATTCTGATACAACTCTCTAGCAATTAGTTAATCATTCAAAATGTCACGCTTTTTTCCCACAAGGATAGGCCACAATCCTGTCACTATTCCCACGCTTTCCTCACATCCACAATTCTCTTCATAAAAGCTCTACGGTCATGGTCACTAGGAACCTAGTTTTCTTAATGATGTCTGCGATTTGGTCGAAAAACACCTGCCTGGGTCTGCTATTAAAATGACAAGAATTACATAGATAAATCTTAACAGGTGGGGAGGATGCTGAACTTTACAGATGCCGGAAGGGTTTCTATTCAATGAACGTCCAAACAATTGTGGACTCTAAATTAAAAATAATGGACATTGTATGCAGATTTCCTGGTATATCCACGACAGCACTATATTTGACAATATAAATATGAAAGCCAGATTAGAAAATGGAGAATTTGGAAACAGGTATAATAGTTTTCTTACATTTACATTCCTTCATACTTTACTCTTTACATTCCTTCCAATCATACTGCTTTCCATTCTAACTCCTTTACTTTTACCATATCTAGATTGTATAATAATCCTCAACATATTTATAAAGCTCCTATCAGGACCAACCTACAAAATACGAGTACTACTGGTCCTAGCATCTTAGGTCGATATTTATGTATGTATATTTATTCAAGTTATATATTTATGAGATTATATATAAATATCTTTGTCATTTCCCTCTTTGACCTTCTTTTCTCACATTTTTTACTTCTATGTTCTAGCTTTGACTAGAAGGCGGACTTAATGCCACCAGCCTAGTAGAGAATGCCAACTAAAAATAAATCCACCTGTGTTTACTATAGTACAAGTTATAAACAAATAAATTAAAAATTTAAGGTATTTGTTTGGAGATGGTGCTTATCCACAAAGTACATATACTATGACACCATTTAGAGCACCAAATAATAATTGATAGACTTTGCAGGTAAACTAGTTTATTGACTGGTTGTACCAAAAATGTATATATGAATGTAATTGCAATTTATGTATGAATGTAATTATATTTTATAAAACTTCTGTATTTTTAATTTATAGGTAGAAAGGTCATTTGAAGTATGGAAACGAAGATTTCCGTGCCTTGCATTAAAATTGCGAGTGCAGAGGAAAAAAATGGAAGCAATTATAGTTGCCACTGCCGTTCATCATAGCATGTGTAGGGATCTAAATGAATCCAATAATGATTCTAATATACCCATCGAAGAACCGGCAGTACCACTACACGATGGCTTCACAAGAAGTGGAGTAGCTCTGCGAAGAAATCTTGTAAGGGACTTTTTCACACAATACGATAATAATACTTCAGCCATAGTAGAATCTGACGATGCTGAGAACATACCTAAGCTAATAAATTATTTTCATTTCATGGAAACGTGTGTGAAACCACAGGGCACATTTATTGTATATATAAGTTGTATTAGTTTGTAAGATTGTTTTGTATATGTAGGTATTTCATATTATAAAATTTTGTAGTTTCTTATTTCTGTAAATATTATGCAGACCCGTCGAAATTTAATTTTTTTTATCTCTATTATGAGGCCTGCAGCACAGGAACAGGCTGCCTTCTCTTTTAGTCGTCAGTCCTGAGAGCGCTGACGACTGATTAAAATATTTTACAGTTGCCTCAGTCGCCGTCACTATGCCGGCCAAAGGTGATTTTTAGCTTGAAGGATCTAAGATTATAGGATGGATACATCACGTTAGGAGATAGTTTTGAAACAGCTGGAAAACTGGAAAATATATAAATATTAAACATAACATGTAAATAAAACATTTATAAATTTGAAATCCTTAATTTTTATTTCACTTAAGTATAATATATAATATGTTTCCTATGATATGATATCATCGCTATATCATATGTTCGATGTGATACATAACATGTGATATGATAAGACTGTAGAATTTAACTTCTGTCGTTCCTTACTGCCATATCGCTGTGATAGCCTGATGAGTCACTGGCGCATACGGCGAAGGCGAAGGCCGATCAACTGTCCAGTCTTTGCCCAACTCTTTTTTTTTATTTCCAACTCCATTGAGGCTTTAATTTTTATGTAGTCTTTATCATCAAGCAATTTTATTTCATATCCTTCAGCTATTCAATATCCTTTCAGCTACCTCTACAAACTTTGATCTTGTGTATTGTTCACCTATTGTCACCTCAATAGGTGATGATCGATTGATGCCTGTAAATCATAATTTCATAATATAATTCAAACATGTAGGTTGTTCAGCAACTAATCTCATAAAGTTTAAGGAATTCTAGAAATCACAGAACCCTAAAAGCATATATATATATATATATATATATATATATATATATATATATATTATTGTGACACATCTGACCTCGACCTGCCTGATGATAAACAAGAGGAGGTCCAAGAGTGACGACGACCGAAAAAACCGAGTCAGTTTACGGCTACATTAGTCGCGGAATTACGGTGCCAAAAGACGATGTAGGATCAAGGTTAAAGAGCTCCTCGGAACATTTTCCATTGTATAGGCGACGTACAAAGCCGCCATGTCTCTGCGTAGTTGCAGGGGCTTTAAAGTTCGCGTGACCTCTGCATCACCTATAATTCGGACAGCTTGGCGCTGCAATGAATCTAGGGCATTGAGAAGATACTTGGCAGAGCCATCCCAGACTTGCGAACAGTACACCGCGCTAGAGTGAATCTGAGACTTACGAGCCTGAGCCAAATTCATATTTTTGTTGTACCTATGATTGAAATTCCTAAATAAGGGGCCGGCAAATTTATTTTCCACCCTGGGCAGCTGACTCCCATGCTACGCCACTAATTTTCGTACATTAAACAATTTTAAAATCTATATGCAACGGTTAATACAAGTCCCCATACAAAAAAATTATGTCCTTTTAAAGCGTATTGATATAAAAATATAATTTATTAAAACACCAATGTAAATTTAATAATTATGTAGCTAGACTTTTATTACTTACTTTTCTTGCAGAATATCGTCGTCAATCAAAATATTTCCATGAATAATAATATTAAACTAAAAATTTTCAATAAAAACAACTGTATAATGACAACTGTATGACATTTACATCAGTATTTCTGTATGAAAAAAATATACTACCATGAAAAAATAATTCAAATGGTAAAATTAACGCTTCATTCATCTGGCAAGTATTTATACGTATACTTTTACGTTTTTTCCTGTAGAACAACCAAATTCAGAATTTCATAATAGTTAACGAAATAAAAGAAGTATAAAGTATAACTAAATTCAAAAATTTAAACTTTTTTGGTACAATCGGGTCATAGACAATATTATGTCATACAAACATGAATCACTATCAAACATTAACAAATATATATATATACAATAAAATGTCAAAAATTAAGTACAAGAGAGACGCATCATTACGGACGGATTGTTTCTAGGTATATACAGCGGAGATTCCAATACAGCTGCACTCGTCGACATCACATGCCCGACTCCGCGATGCCCTCGTCATCTGTGCAAATATAAAATATATATTAATATTATCATATCATACACATACTGGCTGTTGCAGAATTATTAAGCCACAAATATTGCCAACCCTAGTATCTGTCATGTCAGAAGGCAAACATTATTATTACGGAGGATTAATAATAATTTTACTTTCACCATTTTTCCTTTTATGTTCACAAAGGTTTGCTATCTCAACCTCCTAATATGCGCAAAGTATACTGGCGTGAAATTAAAAATAAAAACAATATGCTGTCAAATTCAAATCATCTAGCAAAAGTTTTGAAATTTGTTAATTTTCCAACTACTCGTATGTTCTAAAAATGGTATTCTAACTCAGAATATTATATGACCATGAAGATGGGAACTTAAGTCGTGCTCGCGATATGTAGACGCAACGATTTTTGTCGCCTCCATTCATCGATCGACTGGAAGTGGACGACCCAGTACCGCCAATCTCCGGCAGGCTGAACTGGTGTTACAGCATTTTAATGAAGAACCAACTTCGAGTACGAGGCGAGCCGCAGCAAGATTTAATATGAACCATGTTGCACTCTTCGTGACAACCATTATCACTATTGCCGTACACAGGAGCTGATACCCTCTGATTGCATGAGTTTGCACCCAGGATGAACTTCTGTGAATGTTACACACAGTTAGCGGAGAACCCCACTTATTTAAACTATGTTCTCTGGACGGACGAGCCCAACGATCACGTTTGGGCTCTGAGAAACGACGGGGCAGATTCCAACATCAATAGCGGTTGAATGTGTGAGCTGGTGTTTAGACGGCCGTGTCATTTTGCCATCACGTCTGAACGGTGGCAACTACCTGACATTTGTACAGACCGATTTGGAAGATAGATGCAATTGTCGACTTTCCCGTGGCAGACCGGAATTTCTTTGAAACCCAAAGAAAATGGTTTTCCAACACGATGGAGCTCCCCCACATTTTACTCGCGCCGTGCGAGAGTATCTCAATGTGCGCTTTCCGCAATGATGGATTGGCCGTGGGGGACCGGTGCGGTGGTTTGCACGTTCTCTGGACCTCACACTTTTAGACTTTTTTGTGTGGGGCTACGTAAAGGACCGGGTTTTATTTTACCGATTGCCCAACCCTTGTGGAGATGGAACAGCGAGTAAAATCGGGCTTCGCCTCAATAACACCGACAATGATGCGCAATGCCACACAGGCCATATACTGGCGAGCGAAGATGTGCAATTGTCACAATCTTCTTTCTTGTACAGTCTAGGTATGCGAATTACTTTTTTAAATTGCACATTAGGTCAAAATGTTCATAGGCGTTCTATGTAATTTACTCTTTGATTTCACTGAAACAGGGTTGGCACATTATTGAAAAATATAATGAATTTTTTTGGCAGTAAGTTTTACATGCACAAAGCAGTTTTAAAATACTATAATTGACCATTTATAAGAGACCATTTAACTCCCTTTCGGCTTGGGAACCACAATTCCACCAGCACATAACCGCACATGAACAATATTTTTGCCAATAAGGAATATTAGCATATCGGGGGAAGGTGTATCTAATGAACTATTACGTACAGTTCATTAGATCATAGGAAAGCTTCCTCAGCTTAATGGATTACTTCTACTCAATTTTCAAATATTGTTTTGCGAGTGGTTTTACTATGAATTATTATTATTATTATTATTGACAAATGACTCTATTTATTATTTGTATTCATTTTAAATGTCTGCGAAATTCTGTCAATATTAACTTATTAATATAGTGTAAGGGGTCACGCACACGCACACGCACACACATGCGACATACGTGTCTGTGATGGCTGCGGCGCGCTCGTCCTCGGCACCATGGTCAAGTGCGCGTCTCACCTTCGAAGGCCTGGTTGTTGTGCTGCAGCGGGGGCGGCGGCGCCTCGTCCCTGGGGTCCAGCGCGGCCAGAATGCATTGGTGCACGCACGAGTATTGCTGCTCGGTCTGCACGAGCCAGGCGCGCTCCCTCCTGGCGGCTGCGACGGCGCCCAGCACGTCCAGCGGTTGTCTCGCGGCCAGCTGCTGCAACACTCTGTCGAGCACCACGAACGTGCCCGACCTGCCCACCCCGGCCGAGCAGTGCACGACCACGGGGCGCACCCCGCCGACGGCCGCGCGGAAGGCTCGCAAGAACCTCAGCAGCGCGGAGGGCGGCTCGGGCACCCCGAAGTCGGGCCACGTGGTGAAGTGCCAGTGTTGGACCCTCCTCTGCTCGCCCCCCCTGGCCACGAGGAACTCGCTCGCAGTCCAGTCGGGGTAGCGCGACTCCGTGAGAGCGGTCACTTCTATTTCGCCGTAGAGCGCCGGCCGCGTGTCCGACGGCCAGTAGCGGTCACACTTCTCCCTGCCCTTCTCCACGCACCGTGTCAGCATCACGATGGCGCGGCACCCGCTCTCCCACACCATTCGCCAGAAATCGTCCCTGGTGCCGTGCAGAGGCCCCTGCGTCACTATGAACTCCCTCGGCGAGAAGTGGCCGGGCACGTAGTTCGCGTTGATGTAGTCCGAGCCTTCCTCGTCATCCGCCGGGCGCAGTTTGAATCGCGAGTGGTCGTACGGCAGGATGTTGGTGAAGCGGTTCTTCGGCCTGTTGCAGGGCAGCTCGGCGGCGAGGCACGGCTGCTCGCGGCCGACGCACTTGAGCTCCTCGAACTCCTCGCTGAAACGAAAGTCTGAGTCGGCGGCCATGGCGCGGTAATGTTCCGCGAAACGTTCGGCGGGCACGGGCCTGGAGAGGCGCGGAGCCGCCGCGGGGGAGGCGCGCCTCTTCCTGCGCCACAGAGCCGCCCCCGCGCCCGCCCCCAACAGCAACAGAGCGCCCGCAGCAGCGCCCCCTGCCGCCCAAGCCGCCCCGTCCGACTCTGCGCAAACATACATAATTGACCTATTATACAAAAACAGGCTTACAGCATACGGCGCGCAGTTAACCATGCTTCGATTCATTTTCTATTTGTATTAATTAAAATATTAATTTAGTATAATAATCTCGTAACGTTTTTGAAAATATGTAAAGTAAGGCAATTTGAACCGTGTATATTGGCAACAATGAACAACAATGATTCAGAACTATACATACATATTAAATATTTACCATAATTTTTAATCATTTGTTTTCATTATAATATTATTATTGGCATATTACTACAAAATTTGCAAATCATTGATATTAATTCGCCAAGCCATTGACAAAGAACACATTTAATATATCTTCACTTCCTCCAACGCAAGATGCAGCGCGCCTTCACAGCTTCCGAGTCTACCATCAGGTCCAGTCGTGGCTCGGTAATTACAACGACCCTGGAGACTGGGGCTGGAAAAAGTATGGACAGATATTGATGCCAGTACAAAGCTCAAAACCTCCAGCACCTCCTGAGCTTCTAAAAATGATATTCTGCAGATGTAAAGGTAGCTGTGGAGCGATGTGTGGATGTCGGAAAGCAGGCCTCAAATGTTCTGCAGTGTGCTTCCATTGTTCTGAAGAGACTTGCAGAAACATAATGGAAATTTCAAAATTAATTGAGGAAAATGATTTTGACGAAGAACCACCAATGACGCCACTTCCATCTCCAGTTATCCCTCAAGTATTTCATATAGATGATCAACAAGATGCTATAATTATATACAATGTTGTCTTTCATATACAAGATCCTGAGCCGCAGCTATATATTGCTTAAAAATCTATATTGTATTATTTATAAAGAGAAACAAATATATTAATTTTCTCAATTCACAACAACTTAAGTTAAGCTAATCTGCATTCATTCACTTTTAGGCGGTACGAAGTTCGCCGGGTCAGCTAGTATATAAATAATTTAAGTAGTCTCAATGTTCCTAACTGCAATATTTTTACATACGCTGACGACACAGAAGGCAGAGACTGACTATGCTTTACGACAGGCCATGTCTTGGTTAACAAGAAACTTACTCACGCTGAACGTAGAGAAAACACATGACCTTTTCCAAGTCAAAGAGGACTCAACCCATAGAGTGTTATAAAATCAAAGCACATAAATGTAATTTCGTCCAAACGACCGTCAATACAGAATGTAATTGTCTTAACATAACCCGGACTAACAACATTAAATATCTACGAGTAACACTTGACAATACGCTAAACTGGGGCCTACATATACAAAATCTAATCTCACGAACAAGAAAACTGATAGTAATTTTCAACAAACTAAGATCCACACTCGACTTTAACACCTTAAGAACAGTTTTTATCACTTGGTGGGGTGGCATGCTTCGAATAGAAAGAGCTTTTTTGTATAATAACTCTCCACCGAATTATTATATAACGTATTAACAGTGAGACAATTGTTCGTATTGAGGGTTGTAATACGAAAGCACACCACTTTAATATATAGCGTGAACTCCTTAAATAGTTACAGAGGGCGGGGAAAAGTGTGCAACACGCATTTTTATAACAGCAAATTAGCGGACAGACACTAAATAATAAAAAAATAAGTATCTATCCACTCACCACAAAATGTGTACAAAATTTCCTGCAGTCTCTGACGTACTATGAGACTGAAAACCTCTTTACAGTCCTAACATAATAATGAATACATGCGTATGTACGTTAGGTAACACACACACACACACACACACAATACACACACTTCTACTAACTATTCTATTAAATTTTAAATGTAATTTTAGTAAAAACAAAAGGAAATAATATCAGATCTTTGTACTATCAATTTGTGTTTAATGGAAGAGAAAGTTGATATTTGCAGCACAGTACTATGTAGTAATAGTGCAGGTATTCATCGTTCATGGAAAACTGTAAACATTGTAAAGTATCAAATAAAGTTTTTATTTATTATTTATTTATGCCATTTCGAAAATGACCGTGGATTAAGCCTATTGGGAATAACATTTAAAAATCAATAATTAAATATCAATGATTTGCAAATTGTGTAGTAATGTGTCAATATTTAATATGTATGTATAGTTCTGAATAATGGAGAATACTATTACTTTCGCAGCGCTGTGAAACTAACTAAAAAAATATTATATATAATGCAAGTTATTCCTTAAGCAGGGCCGTCTTAAGCATATTCAGCGCCGGGGTGCGAAAGTCAAGGCTCCGATCGCATGATCTCAGTGTGGTAGGTACCTATCGAAGTTTATCGCGGTCGGCATGCGCCCCCTAGGACTCTGCGCCCGGGTGCACCGCGCCCCTTGAACCCCCGGGTAAAGACGGCCCTGTCCTTAAGAACCCCTTTATAAAATAAACTGGTTTTTATCTGGTAAAAGATTAGATAAAAAGTTATAGAGATTTTCACTTATAACTGTTGTTTTTGGTTCTACGACAAAAAGTTACTGATCCAAAGTTGTAGAAAATTATATTTTGTTGTGAGACCTATAGTTCGGGAAATAAAAACATGAAAACCACTTCCAAGATGGCAGCCGTGGGACAAAACTTGAATTTAACATTAAACTAACCCCTTCTTGATATCTAAAAAATAAAATGGCATGCTCTGACAAATGTAATTGAAAATGTAACTTTCCAATGGACAAGTTCGATTCCCGGCCGGAACAAAGGTTTGTTTCATAACTTTTATTTGTAATATTTATTAATTAGATTGAATATTACAAGTATTTGTTAAGTAAATAATAAAAAACAGGCGGTCGGCTTGTTAAATTGATGCCGATCCGGGGTAGAAAGTTACATGTTCCAACTAGACCGGCATACTGCAGCTTAACATCAGGCGGGTGAGGCTGCCATATGCACTAATTGGCCCACCTCACCATTCCGCTGCATCCCACAGTTGCCAATATGGATGTTATTGCATCCCTCACCTGTCGCAATTGTGATGTAATCGGTGTCCGTGAATTTGTCCGGCGCGGTGAAGGCGCGCAACTTCACGTGATACGTGGTCGCGGGCTTCAGTGGCCCGTTGCAGTACGTTCGGCGCACGCGCTCGCACCGCTCAGCGCCGATGGTGAACTCCTCTACGTCGCGAGCGCCGAAAGGGAAGTAGGGCTCCGTGACCTGATAGGGCGGCCACACGTCGTAGTGTTGCACGTCGCGCCACGAGGGCAGCGCGCGCGCCGTCGCCGTCAGCGTGGGGTCCTCGGCGACGACGAGAGTGTACGCGGACACGTTGCCGTTGTCGCGCAGGAACGCGTCGCCGCGGAAGCGCACGGACAGGGAGGTGGCGGCGCGGGGGCCCGCGGAGGGGGCGGCGTGAGGGGCGGCGGGCGGGGGCCCCAGCGGCAGAGTGCCCTCCCACGACGCGGCTTCCCCCGGCCCCGCTCCGGTCACCCCCCGAAGTTCGAACGCGTATCTTCCGCCCGCCCTGAGTCCACGCACCTCTCCGCCTTCCGCGTCGGGGGGAAACGAGTCTGTGACGGGCTTTTCGTCGACATCCGGCGACCGGTGACGCAGCTCGAAGCGGAGCAGACGGCCGTGGCGAAGGTCTGCGGGGAGGCTCCACGAGAAGGCGACGGACGTGGGGCGGGCGTCTGTCGGACGGAAGCGGACGGGTGCCGCGGGCGGAGCCTCCGACGTGCGCACAGAGAGCGAGGCGGGCGCGGAGCGGGCGGGCAGGGCGGTGGCGGTGCCGGCGCGCGAGGACACGCTCACCGTGTATTCCGTGTCTGGTGAGAGATCGGCGAGCAGCAATGGCGGCGCGTCGGCTGCAATCTGTCGCAGTGCATCCTTTTGCAAATACTCCACGAGATAGTCGCCGACGTCGCCGTGCGGGGCGTTCCAGTTGAGTCTGAGTGCGCGCGCTTCCAGCTCAATGACCCGCAACTCCGCAACTGGCAACGGCGCTGAATAACAAACAACATGTACATTGGTCACCATCATTCATAGCAAAACATGAAAACTCTAAGATGCGTCAAAATGTTGGCAAAACACCAGATGGTGTTGACCTTGAGAAGGCTTATAATTGAGTGAACAGGAATGAATTGTGGCGGCTGCTGTCCGGGTTTGAGTTGGGGGAGCGTTTGGTCCGTGCACTGAAATCTCTCTATGAGGATTCCAGTGCATGTGTTCGAATTAATGGGGCGCTATCTGACTGGTTTGGCATCTCTAAAGGGATGTGTAGCGTCACTATGGCTCTTCAATCTGTTCGTGAACAGTTGCCTGAAAGAGGTGCGTGAAAGGAAGTATGGTTTGAGAATGAATGACTTGGTGATCAAATGTCTCTTGTTCGCCGACGATCAAGTTATCCTTGCATCTTCGGCGTATGAGTTACAGGAAATGGTTACTATTATGAATGACGAATTAGAAAAGAAAGGTATGAAAGTGAATGTAAGTAAAATCAAAGTAATGGTTTTGGAGAGAGAGGATGAAATGACAGAATGTGAGATAATGATAGACGGAAAGCAAGTGGAACAAGTCAAACAATTTGTTTACTTGGGAAGTATTGAGTGAAGAGTGCAAAAGGGCAGTGAACGGTGCAGTATAATGAACAGGCAAATCACAAAAGTCACGGATGGCTGTTCATAATGCGGTGCTTGTTCCTACATTAATTTATGGAAGTGAAGGTTGGGTGTGGCAGATGAAGCATGAGAGTAAGTCGTTAAGGAATGAGAGCGGCGTTAAGGAGTGTATGTGGAGTGACGATAGCGGATAGAATAAGGAATAACACACTGCGTGATAGATGTGGTTTGAAAGAAGATGTAGTGACAAGGATTGACAAAGGAATGCTTCCATGGTTTGGGCACATGGAAAGGATGAGTGAAAGTGGATTGACGAGAGGAATTTATAAATCTGATGTGGAGTGAAGCGTTAAATAAGGCAGGCCCAGCAGGGTGTTCGCCGACCAAATCGGAGACATCCTCAAGAAAGCTAGGTTGCCTAATGTCCATAACTATAGAGCTTGTATGGGGACCATTATAAAGACGTCCAACTCCTTTACAAAAAGCGCATCCGCTTCAGGAAGAGGGAAGCGTGGCAACAATTCTGCACTAAAATAGACTCTACAAACGAGGCGTGCAGGGTCAAAAAGATACTATCCAACGAAGGCAGGCACAGCGTGGGATCCCTTCGCAAACAGGATGGAACCTTTACAAGAACGGACTCCGATATTAGGGAAGTACTTCTGCAAACACACTTTCCCGACTGTCAAATAACGACTTCTAGGGAATGGGAAAAAACCCCGCCTACTCTACCAACCGCTGAAGACTGGGACATCGCCCACAAAGTGATATCCCCGGATAGAGTAAAGTGGGCAATAAACAGCTTCCAAAAATTCAAAGCACCGGGACCTGATAATATATTTCCCGCACTCCTAAAATGGGGGGCGGACGTGATAATACCGTCCATAACCTCAATCATGCGGGCATGCCTAGCACAACACTACACACCTAAAGCCTGGAGAGAGGTGAAAATTGTGTTCATCCCAAAAGTACTATACAAACGCCAAATCATACAGGCCCATAAGCCTCAGCTCGTTCATGTTGAAAACAATGGAAAGGCTATGCGACCGACACATAAGAGACAACGCACTGGTTAGGGTGCCACTTCACCCTCAACAGCACGCATACACCACTGGCAAATCCACTGAAACGGCGCTACATAGCGTCGTGAGCAAGATAGAATTGGCCATTGAAGACACAGCAGTATGCTTAGGGGCCTTCATAGACATAGAAGGAGCCTTTGATAAGACAAGCTTTGATAGCATCGAAAAGGCACTGCACAAGCATGGTATTGATGAGACAACACGTAGATGGATAAGTAGCATGCTGAGACAAAGGGCGATTCAACTCGACGTCAACGGCGAAGAAAGAGGAATCGCAGCAAAAGGCTGCCCTCAGGGCGGGGTCCTGTCTCCCCTGCTGTGGAATATAGTAGCCAATGACCTAATAACAAAATTAAATGACAAAGATTACTACACAGTAGGATACGCAGATGATCTAGCTATTTTGGTCAGCGGAAAGGTAACCAGTGTAGTCTTCGACGTGATGCAACATGCACTGAAGACCGTGCAGCACTGGTGCACCGAATCCGGCCTGTCTGTGAATCCTAATAAGACTGAACTGGTACTATTCACGAGAAAAAGGAATGTGGGAAGGTTCAAACTACCAAAACTGTTTGACACAGAAATCCAATTGGCAACAGAGGTGAAATATCTAGGCGTCACCTTGGATAGCAAGCTGAATTGGGGCAAACACTTATCAAACAAGCTCGACAGTGCTACCTTAACACTATGGCAATGTCGCAGACTACTGGGTAAAAAATGGGGAATAAAACCCAAAATCATGAAGTGGATGTATACCTCCATTATTAGACCGTTTGTCACCTACGGCGCGCCGACTTGGTGGCCTAGAACCAGGTTGAAGACCGTTCAAGACAGGCTGCAACAGTTCCAGCGTATGGCGTGCACAGCCATTACGGGCTGCATGCTCACAACACCCACAAAGGCGCTGGAAATCATTCTGGGCATATTGCCCCTACACCTACATGTGCAGATGGAGGCAACGCAGACGGCGACGAGACTCCTAACTTTGAATCTATGGAAATTGGACTGCCGAGCCACACACACAACAATTCTCAACGATGCAATTAAGGAACAACCGCTCCTAGCATCGATTGTCGACAGAATCCCGAAAAAATATGTATTTGAAAAGAACTATAAAATACAACTAAGCGAGGAAGAAAGGGACCACTCTGGCACCGAGGAACTAAGAATCTACACCGATGGATCCAAGACCGGTGCGGGAACAGGGGCAGGAACCTTCTCGTGGGATCTAAACACAAATATCTCAACATCGCTCGACGTAAACAACTCCGTTTTTCAGGCAGAATGTGTTGGTATTCTGCAAGCGGCTCATGCAATAGCAAGGAGGAGGATTGCCAACCAAAAGATCAAGATCCTCTCTGATAGCAAAGCGGTGCTTTTGGGTCTGGAAAGCAACTGCAAAAACTCAGCTCTGCTCTATGAATGCCACCTGGCATTGGAGGACGTATGCACGTCGAACCAGATCACTCTCCAATGGATCAAGGGTCATAGCGGATCGCTGGGCAACGACGCGGCAGATGAGCTGGCCAGGAGGGGATAGTCCTGCCAACCAATAGGACCGGGACCTTTTATGCCCCTACCACTCCAATTCCTTCGCAGCTGGCTGCGCCAAAGAACAGGTAACCTGCACGAGAATGCATGGCTACATACAATGGAATGCAGGCAGTCCAGGGAAGCTCTCCCTCATATTGACAGACGCTTGACTGGACGACTGCTGGACCTAAGCAGAGCCAAGCTCCGCACCATGGTGGGTGTCATAACGGGGCATTGCGGTTTTAATAAGCACCTGTACAACCTCAACATATCGGACAGCCCCCTCTGTAGGGGATGCCTGAATGAAGAGGAGACAGCTGCACATGTGCTCTTGAGTTGCAGGAGCACAACAGTAGCAGAAGCAAGACAAAAGTTCCTTGGCAATGCAAGGACGCTTCCGGAGGTCTGCAGGAACGAGAAGGGTCTCCTGGCCTTCCTGGAGGAGATCGGGTGGCTCCACTGAAGGAGAACCGTTGAAGAACGTACAAAGAAACCGAAGAGGACTTCAAGTGCGGAAACGAGCCCGCTAATAACTACAACTACTACTAGAGCTTGTATGAAGGAATTGTGAATGTGAAGAAGCGAGGGAGTTGTGTCAGGATCGTGGCAAGTGGCGCTCCGTTGTCTATACCCATCCCTGTGGGAAAAGGGCATGAAAAGGCAATTTGATTGAGGTAGAATGAATTTTGAGGTGTGTTTAGTAGTAAGGCATATACCCCTGAACTTCCTCACAAACGAGACAAACAGAAAAAAATTAAGTGTGGTAGGCAGTGGTACCCAGTCTGCCGATCCGGGGTAGTACCACTATTTACAAGTATACAGACCGTGAAGCGACTTAGTCGCATTTCGGGATCAGCTTATAAGTTACAGGTTTCGATAACGCCGGCATAGTGGTTACCTTCATTCGTGGACCGCACTTGAGCTTAACAACATGTGGGGTGCAGTTTATTTCAATAACTGAGAGACTGCTTGATTAATATTTGCACTGATGTTTCAATTGCCAATGTGACATTCGTGTCTAATTATGTTTTTATGTCGCAAAGCTAACTTATCATATAATAATCTCACTTTGTCTCGCCTGCCTTTGGACTGGATGCGAGCTCACGTTGTGCGACAGCGTGACCATCGTTATGTTATAGAGGCGGCCGGGCACCAGCGGCGCGAATCGCACACGACGCTCACTCGAGTTCGCCGCCACGCTGCGGTGCTGCGGTGGCGACGCGGCAGACCCCGCCCTCGGCTCCCCCTCCAGCGTGAACCGGTAAGTGTCGAACACGGTCGCGCTCAGCGGAGTCGGCGTGAACACGACCTGCAAAGCACACGAACAACATCATACATATAACGCACACATGCACACACACACGCACGCGCACTCACCATGAACGCCCTCGTGCCATTCTCGTCATCCGCCTCACTAACGATGTTCATCTCGGAGCGGATGAGCGGCCGGGTGCGCGTCTCCATTGTGAACACGTCGCTGCTCAAGTTGTACGACAGCGCAGTGATGGCGAGGCCGTACGCGCGCCCGGGCAGCAATCCGCCCACCTGCGCGCTCGCACTGCGCACTGACAGCTGCCCCCTCCCTCCCTCGCCGCCGCCCCCGCCGCCGGCCTCCCACCAGCTGACCGAGTACTTGTCCACTCTCCCCGACGGCCGCGACCACTCGAGCGTCAGGTTCGAAGTGTCCACGAGCGCCACCACGTCCGAGACGGGGCTCGGATTGGTCGCGTGATCGGCGCGCAACGGTCTCCCGCTCTCGACGGTGCTTCCGTCCGGGAGAGTCACGACCGTGTCCACCTGCACCGTGTACCTCTCCCCGGGCGTCATGTCGACCACTTCCGCCTCGCTCGCGTTCGCGGACAGTCGCGGCAGAGCGGTCCAGGCGGCGTCGCGCGTGCGATATCTGAGCACGTAGCCGGTGAGCTCCGACCGCGCGCCCGGCCCTTCCCACCGCACGAGCGCGCTGTCGCTGGAGGCGCGCGATACGGTGATGCTTCGCGGCGGCAGCGGGGGCAGCGCGGCGGTCAGCCGGCGAGCGGCCGAGAGCAGGCCCAACGCCCGCGCCTTGAGGGCCACGGCGTACACGGCGCCGGGCCTCAGCGCGGGCAGAACGTGCGTGCGCGCCGTGCCGTCCAGCTCGGCCCGCTCTTCGTCCTCGTCCTCGTGTTGTGCGCGCGTCCATTGCAATTGCCATTGGTGCGGGCTGGCGGCCGCCGTCCACGTGAGCCGCAGCGCGTCGTCGGCGGAGGGGCGGGCGTCCAGCGAGTCTGCGGGCGCGGGCCTCGTGACCGCGTTAATTGACCGCTTCTGCGAGTGCACCGATCGCGACACTGCGGTCACAGCGAGCGTGTAATTTCTGCCAGGCAGCAAGGTGGAGAGTGTCGCTTCGGTGCCGCTCGTTGTAATGCTGCCGCCCTCTCCCCCCTCGTCGGCATAAGTCACTTGATAAGAGTCCTGCGAGCTGCCTTCCTGGGCTTTCCACGACAGCACGATCGCCGATCCTTCTTCAGGCCGCCGCAGCTCGAGTTCGCGAACGGGCAGCGGCTCTGGCAATATTAAAAACAAAACGTTCTCGTTACATTTGTTCTGTGTTCGTCGTGATGCACACGACAATATAAATATAAACTTTGCCTAAGTTTGATTAACAAATTTAAAAATATTCTTTTCAATAAACATAATTTAGAACACAAGTGCTCAGTAGCAAATGTTCTAATATCCTTTAACTTGTTTCATGATGCTTTTAGAAGACTGTTATAGAACGCGTCACGTAAGTTGGCAAGAGTAGTCAGCGCATCTGACTACGAAGTCATTTTTTAGGTGCGTATTAGTCCCCCGCCGCGTCTCCTGTTCGCGATAAACTCAAATATTAATCAATCAAATTGTCGCGCCCACAGGGAAAGGCAGAGAAAATTGAGCGCCACCTGCCACGATTCTGACACAACTCTCTCGCTTTCACAATTCTCTTCATACAAGCTCTACGCTTATGGACAACAGGCAACCCAGTTTTCTTGGGGATGTCTCCAACTTGGTTGTAGAACACCCTCCTGGGTCTGCCTCATCGATGTGTCTGCCTCTATTAAAGTATCCATGCACATCAGATTTATAAATTTCTTCCGCCAATCTAACTTTTTCACTCAAACTACTATTATTATTTTTTATGAATCTAAACTAAAGAGACCCATTTTTATTGCACGACCAGTGTACATGCGCATAAAATTCAAAAATTCAAAATTCAAAGTCATTTATTCATTTGGTTTTTACAAACACTTAGAAACGTCATTAAGAAAGAGTGAGGGGACTCTACCGAGTGTTCGGAAAGGCTACAGACTGAGAAGAACACTCAAGAAACTCCAGTCCGGCTTTTTTCAACTTAGTCTTATATTCTATTACATCTTTTTTATCTTGGGAACTAGCAATTCATTCACTGCCAAGCAGCCTTGTCGTCAAAGAAATCTCTAATGCTATAGTAAGCCTTTTGGCACAATTTAAGTTTAATGATTTTTTTAAATTTATTAACTGTAAGATCAGGCACATTACTTGGCAGCGTATTATACATACGGATACAGTTGCCAGCGAAAGAATCACTTATTTTGTGGAGCCTATATGTGGGCACAGCAAGTTTATCTTTGTATCTTAAATTAAAATTATGACGATCACTGTTTTTGTGAAAATTATTAATGTTCTTACGAGTGTATAACAAATTCTCATATATATATTGAGAATAGACAGTCATTATATTGATTTTTTTAAATATTTCTCTTAATCACTCCCGGGATCTCATACCGTAAACAGCACGGACAGCTCTCTTTAGGAGAACGAAAATACATTCAATGTCAGCAGCATTACCCCACAGTAGTAGGCCGTAGGACATAATACTGTGGAAATAGCTAAAGTAAACTAAGCGCGCGGTTTTAATATCAGTTAATTGATGGATCTTCTTTACTGCATATGCTGCTGAACTAAGTCTGCCCGACAATTTCTTAATATGAGTTACTACGTTAAAATCTTGCCAACTTACGTGCCGCCGACTATACCTTTGCATCAGGAAACCATTTATAGTTGCTTATATGTTTGAAACCGAATAATAATGTATTAAAATTATATTATGTACGTATTGTGACGAATATGAAACAAATCTCTGGTTACCTGCAAATGCCCATCCTCCACAATGACTATATAGTTTGGCACACACGTGAACTGTACCTATGTCGCTATGTCGTATGTGCCTTCAACAATCTTACCTTGGACAATCCTCGAATGCGAGACCTTATGTAATAATAACATTGATGATGAGTGTTACATTATGTATGCGAAGGTGCACGAGAGCGGGCCGGCACTTACTTAATGCGACGTCCACCTGCGCCGGCCACGAGGACACCTTGCCGGACATTGTCTTCACGGTCAGCGTGTAGTGGCCGCCGGGCTCCAGCGGCTCGAACGTGTGCTCGAGGCGGTCGCGGGGCAGCACCGCGGCGGGCGGACGACGAGCGCCCGGCTCTTCGGGCGCGAGCGACACCTGATATCTGTCGAACTCGCAGGGCTCCGCGGGTGGCGACCAGCGCGCCGTCAGCGATCGCTCGCCGACGGCCTCCGCGCGCACCTGCCGCGGCTTCAGTGGCACCGTGCGGTATTGCGCGGTGGTGGGCGCGCTCGACTGACGCTCCGAGACCGTCTGCACGGAGATGTCGTACGCTCGGCCGGGCACGAGCCCCTTAAAAGCGGCCTGAGCCGGTCCCGGCGGCTCGCCCTCCTTCTCCACGTAGAGCTCCGCGTCCCTCGCGTCCGCCGGCCTGATGGCGACCTTGTAATGCGTGTACGCGCCGGCGGGGTAGGGCGGCTGCCAGAGCACCAGCAGAGTGGTTTCGTTGCGGAACCACACGATGAACTTGCCGGGCGTGTTCGGCTTGGTGGTGAAGTTGGTGGTCGCGTACGCGGCGCTCTCCTTGTCGCCGAGCGTGGTGAGGGCGCGCAGCGAATAGGTGCCCCCCGGCAGCAGGTCGCGAAGCTGCAGCTCCCGGGCGGCAGCGGGCGCCTCCAACTTGCCGGGGGGCTCGGGCGCGCCGGGCGTCAACGCGGCCAGCTTGAATCGGAAGCCGGTGTAATCCCCGTGCGGCGGCGGGCGCCAGGAGACGGTGGCCTGCCGGTTTCCGCCGAGCGCGACGCTCACGTCCGTCGGCGGCTCCGGCGCAGTGGTGATGGTCTGGTTCCATGTGAGCAGTTCGCCCGAGGAATTGGAGTAATAGAGCATGAAGTGGTATTCTGTGCCGGGCAGACCCTGGAAGTTGATGGTGTTCGCGCGCGCGGGCACCGTGAAGTTGGGCCTGGGCTCACCCTCCGGCGGCAGGTAGTCCAGCCGGTAATGGCCGCCGCCGTCCCCGGCCGCGCCCGGCACCTCGATCACCAAATCGGCGCACGAACACGGCCTCTGCAACCGACAACGCTAATGTCAATTCTACACGCTCACGCGATAGCAAAAACAAATATCACAAGCTGCGGCAACTTATAAGCTGATCTTGAACAGCGACTACATCACTTTAAGTGGTGGTTCTACCCCGGAGCGAACTGCCACTGCCTACTACTCTTGAATAACCAGACCTGGAGCAAATATCCACCTCTTCTTTTTCATGAACTAATATTTGTAATTTTAAATAATTATTTTAAATAATTTACAAATGAAACATATTTGCTCTGACAATAAAATAAATATCATTGAACTGTCAAATTGCGACCACAGCACTCTTGGTTTATGAAATCCATACTAATATTATAAATGTGAAAGTAACTTTGTGTGTTTATTTGTTTGTTACGTTTTTACGTCTTAACGGCTGAACCAATAGTAATGAATATTGATAAATTTGACCTTTGAGATGGACATAGGTAGCTTTTGTCACGAAATTTAACTTAAAGGGCTTCATTGCGTCGTCAGACTTGCTTCAAACTTTGCTACATTAATAATTATAGCAGTAAAAGGATTCTTTTCACAATGAAAGCAAACATTCTGGATCTAAGGAACCTGATGATAGATTCTCTCACATTAAAACCACATCAGATAGATGGGCCTTATAGCATTTAGCTGGCTTGTTGTCAAATTGAAGACCTGAGGCTTTGATGATGGGCCAAATAAAACTCAATGAATCGTGCAGGACTGATGATACTTGGAGTGCATTTAAGAATAAAATAAATAAAAGCATTTTATTATGTATACCACAAAAGAAATATAAAAAAAAAACAAAGTCAAGCTAAAACCATGGATAGATAAGACAATTTGAGACCTAGTTCGAGAGAAAAAACTCTGGAATATATACCATATGGATATGAAACTAATAATAATAAGATTGTTAAATTGAATTAAATGGATTAAATGGCCAGTGTTATTGCTAGGGAGCAAAAAGCTCCTATAGTTATATTAGAAAACAACTTTGGTCTTAGGTTACCATCCCAAACGTGATGATCTGGAAACAAACTCACAAGATAATGCAAATATATTTGACAAACAATTCCTTCGTACAAACTTTCCTAGAATAATTGACAGTCTGGAAAATATTGTGTTTAATGCAGATAATGTTTGTAAGGCCCTCAAACCTTTCGATGGAATTCCGGCCGTATTACTTAAGAGGTGCAGCCCGGTACTGGCGGGGGTCATCGCAAGCCAATCACTTTGGTCTGGTAAACTGCCCACGGATTGGAAAGAAGCGACGTTCACAGCAATTCACAAGAAAGGCAACAAATTGATCGCAGCAAATTACTGACCAGTAAGTTTAAAGAGTATCTTGTGCAAGACAATGAAGAAAATTATTGCTGGAAAATTAAGTGAATTTCTTTCGCAGGAACATCATTATCGATAAGCAACATGGTTTCATACCAAGACGATCAGTTGTGACGAACTTGCTGAGCTGCATAAATAGATGGACAGAGCCTTTGACGGTGTTCCTATTAAACGCCTAATTAAGAAACTTGATCACTATGGTATTGGGGGACCACTCCTAACATGGCTGAGTGATTTTTTGAATGAAAAAAGGTACAGAATTAGAGTAGGGAATACACTATCTAGTCCGCATCCTGTTTATAGTGGTGTTCCTCAGGGTTCTATGATTGGGCCAATAGCTTTTATAACTTACTTATGTGATCTACATAATGTACTACAACTCCCGTTTTTCTATTCGCGGATGACACCCAATTGTTTTGGAGATCCTAATAGTTACTATGAACTCCTTCAGAAGGACCATGACAGCTACACAGAATGGACGAAAAAGTGGCTTATATCCCTAAATGCAGAAAAATGTACCGTTTTGCACATAGGAAAAAATAATCACACATAGTAGTTATTTGCGGGCTCGTTTCCGCACTTGAAGTCCTCTTCGGTTTCTTTGTATGTTATAAAAGAAAGCTAGTTATTAAAGCTGCTAGTCTATCTAATAATAATAATAATAATCACACAATAAATTATCAAGCAATAGCTTCAGTAAGTAGACAATAATATCTTGGTGTTGTCATAACTGATGATTGAAAATGGGAAACTCACATCCTAACACTGGTCTGAAAAGAAAAGGTTCAAAAAACATTCTCTTGTATACCAACTTTCCTAATAAAAGCTACATTCAACCGTTACAGGAATATGCCTACCAAGTATGGAACCCATACTTCACAAAAGATATGAATGGTCTGGGAAAAGTACAAAGATGCCAAGGCAGCTAAGAAAAATGTCAGAGAGGTGATCTCATTGAAACCTACAAAATAGTGAATAGTGCACAAGTGAACATATAGCGAGAGCTGCTAGTCTATTATTGAATAATAATTCACAGACCTCTGTGCTTTATGCAACACCAGCTGGGGTGGAGACACAACAAATAAGCCAGTCTCCCACTTTAGCAACTTTGCTGAAAATGCATAAACCACTAATTAAGGGCCTACTACATGCCAGATATGGAGAGATGTCAATATATATTGCAAATAATGAGCCACTAAATATACTTTTATACTTACTAAGTACCTCATTGAGATTTTATCAACATTTAAATATTTTCCTGCTCTTATCAAATTATCTGTATCACATCTATATCATTAGGTTTCTGTGATTCAAGTGTAATGAATTGTGACATATCTATTGATCAATTGTATTGATAACTTGGCTCTACATAATTATCACTTAACAACACGAAGACGACAGCTACTGTTATGATAATTTCATCACAGGCAGCAGCTGCATGCTTCCAGAGATGCATTTGCACTCCCCGCCTACTATGTACATGTCTTACAACCGATCGGTCTAATTGAGCCGAGGCAACGTAGTTGCGAAGGTCGCCGCCTCGACGGCCGCACCACGTACCGCCACAAACGCCAGCAGCAGACAGGCGATACTCGTAGCTTGCACAATCATGGCAGGAACTTTCTCCTCCTCATTACGACACACGGCGCGACACTTATTCTTTAATACGACTATTTCACTACACTCAACATTAATCATTATCTCTTCATCGTTCACGTTTACCTTCTCGAGTACTGTTTTAAATAGGAAAAGTCATTATTTGTCCATTGCAAAATCGAACTACACACCGAATAAGTACAAAAGTTTACAAACACATTCACACACACACAAAAAGGAAACTATAAACGTCACAGCGTCATCATCGTGTCTTGACACTCATTTAAAGTCATGGCATGATAGCGAATCTTCCGGTTTGATCTATATTCGCACCTAATGTTTAGGCATCGCAAACGTCATCAATATAATACAGTCGTATATAATATAAACATTTTGAAACTAGTAAAAAATTGAGTAAAAGAATCAATAAAATTTAAAAAATTATCTTAAATGTTGTGCATATTAAATTTAATTTGTCAGTTTTAGAATTCGGAGCGCAGACCATAAGCACTTTTAGAACGTATCGGAATGCTGCAAATATTGTAAACAACATGGCGACGTTACCAAAAGCTGTTGAGTGTGATTTTTTGATTTTGCACCTGATTTTTACGAATTCTGTTGTTTTTCTGCGCAAATCGTCGAGTTTATTATTAATACTTCGTTTTATTAGCATTAAGTTATACCTAATTGTGTGAAAAGTGTTCTTAGGATAGTGACTCCATTGTGTTCCATGTAAATCCATTGTGTTGAAGAAGTGACTTTATTATGTTTTATTTTATTGAGATTGTGATTTTATTTTGATGTTAACTAGTAATTAGCATACATATTTTTAGTGATACTATTGTCTTGAGAAGTAGGTTGGAATTAAATAAAAAAGATAATGTTTTATAAAAAGTCGTTTTATTTATCTAATTAGATTATTTCCTGCTGAGTAAGGTTCACTTTCACCAACATCTTAAATACGTCTATTATTCATTGTTGTATTATTATACGTATAAAGGATGTGAAAGTGGACCTAATATGTTAACAAATACGCAATATTAACGAGATCATTTTAAAATTGCCACCAATTTTAGTTCGCATGATATTCCGTCGTGGCGTCTCTAATTGCCACTTGTTGTCTATGGCAGTCGAGCTTCTTCTCTTGAGTACAATGTTCCTTGCTGCGTCATCGTAGCTACGTTCCGTTTCGCCATCGATATAATACCTCTCATTCCGAATTATACTATTCACCTGTTTTTTTATATTATTGATACTTTTGTGCGGTTTCTATTCACCAGAAACCGCACAAAAGTATGTATCTTTATAAAAAAGACTAATTTGCTCCGTTATTTTATCTTTTTACAATCCTGATAGAACTCTTCTGCTTGCTTCACATCCACAATTCTCTGCATACAGACTCTAAGCGTGAAGCCATACGGTGCGGCGCTCGCATATAAAAACAATGATATGCCACACGGTGTCTTCCGTACCGCAGGCACACCGCACTTTAATAGGCGTGTACACATTGATAAGAACATTAAAGAGCCTATTAAATGCGGAGTGGCAATAGGATGTAATGGGTACGTGTGATATTTCGTGCCATATTTATTGAACAAATTATTTAAAAATCAGACGTCTATTTTATCTTTGTATTCTATATGTAAACTGCACCTTCAGACAATCGGACAATGAAATCGTAAACGCTGTTTCCGACTCGGACGTGTATAAAGTATTCAAACAAATGTATGGCACAAGTGCCTTCCGATTGTCTGATCAGACATGAAATAGGAATAGTATTCAGTTAAGGTATATTTAACTGAATACTTATCGATTTCATTGCCTCAAAAAGAACATTTAAAAAAGTAAAATATATATATATATTTTAGCTTGTTTGGCGGGCCGGAGCGGGGGTCGGCTTGTTTTGTGACAGTACATTTTTACGTTTTGTATTATTAAGAAATTTGGTGAATAACAATGGAATTATCCAACAGCGAAAGTAGCGATGATCGATCGCCAAACGACATAATAAGCATAATGGTGGCATCAGACATACATTTGGGTTATGCTGAGAACGACCCGGTGCGTGGTGAGGATAGCTTTGTGGCTTTCGAGGAGGTGCTGTCGCTGGCCGTGGAATACGACGTGGACCTGGTGCTGCTCGGCGGAGACTTGTTTGACCACGCCAAGCCATCGCCGGGCTGCATGCTGCGCTGCACCCGGCTGCTGCGCAAGTACTGTCTTGGAGACAAGCCCGTGGCCGTCGAGGTGCTCTCAGACCAGATGGAGAATTTTGCACGCTGTGTCAACTACGAAGACCCCGACCTGAACGTGGCGTACCCCGTGCTGTCTGTGCATGGTAACCATGACGACCCTGTGGGCCAGGGTGCCGTCAGTTCGCTCGACATTCTCTCGTCTATGGGGCTCGTGAACTACTTCGGAAAGTGGAGCGACTACACCGCCGTGCGGCTGCGGCCGGTGCTCCTGCGAAAGGGCGTCACTCGGGTAGCCTTGTATGGCCTCGGCCATCTTAAAGACCAGCGCCTGGCTCGCCTCTTTCGCGACAATGCCGTGGTCGCCGAGAGGCCTCCTGACGGCGATGACTGGTTCAACATGCTGGTCCTTCATCAGAATCGTGCAGACCGTGGCCAAAACAACTACATTCCTGAGTCTTGTTTGCCTGACTTCCTGGACCTGGTGGTGTGGGGTCATGAGCATGACTGTAGAGTTGTGGAAGAGTTCAATGGTAACTTTCATGTCACTCAGCCTGGAAGCACAGTGGCCACTTCTCTGGCATCAGGTGAAGCGTTGCCAAAGCATTGCGCTCTCTTACAAATTCATCAAAAGAAATTCACACTCAAACCAATCCCACTGAAGAGCATCCGACCTTTTATATTCCACACCATTGTGCTGTCGGAGGAGGAGCTCGGTGAGGCTGCTGTCAATGAGAGTGACAAAGTGCAACAGTTTCTAAAACAGAGAGTCTACAATGCCATAGAAGAAGCTTCGCAGCGCCGCAGTGGCCACCCTCGACAGCCTGACCTGCCTCTCATCAGGCTCTGTGTTCATTTTGAACGAGAGACACAAGATTTCAACAGAATCCGCTTCGGACAGGACTTCCACAGCTCCGTTGCTAATCCGAACGATATACTCCTCATGAAGAAGGAGAGGCGTCACGGAGAGAGAAAAGTGACCATGGAGAACGGAGACGACAGACTGGAGGATGTCGTGCGAGGATCAGGCGATGCACTGGACGTCGCACAACTGCTGCGACAGTATTACGCTGGAGACAGGCGGCTCTCGTTGTTGTCTGCAAAAGCCATGGCAGACGCGGTCACCGACGCTACGGCCAAGCGCAGCGACGACTCTTTCCGCCGTCTGCTCGACGCCCATTTGCGTTATGCGGTCGCAGAGCTGACGCGCGTCGAAGCAGACACTGAAGATGATGTCGCAGATTGCCTGAACAAGTGTCGCTCCACTCTCGACGACATGGACGACCAAGGTCTGCGGTCTGTCATGGCGGAACCGCCCAAGCCCGCGGCTCGTACGCTGCCGGACGACGACGTGGTGGCGACTCGCGGGCGCCGTGCTACCAGGAGCGCGCGCGGCCGCGGCCAGAAACGCGGTAAGGCAGCGCAGTCACCGCCGCCCCCGCCCGCCTCTGCGTCACCGGCCGCTCGCCGCACTCCGCGTCGCTCAGCCGCCCGCGCCGCCGATTCCTGGCTGGCGGACGCGGTGTCTGCTCGCTCGCCGCGCGTCTCGCTGCAGCGTTACGACGACGCACTCATAAACATTGACGACTCCGACTGAACATTGGCCTGTTTGTGCTCGTCGCATTCAATTTCTACTTGTAAGCATACATTAAAATATTTACTAATGAAAACGTTTCTATTATTTGCACACTGCTGCTCCCCCAATTTGTTACATTATTATAACATAGACTTATTATTAGCTCAATGGATTATGAGGACTGAAATAGCATAACCATGCTTTGTTACAAGACATGGGCATAAACGCTTTGCACGCGATTGCACAAAAAGAACTGCATCTGTCTGAATAGGGGTTTTAGTGTGAAAATGCGCAGTAAAAGGATGAGCTTAGTTGAGTCTAGTAGTTTTACAAAGTTGAAGAGCCGCCATGCGAAGTTGCAGGGGCTCCAAAGTCCGCCTGGCTCTAACTGGGCGCTGCAATAAATCTAGTCTAGGGCATCAGGAGAATTGATATATTTTGTTAGGAATTTAATGAAAAATCTTAATATAGTTTAGTTGACATTATTAATCATATTATGTACAATAAAGCTCATTAAGTATTAGGATGACGGTATTTTTTTTGAAATTATATTTAGATACGAATTACATACTGATGAAATAATAATATTTTTCAATCTTACCGACATAATAATGAAAAATATGAAATTGTTATTTTTTACAGTTTAGTAAACTGTCAACTTTATCCGTTATCCCGTTATAACTATATAAAACTAAGGAAAAAATTGAAAAATAATTTTTTTTTGAAATTCCGAGTTCTTACGCTCTATAAGCGGTTCAGTGGAACACGTTGACGTCAAAACCTTTTCTCTAATGACTTGACAATTTTTTTTGTCGTAGATTGTCGTATTGTGTCAAATGAAGCATTACAAACGATGCTGGACCAGCGAAAAAAAATCGGCACTTCTAGTAGAAAAATCTAAAAATGTCAAAAAAATGATATTTAACAAATTTTAATAATCGTTTGGGGCCCAGCTGGAGACCCCCTACAACCTCCCCCACACATGTTAAAACTGTTAAATCACTCCAAGTGCCCGAAATCGTAAAGTGTCTGATTTCGTCGGTTTTTTTTTCGCATAATAAATGACGTTCGACAAATAATCGATTGCGCGATTCCGTCAGTGGGCAACGGATCACAGAGAAGAAAAAATTGACAGTTAAAAATGACAAAATTTATGATTAGTTTTAAAGAGGTTTTGACTGAGAGGTTCTACTGTAATTGATTTTCTTGTTCTAACTTCAAACCAAACACTCATTTGTTATGATTATGTATCTAATTATGCACCATGAGGATGCAGCTATGGTGCTATGACTAAAGTTGTTTCTTACTATAAGGCTTAGCTGGACCGTTATCAAATTAAAGACCTGGAGTACTTGATGACGAACCATGAGGATGCAAAGGATATTTAAGAGATATAACTATAAGTGTCAAATCGGGGGTTATTTTAAAATTTTAATTTAATTTATTAACATATACGCTCATAGATTCTTTGTGGGCAATGATGAGTAACAAATAAATGTAGTTGAATGATTTACACGTTGGGTTACATCATTGGTGTTTTTGTGGGGTTCCCTTATTCAACTCGGCTTATGTCACTTTCATTGATAATGTAGCGCTCTATTTATTTTATATATATACTAGTGGAAAAAATTAAATGATCAAAAAAAATTTCAAATTTTTATGAAGTTTTTCAAGTGGCTGTATTTCTCTTAAAAATGGTCATACTGGAATTTTTAAAAATTAATTTTAAAGCTCGAAGTTTTTAGTTTCGAGATCTTACGATAAAAAAAATGTTCAAACAATTAAAGTCATATTGTGATTTTAATTATTTTACAAAAATTCGATCGAATAAAACAAAAAAACGGTTCGATGGATTGAATCGAAACTTCGTGAGGTTCTTGTGGGCATATTGAACTGTAAAAGGCACACTCAACATTACTGGTTTTATCGATATTTCTAACTTAGCGCTTGATTATCCCAAAAGCCACCAAAAGCCCTTTTTTCTTGATTTTTCAAATTAATGTAAAGAATAAAAAAAAACTCTTTTTTAAAAAACCGTACCTAATTTTTGTGGGAAATTTATTCAAAATTTCAAAACTCTCTTTAATTTTCTTGTGCGATCAGCGGTTGCTGAGATATTGATGTTTAAAGACAAAAAGATCCTTTTCCATTCAAAGTTCGATATCTCAGCAAGAAGTGGTTGTAACGAACTTTTTAAAATAGCAAATTTAAGCTGAATAAACAAGTTATCCGATCCATATAGTGGTTAAGTTGCAAAAATGTGATCCAAGTTCGTAGACCAATAAAAAGAACCGAAAAAAATTCGAATTTTTTTTCTCGGTATTCATTAGGATTGAGCGGAACACATTGCTTGAAAATTATTTTTATCGTAAGATCTCGAAACTAAAAACTTCGAGCTTTAAATTTCATTTTTAAACATTCCACTATCAGCAATTTTAAGGGAAATACGGCCACTTGGCCACAAATTTTTTTTGATCCTTTAATTTTTTCCACTAGTGTATTAAGGTGTGATTCCAATGTCGAGCGCAGACTCGTACAAACCGCACTACTGGTTGTATGAATCTGCATAAGATGAATTCCGTAGAAAGCGCTGCGGCTGCCCCATACAGAAACCAGTAGTGCACTCCGTGGTCGCCATCGGAATCGCACCTTTAGTCTTTGGTTTATAGTGTTGAAAGTGTGGTCAGTTCACGTCCGCGAGCATCGTGGCTATGTAGCGTGCGGCGCGCGCTCCGGCCACTTGGCGCGACACCTCTTCGCTGCTGCCGAGCCCCGTGAAGGTGAGTGCAGGCGTTGTCCGCTCCACGATTAGAACTGCCACGACGCCGCCCCCTGCAAACAGAGCACTCGTACATTAGCGCACTCACACGTGCCCATTCATTCGCACTCATACATTAGTGCAACCAGCACTCACACGTGCCCATTCACTCGCACTCATACATTAGTGCAACCAGCACTCACACGTGCCCATTCATTCGCACGTGCCCATTCACTCACACTCATACATTAGTGCAACCAGCACTCACACGTGCCCATTCATTCGCACGTGCCCATTCATTCGCACTCATACATTAGTGCAACCAGCACTCACACGTGCCCATTCATTCGCACTCATACATTAGTGGAACCAGCACTCACACGTGCCCATTCACTCGCACTCATACATTAGTGGAACCAGCACTCACACGTGCCCATTCACTCGCACTCATACATTAGTGCAACCAGCACTCACACGTGCCCATTCATTCGCACGTGCCCATTCACTCACACTCATACATTAGTGCAACCAGCACTCACACGTGCCCATTCATTCGCACTCATACATTAGTGCAACCAGCACTCACACGTGCCCATTCATTCGCACTCATACATTAGTGGAACCAGCACTCACACGTGCCCATTCACTCGCACTCATACATTAGTGGAACCAGCACTCACACGTGCCCATTCACTCGCACTCATACATTAGTGCAACCAGCACTCATACGTGCCCATTCACTCTCACTCATACATTAGTGCAACCAGCACTCACACGTGCCCATTCACTCGCACTCATACATTAGTGGAACCAGCACTCACACGTGCCCATTCACTCGCACTCATACATTAGTGCAACCAGCACTCACACGTGCCCATTCACTCGCACTCATACATTAGTGGAACCAGCACTCACACGTGCCCATTCACTCGCACTCATACATTAGTGCAACCAGCACTCACACGTGCCCATTCACTCGCACTCATACATTAGTGGAACCAGCACTCACACGTGCCCATTCACTCGCACTCATACATTAGTGGAACCAGCACTCACACGTGCCCATTCACTCGCACTCATACATTAGTGGAACCAGCACTCACACGTGCCCATTCACTCGCACTCATACATTAGTGCAACCAGCACTCACACGTGCCCATTCACTCGCACTCATACATTAGTGGAACCAGCACTCACACGTGCCCATTCATTCGCACTCATACATTAGTGGAACCAGCACTCACACGTGCCCATTCACTCGCACTCATACATTAGTGGAACCAGCACTCACACGTGCCCATTCACTCGCACTCATACATTAGTGCAACCAGCACTCACACGTGCCCATTCATTCGCACGTGCCCATTCACTCACACTCATACATTAGTGCAACCAGCACTCACACGTGCCCATTCATTCGCACTCATACATTAGTGCAACCAGCACTCAAACGTGCCCATTCATTCGCACACATACATTAGTGGAACCAGCACTCACACGTGCCCATTCACTCGCACTCATACATTAGTGGAACCAGCACTCACACGTGCCCATTCACTCGCACTCATACATTAGTGCAACCAGCACTCACACGTGCCCATTCATTCGCACGTGCCCATTCACTCACACTCATACATTAGTGCAACCAGCACTCACACGTGCCCATTCATTCGCACGTGCCCATTCATTCGCACTCATACATTAGTGCAACCAGCACTCACACGTGCCCATTCATTCGCACTCATACATTAGTGGAACCAGCACTCACACGTGCCCATTCACTCGCACTCATACATTAGTGGAACCAGCACTCACACGTGCCCATTCACTCGCACTCATACATTAGTGCAACCAGCACTCATACGTGCCCATTCACTCTCACTCATACATTAGTGCAACCAGCACTCACACGTGCCCATTCACTCGCACTCATACATTAGTGGAACCAGCACTCACACGTGCCCATTCACTCGCACTCATACATTAGTGCAACCAGCACTCACACGTGCCCATTCACTCGCACTCATACATTAGTGCAACCAGCACTCACACGTGCCCATTCACTCGCACTCATACATTAGTGCAACCAGCACTCATACGTGCCCATTCACTCGCACTCATACATTAGTGGAACCAGCACTCACACGTGCCCATTCACTCGCACTCATACATTAGTGGAACCAGCACTCACACGTGCCCATTCACTCTCACTTATACATTAGTGCACTCACCTTGTACGGTTTCCAAACAGTTCCAGTCGTAGGGCAACCTTAGCGAGTCGAGTGCGTCCGCCCAGTCGCCGGTGGCCGCGGCTCGCTCGGCGTGTTTCAGGTCCGGCTCCTTGTAGTGGTCGGCGAGCTCGCCATTGTCGCCTGAGGCAGCGAGAGCAGCTTCAGCCGCCGCGGTGGCAGCCGCTGCTTTAGCGGCCTCTGGTAACGAAATGTGGTAGTCGCGCACGAGCAAGTCGAGCGCCGGCCGCCACACGGCCTGCGAGTGAACGGCCGCTTCTCTGGCGCCGCGGGAGGACATGGCGGTGGCGAGCGCGTTCTCCATCGCCTGCTCTTCGGAGAAATGCGCGGTGGTTTGAGGCAGGTATCGACGCAGGTAACGGTAGAGCTCCGCCGCGGCCTGGCGACGTGCCTCCTTCTTGGTGGGTGCGGCCACGGTGCGCGAGTAAGCGCCGACGGACGCGCGCATCTCGAAGCGACGGCTGTGCGGCGGGCCGGTGTCGGACACGAGGTGATACTGAGGCGCGGGGAGGCGGCAATGCATGCACAGTTCGGCGAGCAGTGCGACGTGCTGCAGAGGCGGTGCGCTCGTGCGCGCGGCGGGGACGCTCGCGGAAGGGCATTTTATTTTTGCGAGCACGCCCGCCGCAGCTTCATGTTTGGCGGTGCGCTTGCAGGCGCCCACGCCTATGTGCTGGTGGCCGAAGGCGCTGCACGAGTAGCGGAACATGGGCATGTGCGGTGGGCCTATCTGGTTAACACAAACAACACTAAGCACACAGGAGCAATTGCACAACCCTGTGCAGCACACGTTTGCGTACCTGCCCCACAAACTGGTATTCCGGCACATCACCGGCCCTGACGGCCATCTCCTGCAGCAATGCCACCGGGGTCTTCGCTTTCGCATCTGAAAACAACACGTGCACTTATTATAACCTAATGTTAGCGGCTACACCTAACATGTCTCCTTCACACTTTATTATCTATTTATTGTTGAAGGTCGTGCCTGATGTGAGCGGCTGCTATACTTGCCTCCACTATGCTGGTCTAGTGGTAACTTACATACAAACGGCAATTGTTTTCTGTTTGCGCATCGATTGCATCGAGACACCTCCTGTGACAAAACAGAAAGTCCGCGTTGCTAGAATACAAAGACCGTGTCGCGAAACAACCTCGGCAAACGGCAGCCGGCGCGGCGGTCACTTCAGCGATACTTGCTATGTTGTTCTTTTGGCATTTGAGTGTATCCTCTTACGGAACATCACACTGGCATCCGAAGTGAACAGAGCTTGACGGCGGCGTTATGGTCGGACACTAAATAAACATATACAAACTAAATAGGAGGAGTTATACAATTCGGCGCTACGGTTGTTTTTAACACAGAATTTTGATAATTCTTTTTTCATTTGATAGCTCGTGCATTTAATTTTGATCAACATCTAATCGCCACTATGTCTGTGGCGACAGCAATCACACGCAGGTGATTGCTGGAGTTTTGCTGGTCTCCCATCGGGCGCGTTCCCAGGTGGCGGATAGGGAGTCGCGACGGTATACTCCGTCGCGGTATCGGGACCCGGGCGTAGTGCCCCCGGGTTCCGACGCGGACCAAAACCAGCGTGTGGGCGCACCGGCCTAACGGCCAGCGTGGCGCAACCCGAGGGCGGTGAACCGGTGACCGCCCTCTACCTGTTAGCCTCTGGCTACCAGAGGCGCATCGGGAAGAGGACACGAGAGGATTGTCCCAGCTGGGTGTCTGGGCGCCTGGCTGGGACGGAGCGAGTGCGTCGCCCGGGCAATAACCGAACATTGCCTGAGCGGCGCACTACTAAGAGGTGGCGCTGCCTTGAGCGGTTGCTCGGCAGCGCCAAAACTCGGTGCTCCCTCGGGCAGTGCTTTTTAGCATAGCCCGAGGTAAAGCGATTGGTGGATGCCGCTGCCCAAGCCGGGCAGTGGCAGTAAGGAAGAGACGTGCAACCGTTTTCGCACGTCTCTCCCAGAAAGGGGGGCCCGCTCGTCGTGTCAGCAATGTCGCGACTGAGCAGGCCACATTGTTAGTTGGGGCCCGAAAGGGCCAACGTCGGCGGAGTTACGGAAATTATGCTAACGCGATTAGTCGTGCTCCGCCGATGACGGTTAAAGGAAACGGCGCGGGAGGTTTTAGCCAGTGAGAGTCCAGCACTTCGGCTGGTAGAGCTTTCCTCCCACGTTAATAAAAAAAAAGGCGTTTACAGTCTCTCGTGGTCCTACAGGTGATTGCTGGTCTCCCATCGGGCGCGTCCTCAGGTGGCGAATAGGGGAACGCCGCGACGTTGCACTCCGTCGCGGTATCGGAACCCGGGCGTAGTGACCCCGGGTTCCGGCGCGTGGGCGCCCCGGCCTTACGGCCAGCGTGGCGCAACCAGAGGGCGGTGATCTTCACACCGCCCTCTTCCTGGTAGCCTCTGGCTACCAGGGGCGCATCGGGAAGGGGACATGAGAGGATTGTCCCAGCTGTCTTGGCGCCTGGCTGTGATGGAGAAGCGAGTGCGCCGCTCGGGCTATGACTGAACATTGCCCGCGCGGCGCACTGCCCGAGGTGCTCCCTCGGGCAGTGCTTTTGAGCATAGCCCGAGGTGGAGCGAATGGAGGATGCCGCTGCCGCCGTGCAGCCGTTTCCGCACGTCTTTCCCAGAAAGAGGGGCCCGCTCGTCGTGTCGTGACACCGCTCGCGGGCCACATTGTTAGTTGGGGCCCGAAAGGGCCAACGTCGGCGGAGTAACGAGGGCTTGCTAACGCGATACCAGTGCTCCGCCGATGACAGTCTGTGGAAATGGCGCGGGAGGTTTTAGCCAGTGAGAGTCCAGCACTTCGGTTGGTAGAGCTTTCCTCCCACGTTAATAATAAAAAATAAAAAAGCGTTTTCAATCCGGGAGTTTTGATGTCAAAGTCTTGCTCTGGTCGCCCTTTTACGGATATCATCAGTTACGACATCGCTGAAGAACTGGGAATTGACCACAAAATAGGTAGGTACTAGGGAGGTTTATTATAATTCGCTTTTTGGTAACTTCTTGCCTTGTCTTTAAAATCGGTGCCAGTTTTTATTTTTATTGTGACACGACATTTGACCTGGACCCGCCTGATGATAAGCAAAAAGAGATCCAATAGTGCCGACGACTGAAACAACTGAGTTAGTTCACGGCTGCCTCAGTCGCCGTCACTATGCCGACCAAAAGTGTTTTTGTTAAAAGTTCATTTTTTATGATTATAATCAAGTATCTTCGATTTATTGTACATTTATTATTATGTAAACATTATTCACTAAATTGATATTATAATTGTCTCACTGCTCCGAGTATGCCACACACTCATTATGAGGGGGCCAAAATAAGTAAAACTTGATTCAATTAGAAAATATTACAATTTACCATTGTACCACTTTCTTGACAATGTCACTCATTTGGTCAGAAAACACCCTCCTGTGTCTGTCCACATTTGTATATTACTTTCATTCATCCTTTCCATGTGCCCATGTGCCCAAACCATCAAAGCATTCCTTTGTCACTACATCTACTATTAAATCACATCTATTGCACATTTCTCAATGACTCACAGACATGAGGGTTAATTGTACCCTCATGCCATTCTTCCGCCACACCCAACGTTTACTCCTATACATCAATGCATTGTGAACAGCCATCTGCATGCGTAATAACAATTATAAGTTCTTTTGTAATTATTATTTATGTATAAATTGATGTCTGCTCTGTAGTTAGGCCAAATTAAGCCATTACTACTTTAGCAGCCAATTGCATTGCAATCCGCAAGTGGATGCAAAGCCCACACACATCAGCCGGAGTGCAGAGCCATCAATGGAAACAACTGCAACTACAATTAATTAACTGCAAGTAGAAGTTGCATCCACTATGCCAGTTAAGTGGTGGTACTACACCGGATCAGAGGTGGATCCTGCATTTCTTAGAAAACCAGTATTACAAATGAAAGCTATGAAACAAATCATTGCTTCCACCGGGAATCAAACCTGGGACTTTAAGCGCAGAGGACTGGTGTGCTATACAATACGCCACACGTGTGAAATCTACGCCAATGCCAATGCATATGCCAATGCCAATGCAGTAATGTAATAAGCGAACAGAAGCACCCCCGAGTAAAAGACCAAAAACAATAACCAACACTAAATAAACATAAATACAAACAATCGTAAGTTGATATTGGTAAGAATCGATGTTGCAGTTAAAATAGCATTTAATTTCATTACCTAAATCCATTTTCTTAACCTAAAATTATTATCATAAAGCACAAATTAAGCCGAAATCACAGATTGCAAGAGAAGAAGCTCGACTGCCATAGACAACAAGTGGCAATTAGCGACGCCACGACGGAATATCATGCGAACTAAAATTGGTGGCAATTTTAAAATGATCTCGTTAATATTGCGTATTTGTTAACATATTAGGTCCACTTTCACATCCTTTATACGTATAATAATACAACAATGAATAATAGACGTATTTAAGATGTTGGTGAAAGTGAACCTTACTCAGCAGGAAATAATCTAACTAGATGAATAAAACGACTTTTTATAAAACATTATCTTTTTTATTTAATTTCAACTTACTTTTCAAGACAATAATATCACTAAATATATGTATGCTAATTACTAGTTAACATTACAATAAAATCACTATCTCATTAAAATAAAACATAATATTAAAGTCACTTCTTCAACACAATGGATTTACATGGAACACAATGGAGTCACTATCTTAAGAACACTTTTTACACAATTAGGTATAACTCAATGCAAATAAAACGAAGTACTAATAATAAACTCGACGATCAGCGCAGAAAAAGAACAGAATTGGTTAAATCAAGTGCAAAATCGAAGGAAAAATTAAAAAACAAACAACAGCTTTTACTAAAGTCGCCATTTTGTTTACAATAATCGCAGCATTCCAACACGTTTTAAAAGTGCTTATAGTCTGCGCTCTAAATTCTAAAACTAACTAACTAAAGGCCTTTTTTGCTAACACGACGGTTTGCAAAAACTATAAATTGTATCGGTGCGAAATTTTCAGCATACCCTGAGTTCCACTAGAGGAACATTGTCTCCATAATTCAGCCCTTAATATGCAAAGAAACCGGAGTTATGAATTTTCCAGAAAAGGCCAATATAGCGGTATTTTGTAAATTGCAATAAAAGTACTGAAACGATTTGGAGCCCACGAGGCTAGTTTTCTCGGGATTTTTTGTATGAAACTTTTTTCTATCTATTAATGCTTTTGATGTAGGGGCGAAAATCCTGTATAGGCAATTTTTACCTTTTTTTGGGCCGTTAGCTGACATTTTTAGAGGTTACATTTTATGTTAATCAATTTCAACTACCTTAATTAACCAAAGTATTTTTTTCTGTGCGGATCCGACTTCTATATGCTGATTGCTTAATTCAATCACACTACACCTCAAAATGGCTTGATTCGTGGATAGCCTCGAAAGGCGAACACTTCTACCGTGACGGTATTCGAGCTCTGCCAGAAAGATGGGGAAAAGTTGTCGCTAGCGATAAGAAATATTTTTAATGATTCGTTTTTTTCACAATAATGTGGCATTTTTATCAAAAAACAGCGAGAACACCTAATATGTTTAACGTTTTTTGGCGCGTACATCTACGTTGAACTTTTCGACTAGCGAACACACGAAATACAGTTGGTTGTTCTTGTCGACACACAAATACTCCTAGTTAATTCTGCGGGGTTAGGTTGGCAAGTTAAAACGGTTATCGTCTCTCGGCTGCGATTGTCAAAATAATAAAAGCTAGGCTAAATCCAATAAAACGAGCCAATTAATCGTTGTGACGAATATCGTTTGTGCGACGACACGTTTTATCATTATCATCAATAGTCCTATTTTGGTGGATTTAGCCTAGCTTTTATTATTTTGCCAATCGTCGACGAGACACGATAATCGTTTTAACTTGCCCAACCTAACCCCGCAGCAAACGACTGGCCTTGTGATTTAATTATGATGGCTTTGTTTTTTACAGTCTAATTCATTTTCCCTATATCTCGTAACTATTGCTTTTTTAATTTGTCATCATACACCAGGAAAAGGAGGTTTTGCCCCAAAAAAAAAAAATGCGAACCGAGATATTTTGACGGATTTAGGTTCGTCTTAGGACGTATTAATAATGACCCTAAAATACAACAGCTGAACGATTGCAGGTTTTTTTTATTCGCCGGTAAAGTTGCGAAAACGTAGTTTTTCGCAATTATAATTTTTTCTTGACTATTTAATTAAAAATGTTGCGAGAAGGACTTGTAGATATTAAAAATATCTACAAAATAAGACCAGTTGAGTTCGAATTGGTTTTTTTATTTTTTACGAAATGCAGAAAACTGATGAAAATCGATGTTTTTTAAATAACGTTTTAAAGAATCAATTTTATACCTAGACGTCTCCAATTTTAATAGGTTGTAGATTTTGACGTATAGTATTGGTAGTATTTTTTTGGGAATTTTTTTCTTTTATATTTTTTGTAAAATTCCATTTTTTAAACGCACTTTTTTGCAACTTAATTATTACCTCTTATATTTATGGTAAATAGTCAAAAAAAATTATAATTGCGAAAAACTACGTTTTCGCAACTTTACCGGCGAATAAAAAAAACCTGCAATAGTTCAGCTGTTGGATTTTAGGCTCATTATTAATACGTCCGGAGACGTACCTAAATCCGTCAAAATATCCCGGTTCGCATTTTGTTTTAAACACTGGAGGGGCTCGACTCCTTTTCCCGGTGTATCAGAAGGAAATCCTTACTTCTGCCAAAACTTGAACTTATTAAAGAGGATGACGATATAAAGGATCACTAGTAAAGGATCATAAACATAATATTAACAGCTCAGGTGCATTATGGAATACTGAAACAAGAATCTTGAAAGTTTTATAAAAGGTAAAATTGGATAAAAGTACTGATGTAATTAACGTTCACAAAGACGGTTTGTTGAAAGTTTAAACTAACTCTTAGTGACGAGATTAATATTTTTAATTATCCATATAAGAGAGAAACATGGGATGGCTGGTGTACGAACTATCATGAGGGTTATAAGGAAAAGCTACTGGATTTTACATATCAGATGGTACATTATAATGATAGATTTTGATTGCATTATCTGCAACGAGAAATGGACGCATTATGAGGCACTTCCGAAAATAGATTAAGGAAGACATTTTTTTTATTTTGATATACAACTTTATTTATTTCTTTTCTTTGCTGGGAGGATGTTGAAAAATAAAAACAAATTGTACATATTTGGCATAACAGTAAAAATATATTGCTTAAAAACCTATGTTGTATCATTTATAAAGAGAAACAATTATATTAATTTTCTCAATTCACAACATCTTGAGTTAAGCTAATCTGTAACATGGCATTCATTTACTTTTAGGCGGTACGAAGTTCGCTGGGTCAGCTAGTATATTATAAACACAAAAGTTTGTAAGTATGGATGGATGGATGGACGGATGGATGTTTGTTACTCTTTCACACAAAAACTATTATTTAGATTTTAATGAAACTTTACAATAATATAGCTTATACATCAGAATAGCACATACCGCTAGAGTTACACATATGTAATGTGGGATGAAAATGTTTATCTTAAATAGACGTACAAAAAAGCCCGCGACAGCATATATCTATGTCTTATGTGTAAGCCATTATATCCAAAATAGTGTAGCGAAAATCCTACGCACGGGTGAGGTGGGGAAAGAAGCCGGTCATCATTCAGTACGCGACCCGAGCCGAACGCGGGCAGGCAGACGTCATTGACGGTTGTGTCCGTTTTGCGAATTTTCAAGCGATTTGTTAAAACGTATTGTACTTAAAGTAATATAATGGTTAGTTATTGGCAGTTTTTTCTTGGTTAGGAATTACAGGTACAAAAAGATACTACATTTTTATTTTATAATAGTATATTCATTTTTATAGGTGCGATGGTATATAGAGTACTATAATACCATCGCACTATATAACCGACAGTCACGTCAACATCCAATCCAATCAAACTATACTATGAAGACTATACACTATTACTATACTTTTCATAGACTATACTTTCTGCTGTTTGGAATTTTCCTTTATTGTTATTTCCTTCTGTCACTATATGCATATCCTACTATTATTATAAATGTGAATGTAAATTTGTTTGTTACGTTTTCACACAACAACTTTTTAACCGATCATCATGAAACTTTGTACACATCTTTTTGGAGGTACTAGAAGTAACATAGGTTACTTTTAATAAAATTATATTTTATAGTTTTAGCTGTTTGGAATTTTTCTATATTTATTTTTATTTCCATCTGTCATTTTCATATGAGTTGCGAGTATCGAATTATAAATACAAAAAAGGCATATACAGTCGAATTGAGAAGGAGAGGAGGAGGTCCTTTGTTATGACTGTGTTATAAACCTAAAGGACATCATTCATTTTGGACTTTTATTGTAACACTTTTGTCACGTCCGATGATAAAAAAAATATAGGTAGTTTCGATACTCGTATTGACAAAACTACTAGCAATTTTGATTTTAATTGCTGTACGATTGAGTTATTTGGAAAATAAAAATGATTATTTTTAGTTTCTAAACCACGCGGAAAAGACATATTAAATGTCCCACACAGTTGACCAAGGAACATTGTACTCAAGAGAAGAAGCTCGACTGCCATAGACAACAAGTGGCAATTAGAGACGCCACGACGGAATATCACGCGAACTAAAATGTTGGGATGTTGGTGAAAGTGAACCTTACTCAGCAGGAAATAATCTAATTAGATAAATAAAACGACTTTTTATAAAACATTATCTTTTTTATTTAATTCCAACTTACTTTTCAAGACAATAGTATCACTAAAAATAAGTATGCTAACTACTAGTTAACATCAAAATAAAATCACTATCCCAATAAAATAAAACATATAATAAAGTCACTTCTTCAACACAACAGATTTACATGGAACACAATGGAGTCACTATCCTAAGAACACTTTTTACACAATTAGGTATAACTTAATGCAAATAAAACGAAGTATTAATAACAAACTCGACGATTAGCACAAAAAATAACAGAATTGGTAAAAATCAGGTGCAAAATCAAAAACACGCTCAACAGCTTTTACTAACGTTGCCATTTTGTTTACAATATTCGCAGCATTCCGACACGATCTAAAAGTGCTTATGGTCTGCGCTCCGAATTTAACATGCACAACAGGAGATAATTTTTTAAAATTTAATTCATACTTTTACTCTATTTTTACTAGTTTCAAAATGTTTAACGACAGTATTATATTGATGACGTTTGCGATGCCTAAACATTTGGTGGGAAGATCAAACCGGAAGAAACGCTATCACGCCATAACCTTGAATGAGAGTCGAGACCCGATGGATCGACTGCCTAATGTTTTTTTTTAATTAAAAAGTGATTGACGACTTTTTTTGGGCTGGCAGTGAACTTAATGGTTTCTGCATTGAACTGTCATGATTATATTTTGATCTAAACTATGCAAAATATAGGATATTTACCAAGCACATTAAAATATTGTTGTATCGAACTGTTTTATTGTACATTTCACACTTTTAGTACAATTAAGCCCAAGTCCCCATACAAAATGAATGATGTCCTTTACGCGGGTGAATTATTACTAGTATAAGGCCGGGAATACAAATCCGATTTCGCTTCCGATTGTCTGATCAGACTATCGGATCGGATGCACACAATACACATCCGATTCTTGCGTCAGACTTTTTCTGAAGTCAGTTGTTCTCGAGCTGTGAATGATTGCTTGTCAAGATTTACGGAGCGAAAAGAAAAGATGGACGACGAATTATTGCATACTAGCTGTGCCCGCGGTTTCACCCGCGTAAAATTAGGTTTATAACAGATATAACAAAGGAGGAGGTTCTCAATTCGACTGTATATGCTTTTTTTGTATTTATAACTCGATAACTCATATAAAAATGACAGACAAAAAAAATTAATATAGATAAATTCCAAATAGCTGAAACTATAGGAAACTATAGTAAAAAAAAAATATTTTTATTAGAAGTAACTTATGTTACTTCTAGTACTTCCAAAATATGTGTATAAAGTTTCATGATGATCGGTTAAGTAGTTGTTGCGTGAAAACGTAACAAACAAACTCACATTCACATTTATAATAATAGTAGGATATGCATATTCAGAAGGTAATAACAATAAAGAAAAATTCCAAACACCTGAAAGTATAGTCTATGGAAAGTATAGTGTATAGTCTTATTTTATTTTATTTTATTTTTATTTCTTTAAGGATAACCTACAGCTAACTAGATATATATATAAGTAGATAAGTTGTATACAGTAAAAAAGGCCAGTAACAAGTTACCACCGATAATTAGGTTTAAAAATAGCTTAATAATCTAACTACGATAAATAAATCTAAAAATAACTTACGACTAAGAGTGGGAACCCATAGCATATCTGCGTGTAAGCAAGCGTTTTAATGACGCTGGCGTTGTAACGAAGGGATCAATGTCAGCACAAAAATCATTATAGTAATTGCAAGTTCTTATAAAAAATGCATTTTGTATATAGTTCATAGTATAGTTAATTGGATTGGAATATAGTGCGATGGTATTATAGTACTCTATAATACCATGCAACTATTAAAAATGAATAAACTAAAAATGAAGTATCATTTTGTACGTGTAACACCTAACCAAAAATAAACCTGCCAATAACTAACCTTGGGCCTATATTTCTTTAAGTATATAGTATACTTAAGTATATACCTATATACTTGAAAATTGGCAAAACGGACACAACCGTCAATGACGTCTGCCCTCACGCGTCTGCCTGTCCGCGTTCCGACTTCTTCCCCCACTTCACTCGCCGTGCGTAGGATTTACGCTACACTATTTTGGCTATAATGGCTTACACATAAGATCTAGATATATACTGTCGCGGGCTTTTTTGTAGGTCTATTTAAGATAAACATATTCATGATACATTACATATGTGTAACTCTAGCGGTTTTGGCAGCGCACGCCAGAATATCTCGCAAATGGTAGATTTTTATCCTACTTACTTGACACTTATTGTCATATTTTTGACAATTCACACAATATCTTGATAAATAGTAGCCTATGTGTTATTCTGATGTATAAGCTATATTGTTTTCATTAAAATCCATTCAATAGTTTTGGCGTGAATTAGTAACAAACATACATCCATCCATCTATCCATCCATACTCACAAACTTTCGCGTTTATAATATAAGTAAGGAAGTAAGGATAATTATTACTACTCCAGATGGGCAGACGGGGTACCACTGCCTACCACTCTTTGACAAGCAGACCTGAAGCAAATATCCATCTCTTTTTATTTAATAACAAATAAATATTTTTTTTTCCGACCGGGAATCGAACCCTTTACGCGCAACAAACCATTCGCCAACCGTTCGTCTGTCGTTAAAAAATCTTTGCGAGATTGCCAGCATATACATCACAGCATGACCAGTATATGAATGGTAATCATCACTGCTACTCAAGACCCAATCTGCACTAGCATAAATTGTAATAGGTTTACAAGTTTACTTGAAACATAGTTGCTAGTGCCTTTGAGATATCTTAAGAGCCTTTTACCGCAGCTATGTTCACACTTCCCAATGCGAATATAATTGGCTCAAGTAACTGACTGGACGTGTACAAATTGATAAGCACAATATAGAGCCTATTATCTCCTGGTATGAATAGTCCACAATTTTTGGACCCAACTTAATGTAGGTACAAGCGGAGTGGCAGCAGAATTACAGTCTTTCGTACCATATTTATTGGGCAAATTATTTACAAATCGGAAGTACAAATCAGAAGTACAAATCGGAAGTACAAATCGGAAGTACAAATCGGACGTGTATTTTGTTTCTGTATTTTGTATGCAAACTGCACCTTCAGACAATCGGATCGGCCATAAAATCGGAAGCGCCTTGGCGTTGCTTCCGATTCTGACATCCGATCCGACTATCGGATCGGACGTGTATTATGTATTCAAACAAATGTATGGCAAGAGTGCCTTCCGATTGTCTGATCAGACAATCGGATCCGACTATCGGAGAGCAAAATCGGACTTGTATTCCCAGCCTAATAGTTATCTGTGGGGTGAAACCGCGGGCACTAGTCTGAAATATATAGGAAATTTTATCTATCTTTATCGTTATAGATAAAATAAAACTTGTTTTATGTTTGATATAATAAAACTTAATAAACTCTAAATAATGATTTAAACTATAAAAGCTATAAAATACTTTGTAATATCGAAGTTATAACTTCGGAAATCGTAAAATCAGAAATCTATTGAGTTGAGCCTTGGTCGTATTGAGATATCGAACGGGGGGTTTATTTGAATTTCGGACCGTGACATTGAATTTGACAGTTGTTATCAAAAGATAACCTCATATGTTCGGTTTCAAAATTATTTGTTATGAAATATTGAAGAGTTATGGAATGAAGACATAATAAATAGGTGATGAGTTCCAAGTTGAAGAGCATCCTGCGGGGCAGTAGCGGCCTGGCGGCGCTGGCGTTGCTCGCGGCAGAGAGGCATTACGATGGTATTATGCAGAGATGGCCAGTGTAGTATGTGAACAGACGGACGTGCGGCCCTGATGCGTCTGCTTGCATGTTTCAGAGATTCAAATGTTCGTCGCAGCGATGGCGGGAGACACCGAGGAACTTGACAAGTGAGTTGTGCATTGCGCATTAAGTGTAATTGCCAATAATGGAACTCACTTTCCTCGTATTCACATGTCTCTAATACTTTGTTTTTAATGAGGAAATATCTTCTGGGTTGTCCCTATTATATCCTTTATTCTGTGTTCGAAGTAAAACAAGTCTCCTAGGCCGTCATAGTGGATGTGATTGCTACTGATAGTTATTGAATTCTAGTAGCAGTGACATCCATTCATGGACTGCACTCCAGCTGAACATCAAGCAGGGTGCTGTCATAAAATGTGGAGTCACACTTAAAAACGTCACATCCAAAAGAAGCTGTGTATTCATTAAATTTGCTTCACAGAATTTTGTTATATGGCATTCTCATAAGTCGAATTTAAACTTGTATCATCTTTTAAAGAATCTTTGCCTCCCAAGGTCAGCTGTAAGCAGCTTGAAAACCTACATTTAGGTCACAAGTCAGGAATGCTGCCTTCATTCTCCTGCCTGCGATGGACCCGGCATTTGCACAAAGAATCCATGGATGCTAAGAAATTGTTACATTTTCGTTGTTCAATATTTCTCGTTTTGTATGGGTATAATCGTATAATCCCCTTGAACACAAAAAACTTCATCCAAACTTCAATCCAAACCACAAAACCTGGTATTATCTTTAGTTTTATACATACACTTTAATTGGGGCACATCACAGTGATCATTTTGTAGGTTTCAATGAGATCTCTGTCTTCTCTGTCTGACATTTGCATCTTTGTTGGTTGTCTTTGTACTTTTTCCAGACCATTCATATCTTTTGGGTGCCTGTATGGAACCCATACTTGGTAGGCATATTCCAGTAACGATCTAATGTAGCTTTTGCAGATGTTTAGAAAGGTTGGTACTGTGATACATGAGAATGATTTTTGAATGAGGTTTCTCATTTTAAATCGTCAGTAATGACTACACCAAGATCTTATTGTAGGTTATGTGTGATTTTTCTTTCCTATGTGCAAAACGGTACGTTTTTCTGCATTTAGGTATAAAAGCCACTTTTTCGTCCATTCTGTGATGCTGTTATGGTCCTTCTGAAGGAGTTCATAGTAACTATTAGGATCTCCAAAACAATTGGGTGTCATCCGCGAATAGAAAAACGGGAGTTGTAGTACATTATGTAGATCACATAAGTAAGTTATAAAAGCTATTGGCCCAATCATAGAACCCTGAGGAACACCACTATAAACAGGATGCGGACTAGATAGTGTATTCCCTACTCTAATTCTGTACCTTCTTTCATTCAAAAAATCACTCAGCCATGTTAGGAGTGGTCCCCGAATACCATAGTGATCAAGTTTCTTAATTAGGCGTTTAATAGGAACACCATCAAAGGCTTTTTCATTGTCAAGGTACAATATATTCCCAGTTTTCTGTCCATCTATTTATGCAGCTCAGCAAGTTCGTCACAACTGATCGTCTTGGTATGAAACCATGTTGCTTATCGATAATGATGTTCCTGCGAAAGAAATTCACTTAATTTTCCAGCAATAATTTTCTTCATTGTCTTGCACAAGATACTCTTTAAACTTACTGGTCAGTAATTTGCTGCGATCAATTTGTTGCCTTTCTTGTGAATTGCTGTGAACGTCGCTTCTTTCCAATCCGTGGGCAGTTTACCAGACCAAAGTGATTGGCTTGCGATGACCCCCGCCAGTACCGGGCTGCACCTCTTAAGTAATACGGCCGAAATTTCATCGATAGGTTTGAGGGCCTTACAAACATTATGTGCAGTAAACACAATATTTTTCAGACTGTCCCTGTTTCCGCAACGGTCTTGGATCCATCAATGTAGATCCATCGATTCGAATACATCTTTGAGTTGCAGCCTGTCGACGATCGATGTTAATAGTGGTTGCAATTGCATCATTGCTCATAATAAATATAAGTGTTGAGTCACCTCAACCAGGCAGACACTTTGTGGGGAATTGCGATGGACTTAGAAATATCACGTGTTCCACAGAGCTGTGCGAGAGAACGGCACCGACAGGCGGCATCCCGGCGGTTGGACCGCACTCATGACCGCCGCCGTCAATTGTCGCTCAGACGCGGTTCGGTTGCTATTGCGACGCGGCGCGGACATCGGCGCCATCGACACATACCAAGGGCAGGACGTCGGAGACAGACTGAGGAGGGAGAGGATCGAGCACTTCAGCGACCAACTCAACTCAAAGGCGCCGTACAGAGGCTGGAGCGCACTGCACTACGCCGCGCTCGTGGACTGCGAATCCTGCGTCGCCGTTCTGCTAGACGCGGGAGCGGACCCGACCGCGGCGGACGAACGCGGCAGGCGGCCGGCGGCGATGGCGCGGGCGGGCTCGAAGGTGGCCGCGAGGCTGGCGCGCGCCGCCGCCAAGGAGCGGGTGCCGCTGGAGGAGCGGCTGGCGCGAAGAGTGCTGGGCCAGCCGGCTGCGGTGAGGGCCACCGCAAGCGCTCTGCGGCGGAGAGCGGCCGGTTGGCGCGGCGGCGAGAGGCCGCTCGTGATGCTCTTCGTGGGGGGCTCCGGCGTCGGCAAAACGGAGTTGGCGAAGACCGTCGCGCACGAGATGCACGGCCCGGACGGTGGTGGGTTCGTGCGACTCGACATGTCCGAGTATCAGGTGAGAGAGTGGCGCGAAGGGGTGTCTGTTGGGTGTGCAGTGGTGTGTTGACGGCGCAGTTGTGTGCAGGAGCGGCACGAGGCGGCCAAGCTGATCGGTGCGCCTCCGGGGTACGTGGGCCACGAGGCGGGTGGTCAATTGACGCGCGCGCTGTCAGAGCGGCCGGACGCGCTCGTGCTGCTGGACGAAGTGGACAAAGCACATCCGGACGTGCTGACGGTGCTGCTGCAGTTGTTCGACGAGGTTGTTATTATTATTATTAGATGCGCTACAACCAAAAGACGCGGAAAGTCCTTGGTTCGATTCCTGGTCAGAGCATATATTTGTTTCATAGCTTTTATTTGTAATCAATCAAACTATATATCTATAATATATATATATACAAATAAAATATATACTATAGATTGATAGATGTAGTGACAAGGATTGACAAAGGAATGACTCGATGGTTTGGGCACGTGAAAAGGATGAGTGAAAGTAGATTGACGAAAGGAATTTATAAATCTGATAAATCCTAGGCCCAGGAGGGTGTTTTCCGATCAAATCGGAGACATCCTCTAGAGAGTTGGGTGGCTTAGTGCCCATAACCACAGAGGCTGTATGAAGAGAATTGTGAATGTGAAGGAAGCAAGGGAGTGGGTGTAAAGATCGTGGCAAATGGCGCTCCATTGTCTCTGTCTACCCTTGTGGGAAAAAAGGCGTGCCAATTTGATAGATATATATATATACAATATAACTAGGTGCGTAACGTATTAATTCGGTCGTATGTTTATTTTTGTGTGTTAAAATGCTTTATTTTATATTAGGTTCTCGTTGTTTTTTTTTTAAATTAAAACTTATTGTGTAAAAATAGTAACAAACGAATCATTCAAAATATTTCCCATCTCTAGCGACCACTTTTCCCCATCTTTCTGGCAGAGCTCGAATAACGTCACGATAAAAGTGTTTGTCTTTCGAGGCTATCCACGAATCAAGCCATTTTGAGATATCTTCATATGAGCCGAACTGCTGATTAGCCAGACCATGTGCCATTGAACGGAAGAAGTAATAATCTGACGGCGCAATATCTAAAGAATATGGCGGGTGGGGTAGGAGTTCCCATTTGAGCGTTTCTAAATAGGTTTTAAGTGGTTTGGCAACGTGAGGCCGAGCATTGTCTGTGCTCGTATTGTGGTGCTCGGCTCAATCGCATCAATGGTGATGGTTCCGCCCTGTTACAATAGCTCATAATAAAGCATGACCGGCCACTTCCCTCTTTGGATTGCTGTAATGAATCTATTTTTCATCACCCGTAACGACGCGATGAAGAAAACCCTTCCTATTGTGACTTGACATATGACAGCACCCCGCTTGATGTTAAGCCAAAGTGTGGTCCATGAATGAATGTCACTGCTAATACAATTCAATAACTGTAAGTAGCAATCACATCCACTATGCCGGCCCAAATGGAACCGGCAACTTACAAGCTGATCCCGAAACGTGACCAAATCACTTCACGGTCTGTATACTTGTAAGTGGTGGTACTACCCCGGATCGGCAGACTGGGTACCACTGCCTGCCACTCTTTGGCGCTGGAGCAGTTGTTCACAGGCGACAAAACGACGCTCAACGTCTCTTGGCTTCAAATCATAAGGAACCCAAGTTCCTTGTTTTTGAATCATTCTCAACGCATGCAATTGCTTGGAAAATGACGACAGGCGTGGACGAACGGTTTAGCGACTGGTTTGTTGCGCGTAAAGTCCCGGGTTCGATCCCCGGTCGGAGCAAATATTTGTTTCATAGCTTTTATTTGTAATATTTAGTAGTATTAAATATTGCAAATATTTGTTAATAAAAAAAAGTGATGGATATTTGCTTCGGGTCTGGTTATCAAAGAGTGGTAGGCAGTGGTACCCAGTCTGCCGATCCGGGGTAGTACCACCACTTACAAGTATACAGACCGTGAAGTGATTTGGTCACGTTTCGGGATCGGCTTGTAAGTTGCCGGTTCCATCTAGGCCGGCATAGTGGATGTGATTGCTACTCACAGTTATTGAATTGTAGTAGCAGTGACATTCATTCATGGACCACACTTTGGCTTAACATCAAGCGGGGTGCTGTCATATGTAGAATTACAATTTAAAAAAAAATGGCTTGGCGGGTAACTTCCAATGCTGAAGCAAGCTCATTCTGCGTTTGGCGCGGATCCTCATCGAGCAATGCCTCCAATTCAGCGTCTTCGAAAGTATTTGGCCTTTCTTCACGCGAACGGCCGTCAACATAGAAATCACCGTCTGGCACATCGTTCAATAAGTCCCGGGACTAGCGTAGAGATGGCGCTAATAATGCCATGTATATGCCAGGGTTTAGAAATACCAACCTTTAGTTGAGATGTGTCAAAATTTGATGTAATTCGAAACATAATCAAGAAAGCTATAGTGGTTAAAGTGACGCTAACTTTGCAATCGTGGACCAAACCGAGTTTTGTGTGTTGATAAAACATTGCTTTTTAATGGGGAAAAACACTGTTCAAGCTTAGCAACGGCTTGAAAAACGTTATCCGGACTCGTTCTACTCCGTCGAAAACAACTATTTGTCGGTGGTATGCTGACTTCAAACGCGGTCGTGCTGATACAAATGATGCGGAACGTGCGGGTCGGCCAAATGAGGCAGTAACTCCCGAAAACACCAAGCAAGTATTGAAAATCGTGATGGGTGACCGCAAAATGAAAGTGCGCGAGATAGCTAAGATGGTGAACATATCAGCTGGTAGTGCATTTACTATTTTGCACCAAAAATTAGCTATGAAAAAGCTTTTTTTAGATTTTTTCCAAACGTTGTTGCGTTTCCTCACAATGGAACAAAAGCAACAACTTATCAATGATTCGGAGAGCTGTTTGGCACTGTTTACTCGTAATAAACATGATTTTGTGCGTCGATATGTGACAGTGGACGAAACATGGATTCACCATTTCACTCCGGAGTCAAGTCGGCAGTCAGCTTAATGGCGTACGACCGGTGAAAGCCGCCCAAAGCGCCCAAAGCGCCCAAAAACACAACAGTCGGCCGGCAAAGTGATGGCGTCCCTATTCTGGGATGCGAATGGTATAATTTTCATTGAACACCTCGAAAAAGGAAAAACCATCAATAGCAACTACTATATGGTGTTATTAGATCGTTCAAAGGCCGAAATAGCCAAAAAACCCCCCACACATGAAGAAGAAGAAAGTCATCTTTCATTAAGACAACGCACCGTGCCACAAGTCAATCAAAACGATGACCAAATTCAGTGAATTGGGCTTCCAACTGCTTCCCCATCCTCCGTACTCGCCGGATCTGGCCCCCAGCGACTACTGGCTCTTTGCGGATCTCAAAAAGATGCTCCAGGGAGGAGGTGATCGCTGCTACAAGTTTTAAGTCGAAAGACAAATCGTTCTACAAACATGACATTGAAAAGTTAGAGAAACGTTGGAATGATTGTATTACACTTGAAGGAGATTATGTTGATGAATAATAAAGAATTTTGCGGATAAAATGTTGTTTTCATAGTTAGTCCCGGGACTTATTGAACGATGTGTTAGATAGGCCCTATAGTATGGATTGTTTTAGGGACTCCAAATTATTATAGCGTTTAGAGCAAGCCACTCTCGGGATTAAGAGCGGGACTAGAGGAAGCAAGATTGGGTGGATCTAGCTTTATGGCCAGGCCGAGTTTTGCTGAAAGGACCATTTTTTGGTTATTGAACATGGTGTTGTTAAGGGGCTTAACTACCTTCTCAATAATGGTATCTTGATACACTTGTGCCGATGTTTTGATTATTTTTTCGCAAAAATATGTCTCAGTCCCTCCTTCATAGCTACCACCCCACGAAACCATCACTGAAGTCGGATAATGCCCACGTTGTACTCTGTTGACTAATTGGAAAGCTTCCTTAAAGCTTCGAGCATAAATACAGTCATTTTGTTGTACAAATATTACTCAATTCTAAAAAAAATATCATCCGTAAACAATTTTTTTCTGTGACCCTTTGCATACCCTCCTTAAGTTAATAAATCTCAAGTGCGTCTTTTATAGGCTGCAAGTCCTAAGTCATCTTTTAAAATACGCGACATGGTTCTAGGTGCTATCTTCATCTCCCGAGATAAAATATTTTGCTTTCGGAGAGGATTCGTTCGAATTCTTTTTCTTACTGCTTTGATCGCCTTTTTCGTACGAACACTACGTAGTCCCGTACACAAACATTTGTTTAATACCAAGCGGAGATTCGTGTCTCTTCATCACCACTCCACTCCATTTGAACGTTATCAATGTTGATGTTATTAGCATGGGCTCATCCTCATATTCTACATAACATATCAAACCCGCGCAGGTTAGGTGCAAAATGGGGTACCACAAGAATGAATATCACAATAATGTTTAGAACTCGTCTTATTTATTTTGTACATACATACCAATTTTATGGTCATCATAAAAATGCCAGATTCCAATTGGAAATATAACTAATGTGATTGATGGCAGGGTCGTCTGACAGATGGTCGCGGCAAGTTGGTGGAATGTAAGGATGCGATATTCGTGATGACATGCAATCTTGGCGCTGAAGAGATCAGGCAATATGTCAATTCACAAAGACGCGACAAAGACGTGGAGCTGCCCGAGAAGGAGGATGACGATCAACTGGCCGGCGACGAAGAGTACCAGGAGGAGGAGGAGATCGAGTTGCCGGAGAGGTTCGTCAGTGGCACGCTGCGGCCAGTGTTGAAGAGTGCGCTGCGACGCGACGAGTTGCTCGGCAGGATAGACGAGGTGGTCTGGTTTCTGCCACTGTCGGCGGCGGCCAGGGCCGCTCTCGTGAGCAGGGAGCTGAAAGCAGTCGCCGAGAGGGCCAAGGAGAGGGGGGTCAGGTTGCGCTGGACGAGGGGGGCCGCCAAGGTCATGGAAGCGGCGGGCTGGGGGGCCGGGGGAGCGGGCGGAGCGAGGGACATCAGGGGAGCGGTATGGAGGGCGGCGGGAGGCGCACTCGCCGAGAGGGAGGCGAGGGGGGAGTTGCCGGAGGGTAGCGCGGCCGTGTTGGGGGCGAGTGAGGGGCGCATCACGCTGCACGTAGAACCTGCCGGTGCCGAGCCCGCCGATCGGAGATGACGCCATTTTGTGTTGTGTTATTAAATTATTTGATTGCAGTCTTGTGTTTACAACTTAGATTGGTCACCGGCCTTAGACGCGACATCTCAGCGTTGAACTGAACTAGTTTCTTGTCGCCCCAGTGGGTAATACCGGGTTCAGCCCCGCTACAACAGACTCTCATATCAGCTATTTCCTGTTTTCCGGCTGCTGGGCGGGCAGTGTAGCGTCTATGCACAGTGCTGTCGACTGCATAGCAATGAATGCCGGATCCAAGGTCCAGCATATTGATATGCAGGAGGAACAAAAACAGCGACAGCACGGAGCCCTGAGGAACGCCGGCATTCACCGACACCCTGCGCGAAGTGCTTCCATCCACAACAACGCCTAGCCCCGCAGCCGGTCAGGTAAACCGTATGCCTCGAGCTTGGAAAGAAGGGCCTTGTGCCAGACCCTCCATTACCATCCAATGCTTCATCACAGACGTGCGTGGTGTACGCTAGAAGGTCACCAGTTGACCGTTTTGGCCTGAAGCCATATTGACGGTCATTGATCAGCTGGTGACCCTCCAGGTAGGCCATGAGGGGAACATTAATTGTCCGCCCCATGACCTTGCGCAGTACCGAGATTACAGCTATGAAAGGGTAGTTTGCCGCGTCTGAACGGGTGCACATTGGCGCCCTTCCAAGCCCGGTGCGTACGAGAGCCGGACAATACTTGTAAACATAACGGGAGAGGCATAAAGGGCTGCCACTAGTCACTGCAATCAATCCCGCACTCTTACTATAAATGAGGTGTTTTTCCTTCACTCGACACCTGCCTGATGGCAACAAGAGTGCCGACATCTCTTCCGTTCAAAGAAGATGTCTTTAAACTATTTCTTTCCTCCATGGCTGACCGCGCAACTTTAATGGTAATGAAATTCTTTCCCATTCGGCAAAAAGTTCATTTATTCTTAGTGTGTAGCGCGGTCGCAATTTTAATTTTGAAACTCATTAATGGAGTTCAACTGTCAACACGAAACCCATTCTCAATCATAATGGGAATGGGAAGATGACAATATATGGGTGCAATATGGTCATCTCGCTGTCGTCCATCCACGATGCCTTTGTAAAGATGGCCAAGTTGCATTCAAACCTCACAATTGGCGATGGTGTTGAGAATTAATAAAACACTTGTATTACGTGCTTATATGTAATATATATTAATATAAATTCGCACCATTATATATATATTATATATGTAAGATTTGTGTCGTTGTGTGTGTGTGTGGTGGTCTTTATTATAATAATAAGCTCTCTCTCTGTGTGTGTGTGTGTGAGTGTGTGTGTCAGAGCCACCCGGCTGATTGCTGCGGCGCATGGCCGTGCAAGGGGGTCACGCCAGGCAAACGCACCAGACATTCCTCTTCATGCATGAGACGCGCGTGCGGTGGCTCGTCGTCAAGGGACGCCAACAGCGGCTCAGTGCTGCCCGCACCCTGGCCGGCGGGAGTCACCGGCGGTCGGGAGTCGCTCGCCCGTGGCGGAGGGCGTTCCGGTGGCGGCGGGGACCTCGCCGGCACCGAGCTCGCCCGCACCAGCACCGCCCCTCCCGCGCCGGCCCCCGCCGCAACGCTCGCACTGGAGCTGGTCACCTGCAATCGTCGGCCATATTAAGCAGGCTGAGTAGTGGTTTATGCAATTTCATCACCAAGTTGCACATGAGGTGTAAGCATCGATAATGACGACAGGTGAGCGCGCTCTTGACGTTTTAGGAGAGTCCCTTTGCAGCGATTTAAATCGCAGGGATCACCTTGAGCGGGAAAACTAATATTATACGAGGCTCAAAGTACTGTTCGCATCTCTGGGACGGCTGTGCCAAGTATCTCCTCAATGCCCTGGATTCATTGCAGCGCCGAGCTGTCCGAATTATAGGCGATGCAGAGGTCACGCAAACCCTGGAGCCACTGCAACGCCCGCGAGAGATGGCTTTCGCAATTTGGTGGTTTGTTCTGTCGAAGACATCGCTGCAGTCGGCGCATTAACACCCGTCTCTAACAAAACATATTTCACCTTTTTATCAGAGCCGCATCTGCCGGCGTCTTCTTGCGCTCGTCGCGAATCGGAGAACTTCTTTCGCTTCCGTTTGAGTGCCGCGAGCGCCAGCAACGGTCCGCGCCTCTCTCCCCGCCGTCGCCGCTGCTCCGAATCGCTGCCGGAGTCGCTGCGATCGCTGCCGCTGCAACGGAAGCACGCGCGGTCAGCGCGGCGTTGACGCGCGCGCTTGTGACGCGTCAACGGTCGCTCGCTCACCTTGGCGAGCGTCGTGCGTGGTCGCAGACGGAGTCCTCCGAACGCGAACGGCCGATGAGTCTAGAGACGCGCGCCGCCCGCGCCGCCTCGATCAGTGTGCCCCAGCGCCGCTTGTGGGAGCCGCCCTTGTGGCCGCCGCCCGGCGTCCCGCTCGCCGCGTCCGACAGCGACGACTGCGAGGCGCGCAGCAGCGCAGACAGCGGCGGCGCGTGCCCGTGCTGCAAACACGCGCGTTGCAATCACGTTTGCACCAATGGCCCCCATTGACGACGGCGACCGCCACTGACCTCGTGGTGCAGCGACGCCAGGATCTCGTCGACGGGCGCGAGTGCGCCAGCCGCCGCGATGTTGAACCCCTTCATGAGCCTGCGTTCCTTCTGCCTGTTCTTCTTGCCGCCTCCGCCGCCGGGCGCTCCCGCGTTCGCCGTGGACGTGTTCATGCCGGAGTTGCGCAATATCTCGACGAGCTCGCATCGGAACGCGCTCACGTCCTGTTTGATTTCGTTGACGTCGTCCTCGGTGACGCCGCCGCACTCCGCCCGCCTCTGTTGTACGGTGACGTAGCGGCGCACCAGGTTCCGCATGATGGCCTGCGGGAGTGCGCCCTCAATGCAAATGACCCCACCGCCCCTATTCCACATAGGGCATAGCAACTCACCTGATAACGGAGGTCTCTTTCGTTTGCTTGTTTCGCCTTCCTCTGCAAATATACGTATAGTCTGTCTAAGCCGAAATGACGATGACGAAATGAGAAAACATAAAATATGAATGCAACACACCGAAAATGCAATTGTAATTGGTCATTTAGTTGCTGGTTGGACACAAAAGGAGGATCACGTTGATAAAGTATAATAGTATAGTTAGTAAGATTTGCATTCACACATTTAAATAAACTAATAGAGTGGAGGGGCGCGTCATTTATAGTTAGGCAAGCTATACATGATGGCTCATGTCCAGAACAGTCTTGTCTGTAACTATTATTACATATATATATATATATATATATATATATATATATATATATATATATATATATATATATATATATATATATATATATATATATATATATATTTATTTATTTTGAAATATATATATATATATATATATATATATTTAAAAATACCAACCGGCACAAACACACAAATGACTGACACAATCGTAGCTATGTTCACTTAAATACTTAGCTATGTTCAATAAATACGTTAAAAGTTCACTTAAAAGTATTGACAAAACAACTTAAAAATAAATTACATAAAAACCAGATAGTGCTGAAAAGTCATACAGTGTAAACAAAATGCCTTCAAAAACAAAACCAAGCCTTGCAACTCAGTCCTTTTACCGTAAAAAGTTGTGAGATCCATGTAATACCAAGTCGGTTGATTTATTCAGTCCCTTCTGTTTTAAGTTATTACGTAATTAGCTAATCTAACAACATCTTGTAGTGAGCACATTAATATTAAAAATATGTTATGTTTAAATAAAACAGATTGACTCGACCATCGCATCAAAACACAATGTAACTCACAAGCAACACATACTCGTATTATACTAAATAAGATTGTATAGGGTGGATTGCAAAATCGCGCTGTACTTGAAACATATCTATATCTAGTCCAGGGAGCCTATGAATAAACGAATGAACAAGTCCAAAATCATGCTAGTAGATAGCAAAAAATTTGGTCGGGTAGAAGAAAAAATTCTAAGAAAGATAGAGTTTTTTTGCATCTTTCGAGCTGGTGCAGACCATAACATAAAAAAATCGAAAGCAGTCGAAAAAACGGAAAACGGATACAGAAAACAAAGCAATCTACAAAAAAAGGTAAAAGGAAGGTTGTACGGAATAAAAAACCTATCGAATGTAACTTGTTGGATTTGATTTCGTTCGTTATTCGCCGAGAAAATCAGAATATCATCGGAAATTTACGTTTTCTAAACGACTTAAAAAAGGAGGGGTTTCTCAATTCGACCTGTATTTTTTTTTATGTTTGTTACATCAAAACTTTTGACTGTTGAACCGATTTTAATAATTATTTTTTTATTTGAAAGCTAGTGCTTCCCGTGTGGTCCCATTTTAATTCGGTCCAGTTCTGATATGGCTTCCATGAGAAAATCATATAAGCAAGGCCGTCTTAAGCATATTCAGCGCCGGGGTGCGAAGGTAAAGGCTCCGCTCGCGTGGCCTCAGTGTAGTAGGTACCTATCGACATTTATGGCGGTTGGCATGCGCCCCCTAGGACTCTGCGCCCGGGTGCACTGCACCCCTTGAACCCCCGGGTAAAGACGGCCCTGCATATAAGTCTTAAATTTGCAACATTCTAATTTATGTTTGTTCGCGGATAACTTCGTTGTTTATGAACCGATTTTGATTATTCTCTTTTTGTTGAAAAGAAGATATTTCAAAGGTGGTCCTTTGATAAAGAAATCAGGGTTTAACCGACTTCAAAAAAGGAGGTTTCTAAAATGACTGTATATATTTTTTTTATGTTTGCTCGCGGATAACTTCGTTGTTTAACCCAATTCAAAAAAAGAGGAGGTTTCTCAATTCAGCCGTATATATTCGTTGTTTATAAACCGATTTTGATTATTCTTTTTTTGTAGGAAAGAAGATATTTCAAAGGTGGTCCCATGATAAAGAAATCAGGGTTTAACCGACTTCAAAAAAGGAGGTTTCTAAAATGACTGTATATATCTTTTTTATGTTTGTTCGCGGATAACTTCGTTGTTTAACCCAATTCAAAAAAAGAGGAGGTTTCTCAATTCAGCCGTATATATTCGTTGTTTATAAACCGATTTTGATTATTCTTTTTTTGTTGGAAAAAAGATATTTCAAAGGTGGTCCCATGATAAAGAAATCAGGGTTTAACCGACTTCAAAAAAGGAGGTTTCTAAAATGACTGTATATATTTTTTTATGTTTGTTCGCGGATAACTTCGTTGTTTAGGAACCGATTTTGATGATAAGGGAATCAAAGTTTAACCCAATTCAAAAAAAGAGGAGGTTTCTCAATTCAGCCGTATATATTCGTTGTTTATAAACCGATTTTGATTATTCTTTTTTTGTTGGAAAGAAAATATTTCAAAGGTGGTCCCATGGTAAGGAAATCAGGGTTTGATCATGGCAGACCAGAGAAATCGAGGGGATCTTCCAAAAATAAATCGTAGGGGCGACTAGTGTGTTTGTTAAGTTTTTTTATTTATTATGTCTAATCGTTTCCGTCTATCATTTTCCGTCTCAAGTAACCGTCGTCTCCTCATTTAAGAAGCATCTTTGCTTGGTCTACCCATCACTTAAAATCGTAAAATAAAATAATTTCTAACAAAAAAAAAAACGACTACAAACAGTAAACTAAAAAGCAAGAAATAAATTTTCTTCGCACAAAGTAATACGTATTTTCATTTAGTTAAATAGAAATAATTGTTTTATAATTTTGGAGTCGGTGCCAAGTCAATGCTACAACCTTACTACTATATCAAATTACTAAGTACACACAATATTATTAAATACTAGCTGTGCCCGCGGTTTCACCCGCGTAAAATTAGGTTTATAACACTGTCATAACAAAGAAGGAGGTTCTCAATTAGACTGTATACGCCTTTTTTGTATTCATAACTCGATAACTCATAAAAATTACAGAAAAATAAATATAGAAAAATTCCAAACAGCTGAAACTATAGTCAACTGGAAACTATAGCAAAATACATATATATTTTTATTAAAAGTAACCTATGTTACTTCTAGTACCTTCAAAAATGTGTGTACAAAGTTTCATGATGATCGGTTAAGTACTTGTTGTGTGAAAACGTAACAAACAAACTCACATTCACATTTATAATAATAGTAGGATATGCATATAGTGACAGAAGGAAATAAGTAACAATAAAGAAAAATTCCAAACAGCTGAAAGTATAATTTATGGAAAGTATAGTGTATAGTCTTCATAGTATAGCTAATTGGATTGGATGTTGACGTGACTGTCGGTAATATAGTGCGATGATATTATAGTATAGCTTGTCTAACTATAACGGACGCGCCCCTCCACTTTATTAATTTATTTAAATGTGTGAATACACATATTAGTAACTATATTACTATACTTTATCATCGCGATCCTCCTTTTGTGTCTAACCAGCAACTGAATGACCAATTACAATTGCATTTTCGGTGTGTTGCATCCACATTTTATAGTCGCAGGTGTTCCTAAATGCAGTGGAAGGGCGCGTCATTTCGGGTTGGATAGACTCTACTCTATAATACCATTATTAACCGCACCTAATGAAAATGAATAAACTAAAATAAAAATAAAGTATCTTTTTGTACGTGTAACTCCTAGCCAAAAAAAAGAACCTGCCAATAACTAATATAGGGCCTATATTACTTAAAGTAGAATGCGTTTTTAACAAATCGCTTAAAATTCGCAAAACGGACACAACCGTTAATGACGTTTGCCCTCACGTGACTGCCTGCCCGCGGGTCGTCGCATGATGATCGACTTCTTCCCCCACCTCAAACGCCGTGCGTAGGATTTACGCCTCAGTATTTTGGCTATAATAGCTTACACATAAGATATAGATATATACTGTCGCGGGCTTTTTTATAGCTCTATTTAAGATACACATTTTTATCATACATTACATATGTGTAACTCTAGCGGTTTTGGCATCGCACGCCAGAATAGCTCGCAGATGGTAGATTTTTATCCTACTTACTTGCCCCTTATCGTCATATTTTCGACAATATCATTCACACAATGTCATCATAAATGGTAGCCTATGTGTTATTTTGATGCATAAGCTATATTATTGTAAAGTTTCATTAAAATTCATTCAGTAGTTTTGGCGTGAAAGAGTAACAAACATCCATCCATACTCACAAATTTTCGCGTTTATAATATAAGTAAGGATTACACGATGATATATTGCCGAAACAAATAGGCCGCCTGTCAGCACACAGTCTTATACTCATAATAATGGTAGCAGCGTATTGTTATTTAGCCTTTTTTTTATTTCTTCGACAAATAATGTTATTATGAGTAAATCTTAAGAGATAGACATATACTGTCACGGGCTTTTTTTTTAATTATTAAAAAGGAATAATTCATTAATATATATTTTTTGAGTAACTTAAACCGTTTATGCAGCGCACGCAACAAAAGTCCTCAAATGTGAATAATTTTCCCCGTTTTTGCAACATTTCTCACTGACGCTTCGCTCCTATTGGTCACAGCGTAATGTTATATAGCCTAAAGCCTTCCTCTAGAAATGGACTATCCAACAAAAAAAGATTTATTCAAATCGGACCAGTAGTTCCTGAGATTAGCGCGTTTAAACAAACAAACAAACAAACAAACAAACTCTTCCGCTTTATTATATTAGTATAGATATCAAATCAATTACAAAACAATAACAGATATTGTACGCGCAATCTCATTGGTTCAAGTGGCTATCTGCGAACATGGTACGGCACATGCAGCGCCATCTATCCATCAGCGCAGATACTAGCTTTGGAATGCCCTCTCTAGCATGTCGTTACACAGTATTAGAAACATTAGAATCGGTACCTACTAACTAACAAAGTAACTTTTTAAATATTATGTACCTAAATACTGGCTTACAAACTACTAGTAAATGAAAACGAATTATAAAAGAACACTGAATACAACTTAGACATATAGTAGCTATTTACACAACAAATGTACTCAAGATATCAATGTTGAAATAAAACAAAAGAATTTACTAAAATGAAATACTCAAAATGGAATTCAATGGCATTTAAATATGAATAACTATCTAATACTTATAATAATAGCATGAACGTATTAAATTTAAAAAAAATCACAAAATCTGGTAGCAAAACCAAAACAAGGATAATAAGGAAGTACTGATAATTACCACAGAACAGATATTTCGTGATAATTACCTACTAATATTATCGTCAGTTGTTAGAAAGATTCATAATATCTATACACAGTTATTATTTTACTTGGCACCGACTTTAAAATTATAAAACAATTATTTAATCATTTCTATTTCACTAAATGAAAATACGTATTAATTTGTGCAAAGAAAACTTTTTTTGCTTTTTAGTTTACTGTTTGAAGTCGTTTTTTTGTTAGAAAGGATTTTTTGTTTTTACTGTAAAAAATCCAATTTTTATGATAAAAAATTGTAATTAACACAAAATGTTGCCTCTGCCGAGTAGAAAAAGAGTTTTTAAATTTTTTTAATAAATTTAAAAAATGCGAATTTTCGAAAAAAATGTCTTTTTTGTAAATTGGCCATTGCTCAGAATTAGGATGACTTACAAAATCAATCCGGAGCTTAAATTCTTCTTTAAGAATTGTACTTTCATGTACCGTAAAAACATGAAAAAAAAAAATCAAGATAATTTCGAGTATTACATAATATTTCATAATAAAGATAAATTTCAATATTATTTTTTATCTATAAATGTTTTTACAAGTTTCTCCATTACAATTCCTCATTAACATCAAACATTTCATTTTAATCATATTCATTCATATAGAGCATATCGAAATTTTCATCAATTACATCGAAGTCAGATACATCAGGTATCGTGCACGCAATTTCGAAGTTATTACAATTATCCTCGTCGCATTTAGAACAAATACTTGAACATTTCAAGCCATGCTTCTTACAACCGCAATTACCGCTTTTACGCCCGCTTTCACAGCGACATGCTATTTTTTTAGTAATGTCCTCAGGAATGAGAACGTCATTTGTATAAACAGGCATCAGCATACCATTTACAATTTTCCAGCCCCACTCATTAGCCAAGATATTATTTTCATGCCACAGTTGCAACTGAAAATAAACTCGCAGTGCATGCTGTTTTGCAGCTCCTTCCGTTGGTGGTAAACTTTCCAATTGAAAAGTTGCTCGAGATGTCGTTCGTTTAAACATATTATACAGGAGCTCGTTTAATGTTCCTTACCAAGTTTTACAATATAACGCAATTATTATCTTTTACATATTTATCGCAAGTTCATCAGGATTAGAGTTGGCACAGTAAAAAATATCTAACAGTTGTAAAAGAGTTTTGTTTGATCTAAAAGCTTAATAACTTTTGTTATTCCTTGCTTGTAAAAGCACGAAACAATCGCAATATACATTAAGCTGTCGTTGGAATACCATCTATCTTTGTCAGCGCCTCGACCTTGTTTAAAAAACTAAATCGTAATCGTATCGAGGAGTTAATTGCGTCAATAAAACAAGGAGATCTATATCTTCACCAATAACAACGACGGATTTTACGGTATCGGACAGTTGTACTGCTTTTCTTACTATTAACGAATCTGCCTCCCCTTCTGCTGTAATGCTATCGAAACCCCTGTCTTTCAATGCATCAGATAATAAATTTATTATTTATTATTAGTTTTAAAAAATCTTGGGGAACTATTATTCTTGTTATTAATTTCAAATCAATATCTCCTTTTGTTTCGATTGACGTCTGAAGTCTTACGTCTGACGATTGAAGTCTTTCGTGCGATTTGACACTTTTGCTTACATTATTAGGATAACCATCAAAAAACACGATAACGTTGATGAATTTCTCGACATACTGAACATACTTGCGTATTATTTCACTCACCATTATATTTCGTTCCCATATTACTCTATGCAATAGAAATCCACCATCAAGTACATAAAAATCATCGTCAATAACAGGAGGGTTTTTCGAAATAAACTTGATTTTAATTCGCTTAATTTAAAGTAATAAAAAAAAAAGATTTTTACGGTACATGAAAGTACAATTCTTAAAGAAGAATTTAAGCTCCGGATTGATTTTGTAGGTCATCCTAATTCTGAGCATTGCATTGATAAAAAAACATTTTTTCGAAAATTCGCTATAAAAAGCGCAATCTTTAATTTTTTTTAAAAATTTCAAAAATTCTGTTTCCACTCATCAGATGCAACACTTTGTGTTAATTAAAACTTTTTATCATAGAAATTGGATTTTTTACAGTAAAAACAAAAAACGAGAATTTTCGATGATATTTTTTGATTTTCTCGGCGAATAACGAACAAAATCGAATCCAACAAGTCTCATTCGATAGTTTTTTTATTCTCTACAACTTTTACTCATTTAACTTTTTTTTGTAGATTGCTTTGTTTTCTGTATAAATGCAAAACAACGTTTTTTCGACTGTTTTCGATTTTTTTAGGTTATGTTCTGTTCTGTATTATGTTCTGCACCAGCTGGAAAGATGCAAATAAACCCTATTTTTCTTAGACTTTATTTTTTCTACCCGACCAAATTTTTCGCTTCCTACTAGCATGGATTATGGTTTCTTGTATAGATTCCCTGGACTAATTAGTGAATTGATCATTATAAGTTGTTAAGAAGCGGCACATACACTAACAGCTATCCACAAATGTCTGATAGTGTGATCTAAACATATCTATATTGATCAATATAAGTTGTCAAGGAGCGGCATATACACTAACAGCTATCCACAAATGTCTGATAGTATGATGTAAACATATCTAAATATCAGTGAATTGATCATTATAAGTTGTTAAGAAGCGGCATATACACTAACAATGTCTGATAGTATGATGTAAACATATCTATATCAGTAAATTGATAATTATAAATTGCCAAGGAGCGGCATATACACTAACAGCTATCCACAAATGTCTGATAGTATGATGTAAACATATCTAAATATCAGTGAATTGATCATTATAAGTTGTTAGGAAGCGGCATATACACTAACAATGTCTGATAGTATGATGTAAACATATCTAAATATCAGTGAATTGATAATTATAAATTGTCAAGGAGCGGCATATACACTAACAGCTATCCACAAATGTCTGATAGTATGATGTAAACATATCTAAATATCAGTGAATTGATAATTATAAATTGTCAAGGAGCGGCATATACACTAACAGCTATCCAAAAATGTCTGATAGTATGATGTAAACATATCTAAATATCAGTGAATTGATCATTATAAGTTTTTAAGAAGCGGCATATACACTAACAATGTCTGATAGTATGATGTAAACATATCTATATCAGTGAATTGATAATTATAAATGGTGAAGGAGCGGCATATACACTAACAATGTCTGATAGTATGATGTAAACATATCTATATCAGTAAATTGATAATTATAAATGGTCAAGGAGCGGCATATACTCTAACAATGTGTGATAGTGTAATGTAAACATATCTATATCAGTGAATTGATAATTATAAATTGTCAAGGAGCGGCATATACACTAACAGCTATCCACAAATGTCTGATAGTATGATGTAAACATATCTAAATATTAGTGAATTGATAATTATAAATTGTCAAGGAGCGGCATATACACTAACAGCTATCCACAAATGTCTGATAGTATGATGTAAACATATCTAAATATCAGTGAATTGATAATTATAAATTGTCAAGGAGCGGCATATACACTAACAGCTATCCACTAATGTCTGATAGTATGATGTAAACATATCTAAATATCAGTGAATTGATAATTATAAATTGTCAAGGAGCGGCATATACACTAACAGCTATCCACAAATGTCTGATAGTATGATGTAAACGTATCTAAATATCAGTGAATTGATAATTATAAATTGTCAAGGAGCGGCATATACACTAACAGCTATCCACAAATGTCTGATAGTATGATGTAAACATATCTAAATATCAGTGAATTGATCATTATAAGTTTTTAAGAAGCGGCATATACACTAACAATGTCTGATAGTATGATGTAAACATATCTATATCAGTGAATTGATAATTATAAATGGTCAAGGAGCGGCATATACTCTAACAATGTGTGATAGTGTGATGTAAACATATCTATATCAGTGAATTGATAATTATAAATTGTCAAGGAGCGGCATATACACTAACAGCTATCCACAAATGTCTGATAGTATAATGTAAACATATCTAAATATCAATGAATTGATCATTATAAATTGTCAAGGAGCGGCATATACACTAACAATGTCTGATAGTGTGATGTAAACATATCTATACTAAGTTATCATTTTGACCGGTGGCTATCAAATCACATAATAATGATGTTTTGTTCGTCCGCTAGTAATAGTGACGTTACATGAAGTATGTCGCCCTCTAGCGGACACAAACAACAACAAAGTAACACACATACTCTGATAGTCCTCATGTGTTCCCTCTTCGCCCTCGCGTGGCCGCACATCCTCCTCTGCAGCCACCTCCACACGTACCACACGGACTTGGGCGATGGGATGATGTTGAAAGGGGGTGGGACCGTGCCGCCCTCCTCGAAGTAGCTGATCCACAATTTGCTGCGCGCGAACTTCCACTCCACGTCCGCCCTCTCCTGCAAACGGAGCACGCGTGAGCGCTCACTGACCTCCGCTCACCGTGGCCAGCGCCCGAGCGGCCTCTCACCGATATGAGCTGATAGGAGTGATTCATCATGGCTATCAGCAGGTTCAGCAGCACGATCACATTTATGACAGAATAGGAGCCGAACATAAGCATGCCCCAGAAGCGTGTGAATATCTTGATGCCGTCCAACTCGAACGAGTCCAAGTCCACCAGCCCGAACGCCGCCCAGAACAACGTCTGCATGGTCTCGAACAGGCTGCAACAGCAAACGGCAGCCGTGGTGAGAGAGCCCATGATGCCCACGCGCGAATCAGAATGCACCCACTTGGCGAATCTGCGCCACACCACACACGCGTCCGGGTCCGGTAGAGTGCCGTTGGCGCCGAGGGTCGCCCCGCTCGTGGTGCTGGTGGAGCAGCGTTTCTTCTCCATGTGCGCGTAGTACCACAGCAATTGGTTGAGACCTGCAATGGAGACACGCACACACATATCAGTTACACGCACACGCACGCGCACACACATTCACACGCACACGCACGCACCGCACGAGAACGCAAAGATCACCAATATGTCCAGCACGAAGAACTTGAGTATGTCCAGCACCATGCGGCTCAGCGAGACCTGCAGCGGGCCCAGGTGGGGGTTCACGCTGAAGATGTACACCAACTTGAGGCTGCTGAAGATGTTGGCGGCGGAGAAGAGGCCCTCGCTGAGCAGCATCGGGTCCCAGGCGTCCCACTGCTCGCGCCTCCTGCTCACCGCGCCAGCGGCCATCTCTTTGCGCACCTGCCACGCGGACACCGCGCGCAACGCGACCGTCGCCACGTACAGCGCGTTCGTCACGAAGTCGATCACGTTCCACATGTCGTGCACGTACTCGCGCAGGCCCACGTCCCACAGCTGCTTCACCTCGCTCCAGATGAGCCCGCCCACCCACGCGAGGATCAGCCACTCCACCAGCGAGGGGGGCGCGCCCCTCCGCGACAGCTGCCCGCCCTCCGCCGGCGACCAAAGACCGCCCGCCGCCGTCTCTATGCGCTGCGACGCCAGGATCAGCAGGAACAGGAACATGAAGTATGAGGCCGAGTGGCACAGGAACTTGATAAACGGCTTGCGCAGCGTGCGGCCCGCCGGCGAGTGCGGTGCGGCGATGTACGCGAGCGAGTAGAGCGGGAAGCAGGCGCCGATGCGGATCATCTCGGCGGCCTGCAGCACCATGTTCTGCCGCCTGAAGCCAGGCACGCTCTCGTACCAAATGGACGCGAGCAACTGCTGCACGTTCGGGTGCGCCACGAAGCGCTTCTGGCGCAACTTGATGGCCAGCTTGAGTCGCGCGAGAGGCCGCGCCGCCACCGGCTCGTTCGGTTCCCGGTCGAGCAGCACGCGCAACTCGTGCGAGGAGCGCGTGTGGTCCAGCAGGGCAGTGGCGAACTCCTGGCACCGCGCCCGCAGCTCCTGGTACTCCGTTTTGAATTCGTGCTCCAGAGCGGACAGCCGCCGCAACTCCCAGGACAGCTCGAAGGCGGTCAGGATGGGGTCCTTCGAAGAGAGTGCGATCAGAGACGGCGAGGCGAGCGCGCGGTAGGCGTTGATGCGCGAGCGGGAGTGCCGCAGGGAGTCCTCGCGGCGCGACCGCACGCAGTCGTCGCAACCGCACCGCACGTCGTGCGGCACGGGCAGCGCGGCGCCGCGGTCCAGTAGCAGTTTGATGATCTCGTAGGAGTCACGGTGCGCCGCGAGAATCAGCGGCGTGATGTCCGCTGTGAATGTGGCCGTCTCCGGGGGTAGCGCCTCCCAACTCTGCGCAGAACGCATCGTCATCAGCATCAGGGCTCGCTTTATTGAGGACATTGCGTTTAACACTTACGTTCGGTTCGCCTGGCTTTCGCGTCCGCTCCTCGTGGTCCAAGAGCGCCTCGACAGCCTCCACGAACTCCTCCGAGATGGCGTGCAGCAGTGCGTCCCTGGTCTCCACGCCCGCCGCCAGCAGCAGCTCGACCATCTCTAGGTTCTCGTTGTCGATGGCGACGAGCAGCGCGCTCCTGCCCAACGGGTCCACGCAATCGATGTCCAACCGATCGCTGGCCGCCCGTGCGAGTAACCGCCGCGTCCCGGCGACATCGCCCCGCTCCACGCCGAGCAGGTAGCGCTTTTCGGCCAGCGAGAGCGAGCCCATTTCCTGGTGCGGCCGCGGGCCCGTGTCCTCCGTCATGCCGTGGATGCTGTGCCGCTTCACCTTGCTGTCGGGCGGGCGAGGCTCCGGCGCGAGGAGCGCGCCCAGCTCCACGCGGCACACCCCGCCCTCCTCCGCCGGCGCCTCAGAGCCGGACATGTCGGACCCGCCGCTATCTGCACAACGCGTACGCTCAGCCGGATGCGGCATCGCGCGCGGATATATTTAGGCGATCGCGAGCATACTGACCATGGCCGCGCGACTCCCTCCTCCGCTCCGTGAACTGCAACCACACAAAGCGAATGAGAGCGAGCGCGGAAGCACCGGCCGCGGATGGCCGCGGGGACTCACCTGCACGTGTCGCGCGCGTCTTGCGGCGATCTGCCGCGAGTGCCTGCGGAGCGCCTCCAGAGCGGCGGCCGAGCACGTGCGCGCGCGAGGGGGGCCGCGCGGCGACTGACGGACTATCAAATCGCAGCTGTAAACAATAAAGTTATAAATAGTGTGTTTCACGTCGCCATAACAAATGCAATGCGAACATTATAATGCGAAGAAGCACATTTGTTATAACAACAGAAACGCGAACGTGGTGGGCCAAGTGATACGAACGGCTCACTATTGATCGGCCTGAAGCCGCCGCGGTGCCATGCGAACTACGCGAGTTCAAAGACCGCGGAGGGCGGGACCTACATTCGCGTTCATGCCACCACTGATGGTGGTGATGGTGCGCTTACAACGTTCCCATCAGAGTGGCGCACCGCAACAATCGATATAAACATAAATATATAAGGTCGTTTATTTTCAAACTACACACACATGCACTTATAAACTAGGTTGCTATATCAAAGAGAACATAAAGGAAACTTAAATTCTATGAATTGATGCAGTGAGTTCATGGAGGCCCGTCACCCAGCACATATGCAGCACAGCGTTGATGCAGTGAGGAATGTGTGCACTCTTATAGAGCATCCGTAAATGTATTCATAATGATGTTTGCAAATGTTACCTACCTATTTTACAAACTTAATATTGTAAAAATTACAAGGCGCCATCTATTTTACGTCCGTGACAACACGTGTATATTTTCTCTGCAAATTAATTCTGTTATGTGCCAGCGGATGTCACTACCAATCGTCGTGATGGTGGTTGAGTGTGTTGTTGCAACTTACCAATCGTCGTGATGGTGGTTGAGTGTGTTGTTGCAACTTACTATGGTCACAAACAATATATATTGTAAATATAATAAGTACTCGTAGTCACAAATTAATTCTGTTACGTGCAAACGGATGTCACTACCAATCGTCGTGATGGTGGTTGAGTGTGTTGTTGCAACTTACTATGGTCACAAACAATCGCTAATCTTTGATCGTACAGTAAACACTTATATATTTTTCTTCCGACATTTATTATTGTTTTATAGTGTTCAAAGTGCATAAACAAAACGTTTGATTAACTTAAGTGCAAGAATAGTGTTGTAAGTTTGTTATTAAACATTTATTGTACTGTTTTGACTGTTAATTTGGTGAATTTTGTGAAAAAAACTGTAATCGTATTGTGCATTCACGCGCCTACCCTCCCGTGGATCGAGAAACCGTGCAGATAACTTTGACGCGTACGTGCTCTGTGCGGACGGGTCAATATCGCTTGCAACGCGCTCTTGCAGGCTGCCTGAACAAGTTTTGACGTCACAGCCATAGAACAAATATTCTGTTGCGCGTTTAGTTCTTTGTAGTTCCTTAGCTATCCTCTCAGAGGCTGTTTTATAATAATTATAATTATTTTGTTTTCAAAGTGATTGTCATAGCTATTACAAAATGCCGAAGTGTGCGGATTGCAGAAAAAACGTTTCCGAAGGACCGCAATGCAGTGCTTGTGGTGCATGGTACGACTTTCAGTGTGCCGGTATAACGGAAGTGGGCTTTCGCAAGTTAGGTGATAGGAAGGCTCATTGGCGGTGTCATTCCTGTAAAACCGGTAGTTCCAGAACACTTAGCCCAATACCAATTTCGCCAACTGCTTCCCTTGATGATGTATTGGCGGAAGTAAGAAATATGTCAGTCAATATGGCTTCACTCGTCGGTGACATGAGAAGTGTTAAAGAGGAATTGTCTAACATAAAAACCTCGGTTGATTGCGCACATGACGCAATCCGTGAGAACAATGCCAGGTTCTTAGAATTGGAGAACAGAATTACAAAACTAGAGGAATTCAATATTGATACGGACACCCTGCACAAAATCCAAAAAAATGTGGAATTACTGGAAAACCGGGTTTTCGGGTTGGAGGAAGTTTCTTCCCAAATCTCTTCCTACAGTGACGCTGTTAGGAAATCTGTTGACGCTCAAAATGATAGAGAACAGTGGGCCCGAATAAATAATATTGAAATTAAAGGTATACCTTTTAAAAAGGAAGAAAATCTGCTTGATATTATTGCTCTAATTGGAAACAAAATCGGTAACCCCATATTGCCAACTCACATAAATTTTGTCTCCCGAGTCGCTAACAGAGGATCGCAAACGTCTAAATCCATTGTAGTGAGCTTTTTAAGCAGACTCATCAAGCGTGAGTTTGTAGCAGCGGGTAAAAACTTTAAATCGCTGACCTGCAAGGATCTGGGATTTGTGACCGACGGACGTGTTTATATTAACGAACATCTGTCAGCTTTCAATAAAGCACTACTTACTAAGACGAAATTAGCTGCCAAGGACAAGGGGTTTCAATATGTCTGGGTGAAGGAAGGAAAAATAAAGGCGAGAAAAAGTCCATCCTGCCCAATAGTAGATATTCGATCGGAAAAGGATATCAAGAAAAATATTATCTAAAGAAAATTATTTATAAGTTATTTCCTAAGTTTTGTTTTGATTTTTTTTATATATTACATATTTTTTATTTTTAAGATTGGGAACCTTTAGTTGTTTGCGATTTCTTTTGTGTTGTATTCTATTGAATAGAGCTGAGCATTGCTTTGATCGGATTCTTTGTCTGTGGTACCAACTATATCTTTGCAGGTGTCTTCATATAATACTCTTTAATACTTACCGATTTCTAATTGACTTAAATACAACTACCTACAATGCACATTATTTAACGATAATTTACCACGATTATTATTATTATTATTTTGTTATTTTGGTATCATTTTCTACTCATTTGGTTACAATATTAAGCCTCAATAATATTACCTATTTTTGTAATAACTATATACTACTTAAATACTACTATATTGTACTACTTATTAATTATATATTTAAGATTCTAAAACAAAATGAATAGTGATAAAATTTCGTTTTACTATCAAAATGTGCAGGGACTTAGAACAAAGACTGAAATATTCAGAAGGAATCTATCATTGCAAGTATTTGACATTATCTGTTTAACCGAAACGTGGTTATTGGATGGGATTAATAATGAGGAACTTTTTGATGACAGATATATCATTTACCGTAGGGATCGGGACTACTCCAAGACCGGACAAAAGTATGGAGGTGGGGTCCTCATCGCGGCCAATCGCCGCTTACTAAGTGCGGAGCGCTATGAGTGGCGTTCTTCAGCTGAGGATTTATGGATCACTTTAACGCTAACCACAACAAAACCCCGTTCAGTTTACAACTTGCATATTGGAGTCCTTTATTTATGCGCACAATCCTTGGGTAATTCATATGATACTCAACTTCATAACTTTGGATTACAGTTACTCAATATAACTAGTTCCTCACCTCTTAACAAATTTATCATTACAGGTGACTTCAATCTTTCTAATGTTGATTGGAAATGTGAGGGTCATAATCTTTTGTCACCAATTAATATCTCAGGTCCCATACAGACGGAATTTTTTGATGTCTTGAATATTTGCAATCTAGCTCAATTCAACACTGTGCGCAATGGTAACAATCGATTATTGGATTTGATACTTTCCAATGACACTATCGTCGTAAATGAATGTTTAGCTCCTTTAGTACATACTAATGTCCATCATCCAGCTATTTCGTTCGTATCTAATCATGTTGACTATCTTTCTCTAAAGGAGGCACCCAAGTCAGTGTACAGGTATCGCTACGCTGATTACAGCTTAATATCCCATGAACTAGATGCCATTGATTGGGATTCTTCTTTATCAGTTAATAGTCTTTCCCAAAGTCTTAATTTCTTTTACGATCAGCTTTACGCATTGCGCGATAAACATATACCGTGTAGATTGATAAATAACAACTCGTATCCGTCCTGGTACAACACACCTTTGAAAAAAATTCTGAAAGAAAAATATAGATACTTGCGGAAGTTTAAAGTTTACGGTAATCAAGCTGATAGAAAGTCTTACGAGATACTCAGGGAGAGAGCCAAGACGGTGGAGAGTGAATTATATGCCGCTTACGTAGATAAGGTTGAGTCTGATATTGCATCAAATCCCAAGGCTTTTTGGTCTTTCATTAAGCAAAGAAACAAATCATCCTCCATTCCCTGCACTATGAATTATGACTTAGCTTCATCAAGTACTGGATTGGGGGTATGTGAACTGTTCTCCGACTATTTCTTGACGACATTTTTATCCACCTCTAGTGAATTGGATCCAAATACTTTGTCCCTGAATGAGGTTGTTACTCCTCATAGTGTTAGTAATATTGAAGTGCTTGACTCCGATGTCCGTAAACTACTTGAGGCCGTGGACCTGAACAAATCTGCCGGACCTGATCATATATCGCCCATATTCATTAAATCGTGTGCTAAGAGCCTATCCCGCCCGCTTGCTATTCTGTTCCGTAGATCTCTCAACGAGGGTCTAATGCCTGATTTATGGAAATCTGCATTTGTTACCCCAATCCATAAAAAGGGTTCAAAAAATGATGTAACTAATTATAGACCCATATCAAAGCTTTGTATTTTTGCCAAAGTCTTTGAGCGAATAGTGTATACCCAGGTCTATGAATCGCTAAAAGGGACTTTTAATGACCAGCAGCATGGGTTTCTGAAAGGCAGGTCTACTATTTCAAATCTTTTACTTTCGTGTGAGTTTATATCCTCTAATATGGGAGGTGGTGGTCAGGTGGATGTCGTCTACACTGATTACAGCAAAGCTTTCGATAGGATAGATCATGGTATCTTGCTGCACAAACTGTTTAAAGCTGGAATACATGGAGATCTATTCAGATGGTTCTGTTCCTATGTCAGAAATAGGTCACAAGCTATAGCTACATGTGGTTACATATCAGGATGGTCCGGGATACCGTCGGGAGTCCCACAAGGATCTTTACTTGGTCCTTTACTGTTTATAATTTTTATACAGGATATTGATTCATGTTTTAAACACTCCAGAGTCCTGCTTTTTGCTGATGACATGAAAATCTCAAAGAGCATTAATACTGTGGGGGATTGTGAGGACCTTCTTAAGGACTTGAATAGACTTGATACCTACTGTGCAACAAACAAACTTGACCTAAATCCGCTAAAATGTAAAGTTGTAACGTTTACGCGGAAACTACAACCAATTCAATTCGATTACTATATTAAAGATCACTTATTATCTCAAACAAATAATATTATTGATTTAGGTGTGCTTCTTGATAGTAAGTTGCTTTTTGATGAGCATATTAACAGCATAGTTACCAAAGCCTCCAAAGCATTGGGATTCGTAATTAGAATGGGTAGGACGTTCAAGAATATTAAAACCCTAAAAGTCCTGTATTGCACCCTAGTACGATCTCATCTGGAATACGCATCCCAAGTATGGAACCCTTGCTACAGCGTATATAAAAATCGCATTGAATCCATACAGAGGCGGTTCCTGAGATATATATGTCACAGAACTGGACAGAGCCAGTTGAGTTATAATGTTAAGTGTAGGCGCCATCACTTATTACCCCTTTCATTGCGTCGTTCCATCGCTGACGTTGCGTATCTGCTTGCTATTCTCCAATCTAAAGTCGATTGTTCTGAGTTGCTTCAGTACATAGGACTCAAAGTACCTTGTTCTGTTAGAATTAAGAGGATTTTTCACGTACCATTTGCCAGAGCCAACTATATACAAAATGCATTTTTTATAAGAACTTGCAATTACTATAATGATTTTTGTGCTGACATTGATCCCTTCGTTACAACGCCAGCGTCATTAAAACGCTTGCTTACACGCAGATATGCTATGGGTTCCCACTCTTAGTCGTAAGTTATTTTTAGATTTATTTATCGTAGTTAGATTATTAAGCTATTTTTAAACCTAATTATCGGTGGTAACTTGTTACTGGCCTTTTTTACTGTATACAACTTATCTACTTATATATATATCTAGTTAGCTGTAAGTTATCCTTAAAGAAATAAAAATAAAATAAAAAAATAAACAATATATATTGTAAATATAATAAGTACTCGTAGTCACAAATTAATTCTGTTACGTGCAAACGGATGTCACTACCAATCGTCGTGATGGTGGTTGAGTGTGTTGTTGCAACTTACTATGGTCACAAACTATATATTGTATATATAATAAGTACTCGTAGTCACAAAATAATTCTGTTACGTGCAAACGGATGTCACTACCAATCGTCGTGATGGTGGTTGAGTGTGTTGTTGCAACTTACTATGGTCACAAACCATATATTGTAAATATAATAAGTACTCGTAGTCACAAATTAATTCTGTTACGTGCAAACGGATGTCACTACCAATCGTCGTGATGGTGGTTGAGTGTGTTGTTGCAACTTACTATGGTCACAAACAATATATATTGTAAATATAATAAGTACTCGTAGTCACAAATTAATTCTGTTACGTGCAAACGGATGTCACTACCAATCGTCGTGATGGTGGTTGAGTGTGTTGTTGCAACTTACTATGGTCACAAACTATATATTGTATATATAATAAGTACTCGTAGTCACAAATTAATTCTGTTACGTGCAAACGGATGTCACTACCAATCGTCGTGATGGTGGTTGAGTGTGTTGTTGCAACTTACTATGGTCACAAACAATATATATTGTAAATATAATAAGTACTCGTAGTCACAAATTAATTCTGTTACGTGCAAACGGATGTCACTACCAATCGTCGTGATGGTGGTTGAGTGTGTTGTTGCAACTTACTATGGTCACAAACTATATATATTGTAAATATAATAAGTACTCGTAGTCACAAATTAATTCTGTTACGTGCAAACGGATGTCACTACCAATCGTCGTGATGGTGGTTGAGTGTGTTGTTGCAACTTACTATGGTCACAAACAATATATATTGTAAATATAATAAGTACTCGTAGTCACAAATTAATTCTGTTACGTGCAAACGGATGTCACTACCAATCGTCGTGATGGTGGTTGAGTGTGTTGTTGCAACTTACTATGGTCACAAACAATATATATTGTAAATATAATAAGTACTCGTAGTCACAAATTATTTCTGTTACGTGCAAACGGATGTCACTACCAATCGTCGTGATGGTGGTTGAGTGTGTTGTTGCAACTTACTATGGTCACAAACTATATATTGTATATATAATAAGTACTCGTAGTCACAAATTAATTCTGTTACGTGCAAACGGATGTCACTACCAATCGTCGTGATGGTGGTTGAGTGTGTTGTTGCAACTTACTATGGTCACATACCATATATTGTAAATATAATAAGTACTCGTAGTCACAAATTAATTCTGTTACGTGCAAACGGATGTCACTACCAATCGTCGTGATGGTGGTTGAGTGTGTTGTTGCAACTTACTATGGTCACAAACTATATATTGTATATATAATAAGTACTCGTAGTCACAAATTAATTCTGTTACGTGCAAACGGATGTCACTACCAATCGTCGTGATGGTGGTTGAGTGTGTTGTTGCAACTTACTATGGTCACAAACTATATATTGTAAATATAATAAGTACTCGTAGTCACAAATTAATTCTGTTACGTGCAAACGGATGTCACTACCAATCGTCGTGATGGTGGTTGAGTGTGTTGTTGCAACTTACTATGGTCACAAACTATATATTGTATATATATAATAAGTACTCGTAGTCACAAATTAATTCTGTTACGTGCAAACGGATGTCACTACCAATCGTCGTGATGGTGGTTGAGTGTGTTGTTGCAACTTACTATGGTCACAAACTATATATTGTATATATAATAAGTACTCGTAGTCACAAATTAATTCTGTTACGTGCAAACGGATGTCACTACCAATCGTCGTGATGGTGGTTGAGTGTGTTGTTGCAACTTACTATGGTCACAAACCATATATTGTAAATATAATAAGTACTCGTAGTCACAAATTAATTCTGTTACGTGCAAACGGATGTCACTACCAATCGTCGTGATGGTGGTTGAGTGTGTTGTTGCAACTTACTATGGTCACAAACTATATATTGTATATATAATAAGTACTCGTAGTCACAAATTAATTCTGTTACGTGCAAACGGATGTCACTACCAATCGTCGTGATGGTGGTTGAGTGTGTTGTTGCAACTTACTATGGTCACAAACTATATATTGTAAATATAATAAGTACTCGTAGTCACAAATTAATTCTGTTACGTGCAAACGGATGTCACTACCAATCGTCGTGATGGTGGTTGAGTGTGTTGTTGCAACTTACTATGGTCACAAACCATATATTGTAAATATAATAAGTACTCGTAGTCACAAATTAATTCTGTTACGTGCAAACGGATGTCACTACCAATCGTCGTGATGGTGGTTGAGTGTGTTGTTGCAACTTACTATGGTCACAAACTATATATATTGTAAATATAATAAGTACTCGTAGTCACAAATTAATTCTGTTACGTGCAAACGGATGTCACTACCAATCGTCGTGATGGTGGTTGAGTGTGTTGTTGCAACTTACTATGGTCACAAACTATATATATTGTAAATATAATAAGTACTCGTAGTCACAAATTAATTCTGTTACGTGCAAACGGATGTCACTACCCATCGTCGTGATGGTGGTTGAGTGTGTTGTTGCAACTTACTATGGTCACAAACAATATATATTGTAAATATAATAAGTACTCGTAGTCACAAATTAATTCTGTTACGTGCAAACGGATGTCACTACCAATCGTCGTGATGGTGGTTGAGTGTGTTGTTGCAACTTACTATGGTCACAAACAATATATATTGTAAATATAATAAGTACTCGTAGTCACAAATTAATTCTGTTACGTGCAAACGGATGTCACTACCAATCGTCGTGATGGTGGTTGAGTGTGTTGTTGCAACTTACTATGGTCACAAACAATATATATTGTAAATATAATAAGTACTCGTAGTCACAAATTAATTCTGTTACGTGCAAACGGATGTCACTACCAATCGTCGTGATGGTGGTTGAGTGTGTTGTTGCAACTTACTATGGTCACAAACTATATATATTGTAAATATAATAAGTACTCGTAGTCACAAATTAATTCTGTTACGTGCAAACGGATGTCACTACCAATCGTCGTGATGGTGGTTGAGTGTGTTGTTGCAACTTACTATGGTCACAAACAATATATATTGTAAATATAATAAGTACTCGTAGTCACAAATTAATTCTGTTACGTGCAAACGGATGTCACTACCAATCGTCGTGATGGTGGTTGAGTGTGTTGTTGCAACTTACTATGGTCACAAACTATATATTGTATATATAATAAGTACTCGTAGTCACAAATTAATTCTGTTACGTGCAAACGGATGTCACTACCAATCGTCGTGATGGTGGTTGAGTGTGTTGTTGCAACTTACTATGGTCACAAACTATATATATTGTAAATATAATAAGTACTCGTAGTCACAAATTAATTCTGTTACGTGCAAACGGATGTCACTACCAATCGTCGTGATGGTGGTTGAGTGTGTTGTTGCAACTTACTATGGTCACAAACAATATATATTGTAAATATAATAAGTACTCGTAGTCACAAATTAATTCTGTTACGTGCAAACGGATGTCACTACCAATCGTCGTGATGGTGGTTGAGTGTGTTGTTGCAACTTACTATGGTCACAAACTATATATTGTATATATAATAAGTACTCGTAGTCACAAATTAATTCTGTTACGTGCAAACGGATGTCACTACCAATCGTCGTGATGGTGGTTGAGTGTGTTGTTGCAACTTACTATGGTCACAAACAATATATATTGTAAATATAATAAGTACTCGTAGTCACAAATTAATTCTGTTACGTGCAAACGGATGTCACTACCAATCGTCGTGATGGTGGTTGAGTGTGTTGTTGCAACTTACCATGGTCACAAACTATATATATTGTAAATATAATAAGTACTCGTAGTCACAAATTAATTCTGTTACGTGCAAACGGATGTCACTACCAATCGTCGTGATGGTGGTTGAGTGTGTTGTTGCAACTTACTATGGTCACAAACTATATATATTGTAAATATAATAAGTACTCGTAGTCACAAATTAATTCTGTTACGTGCAAACGGATGTCACTACCAATCGTCGTGATGGTGGTTGAGTGTGTTGTTGCAACTTACTATGGTCACAAACAATATATATTGTAAATATAATAAGTACTCGTAGTCACAAATTAATTCTGTTACGTGCAAACGGATGTCACTACCAATCGTCGTGATGGTGGTTGAGTGTGTTGTTGCAACTTACTATGGTCACAAACTATATATTGTATATATAATAAGTACTCGTAGTCACAAATTAATTCTGTTACGTGCAAACGGATGTCACTACCAATCGTCGTGATGGTGGTTGAGTGTGTTGTTGCAACTTACTATGGTCACAAACAATATATATTGTAAATATAATAAGTACTCGTAGTCACAAATTAATTCTGTTACGTGCAAACGGATGTCACTACCAATCGTCGTGATGGTGGTTGAGTGTGTTGTTGCAACTTACTATGGTCACAAACTATATATTGTATATATAATAAGTACTCGTAGTCACAAATTAATTCTGTTATGTGCCAGCGGATGTCACTACCAATCGTCGTGATGGTGGTTGAGTGTGTTGTTGCAACTTACCAATCGTCGTGATGGTGGTTGAGTGTGTTGTTGCAACTTACTATGGTCACAAACAATATATATTGTAAATATAATAAGTACTCGTAGTCACAAATTAATTCTGTTACGTGCAAACGGATGTCACTACCAATCGTCGTGATGGTGGTTGAGTGTGTTGTTGCAACTTACTATGGTCACAAACTATATATTGTATATATATAATAAGTACTCGTAGTCACAAATTAATTCTGTTACGTGCAAACGGATGTCACTACCAATCGTCGTGATGGTGGTTGAGTGTGTTGTTGCAACTTACTATGGTCACAAACTATATATTGTATATATAATAAGTACTCGTAGTCACAAATTAATTCTGTTACGTGCAAACGGATGTCACTACCAATCGTCGTGATGGTGGTTGAGTGTGTTGTTGCAACTTACTATGGTCACAAACCATATATTGTAAATATAATAAGTACTCGTAGTCACAAATTAATTCTGTTACGTGCAAACGGATGTCACTACCAATCGTCGTGATGGTGGTTGAGTGTGTTGTTGCAACTTACTATGGTCACAAACTATATATTGTATATATAATAAGTACTCGTAGTCACAAATTAATTCTGTTACGTGCAAACGGATGTCACTACCAATCGTCGTGATGGTGGTTGAGTGTGTTGTTGCAACTTACTATGGTCACAAACTATATATATTGTATATATAATAAGTACTCGTAGTCACAAATTAATTCTGTTACGTGCAAACGGATGTCACTACCAATCGTCGTGATGGTGGTTGAGTGTGTTGTTGCAACTTACTATGGTCACAAACAATATATATTGTAAATATAATAAGTACTCGTAGTCACAAATTAATTCTGTTACGTGCAAACGGATGTCACTACCAATCGTCGTGATGGTGGTTGAGTGTGTTGTTGCAACTTACTATGGTCACAAACTATATATTGTATATATAATAAGTACTCGTAGTCACAAATTAATTCTGTTACGTGCAAACGGATGTCACTACCAATCGTCGTGATGGTGGTTGAGTGTGTTGTTGCAACTTACTATGGTCACAAACAATATATATTGTAAATATAATAAGTACTCGTAGTCACAAATTAATTCTGTTACGTGCAAACGGATGTCACTACCAATCGTCGTGATGGTGGTTGAGTGTGTTGTTGCAACTTACTATGGTCACAAACTATATATTGTATATATAATAAGTACTCGTAGTCACAAATTAATTCTGTTACGTGCAAACGGATGTCACTACCAATCGTCGTGATGGTGGTTGAGTGTGTTGTTGCAACTTACTATGGTCACAAACAATATATATTGTAAATATAATAAGTACTCGTAGTCACAAATTAATTCTGTTACGTGCAAACGGATGTCACTACCAATCGTCGTGATGGTGGTTGAGTGTGTTGTTGCAACTTACCATGGTCACAAACTATATATATTGTAAATATAATAAGTACTCGTAGTCACAAATTAATTCTGTTACGTGCAAACGGATGTCACTACCAATCGTCGTGATGGTGGTTGAGTGTGTTGTTGCAACTTACTATGGTCACAAACTATATATATTGTAAATATAATAAGTACTCGTAGTCACAAATTAATTCTGTTACGTGCAAACGGATGTCACTACCAATCGTCGTGATGGTGGTTGAGTGTGTTGTTGCAACTTACTATGGTCACAAACAATATATATTGTAAATATAATAAGTACTCGTAGTCACAAATTAATTCTGTTACGTGCAAACGGATGTCACTACCAATCGTCGTGATGGTGGTTGAGTGTGTTGTTGCAACTTACTATGGTCACAAACTATATATTGTATATATAATAAGTACTCGTAGTCACAAATTAATTCTGTTACGTGCAAACGGATGTCACTACCAATCGTCGTGATGGTGGTTGAGTGTGTTGTTGCAACTTACTATGGTCACAAACAATATATATTGTAAATATAATAAGTACTCGTAGTCACAAATTAATTCTGTTACGTGCAAACGGATGTCACTACCAATCGTCGTGATGGTGGTTGAGTGTGTTGTTGCAACTTACTATGGTCACAAACTATATATTGTATATATAATAAGTACTCGTAGTCACAAATTAATTCTGTTACGTGCAAACGGATGTCACTACCAATCGTCGTGATGGTGGTTGAGTGTGTTGTTGCAACTTACTATGGTCACAAACAATATATATTGTAAATATAATAAGTACTCGTAGTCACAAATTAATTCTGTTACGTGCAAACGGATGTCACTACCAATCGTCGTGATGGTGGTTGAGTGTGTTGTTGCAACTTACTATGGTCACAAACTATATATATTGTAAATATAATAAGTACTCGTAGTCACAAATTAATTCTGTTACGTGCAAACGGATGTCACTACCAATCGTCGTGATGGTGGTTGAGTGTGTTGTTGCAACTTACTATGGTCACAAACTATATATATTGTTAATATAATAAGTACTCGTAGTCACAAATTAATTCTGTTACGTGCAAACGGATGTCACTACCAATCGTCGTGATGGTGGTTGAGTGTGTTGTTGCAACTTACTATGGTCACAAACAATATATATTGTTAATATAATAAGTACTCGTAGTCACAAATTAATTCTGTTACGTGCAAACGGATGTCACTACCAATCGTCGTAATGGTGGTTGAGTGTGTTGTTGCAACTTACTATGGTCACAAACTATATATATTGTAAATATAATAAGTACTCGTAGTCACAAATTAATTCTGTTACGTGCAAACGGATGTCACTACCAATCGTCGTGATGGTGGTTGAGTGTGTTGTTGCAACTTACTATGGTCACAAACTATATATATTGTAAATATAATAAGTACTCGTAGTCACAAATTAATTCTGTTACGTGCAAACGGATGTCACTACCAATCGTCGTGATGGTGGTTGAGTGTGTTGTTGCAACTTACTATGGTCACAAACAATATATATTGTTAATATAATAAGTACTCGTAGTCACAAATTAATTCTGTTACGTGCAAACGGATGTCACTACCAATCGTCGTGATGGTGGTTGAGTGTGTTGTTGCAACTTACTATGGTCACAAACTATATATATTGTAAATATAATAAGTACTCGTAGTCACAAATTATTTCTGTTACGTGCAAACGGATGTCACTACGGATGTGTTTTGTGTACCAAGTATATAAAACACATTATAAATTATTCACTTACTTGTAAAAACCAACTCCAACTGACCCCATCCGGATATTTCGCTTGACAAATGAAATCAAGCAACGGTCATAGTCCAGCGCTTTCTTTATCTTGCCTGTTGATCTGCTCTCTCATTCCCCTGCAGTCCCACGTGCGCCTTTATCCAGAACAGGTTAGGTTAGGTTTTTTTTCTTTTCCTCTGACATTCTTCCTCAGAGTCCTTATTAATTCCTTATTATAAAAAACATGTTACCTTTATTGAATATACAATAAAATCAAAATTAAAATTTTAAAGAAACCCCCGAAACGCCTGGAACCACTTTAGTCATATCACCAGCTTTATAGTAATAAACAACATTAGTCATTGCTCAATAGTTATATCCCTTGGATCCTCATGGTGCATCTTCAGATAACTACTCCAGGTCGTCAATTTGATAACGGTCCAGCTAATGGCTCATAGTGAGCAACAATTTTAGTTAAAGCATTATGATTTTATCTGTTGTTGATTTGCTGATCTAAGAGGATTCATGATCAGATACTCCCGATCTTTAATTTGATAACGGCCTAGCTAAAGGCTTAGTTAAAGCACTACAGTTCTATCTCTTGTTAATTTGCTAATTGAGAGGATTCATAATGGTGCATCATCAGATTGCCCGGTCTTCAATTTGATGACGGTCCAGCTAATGGCTCTTAGTAAGTGACAATTTTAGTTAAAGCACTATAGGTCCATTTTTTGTTGATTTACTGATCTGAGAGGATCCATGATCAGTTTTTTTAGATCCAGAATGTTTTATTTTATCGCACTAACTTTTCTACACTTAGTTTCCTACATTCAAGACGAATCAAATGAGTCCAAACTTAGTAAACAAAAAGTTTAAACCCATCCAGGATTTCGTCTCCTACCTTCGAGTTCCATCATCAGAGTAGCTAAGTGGTACCAGTAAAAACATACATGTATTTGTATACGTTTTTGTTTCAAATGTTAAGCCACAGATATGTTTAAAAGTAAAGTAAATACCTATTATGCGTCTAAAATCGCTACCGGAGCTAACAAAACGAGCTGATGACCTTGAAACCCCTGATCAAATCTTCATCAATTGTAGCTAAGAACCATCTCGATCACGTCAGCTTTCAAACGAAACAAATTGCATCGTAATCGGTCCATTCGTTTAGGAGCTACGATGCCACAGACAGACACACAGATACACAGAGTCACAGATACACAGATACACAGACAAGTCAAACTTATAACACCCCTCTTTTTGAGTCGGGGGTTAAAAATTACACACAACTTATATAACTACACAAAAAATTCAAACAATACGTGCGCCACCGACTCCTCCACACTCGGGTCATAGATGCACGATGGACTCTCCTTGTATCTGAATCTGTTCAAGTATTCGGAGAACCCACCGTGCCCTGTCATCACACCGCTCGGTTCTAACTGCCTAACCAACTTATTCGCCTCCAGCGCGTTTGGGAGGAAAAGTTTAGTGACTCCAGCTGTGTCACCCGCCGCGTATCTCCAGTCCCACCCGCCAAGCCTCCTTTCGCTTATCGAATGACACCGGACATCGATCGTAGTCGGGGGCTTCTTTTTTGTTGCAGCTTCCTTTGCTAACCGATCCGGCCGTCCAATGCGAGTTTGGATACGTTGGCCCCAAACTGCCAACCCGCGGATGACACACAGGTGAAAGAAGCCAAATCGGCCCCGGATGACAAACAAGTGACAAAAACGACGTCAACCGCGGATGACAAACATGTGACAGAAGCGAATTCGTCTGCGGAGGATCGGCACGGTGTGATGTTATTTAGTATTAAAATTGTATATAACTACATATATAACAAATGACTTTCATTCGAACTCACACACGAAATCACTTTTAGGTATTTAATAAATAAATCCCTTTTAATACAAAAAATATACAGTATCAGCCATGTGTGTTTGAAGAAATGCTTTGAGCATGCTTAAAAGCAGTAAGCATTTATTAGGCAAACATATAGAGCACTTAGAGCATGTCTGTCTGCGCCATCAGTGCCATTAACAATACTTTTATAGGTGCCAATGATATAAAATGATATTCCCACCAGTTTAAGTGTGATGGTAGTTGTTGGCGCAAATGACGCTTATTAGGAGCGAAAATGAGACGAACATGTTGCCTTCAACCACTATTACGAGTAAGTGTAGAATCTGACATAAACTTATTTATCTTTTTTTTAAGCGCCTGATTTTTGGCAGTCTTGACGATCAGGCGCCTGATGCCATTGTCAGTTGATGTATTACATGAGATGGGCGATTTCCATTTACGTCATTACGCCGCACGAACTGAGCACAACGAGATGCGTTGAAAAGTTCAGTGCCATTCGCAACTGGGTGCCAGCTTTACAGACTGCTGGCGCCTGATTTTAAATGCCATTTAGCTGAGGCTGTTTATGTAAATTGCCGCCGATTTAAATGAGATCGGCAATTTGTGTTTACGGCACAAAGCAGCACGAACCGAGCACAACTCGATGCGATGTATAGTGAAGTTCAATTTAACACTCTGGGTGCCAACTTCACAGATCGCTTATAGGGTCTGTGAAGTTGGCAACCAAAGTATGCGCCATGACGGTGCCACTGCCCTCTGTCGATTGTGCCAGGTGCTGCGGTCGGCGTGCCGTCGAATACCAGTCAGTCAATTGGCTCGTTCAAGAGAAACCAAGAAAAGATTCTGTAAGATCAGTGTAAGATCGTATCTCTGTGTCTCAGGTGTCAATCAATCAATCAAATTGTCACGCCTTTTTCCCACTTACCACGATCCTTACACAGCTCCCTTGCTTCCTTTACATCCACAATTCTCTTCATACAGGCTCTGTGGTTATGGGCACTAGGCAACCCAGCAACACGAAAGGAAAAAGATTGACGAAAGGAATTTATAAATCTGATGTGGATGGATGCGTTAAACAAGGCAGGCCCAGGAGAGTGTTTTCCGACCAAATCGAAGACGTCCTTTCAGGTGTCAAGCTAAATAATAAAAAAACAATCTGGTTGATTCACCATACATATACTCGTATCTATTATACATCCTCTGCATACCCATGGTCCATCATCAGATTCTCCAGGTTTTTCTTTTTAGGTTTTGGTTTAGGTTATTGGGTTAGGGTAGGTTTTGGTTATGATGTATATATACTTAGTATAGTATATATATACATCATAAATTATCTACTTATAACTATTTTACAGATTTTTATGCAATAATTACACAGTATATTTCTTTTCGTTTTATCTTTTATTATAATATGTACATTTTCCCTTTTTATTGCTACACCCAGCTCTTGCTTCACCTCAAACCTGTCGCAAAAGTGAACGGGGCATTCGAATAATAAGTGCCCAACCGTCTCCTGGCTCACATACACACGATGGATTCTCTTTACACCTGAATCTAGTCAGGTATTCCGAGAATCCACTGTAACCAGTGAGTACCTGTGTTAGTACTCCGGTTGGTTCCAGCTGCCTGACCACAGCGTATGCAGCGTATTGCATCAGGGAAAAATAATGTAGTGCCTGCCCCTGTATTACCGGACTGTACCTTCGATTCCATTCGTCAAGCGATTCCTTTCGTATGCTTCGCTTGACGAATGATATCGGGCAATGGTCGCCAGGTTTGGGTTAGGTTAGGTTTGGGTTAGGTTACGTTTGGGTTAGGTTAGGTTTGGGTTAGGTTAGGTTTGGGTTAGGTTAGGTTTGGGTTAGGTTAGGTTAGGTTTGGGTTAGGTTAGGTTAGGTTTGGGTTAGGTTAGGTTAGGTTAGGTTAGGTTAGGTTTTTTTTTTTTTTTTTTTTTTTTTTTTTTTTTCTCGTCCCCTCTGACATATTATTTTATCAGAGTCCTTATTTATCCATTTTTATTATTTACAAGCTTACCATTCTTAACTAATACATTTTTGATGTGTAATCCGAATTTTTATTAACTAATATTTATACTTACAAATACTTACGATGCTATTTCGATTGTCATTCCAATTTATTGCATCAAACTTTTTTAGGCTGTAACATGAATTGAGCATTCTATCTGACAACATTTCTAATTTTACCATTACCACTCTATTCTATACTTATATTATATACATCTTACATATTGTACTACTCTATTTATTTTTACATCTTAACTTACATCTATGTTAGTGTTATATATACTCATTATATACAGACAACATATCTTTAGTTACTTTATTTATTTCTGTTCTTAACGCTATTTCCAATATATGTACAGTACTTTATGATTTCTAACCTATTATGCTTATTTTTGATCTCTATATGTATATTTGTTTTGCTTAATGTAATACCTAGTCTACTGTTTAAGTCGTGTCTTTTCTTCTCATGCACGGGACATTCAAATAGAATATGGGCCACCGTTTCCTCTACACCCGGCTCACAGATGCACGATGGGTCCTCCTTACACTTGAATCTGTACAAGTATTCGGAGAACCCGCCGTGCCCCGTGAGCACCTGCGTCACCACGCCGGTTACCTCCAGCTGCCTGACAATCCGGTACGCCTCGATAGCGTCCGGCATAAACATTTTTGTCACTTTGCCCGTCTCTTCTGACCTGTACCTTTGGTTCCACTCGTCAAGCGACCGAAGTCGAATCTGTCGCTTGACGAATGATACCGGGCACAGGTCATAGTCCGGTTTCGTCTTTATGTTTTTGGCGGCGTCCTTGGCTAGTTGGTCTGCTCTTTCATTGCCCTGTAATCCGGCGTGTGCTTTGATCCAGAACAGAGATATATCCCTGTTCCGACCCGAGGCTAATTTGATGTTTTTCCGGCATTCCACTGCCAAGGGGTGCAGAGAGCTATTGCACGTCACCGTCTCCAGAGCGGACCTTGAGTCGCTGTATATGCCAAAACTGTTTGAGTCACTTTTCAGTGCAAACCTCGTGGCCTCACATATGGCCAGGAGTTCCGCCTGATAAACCGTGCAGTACGGAGGCAGCTTGAGCTTTAGGGCTTTAGTCTCGGCGGAGTCAATCCAGATTGACAATGCAGCTCCGACCTTGCCTTTAATTTTGCTGCCGTCCGTATATATCTTAACTGCCTGTGTGTTGTAAGCGTCAACTTGTTGCTGGTCCATCAGGCTTACGAACTCCAGGCTCATATGTTCCGCCGGATGAGGAGAATTGGCATATGCATCGACCCGTTCTACCTCCCTTCCTCCTAGTGCCGGCTGGGGCACGCCTTTCTTGGCTTCGTACAGGGCCGCTGCCTCCTGCACCCTAAGATCAAGTGGTAGTAATCCAGCCAGCACCAGAGCTGAGTTTAGAGAGACAGTTCGGTACGCCCTGGTCAGCTTCTGCGCAAACCCTCTTTGGACCACTGCCAGCTGCCTTCGCGTCCCCAGCTTCCCGGCCGCCCCGGCCCACGCGCCAGCAGCATACAAGATGATGGGCTCCACTGTTGCCGTATAAATTACACGGATGATGTCTGGGTGGAGACCCCAACTTACTCTGGCGGCTCTGGACAGTTGCTTGTAAACGTTTAAAGCCTTTTTACAGACTTCTGTCACGTGGGTATTGAACGTCAGCTTACTGTCAATAGTGAGCCCCAGAATCTTAATCTCTTTGGACATGCCAATGTCGACCCCCCCCATGCTCAGAATCGGAGCGTCATACTTTAGCTTTTTCGTTAAAAGCATGGCCTTGGTCTTGTGTGGCCCAAAGTTTAGCTTATTTCTGACGCCCCAATCCCGAACATAGGCGAGGGCGGCATTGGCCTGTCCTTGTACTTGCTGCGCTGTGTCGCCGTTGAAGACCAGGACTACGTCGTCCGCGAAGGCCTGACAGTAGTCACCCCTTTGTTCAAGGCCCCTTAGCAGTGGATCTAGTAGGAGGTTCCACAGAATAGGACCACCAATAGACCCTTGGACACATCCCTTATTTGTGCTTCTCAAGAACTCTTCTCCGCCGTATCTAACCCTGACGCTTCTGTCCCGCAGGTAACTCTCCAGTATTCTTCTAATATTTATCGGACACTTTTCCTCAGCCAGTCGTACCTTGATTGCCGGCCACCATGCGTTATCGAAGGCTCCCTCTATGTCCAGGGACACCATCGTGACTAGCTTTTTCGCTCCGATCTTATTGCGAATATGGTGTATTAGGTCGTAGAGGGAGTCCTCGGTACTCTTTTGGGGCATAAAGCCGTACTGGCGAGTACTTATCCTTGGTATTAAATGGTACTTAAGCCTGCCCACGATCATCTTTTCGAGAATTTTGCCTAAGACGGGTAGCAGTCCTATGGGCCGGTATGATTTCGGGTTTCTATAATCATCCTTTCCTGGTTTCCTTAGGACTACCACCGTGGCTTCTTTCCAGATCGTCGGAAAGTGTTTTTCTTTTAGACATTTGTTCATCAGGGTTAGTAGCAGATCCGGGTTTCCGGCGAACACCTCTCTGCAGATGTCGGCCGTGAAACCGTCCAACCCGGGGGCCTTCTTGGGATTGAAGCTTCCCACAGCGGCTTTTAGCTCTACCATAGTGAACGGTGGGTCAGATTGTTCATCATCAGCCGAGCCATTCACTTGGTCGGCCAACTGTCTGATCAGCGTGTGTTCCGCATTCTCTCCTTCCGAAGAGTCCTCCGGGTAAAAGGTCTCCGCCAGCACCCTTGCAGAGTCCTTGAGTTCAATATCTATTCCATTGTTCCTCAATGGCAGATCCTCGTGTCTCTTGGTGGTCCTACCTATGACCCTATATATTCCCTCCCACATTCCTTCCTTGTCCTGTCTAGCGCAGAAACTTTTCCAGCTCTCGATTTTAGCATTTTTGATTGCTGTTAGATACTCTTCTCTCGCCTGCAGGTACTCTTTGATAACCCCAGCTCTCCGGACAGGTGCTGCACACCTAACACGCCGCTTTTTGATGGTTGCTTCTTTTTTCAGCCTTGCAAGATCCTCGGACCACCACGGTGAGGTGAGTTTCTCATTGGATTTCTTCTTTGGTAATGCATCGTGGCAGACCTTGGTAATCACGCCCGAATACTGTTCCACCAAAGAGTCCAATTCCTCTTTACATGTGACATTCTCTATGCTGGATATATTTAATTTCTCCTCTCGCGTTAACTGGTCCAATTTCTTATGAAATAGAGCCCAGTTTGCTTTTTTGGTTTTATATATCCTTGTGGACCTCTGGATATCCACTCCTTTTGCTTTTTGGAGATGCACTTTAAATGTTATTGTGTTGTGGTCCGAGCTCGTAACATTATCTTCTACTTTCCAGGCGTCTATAAGGTTGAGCATGTCCAGTGAGCAGACCGTGAGATCGACATAACTTGCATAGTGTTTGCCGCCCCTCACTGTGTCAAAAGTTGGGGTATCGCCGTCGTTGAGCACCTGCAGATCTCTTCAATCACTCCAGAGACCTCTTCTCCTCTATTATCAATCTTGGTGCTTCCCCACCAAGTGCTTTTTGCATTGCTATCCCCTCCCAGTAGAAGCCCTCTGGTGCCCATTTGGTCTTCAATTTTCTTCAAGTGCTCCAGGTATGGCCGTATTGGTGTGTCAGGTTCAAAGTAGAAGGAGACGACAATTATCTCCCAGGCAGAGCTTCGGATCCTCACCACTACGATGTTATTTGTGGTGAGTTTCGGGTACTGTGTGACATTTAGGTCAGAGTCAAAAACAGCTATTGCTGCTTTAACAGTCCCTTCTCCTTGGTCAATGCACTGGAAGATTCTTGCTCCTCTGTGGCTCCTCATACTTTTTTCCCTTCCCACGTACGGTTCCTGAAGCAATGCGAATGCCGCTCTTCTCTTTCCGGCCTCAATCATGAGCTCACTCGTGGCCAGTTGGCTTCTCTGGAGGTTGGATTGGAGCACTAGATATGATGTTAGTCTGGTAGGGTTGTCTTTGCATCGTAAGGCGCCCTTAGCAGTATGCTACCGAGGCTCGTGCTAGTGCATCCCACTTTAGGCGGGTCGCACATTGCCAGCTAAACGCATTGTGATCAGTGCTGGTCAGTTTTGCTCGCGAACAGTTACAACAGTTCGGGGCATCGCCGGCCAGCCGATCAGCGCATTTTACCGACAAGTGCGGTCCCCCGCAATGACTGCACGTCTCCACAGTTTCTCTGCACAGCCGCCTACCGTGTCCATATCCAAGACATATGGAACACTGTATGAGTGGAGATTGGTCGGCCACTATCACATTTTGTAGGTCAATGTGTACCTTTCCCTTCGATGTAAAGGACTGCCACACCTTAGGCGATACTTGGACGACCACGTGTGTCTCATGTGGATTCCTAGTTTTGCGTCTGTGTCTGACGATCATCCTCTGTTCTTTGGGATCAATGTTACGGAGAAGGTCTTTATTCTGGTTTTTCAGCGCAGTAACGATGTCCCCATCGGTGTGGCATTTTAGGACATCCTTAAGAATTATTAGAGGGTCTTTGTTTTGTACCTCCTCTATCTTCAGGCTTTGTCCCGACCTCTTGATCTTGTCCGTAACTCTAGCTAACTCCTCCTTGGATTGACACCCAATGACGACCTTCTGGTCTCTAGCTTTCCTTAGCCTATCTATTTTTATGCCAGTTGTTTTGGCCTCGACCGCTTGTCGCAGTTTTTCTACTACCTGTCCACTATTGTCACCATCGCTTGAGACTATGATGGAATGCATGGGCACGACGTGCCTTTCTCTCGACGCCACTGATGCATAAGTCTCCTTTTGCTCTACTGTGCTACCTGGAAGGGACAGTGTTTCCAGGCGATCAGTGAGTGCGAGAGTATGCTGGTTGCACTTGGCTAGGTGTTTCATATGTTCTTGCATGCCTTCCATCAGTGACTCTATTATTTTCGTATGCGTTGGTTCTTTAACTATCTTGGTCACTACGTCTTTTTTCTTTTCTTCTTCAATCGGCTTCTTTCTCCCTTCTTTTTCAGGTTGTCCTTTTCCCCCTTCCGCTTCTTTTACCAACTGGTAAAGGCGTTCGACAGCCGTAATGACATCTGTTTTAATGTCAGACCTTAAGTTCCGAGAGTTTCCTAGAGCCGTTTTTGCTTTAGTCAGACAGGCTCTGGCTTCAGCAACTTTATTGGTGTATTTTGGCGTTGGTGAGTTTGACGCGGTCTCCACTGATTGTCTTCTAGTGGCTATTTTTCCTTCTGGTTCTTGACCAGCCTTATCCCTTAGCTTTGAAGAGGCTGATGGCGTGATTCTTCTTGGGGAGGTTGTTTGGGTGGCAGTTTTGCAGTCTGCTTTTCCTGCCTCCCATTCGCCTATGCTGCGTCTAACGTTAGACGATAGTATCATCGTTTGGTTGAGGTTGGAAGGCCCTGCCTTCTCTGTCATATTTGTTGCTTTTTGGGGTTCCGGATTACTGGACTCTGTCATCTTTGTTGGCGTTCGTAACATTTTGTTTTTATTATCGTAGTGTCCGGGGATGCGTCTAAGCACTATTATATAGCGCTGTGTTAAAATTTAGTGTAAAAAGTCAAAAAGTAAAATTGTATATTGTATATAAAGTAAATAATATATTTGCTTCTGGTCAGCTTGTATAGGGAGCTGGTCAGAATTAAATAATGTCCGGATTTAACTATTTTATAAAATATTTTACACTTGTATAGATTTGTTATTGTAATTAATATACCGGTCTACAGTGCAGCCTCAGATAGTCGGCGCGGTGATCGGGCGTAAAATATTATTGTTTTGGTCCGTGACTCTATGTAGAGCCAAAGTAAAGTTTCTGTAGTGTCTATAGTTTTAGACTTTTCACTTGTCTGATATTAATTCCACACTCCTTAGTAGCAGTGGGGTGAAGTTCTAGGGAAAAAATTTTTTCGACTCTACATAGAGTTCAGAACCATCTGACCGTGTAGAGGAAGCAATGGTCTCGTCAGAGCCGAAAACCGCGTTTTTGTAGGTCTATTACTTCAGGAGTTATGCCTTCCTGACCGTTTTGGTAAAAACAGGTCAAACTCGGTATCTGACTTTTCCAAAACTATATCAGAGTATAGCCGTGTTGGGGCTCGTTGAAACGAGCGTCGCGCGTACTGTTAGATGCCGTTAACAGTTTTTATTTATATCTTATATTATAGAAACTAGTTTCCAGGCTCCACCAAGTTTGACCTGGCTTTGGTCAAAAAATTTCTTTTGTCCTAATATGCCCGTGTTTGGGCTCGTTTTGTAGGGAATTTGGTTCCCAGTGTGTTTATCACATCAGCAGTTTTATTTAAGCATCCCCCGATTTTTTATTTGTAAAAAATAATGAATTTAATTTTAAAAATATTTGGGTATATCAATTTATAATTTTGAAAACTAATAATTATAGTAAATTTTTTAGCCAATCACTAGGAATAAAGACCTCTACGCCAGGGGGTGTCTAGGGGTACAAAAAACCCACCCCTAACTTTTAGAACTCTCTATCTCAGGATTTCGTAATTGTAAAATTATGAGATTTGTACCTTAAATACTATGCACTAATGTCCTTCTAGTTCACTACTTAGATATTTTTTACTATTATCACTTATTGTTCTATAATTTTTTAAAGTTTTTATTTATTTTAATATTGCGATATCTTCGTCATTTGTAGGTCTTTTCCCAGGGTTGATGCGTCGTTTTGTTGGTCTTCTCGCCCCTTGTCTGGTGCAGTGGTTGTTTTTGTTCCAGCACTTCTGCTTCCAGGACCTCGTGCCACGTGGTGAGTTGTTTTTTTGGCTTTATTTCCCTCAACTCAAAAGGGAAAAATCCAAATGTTATGTATATTTGTTCCTCTCGATTTGGCGCTTCAGGTAATATAATAAAAAAGGTAGGTCGTCGCGATAAATCGCGAGTAATCTTTAGCCGAACCTTTTTTAACCTTTAATTTGCACTTTTTCACTTATAGCTTTCTCAATTTGTAATATTATTAAAAACTAATTTCACTATGATGTTAAGCTAATTTTTCTGCACATTTTAATATATAATAACACCAATTTTGATTAAACTTTTCGCACTTTTGGAATTTTTGTTTGCGTTTTGGTCACTTAGGCGCGCGCGGATCGATTTTGGAGCGTTCTCTCACGACGGCGGGGTGAGCGCGACTGGTTAGGTTAGGTTAGTTTTTTTTTTTTTTTTTTTTTTTTTTTTTTTTTTTTTTAACCCCTGGTTTTCCTCTGACGAACGTCAGAGACCTTATTATTCATTCATTTATTATTATTATTATTTTTTAAGCATTTTAGCTCTTCTCAGACTTAACATCTCAAATTTTATTATTCCCATTATATTTTTGCTTATTATACTATTTTATTTATTTATTTATTATTATTTTTTAATTATAATTATTTTCCTTTACTTATACTTACATTATTTTTCATACATATAAACATCTCCGGTAGCTGAAACATTAACATTTCCCTATTTTCGCTGTTCATTTACAAAACATACAATTCTGCATAATTCTAAGGTTACATTTCCAATTATTTAATATTACAATTCATGTCAACATTACATTTATTTCTACAATTAATTTACTATGTTACAATATGTCCAAATTCTAAATCTACCTAAATCAACAATATTACAAATATTCATGTCAATTTATTACTATTATCTATATTATGTCAAAAATGAATTTATTTACAATTATTTATTTCCTAGGTGATTTCTGTTTAAATTTATATATGTATTAAAGTGATCCATGATTGTCAGCCAGAATGCGAGAGGTACGGGCTACTATTATTATGTGGTTACTATTATTATGTCAAGATTATTATTAATTATAAATTTGTCAAATTATTATTATAAATTGTATATTGTTATGTCAGATTATTATTATTAATTGTAGATATCATTATGTCAAATTATTTTTGTAAATTGTAAATATTATTATGTCAAATTATTATTATAAATTGTAAATATTATTATGTCAAATTGTTATTATAAATTTTAGATATTATTATGTTAAATTATTATTATAAATTGTAGATATTTTTATGTATAATTATAGTTATAAGTTGTAAATATCATTATTCAATTTATTATAATTTGTAGATATTATTATGTAAAATTATAATTATAAGTTGTAAATGTTATTATGTCAAGCTATTATAATTTGTAGATATTATTATGTAAAAATTTTATTATATGAATTTTCTTTAATGCTAACAGTACTAGGACGTGGCGCGGCCGAGCGACTCCAGAGCGCAAACCGCCGCCGCCCTCCGCACGGCCCCGCGCCGAGACCCGAGACCGTGCGGCCGGCCGCGGAGGTCCTTGGCGCCGCCGAACGACGACTCCAGATCGCAAACCGCCACCGCCCGCCGCGCGGCCCCGCGCCGAGACCCGAGACCGCGCGGCCAGCCGCGGAGGTCCCTGGCGCCGCCGAACGACGACTCCAGAGCGCAAACCGCCAGTAAGCATTTGTGTGGTCACGCCGTCCAAGACGATCTCATGTACTACCTTCTTGGACGCCGCGACCCCAGGGAAATACACCCTGGTCACGGCGGCTCTGTCGCTGGTTTCATATCGCCTTTGCCAAAGCCGCACTGAGCCCTGCCGTATGAGTCTTTTGGCGAAGGACACTGGACATTTGTTGTAATGGGCCGCGCATTTGAGATTGAGAGCCGCGCTCTTCGCTAGTTCGTCGGCCCGCTCGTTTCCCGCGGTGCCGACGTGCGCCCTCACCCAGTACAGCTTGACGTCGCGCCCCTCTGCACGCAGCGCGGAAACGTCGCGCAGTACGCTGCAGGCCATCGGATGAGAGTACGATCCGCTCGCCAGCAAATCCAGAGACGATCTTGAGTCACTGAATATGCTGACGACCGGCTCCACTCCCCTCAGCACTTGACCGACGGCCTGCCCCAAAGCGCACATCTCCGCCTGAAATACTGTGCAGAAGGACTCGAGCCGGAACCTGGACGACCGGACCTCCGCTCCGCCGCTCCACCAAGTGAGGGCGGCTCCCACTCTTCCATTGATTTTACTCCCGTCAGTGAAGATGTGGGGCCCCGCCACTCCGTGGAGCGCCAGAGCAGCTTCATCCATGTCGTCCAGGACTCCGTACGTCAGCCGTATTGCCTTTGCTGGGTGCGGCGCATCCGCGAAGTCCACGCGTCTCTCCATCTCCCTGTCGGCCATTTCATCCAATGTCCTTCCCCTCTTGATCTCATACAGCCTGACGTTCTCTTTTATTCGAACATCGAGTGGAAGCAGTCCTGTCAGGACGAGTGCGGCGTGCAGTGATACAGTGCGGTACGCTTTGCAAATTTTCTGGGCGAATCCCCGCTGTATTGAGTTGAGCTGTTTTTGAACAAGCAACTTCTCCACAGCGGGCGCCCAGACGCTTGCCGCGTACATGATTATAGGCTCTATCACTGCAACGTATATGGTCCTCACGATCTCCGGATTCAACCCCCACGTGACTTTCGCCGCGGGCGCCAGCATCTTGTAAATGTTTGCGGCTTTTCTGCAAACGTAGGACACGTGAGAATTGAAACTCAACCTGTGGTCTATGACCAAGCCTAAAATCTTGATTTCATCTACCACAGGCACCGTCACTCCGGCCATAGTCAACGCTGGAGAGTCGAACTTCAGCTTGTTTGTCACCACCATCGCATTTGTCTTGTGGGGTGCAAACTTTAGCTTATTCTCGACTCCCCAGGCGTGGACCCTCTCCAACACTCGGGACGCCTCCGCCCCGATGGAATGGCCAGAGTGTCCGGAAAAAATGAGGACCACATCATCCGCAAAAGCCTGACAGTATACCCCGAGAGACTCCAGCTCGCACAGCAAGGGGTCGAGAACCAGGTTCCAAAAGGTCGGTCCAGCAATTGAACCCTGGACACAGCCTTTTGTAGTCCCTATCAGGCACTCGGCCCCCGCATAGCGAACCAGGACTTTTCGGTTCTCGAGGTATCCTACGACCATTCCGTACAGGTTCCTGGGGCAGCCCTTAAGCAGTAGTTGTCGCTTAATAGCTGGCCACCATGCGTTATCGAAGGCGCCCTCTATGTCGAGTGACACCATGAGGACTATCTTTTTATTTTTTCTTTCTTTCCTCATGTGTGCCACCACATCGTAGAGGGCGTCCTCGGTGCCGCGCTGGGGCATGAACCCATACTGCCTAGGGCTGAGTCGTGGGAAGATGTGCCACTGGATTCTGGCCACCATCATCTTCTCCACGATTTTCCCCAGTACTGAGAGTAAGCCTATGGGCCGATACGACTTAGCGCGCGTGTAGTCGTCCTTGCCAGGCTTTCTGAGGACTCGTATGACCGCCAATTTCCATTTTTCTGGAAAATAACCGAGGGACAGACACATGTTCGCTATTGCTAGGAACACGCCTCCGTCCCCCGATATGGCAGCCACACATATGTCCGCCGTGAAGCCGTCCAGACCCGGGGCCTTTTTAGGGTTGAATGACATCATTGCCCTGTTAAGCTCCAAGTCAGTGAACGGCTCGTCATCCGGCGGACAGCCCTCAGTAAGTCCAGCGCCTACTCCCACACCCACGCCAAGCCGCACCATGGCATGCACAGGGTTGTCAGTGCTCGGGTCATCAGTAGGGAAAAACGTCAGGCCCAGCTTACGCGCAGACTCCTCCGGGTTAAGGACTGTGTCCGCATCATCTTTCAGTAAGCCGTCCTCAGGTGTCTTGGACGTTTTTCTGATGACCCGATATATGCCATCCCATAGACTCTCTCTGTCCTGTACGGAACAGAAGTGCTTCCAACTCTCTGTTTGGGCGTCGGCCGCCCTCCTTTCATACTTTCCCTTTGCCTCGAGATATTGGTCGACGACGTACTGCCTCCTACGGGGGGCAGCGCACCGGATGCGCCTCTTTTTTGTGTTCATGTCCTTTTTCAGCGCATCCAGCTCCTTGGACCACCAAGGCAGTCGTACCCTCTTCCTGTAATTAATTTTTGGCATAGACATGCTGCATGCGAGACCAATACACTCAGTGTAGTCCCGCACGCAGTCCTCCATCTCAACGGGAGACGTTTTTGTGCCCACCTCCGAGACACACAGGCCCTTTATTCCCAAATTGTTTTTAAAAATTTCCCTAAATTTACCCCAGTTTCCCTTTTTTGTGTTAAAAATTTTGGTACCCCTAATTTTGTTGGGCTGTGGCTCCCTGCCCAGGAGCACCGCGAACGACACCGCGTTGTGATCGGAGCAGATTAGGTCACGTTGGACCCTCCACTCCGTCACTCTCCCCAATAAATGTGAGCTACACGCGGTGACGTCCACGAAGCTCCTGTACAGTACGCCACCTCTGTATGTCTCGAAAGTCGGCACACTGCCCTCGTTCAGGATGTGCATGTCCATGCCGTGCAGGAAGGCACTGTACTCTTTGCCCCGGTGATCTTCGTTTTCACTGCCCCACCATGGACTCCAGGCATTTACGTCGCCCCCAACTATGAGGCTTCCGGTGCCCAGTGACCGTACTGCCTCATCTATGGTCTCGAGGTAAGGGCCTAGCGGCTTCGGGTCCCCCTCCAGATAGACAGACACCACTCCCAGGGTGGTAGCACCCAGTTTCAGCGTTACGGCTGCAACATTGGTGGTGATGATTGATGGGTCCCGGACAATGTCCATGTCCCCATCAAACACCACCACTGCCGCCTTAACTGGGTGTTCTTTGCTGCCAGTGTGTTGCACCACCCTTGTCCCCGCAGGCTGTGCCAGTTCACCTGAGTTACCAGTGTATGGTTCTTGAACCAAGGCGACTGACACTCCACTTCGGGATGCCTCCAGCATAAGTTCGGCTGTGGCCAGCTTCTTACGCTGGAGGTTCACCTGCAGGAACTTGAGACGGGGTCTGTCCATCACTGAGGTTGACCGACATCCATTCTTCAGTACGACCGGCTCAGCAATATGAAATCTTAGATCTCGCTATGGAGTCCCATTTTTTCCTCAGTGAGCAGTCACCACTGTATGCAGTGTGCTCCCGAGCTGCAATGCCTTCAGCTGCGCAATTTCTGCATTCGGGCGCACGACCCTCCGCTTTGGCCTTGCAGCTCGAGCTCAGGTGGTGCCCCAAGCAGTGGCCACACGAGTCCTCGGCTTCTTTGCAGTATTTCCTCGTGTGTCCATACCCGAGGCACCTGCTGCACTGCACCAGTGGCGACTGGTCACTGACGTGGCACCGCTGCAGATCAATGTACAGTTTGCCCGAGGTGGTAAGTCTTTGCCACAGTGCTGGTGTCACTTCCAGCACTATGTGCCTCTCTAGGTGGTTTCGAGAGTACTTTCTGTACACCACCCTGGCTTCCATTTCTGCAGCGGTCAGACCCCCTGTGACTCGGGGGTTTTGTTTTCTTAGGGACTCCAGGACCTGCTCATCCGTATTTACTTTGAGTACGTCTTTTACTATCACTAGTGGTCTCGCCTGCCTGGGTTCCTCCACTTTAAGGGATGTTTTCTTTTCAAGCAGGCGAGACTTAATTTTCTGTACATCCTCTTTGGATGAGCAGGTCACCACCACTTTTTGGTTTCTGACCTTTCTCACCCTGTCCACACACAGACCGTTCTCCCTGGCATTCAATGCCGACCTCATTTTCGTGATGACATCCTCCCCAGTATCTTTTTCCGTGGAGGATGCCACCACGATGGAATGTCGTGGAACAAGGGTGTGTGGTGGGCCTGGTGGGGAAGCTGCAGCACACCGCGCGTATGACATCGCAGTCGGTGGGGTGTGGCGCTCTGCCGCTAGTGCGCTCTTGAGACAGCGCACCTCCTCCACAACAGCAGCGCAATCCCCTATTGTTGAGAGGGCGCGCTGGCTCTCAGCGACCGCCGATTTCAGCTGGCGCACATCCCCATCCACCCCGACGACACCCGCAGCGCCCTGCACCCCCCCCACCGTGGCAGCAAGATCCTGAAAAGACTTCACATAAGCATTATAATTTTTAAGATGCGCGTCTTGGTTAGTCATATGCCTTGTGTGAAGCGCCTCCATGTCCCTGCCAGCCTTTATTTGGGTCTTTGCCAATTCCTCCCTCAGCCTGGTCCTTGATTCGGCCAAATCTGTGATCAATTGGTACAGGAACTGGAGTCTGTCGGTTAGGTTAGGTTAGGTTAGGTTAGGTTAGGTTAGGTTAGGTTAGGTTAGGTTAGGTTAGGTTAGGTTAGGTTAGGTTAGGTTAGGTTAGGTTTTTTTTTTTTTTTTTTTTTTTTTTTTTTTTTTTTTTAAAATCCCTCTGACAAGAGTTTCTCAGAGATCTTGTCTATCTTGGCATTTAATAGCGCACGCCTCTCCTGTACTTGTACTAGAGAAGAGTGCACTTCTAACTATTTTAATATTAATTTATCCTACATCTGTATACTTACATTATATTTACATTTGTCCTTACAGTTCTATCTAGTCATACCAACACCATATCATTTGCTATAAAATATTATAAACTTAATCTAACTTATTACCTATTGTATACTATTTCTAATTTATATTCTATTTTTTACTTATGCCTATAATGTATATAATTTACTATATACTTACATCATAACTTACTTATCCTATTTATTTCTATTTATTACAACTTTACATATTTTTATACAATAGTCTATTATTACAGTTCTTTTTTCTTTACTTTCCATTAATACATGAATGCTTTTATCATTTATTGTTTCACCCAGTTTCTGTTCCACTTCAAACCTGTCCGGACCGTGTACGGGGCATTCAAACAGAACGTGCATGACCGACTCCTCCACTCCCGGCTCACAGACGCACGATGGGCTCTCTTTACACTTGAATCTGCTCAAGTATGCAGAGAACCCACCGTGCCCAGTGAGCACCTGTGTCATCACGCCGGTTGGTTCCAGCTGTCTCACGATTCTAAATGCCTGGATGGCGTCGGGGAAGAACATTTTTGTTCCAGTAGCCGTTTCACCAGATTTGTACCTCCGGTTCCATTCGCCAAGCGATTCCTTACGGATCTGTCGCTTCACGAATGAAACCGGACAGCGGTCATAATCTGGTCGCCTTTTTGTTTTTAAGGCCGCTTCTTTCGCCAAAACATCCGCCCTTTCGTTTCCCACGAGTCCCACATGGGCTTTGATCCAGAACAAGGATACCTTCTTGTTCTGGACCATCGCGGTTCTAATGTGGGCCCGTACTTCAACTGCAAGCGGATGATGGGATTTGTGATTGGCTACTGACTCTAACGCCGATCGAGAGTCGCTGTATACCCCAAAGCTTGACTCTGGGCGCCTCACTATGATTTTCATGGCTTCACATATGGCCAGAAGTTCCGCCTGGTAGACCGTACAGTACGGCGATAGCTTTAGCTTGAGGGTTTGGGTCTCGGCGTCATTGTTCCATATAGACAATGCCGCTCCGACTTTACCCTCAATCCGGCTACCATCCGTATAAATTCGGACTGCCTGGGTATTCTGGCTGTCAACTTGGTCCTGGTCTACCAGGCACATGAACTCCAGGTTCATATGCTCTGCCGGATGAGGAATCGCAGCGAAGCTGGCGACCCGCTCCATCTCCCGGTCAGCCAGCACCGGCAGCGTTATCCCCCTCCTCGCCTCATACAGGGCGGCATCTTCCCTAATCTTGAGATCGAGAGGGAGGACACCCGCCAACAACAGCGCTGAGTTCAGGGAGACGGTGCGGTACGCTCGAGTCATCTTCTGGGCAAAGCTCCTCTGAACCGCGTTTAGGTGTTTTTGGACACCTATCTTGTTTGTCGCCGGCGCCCATGCGCTTGCTGCATATGATATGATTGGCTCCACCACCGCTGTGTAGATGATACGGATCACTTCCGGGTGGAGCCCCCAATTTATTTTTGCAGCCCTGGACAGCTGCTTGTATATTTCCGTGGCCTTCTTGCAGACGTTCACGGCATGTCGGTTGAATGTCAGCTTGTGGTCCACGGTCAGCCCCAATATTTTTATTTCTTTATACATTCCAATACCGACCCCCCCCATCCTCAGGAGTGGTGTGTCAAATTTCAACTTATTTGTTATGAGCATGGCCTTGCTCTTATGTGGCCCGAAGTTTAGTTTGTTTTTGACACCCCACTTCCGAACACAGGCGAGGGCAGCATTGGCCTGTTCCTGCACATCCCTTGCTGTGTCACCATCAATGAGCAAAATAACGTCGTCCGCAAAGGCCTGACAATGGAATTTTCTTTCGTCCAGTTCCTTCAAAAGAGGATCCAGGAGGAGGTTCCAAAGGATAGGACCGCCAATTGATCCTTGCACGCAACCTTTGTTGGTGCTCTTCGTGTGCTGTTCTCCACCATACCTTACGTTGACTATCCTGTCCTGAAGGTAGCTGTCCATGATCTTCCGGATGTTTATTGGACAGTTTTCCTCAGCCAGACGCACTCTTAAAGCTGGCCACCATGCGTTGTCGAAGGCTCCCTCTATGTCCAGAGACACCAACGCTATCAACTTTTTCTCTTTAAGTTTCCCGCGTATATGGCGCATCATGTCATAGAGGGAGTCCTCGGTGCTCTTTTGTGGCGTAAATCCGTACTGGCGAGTACTCATCTTGGGAAGTAGATGCCACTTCAATCTGCCAACAGTCATCTTCTCCAAGATCTTTCCCATCACCGGCAGTAGTCCTATGGGCCGGTAGGATTTAGGATCACGATAATCCTCCTTACCGGGCTTCCTCAGGACCACTACCGTGGCCTCTTTCCAGATTGTCGGAAAGTGCCCTAACTCTAGGCATTTATTAGTTAGGGCCAGGAAAAACCCTGGGTCCTTAGATATTACTTGCTGGCAGATGTCAGCGGTGAGACCATCAGCGCCGGGAGCCTTCTTTGGGTTGAAACTTTCCGCAGCAGTCCTCAGCTCAACCATCGTGAAAGGTGGGTCTGGGATTTCGTTATGTGCTAACCTGTTAATTTGGTTAGCAATTTCCCTCGTTCGCTGGTGTTCTGCGCTTTCCCCCACTTCTGAATCCTGCTGATAGAAAGTCTCAGCCAACACCCTGACGGACTCCTTAAGATCAATATCCATCCCATTTTTCCTCAACGGCACATCTTCCTGTCTTCTGGCGGTCCTACCTATAACCCTGTATATTCCCTCCCACAGTCCTTCCCTGTCCTGTTTTCCGCAGAATCCCTTCCAGCTTTCTATTTTTGCCCTCTTTGCTTCATTCTCATACTTTTCTTTTGCTTGCAGGTACTCTTCGACAACCCTCGCTCTACGGACCGGAGCGGCACATCTGATACGACGCTTCTTCGTGACGGCATCCTTCTTCAGCTTCGCGAGTTCATCGGACCACCACGGTGAGGTAAGTTGTTGGTTGGACTTCTTTTTCGGTAATGTACCGGCGCATGCTTTTGTTACAATGCTCGTGTACTTTTCCACCAAAAGGTCCAACTCCTCTTTTAGGCTCACTTTATCCATCTCCTTACTATTTATTTCGTGCTGCTCCTTCAATTGGTCTAATTTTGTATGAAACAGGTTCCAATTGGCGTTTTTTGTTTTATATTTCCGCGTAGTTCTTCTGATGTTCATACCTTTTGCCCTTGTCAGCCTAATTCTAAAGGTGATACTGTTGTGGTCCGAGCTCGTGATGTCGTCAACCACGGTCCACGCCTCTATCAAATGCAGCAGGTCCGCCGAGCAAGCTGTTACGTCGACATGGCTGGCATATGTCTTCTCCCCTCTGACTGTGTGAAAAGTTGGGGTATCTCCCTCGTTAAGCACCTGCAAGCCCATTTCCTCTATTATTCCAGACATTTCCTCCCCTCTATGGTCCGGCTTTTTGCTGCCCCACCAGGAACTCTTGGCGTTTGTGTCGCCTCCTAGTAGCAGCTTTCTTGAGTCCATTTTCTGCTCTATTTTCTTGAGCTGCTCCAGGTATGGCCCTATGGGTCGGTCCGGCTCAAAGTAGAAAGAAACGGCGGTGATCTCCCAGGCACTGGTTCGGATCCTCACCACTATGATGTTGTTTGTGGTGAGTTTCGGGTCCTGTATGACATCTAGTTCATGGTCAAAGACGACTATTGCCGCCTTAACAGTCCCTTCTCCTATATCAGTGTTCTGGTAGACCCTCGCTCCCCTGTAGTTCTTCATACTTTTTGCCCCGCCCACATACGGCTCCTGGATCAGCGCAAATGCGACTTTCCTCGCTCCTGCTTCTACCATGAGCTCGTTGGTCGCTAGCTCCTTCCTTTGCAGGTTCGCCTGAACCACGAGGTAGTTTTCTTGCTTGGTTGGGATTCCGCGGGTTCTAGTATCCACCATGGCGCCTTTAGCAATACGCCACTGAGGACCTCGCTAGTGCATCCCACTTACGCCTTACTGTGCAGTCATTACTAAACGCGTTGTGGGCTGCGTCGTCAATTTTTGCCCGTGCACAGTTACAGCAGTTGGGGGCTGTTCCCACGAGCCAGTCCGAACAGTCCGCCCGCATGTGTGGGCCCCCACAGTGGCTACACTTTGCCATGACTCTCCGCATAAACGCCTGCCATGCCCATAACCAAGGCAGAGAGAGCACTGAACCAGCGGCGACTGGTCCACCACCCACGGACGCCGCAGGCCTATATGCACTCTTTCTGCCCCGGTCAAGCGCTGCCAAACCAACGGAGAGACCTGGAGCGTCACGTGATCCTCCAGCGGGTTCCTTGCTTTGCGCCTATATCTGATTACTATCCTCTGCTGGTCCAAGGGTATATCCCCTATCAGCTCCTTATTTTGATTTTTCAGAGCCGCTAATAAGTCCATGTCTGTATGGACCTTAAGAACGTCCCTGATCGTCACTAGGGGATCTTTATTCTTTACTTCCTCCACGTGGAGTGTACTGGCTTTCGCAATCTTCTGCGCTACCTTGTCCAGTTCAGTTCTGGAGCTACAACCAATTATTACTTTCTGGTCCCGTGCCTTCCTTATATGATCTACTTTTATGCCCGATGTCGTGGCCTGGACCGCCGTTCTTATCTTCTCCATCACCTCCCCGCTGCTGTCCCCTTCACTCGATATCACTATCGAGTGGAGAGGTTTTCTGCCTGTGGCCGCCATCTGTGCATAAGTTGCCTTCTGCACAGCCGGCGGCCCAGACAGGGAGAGAGACTGGATACGGTCGGTCAGTGTCAGAGTGTGCTCTTTGCACTCCGACACTAGTCGACCATGTTCCTGTATCTTTTCCAGCAGTGATGTCATAAGCGCGACGGGTGTTGGAGTCGATTTCGGCGGTATGGTAGAGGGGATGGGTTCTGTTTCATCCCTCTTTCCTGGTTTATCTACCTTTATTTCAAAATCGTCCTTTTTCTTTTCCTTTTCAGTTCTATCCTTTTCCGCCTCCTTTACCAATGCATAGAGCCGCTCCACCGCCTGAGTAACGTCAGCCTTTATATCAGTCCTGATATTCCTAGAGCTGGCAAGGCCGGTCTTCGCCTTCATGAGTTGAGCTTTTGCCTCAGCTACTCTACTTAAATACCTTTTTGGGCTGTCGTCATTTTCGGATCGGATGTTTTTCCGGGTTTTTGTCTCCTGCCATAGAGCCGCTCTATCACTAGCTGTAGAAGCGGATACAGGGGCAGTCCTGCATTGAGTGGAAGGGGGGGGAGATTCCGGTTTAGCTCCTACTTTTCCTAATTCCCACTCTCCTACGCTTCGCCTTACTTTGGACGTTGTCATATTTGTTTGAGAAGGACCTGCCTTCTCAGTCCTTTCTGGGGATATCCTTTTATCAAGGTTTGTCATTTGTGCTGGTTGGTCAGCTGTGCTGATCTTTTTAGTAGGTGTCCTATGTCCAAACATCTTGTTTCGAGGGATAGTCACGGTTTAAAATTGTAAAAATATGATGTTTGTCAATAATAATAAAACAATGTCAAAAATAATAAAAATAAAAATAGTCAATAGGGACTTTAAACTAAACTTATAATATTCTTCTAAGGAAGTTACTTTGTCAAATATAAAAATACTCTTCAATTGAAGATACTGTTTAATATTTTTGTTCCAAATTCGTCGAGGCAGCTCCAATCAACCAACGCAATACACAGGTAACTATGCTCTACTATTTTTGAGCGACTCTACCTAAAGTTGCTCTACATAGAGTCTACCCAGTTCCAATGTGTAGAGGGGGCGGAGGCCACGTCAAATCTGAAAACCGTGTCGCGATCGGACTATCGGGCGAGAAGTTATCGCCTTTTTAGGTTTTGCTTACGCAGGTAAGTAAGTGGGCAAAAACCGGGTGTAACCTACTACTCCGAACCCGGCCGTGTTTGGGCTCCCTGGGAAGGAAATCTTATTTCACGATAATTGTGACTGGTATTGAGTCCCTATTTCTCACACCCAAGTCAACACCCAAAGGTTTCGATTTGCGGGTAAGATTTGGTAAGTTTCCAGTAGTTATGCCAGTTTTGGTCCAAACCCAGCCGAGTTTGGGCTCGTTTTAAAGGCAATCCTCTGCTCTGTCTAGTACTAGGCTTCAATTTAATGTATATTTGTCCCCTAATTTTATATCACAATTTAAATATAAATAAATTCAAAAATATATGTAATCCTGGCTTTTCAAAATTTTTAAAACTATGTAAATTAAGATTAGGATTTAGGGAGTATTTAT